>CM036919.1:14718707-15967457 GCA_020800305.1 Porphyrio hochstetteri
GGGGGCCAGGCTGGAGCAGTCTGCGCCTGAGGGACTGAGAGCCATTCTGTGATCTGTGACTGCACCCCCAGCAGTGACCCATGCTGGGGCAGCTGGGGAAGAGCTGAAGCCCCATGGGAAAGGACTCACATTGGCGAAGTTAGTGGAGGCCTGTCTGCCATGGGTGGTACCCACAGTACAGCAGGGGAAGGGTGAATGCCCTCCCCCAAGCTAAGAAGGAAAACAACTCGCGAGGAACTGACCAAACCCCCCATTCCTCTTAGCAGTGCGGTTCTACCAGTGCCCCTGACCTCTGTGATTGCACTGTGGACCCTCTAACTCTCATCCCTCAGGTCTCTGTCCAGCCTGTGATCACAAAGGTGACAGAATGACAGAGACCCCCTGCAGAGCCTAAATGTGATACTCTTGGCTGGGTCAATTTTTAGTGCAGCAGATTTGCAGTTAACAGCTAGGAAATGTGATTTATTGAGGACGTCAGGAAGGTGCTAGCTCATTTGGGCATCCAAAACCAACATGACTGAAGAGAAGGGTGGCCCCTGATGTTCCTTGGCCTTCAGCTGCCCTTTCCAGACGAGGAGGAGGTAGGCCAATGGGAGGACAGAAAATCTGGGTGATAAAGAGCGATGAGGTCTGTAGGCAGCATTGCAGCTCGACAGCCAAGCCTTGACATCAAACCATTAGTTTTCCACCTCTCTTAGGGTGTTACTTCAGCTGGGACTGCAGGAGGCCCTCTCGAACCTTTCCACAACTGGGTATTAATGTGGGATTCCCAAAGCTCAAGTGAGTCTCATCTCCTGGGGCATGACGAGCATGACACCAGCCTCTTTCTTTGCCTGGCACTTATCTCTGCAGGCTGCCCTGATGAGCCAGAGGACAGAAGCTATTTGGGGTGGTGAAAGGCTGTCTTGACACGTTCCTGCAGAGATCCTTCCCCAGCACCTGCTGAACCTGGGTGAGCTGTCGGAGAGAAGCCCACTAATTAGCAAAGATCCTCGTGCTGCAGCCAGGAGTGGAAAGGGTGTCTCTGTGCAGCTCTGTACACAGCAATGACAGCTTCAGCTCTGCTGTTCTGTCCTGGCTTGTTTTTATTGAAACTTTGCGTAGATGTGGAAAATGCACAATTAGAGGTTGTTACGTGATTGATTTCTGGGCGCAGGGGCCTTTCCTCCTTGCCTGGAAGGTCTGGCAGGTATTATTTAAAGAGCTAATGAATGTTAATGGGCACATTATTTGCAAATCTTGAAGTGGAATATTAGATCAGGGCTCCTGTGTGTCATGGTAATCAGCTTTCCCTCGCTCACTCTGGCTGGGGGGGGGGGGGGGGGGAAACACCCTGCAGTTGCTTTGTTGTATGCTTTTCAGATTAATATCCTTTTTCCAATCCAGCAGCTTTTCTCTGGGTGTTTTAGTGAAAGAAGCAGATGGCTCACATGCTGGTATTTGATGCCTGACCAAAGGGATTGTCCTGCTCAAAACCACCCTGCCAGGAGCACAGGGAGAGTTTCCTGCTTTGTCTTTTCCCAAGGGAGGCAGGGGGGTGGTGCCAAAAATAAAAGTGTTTGGCAGGAGACATGGTTGGGCTGGCTTGCCTGCACCATGGCTGTGATGAGGGCCAAGGCAGGGATGGGCAGGCAGCATCACAGCCCGTGTGAACCTGCCTCTGGATGGGGACTGGCTGTGGGAGTACTGGGGTGCATCCATGGGAGCAGCTCCTGTGGTGGACATCTCCCTGGGCTTCCTCAGCTGTTGCTCCAAGCTGCCTGTCATCCAGTGCTTCACAAGTTTACCTCGTCTTCTGTTATGCCTACCACCCTGGTCCTTCTGCACCCCTGCATCCCTTACACCCAGTGCCCTCCAGTATGCCCACATCCATCCAGAGCTGTCTGCTGGACAGCATGGGGGCCAGACCAGGCCTCCACAGCTTGGTGGCCCACCAGCCCATGTCCTCTGGGGTTATGAGCTGCTGCTGAATGCTGCAGTCTCGAGCCTTCCTCGTTGTGCTCCCAACAGGAACACAAGCAGAGGTTCATCTCCCAGTGTGTTTCCTCCTGGAAATGTGGTATCTGGTGACCTCTGCCCCAGCTCAGGCAGACCACCCGATAGCACACAACCTGTTTCAGTCAGAAAGCCAAGCTAAAACAAAAGGGAGAAACCACAGGTGCCTTTGCTGGAGCCTTACCCAGCAGTGGATGAAGGGATGAAGCTGCCGTGCAGCACCAAGTCCAACTCCACCGTGTGTCAGGAGGTGTCCAGGGGAGGGTGTTGCTCCACAGCATCCAAAGCAAGCTGCAAAAGCAGAGAGTTGTGAGATTGTGCAACCTCTGAGTGGCACAAAATGGTGATTTAGCTGTGATTTAGTTTTGCTGTGTTGCTGCACAGGCAGAGGACCCAAGCGAGCTGAGAAGCACCAGGGAGCTGTGCTGTGGGAGGTGGCTGCTGCCCCCCAGGCACGATGCAAGTGAGCGATGGGGCAAGGCAGTATGCTGCCACGATGCATCAGCAGATGAACAATGCAAGAAGACATGCAACCTCGCTGTGTGTTACCAGTATCCTCCACAGTGAATTGGGAGGATTTCTGCTGAAGGAGGGGAAGAGTTTTCTACCCTGTGGTGTACTTGCTGCCTCCAGACTTCTCAGCACCTACCCACGGATTCTCCTTAGCTCCTTGGTGCCAACCCACTTTGTATTAACAGCAATTCAAACGTTAACAGCTGCTGTCCATGCTAATCAAAAAGAAGCTTAATACAAGTATGTGATTACTGTATGAGCATTGTATAAATGCTACTTGGTTATGTCTTAAGCTAAAATAACAATATACACTTTTATCCAATCCTGATGCGTTTATAAATATATTTAAATGGATATAAATATTTATAAATAGTTTCTGTAATCTTCTGTAATTAGGCTTTAAGCTCTGTGACAGGCAGCATCTGTTTGATCTGCGTGCGCTCTCTGCGTGTGTGTGTGTCAGGTTTCTCTAATAAAAGTGTCGGAGTCAGGAGATGCCTCTGAAAGGAGCTGGTGCAACTTGCTCCTTGCCTTGGGAGAAGGCAGCCCAGACCTGGACCAACCTTCCAAGTGCAGGAGGAGGAGGTGGGGAAAAGCCAAGCAGGGAGCTGGGAGGCTACACCCATGTCTAGAGGCTCTGGAGGGTGAGCAGAGGGTGATGGAAGGACAAACAGCCCAGACACCAGTGGGGCTGATGTTTCAGCTGCTGAGTTACTGTCAGCTGGAACCAGGTCTGGGAGGAAGAACCAGGCAGCAGAGACTGGGTGGGTGGTGAAGCTGTTCATAACCCTTTTTATTTCTACTCTGTTTTACTGGGTTGCTTCAAGCTATCTTTGTTTCATTGCAGAAGAAAAGAAAGTATCCTAATATATCGTCAAACAAACCAGCCCTTTTTTGCTCTAAAAGCCTTTTGGGGATGCTCTCTACACAGAGGAAATCGGGTAGATTTTTCTCGGGGTTATAGGTACCTGCTCCCTCCTTGGGACCAGCTGATGTGCACAGTGGCAGCAGGGCAGGAGCATTCCTGGCTGTGCAATGCCATCCGGAGCTCCCACAGGTCCCAGAGCATCTGCTGGGTCAGAGCTGGAGGTCTGGACTGATCCATGCTTGTCCTTTTTCAGCTCAGGACAGGCTGGCATTGCTCAGATGGCTCCTGGCTATTCGAGCAACACCACATAGGAACACAAAGCAAGCAGGGGAAGATGCTTAGACAATCCCATGTAACGGTCAACAAGGCCAAGCACCGGGTCCTGCACTTTGGTCACAATACCCCCAGGCAGCACTACAGGCCTGGGGCAGAGTGGCTGGAGAGCTCTCTGGAGGAGAAGAACCTGGGGGTGTTAGTTGATAGCCAGCTGAATGTGAGCCAGCACTGTGCCCAGGTGGCCAAGAAGACCAAAGGCATCCTGGCCTGTATCAGAAATGGTGTGACCAGCAGCAGTAGGGAAGTGATTGTTCCATTGTACTCAGCTCTGGTGATGTTGCATCTTGAGTGCTGTGTCCAGTTTTGGGCCCCCACTACAGGAAGGACATTGAGATGCTGGAGCACGTCCAGAGGAGGGTACAAAGCTGGAGAAGGGTCTGGACCACAAGTCCTGTGAGGAGCAGCTGAGGGAGCTGGGGCTTTTAGTCTTGAGGGATGGAGGCTGAGGGGAAACCTCATCACTCTCTACAACTGCCTGCAAGGCAGTTGCAGAGATGTCAGGGTTGGTCTCTTCTCTTGGGTGACAAGCAATAGGATGAGAGGAAATGGCTTGAAATTGCATCATGGGAGATCTAGGTCAGATATCATGAAGAATTTCTTTACTGAAGGGGCTGTCAGGCATTGGCACAGGCTGCCCAGGGAGGTGGTGGAGTCACCATCCCTGGGGGGTATGTAAAAGGCGTGTGGATGAAGTCCTTAAGGACATGATCTAGAGGTGGCTGGGCAAGGTTAGGCTGTGGTTGGACTTGATGATCTAAAGGGTCTCTTCCAAGCTAGGCGATTCTATGATCATGTAGGGGCTCTAGCAACATGGTGGTGCCATGGTGCCTTGGTGTGTGTGTTCAGTGAGAGAAACAGAAATAGGCACTGCAGAAAGTTTTACTAGGCACTACCCCACAGTCCCACACCCAGTGCACTCAAGGGAGCTGGGGAGGAGAGGGAGAGGCTGAGTTTGCTCAGTCCGGTTCAGAGGGGTGCTCACATGCAAGGCTTTGATCCCTGGAATGGGGAGGCTGCCCTGGAGAGACATCCCTGTGTCCCACAGGTACCACTCCACAGTCCCCTACTATGCACATTGCTTTGGGGAGGGTGGGGTGGATGTGTCCCCTGCCCTTGGCCTGTGTGTTCAACCAGCCCACCTGTGTGCCTACCTCTGGTGCAGGAGAGGAGCACCATTGGTCTGTGGCCTGGGGGAAAGGTCTCTTTCTTTTTTATTGTGGAGGAAGAGGGACCTTTGTTGCAGCCAGGATGAGGAAGAGGACATGGAGGAAGATGGGGAGGTTTGTATACATGGAATGGAGACAAGTACTGGGAATGGGAGGAAAAGAGAAAGCAGGGCAGATGAGAACAAAGCCAGAGCAGAGCAGGAGCCTGGTGCTGTGTAGGACTGGGGAGGCTGATCCATCAGAGCTGGACTGGCCCTTCCAAAGCACTGGGATGGGAGGAAAGGCCTTAGAAACAGGGACTGACTGGACTCTGGCTCTGCTTTCAGCCCTGCTCTTGACCAGGGACACTGATGCTCTGTGGTAGATGATTGTCTCACCCAGGTCGTGTTCAGAAACGCAGAAGAACCAACTGAAAATAAAATTTAAAGAAAAAATAAAATACAGCAAACCGATAAGTTGCAGAGCAATCTTTGCTTTGCAGCTTTGACTTGGGCCCTGGGTGTGTATCTTTAATCTTTCAGAAGTCTTTAATCAGAAGAAAATCTGGCTTATCCCTAAAGCCCAGGGTCTGAGCCTGTGCCGTGCAAACAGAGTCCTCCAGAGTCTCCGGGAGGAGATTGCACAGAGACAAGCGAACACGTGGCTGGAGCCCTACAACAAGACAAGCACATCGCTGCACAGCAACAGCCAGGTAAGCCTGGCTCTGGATGCTGAGGAAGAGAAGTGATGCTGAAGGCACAGACAGGGAAGAAATAAAACCCTGACAGCTGTGAACGAAAGGGAGAATGGGAAAGCCTGGGAAAGGTTATCCCCCCTCACCTGGGGGGCACCTTGCCACTTTGTATGAGCCTGGATTTATTTAGGGGTGGTCTTGAGGGTTGGGGTTATTTTAGAAATGGAGCAGCGATGGCATGCTGCAGGTTTGATAAGAGACATCACACACACACACACACAAAAAGCCTCAGAGCACGGGCAGCCCCTCAGCTCCCAGGTGCAGCTGCACCGCTCCCGCGACACAAGCGGCGTCAGCGATGCTTTTCTGGTTTAAGTGCCTCTACTTCAGGCCTTGCCGGGACAAAATTTTTTGGCAGGAACAAGGCTTTCCCCACTGTCTTACCAGTGAGCAGACTTGCTTTACAAATGTTTTCAGGCAGAGCTAGCCCGGGTAGATGGCAGAGCTCGGAGAAGCGCCTGCTGCCTGAGCTACCCAGTTTCTGCTTCCCCCTCCCCTTGTTCCCGGCAGTTTTTAACCGTAATAAAAAGCTTGGAGGAAATGATGAGGCCTGGAATTAATCCTGCTTTCAGCCTAAAACACAGGGGAGAGGAAGGCACTCGAAGGATTTTGCAGCCCTCCTGTCGTAGCAGGCGCCCAGCTGCTCTGCAGCAGGTGGGATGTCAGGGGCCGTGGCAGCCTTTGCGGGCAGTATTTCTGGTCACGGAGTGTGATGGCAAGTTGCAATCCAAAAAGAAACCTGAAAAACACTTAGTAGCATTTGAAAAGTTGTGGTTTTGCTTCTTTTAAACCATGCCCTTACATGGCAGAGCCCTGGTTTAAATTTTATGAACTGAGGGATGGGGGGGCACGGGGACAATGGTTTTTCATTTATAAAATATCAAAACCACGTTTGGGCAACTTGAAATTACTTCTTCTATTCAGGCACAACCTGAGGCTTTTAATTGCTTTTTAATGTTGTCTCACTTATCTAAAATAGCAGTTATTTAAACAAAAAACACTTACTCAGTGTGGTGAGAGGCTTGGGCTCCTGAGCTGCACAGTGCAGTGGGGTGAGTCCCGGGAGCTGGCTCACGGCAAAAGCTACCGGCTGGGATGCATGGAGAAGGGTCTCTCCTCTGCAGTGCTTCGCCACAGCCCTGCTCTTGGCTGACACAGGAGACCCAAGGGGATGTCCTGTGCCACCCCCCCGTCCCTGCATGAAGGTCACAGGCATCTGCACAAGCTCAAGCTGCTCCCCAATACCTGAAGGGAGCAGAGAAACAGGAGGGGAATCAGCTTGTTAAAGGGCAGAGACTGGCAGGACAAGGGGGATGGAGTGAAGCTGGAGGAGGAAAGGGTTAGATGAGATATTAGGGGGAAGTTCTTTGCAGAGAGAGTGGTGAGGGGCTGGAACAGGCTGCCCAGAGAGGGGGTGGGTGCCCCATCCCTGGGGGTGTTCAAGGCCAGGTTGGATGGGGCCCTGGGCAACCTTGTGTAGCTCCAGGCCTGGAGGTTGGTGGCCCTGCCTGTGGCAGGGGGGTTGGAGCTCTGTGATCCTTGGGGTCCCTTCCAACCCAGACCAGTCTGGGATTCTACAGTTCTGTGAAAAGAGGTCCCAGCCCAGGACCCTGCTGAGGAGGTGGCTGGAGGAGAGGAGATACCTGGGGCCCCACCAGGACAACTCGATGGACATCCTACAGAGAGGTGAGACCTCTTCAGACCATTTTGGTGGCCTGCAGCATGTTTCTCCTCTATGGGAGCTGCCCTGTGCTGCACTGCTGTCTGGAGGGCTGGTTCATTGCAGCATTAATATCACCAGAGCACCTTGAGCCAGAGGTGGAGAGAAAGCACCAGTGGCTTAACCAGCTCCCTGCCACCTTGCCCCAGCTCCCATCCCACTGCTACCTATGGGAGGGAGAGATTCCTCTTGGCAATGCTGGAGAGAGGGTCAGAAAAACAGAACACACGTTCTGAACACACGTGGGGGTTTTGCACACTGGATGTGCCAGGAGCAGAGGGATCAGTGTTTGCCTGTCCCCCAAGAGCTCCCAGGTTATAAAAAGATCAGCAAGAAGGGGCAAAGGTGGTGGACAGGAGGACCTTTGCACCTGGGTGACCAGCCTGTGATGGGAAGAGGGATGGTGGGACAGGACCAGGGTGGCTGGGTATTCAGCTGTGGGGATGCAGAGACCTGGCTTGGAAAGGAAGTGATGGGGTCACCTTAAAAAGCATGGGAGACTGTCTGAGTCTTTCCTTGGGGTGAAGGCTGTCCAGGACACAGCCAGGCATGTGTCCTCCCATTCAGGATCAGACAGATCATGCTGGGGAGAGGTCTTCAACATGGGCCAACTGGGAGATTCCCCAGTTCTCAGGGTTGGGGCACGTCTCCAGTAGTTGAAGTGAAACACCACAAATGTTGACATAACCTTCTTCCTTAGGAAGACCCAGGAGGGTTTTTTCAGAGCTTGGTCACCCTCCTTTAAATTCTGTAATCAGTAATGCAAACTTTCCATCTCTAGAGCAAAACATGTTATTTTATATTGTTTTCTTACACAGATTATTTTATTTTTGCCATCTCATACAAACCCAGGTAAAGGTATGGGACTGTTAGGAGCAACAGTTCCAGCTGAAGCAGGCAACTGTCCTAGACCTTTACTGTGGGAAAGGGGTATCCCAGATGTCCTTCTATCTAGCTAAGAAGGTCAGTGTGGGACACTCCTGAGGTTTTATCCCAGTCCATAGGTTTTCTGTGAAAAGTAGAGGGACAGGGTGACCTTTGTGGTGCCCACAGACTCCAAAACATGAGAGTGTTAGCATAAAGGGACATCAGGCCAGGACAGAAAACGAGGCACATGGAGGACTGAGATGGATATTACTGCAGAATAAGACAACAAGCAATAAATGTTAGAAAATAACAGACCCCTTGTGGGTTTAAGTTCAAAGCCAATGTAAAAGGTTGAGGCTACATCACCACCCACCCCACCAGATGACTCTTAACCATCACAACCATTGGGAAGATGACTCTTAAGCATAACACCATTGAGGTCTTAAGGGGGTGGAAACCAGCCTGATACTCTGGGGGCTTCAAAATCTCCCAGACAGAAATGGATCGATGTCTGAAGACAGTGTAGAAGATGATAACTCCTTCTCAGGACAGCTAGGAGAAGCAACGCTAGATTTAATCCTGAGCAGGCCACAGAGCTAATTTAAAATGTTATTATTGAAGAGACCCTTTGTAAAGTGCCCACAATGTACTTAAACTCAGTGACGTTGTAGGAATTTAAAAATAATAACGAAAAAGTTCATCACGACTTCATTTCAAAAGGGCCATCCACATAGAAGTGTAGAAGCTTCTTAAAAAGGAATTAGAAGCAGCCACCAAAAGGGTAAAAATTTTTCCAGGGGACATAGACATTGTTTAAAGATCTATTAGATGATGAGAGGAAATCTATACAATTATCAAAAGAGACTTTAAAAGGGCAAAAATTAGCTGTTCTCGTTAAAGGACCGACTAAAGGAGCTTGTCAGAGGTAAAATAGTATCCTGCAAAATGTAGAAGTCGTATTCAAATGAGGAAAATAAAAAAAAAATGAGCACAAGATGACAAATTAAGTCTAAAATATGACAAAGGCAATGAACCCATTTTTTGTGGGTTTTTTTTTTTTTTTTTATGAGCAGCAAAAATCCAATTATAGACCCTTTTTCTCAAACCTCCCAGCAGCTGCTGAGCTGCCCTGGGCTCTTCCCACCATGGAGGACCCATCCTGAACTCAGTCATCATTGGAAGAGATTGAGGAGCAAGCTGGGGAAATGAAGAGTACCAACAGGAGCAGATGGCATTCACTCCAGGCCTGAAGGGTGGCTCTCAAGAAGCAGCAGTGGTGTGCATGGGACTGCTTAAAATAACCCAGATGCCAGAGGAGCTGAAGGGAGGAAATTCAACGATATTTGAAATGGTCCCAGCAGCAATCCAGGGGATTACCCAGCCAATCACTGCCCTGAGAAAACAGTGAGAAGAAAATATAACAAAGATGTCAATAGGCCTGAGAATAAATATGGAACCACGGGGAGGAATCGGCGCAGGTTTTGCAGCACCATGAGCCCTCAGAGAGCCGGTTTGCTTGCAGAACAGGAGAAGCAGTCGGCAAAAGGTTTGAAAAATTGTCTTCACTGGAGGCACTTAAAGAAGGCAAAGCGCTGCCATGTGCCAGAGAAGCTCCTCTAAGAACTGCTTGTGGGTTTGAAATATAAATTAAGAATAAATCAGCCGGTTTTGCCGTGGAGGAAAGGTGCCAAGAAATGCAGGCAGGGACCTGTGGTGGAGCATCATCTCCAGATCAGGAGACAGCCTGGAGAAGGAAAGGAAAACGGTTAGGGGATGAAGTTGCTGACAATAATTCAATGTTCAGAGTTGATGGTTAAAAGCTTTTCAGGCAGAATCTCTCAATGCTGAGCTACTGGATGGTAAAGCAAGAGTGAAATTCAGTGGGAAGATGTGCAAAATCATGAGCAGGGGTGAAAGAGTCCGTTTGAGCTTGAACCGGTCATAAGCCTTAAATGAGCTATTACTGCTCAGGAGAGATAACTTAGTGCTTGCATGGCCATGTTGCAGGTAGTGTTACAAAAACATCGCCTCAGTGATCTGTGATAGCCTAAAAAATAAATTGAGTGTGGAAATTTTTAAGGAAAAAGTGTTAAACAAAACAGAAGAGATCAATTTGTCATTGTGCAGATCAATAGCTCACCCGCTGCTTAAATACTGTTTGCAAATCTGTTCCCTCCACTAGAGGGAAGAAAAAAAAGGAAAAGGGAAAAAAAAAACAGGAAAAAACCCACCTAAAAGCCCTAGAAGCTAGAAAAGATGTAGAGGAAGGTGGAAAAGATAAGGGTTTGGGCATGGTTCTGTGGGCGGAGAGATTACACGGGCTGAGAATCTTCATCCTGGAAGAAGTGTGAGTGATGGGCTGTGTGGCATGGAGAGGCATGAGATTATTCATGGTTCCCCACAGAACAAGGACTGGGGGTATCAAATCACAGATCAGGACATTGGGAACAGGCAAAAAAAAAAAAAAAGCCTTTTTTGGTTTGGGTTTTTTTTTTATTTCATATTTTGTGTAACTGAACTTCTGCACCACAGGGGGGATGTCGTGAGGTTTGGGTGGGCTGCAGGAGAACTGAAGAACTTAAGGGAAAGCATCTGCTGGTTGGAGATGGTTCGGGGCCAGTTGGCCTCAGAACACCTCTCCAGGGGCATGGTTTGCCTTTCTTAATTGCAGTTCTGGGTTTTAAGCTTTAGAAACCAGCACGAAACTCCTGAAAGGATGAGCTGGGCTGAGCTCGGAGGAGGATGGGGCAGGGGGTTTCTGCATGGAAACTGAGTGTTAGCCCTCAACACAGAACACAGGACATCAGGTTGAAATAAAGGATCTTCTACATCACAGGGGACATCCAGTTGCTTCTGGAAGGGGATTCCCCATCATCTATCATGCTCACCTTCCATTCCTGTAAGTAGAGAATCCTGATGATGGTTTGATTTCTTGAGCAGCCTTTGAGAAAGGCTATTTTTAAAATTAATCTCACACTCCAGGAAAGCTCCAGTCCTGTGAGCAGACAAGCATGGGTGTAACTGCACCCAGGGAGGAAAGCAGCATCTCTGGGACCAGGGTCACGTGGGGGCTTCCCATCTGATCCTTGGCAGAGCTGTGCTCGGTGCCAGCTGAAGGCTGGCAGGTCATCAAACACGGGCTGCAAAAAGAAAACAACAGGGCACGGCTTCAAAGCACGTTTCTGAAACAAAGCAGGACTCAAAGCAGATTTCCACTGCAGCACTGGGGGGGGGGGGGAAAGAATAAAAATATATATTTTGCTTACAGACTGCAGTTCTGCCACGTTTGGGTTTAAACCGTCGGCCATTGAGCAGCAGTGCGTAACAGCGGTGGTGTCATTTTTCATTCTACTGTCCTGAAAATGGTTAAAGCATCGCTCGTTCAAGGTTAAACAACCCAACAAAAAGTTCCTCTTGTGCTGAGTAGAAACAGGCAGATTTTCTGCATGAAAAGTGAAATACATGACGTTGTGAACACTTGGCATCTGAATGGAAATTCTTGCGTTGCCCGCGTCCCACCAACGAGGTGCTGGGAATGGGGAATCAGCGCATCCAGCTGCCTGCCTGCACCCAAATGAGAAAATAATTTATTTTCTCAATCGAAATTTAGTTTGTGAAAAGCCATTATTCTAAAATCAATGTAAGCAAATCAAATGGCAGATGAGAGCAGCCCTCCAGCACGAGGAGCAGCCTCAGTGCATGCTGCAGCCGGCGATGGCAGAGCCAGGCTGCTGGCATAGCAGAGGGGATGTGGGCTGCGGCAGCCGTGCCCACACAGCACCAGGGTGAAGTGTTCTGGTGCGTCCTTCTGGTCCCTGTGACAGTAAGAAGCGCACCCCCTCCTTTTACACACACTGTCCCCCATCTTCTGCGCACCCCCAGAGCATCTCAGCCGCTGTCTGCTGCACGGGATGCTCTGGGCAGGGAGGTGCGAGGTCAACTTGTTGTGCATCCGCCTCTGCAGGGCAACATCAATTTAAATTTATGAATTTATAACCTCTGCAGATCACAATCCAGGAAATTCATGTGATTTTTTTTGGCCAGGGTGCACAGCAGCTCCTGTTGCTCGGGCTCCACATCTGCAAGAGAGACCCCGGGGATTAACCATCCCGTGTGGATGCAGTAACGGGGCAGCAGCCCTTAGCAAAAATCTGCTGGCCAATTCTCACACCCACAGCACTTTTTTTTATAGCTCCCTCCACTGATTCATTGGAAAATGGAAATTTCTCAAATTCTCAGAGAAATAAATGCCTTTTGTTTTGGTTCCTTCTTGACAGGCTTATTTATGATGATCACAAAGCAAAGATCACAACAAATCCTGGCAAAAAAAAAGGGGGGGGGAGCGAGAAGAGCGAGCAGAGCTACAGATAATAACTAACAAATCAGGGAGAGGAGGAAGATAATGGTTGTGATTAAAAATCAGATGCTATGAAATAAAGAACAATGGATATGAGAAGTAAAAGTATCCATTAAAAAAAATCTATATCCAAATGTGTTATGGACAGCAAGAAAGCATTTTAAATTATCTGGAACAAAAGAAATCCTAGCAAAATTACCATGTTATTGATCCATTTTTTGATAGGTGTGGTAATGCCATCAATAATAACGCAGACGATGCAGAGGGGCACAAAACCTGCTCTGTGAAAGGATGGGGATGACACCCTTCCAGCTCTTGATCCCCATCACTTTCTGTTCCATCAGCAACTGTGTAGCAGCTACCAAATTGTGAACAGTTTAAAAAAATGTTTAGCTGTGACCTTAATTAACAGCAGTAATTATTAATTTTTAAAAGCTTTCAATTATTCTTTTTAAAACTGGTTTTCATCTGAAAGATCAGCCAACTTGCTCCTAAATTTGTGCAGAAAATCGATAAATATTTTAAAAGGACAGAATATAGCTGGTTTCATGGTGAAAAATGGGGCTCCAGTGCATCAGCAACCCCTGCGGCACCAGCTGGGTTGTGCCACTGTCCCCCCCACCCCTCCATACACCCCTACCTGCTTAGGCTGGGTCTACACCATAAACTACCCTCATTCATTTTCCCCTGAGCATCAAGAACAGAGTATTTTTCATAAGCTAGGGAAAGAGGTTTCTGAAAGCAGCTTGTGAGCCTGGGGCTTGCCTGTGACACAGAAGTTTGTTGTCCTTCTTATTCTGGAAAAAAGTGTTAAGATGTTTTAGTTTGTTGGGTTGCAGCAGGTAGAAGGTGGCATGGGACATTTGACTCGTGATTTGTGAGGGTAAGAGTTATTTTAGGCATTTATTTGGGGGTTTGCTCTCAGTTGAACCATCACAACTCGTGCAGAGTACCAGCAAAGTAGCTGTGGGGTCATTGAGACCCTAATTTTACTAGAAATCTAGAAGGCAATACAAGCAAACTGATGTTTAACCAAGGAAATGCTGTGTTCCACCTCTACTGAGAAACTCCCTCCAGCTTTCCTCAAGCTTGCCCTTCCTTCTACGACCCTGCTTCTCCCAGCCAGGCCGGGGAGGCTTTGCTGTAGGAAAGGGAGGAAGAATTTCTGGCAAGACTCTTCTTTGTCAGAGCAGTGATTTGGGTGGAAGGAGCGTTCTCCTGCTGCTTTGTTTCTGCCTGAGCGAGCCCTGACCTTCCCGTGACAACTTCCAATGTGACTAGTTGGAGTCCAGCTACCAAAAGGGACACGTGTTATTTAAGCATTGTCTAATCATAGCCTAATTGGGCAGTGAGCTGGCCTGGAAGGGCTACAGAAGGAATTAACACCCACTGGGATACGCTGGCATCCGTACCCCTGGAACTGGTGGGGTTTGGCCAGCTGTCCCGTATTTCAGCAGCGCTGTCCTGTCTTCTAACACTCCCCCCGCCAACAGTGGGAATAGCTGGATGGGCATCAAACAGCCCCCAGGACGAAGCCACCGCTGTGCAAAGGCACCATGTGGAGCTTTAAGCTGGGAACACAGCGTGCTCCTCTCCTGCTGCCCCAGGAACTGCATGAGATTCGGTAATTCAGGTTATTCAGTCAGGAGGCTCTTGGCTCCGTCTGTGCTGAGGTTGTAGGTGAGTCCCAAGCCCATGCCCACTGCAAGTTCATCCTGGGTGAGTGATGGAGAGGTGGGAGCAGGGACACAGATGCTGAAGGCAAAAGCTTTGGCTGGGCCAGGAGAAGACCTGCCCAAGGCATGGATGGGATGGTAATGTCCATGCATCCATCTCAGGTGGTCACCAGCACCCTTATCAGACCCACAGTGTTAAGGGGACCCTTAAATCAAAGCGTAGTGTGCTCCTCAAAGAAAAATGCATCAACAGAAGCATTAGCTGGAAAGTTTCTCTAGGTTTTAGCGTCCTCCTTCTGGTCCCTCTTGCTTAGTATTGAAGATGTTTAACATTTTCTGGCAATTCAGTGCTTTCCAAGGTAGTCCAGGTAGGTGACATCATTCACCTTGATGCAGCATAAAGAGATTTTTTTCTTTCTTTGCTATAATGGGTTTCAGTTTGAACAGAGTTTGCCAACTTGAAACACCTTTCATAGCAGGCAAAGGCCTTTGCCTGTGCTGAAGCCAGGAGGAAGGTATTTTTCACCCATACCCTGGGGCCAGGTCCCCGTGGCTGGAGGGGTTGGGTTAGTGATGAGGGACCACTGCTCATCAAGCACCAGCTGGGTGTTTGATAGCACTCCTTGCTCTCATCTGGTCCCCAAGGAGCGTACTGGGAGGGACAGGCACCAGCTAAACTGATCTCCCAGGACAATCTGTGGTATTTGTAAGCACCGCTGTTCCCTTTTGCAGCTTCTCCTCACAGCCTGTGGCACACGTGAAACCATGGAGGCAGAGAAGAAGGCATTTGGGAGTGCAGAGGAGGTTCCTGGACCTTTTGTATAAGAACTTGTTTCTCAGCTGTCTGTAGTACAGGGAATCACATCCCAACACTTTTCCAGCTGGCACAAAGCTGCGTCCCGTGTCCCACCAGGCATCGAGAATCCCACTTCTCTGGCCCCAGACTCACCCCTGGAGGGAGATGGGTATTCATGGATATATTTATGGATATATTTAGATTCCCCAAGCTAAAGCCCTATTTCAAACCCTGCTCCACTGGTATTCGAAAACAAGCAGGCTGACTTGAACTCTCACCTCCCCACCTTCAGAAGCTCAGGACAGCAGCTCAGCTCAGAAAACATCATCTTCCCCCTTTTCCAGCCTGGCCAGGCTTGTAGAAAAATCCAGAAAACCACAAAACAAAGAAAGCAGTTGCCCAGCCCCAGCAGTAATGGTTGTTATTCACCATCACCAGAGCATATCTCAGCCCATTCCCACACCCTAGAGATGGGGAAGGCAATGCCACTCTTGCATCACACTGATGCCTGCCTATGTGCCTAGCACCATGCTGCTGCACAGGGACAGCAGAGCTAGCAGCTTGTTCACACCTCACACAGCACCAATCCTGCCAGAGCAGTTGGCCCTGCAATGCCATGGTCATACCAGGGACAGTGCTTTTACCTTGGTGCTGCTTGGGCAGGGCAGATGCTCTCCAGGTGAGAAGGGTGAGCGGGGAGTGGGGTGTGGGGGGACACATAACAGCTGCTTCTGGTCATGAGCAGAGCCCTTAAATTCCCAACAGGGGGGCTACACTCTAAAGTTGCAGAGGGTGCAGAAGGACAGGCCTCCCTTGGCCGTGCTGAAATGTTTGTACTGTGCTCACGAGGGCCTGGCCTGGCTTGTCTGCCTGTTTGCCTAACTGATGATGGCTTGATAGCTGCAGCAGGGAGCTCGTTAATTGAATTCCAAAGGGATTAATTACAGCAGGAATAAGAGAGCTCTCTGTCATCCTGTAAGTTTTTTTCCACGCATCTGGATTTGAGGGGGCTGCAGGAGCTGGGACTTGTTGGCAAGAGGCAGCTGGAGGGCCCATGGTACCCCAGCCCATGGTGCTAGGCACAGAGAGGGGTGATGCTGGGTTTTGGGGAGATGCCATCAGATGTTTCCCTGCTCAGGGCACTGGAGCAGTACTCAGCTTGCTGAGGATGGTGGGGTGCTAAGGTAAGTCTGTGTATGGGGTGCAGCACATGGGCCCCTCCTGTTCTGGGGTGTTTCAAGCCCTGCTGTGTGGTTCTGTTTGGCAGCTCCTGGGCAGGCCCTTTCAGCTCCTCAGCCAAAAATGGCAGAAAAAAGCATGTGAGGACCTGCGTGCTCCCCTACAGCCAGGAGAAGTGGCATCCCTGGGCAGGGGAGGCTGTGGGTTCCCTCCGTGCTGGCAGCCCTCTGCTGCTGTATTGCCGAGCAGCCACACCGGGGCAGGGCTTGATGCGGTGCCGGACGCATGTGGGGGTCCCCAGAGCGAGACCCCCAGGTTGAGCATCCCTGCAGCTGTTGTCTGCCGGAGGGCTGGCTGGGAGGGAGCAGTTATACGCACAGGGGGTTTATCCCTACTGTGCCGTGGGGATGCCTCACAGGCTGGATGTGGGTACAAGGAGCCCAAGGGCAGTCTAAACCCATCCCCACGAATAACTCGATGTGCAGGGTGCTGCTTCACAGAGCGTTTCCCTTGGCCCTGAGCCCCAGAGCTGCTGCCTTCCCAGCCCCTGTCCTCCCCCTGCATCCTGCAGCCCACCCAGCCAGGCCGCAGCAGGGAGCTGAGCCCCAGGGAGGTGAGAAGAATTTCCTGGGTTTAAAAACACATTTTTCTTTTTGTACATGTGCATCTATATGAACAAAATCCTTCTTCCTGCTTGCAGAAGTCAGCGTTAACCCCTGCGGTGCCAGCACTGCAGTGCACAGCCCAGACCCACTGGTGCTGCTGGAGAAGCAGTGAAGGACTTCCCCAATGCCTCAGTGGCAGGGAAAAACTGCTGCTACATCCTAAACCAGCTCCTGGCCCTGCCTATCTGACAATTTCACTGACCAGTAAAGCACGTGGGAACTGATTCCTGGCTGTTACATGGCTTTATCCCAGTCAGGGAGTTGAATCACAGCAGGGATGTGCATTTTCATGTGGACCTGGCTGTATGGTTTAGGGGTGTCGTGGCAGTTTGGGGATGCCTGGAGCAGGTGCCCTGTGTGCCATCACCCTGTGCTGGTGCAGCAGTGCTGCTGCTACAAGGGTGCAAAGTGGTTTCATTATTTGTGTTATTAATTATGATTTTCCCTCCCCAGGCAGAGAAGACTGGTCCTCCCATACAGCTGGAATAAAATTTGGGGTGTGGTGTGAGCGAAGGATGGGCTGTGCATGAGCTTCACATCCTGCCCCCAAGGAGTAAGGGCATTGCTGGGGGTGAGAAGGGTCCTGCTGAGCTGTGGTTTGCAGCAGAGGGAGCAGGACCCACATCTCTGGCAGCCTTGGCCACGCCCCCAGATGTGTCTGCCCAAGGTCAGCCCCTCAGCTGATGGCTGTGGGCTCCTCTCCTGGTAGGACATATGGCTGCACATATGCCACCACCATGTCTGATCTCGTATGGTGTCCCTGTTCCCCTTAAGCAGTGGGTTACAATGTATAACTGCCTTGAAGAGCTACTGGAAGGCTTGTGGGGGGTACAGCAGTGGTGGTTGTCATAGACACTGATCCCTCTGTCTTCAAATTTTTGGGAAATGAAAAGTGCTCAATACAGCCCAAACTGCCTCAACTTCCACGCTGCCCGTGCCGGCTCCTGAAGCGCCGGAATGAGGGACCCCTCGGGATGGAGAACTGCAGGAGCTCTGGATAAACCTCGTGGCATGATGAGCTGTCCCCATGGGCTCAGGTTTTGGCAGAACGAGCTTTTTTAGTCCAGTGTAACCCACAGCACCCTGCAGACCCTGGCTCTGGGGTGCAGGTGTTTCCAGGGAGAAGGTGTCTGTCCCCAAGTGCTGGCAGGAGCCTGTTTTGTGCTGGCACAGAGCAGGAAGGGGTTTGTAGACCCATACCCAGGAGCTACAGCCTGGGCTGCCACCTTGGTGAGCCCAGGACTCTCCAGGGCAATGAGGGGGATGTATCCTAAAAGTGTAGGAAACGCCTTGCAGGGGAAAAAGAAAGGCACTGGGTGAATTTACTGCACTGGAAGTTTAATAGAGAAGGGACTGAAGTTACAGACAGCCACAGAGAAATAAAAGAAATAAATATTTTAACGGATTTGCCGTTCTTCAGCCTGGTTCCAAAAAGCTTGGAGTGATGCAGACAACAAGGTAATAAGTTCCTGAGATATTTATAATGCTTCTGGACAGGAATTTGGTCTGGGGATATTCATTTAATTGGGGGGCGTGTTGCAGATAAGCTCTCATTTCTTTCCTTCTGGCTATAATCAGACTCAGATTTTTATTTTTTTCCCCAAAGGTTTCCCATTATTTCTAACTTGGGGTTTGTTCCCTGGGGGTATCTGCCTTGCTTCAAAGGAAAGAAAGGTCTTTTTCTGGGAGGCAGCAAGGCTGCGTGGGCATGTGCTTACCCGGGGGTTGGCTGGGGGTGTTGCAGGATTGAAAGCCAACCTGAGAGAAAGGACCTACCCCACAGGGAAGAGAATTTCTATTCTGTCTCCTTCAGAGTCTTCTGTAATTGAAGAGGTAATAAAACCCCTGCTCTTGGGTGTTGTGCTTTTCCCTGGGGAGCAGGCACAGGGGGGCTCTCCCAGAGCCCAGGCACCTCGCGGGGTTTTTCCGCCTTGTTATCAATAATGGAAACGATGGTAATGAAACATCTCCAGGAGCTTCAGGTTTCCTTTCTCCTTCAGCCCTCCAGTCTCAAAGGTAAACTATTACACTGCCAATATTGAGCGCGGAGTTGTTTGAGAGTCTGAAGGCTCCAGTTCATCAGAGGTCATCTTTTATTTGGTTTGGGCCAATTGGCAGTTCCCTGTGTTTGCATCTGCTCCTGGAAGCAAATGTCTTCTCAGTTTCTGCGCCAATGCCAGCAGTGGCTGAAGGCCTCACAGGTGCTGGGGAGGGGGGTGGGGGTTGTGTGGGATCTCTGCCCCGAGGCTGGGCACCAGAAAAGATCCTGAGCCCCACTTGTGAGGTCTGGCATTGAAACTTTTCCAGCATCATCGGCTCCCAGGCTGGAGTACCTGGGTCCAAGCTTCAGATGGAGAGAAAGTTATTTGCACCCAGCTGGAGGGCAGATCATATGAGGAGCAGCTGAGGGAGCTGGGGGTCTTCAGCCTGGAGAAGAGGAGGCTGAGGGGAGACCTTCTCCCCACCTCCACTGACCTGACAGGAGGGTGCAGAGAGGTGGGGGTTGGTCTCTTCACCCAAGTGATAGGTGATGGGATGAAGGGGATGGGCTCAAGCTGTGCCAGGGCAGGGTCAGAGAAGACATTAGGGAAAAGTTCTTCCCTGAAAGGGTCATTGGGCACTGAGACAGGCTGCCCAGGGAGGGGCTGAGTCACCAACCCTCAGTGTGTTTAACAGACGGGTAGATGAGGTACTTAGGGATATGGTTTAGCTTAGGACGGGAAGGGTTGGACTTGATGATCTTAAAGGTCTTTTCCAACCTGGGGATTCTGTGAAAAAGACATTTTGTGTGCAGAACCTCACCACAGCAAAAAGGTCCCAGGCACCTGGAGGAGGGATTGGGGTTAGGAGCTTTCAGCATCAGTGGGCAGATGACTTGCAGCACCCGTGATAGTCCTGCACGTGCACGGCCTGTGTTTCCTGCCCTGGGAGATGCCGGACTTGTTCCAAACCAACTGGCTGTGGGCAGCAAGTTGAACCTGAGCATGCCAAACACATCAGTCTTTGGGCCCTACAGTGATGTCAGCCCTCTGGAAGACACCAAAACCCTACAAGATCTTCTTTGTGTGTCCTTAAGAGTAATAGAGCTGAGAAAGATTGATGGGAAGCTAAGAATGGAAGCAGTTTTGAGCTTTCTGAAGGGCTGGGTTACCAAGCTTCAGTTTTCAGGTATTTATTTTTAAAAAAAGGTATCAGGGAGGAGGTAGGCATATTTCATCAAGGATTCAGTATTGTCCAAGACATGACAGCAAGCCTCTAGTTAAAATTTGTGACAGATGGCTCCAGGGCAGCCCTGCCGTGCTTCCTCCTAGCAGATCTGCCCAGGTAGCTGCGAACCCCAACACCTGAACTGGGGCCCTGCCGCTCCATCTCCATTAAGGCTCCTTTCCCGATGGGTGTTATTGCCAGGTGCTGTTTGCATCTCTTGCTTCCTGACCGATGAGCATTGCTGCCAGCTTGCTCTTATCCCATTTATTATATAGGCGGCTTTATTTGGTTTTATTGCTTCTTTCACCTTTCATCTAATCAAGGTGCATTTTTTGGTTGCTCTTCAATCAGCGTGGGGTTTTTGAACACATTTAAGGCATCTCTTTAAATGGTCTTCAGCAACTTTAAATTAATTGCTCCAATTATCCTGATAATTTTCCTCCTGCTTCCCAAAAGTTTCCAGCCCTCCTCTGGCCACAGCATGTGCCTGTATCAGTGCCCAGGCATGGGTTGTTTTTTCAGCAGAGCAAAAAAATCAGGGTGTGGGAGACAACTGTTAATAAGGAGTCTGTTTGGTGATGGGTTCACCCCAATCATTAGAAAAGGGGTTAAGGCAGTGACATTCTGCAGGGAAGGAGTACTTTGAGCTGGAAAATAACCAGGATGCATTTCCAAAGCTTCGGTGATTAGGAGCCACACAAGATGCCCCAGGAGCCGTGTCCGGAGCCACACGAGATGCCCCGGGAGCTGTGCCTGGAGCCACACATGGCATAGGGTGTGTTATCTACCACTGGGTACAGTGTAGCCATCGTTCCCTTTGAGGTACAGTGTGGGGACAAGCAGGACAATTCTCATCTGTCTGAAGAGGTGGCTCAAAAATCCCCGGTCTGCAGGCGCAGGCTGAGGAGCAGCAAGTTTACCATGTGTCGTGTGTTTTACAGGGAGGTGCTGGGGGATGGCTCCTGCCTCCTGGCACTTTCTTTGAGAGAAAATAAATCTTGAATTACCTTGTTTTCATTTCCAATAAAGCTGCATGTTGGCAGTTGCCTTGGAGCTAATAATCTGACACGGTGCTGTGCATCCATGAGCGGCTGCAGCATGGGTGTGCTGGTTCTGTGCTCCAGTCTGACAGCGGCACCACCATGGTGTTTCCCTTCCACTGCACTACGCTCCCAGCCCACCATGATAAAAGGAAACAGGAAGGTAGGTGATTTATCATCATACAAAAATAAAAGGCATAATAATAATGTAAATTATGCACATCATTAACCCCAACTGTTGCTCTAAAATGGACACAAAAGCTGCGAGAAAATCATCTTTAGGTTGAGCCATGAGGATTTTTCTCTGGAGGAGAGGACTGGACCCACAGGTCCCCTTCTTGTGAGGTTTGGAGAGCTGGCCCGCAGCCCTGTTAATGCACCAACAGCAGTGTAAGGTGGCTGTTCCTCCTCAGGGGCTGCAGTACCCCCAGGCACGCTCCTGCTCCACCGGCACGTCAACAGCAGGTCAGGCGGCGCGGGCAGGATTCATCGGGCTCCAGTGGACGTGGACCTGTCACCATCATCTCCTTGTCTGTTCCAGGTGGATGAAGTCAATGGCACAACTCATCTCATCTCGCAGTGGACGTCAGATGAGGGTAGGTGAACTACACACCACCCCAAAGTGCTACGCGTCCCCTCTGGCTGGGTAGGAAGCCAAAAATATCCAGCTGGGATGTCTCACTTTGATGTCTAACGTTGCCAGAGGTAAATCTGGTGCCACGCTGCTGCGTTTTCAAGAAATATAGAGCGATGCTGAATGCCTCCTCCTTTCCAGCTTCTCCCCTTCGTTTCTGCTCACTCTTTACCCTCTTCAAAGAGGAAAGAGTCAGTTTAAACTCCCTTTCATCAGATCATCCTCATCAAAGGCAAGTGGGCTGCAGCCTGAGTGGGACTTCCCAGCCCCCTCTCCTTGCCCAGATTCCTAAAGCTGGTTTACAGAGACTTAAAACCCTCCTGCATAGAATTTTCCCTTGCAAAAATTAGACCTCATGAAAATAAATAATTCCCAGAGGAAATTTCAATTTGATTACAAATATTGACTTGCTTGGGGAAAGTTTTTTTTAAAGAGAAATCCATTTGGAATCAACATTTTCAAATTAAACATGTATGTTCTCTCTGTTATAGTACTTAACTTGGAAAAATACCAATTTTTTTTCCAGTGGTTGGGGATTTTAGGAGTTTCTTCCATCCATGGTTTTCTGCAGGAGCTGAACAAAAGAGATGCCTTAAAATTGGGCAAAGCAGGGGAAAGATTTGTTTTCATTTTAAAGGATTAAAAAAAATGTAATATGAAATGTGGTAAATCATTTTCACGCTTCTAAAAAAAAAAAAACCCAACCACAAAACCAAACATAAAAATGCATAAATGTGTGTTTTAAAGCTGTAGCCCCAGGAGATGCTGAGGCTGCAGAAGTGCCAGGCAGAGCAGACACGGCGGGTGCTGTTCCTCCGGCATTGACCGGATGGTCTCCATCACCCTATTGCTGCTGCTCCCAGCAGGCTCAGAGGGATTTTTGGGTCGATGTGGCAGCCAGGAGATGTGGGAGGTGAGCAGACAGGTAGGAAAAATTTGGTGGTCCACCAGCTTAGTGGTGGCACCAAGCTTGGCATGGGCTGCAGGACATTTCTGGGTTCAACCTATGGGCATAAGGACCCTCAGCATCCTGCCCCCTCCCAAAGACACCCAGGCCAGCAGATGTTTGTACAGGTCACCGAACTCAGTTTAGGGCTTTGCACCCCACCAAAGGTGCACTTCGGACACCCCTCTGCCTCTCTGGAATTTGGCCCAACTGGACAAAGCAAGAACCAACCTCAGGATGTGTATTTTTTGGTTCCAGCCCCCACCCCGATTCTTTCTCTGCTGAGAGTGACCTTTCACCCCAGCACCCTGACGCATTTCAGGACCAGGGGGTACTCCTGTGAATGTGTGATGCTGTTGCTGCCTTATGCATTAGATAAAGGTAAGGACCCTGGGGGGAGATTTGTCAGAGAGAGGTTTTGGAGGGAAAGGAGTGGGTAGGGAGAAGGAGCTGGAAGAAAACAAACCTTCTTCTGACGTAGATAAGGTTTTCATGCACTGATGTTTATCCTGTGAGAGTTTTGGGGGGCATGCAGGCTTCAGCCAAACATTAAAAAAAAAAAACCCAAACCCAGCCTGTTTATTTTAAAACTAAAAAATGCTCAGCAAAAATGATCCTGCCTGGTGGGGGGGGGGTCTGTTGAATTGGGGCAGAGGGGTTAAATTTTCCCCCACAGAGCACCCCGGGTCCCCAGCAGCAGCTGCTCAGGTCCCCGCTGAAGATAAGCAAGCTCTAGCAGAGATGATCCTTGCCAGAGGCACCCAGGTATCCACCAGACATCACTCCAGACAGAGGAGCTGCTTTTAGGAGTGCTCTATTAGTAGATGCAGATAACAAACCACAGACAGCAAAGCAGAAAGCCCTTGTCTGCCCAGGCGATATCCCCACTGAGCGCAGCAGCCATTGGTCGCAGCAGGGGCCTCCGGGAGCAGCTCTCCCTGCCAGGAGAGCCACACTCACACATCAAAGCAGCGAAACAAGTGCCTGAACCGTTTACCAGAGCAAAGGTGCAGCTTCTGCATCTCCCCAGCCGTACCCAGTGTGCTGGGCTCCAGGAAGCCATGCTGGAGTGTCCCACACTGTGTGAAGGCCAGAGACGTGGCTGCCTGGCGTTAGCCTCTGCCTGTGGTGAGCGGTGCAGTGTCCAGCGCTGGCTCCGTGAGGCCTCGGTGCTGCTCTCAACCAGCCGCCTTTCAGACCCACTGTCGTGCCCAGACGTGATTAAGCTGTTCAGGACGATGGATGTTGCCAATGAGGATAACCTCTTTAAGGTTAATTAATCATTTGTAAACCGACCTTTGGAGGTATGCATTATTCATCAGCACTCCTGAACTAACAGGCCAGACAGTTTTCAGACACCGGGGTGGTTTTTTGTCAAAGCCTTCAGCTATTCCATAACTGAGGGCAATACTGAAGTGTAGGGAGAGCAAAGCCCTCGGGTGCCACCTCCTCACAGTACGCTCACGTTTGCCCACCAGTTAGGCCGCAGCCCGGGTTTAGGCTGGGCCACAGCCCAACAGCTGCTTTTCTTCCCCACCTGCCTGTTTCTTCCTTAAAGCCTGACTGACCTTAAACTAACTTGAAGACTCCTCTCCAGGAGCTTGACATTTAAAAGTGCAGTGACAGAAAGTAACTTCTTCTAAAAATACGTGTAACTTATTTACCAGCACGAGGAGAGGGAGAGAAGAATTCCAATGAAGGCATGCATATACATCGCCCCGCTCCGTGGTGACTTGGTGTGGTAGGACTGCTTTCTCCTCCAGCAAGGATGCTCCCTGCATCATGGTGGTATGCAAGGCTTTCCCCCTGTGCCCATACCTGGGATCGGCTGAGGAGGAGCAGGAAAAAGGGGAGAGAGGAACCCCATTTCCCCTCCTGGGCAGCAGGGAGAGCAGCACAGGGCAAGCCTCCAGTCTTGGGGGACCAGAGGAGCTGATTTAGCACCTCGCAGGCACCAAAAGTGGAAGGCAGGAAAACACAAGGCAGTGTTTATGGATAAAACACCCTGGGGATCATTCGTTGTCAGGCGACACAAATGAAGAATTAAAAAAAGGAGGAAAAAAAGAAATTGAAGCCTAAACAATGCACAAATCTCACTATACTCAGGACACTGCTTGTATCTCCATAGGAAAAGCTTCCTGTACCCCGTGTCTCCCCAAGCAAGAGCTGACCCTGCCCAAAGAGGCTCTTCATCCCCTTCCCTGCCCAAAACCACAACGTGGCTGGGGGGAAGTCTCTTGAACGTGAGCCGTTCATGTATCTTTAATTATTGTTTCAGCCACATAAATCCATGCTGAATTAAAATTCATGATGGTTCTAGGGTACAAGTGCAAACAATTTGTTCGGTAAACTTTGCTCTAATTGGCATTCTGAAAATTTCCTGTTAATCAAGCCCCTTGGGCTCGGTTTACCAGTGTAGTTCTGCTTGCGAATGTCAGTGCTCGAAGGGTGCACACGTGTATGCCAATTTCAAGGGTCTTTATATGATATTAACTCATACACCTTGTCCTCACATTAATTTGCAAGTAATTTTTTAACAACCTTCCATGGCCCTGTCTTTTATCTCACTGCTTCATTACTCGAGGCAAGCAAGCGAGCGGAAGAGCATTTGTAAAACCCGAAACAAAACTGCACTTGGAAACGTGTAGGATCTGAGGAGGAAACATCCCTGAGGGCACCCGAGATTCCTCCCTGCAGGAGCCGTGTTTCCAGTGGCACTTCAACCCAAGTGGCCACAGGAGAACCAAGAAGATGTGGTCGGTGTGGTTAATGTCAGGCGTGTGAGCGGTGAGAGGCTCCAGCACAGACACAGGCAATGGAGGTGGGAAACACTTTGGTGCCCTTGAGGTGAGGATACAAATGTTACCCAAAGCATAGAGGGATGAGCAGAGATGATGAAGGGCCTGGAGCATCTCCCCTATGAGGAAAGGCTGAGTGGGCTGGCACTGTTCAGCCTGGAGAAAAGAAGACTAAGGGGGGACCTTATTAATGTTTATAAATATCTTAAGTATGGGATGCAGGGGGGAAATGGCCAGCCCCTTTTCAGTGTCTGTGGAGACAGGACAAGGGGCAATGGATGCAAGTTAGAGCATAGGAAGTTCCACACCAATATGTGGAAGAACTTTTCCCCAGTGAGGGTGACAGAGCCCTGGGACAGGCTGCCCACGGAGGTGTGGAGTCTCCTTCTCTGGAGATATTCAAGACTCGTCTGGACGCCTATCTGTGCATATGAGCTAGGGACTCTGCTTTGGCAGGGGGTTGGACCCGGTGATCTCTCAAGGTCCCTTCCAACCCCTGTGATTCTGTGAGTCTGTTTGTTTAACTTTGGTTTGGCTTTTTTACCAGCCCATCCCCATGTGCATGGAGAACATCAGAAATAACTCCAGGAGAAGCCAGGGTCCTGCTGCAGAGTCCCGCTCCCCACGTACTGTCCAACATGGACCAACTGTCCAGTTCTGGACCTTAAGCACCTCGCTCTCCACAGCGAAGCCCAGCTGCTCCCACCTGGGAGCACTGCCTGGAGGGTTTTAGGAGCTTTCACAGATCCCCCTCTGCAGTTCTGCAGCCTTATCAGGCTAGTCCTTACCTCGCATCCCGAGAGATTTGGCAATAGGAGAAGCTATGCATAACCTGAGTGTCTCTTCCCACCAGCACAGTAAGACGGAAGAATAGAAATAACAAAATAATGAGCATCTGACAGAGATCAGGGAAGTGGTGGAGAAGCTCTCTTGGATGGAAATGAATGGTAAGGAAATGTATGAGAACTGGCAGTTCCCAGAAGAGACCAAAGATGGTGCACAACAGCAAACTGCTCCCCTGTGAAAGCAGATAAGAAGCATAATTAGATGGCATTACAGCGGCAGCAGGGCCTGGAAGCTGGAAAGAAATCGTAGGGAAAGTCGAAAGGAGCACGTGCCTGGTGGGGAGAATAGAGGAATAATACAGGTTCCCAGCGTTAGAGCAGCGGAGTCTGCAGGAGCGAGGTGTTGGAGGCAACCAGCAAGGGTCTGCAAATAAATTAGGTGTAAAATGAGAGCAGGGAGATATGTAGGGACGTAGGCATCTGGGGAAGGCGATTGGGCTGAGCATCCGAAGCAGGAGTTTGCCCTGTCTCCCTTGTTTCAGTCTTTATAAAAAGGTTAATTGCAAATGGAACTTAATGAAACAGGCTTTGCAGGGAACTGTGGGGAAGACCAGCATCAGGAAAGACGTATAAAGACATTTGGATATGTCAAATGTATTCAAAATGAGAGGATCTGATGGAATGCACCCAAGAACATTGAACCTTTCGTGGTGATCTTCAAAATTTATGAAGGCACAGATGTCCCTGGAGATGAGAGAAGCACATCTCTTTAAAGAGGATACTTTAAAAAATTTTAAAAAAAAATAAATCACCATCTCAATCATCAAAATCTCAGTTGCCTGCAAGAGGCTGGAAGAAACTATTAAATGAGCAACTTGTAAAATGTAAAATGATGAATAAAATCAAAGCACATGGGTTTGTCAAGAACTAGTCGTGTCAACCCAATTTAATTTCCTTCCTTGATAAGACAACAGGCAGACCAGATGATGGGGGAGGAGAAAACACGTGGGGCCTTTTGCATTTTCCCACGGGACAGCCTCAAGCAAGCTGAGAAAACACCCTCTGAAAACAATCAGAGCTCAAGTGGGAGAGTAACCACCCCCAAAGAGGAGGGATCAAGAGGGAAGTGGGTTTCTCCATCCTTCACTATGGCTCTAGAGAGGCTGTCAACCCTCCTCTCCATATAGCAAATGGACTGCCAATTTACCCAAAGAAAACTGAAGCTCTGTCACACTGATTTCTAGTATCTCACATTGGTTCCTCCTTAAGTTCCCTGTGACATCAGCATCCCCATGCGTACGTAAGTAGAAACATTTTGATGCAGCATTCCCCCATGTTAACCCCACACACCAGCTCCGAGCCAAAAAGATGCTTTTGGTGGAGTTGCAGTCATTCCACCCAGCCTGGAGCAGCTGGAAACATGCACGAGCATCCTGCGAAGCCTGAGTCTGTGAGTGTGCAGACTTTGCTGCTCTGCTCCCAGACCTCCAGATGGATGGACAGACTGATGGACAGGGACCCCTGCAAGCCCGTATCTAGGGACTTTGTGAGCTGTTAAGAATGGCTGCTGGAGGAATGCAGGAACAGAAGCTTTTGATACAGTTTCAAACAATGTGTAATTATCAGGTAGCTTAAAATTAGCCCATCTGTGCCTCAGGAAAAGACAATGGGAAGTTGTGTGTTACTAATGGCTGAAAAGCGCTGGCAACACAATACAGGAAATTTTCAGTCAACGTTTTTCTCCAGGTAATGTAATTACACAGTGTAATCCCCAAATCTCCTGACTTTTCATTGGGTTTGATAAAGCTTGTGAGGTCTTCATCCTCCTTTCCTTCTTCCTCTCCTCATTGCATGGTCTTTGGCATGTCAAGCTGGCTGGGCCACCTAAAGCAGCACATGTGGGCAGCATAAACCACCCTTACAGCAGAACAGCTAACAACATGTGTCAGGTGGGTTTTTTTTTTTAACAGGCTGTAAATACCCACCATGCTTTGGCCACAGTCTTGCTATCTGAATGCAAAGCACCCAAGCTCCTAATACTATTTGGGACGTAATTTCTGAGCTGGTAGAGTTGGCTGGCCAGAGTTTGGGTCTGTGATCCAGGTCAATGCCCACACAAGCATCAGCATGGTTCAGATGTAAGACCCCTTTTGTTTTCTCTGCTTTTGGGCCCTGCTGACCCAGCATGCAAATAAAACTTAAAAAAGAAAGGCGTGCTTTCTTTAAGCACCTTGAGGATCCAGTGATAAAGTCTTTGGGGGTTGGTGAATCGAAACCAGAATGGCATAGAACTCATGCAAACAGTCCAGGCAGGGTAAATAGCTCACGATTTTTTTATTCATACTTTTGTCTGTGGAATAACTGGGAGCAAATTGCTTTTTCCTTTCCTGGTCCAAATTATTCAGAGAATTTTTCTGCTGATTTTTGCTATTTTCCCTTTTGAGAGCACTTGCTCTCGAAGATGGCCTGCTTAGCTCTGAATAGAAAGCAAACGTTGCCTTCACCTTCAGTGAACTTTGAAGCAATTGATTTTTACCGGCGTAAAAGAAGAGCTGAGAAGTGACAGCTCGTGGGCTTTGCGGAGGATGAATTTTGCCATTTCACAACTGCCCGTGCAGGAGGATGCCGGCGTCCCAGAAGAAAGATGACAGATGCTCTTTCCACTCATCCCCAATCAGCCACCAGCCCTGTCCTCTCTCACACGTGGGGTCCCCGGACTGGCAGCTTCTGTGCAGCCACCGCGCAGATGCTTTAAGCGACTCGTAATAGGGAAGACTCCAAGGAAAATTATTCTCGCTAGCTTTTGTCTGGTAATCTGAGGTCAAGAAAACAAACTGCTTCCTCTCCGCTCTCTCCAGCGCTGCGGCAAGAAATGCAGCCAAGCTCCAGCACCGAGAATAAAGACAGAGTTGGCACAAACACAGGAGCTTCTTAAATGAGTTTGCCATTAGCCGGAAGGGCTGCAAATTGAAGCGAAGATAAGCCCCTTAGCATTTCCCTTCATTAATCCAAGCCTCATAAAAGCAGAGATGTGTTCCTATTCAGTGGGCTTTATACAGAGGCAGGTATTTCATTTACCCAAAAAAACCCTGGATCGGATAAATTATTAATGTTATTTATAAAGGCAATTCTGCCATTCAGCAACTTCTTTTGGATCCCTACGCTTAATCTCACTGCTTAGCATAAGATACACTCCAGTTAAAAGGCAAAATCACATTCCCTTACAAGGTCTGCAAAATAATGGAGTGCTGAGGTGCCTGAAAAAGGGTTGTACTTTAAATTCTGGTTTAAAGACTAATACATTTATCAGTGGCAAACATAAGCCCTGACTTCCACTTGCTTGTACCCGCCCTGCATGCTGGATGGGGCCTCACTCGCCTGCATCAAGAGCTGTCAAAGCTGAGAAGGATGGAGATGCAAAACACACTAGTACTCACAGGAGCCTGTTGGGTGGCTGGGTGGAGCTGCATGATGAGACAGCCCTGTCCTCTCCTGTAAAATGTCCTACAATGGGTCCTGCTTTGGGACACCCACAGCCACGAGTTGGGCTTCTGCGGTCTTGGTTCTTTGCCCACCCCGTGGATCAGGGTGTAATCAAGGGCAGAGACACCACAAGAAGCATCCAAGCATCTCATCAAGCAGCAGCATGGGCTCATGCAGCCAGAGTCAGAGTGCTCTGAATCCCAAAAGAGGTCCCTGGAAACCACAGCAGTGGCATTGCAGATCTCAGCCCCAGCAAAATTAGCGTGGCACATAGCTACAGGAGCAAGGGAATAAACACAAGGAGCTGGGAGTCCCGGCACGCACTCAGTGTTGCTATTTCGGTTGCATCAGTGGGACGCAATGGACCAGCTCCCACAGCTGCCAGGTAAAGCAGCACTGCTCCCCTCAGCAGGGTGGCACCACGTGTTTTGGGGTTAAGTGCTCATGCTGCTGAAGAGGAGAGCCAGCATCTCCCAAAAGAAGATATGCCCAGTGCTCCAGAAGAGGAACAACAGCTCCTTACTCCCACCTCAGGACTACGCATGGAGTTAACCAAAATGTACCCCACACCCTGCAGCCCCTTGTGCATCCTGGCTGTCCACAGCACGGCTGCACACAGCCACAAGCATCCTCTGGATGTGAACATGTGGCGTGCCAGGGATTGGCAGTGCCTGGGAGCTGCAGGGAGGTTTGGAAAACGCCTCACAAAACGCCTTCTCCACGCAATACATACGTGCCCCCAAATCCTTTTTTTCAGCATGTTCCTCCACAAACGCTGCACGACAAATGTTTCACTGAGCAGCCAGCACTGGCTGGTGTTTTGTTTCAGCAGGATCTGAACCAAGGCAAAGTAGTTTTGTTTGCTAAACTCACCCAAGGTTTTCACAGGAGGGTTAAGCAGCAACATGTATTTCTCGTAGATGGTGTCACCCCCAGGGAAGAAACACTCAGGACGTTCAGGATCCTTTATTTCCCTCCTGTCTGGGTGCTGGGGACAAGCAGCAGTGGCAGCGTGGTCTGCCTTTGATCAGCCACCAGCAGGGATGGCTCCCGCAGCTGTGCTTGAAGCTGGAGATGCCTAAACTACGGGCACCACAGAGAAGCACACTTTTATGTCAGAACGACTTACAGTAAGATTTTAAGTTTGTTCAGGGAGCTGGAATGAAATATTTAAACAGAGCATCATAGTAGCATTTTATTCTATGAAAATGCTGAGATGCCGTTTGCAAATCAGAAATGGTTTTAAATTTGCTTTGAAATCACAGCGTCTTCATGCAACTGTTTCCTTTTAGATTTTTTTTTTCTTCCCAGGAAGAAACAAATGGGGGGAAAAAAAGCTGAGATATTGGCCATTTCCTCACAAATGAGACGTCTGCTTTTCCGTCTGTTCTGGTGAGTCTGTTTGGAGCCATTGTTCCCTTTCGGAGCAGGGAGAATCAGCCTGGAGAGCAGCTACGTTGTTGCATCCAGCATTCAAATGACATTATCTTTGTTTCTTACACTGATGATGAGACATTTAGGTTGGAGAACTCCACTGGGCATTAGAGCTGCACTGAAGGGTTTGCATGATTTGAAATAAATGTCATAAAAGAAATAGCAAGTTCTTGTATAAAAGCACAGCTGCCCTACTTTTCTTTATTATTATAGGGGCAGTTTTCACTTTCCTTAGGTAGAAGTTTATTCATTTTCAGTTCTTCATTTCCCTATTATATTTTATTAAACATAAGAAACGAGCTTTCTCCAGTCTCTCCTCAAGCCTCAGATAGTTTCTTACCCAACTCCTTGCTGTTCCCAAGGAGCACTTTGGCACCTGGGTCTGGGTGGTGTTTGGGCCGTGCAGTCACTTTGTGACTGCATTTTGAGAAGCCAATTACTCTATTTTCAATGGGAAAAACAGTTCTTTAGGTAGTTAAGGCCAAATTTGGCATTTGAGGTTCAAACTGCTATTAAGAAAGGGTTATTCTATAATAATGACTTGAATTCAGTATCTTAGAGGATGAAAAAGCCCCAAATCCCCTAAGATGATGTCTGACTTTAAAAAAAACAACCTTTTTATTTGTATACAGTTTGTTCACAGGGGTTTTTAATACAAAATTCAAAGAATTGTAAGGATAAAATGTTGGCAAGCAGCATAAAAAAAACCCTTAAAAATAACATATGAAAGTGTCAGAAGAAATGTACATCATTTATCCAAAACACTAAGGATCCAAAATAGCTGACAGGCTCGAAAAGAGGAGTGGGGTAGGCATAAGAAAAATCCTTCAGAACTGAAGGCAGGTCCACACAGGGAGCACAGGGGGAAGCATGTCTTGGCCAGGTAAACGTAAAGTGATTATGTCAGGCCAGTACACAATTTTAAGGCACAAAAGGCAGTGTCCTCTGCAGCCAGCATGGGTAGGACAGACCTGGGGATTTTCTAGTCCCTGAGCTGTAAGGGTGATGGTGATCCTTGGGGCTTCTCTTCAGCTGAAGCTGGTCAATGCGTATCCAACATTCATGAAGCGGGTGGATGTCCAGCCTGTGAACACTGCTCTTCTAAATCACCCCAAGATTTGATGCAAAGACACCAATGTGAAGTCTCTCACAAGCTGCAGCTGCACTGTGAAGTAAGATAAAATCATCCCATTTTAGCAATGCAATAATCAGGAGCTCACACTGTCCCCAGCCGAACCCGATTTCCCCATTACCTCACCAGCTCGCTGGTGTTTCAGGCCCTACTTCCTTGCTGATGAAGCCCTCAGCCATTCCCAGCACCAAGGCCTGCACCTCTTGCCACTTCTCTCCGAGCCCACCTGCCCACACGTCTCTCCCAGACATGTAAATCTGGCTGCAATTCCTTGTGTGCCAAAAGCAGATCCTAATCAACAGTGTTTCCACCACACGGATGGAACGGCACTTAAAATGCAGCTACGCTTGGAAACCTATTATGATTCTATGACAGGTGGCGTGTTCGCTTTTGGCCAGGAGCCTCCTCACTCACCTGCTTCTTGCTGCTACAAACAGGGAGGGAAAACTCCTGTGATGATCGTGCAGGTGATTAGAGGAAATTGCATTGCTGAAGCACTCGGCGGCTGCAGCCGTGCTTCAGCTCTTGACTCGCCTGCTGGTAAGCTGCCAGAGAGAGGGAAGTGTAGGCATAAAATGAATAGCAGAAGAGATTGCAGGTAATTATGTTTCTTAAGCTGTTAACAGGATTGGCCATTTGATAAATGAGAGGATTTGGGAATGTTTTGTCACTGACAAGCCATTGTAAGATCCGAGTGGAAACGGGAGCGTTTCTCTTCCGTAGCACGAACAAGAAGGGAATTCTCTCGGGATGCTTACGCACCGTGAAACTCATCTGAAGCCTGGATGCCAGCACATGGAGGCAAAGGGACAGATACAGGACTCCTTCTGCTGGACGAAAAAAAACAGTAAGAACCACCAGGTCTCCTACACATGCTAGTTATTAATCTAGTTTTGGTGTCCCTCTGGTGTCCCCAGAGGTTTCTGTCCTGTTATGGTGCACCCCCTCCCTGCATTTTGGTGCCACCACAGCCCCTCAAATCCTCCCATCTGCTTTTTGGTGCTCTGAATCCCTCTGTCTCTCCTCTGGTTCCCTCAACCTGTTAGTTTGCTTTTGTGGTTCCCTAGCTAGCTGGAGAGGCAAGAGGGAAACCAGCACTGCTCTGTCTTTCTGCTCCAACAGTGCACTCAGGGTGGTTTTGGGTACCGCTGGAGCCCCCCTGTTTCTTTTCCAGTGCCCTCAAGGGCCTCTCTGTGCCTTTCAGGGTGCCCCAGAGCTTTTAATCTGCTTTTTGGTGCACGCTGTGCACCTGCTTTTTGGTGCCCTGGAAATCTGTGTGCTTAGGTGCACCCAGCAATCTTCACGCTGCAATGAGGCAGGACCCCTGGACTCATAGACATCTGCATGGGGAACGGGCACAGGGACACAGGCATCTTTTTAAGCCATTTGCCAATGAGTTGGTGTGAAGCAGAAGGGCAGGATGAGAGCTGGTCCTCCTCCAGGTGAGGGGAAACAGCACTCACCCCACAGAAGGGGCATGAGGCTGTTCTGGTGCGAAGGGGTTTATTCTGCAGCAAGGGAAGGTGATAGTAGCAAAGCAAATCACAGAGTCTCAAGTCACGTTAAAAATCACCTCAGATGTCAATACTGTGTGGCTGGTGGCTTTGGGCATCTCTTGTGGACATGGCCTGCTCTGCTGTCACCCCCTGGAGCCTACATCCTGCTTTCACTGCAGGGCCTGGCACTGGCAGTCAAAGAAAGCAGTAAGCAAAGGGCAAATAAAACTCCCTAAACCTGATCCCTTCTGCTGCTTTCTGGCGCTGCCTCCCCCAGCCAGGGCAGCTTCCTTGAAGGATCAGAGCCCAAGGCAATCCCTGTTTACATGCAAGAGCAAAGGAGGAGGGGAAGGCTCCCCCAGAGCTCCAACCCAGCTTTTCACCTCTTTGCTTTACCTGGGTTTTAGCAGCCAAAGCCGGGTTATTTGTATTGCTTTAGTTTCCCTGCAGTTAGTAGCAAGGAAGATGCTCTGGTGCCCCTCAAATCTCATTTTCCCAGCAGAGTCTGGGCAGTGAGCAGAGGAGACACACTCCTTGCTTCAGTCCCAAGAGCAGTCTGGAGCAAGGGCTGGGAGCCTGAGGAAGAGAGGCAGGATGGGAGCAATTAAGCCATTTTCTTTGCTTTGCATAGCACATCCTGCACTGGGCAAGCAGAAATCCCTCCAGACAGACTGGACCTGCACACAGACCCACCTTCTCCCTAGAGACAGGATGAACAGCCCTCTCTCCAGTGCCCCTACATGGAGAAGAAGCTTCTGTGGTCTTGCCTGGCTGGCATCCCCAGCAGGCCCTGGCTGCTTGTCCCTGAGGAGGTGGTGGAAGCAGCAGCTGCCTCTTTGGGAGGTTTAGTTAGTAGGACACACAAGTTCTGCAGTTTTATATTTGAGCTCCTCCCGAGAGCACAGTGGTAATTCAGCTAGAACAGACTTACTGGGTAGAAGAAGAGACAAGATTTGACCTCAGCTGCATTAGTTGGTAGGAGCATCCCAGAGGGACACAGCTCTGGTGGTCCTGCCCTGCTATCAGCTCCCCAAGCAGAGCAATGTCCTGCCCACAAGTCACACTGCAATTAGCTTGTTTCTTCTCCAACTGTAAACAATCCCAAAAACTGCACAGGGATTCCCTTTTGGGAAATCCGTTTGGTCTGCTAACTCGCTCTGCTCTAGCACCCAGGGCTCTTAAGAAGAGTGAGCACTGCAGAGACAGGGGTTATGTGGAGGCAGAAACCCTGAGTGGTGTTTTTATCCTCACACAAACTCATTTGGGTGGCAAAGAGATGTCTCAGCCACCATCATCCCCTGCCTTGCCCTGCCCTGGCACCTTCTCTGGTGGGGCCTGCCCTCCACCCCCACACTTTTCACTAATGTCTGACCTGACCCTGCCCTGGCACAGCTTGAGGCCATCCCCCTCATCCCATCACCTGTCACTTGGATGAAGAGACCATCGCCCACCTCTCTGCACCCTCCTGTCAGGTCAGTGTAGGGGATGATAAAGTCTCCCCTCAGCCTCCTCTTCTCCAGGCTGAACACCCCCAGCTCCCTCAGCTGCTCCTTGGAAGGTTTGCTGCCCTCCAGCCCCTTCCCCAGCCTGGTTGCTCTTCTCTGGACATGCTGCAGGGCCTTGATGTCCTTCATATGGTGAGGAGCCCAGAACTGAACCCAGCACTTGAGATGTGGCCTCACCAGTGTCCAGTACAGGGGCACAGTCCCTTCCCTGGTGCTGCTGGCCACGCTGGCTCTGACACAAGCCAAGATGCCACTGGCCTTCTTGGCCACCCGGGCACACTGCCGGCTCCTGTTCAGTCACAGTCACCCAACACCGGCAGGTCCTTCTCTGCCTGACAGCTCTCCAGCCACTCTGCTCCCAGCCTGTGCACTTGGCCTTGTTGAACCTCAGGACTCTGCACTTGGCCTTGGAACAAGGACAGCAGGAGGTAGAGCTGTGTTTGCTGGGCCCTTGCTGAGATGGAGTAAAGAGCAAGCTGGGCTTAAAGGGGCATCTGTGAAGGCAGAGAAACAGCCCTCTCTAGCACTTACCCACTGCAAGGAAGTAAGAGCTGCCACAGCAAGGCAGCCACGGCTGTTACCTGTCCCCTTTTAGCTCCACCAGCACAGCAACAAGCTCTTTTTGATGCAGGAGCTGCAGGACAAACTGAGGATGAGGAGCAGGGCAAGGTCTGTTCCAGAGATCTGCTACCAGGCAGTCAGGAAACAATGCATTGAATAAACTGCAAGTCACCTTGTCTCAGTTGTGGCTTGCTCTACTTTTTATTTCCAAGAGCAAAACCAAGAGCCAGCATGTTGCTGTAATGCTGGAGTCCTGCTCAGCACTTCCCATGGCGCTGCGGGGAGCTGGCAAACACAGGCCCTTTCCTCCTGCAGCAGCTCCTGAAGGGGTAAATGAAAGCAAAATCCAGTTCCTGCTCCTAAAAACAAGGTCCCTGGAAAACAAGGTCACTTACTCTTTCCAGCTTAAGCTGAAGTTTGCAATGCTGGCCCCAAGCAGCTGGTGGAGGGTGGGGTGAAACAGCAGTTATTCTTAGCAATGAGCACCTCAGAAAAGAAAACAGAGAAGGAGCAGGAATAGAAATCCCAGATGCTTTTCCTTCACAATCAGGGCTCAAACTCCTGTTTTCACCTGAGCAGGGGCAGAGGTGCAGATGTGCATACCAGATTTGTGCCCCCTTGCACCAGCAGCCTCCAGCCAAGCCCAGAACTTCACTTCTCTACCCACAACAGGAGCTGGAGCTTCAGCCACAGCTGGGCAAGGCAAAAGCTCTCCCAAAGCTCATCTAAAAGCACAGGGCAGCCACAGGAACACAACTGCCACCTTGAGTGGGTTGTAGTTCAAGCAGAGATGCTTGCTCTTTCCAGCACATTTAGGAAAGGAAGATGGTTTGCCAACTCACTCCTGGAATAGACAGATGAGAAAGACTTCCCAACAGGCTGACCCACAGCGGCAGCCTTTGCCATTTATAAAACCCTTGCCAGCCAAGGGAACTAGAATGATCAGAAAAAGCTTTTATCTGCAATGAAGAGCATCTGACAAGGGAAGGCCGAGCCAGCTGCTACCTTTAGTCCCAGCCAGCCCTACAAGACGTGCCCACAGGCAAGCCCAGCACCACGAAGACTGTCTCAGTCCAGAAGCCAACTACTACCTGCTCCAGCAGCTGACCCTGGAGGGCAGCCCTTCTCCAGGATTTTCACACAGGGGGCAACAGCAGCACATCTCAGCCCTCCCACGGGGACCCTCTCCAGCTATCAGCACCCTCGTGCCCACAGGCCACTCCCAGCCACGCTCCGTGGGGTCTCCGCATACCAGCACGGCAGATGGGCCCCGGGTGCTGCAGGCTCAGCCCCAGCGACAAGCTGCTCTCCCACTCCACAGGAGTGACTGTGGTGGCTCCATCCCTGTTTGGGGAAGCAGACCCACAGCTCTTTCTGGGGCAGAGTCTCCTGCTGTGAGCGCTCTCGGTGACACAGGCATCCCTCCACATCTGCTCATCCACCCTCCTTTCTACCACATATCCCTGCAATCCGAAAATGCCCACAGCCAAGCAAGCACACACAGAGGCATGAAACTCCCCATCTCCTGAGTCAAGCTGGAAGAGTAACACACCATCAATCTCTTTGCAGCCCCCACAAAAACCCTGGCACTAGACCCCCCACATGCTGCACCAGCAAGACTGAAGCGTGGTGCAGAGACCTGGGACCTCCCCAGCACCTGAAGGCAAATCCTGGAGAAAAAAGGTGAGGAGCCAAAAAGCCTCAGCCAGGGAGAGTGTGCCTGACCCCACAGCACAGGATGCCCTCCTGTGGCAGCTCTTGTGGCTGCCCTCCATCCCAGCAGCCCTGGGAAAGAGCCTGTGTCAAGGCAGAGGGATGTCTGCCCCTGGGAATAGACACTGCTCCAGCTCCAAGGGGAGATACTTAAAATTACTGCAGTTTCCAGAGCGAGAAAGAGAACGACGAGTACGGCTCCAGCGGGGCAGTGGGGACTCAGCTGATGTGAGAAGAGAGGCCAGCCAGCAAGGCCTTGGAGGTGAGATGGTGCAGTGTTACTTTGTTCATTTTAAGCAGAGGGGGAAAGGCAATGCAATCAAACTTGATTCCAACAACATATAAAAAGAAATGCAAGGACTTGACAGGGCGCAGGACAGACTTACAGACATCTGCACTATTCATTAGCCTGTGCTTTTTACCTTCAGGAGATTGTTCCAAAAAAAAAAAAAGAAGGAAAAACACCCCTCAGCTGCAGCTCTTCCACCAGCTCCAGAGGCACAGCAGAGCTCAGCCAGCCCGGCACTTCCTCCAACAGCCCTGGCACAATCACAGCAACAAACTCAGCTCAACCTGGCTCCATCCTGCTGGATAAATCACGTGCTCACTTTCTATCTGGTTTTGGTAAAGCAGATGTAGCATTAAAAAAAAGGGATGCTGAAACAAACAAAAACCCAACAACCTCTTTTTCCCCTCTCTTCCCATCAACCAGCTCCTCAGCTAATCTGGTTTGGTGCTGGCAACCTCCAGTCTCTTTCAATTATCCTTGTGGTTCTGTTTAAATATGTGAGTTCCCTTCTTGGGAAGTGGTTAGTTCAAGATTTGTGGTGTGAGTGTCTTTCTGTAGAAAGACCTGTAAGTAACCTTACTAATCTATTTATAATTTTTCTCAAGCCCAGATCCAGCTCCGTGTAGCTATCAGAGCCAGGCCCTAAGACTAAGGGAGGACTGTGTTTCTGAATGCTCATGAAGAGAAAAGGGAGTTAATCAAAGTATTTCTTAAATTTCAAGTGACACTTGGTGCCCCTGAAGCTTTCTGTGTGGCTGTGAGTACTAACCAGAGCCCTCTGGTTGGCTTTGGTGCCCCCCGGGAGGCTTCTGTGTGCATTATGGGTTTCAAACCTTGTGTATTAATTTTTTTTGAGCTTTTCTGCCCCATGGAAAGTGATGTATCATTCTTCCCACTGTGCTCCCTATTCTGAGTTTTGCATCTTCACACTCCTCCACCATGGCAATGCATGCCCATCTGCAGAAAGCTTCTCAAGGCTCCCTTGCCACAGCCACAAGCCCCATCTGACACACAAAGCAGAACACTGTAAGGGGGTTTTACACACACAGGAAGAAGCAGGCACAGAAAAAACCCCAGTGCTGGAAGCTGCAGCAAAGCCTCCCAGCTGGAGGAAGGCTCAGCAAAGACAGCACACCTAGCACACCATCCCTCTCCCACATACCAAGACTGGAGAGGACAGGATGGTCCGTGCTGCCGGTACCCCAGCACTTGACAGAATAAGCAAGACTTTCTAGTTAATCTACTGGAAAGAGTTTTGAAACAACTTGAAGGAAGCAACATGAATATGCAGCAAAATCTAGTTGAAACCTGCTGTCTATTGAAATGGCTCATTAATACTGCACAGACAAAGCAAATGACTGATGCTTGCTGCAGAGTTACCAGTGAACATGTCTGTGCTCGGATTATTGAAGCAGTGCAGAGTATTTCACCCCATATGGTTTGCCTGAAGAGGCTGTTGCAGATAATGGTTCTCATGTTGTTTCCATGGAATTTCAATATTCCCCAGAAGATACTCACTGGAGCACTCCAGAGCAAACTTGTGTCATTTGGTGCTGCATGAACTAGCAGAACGCTGGGTACTTACAATTAAAAGTGGATTACAGAAAAATAATAATGAAGTTCAAATTTGGAAAAAGGGAGCATGAAATGTTTTCAGTGGAATCAGGTTAGTAAACCTCATTTCCAACCTAATTTTTTAAATGGAAAGTGTCACTCACCAAATAATTTTATGTACACGGATAAAATTAATCAAAATCCCTGGAAGAAAAGTAGAGCAAGATTAAGTATCCACAAAATATGCCCAGGCACCAGAGATCTCTTGGCAGAAATGATGGAAGGAAAGAACTGGGACTCATGCTCCATCTGCTAGTAATGAAAATGAAGAGATACAGTGGTGCAAGTACCACAGAATGGTTCACTAAGGAAAAAACCCCTTGGATTGAAAGGGTTGTAACCGTAGTTATGAGAATAAAAGCCACTACGCTTTAAGGCACAAAGGCCACAAAACCCGTCCTACTCGGACAAATCAAAGGGCCATGGGCTCCCTCTGCTCACATCTTGTGAGCCAGAGTGGGTGCTATGGAAAAACCTTAGAGCTTAAGATTAAAATATATTCTTTTCCCAAATTTTCTGGATTGTCAGTTAATAGCCTGTGGTCCCTGAAATTTATAGTCCAAAGCAAACACCAGTGAGCAGAGGGAGAGGATACGGGACTTCAGCAGGACTTTGTTAGTCCATGTAGGAGTAGCTGCATGCCTGTATCTCTACATGTGTGTATGCTGCATGTTCACCCATCCATGTCCTCCATCCAGGGACAGCACAGTGTGTGAGGAAGCTGGTGTTAACAGAGAGAACAGCTTTGATAAAGGAACAAGGATCTCTGACACGTGGCGATGAAGCACGTGGTGTATGAGAGCCCGAGGAGCGTGAACAGCTTCTGAAAGAAAGGGCAGATTTGCCACCAGAACCTCAGTGACCATGTCATAATCTGTACGTTCTCTTTTACTGCTGATGTTTTATCAGGATGCCTCTCCAGATGGAGGGAGCACAGGTAGCCCTGCCTGGACAGGGCTTTTGCCCAGACACTGCTCCTGAAGAAAACAGCATTCTGGCATCCTCACCCCCTTCTGTGGCCCAGTATCTACAAATAATGAGGTAACCAAGAGCAGAATGATGTTGTTATCCTTTGCAAAGACCTGAACTACACTGAGTCTGAACACACACGCTGTGCTGGTGGTTTCACATGTTTGCACCAGACCTGCACAGGAGGCACCATGTGGTGCTGGGCTCCGTTCCACGTTCTCAACAGGCAACACACTTGAACGAGCACTGATCTTTCCACCTCTACCCTGTAGGCTTTCCCTGGCCTGTCCAGCTAATTTTGCTTCTCTTCCTACTTTACTTACATATTTTTACCTTCTCAGTCCTCCCACCTGCCTTGTTTCTGAGGTCTCCCAGCACGTACTGGTTCCTCTGCTGGGCGCTGCAGGTAAAATCTTGCTCATGCCTGAAGCCAGGAGTGGTGCCTGTTGTTGGACAAGGTCTCCATGGAATACATAGCTCAACACTGGCAAGTCTCAGCTGAACATTCACAGGCTGATGTGGTGAGACAGTCAGCACGTGTCAGATTTCAAAGGAAAAGACAAAATGCACATCTTTCACCAGGGTTCTTCCTTTTCTAAATTTCAAGCCCTTAATTCAAATACTGAGACTCCAGCTTGTCAAGAGTGGACTGTATGGCATCGTTATGGGGGGGTATTTTTTTATATTATCTCTCTATATATAAACCACATATTACAAAGATATAGGGATGTATTTTAAACACTGGAAAATGCTATCTTCTTCCTAATCCTTTTGCCATTCTACATGCCACTTTAAAAGACATGAAAAATATCAGACTGAGTCAGACACTCAACACAAAATCTTAAAACAATTGACTCGTGTGGTTAAAGTTTGGTAGTGATATCAGCAACGAAAAATAAAGCCAGAAATGTCAAACACAAGTGCTGCGTTCAACTGGTTGTAAATCAATAGCCAGGAAAACTCCTGACCTACATGAACAGAAGCACGAAACAAAGAAACCTCAGAATAAAATCCATGGCTGACAGAGCTTAGCACAAGAAAGTTGTGTTTGCAAAAGAAATCCTAGCAACAGTACGGGGTCACTGCTCGGTGCAGGCAGGAGAATTGCAGAGGATTATGCAGAAAATGCAGAAGTGTTCAAACAGACTTTTATTCAGTATTTGGAAAGAAGGATGATTTGCTTTCATTGCTTGAAGATGATGAAATACTTTCCAGTCTATTAGTAACTGAGAGAGATGTTAGAATCTATCAGCAATGAACATTTTTAAATCAGCAGGCTCAGAAGCTCCAGCATAGCTGGCAGAGAAGCTCTCGGGTCCTCTAACATTGAATGTTAATAGCAGCAGATCTGTAAATGCCCAACTTATAAAAATCTATTAAACGAGACGGGAAGCAAAGAGAATCAATGAACCATCAGACAAAAGAGCAACTCTGGGTCAAAGGAAGGGAGGGTTTTTTCCATCCCATCTATGGTTAGAACAGTCAAAGGTAACGCAAAGACCAGTTCTCCTAACAAACTGGAACCACCATCTTTCCCAGCCTCACTTAACCTAAATGCTCTTGTCACCCAACAGTCACTCAGACCAAAGTTTTCCTTCTGGTAAGAACTCCTTGACTTCTGGGTTTGCTTGAAACCTTCTGCTGTAGTTAAGAGAGTGAAACGCAAAAGGATGAAGAGAGCAGGCTCGAGCTTTGCTCTCAGTTACTGCCTGTGAGCAAGGTCAGATCATTTTTCTAACTAGGATACAGTTCTCTCTGAATCTGTTCCTTAGGCGGGTACTTCTCCTGGTGATGGTGCATGAAAAGTAGCTGCCCTGGGGACAAGAAAGGCCCCAAACAGGGGAAGCTCAGAGAGTAGCACCCAGGAGTGCAGCACTGTGATGAAGAAGTCTTACCTCTCCCAACCTGCACAGGCACCCTGGCTCCCAGTGCCCACAAGAGACACACTTTAAGAAAGCTTGACTCCCTCCAACTCCCTCTTTTTTGTAGCTAGCTGCAGTGAGCAGGGAAGTGAATTAAATCAGTGTATACTCTGCCCCAGTGTATACTCTGTAAGTGAACTAAAACAACTGAATGGGGCCAGAAAGCATTGCCAGGTACTAGAAGCCATCACTGTTCCAGGATAGCACCAAACTACTTTACATATGCCCCACTGAGCAAATGTTGCCCTTGGAACTTACTTGATGTTTTCCACCCCAAACAAAGTGTTGCACTAAACAAGGCAGTGTATAGTGGAAGTTGTAATTCGCTCTGTTTGATCTCCCATTTAATGTAATGAGGCTTCACAGAAAAAAAGAAGAGGGGAAAAAAAAATAAGATTAATCAAAATCCTGTGTGAATTTATTTATGGATCACAAAAAATGTTTCTAGAATATCCAAGACATGGTTGAGGGATAAAGTTAGATGAAGTTAGGATTTATCTCGATTACCTAACCTGGCATTAAAATCCTTTCCACTGATCAGCAAACAGAGGGATAAAAAGATTTCAGACATTATGTAGGTCTGGAATAATTCCCAGTACGAGTTCCTATAAGAAGAGGAATTGTGGGAGGAATACAAATATTAATCAGAAGAAAAGGTTCTAAATTGGGAAACTGTTCTGGCATTGAGACAGAAGTCTAAGTCATTAGTGTAACAACCTCTAATCCCTATCAGAGCAGCCAGTCTCACGACAGAGATGGACGTGAAATAGCTTTCTCCATAAATATTTCAGTTTTGATTAATCCTAACGTTCTATGTCTGGACATAACAAATATGTTGTGAAACGTATCATGAAAAAACAGAGACATTTGGCTGAACAATCCAAAAACCATGTAGAAAACTCATTTTCTAGGAAATGGAGAAACAAATTTTAAAGCTGTTTCCTTCTTAACTCTATGCAGAAAATTCCCCAGTGTCCAACTTTTTAAAATAACTTCTCCCCCAAAAAAGCAGCCTGTCTAATTAAGTCCAGAACCATGCCACCATTTTGACCCTGATTTCCATTGGCAACTCCCTGACAAGCACCAAAATACCTTATTAAATTTTTCCAGTGATAGCAGTTCTGATTTATAAAATACAAGTAAATATTTTTCTAGGTCAGAAAAGGCAGGAAACGGTAGGAACAGTCCCACGGTCACAGGATTCAAACGGAGCATCAGGCAGTAAGCTCAAAGTCCTGCTATGGTGACAAGTACTCACGTAAAGCAGATCATCCCTATCCAGAGACTGAAGAACATACATATGCATAGCAAAGCTCTCAGATTACTCAGTGCACTCTATTTTTTGTGTGTAATTACAAATCTTTTCCTTTCAGAGGCTGTGCTGGTGTAAGAAGCTCCCGTGACAGCCCCATGGTTGTGACAGTACAGCTGTGTTGGGGCTACATGCAAAAGTGGATCAAGGTGGATCCTGGGTGAAAATAACCCTGGTTTGGGAAAAGTAATATTTAGGCAGACCCATTCTCTGTCCCAGGTTCCTGGGTAGCCTCATCGTGATCAAATGGGATAGGGGACAGAATCATAGAATCAAAGGGGTTGGAAGGGACCTCCAGAGATCATCGGGTCCAACCTCCTGCCAAAGCAGGGTCTCTAGGACAGGTTGCACAGGTTGGCATCCAGATGGGGCTGGAATATCTCCAGAGAAGGAGATTCCACACCCCCTGGGTAGCCTGTCCCAGGGCTCTGGCACCCTCACTGGGAAGAAGTTCTTCCACATATTGGTGTGGAACTTCCTATGCTCTAACTTGCAGCCATTGCCCCTTGTCCTGTCCCCACAGACACTGAAAAGGGGTTGGTCAATTCCCCCTGCATCCCATACTTCAGATATTTATAAACATTAATAAGGTCCCCCCGCCTTAGCCTTCTTTTCTCTAGGCTGAAGGCAGAGCGAGCTGCTGAAGTCTCATATGGCACTGAAAGAAAGGCACTGGCAATCATGGTCTTTGGCTGAGGTGCTTAACAGAGCAGGAATTTCACGTAGGAGCAGGATGCCTGGGGTGGGGCGTTCAAGCTGGCTCATGGACACAAGGCTCAGGCCCTTGGGTTGTTCTGGGAGAGGACAGGATTTGCTCAATCAACAACAGCAACTCCCAACAGAACTTGCAGACTCTTACAGTAAGTCTCACTTTGAGCTAATGAATAGTTCCCGACTTAAAAAAAACCCCAACTGAAACCCACAGATCCCCCAAGTACTAATGGATCTCACCAGGTCGCAGCTCAGCGCTTTACAATAAAGGTTATTAAAGTTGCCATCAAATATACTCTCACTTAAAGGTTTCCACTTCTGATGTTATTATGGGCTTCTTATGTAACACTGAAGTGTATTTTAAAGACAGCTGCATTAGAGTCCAATTTTGCTTTTAAGTAGCGCTACCAATCTAATTAAATCATCATCCTCTGAGTTTGCACCCTGCAGATGAGCAATAGTGCTTTCCAGAGTACGCAGAGTCCTTCTGAGGTCTGTGGAGCCAAATTCCTGGCTGCCTATGCACACAGTGAATACCTGCAACTGCGTAAAAGCCAGGTGGAGATACCCCAGGGACAGCCAGCAGACGAAGTCAAAACAGACCGAAGTGTTTTTCTAAAGCACAAATTGAACGATGAAAATATATCCAAACAACATGGAAAGTGAAAGCAGGGCTGAAGGAGGGAAGTTTGGAACCACCAGACATAGTTTATGCTAAACTTAATCTATCTTCAGTGGTAGAGTAATTCAGTTCTCCCCCGTATTGGAGCTGGAGATGTTCTCCAGCCCTACTCTCCACAGCCCTGTATCTCGTTTGCTATTCCTCTGAGACAATCCATCCAGACTGACCGTATTTGGGTAATTATTGATCATGTCCAGGATCCCATCTGCATATTCAGTACTGACTGAACTCCTGTTGGTCAGTGAGACCTGCGATGTTGGAGAGAGCGAGACAACCTGGGCTGAACGTAGTTGTTAACAATTTAATTCCTCAAAACCCACTAAAGCACCACTCTAGTAAAGACCAGATTTAGCAAGTGAATCCTAGTACCTACGTTTCAAGCCCCAGGCAGGAGCGTAACCAGCCGCACGCCCTGTACTGCTTGTGGCTCCCAGGGCTTTCTTCATTCAGCCAACTCTGAGGTGCTCACCATCATGAGCTACAAACACTGCTTCTTGTTTCCACAATCCAGGCATTACCTATGGCTGTTCTTTCCTGGCCATCATCAGCCACCCTCATTTGCTAAAATCTCTGCACAGGATTTCTGTCCCTCCCTTTCCCTCTTCTTCCTCCAAAGTCTATGTTGGAGCATACCACAGTTCCTGAGACCCCCATTGTGGTTCTCTCTTCAGGGCGTCCCCCTGATCGCAAGACCTCCTGCTGGTGGGGTGCACGCCAGTTCCTCACTCACAGTCTCTGTTCCAGCCTAGAAATTGCCTTTGCTGTCCCACCTGGCTGCCTTCACGTGTTCCTCTACCTGGCTTTTGACAACTGAATGAGCCTTCATAATTATGTCTGGCAGGACATCAGCTTCCCACCCGCCTTCCAGAAATTCTTAATTAATTTATACTTTTGACCTACACAGCAGACTCTGGCAGTAAGTCCTACAATATAACACTACGTGATATGGAGGCGTGACTTTGGTTTAGACTTGATGCCTAATAATTTCATGTGGTATCCTTAATTTCTAAGGTTCTTAAAAAGAATAGCCATCCCCTCCTTCTTAGGAGGCTAGGAGATCTCAAGATCTCTGTCCCATGCCTATTTCTCTGTCCTGAGCTGAAAACCATTCTGTCCTCATCCAACTTCTGTGGGTGGAATTCAGATTTAAAAGCTTTGAGTTAGTGTTGGAGCTTAGATATCTACCTCTTAGATTGACACCTACAGGTAGAAACCTAAATTTAGGCGTCTACATCCCTGAGCTAAATAACTCCCACCCATCCTTTTTAGTTCTATTTTATTCTTTATGAGACCGGATGAACAGAACCACACATATTAATCAATACGTGGGTTTGCCAAACATTTATCCAGTGACATAATCACATAATTGTGTTTTTCTTCACCTTTTTTTCTCTTTCTAAAAATTTCTCTCATTCAGTTTGATTTTTTTTATTGCTCTTGTCACTGCATCAATGTTTTCATAGTTATCCTACAGCAAGTCTTTTTGGGAGTGATAAAAACGTACTGTTCAATCTGTAACTGAATAAGTCTGATATATAATTGAATATGTACATTCCCAGACAAAGTACTTCGCTTTTAGTGGCATTGACTCTCACCTGCCATCTCTGATACAGTCCCTCACTGCCATGAGAACCATCTGCCTCTCTTCTCAGGGTCAGATTTGGCTACCTCAGCTTATTTTGTGCCATCCACAAAACCCTGTCACTGCAATAGTCAGCCCCCTTTTCGAATCGTTTAGAAGGATACTGAAAGGCACAGGTCCTAAATCAAACAGCTGCAGGACTAAGTTGTGGAGCTCCTTTCACTGGAAAAACTGATCTTTTCTCCCACTTTTTGTCCCACTTTGTCTCCATCTTATTTACTTACAGGAGGACATCTTATTATCTCAGCTTAACTACTTTAAAGAGTCTCTGCAGAAAGACTTCCTGACATTTGTCTGGAAGTCTGTACACACTTTATCAACAAGATCAGCCTTACCTACAGGCTTGTTGACATCTTCAAAGAGTTCAAGTAGATTTATGAGACATGGCCTCCTTCTGCAAGAACTGTAATGACTTTTTCCAAATAAATCACATTTATGAAATTGTCTACTGGTTCTCTTCTTTATTATTGTAGTTTTTACCCACTTAGTCAGTTTGGAAGTGAGATTTACTGATCTGTGGTTTTCCACATTTGTCCCAGAGTCCTTTTTCTCAAGGCTGAAGACACATTTGCCACTTTCCATCTTTCTTGCACTGTGGTCAACTTGAATGACACTTTTCATGCTACATTTAGCTTTCTCTTAATCTAGCATTTGAGGTCTTTCAGAACTCCTGATTGAGTATCATCTTATCTCGGTGCTTTCTTACTGTTCATTTTATTGATTTGTTCCAAAATGTCCTCTGCTGAAACTTCATTTAGGGACAATTCCTCATACTCTCCACTGCTTCACCACTAATGTACCCCCTTCCAGCCTCACTCTATAATTTGTTCCCTATTATTACCGTTTCCTACCCTTCTGCCAAGTTTCTGAGGCATTTATTATGTCAATAACTTCCTTTAAGATCAGACATTCTAGTTCACCTCTTTTAGGCTTCAGAGTTGCACCATTTGTATAGATATATTTCTACATTTTTTTATTGATCTAGTTGCCAATTTTTCATGGGGGCTGCTTAGCTGGGACTTTAATTGCTGAGACCATTCTTTGCTATTCTGTTCCTCAATGTTATTGATTTCAGTTCCTTCCATTTCTCTAAATTACAAGAATTTTCTTATTTCTCTTGAAGAGGACTTGTGATCTGGAGCCACACACGTGCTATTGCTTATTTGCTGAGTTTCCACAACTGTCAACTATAAAAATACCTCATTGCTTTTGAATGTTAAAATCTTGCAAACTAGTTTCACATTGATTTATACAGCTTATCTCTCTTGTAAAAACCACCTCACAACGACTAAGAATCTGCTGGTCTGGTACTGTGACAATTTATAACACTCTGATTCCACTCTCCAATATTTTCCCCATCCATTCCTCTGTGGTCGGTACCCACATCATTCACAGCACCACTTCTCTCCAGTGCTAAGTGTGGACACAAAAGTCCAGCAAAGGCCTCAAGAGTGCTGCAGAAATGGGACCTCCCCCCACATTTTAATAATACATTTCATTAACACCTCCCAGCAGGAGACTTTCAAGATTGCTCACTCATGCTTAATTTTTTATTTTCTCAAATTCCCATATCTTTCTCTGGCATGTTTCAGGCAATCAGTTATACCTTTTTTTTAATATATATATCTCTATGTATTTTCGTATTCATGTCCTCTTTCCACAGATGTGGCACACAGCACTTGTTTCTTTTTATTTCATACTATTGATTTCTGGGCCACTTTTTCCAGTTTCTCAAGATCATTAGAAATCTAACCCTGGCCTTCAAAGTGCACCTTGGTTTATCCATAAGTTTCATGGGTGAGTTCTTTGTTAAATCATATAGGTCATTAATTTAATTAACAAAAAAACCAAACCCAAACAACCAACAAAACCCAAATAGAACCTGGCCCAGGACATACAGCAGCAGAACTCCAATCAAAATAACCCCCAAGTCTGAGCATGCACCATTGCCACCCAGATTACAGATTATCCTGTACCTTCTAAACAATGAACCTCAAGCTATGAACTGCACAGGGCCTGCCAGGACAACAACTCTGGCTGTGGTGTCCCTCACTCCTTTCTGGATCCAGCCTAGGGTCCACAGGGAGGAGGGCTGCCCACTGGATGGACTATTTTGAGCATCCTGCAGGGCATTGTTGCTGGGAGCCCACTTAGTGCCTCTGATCATGGCAGTATGTGCATCTGTCTGCACATATGCAATAAATCCCACTGCCCCAGGAAGCACTGGCTTTTCTACACTCATACAACACAGTTATGCGTTAGAGGAAGGGCTGCAACATATGGTCTTTCCCTTACACAGAAACAAGGTAAGTGTCTCACCCAGCCAGAAATACTGGGCACACTGATACAGACCATATTTCTTTAGTCTGCTTCTGAGAGAATCATGTGGAACAGTTTCAAAAGCTTTCCTAAAGCAAAATATGTCCCATCTGCTGCCTCCTCTTCATCTACTAGGCATTATTTTCTCAAAGAAGGAAATTAGAGTAAGATGGTATGATTTATTCTTGGTAAATCTATGCCTTTTTTTTTAATCTATTTGCTTTAAATTGATCATCTAATTTTTTTTTTTCAGACTTACTGCTGGAAGAGTGGTCTGTAATTCCCTGATTTCTCTTTTTCAAAAAAAGGAAACTGTGTTTGCCTTTCTATAGCACTCAGTGATCTCACCTGCTTCCATGAGCTTCCAGGGTAGTCACTAATGCTTCAGTAATTGCTTCAGCTACTGCCTTCATTGCCTGCATGGCTCTTACAGCACACGCTCTGAAGAGTTTTAGGCCAGAGCTTCCAATCTGGAGGAACAAAGGGAGAACAAATATAAGGCACAGAAACAGTGTAAAAAGAACAAATATAAGGCACAGAAACAGTGTAAAAGGGCCCAAGAGACTAGGCCAAACTTGGACTGCTTGCTCCCCTCTCACCTTCAAGGAGGCTCAGCCTCCTCCCAGAATGGAGAGTTTAGCACAGTGTTGTATTACCATAGCAAGAAGCTGCCTCTCAGCTCGGGAAGAGCAAGCTGACAACTCCAGGAAGGCTGTAGCTGAAAATACGGGCTCAGATGAGAACTTTTGGTCTCCTGTGCTGATGGGAATTTAAGTAACAGGAGCGTACCAGCAGCCCTGCATGTGATGACAGAGAGTTGCTCTCTTGAAGGCAGAATATGAAGGGGGCTGTTACAAAACCTAGGTGGGTGCTAGGAAGCTCTGGGGAGGAGCATGAGGTCCTACTGCATGTCACAAATTTTAAAGAGAAGTGCAAGCAAAGGATCCTGGAAGGCAAAGTCAGGCTGCTGGCGAGAAGATCTAGCCCCAGGGTACTGCTGGCAGTTTCTCTGAAATCCTTCCAGTTACACACACAACTCCAATTAGGCAGAGGGGAAGAAAATACTATCTGGAGGTGACGGGCTCCATCAAAAGTCAAAAGTGAAATCAGACTTTCAGGAAAACTTATATGATATGTTTAATTAAGTGGGAGCTAGGGGAAACATGTCATGAGCTGAGGCAGACAGATTCCTGACGGTTGGTAAAACACAAATACCCTGTGTATCCAGCTAGTTCAGAGAAAAAGCTTACTACAGGGATGGGAACAATACATAGGTGCAACTGTATTGCATCATGATGACACTGGACTCAGAAGCTAAACAAGGGTGCCTTCAAAATAAGAACTTTTAATCCATGTATATAAAAGTAAAAAACTTTAATAAAAAAAAAAAACTAGGTGAAATAAACCCCAGGTAATATAATTAGATCTTGACACAGGAGAAAATGGTAAGTCCCAGTGACAAAACCAATGGAATACCATAGTATGTGGCCATAGACTACAGAAAAGAAAGTATCAGTCATAAAAGTGAAAGATTTTTTTTTATATATCAAAGAAAACATTCTAAGGAATCTAGTCAGGGTAAAATTCTTCCTGGAAAAGACTATACACTGAAACTGTCTGGCAGCGAATGTAAATATATGAGTAGAATTATCCCATCAGTCACCAGAGAAAGTAGACTGAGTGCTTAAGGTTGAGAGGTGAAATACTAAACACAGGGACCTCTATTATTCATAAAGAAATCGATCTAATGGCACAAAGGCAAAAAAAGGTTAGAGCACCAATTTATAGAAACACAGCATGACTGCGTAGCAGGACTGTTAGATCCTGAGCACCCCAGAAAAGGGGCTGCTCTCTACTTAATATTATGCAAGGTACAAGAGGAGTAAGTTCAAGAAGAGGCAGTCAGTGAACCAAGGGAGAGTATGGGCTGCTCTGACAGAGCAGGATACTCTGTGTTGGAGTGCAATGGTTATGGCTTCAGAGGTCTTACCGGGCAAGGAGCTCACCACAAAGGCTCAAGGTAAAAGTGTGATAAAATGGGAGAAGTGATTAGAAATAAGGAATCCATCCAACCTCTGGGTACAGCATCATTGAAACCTCCAGTATATCTAATTCTGGTGTTCACATTTAAAGCTGTTGAAAGATTAGATTGGGGGCAGAAAAGAGCCATAAAAAGTATATGAGTAGAGAAGAACATGTAACTGGCAAACTTAAACAGCTCAATTGTGGGGCGATTCGATAAATACTTTCACAAGGGGAAAATATCAACCACCACTTTTTAATCTAGCAGAGACAGAAGAAAGACTAAGGGCTGAAAAATGAAAGTGATTCAAACCAGAAATGAAACACACATTTTTTAACAGCAGTGATGATTAAATTTGGGAACAAACTACCACCTGAAGTGATGGATTTTGCAACTCTTGACATCTGGAACATATGTTCCTGTGAAAAGTTCAAGTTTTGATAAATAAGAATTTTTTTTTTTTCTTCCCCTGAAAAACAATTTTGTCAGAAAATTCTTAGCCATGATTTGGATTACTTGTCTGTTTTAAAGTGCCAGAGCAACAGCTCTGTACATTGCAAGTTGGTCAAAATGATAATTAAAAGCAGAATAATGGATTCCAAGTTAAGGAGGAGGATATGGTAGGAGCTAATTATTGCAGTGTCTGTAGTGAAAATTCTGCATCACTAATATTTTAGTGATGCTAAAGAACATATTTCTATAATAATGGTTGAAAAGAGAACTGCTTGACACAATCAAGCATTCAAAAGCTGCCTGACAGTCTGTGTGAGGCAGGGCCTATTCCAGAAGAGCCTTGCCTGGCCAGATACCATGGATGCTATGGAAAGAGGGAGCACAAACCAACACGAGCAGCCAGAATGCTGCCTAGTACCACTGACAGGTATTTCACAACAAGCTTTGGCTGTTTATGGGGAGGTGCCAAGTGGCATTATTCCAAGTATAATTTCTGTAATTGCAATCAAGGCACCAAGAACTCTTGCCTAAGTGCTTTTAATACACTACAGGAATGAAATATGACATGTTAAGGCACTGACAACTTGTAGAGCATCATTAAACATACCACAATCACTAACAAACATGCCAAGGAAGGCTAGTACACCTGTACATAACTCAAAGGAGGAGCTGGGCTCCACTTTATTTATTTTTTTTTTTGAGTAAAATTCTTTAGAAGTCTCCAGCTTATCCTGAGTCAATAGAATGTGAAGCATCACTGAAAAGAAAAACCCATCCTCTTGGGGTTTTTCATTGGACTGAGAATTGTGGCACTTCTCAGTAAATGTCAGGCTTATCAGTGTTGTGAGTAAGCATCAGTTGGCTCTCAAACAAGCTGACTTTGTTCATTTTTCTCAGAACTGTATGTAATATTCTCCTGGCAAGGAACAACTCTTTTAGTAGGCTGCAGCACAAATTTGTAAAAGAAGCTTGCCTCAGCTCTGATCCAAAAAAACAAGAGAGATCTAGAATAGATTAGATGGCTGTAGAAAGATCTGCTTTTTGACTACAAATCCTGGATCACTTGGAGTTAAAGGGATACAAGAAATACAAATTCCTCCTTTCCAGATCAGAACAGATCCACTATTTGTAAGAAAACATTTTTCTTAGTACTTGTTTACCCACTTCAAGTTACATCAACAGCGTCAAGTATATTTTTGACCTGTGAGTGGTTAATGACATCAATATTTGCAATACATTTCCATCCCTTTATAAAGATCCTTTCTTTATTTCCACCAGGTAGCTTTTCTCTTTCCATTGCTAGATGAGACCTAGCAGCATCGTGGCAAGATCTTCATTAGCATTCAAATAAAAATTCATTGTTTGCTTGTATAGCAGGGAGATGAGTTCAGCGTTCACTGTTCAGTGTTCCCTGGTACCATCAGAAGTGTTTACATTCACATCTATGTTTCATTTTCATTTGACAGAACATAACAAAGCACAAGAAAGGTTGTATTGGGTCAAATCAAAGGTTCCTCTGCTGCAGCATCTGGTTTTCAGTAAAAATGCCTGGGGAAGGAGTTTAAGAATATACCAGACATGAAGCAGTGCTTTCTTGGAATATTCTTCTGTTTTCCAACAATATGTGTCTTGGGCCACAATCTTTAGCTTTACTATTTAACAGATTATGCTTTAACTTCTCTCCATTAACTCTCCCTCTTACCCCAGGAGCACAAGTAAACCTTGAGCATCCCACAATATCCCATGGCAAGGAATTTTACAGCTTAATTACAAGTTTTGTAAAGAACCAGCAAACAGATTAAATTGATTTCTAGTTGTTTCTTCAGAAGAGACACTAAAGGGGCTTCTCAGTTTGGAGAGAAGGCAGCAAGGGGAACATGAGTGAGACTTACTAACTCACGGTTACAGCAACACTAGGTGGACAGTGCAGGCAGACAGACCACTAGTCTGACTCTCTAGAGCATTTCTTACCTTGCTATGACTAGGTTGTCTTAGCTGCATCTTCAAGACCCTTTCAAGAGCTCCAGCAAATTTGTGAAGTGTGGTTTATCACTAGAAAAAGCTTTCCCTAATCCATTGGGTCTTATCCACTTAATCATTTTACTCTTTTAATTTCTACCCCCTTGCTCAGTGCAGACTCCAGTGTGACAGTCTGCAGCTCTCTGCTTCGCTCCTGGGGACCTTAGCAGGGACCATTGTCACATTTACCATCTTCCATCCCTCCTGCAGGGACACTGATTTAAGTGATGGGTTACACACTATAGTAGCTCCATAATTGCATATTTGTTTTCCTCCAGAGCTCTTGAGTGATTACCATATGGTCTTGGCAATTTCTGACTCTTCATCTTATCAATTAGTCCTAAAATGCATTTTAATGTCATTTAATTTGAGACAGTTCCTTACACTTGTCCCTGTAAGCTTCATTCTCATGGGACAATAACCTACCTCAACCACAGTGAGCACCAAGACAAAGCTTTACTTTTCAACAGCAGTTTTCCTCTCTTACAGTAATCCCTTTAGAGACTGGTCATCTGTTGCAGAAAACTCTAGAAAAGTACCTGATTCTGGCAATTCTGAACATATTTTTATGAGTATTTTTATTATTCCTTTAGTGAGTTTGCACCTTAAAATTTTCCCTTGACCACTCTACAGATTTAGCCTCACAGTTAATGCCTTTTTTTCTTTCTTTCTTTTTTTTAATAGTTTCTTTATTTGCTCAAAAATCCCAGATTTTGAACACTCTCTTCCACTCTGCTGTTGGAATATTGCCTTTCTGGTCCCTTGTAGAATTATTTCACTTAGCAATATATTGCTCTGAGCTTCAGAAGGGGTGTTTTTATCTAGTTTCTCATCTTCCATATCCTTATAGCACCTGCTTTTAATTTCCTTTTAAGAAGCCCTCATACTTAGTAGGTCCCATTTTTAAATTAGGTATCACTGTGAGGTAGTCATGGGGGAAAATCCCATACTCCTAAATACTCTGTCATGGATCCCTTGGAGAGAAAACAAAAGAAAAAAGAAAAAAAAAGAGGGAGAGAGAGGTATCCATCAAGGTGTTTTCAACAAAGAGAAGGAAAGAGGACATCTAGCACCTCCAGCTGGAAGAGGAAGGATGGGGAGGACTCTACCTCTGCACTGCAGGGAGCAGGGACCTGGATGCTGGGCAAGGCGGGCAGGGGAATCTCTACCACCAAGCTTTGACAAGGGCCTGTGAAGAGGCTCTATCAGGGTCAGGAAGAAGACAGGCAGGGAATGTGGAGAAGAAACTCCCAAAGGAGGATTCATATTCAAAATCAGGAATGCACCTATGTCAGCAGAATGATGTGAACTCACTCGCTCAGAGAGAGGAGCTGGAAAGATCTTTGGCTCTCTACACTCACACAGGAGGTGCCTAGAGCTGCCATACATGGCCCTTCATCACACTGGATCTCTCTTCTGCTCAGTAGGCTCTGGGGAGGCTGTGGGGAGCCTGGGGTGAAAGCCTGTGTGCATCTCCCTACACCACGGCTCCCACCTCTCCTGCAGTGCTCAGGACCCCTGTGTCTTACAGCAATGACTGACTCGTGGATGATGGAAAAGCTGCGTTGCTTTTCTGGGTGGCTGACATCCAGCTCACCTGGAAGAGAGGCCAGCTCCCACGGGATGCAGAGTGGGACAGGGAGTTGCCACTGCAAGGAGAACATATGGGCAGAACAGCTCTCTGGTGCTGTCACTGGCTGGTGTCATCCCCACACCTAGATGTGACATCACTTGGTCAAACGCATGGTACTGAGGACACTGGTGTCTCTAAGAATACTGGTCTGTCCAGACAGCTTTTTGCTCACAGATGCTGGTGTCCCTGCACAGCAGCACCCATCACAAAATGCAATGTAACTGGAATAGGAAGCAGGCAGCTGGCAGAGCCCAGGCAGGCCTGCAGATCCACGTCGACTCACAGAAACAAATCTACCAGATGTTTCAGCCTCACAAGGGAGCCTCACGCCTGTCCTACTGCAGGAATTGTGTTTTGCCTCCTGCTGTGTTGGCTTCCTGCAAGAACGCTGGAAAATGGTGGTGGTTTGAGAGTTACGTTCCCATCCTAAAATTGGTGCTACCATAGATTTGTGTAGTTAGTGAAAATCAACAAGGAATACATCAGAGCCTGGAGAAATGCTGTTCTCTACTCTTCCTCCAGCGTGGCTTGTTTACACCGCTGCACTGCAATCTGAAAAATGCCATCTACAATGAATACTAAATAGTGGGAGTCTTTTTCTCAGCAATGTGTTACTAAACCTGATTGCTGTGCAATATAATATGCTGGGAGAGAGCAGGGGCTTGGCAGTGTCTCTCTGTTTCATGCAGTCATAGAAACTGTCAAGCTGAGGTGCCTCTCTGATCTCCAAGCAGCATGTCTCCCTACACCCTTTCCTAGCTACCCATTTATTTTTAAAATGGTCCATTGTTAGTGTAGCCGAGTTCTTTCAGCAAATTATAATGTCACTATTATTTCTGTCTCTTCAAAATTTATCTACTTATACAATTTTAATCTTTTCTTTTTTTTTCCCCCAAACCAATTCATAGTAATACGTTAACAGCTGCCTTTCAGTGGAAGTCACCTAGAGGTAACACACAAAAGTCCTCACTGTTAAGAAATGACTCTCTCTGTGTTATAAAATCTGCACTGCGTTGCTCTGCACCCCTGTCCTCAGCATATTCCCATCTGTCTGCACTTCACCACCGAGAATGTTTCAGACCATGCAGTGAGCACCTACCTGCCTGTGAAGGGTACGTGCAAAACCAGAGAATAACAGAAAGCACAAGCACTTTTCCACACACAAATGACTTGTAGAGCAGTTCTACAGCTTGAGCTTAAAGGACCAGGAAGTAGGGGATCCATTCTGCAGGAGATGGTGAGAAAAGGGATAAAAGTCCTAACGGGGCCCCTGCTCATACTTCAAAATTCCTGCTGCCAACGTGGAATACATCTGCCTCTATTCTGGGAGTTCCACTTTCCCAACTGTTCAAGGCACAACCATGACAATAATACTGTATAATGAAATGCACAGCAGAACTGGTACAGACCCAAAGGCTTGCTAACGGACAGTATAGGTAGGAGTTTGTTGGGTGGAACTCTTTTGCCCTTCAGAATACTGAATTCAAGGCAAAATCAAAAGTTTCTGAGAAACAGCAAATTGTTCATACCAAAGCAATGCATATTCCCTCTTCCTTGACTCATATACTGGAGTGTTGATATAAATATACATACACTCCCTACACACACAGTGCCAAACACTCCAGCAGAAGTGCTGCACGCCAGAGTATAATACCTTGTTTTGGTGAGATCAAAGTGTCGGTCAGGTGGGCGCACTGAGCGGCAGGTACTGAAACTCACCGCACGCACGCTTCTCTCTGAGCTGTGCAAAGGTCACCCTGTTCTGTGAATAAGCCCATGTCAACAGTGAGTATATATTAGAGTTCAGAAAACACTTTGCTGAGGAGATCCAGGCTTTCTGGGTTAAAAGGTTATGAAATTTAGTCTAATCTCTATTTCTGTTTTCTTAGATGTTCACTACCAATCTATTACAGGCAAAGAAGTCAGCGCAGCCCAAAATTAGCGTTTCCCAACTTCTTTTAAATGATCCTGACTGTATTTCTACAAGACTTCTCAGACTTGTAGTTCAAACTGTTCACTGTTCTCTCAAGCTAGCCTGAAATACCTTTTTTAAATTAAGCTGATTTGCATCACAATTTCTCAGACTGAAAAAAAATCATTTCTTTTTGTTAAAATGTTCCTTGCACCACTCTCTTGAGAACCTTTTCTGTCTCTGTGGTCATTCACAGGAATTTCCCATTTGGCACAGGGTTTCTCCTGGTGAGAGGTTTGTATCTGGTGCCTTCACAACTGCCCCCAAACCTCTTACACCTTCAAACTGGAACCGCCAGCAGTTATCTTCTAAAGCCAAACAGAACAACTAAGATAGCAAAAGATTTAACATCCAGGAAAAGAAAAACACCAGAATAATCCAAATGATTTGTAAGTGCATAGAAACTAATAAGCAGATGAGTACCCATCCTCATGAGCAAAACAAGTTGACTCAATCTAATTTTGCTCTCTGATGGGTAAGACATGGTGGATAACGAAAAAGCAGCAGATCCCACATACCTGAATGGCAGCAAGGCTCCTGGCACTGTCCCACATGACATTCCATGACTGCAGGAACGGTCTGGCTGAAGTCATGACATAAATCTGGTTGGAATCCACACTCTGAGAGTAGTTTCCAATAGTTCACTGTGAAATGTAAAGGACAAATTGAATGGTTACTCAGCTGTTCATAAGTCCCGTTCAATATTTTATTGATAGCCTGGATGAGGGAACGGACTTTGTGTTTATTAAATCTGCCAAGATTAAATCTGCAAAGAGTGGCTACAAAGTCATGGGGGATAGCAGTATTAAGAACTTTTGACAACTTGGACAAGCTGTCTATAAATATAGGAGTCATCTCAATTGTAAAAAGCATCGTGTTTTAACTTAGGCAGGAGTAAAGTGCACCAATACAGGACAGACATCAGCTGGGCAGAAAGCTGTCGGGAAGAAAATATTATAAAGGTTTCTGATAGATCACAGGCTGAACAGGGGTTATTGCCCTGAGCAAAGAGAAAACACTACACAGATATATTAACTGAAGAATTACTTGCAAGACATCTTGCAGGTCCTTTTGCTGTACTCAGTAACATCTTGGTGCAGAGGCACATCCAGTCTCGGGTACTGCTCCTCAAGAAAGGCTGACAGGCTAAGCAGCAAGAATAACAATAATAGTTAGAGGTCCGGAAAACATGACCTGAATCAAGAGACTGGGAACAGGAGGTGCTCAAAAGAGACACTACCACAGAGAGATGCAATAAGAGTCCTGAAAGAGTCAGGATCAGTGCAGTAACAGTCCTGTAGCAGATAAAGTCTGCTACGAAACGCAAGAGAAACAACGGTTCTGCATGTGCCTAAAATGTCAAAGGCAGACTAGATCCTGTTGTGGAAGAAGGAGATGGACGAAGTGATCAACTGAGGTTCCTTCCAGCTTCACTATTCAATGACTCTGAGCTCTGCTGGTGCTGGTTAGAGTTTGTACTCAATTTGTCCTGCTGTACCCCAGTGACTTCACACAGTAATTGCTCACACACATTTACATCATTTCTGCATTAACATCATCATTAAGGTTACAGTGTTATACGTCCATCTTACCATCTTAAGCCTATCTGTCTTACAAATACCTTATCAAAATGCTATTTGCCCAACCAGCTTGACTCGCGACTCATTAATCAAAAGCCATTTTAATAATTAGTCCTCAAACAGTAATTCAATAAAATCTTTGTATCTTGATTTTCCCTTCTAACAGGCTGAACGGGCAAAAGGATTTGTAATCATTTGGCACCACTACTCTCAGCCTCAAAGAATCTAGATTAGAGGTTCTGATGCCAGTCTCCCATTTGACTGCTGCTATTTTAAAAACGGCTGCAATTTTAGGAAAAAAATGTACACATTTTGGGTCTCTCAGTTCCAGATTCTTACATGAGATGCCAGATGACTGCTGCTGCACAGTCCCTGGCACACAAGCATGGCAAGCACTACCTCTGCCCATTCTGACATCAGAAGAGATGCACTTAAAATCTTCCCCCAATTATTCATTGCAGTGATCACATTAGTAACATCTTCCTAATGTCACGGTTCAGCCTGTTACCTCCAGCCACGTCCTCAGTGAGCACAAAAACCACGTTAAGATGCAGTGGCCCGGCAGGGCTAATCATAGAATAATAGAATCATAGAATGGCATGGGTTGGAAGGGACCCCAAGGATCACACAGTTCCAACCCCCCTGCCACAGGCAGGGCCACCAACCTCAGGTCTGGAGCTACACAGGGTTGCCCAGGGCCCCATCCAACCTGGCCTTGAACACCCCCAGGAATGGGGCACCCACCCCCTCTCTGGGCAGCCTGTTCCAGCCCCTCACCACTCCTTCTGTAAAAAACTTCCCCATAATATCTCATCTAAACCTTCCCTCCTTCAGTTTCACTTCATCCCCCTTGTCCTGCCATTGTCTACCCTTTTAAAAAGTTGAATCCCCTCCTGTTTATATATATAAATATATATAAATAACTGACGTGACTGCTTGTTGGTCACAATTAATTACTCAGGGTGCCAAGGGAAAGCGGTGCTGCCTTATCAAAGAATTATTATCAATTACCAATATTGATCAGAAGCAGCTATAGCTCAGCTTCCCCACAGGATCCATCAAATTAAATGGTTGTGCTGTAGTACTGCTGGAAGGAGAACAATGATCCTCGTAAAGTTGAGCAGGTCCTGATTTATGAAAACACAGCACAACTTCACCAGCATGCAATCAGTTAAATCAACATTGTATAAAACCAGAAACAATACCAGCCACAGACCTTGTTAGCTCTGTATACCTTTACACCACTGTTAAACTGAGCTGACATGTCAGAGGGTGGAAACCCAAAAGATTCCAGATTTATCATCTTATTCTTTACATTTCTTCTCAAGAATTCACAGTGCTGTCATTTTCTCCTCCATTCTGATTACCTTCTTTGTAACATATTGGCATTCTTACTTTTACTGAATAATTCCTGGTCTATTATATCTATAATTATACTAATAATTAAGCATGCCTTTTCATCAGCTAGCAACTAATTACTGCTGTTCCTACCCAGCCTGCTCAGAAAACAGTCAATTCATCTGTATCCATATCACTCTCACTGTTGCTAAGCAGTCACTGCTAGTCAGCAGTGGCACTGTAACCCGTGTTTGGTTCACCCTGGCTCTAAGCATGTTCCGCGGTAGCTGAGCGGTGGTGCCTTTCAACCTCAGAGGGAACGCTGTTCTCCAGTAAGCAAGCTTTAGTCACAGGCTGAAGTGCAACACCTGCTTGACAAAGACTGCTTGTCCCTGCCAGATTCAGGGCATCTCTGGAGCTGTCAGTAAGCAGCTACTGCTTACTGCATGGAGAGGTCTGGAATTGGAGAGAGCCGGAAAGAATCAGCAAGCCTCTGCTCTCTGCAGTCTTAGTCCTGTTGTGATCAGCCCTTACCCCAGATTTTGTTATATACAACCTGAAGTCAGGAAGCAGCCTAAGCTCTTGATTCTCTAGCATGACCACAGTTAATAACTACTTGCATTCACACTGTCCTTCCAGACTTCTCAGTATCATTCCTGTGCTGCTAATGCAAGAACATTGTCATCGTGACCCTGCTATCTCACTGGTTCATTCCCCCCAGCACAGCATAGATGGGCTCTGCCCCAAAACACTCAATCCAGGTAGTGCCAAACTTCAGTGATGTGGCAACAAACCAGCCCAGATTATTGTGTTGGGTTGGGTTTTTTTTCCTATTACCTGTCATTTTGTCTTTGTAGGCTGGAGAGAGAAGGTGACATTCCAGGGTAGGAATTCCCACCATCTCCAGCACCAGCAAGCCACTTCCTTCCCTGGTTCTCAGTTAATGAATTTGATGAAATTAACATTAGTGAAATGTTAATGGCTGATATTTCCAGGCTTCTTAGAGACTGGGCTAGGCCAAAACTCTTAATTCTTTTATCTGATTCACGACTGCATACTCTGAAATGAAGAAATACTGGCAAATGCAGTGGATGTGCTTGATTCCAGGGAAAAGGAATTCAAAAATGAGGAAATTTGTTTCAAAAAAACCCACCCAAAAATGCTCCAAGTGGCAGTCAGAAAGGTAAAACGTTTTCAGATGGCAGGTAGACTATTTTAGGATTCTATATTGGAGGCTCAAAGCAAATGCATATAACCTGTCAAAGAAAGACTTGAGAGAAAAACAAAAAGCTAGCATCATAAAACAGCAGGATCAGGGAGGCTGTTGGAAGTTAAAAGGTATCCTGCAAAAAGCTGAAGTTGTGTCTGAAAAAGGAAAACTAAAAAGAACATAAATTCTGGCAGACTAAATGTAAAAGCACAATATCATAGACTGAAGAAAGAGTTTAGGAGCAGTTTGCTAAAGAAATAAAAAAAAAAGATGTAATAAATCCTTCTCAAACGCATCAAAAGCAAGAAGCCTGCAAGAGCCAGTGAGCTATACAGGTATGGAAGCAGCACTCAGAAAAGATAATGCCAAAAAATCCCAACTCTCCCTTTATTTTTATTTTTTTAAATCTGTATTCACCTGGAGAATCTTGGAGACCCACCAGCACCTTGTTTATAAGGCATTCACAGAAGGCTTGTCTTAATTTAAGGTTGTTAAGAGTAGATTATAAACCAGACAAAATGAGTAACAACGTATGGCTGGGCGTGGATGATATTCATAAAAGATTTCTACAGAATGTTAAATATGAATCCTCTGAGCTAATCCCCTCAGTATGTAACCTTTTGCTGAAAATGGCTGTGATTATCAAAGGACTGGAAGGTAACTAATAAGAAATCAGTTTCTAAAAACAAATCCAGATCACTAAGTCTAATGTCCATATTGGTCATATCAGCTGAAGCTCCAGCAAAGAACAGAACTAGTGAATACATGAATAAAAGTAACACATTATGGAAAAGTAAACATGACTTTTGCAAAAGGAATCTGAGCCTCCTAAATCTGCTGGAATTCTTTGAAGGAGTCAGAAGCGTGTAAATAACAGAGATCCAGCTGAGAAATTTTCCCTGTATCTCCAACTCACCCCAAGCTTCCAGAAACCTCACACACTGAAGGTCTCATCAAAGGCTCTTAAATAAACTAAACAGCCAGGGACCACAGGCAAGGGCCTCACAGAGTTAAATAATAGTTTAATATTGGAAAAAGAAGGTAAGACTAAAGGATGGGTTTTCACAGTGGAAGATGATCATCAGTGGAGTCCCTTGGGGATTAAGGTCCATATGCTCAGAAGTGACCTGGAAAGTAGGTGAAAGAGCGAAGATTTCTGATAAAAAACAAACGAATTAGGATAATATTTACTACAAAAACCTAAAGATCTCCCAACGCTGAGCAGCCTCATGATAAAGTGGAAGATAAATTTCAGCCCTGACAACTATAATCTGGCTATCCACGAAAAGCAACACTAACTTTACACACAGAATGATGGGCTCTGAACTAGTCCCCACAATTCAGGAAATGCATCTTGACGTTTTAATAGCTAGTTCCATGAATATATCACCTCATTGCTCAATAGCAGTCAAAAAAAGAAAGGAAATCAAAAGTTCAGAACTCTTAGGAGAGAACAGGATGATTTTGCCACTGTATGAATTCACTGTGCATCTGTTTCTCGAATACCAAGTGTAGTTCTGGTACCCTCACCTCAAAAAGAAAACCCAAACTGTAACAGGTAAAAGACACACAGCAGAATGACAAACACTGTTAAGTACAAAACTGAAAAGCAAAGTTATCGTGCAGAAGTTGAATAGGAAGCAATCACCTGCCATTTGTCCTTCCCAATTGTGCTGAGCAGGCCAGGCACCAGAAAGGGGAGACAGACATCATACAAGAGCTCTGCCACGTGCCTTTTTGTTCAGCTGCTGAAGCCTTCATATTCTGTCAGACAAGAATTTCAAGAGGTGTGTGAGCACTGTGACAGCTACATTTCATACACAATCCCAGCGTGTTTCCAGGAAAAAAAAGATAAGGGGAAAATGGAAGACTGCTGTACCCATAGTAATTTTTGTGCCCAGTACTTCTAAATCATAATTCATTAGCAGACTCCACTGCTCTTCCCACCTCCCCTCCCCATGCTATGATTTCAGAATTAAAATAAATTAAAGACCCACTTAGGCAGCGTTCACTAACATCTGAGTGTGGTGATGCAGCCATGTTGCTTGCCAGCCCCTCTAGTGATGCATTCTAACACAGCTCCTCTCACCTTTTTTACATTTCCCTCATTTTTCAAACTCCTTTGAGCACTGTGGGCTCAGGCTGTTAACTCGGTGCCTCCAAGGACAGCACTCCTTCTCATTCAGTGTGCAGGGGTTAGTAGCAATTGGTCCCGTACCTCAGGCTACTGGTGAGCTATTAATAATATGCAAGCAATCATTTTAATTGCAACCGGGTGTCTAGAATTTAGGAGCTGTACCAAGAGTTCCTTCTATCTAAAATATTATTGTCCCATTGTGCATTTTGGAGTTTAGCTCTCATTAAAAGTAATAGAGGGAAATAGTCTGTAGCAAACTGAATGTGTTTGTTTTCACAGTTCACCTCCTGCTCCTCTACACTAAAACACACTCTCACTCAGTGACAAGACCACAGCTGTTGCCATCTTTTACTTACCTGCTGAGTGCAATATTTAGCTTGAGGGACACTGAAGTTTTCTGTTTGTTAGTTATCAGGTCAATAACTCTCACCTTATCACTTCAGTTTCCATTCTGTTGATAAAACCTGTCAGCCTTCCTTGAGTGGTTCCTGGCCCTCAGAAGAAATCACATTAAATTGGCACAACCAAGTAAATCTGTAAGGGATGTGCTCCTGGCTTACCAAAGGGAAGGGGGGAGGGCTTGAGTTTCTTTCTCTCCCTCTTCCTTCTTGCACAGCTCTAATGTCCAAGCGCTTAGAGCTGTGTTGAAATCCTCCCTACGGATTCAGCAGTTCAAGTCAGCTCAGGTCTCTGAATATGGCCCAGAGGAGATGTCTGTGGAGCCGAAATTGATATGTTTAAGTGCAAGAGACAATAATCATTTCTTCAAGTATAAGCTAAAAATACCCAGAAGAAAGTGGAATTCATAATGGAGATTTTAAAGATCTGTGACATACCAGAGTCTGCACAAGGGTTTTAATGAGAGAGAAGCCAATTTAATTGGTCAGTGCGAGCAGATGCTTCGCTGGGTGAGTGGGCTATAACGTCTCACATCCCCGTTTAATGCCAGGAGCATCACCGCCGTGCTTAACACGGCTGCGACAAGCCCGTGTCAGAGAGGCACATCATCAGAATCGGGGAGAACCTTGATAATCAACGTCTCGGTGTGGTCAGATCACAGAGCCAAGCCACAAGCAGAAGGGACTAAGAAGAGGAGACAAAAGCTGACAGAGGAACGTTTCTAAAGGTAATTGCAAGACTGACCATCTCTGGCTGTTGACATTTGTTTAATTCTTATGCTGGGCATGAAGCTAAACCAGCCCATTAAGTTTTAAAGTCTGTTAACGCAGCGTTAACAGGGAGTTGCAGAGTTCCAGGGTTAAAATCTGCAGGCCTCCCTTGTGAAAACACTTTGGGAGTGTATGTCAGCGTTCATAGGAAACCCAGAAATAACTTCTGTGGACCATTCAATTATAGGCAATCACCACACAGTGCTCCCTCTACTAGTGGCATGGCTCATCAATCAGGTTTTCTGTCACCACGTCTCTTCTCATAGCAGTCACCAGAAGGCTCTGAGCTCCCTCCGAATTCATGTGACATTTACTGTCAGGGGCTGTCAACACCAAGAGATTCTCCCAGGGCCTCCAAGTTCATCGCAAAGCAACACGATATATCCCCAAAATGCGCTTCCCAGTTCCAGCTCTGGATTACAATGACTGACTGAGGGGCTTTGTAGCAGTCAGGGATGAGTGAAAAGGCAACGCAAGCTACAGCTTACGCCCAAATACCCTTCCCTGCCTTATTTTCTTGTTAGAAAAATATATCCCCACTAGGAGAGGTTTCAGGCCTAAGATTAATTACGACTTCCTCAAAAATGCCCCTTACAAACTTGTTAAGAGAAAGATGAGATTGTTTACTTTGAAATGTAGCCTTCTCATCTCTGGCATCGATCCTGCATTCACCATCTAACAATACGGTGACCTAGTGGAAAAAATTTATAAAACTTAATAAATTGGAGTTGGCAGTATTGACAGAGGGTGCAGACACAGTTGTTTTTGCATGAACATATTATAAGAAATCTAATAAAGTAAAACTAATACATTTTCTTTGTCTGTGAGCTGTGAAACTAGATCATCTGTAATTACACTTGGTCGAAGATCTATGGTGGAGGTTTTTAGTCATAAGTTTCTGGCTTTAGGAACAAAGCCTGTTGTGCATCAAAGCTTCTTGTGCATGTTACACCAAGTTACTTTGCTCAAGATGCAGAAAAATGCAGGTGAAGACTTAAGTTCCCAGAATACCATGACAAGGCAAGAGGAAACAGCTCCAGCACCCAAGGAATGAAGTTCCAGTGGCAAATGTGCCTCAAAAAAATAACTGAGAATGTGGAGACACATTGATTTTGTCTGGACTTCAAGGGGGGCCTGGCATTTATAAGTGTTTAAACCAGTGAATAAAAGAATGCTTTCAATTACAAGGTTTTTAGAAGGCCTCAGAATGTGTATCACCTCCTAGAACTTCGATGTTTGTTTTTAACTCGCTTTCTACAAACAGTCTGGTTTCTTCTTTCCACCAAAATAAATCTATCTCTTCAGGAGCACAGTATTTATTTCCCTGAGGAGCAAAGTGTTTATTTTCCTAAAATTATTGTGTGATAACAACCAGAGTTTTTTCAGCCTCCTCTTTTACACTGTGTGCAACCTCACTGATCACCATCTTATGAGCCCAACAAGCCAGGCAATTTTCTATCCAGTTTATAGTACCCAATCCATACCTCACTAGTTTGGTCAGACGATACAACAGGAGGCCATGTCAAAAGCTTTGCTAAAGGCAGGGCAAACAGCCCCTAACACTCTCCCCCTGTTCTCAGAGGCAGCCTTACCACCGAAGACAATCAGGCTGATTGCCCTTGTCAAATCCTCACTGGCTGTTCCCAACCACCTTCTTGAGAATGAGTGTGATCACCTCCCACAGACCCAGGCTAAACAGGGTGGGTTAGAGTTGCCCAGTCCTTCTTGAATGAGTGTATGATGTTTGCCCTCTTTCCGTTGTCAGAATCCTCTCCAGATTACTGTGACCTTTCAGAGTGGCCCTGCAATGACATCGGCCGCTTCCCTCAGCACCCTTGGGTGCAGAGAATAAAACATCACCACTGACACTCAGAAAAGCTGAAGCAAGACACTCTGCACGTGCAGCAATTCCTCATGGCTTCTCGCCCCTTTCCTTCTGAATGTCCTTTCCACTCTCTGACTGCGAGCTGCAAGGACGCAAACTAGCTGAGCTGGACAGACACAAGAAGCAGCTCTTGTGCAGAACATGCTGTCCTCCTGCCTGCACAGCTCGAGTCATTGCTCTCTACAACATTTACTCCTTCAGCCACATCTCTCACCTTTGCTCCCTAACTCTCTTCTTGCTCTGGACAGTCCCCTGCCTCATCTCTCAGAACCTCCCTCTCGTCTCATCTTCATTCAGCTATTTTTCTCCAGAGTAAAAGACACAGCAATTGCTCAGCAGACATTGTTCAACTCCAGTGGCACCCTCAGGAGATGAATCAAAACAGATGAGCTCTGTTACTGACCTGCCAGTTGCAAAAAAGGCCCAGAGTATCACACACCAAACGGCTGGGGACCTGAGAGACGACCACAACTAACAGCATTAAAAATACAGTGATTAGCTGCAGAGATCTTAGATGAACCAATAGCAACAAATGCAGTTCAAGTTTTTGGAGCATTAATTACTGATATCAACTTGATGAGCGAGAAAATTAAGGCAAGATTATAGAGCAGAGATGCTGATATTTCTATTTTGCATGTCATTTTCATCCCCAAGCAAACTGCAGCAGCCTAGGAAATACCAGTCTACTAACAGGAGACAATTACAGGCACATCTACTAAAACACACAATTAAATGACTTTGTAATTAAGGTATTAAACCAAATCTAGGGTGAAAAGGATAAAGGATTTGTGTCCCATATGACACTACAAAAAAAGCCCCCAAAACTATGATAAAACAAAATAAATTTGGTAGTTTAGAGCAAGAGGTTAGGCTGATGAAAGACTGGCTGGAAAGCCACAGTTGGAGCTAAACTTGCAGCCAGCCGAGCATAAAACAGGGATAATACTGAACAAGAACTACAAGTTCATAACAGGAATTACCAGCAAAGAGAACACTGTATTCTGGAAAGAGAGACAAACTGCCAGAATGACCAAGAATTTCTGTGCCTATGGAACGAAGAAGTAAACAAGAAAGTATGCTGCTCAGCTGGAACGAGCACAGGGACGGGGGTATCCATACTTCTGAAGGAAACCACTCGGGTAGTGTATCTTTTCCTCACACTGCCTCACTGTGCTAGTGGTTGGGAACTCTGCCATCTCCTGTTGCAACACTGGTGAAACAAACAGGGATGTACAAGCAGGTTGGAGCTGGGAAAAAAGTTCCTCTGCAAGCACCATCCATCACAAAATCAAGTTCACACACAACCCAAACCGTAACTGAGCCTTAATGCATTTTTACATGTTTCCACTCACAACTGTTTCCCTTTTATGCCCATTTCTGAAACATGATGAACCCCATCACTGATTACATAAAGATTAACTGACCAAGTTTCTGATCACATGTTGAAATTCCATTCTTTTGCCTTAAGAAAAGCACTTGGCAGCACCCAATTTCTTGTCTGACCCAACTGCAGCACAACCACACATCCATCTGCCCCGCTGTTACAGGCCATTCTGGGTCAGGAAAAAGCACCGTTTATTAAGCTTATTAGGCAATCACATGCTCGGGTATGGTTCAGCACTTCCCATCACTGCTCTTGGTTCCTTGCATTTTAAGCCCTCCCCTTCCGGGGTCATCCCTGTGCTTAGGGCCTCCTCACAGCCCTGCAGCACGAGTGGCTGCCCATTCCCATTTCTACTGCCCAAGAGGGATTTATGTCCTCGTAGAATCATCAAGGTTGGAAAAGACCTTCAAGACCATCACATCCAACGTCAGCCCTACACCACCACAGCATCTAAACGATCTCCTGAAGCCTCACATCTACCCATTTTTTGAACCCCCCCAAGGACAGCAGCTCCACCGCCTCCCTGGGCAGCCCGTCCCAATGCTGCACCACTCTTTTGGTGGAGGAATTTTTCCTGGTCTCGGATCTGAACCTCCCCTGGCACAACCTGCACCCGTCCCCTCCTGTCCCTAGTTACAGGGAGAAGAGGCCAGCCCCCACCTTGCTACACCCTCCTTCCAGGTAGCTGCAGAGAGCGGTACGGTCTCTCCTCAGCCTCCTCTTCTCCAGGCTGAGCAGCCCCGGCTCCCCCAGCCTCTCCTCACCAGACCCCTCACAACCCATACTGCCCTTCCCCGCGCCCCTCCAAGCACCTCCGCGTCCCTCCTGCACCGCGGCGCCCAAGCCTGCACACAGCACGCCAGGCGCGGCCTCGGCAGGGCTGAGCACAGTGGTAAGATCACCTCCCTGGTCCAGACCTACAAGGGACCCCTGGGCCCCCAGGAACCTGCAGGGACCCCGGGCGCAGCCTGACCGCCCAGCACCGGCCCGAGGGGCAAAGGCCGCCGCGACCTTCCCGCGCTCCGCCGGGGGGCGGGCCGGGCGCCGCTCTAGCCCCTCTCTATGGTATGGCGCCGCTCTATCCCTACCCGCCCGGTGGGCTCAGGCCTCCCGCAGACGTTCCTCGGGGCTCTGCCCATGCGAGTTGCGCTCCTCTCGCAGCCCGGTGCGGGAGCCGCCGCCGCCGCCCCGCCGGAGTCCCGCTGGGATTAGCCGATCTCCTCGCCCGCTCCGTCTTCTCTATGGTCCAGGCCGCCGTCGCTCGGCAACGCGCCCTCTCTACGGTCCCACGGGCGGGATGTGGCGGCTGCTGCTGGGCCGCGGCCTGGGCCGCTGCTGGCCGCCCCCCGCCCGCCCCGCTTGCGCCGCCGGCCCCACCGCCGAGCCGCCCGACGGCCGCGGCCCCAGCCCCGAGCGGTGAGTAAGCCCGGCCCGCCGGGTCCCGGTGCGGGCCTGCAGACGGAGAAGAGTGTCCCCGCGGCCTCGGGGCGCTGCCGGGGTGGGGTGCGGGGCCTCATTTCAGGCTTCACGGTCGCGGTGTTTTCTGGTCGTTTCAGAGCGCCCGGCTGCCAAGACGGACGGGGCCGGGATGGCCGGGAGCGAGGAGGAAGGCAGCAGCCCCTGCCCGGCCTGGTGCCCCGCTACTCCGTGCTGGAGGCAGTCACCTGGGTGAGGAGCAGCGGGCAGCGCCAGGGCCCCTGCGCCGAGGAGAGCTCGGGGGGTGCGGAAAGGGCTGGGAGCTGCGGTGGGAGGGCTCCCCCCTCCCCAAAAAGGGAGCTGTGGCCACAATGCTGGATGGGAACGGGACAAAAAGAGGGAGCGGGCCTGTTTTCCTTGACTTGTGTCTGCTTTTCTTCAGGGGGCACTCGGTGCGCTGCTCCTGCAGCTGGTCAGGCAGATCTCGTGGCTGAGATCGCTGCCGGACGCCCGGAGGGAGCGCAGGTCCCTCTGGCTTTCTTCGTGGCCCTCTCAGCAGGCAGGTTAGTGGCTTTGACGTGCGAGAAGGGCTTGTGGGAGGGCCCAGCTGGCGGGCAGGATTTCTGCCTCGTGGTATGTTAACTAGGACTGGAGGAAAGCTGTTGCGTGAAGCTGACATCCAGCTTTCAGGTTTTCTGGGGAGAGCGAGGGCTGGGATCGGTCAGGAGAATCTTGCTGTTGCTTAACGATTTGGTGCAATCCCACTTTGCATGCCACATGCCCTTACCTTTGTTTTATGTTCTGGACTCTGCTCCCTGAACTTCCCTCCTGCTTGGTTTTCTGGTCAGGGCAGAGGAGGGCGCTGGGTAGATACACAGTTCGGTGTTGTCTCCTCAAGCAGACCCTGCACAGCTAACAGGAACTGGTTTTGCTCTCTGTATTTCCAGAGGTGACTGAAGCCTCAACCAGCTGCCCCAGAGCTCAGCTGGGGTCCTGCTTCCTGCAGAAAGGAGGTCCAGAGGTTGTACCGGAGAATTCATCCTCAGGCATCCCCTCAGGGCAAGGAGAGAGCCAGCCCTGGGCAGACGTAGGTATGTGTGGTGTGCTGCAGGGTGGAATATTTCTGGCAGAAGGACTTTTGAGTCTCTTTCTTTCCCCAAGGCAAAGCTTGGGGCCAAGAAGTGTTTAGCCAGTTATTGACACTTGAGGACATAGGTTAGAGTGGAAAGACAGAACTTCAGGGAGGTGAATCAGGAGTCTAGAGACGGGAGGAAAAAAGCCTCTGAACACAGGAGGACCTTGCACTGTAGCTGTGCAGGTGACATCAGCTTTGCCAATCCTGGTCTGCTTTAATGACCTGATGACAGCATCCCGTTTCTGTTCTTTTATTGTGGACAGATGTTTGTGGTCAGAAGGATTCAGGCTAACAGTGCACCATTGATCTGGGAAACTGTAGTACGTGGTGTGAAACTCAAGGAGTTCTTTTCTTCCTGGAAGATGGGGATGTACTTCCAAGTGTTTGTGCTGTAGATAAGACAGTGGAAGAACATACCAAAGATATTCTTCTTATAATGAGTTTTATAATAAAACTAGGAAGATATACTTCAAAAAAACTGAAGTCTCATCCACTAAAACATGTCTTAACATGTTAAATTTAAAGTCATATCAAGGAAGATCAGATGAGGCCTACAAAAGGGCTGCTCACTCTCTGCGTCTGAACACTAATGATGGCTTTAGGAAAAGCCTGGTAGAAAGGAGGACAATAGAAGAGGCACATAAAAAGGCTGTCCCAGAGATGCTGACTAGGTGCTCTAAGCTGTTGTAGGAAAGGTCAGATGGGTGCCCTGTTCTTTGCTTCCTTCCAGATTTTTGGCTTTCTTCTGTGCTGATTTAAGCTACTGCCCATCACTGCTTATCAAACCCATCTCCTGCCAGAGGTTACCATTCCCATCAGTTGGCAAATGGAGCATTTTGTTTCCATGTCTCCTAATTAGCTCCAGGAAAACAGCCAGGTTAATTTACCTAAACTGCCAATTAGACTGTTTAACCCATCTGCTTTTGCCTGGGGCATATTAAGAAGCACTAAAACACACCGCCTGGCTGGCAGATTACTGGACATGGACCTCTGGGAGATGTGGTGGGGAGTAAGTGGAGACAGTGGTGCCTTCGGTTGGCACAGCTGAACCTTTGGGAGTGAACGTGTGTCTGTGTCTGACAAACAGTTTCCTGCTGAGAGTCAATAGGAAGAGCTTTTAGGCAAACTGATTGAGCAGGGACAAGTCACTAAGGCCACGTGCTTTTTGTTCAGATGTTCTTCAGAAGCTATGAAATGGTTGAGCCTCTAACAATGATATGTAATCCAGTGCTTAAATCTGCTCTATGACCAGAGGAATGAACACTGACAAATTGCACACTGGCTTTTAAAAAGGGGGGAGGGGAGAACTTGTTTGAACCACAGAACTGCAAAAAAAGGTAATTCTGAGTTGATAGAAACTAAGTTACAGAATAGAGATGTTAGATACCTGGGTGAGCATGCTATCTCAAAGAATCAAAGGTCTTGGAAGGATTTAGGAAGCCATTTTTCAGGCTAGCTTGCTCCATTGCAGAGACTTAAGAGAGTTGTAAATCTATTAAGAGTTCTTCAGAGAAGTCAACAGGCATGTGGAGTAAGATTATCCAGCTTGTAGCTTTCTGAAAATCTTTCAGCCAAAACCTCAAAGAAAGCTTTCTGGGCTGCTCTTGGGCTAGAAACTCCTTAAAATACAAGAAACAGTTTTCACAGTGGAGAGCTGCATCTGGTGGATTCCCCCAAGTCCTTTGCTGAAACCTGTTCTGTTCAGCACAGTCAGCAGTGATTTGGGAAAAAAAGAGACGACGGGTGAGGTGACAGAAGCAGCAAATGGTACAAAAATTATTCAGGACAATCAACTGTGAAAGTCACAGGAAAAGATAGCACAAGAACTAAAACCAGGCTAGTCCCAAGGTAGGTTAAATTAGTATACACAGGGGGATGTAGCTGCAAATACACGTACAGAATGAGGAGTGTCAAATTAATAATTATATTGCAGAGGGAACATTTAAAGTCACCATGGATATGTTTTTGATAAGGTTAAGTCAGTGCTCAGCGGCAGTGAGGCCAATTAAATGTTAACTATTGTAAAGGAAGGAACTGAGGACAAGACAGTATCGTAGGTTCGTGTAAGTCTGTGCTGCAGCCCATCTCCACCACTTGAGGAAAAGACACCCTGTCTTAAAAACAGTCACAGAGCTGGCATAGGAAAGGATGACAAGGAGACAATTACATGCAAACAGAGACTGACTCTTCAGCTTAAAAAAGAAGTGGCAGAGGATGTGCTAGTGCTCTGTGAAACCAGAAGTGTGAGGGAAGGTGAATAGGGGCGATACATTTTGTAATACACATATTAATAGGCAGCACTGAGATGCACAGGTAGCAAGTCTGGAACAAGGCAAGAAGAGAGTTTGTGTTTGGCCAGGGCACAGCTACAGCTGTGGAACTCAGTGCTACAGGCCAGAAGTATCGATGGGTTCCAAGAAGTGATTAGGTAAAATTACACATTCAAATTAATCTTAATTGGTCCAGCCGAAACCTCCTGCTCAGAAGATCACAGAACAGGTGATTGCTGGAAAGTTCTGCCAGGAGAAGCGTGACTTTATAATCCCTATTGCTTACGCTTCCTGCCCAGGCATCTACAACTGTCAGTTGTCAGAGATAATATATGTCAGAAATAATTTGATTTCGCTCAGTATGTAAGTCCTCAGGTTACATCCTTGCATTGCACTGTGCATCCATTTTGTGGGGATTTATTGAGAACAGTCAGGGGGAAGAGATTCTGTAATTTTCACTGAAGAGTCTGAAAAAACTGCATAGTTTTGTGATGTGAGAAGTCCTGGGAATCTTCCATGGAAAGTTTTGAAGTGAAGCCTGGTGATGCCTTTCTCAGAGTATGTTTTGCTTCCTACAGGAAAAGCTGCCGGAGGTTTAGGGGTTTAATTCTTTTCTGGTGTTTAGCTACTGAAAGAGAGTGAGGCTGGGTAAATCAGAATGCAGCAAGAAGCTGGGGAGAGCAGAAGGGAGGGAAGGACAGACGCCTGGCAGATGACGCAGGGGAAGCTGGTAGCAAAGTCTTGCTGTTAGAGAACAGACCTCCAGAACTTGGAGCAGAGCAGGATGTACCTTCACTTCTCCAGTTTGCTGTTGCCAGAGAATTCCACACCCTCTCCCTTTCTTTTCAGTGTTTCAGTTGTTTTCCAGACTTGCTGGTGCTGGTCTACACCCTCGGTGACAACCTGACATTGCTGTCAGCTACTCTTGTTACCTCACCTGGCAAAGACGGTTGTGGTGCCTCCAAACATCCCAGCTTTGCAGCTGAGCCATTCCAGTTTTAACATAACACAGTATGATAGAATCTATTACTTTTAGCATGTTTAAAAAGAAAACTTGAGGGGAGTTCATTGAAAGGTTGCTATAAATAGCATTCTGGATACCACTATCAGCAAAGTCCTCAGCTGCATCATCTCGCCCTGGTTTTCTCATGCAGTCCGTGCCTCACTCAGAGCTTCTCTGCTGAAAGCTGAAGGCACGTAGCGAACGAGCAGGTGATTACAGCCAGTCTCAGTGTTGGAGCAGCTGAACGCTGCCCTGGGGAGTTGTATTTTACCCCTGGCAAAACTGTAAAATTCGTTATTTCAATTCAGAGATTACAGGCATTTCAAAAGTGTGTTTTCATTTCGAAGCACAATGAAACCAATTGGAAACACTAAAATTTTCCATGAGGCAGCAAGTCTGGATTTTGTCCAGCTCTTGTTGTGACTTCATTCTTATGAAGCGTTTGGATGTTTTGGGATGAGCAATCCAGACTGTCTAGGAGAAGATTATTAATTCCTCATTTGGAGCTAGCTTTGAGCAACATCTGATTAGCACAGGATGAACAGTGGGGAAATACAAAATATTTATTAGCTGCTGAGTGTGACCGTCAGGCATCCGGTACGCTGAGAGCTGCAAGACTGCATGGAAAACCAGATGCACAGTCATGTTACATCATAGCACAGCAGAGTTTGAAGAAGTAGAAATAAAGTTGCAGGGAAAATTCCAGCTGTGATTCCCAGCTTTGAACATACGACCTTAAGAATAATTTAACGTGGTGCTGCGTGTGCAGCACAGTGATGGATTGTTCAAAGCCTCCTTCCTTCCTACCAAGTTCACAGAATCACAAGGTTGGAAAAGACCTTTAAGATCATGAAGTCCAACTGTTTCCATCCTAGAATGGTTCTGCTGAAGCTTGACCATTCTCAGGGAAATAAAACCCAAACAACTGGGGTGAACTTGTATTAACTAACATCAAGTTTAAGGTTTAAGCTGCTCATCTCATTCTGCTGAGGTGGGAGGGGATTCTTTGCAGCTGGGAGCTGCTTTTATTTCTGCTGTGCTTCAGCATTGTGTTTAGATTGTGAGCCTGGTATTGAGGCAGCTGCTCCCAAACAGGCATGTCTTAAAATCATGCTGTCCCTGAAGAATTTTGTTTTGAGGCTTGCCCAGCCTCAAAGGTGAGTCCTGAGAGAATTCATTAATCTAGTCCTGCAGGAGAATGGGACTAGCTGTCAGGATCGGTTGATCCCTGTGTTTTCTTCCAAATGACCTTATGCTCTCTGGGAGCAGTAGCTCTAATCCAGGGAGATTGCAGGGATTAGTATGAGGAGGGATTTCTGATGGGAGGGGGGCATGAGACAGTTTTGCAAGCTGATAAAATTCAGAATTAATTTCTTATTATTTTTCATAGGGTAATTATTTGTCCAAATTATAAAGCAAATGTCACTTAAACAGTTGGGAGAAATTCTACTACAGGTAATTTTTATTTTTTTGTGAGATTTGCTGTTGTGTGTATGTCAAAAAAAACCCCAAATTACATCATGAGGGAGATACCTGAACAAGAGAGTCTTACAGCGAGAAAGATGAGATGATTTTATGCCAGATCTGAAAATAAATGTAAAGCATAACTAATAAATTCACAGATTACATTTCTTTTGATGGAATGATGAATAGAAATTGTGTTTGCTGTGGCAATCTTGCTTGTTGGGTGAGTGGGGCTTGTTCAGATAAAATACATTTTAATATAGCCAGAGGGGAATTGTTTACCTGGGAATAATGAGGCTGCAGCTGGAACATAGGCCACAGCTTCACACACCGTGTAGGGCGGTGCAGGCACTGCAAGAAGCAATCCTGCCTGGTGCACACTCTCTTCTGCTGCTTGTGTAGCCACGGGGTGCCTGGAATTAACGACTTGGCCCCTGAAAAGGGCTGATTTTTCGCTGGGATTAGCTCCCTGCTCAGCAGCCACGTTGCTTGAGGAGGACAGGGAGACGTGGGGAGGGCACAGCTACTTCTTGCATCAGCTTGAAGTCATCCAGGCTTCAGCACCCGGAGTTAGGTGTCCAGTGGGATCCAGCTGCTTATGGTGAGCCAGGGTAAAAATAATTGGCCTCAGTCAGCCCTGCCTGTTCGTCCTCTTTGCTGGAGGTCACCATTCTCTTAGAGAGGCTGGTGTAAATGCCTGTGTAATCACTTCCAGCACAGTGCTGTTAAGAGCAAGGTGGCTTAGCTTTTGCTGTAGATGTTTTGGTAGATAATGCTGATTGAAACGGGTCGGATAGTGGCTGAACACGTGGTTATGACAGCGTATCTAAGGGCAGCGATGAGCAAGTGGGGTGCTCTGGGGTGATAACCTAAGCCTGCATCTGATGCAGCCAGAATACCACATCTGATCATCCCCGTGCAGAAGCAGAACTGTATCCTGGAAAGAAATTATCTGGAAAAGGAGCTAGGGAGGCAAGCACCTGAGGCCACAATCGCAGTGTGATGCCCTGGTCACTGGGAATCAGAGCGCAGTTCCTATATGTGCAAACTAGGCAGTTAGGAATTTGAATTAGGAGGCAATTTTATCCTTCCTGTGACACTGGTGAGAGGGTCTGCACTTCAGTGACAGTGTTGAAAATTCAGGAACAGTGGCAGAAAAATCATAAAATTAATCAACTTGGGCAGAAAAAAAGCTTCAGCTGAAAGATTTGAACAGCACAGTCTGTTTAGAATCACAGAGAAGAATCAAGAGGGGTTGATTAGTCGTCTCAGAATTTTCAAAAGTAGAATGGGCTTTTTAGCAAAGAGGAGAAAATGCCTGGAAGAGCCAGTGCCTGGGAGCAGCAACCAGGCGTATTTTAATTTGAAAGGAAGCAGGGGGGTTTAAAGCACCGATTACAAACTTTCAGAAGAAGCAGGAGAGTCTCAAGCTTTTGGTGTTTTCAGATCAAGGCCGTGGGCCTTTCTGGAGGGGTGTGATAGCCAGCTGTGAATTAGGGAACTCTGTTCTGGTGGCTCGTGGTTGCTTTTGAGACAAGGGTTGGTTTGGTTGGCGTTCTTGTTCTTAGTGTCCCTCACTGGGTGGACAAGCAGTCCTCAAAGAAAGAGCTGTGGACTAGAGAAGATGCATAAAGGAAGAGGAGGCACAGATACAGCATTGCTTAACCTTGTTGTTTTTTGGGTTTTTTTTTAAATGTAGGGGAGTTCCAAATCCCTGAGAGCTCCAGCTTCCAGCCAGCCCTTCACAGTGCAAAGGTATGCTTTCAGTTTTCACATTCTCACTCAGTACCTGAGGTCTTTTCCCTGCAGGAAGACATCTCTGTGCAACCCCAAGCACAGCCTGAGCCATCCACTCACATGTAAGACTGTTTTCTGCCCTGTGTAGCTAGAAGCCAGGAGAAAGAGAGATGTGATGTGGTGCTTTAGCCAGAGCAAAGTTCCAGGAACTACAAACCACTCATTCCTTAAGGTGTCTGTGTAACAGGGGTGCTAGAAAGAAATCACTGAAAGAAAATGGCAAAAAATAACCCAAAACCCAAACAACCAAACAAAAAACTCCTATCCAGTAGGCCCAGTCAATTCTCATGTATTTGCATTTTGATGCAGTCTTTCACTAGGTGATTACGTGCTGTTGCTATTTTGGTTTTTCTCAGACAACCCATGACTGGAGAAGGTGGTATCACTCCTCCTAAAGCTGCAAATCAGGACTGGCTCTTGTCTGTTATAGAGAGGAAGACACTCTGGGCTTGAGGAGGGTGCATCAGCTTGAGAGTCATGAGGCTGTAAATGATACTATTGTTCTTGTGGCGATTAAACTTGCTAATTCCTCACAGTTCACAGCCTTGGGTGATTTTTTTTTAAAACCAGTCAGCTGAGCAATTCCTCAAGGACAGTGTGAACAGAGAGGAGGTACATGCAGTATTTAACAGTGGGATCCTCTCTCTGACGTGGCAGTGACCTCTGCTCCACCACCAGCTTGAGCTGCTGAGGGAATGAGCATCGAGGTCCCCATCCTGGGAGGTGCCACTTTCTTCAGAGCCTGTGGGAAGAGTCCCTAGCTTGTTTGGAGCTCGTGGGGCAGGTCCCAGGAGGTTCTCTGGAGGGGAGAAGAGTCGGTCCATGTCTTGTCCTCTTGTGAGCAGCTCTGAGAGCTGGCAGAGCAGTAAAGCTGTTGGGTAGCAAGGGGCATTTTTGCTGCATGACTTCTCGGAGCACGGAGGCATCTCATCTCACGTGCAGTGTGCGCTGCTGCCACTCGATGGCACTCAGTTTGTAGGCAAGCTGGGAAGGTAAAGCTGCAGGGCAGACTAATCCACCTCCCGCCTCCCAGAGCTGTGGTAAAGTAAAAAATACTGTTCATTACTGAGGAAGGGAAGACATTGTCTCTGCTGTGCAGGATTTTATTAGGAGTGCATGGCGTTCTGCAGGCTGGTGTGGGCTCAGCATGAGCTGTGTAAAGCTGATAGAAATATGTCAGTGCGTGTTTGGCAGAGCCCGAGCTGTTGACATGATACGGAAGGATGAACAAGGGCTGCCCTGACTTTTGAAGGGAGAGTTACAAGTGGTATCAGGTATTTGCTAAATCCTGCAAGGTCTGATGATGTCCGAGAGGCTACACCGAGCTCCCTGGCCAGAGCGACGTCCGTACAGCTTCCCCAGCTAGATGGCTGTGCAGCACAGGGAGCTCTGTCTGTGGACACATGACACCAGATTACATCACCCTCTCGATAACTATAGTACAGTACAACTGTGTCTCGCCACTCAGTTTCCAAGAAAGAGTCTCTTACAGGTTTTGGATGGCTTTACTGTCTTAATAGCTTTCTTCTTTAACTCTGCAGGGTGACCCAGCTCAGCGAGGGCGTTTAGAGGAAGCTGCTTTCCAGTTGCAGCAGGTTTTCCGCATTGACATTTCCATTGCATTGAATATCCTCGGTAACGTGGACTTGGATTTGCTTTGTCCTTAACCACACGTTTCTCTTTTCAAAGGACCTCCAAATTGTTGCAGGTCTTGTGTGAAGGCAGAGATGGCACATACCCAAACCAAAGCCTCCTTTCAGCAATTTCAACTCTGCTTTGAGCGATTTATTGCCTTTGTCCCATCCTGCCACCTGATTTATATCAGCATATTTAAATCCAGGCTTGGTTGAAGCCTTCACTGTTGTCCTGACATCTGTAGTTGGAAATTAAGCCATCTCTGTCTTTTTTTGCAACACAAGCTGTCATATCCGGGTATGGTTTTTCATTGTCTGAGATCTCACTCTTCCTGGCAAGCTGAAAAAGCAATTGCAGAATTGCAGCTCTATGAAGAGCTGAAGGAAGATGCAATGATCTAAGAAAAAAAAAATCCTTGCCCTATATACACCACGAGTTGCAGCACTGAGAAAGTGAGCTGCTTCTGTGCAAACCATACGTTGTGTTAGCCCACCATCTTTCTTTGCAATGAAAGCAGAAAAATCCCTAAAATGCAGTGTTGCCAATTTTCCCATGAAAACTCTGGGGGATGTTGCTGCATTTGAGGCTGCCTTCTGTCTGTTTGATTATTTTCCCATTTTTCCATTGTCGTCTTCACAGGGATTGAAAGTATGAGAGCAGGCCACTACAGGATCGCCTATACCTGCTTCAAACTGGCAGCAGACCGAGGCTACAGCAAAGCCCAGTTCAATGTGGGTCTGTGTTACGAGCATGGCAGAGGCACAGCAAAGGACTTGGAAAAGGTATCCACAGCTTGTAGGGTCGTGTGTGTGTGTGGCACGGACCAGGGAAGTGGGTTTTTTTGGGTGCACAGGCACTTTTCTTCTTTTGCATGGATGTGACAGTCTCTGAAGCATCATTAGAAAATGCTGGAAATAACAAGAACTGTGGGTTTGCAGTTCTTGTAGATCCCTTTGGATCTGTGCTCCTGAAATCCCCTTTCTCACAGCTTCTGAGTTCTCGTCAGTACGCCGGCTGTGCCAGTAGCACCCAGGAGAGTACCGAGAAGAAACCTGTCATGTTACTGTATTTGAAACACCGCTGAACATCCCAGAGCTTCTTTCCATCTCGAGCCGTCCAGCCTGTGTACCTTAACTACAGCCTGCCATCTAGTGCGTGCTGGCCGTAGTCAGCATCTTGTGGAGCTGGAAGGATCCGCAGAGGCGGCTTGTTTCGAGTAATTGTGCAGATCCCCCTTGGCACAGAGTAAGCGTCGGTATTGTTGGCCTAGTGCCACCCCTTCAACACGGGGAGTTTTGACTGGAGAAGGCAGGGTGGTTAGAGGGCTCTCGTGCAGTTACAGTCCTCTGTCTCACTTAAACAATCTCATGTTGTTCAGCAGGGAAGTGTGGGAGAGCTGCTGGAGTAAGCGTGTGCGGCTTATAATAGATCTAGACAGAGAGGTTGAGCTTGTCCTGGCCAGAGGGGAGTCTTGTCATGTTTGAGGGCATGTATTACCTGAATCACACAAGTGTGCTTCTCCTTTTCCAGGCAGCGTTTTATTACTGCCGTGCAGCCAGCAGCTGTCACCCCATGGCACAGTACCACTACGCGAGGTACCTCCTATGCCACACACCTGAAGATGAGTGGGACGGGCATCAGAAGGCAGTGACTTTCCTGGAGCAAGCAGCAATGGCTGGGATTACAGAGGTTAGTGTCCACAGCATGGGAGCTTATAGGAAAGAGCCAGCAGAGAGACGTGCCTAAAGGATTGAACCACAAGACATGCAAGAACATAGCATCTGTGGGACTGGGAGCAAAATTCTTCCTACATATTTATATTCCTGATATAAATTGTAGGAAAGACAGGCCTGCCTGCACATGGGAGGCACCTGGGTACCCACTGTGTTGGTTGTTCTGCTGTTGGCTTTTTAATGTGGCTCTTAGAGACCTACATTAGACCATTGGCTTAGAAAAACTGACCTGCAGTTGAAAATGTAGCTCTGTGTTTCATCTCCATTCCAAAAGTACCGGTCGCTTTGGTGGAGGAAGTTCTGTGAGATGCTTCAAGTAAGAACAGATCCTCATTTTGTATCTGTGACTTTTCAAGATGATTCACCGCATGGATCTGCGTATGCTGCAGCTCCCAAAGAGTGGGAAAGGAGGGCATTTAGGCATGTGCCATCTTGTCTTGCGAATGCCAGTCGCTCTGGCAGTGACTGTATCTCATGTAGCACACTGTTCCAGGAAGTGCATCTGCTGGATCTTAGGGACAGCTCACGAGTAGGAGCCGTTCTCTGGCTCTGACTTCCACAGTGCAGTTTGAAACGATCTTCTGGGTTTTACGGTGTTGGTTTGGTGATGTCACCACACATATAGTGGAGTTCTATAGATCAAATGGGATTTTTCCTCTTTAGCTTGTCAGACTGACATTTTTCCTCCTAGGACAGCCCCCCTTCTCCCAACAGGCTCTGCAGCAAGTGAGGTACTTTGCACACCCATCTTGCAGCAGTAACCCCGGCATGCGAACAACTTGCAAGATCAGGAAAAGAACTGGAGTAATTAATGGGGAAAATCCTGGCTGATTTATATCGTGTGGGTTTTGTTGCAGGCACAGGCTTATCTTGGAGTGTTCTACATGAAAGGGCTGCAACCTCAGGAACAGAGAGGTCTGAAGTACCTGCTGCTGGCAGCAAAGAATGGCGTAAGTAATCCCTTTGCAAGCTGAGACTGTTCTCAGGTTGGGATCATTGCAGGTTACGGGTGGCAGATTTTAGGGCTTCTTGGAAATGGGAGTGAGGGTCAGGATTTTACCCTGCAGTAAAAGGACAGAGAGGATTGTTGGTGCATCTCAGAGAGGAAACAGGCTCTGGGGCACAGACCCTACAAAAGATGAATGCAGAGACAGCCCTGTTTGGCTGGAGTAGTTCTTACAGTACCTGGCATAATTTTACAGGTTTCCTGTTATGGAGCATCTACACCCTCTTCAGTCAAACTCTTTCACTACTGCATCATTTTCAGAATTTTATTGTGTCTGTCTCAAATCTGTTCTTCAAAATTGGCCCATTATTTCTTGTTTTCTGTAGAGAGGGAGAAGAGACTATTGCTGTTTCTTTGCAGGGACCTGTACCGTGCTCAGATACTTGAACCTCCACTCAGCCTTCTCCCGTTGTTTCGGTGTCTCTTCATACTTCATGTTGTCTAGATCCCCAACAATTTTTCTGCTGGCTGCTGAACTTCCTCTGAGTGGCATGGGCTTATGTTTGTTTTGAAGGGCAGTGCTACAATCTGGGCACAGTACCACTCCTGAACCCTTAGCAGCACTCAGAGGAGTGGAAGTATGACATCCCATGTCTCACAGGCAGGTTTCTGCATCCCACAGTTCTGTTCTTTACAGCACCGTGACATTGTTCACTCATTTTTAGCTTGTGCTGCATTGTAATAGCTGGGTTTTTTCTGAAGAACTTGTTCATTTTAACACCAGTTCCCACACCTTTTGTGTAATGGGAAATAATGAATAGCTGTTCCCTCTTCTTCTGGCTAATACTTATGATTCTGTCGTCCTTTAGCATGTCCTCTCTGAGTCATTTCTTCCACAGGCTGCAGAGCACCAGGTTCGTTTGTCTCTCCAAGTAGTTAAGCTCTTCTGTTTTGCATCTCAGTTTTTTATCTTTTTATCCTCATTCTCCTTGGACCATTTTAAAATGCTTGGGCTAAAACTGGACTCAGAATGGAGGTACACCAGGGGTCTGACGTAATGAGATCCTCTGCTTTGTACCATATTCCCTTCCAATAATTCCTAATATTGTTTGCCCTTTTGCCTGCCACTGAGCAGTGAATTGATGGTGTCAGGGAACTATCACAGTGACTCAGAAATTTCTTTCTGTAAGCACTGCTTTGCATTTGTCAACACCACCAATGTGTCCCCCCATTGTGTTGCCCGCTCTTAGTCCTGCAAGATCTTCTCTAATTAATTCTTTACAGTAAATTTGATCACTCTGAATGACATTGCATCACCTGCAAACTTTACTGCTTCACTTTTCACTGACTTTTAAGAACACAGAAACTGTCAGATCAGCCTCAGACTAGCCCTGACTGGCCCCAGCAGCTCAGGCTTCATGTTCACAATGGTTGATGCAGTATTTCATTCCAGCTCTGCTAAAGATCTCCCATAAGCTGCATCATTGACTCCCTTCCTCCAGCCTGATGTCAGATGCGTGTGCTGCACAACGTAACCACAGATGAAGTCATTAAATAGATGATTGTCATTTACTGAATGCCTGTAGCAACAGAAAATCTAGCAGGTAGCTGCAGGCCCCAGGGGTAACCCCCAGTCAGTCGGTGATGTGCGAGTTTTGGTCGGTGCTGTGGTGGTTTTAGGAACCCAATCATCTTTCCTCATCTCTGCTTCCCAGTGGGTGCTGGCTGTGGATGTACCACAGCCTCATCTGTGGTGGCAAGCTGGTGTGTCGGCTCCCTGGGGTGGAACCCCACGCCTTCTGCTGGGGGAAGAGCTCCGGGAGGACATTCTTTTCCCATTACCCTGGAGTATGAACTTAGGTTCAGTTGATTAAATGACTGCTGGATGTGGGTGAAGTGAGGACAACACCATTTAGCTGCAAATCCAAAAAAGGGAAAACAGGCACAAAAAGCCAGGGGTGCAGCGTTTCTCTCTCAGGTGGTTGCTCTGTGCTAGAGCCGCGGGGGGAACTCTGACAGGTGCTCTTCCAAACACAACAACAGTTCAGAGATCTGTATTTTACTTTGGTTATCACTTTTTATCCTCCCTTACTTTATGCATGCAACCACAGAATATAAAAACCCTGTTAAAGAGTGTTGCTGGAGAACTGAGCCTGACCTTCAGATTTCAAAGTCCATGGGAGCCGCTCCTGCCATGCTAATTTGGGGATCTCTTCTCCTTGAGGTCTTCCCTTTTCGTCATGTAAGAGCCAGCTACTGGAATGCTTTGTACTTACTTAACCCTGTCTCTTGTCACGTCTGAAGTGCCAATCCTTCAACATGTTTATCTCATCTCTAAAGAAGTTTATTGCTGTCATAAACTGAGACTTGCAACATTTTGCAAAGCACCCACTCATTGAGATCTTTGCTTTCCTCTACCAGCTACATCCCAGACAGCAACACTTGCAATATGTTCTTTTCTCCTGGCTTTATTAAAACTTGCCACTTGCTTCCTTTTTTCTTTTTTCTTTTTTTTTTTTCTTCTTTCTCTTTTTTTTTTTGCCTTGTTTAGCTCATGTTTCTGGCAGTCATACTCTTCAAGTCGTGTTGCTGATTTTTTGCTGGAAAAGACCATGCAGTCTTTTCCATGTCTGGAGAACTGTCGTCTTGCTTTCTTGTTATCTGTGAGACCCTTTTCCTCCTATTGGATCTCAACAATAAAGTGCACAGCCAATACTTAAACATCTCACAGGTTTGGACTTGGCTTCACTGACCCATCTGCAGCAACATCCTCTACCTTCTAGTTCATTCTCCAGAATTATGTATTTCTGAGTTGTTTAAGTGCTTTTTCTCTAACATTTCATAGAATCACTGAATTCTTTGGGTTGGAAGGGACCTTAAAGATCATAAAGTCCCAAGCCCCTGCCATGGGCAGGAACACCTCTCACCAGACCAGGCTGCTCAAAGCCCCATCCAACCCGGCCTTGAACAGCTCCATGGAGGGGGCAGCCACCACCTTCCTGAGCAGCCTGTGCCAGGGCCTCACCACCCTTGGAGTGGAGAATAATACCCAATCTAAATCTATCCCCTTCCAATTTAAAACCATTCCCCCTCATCCTGTCACTCCAGGCCCTTCTAAAAAGTCCCTCCCCAGCTTTCTTGTAGCCCCTTCAGGTACTGGAGGTGCTGTAAGATCTCCCTGGAGCCTTCTCTTCTCCAGGCTGAACGAGCCCAGCTCTCTCAGCCTGTCTTCACAGGAGAGGTGCTCCAGCCCCCTGATCATCTTCGTGGCCTCCTCTGGACCTGTTCCAACAGGTCCATGTCCTTCGTATGTTGGGGGCTCCAGAGCTGGACCCAGCACTCCAGGTGGGGTCTCACAAGAGCAGAGCAGAGGGGCAGAGTCACCTCCCTTGACCTGCTGGCCACGCTCCTTTTGATGCAGCCCAGGATGTGATTGGCCTTCTAGGCTGCAAACGCACATTGTTGGCTCATGCTGAGCTTCTCATCCACCAGCACCCCCAAGTCCTTCTCTGCAGGGCTGCTCTCTATCACACCATCTCCCAGCCTGTATTGATGATGGGGATTGCCCTGATCCAGGTTTATTTGCTTGACTTCATTTCTGCTGCTTGAGATTTCTTCTGGAATATCATCAGGTGGGGCTGAGCAAGTGCATGTGGTGCACTGTTGTGTTGAAGGCCTGATGCTCCCAGGGGGAAATCCTCCAACCTCTGTGGCATTTGTTATGTTTTTACAAGACTTGTGCATGAACTGTCATAGGGCAGTCCCCAGGGTGAGCTGAGAGTTTGGGTGTGATCAGGATGTGGGCGCAGTCAAGGCTGCCCAAGTCCTCTGAGCTCTGACCCCTGAGACAATGGGGATGCTCTGTGGAGACAGCAGTTCCCTCGTTCCTGTGACGCAGACCTGGATGTTGAAGGGAAGTCAGTGAATTTAATTGGGAAGGGGTATGAAGGAGCAGAGTTGGAGATAGCTGGTAAGAAATTCTGCCTCACTATGTGAGGAGAAGGGACTAAATTACTTAAGATATGGTGTGAGGGACCAAAGATAAAGGAGTAGACTTTAAAGAAGGTGACCAAAGATAGAGCAGTAAACTGTAAGGAAGGTGTTAAAGACTCTCTGTCCTCCTTTCGAGTGCTGTCGTCACTTCTCCATCGTGTGAGGCTCATTGCTGTGCTTTCTCCTGTGGCTAGGATGCCCAAAGCAGGTATCACGTGGGCGTTTGCTATGAGAAGGGCCTTGGAGTGCAGCAGAACCTGGCAGAAGCGATGAGACACTACCAACAGTCAGCTGCTGCGGGGAACAGGAACGCTCGGGAGAGACTGCGAGTGTTAGAAGAGGAGGTGGAAGGTATCACGGGCAGCAGGGGAGGAGGGTGTGCAGGACTGCCTGGGGCAGTGACATCACAGCAGGGCCCATATTGCCAGAGGAAGGGTAGCCATGGCGAAAAGCAGTCCTTTTTACCAAAAGGAGTGCTTTTCTATCATGGTTCTTTCCTTTTCTTACCAGCTATTTCCAGTGGAGCTGAAGCGGAGGAGCCATTCCCGTAGTATTAATGCCTGGTTGTAATGTGCTTTCAGATGTGCGGACACAGCGTGCGTTCCCTTCTGGAATAAGAGCCTCTTCCTCTAGCCCTTCTTTCTGGGCTACTGAACGTGTACCTGCAGGCTTCCACACCACCCAGCCCCGACAGTCTGCCCTGCCCCACTCCTGGAGCACAGACAGACTCCACGTGATGACACTCAGCAGTGCGGGATGGAGCCGTGCCCTCGGACACAGGGCAGCGCCGCTGGAACTGCAGTGCTGGGAGCCCCACCACTGCTGTTCTTAGAGCTGTGGGTAAGTGAAACAAGCAGGTGCATGGGAAGGCGGTCCTCCTTAGTCAGTGTGGAGCTGGAACGGGCTAGCAGTGAGTGGAGAGAGGCGGCTTTCTGCTAATGGAACAGGAGCAATGCATTTTTAAATACCAGGGTTTGAGAAGAAACCTTGTGATATCCCCTACACCACCACCTCACCTGGCCCTCTACATTCCAATACAGAGGCATTTCTTATGCTCCTGCATTTCCCTATAGAGCTACGTATAGATTCCACCACACCCCAGTGATATGATTTGGGCTGTAATTCCAGTGGCTGCACACACCTTGCAGATGGTGCCCCAGCCAGGTTTACAAGCCACCATAGGGCGGTGGTGACACCTAACTCTGATGGGCCTGGCCTGCACCCTCTGAGGCAACCTGATGTCACTTCAAGGCTACCTGTTCCTCATGGCTCTGCTACCAGCATAGTCCGGGCTCATCTCTGTGTTGCCATTGTGGCAGCTTAATCTGCTGAGCCTGTCCAAGCAAGAGAGTGAATTCTGGTTGTTAGGGCACAGGATTTTGTGGGATATGGTGTATGGATCCACCTGAGCTGTGAAAGTAATGTCAGCCCTCAACCATCCTGCACCATTGTCAGTACCCTTCTGTCCCCAGTTACAATCCTTTGGCCCTGGCAGTGAGCTGCTGCCATGGGTCACCCCTTTGAGTCACAACGAGCAAGGTTTGCTTCGAAATGTGCATCATGTGTGTTCGCTAAGCACACCAGCTCCTCTTCCCTGGAGTGGATAAGGGATGCTCCCAGCGGGCAGCAGCCACTGTCAGCCAGGCAGCAGCTGGTACGATAATTTCTTCCACTGGGGCAGCTGAATCCAGAAAAAGACATTTATCCACACCAGTTTAAACTGGTTCAAGGGCATCTGTACAAACTGTCCAGCTTCCTGTAGCCACAGTGCTCTGGTGCTTTGTGTAGATCAGGCTCTGAAAAACAAAGGGAACGGCCCCATCCTGAACTTGCTGCGGTCTCTGATCAGCAAGGGAGGGGCACAGCCAGAGCTCAACACCTCTGATTGTTCCTCTAGTGTGGTCTCTCTTTCTGCTCAGACCAAACTTTCTTAGACCATTTCCTTTATCCAGCAGGATACAATTAGCAGGAAATTCCTCCGGGTGGATTTCCTATTCTGTGATAATCCCCAGCATGCTTATGCATTGGGCCGGACAGGAGGGGGGGGTAAGGGTTGGGGGGGGGGGTTGAAAGCAGTTTGCAGCATCAGGAAATTGAACAGAGAGAGAGGAATTTGTCTCCTTTTAAATCTGCTTATTATAGTGTATTTTTGTGTAAAGATTTGTCCTTTGACAGGCACATCAAAGTAACTTTCCAGAGGAAGATGTGAGGTTGTGCTGTGCGTTTGTCCTCTGTGTGTTCCCAAGATGCAGAGGAATCCTGCAGGGTGCATCTCCTCGCAGGCACAGATATGCCTCCCTCATGGCTCACACAGCTGCATCTCAGTTAGAGTTTGGCTCAGTGTCATTGTTTTGGTGCAGGAGCCAGTTTTGTTTGTGAAACGAACCAGCAAGATATTTCTATTAGCAGCACGGCAGTACAAGCAGGCTGGGGCCAACCCGGCAGTGTAGTTTATTCCCAGAGCTGGGGTCACCTGTAACACACTTTGGAGACTCCAAGTACCACAGTGGATATTTGGGATGTTAAAGAGCCTACCTGGGGAAATCTCACTCCCCTTCCTCTGTCATTTGGTCCCCAGAGCAGCAGGAAGGAGAACTTTCTCATTTACTCTGCTTTAAATTAGCTGTATGATTGTCTGCTGCTGCAGCTTATGTGTTTGCACGCTAGAAGCAAGGCACTGTCACCTCCAGCAGCATGGAAAGGGAACATGGGTAGGACACTCCTGAGATTCTCTGGGATCATGTCTGCTGGGTCATGCTGCCTCTTCTTTTTCAACTTTCAAGTCAAATGAAAGCCAAAAATACCACCCAAGGACCCCTGATGTGACGGCCCCACCATGAGCAAATTAGCTTTGGAGAAACCTGTGCTGTGACCTGCAGTATCTGTGGGGAGTCAGCACAGTGGCAAAGGGAAGCAAGCAGTGTCTAAAGCACCACTGGCCCTGCCCGGTGACAGGGGGAGGCTGGAGGGCTCCTCTCAGCCTGGCTGTTGTAGCCACTCAGCAGGCAGTGGGGGCTTGCCCTCATTCCCAGAGCTCCACGCTTTGCCCACACACCCCACATTTGTCCTGGTGCTTTGTACCATAGTTGGAAGGCGCAGACTGTGGGACAGAAGAGACTCCTATGTACACATGATGAGAAGCACTTACCTGCCATCCAGGGGCTGCTGTATAAGCCTACAGATGCTCTCCAGGTGCTTGTGCCACTGTTGTCCTGCCATCCTCTGTGAGTGCAGGTCCTCGTGGTTAACAAGAGCTGTGTGCTTCTTCCCTCACCACTGATATCCCTATCTTAGCTTTCCTACACATGGTGTTACCCTAAAACTGTCTTACAGCTCAAAGTGAAAGCCTGTAATACGGTTGAAGCTTGCAACCAAGTATTTCAGACTGGTGTTTTCATGCTTCCCTTTTCCCAGGTTACCTTGGGCAGACTCCAGCCATCTGTTGTCTGCTTCTGGGCAAGGACTGCGCTCCAAAATCCAATGGCCTCAGAAGAGAACATGGCACAAGAAATTGTGGTCACCTAGTGCAGGCGTGGGAGAGATGCCAGGGCTGGCTGGGGCCTCTCACAAACACCAAGTTCGCAGTGGTGGGCCCACAAAAGCCAAAAGGATCAGTGGGATACAACAGGCACATCTCCCCTCTCTGCAGTGCCAGTTCAGGCTTTCTGCAGATATATCATTGTCAGCTGTACTACACCTTGCTCCAGAGATGGTAGTGTCAGGAAAAAACAATTTTATTTAAATAAGAACTGAGATCCTGGAGCCCAACTCTGCAGCACCTTGCAAAGTCCCTGACTTTGATATTTTATTGTCCATGGGGCAGATGGATGTAGCTGGCTGTAGTGTGCTGGGGGTTAATCTAACAACCCCATCCCCTCGATTGCCCACCCTGGGAAGATGGGACCCTCCTGCTGTCCTGTGACTTGAGTTTGATGGTTAGATGAAAGGTGAGAGGGGCAGAAGGGGAAAGCTAGGAAGGCAAGAACAAGCAGGTAGAAGGGAACAAAACAGGGTGAAATCAGTCATGGAGAAGTTTGAGGGGGTGAGGGAGAGGAAGAAATATGCCTGTCATGATCAGTCTACACCTGGACAGTACAGTGACCCTGTTAAAGCACACATGTGCACCCCAAATGCAGAAAGCAGCTCTGACTCTTATCTCCTTATCACAGCCACCAAGCTGCCTACGGAACAGGAGCGCTGTCTTCCAGTCCAAGGCTCTTGCCATGTGCCGACAGCTGCCTCAGAAGCCCTGAGCCCGTTTCGTTGTGGACCTGGACCTTCTGGGACAAAATCATCTCAAAGAGGGTGCTCATTTCTGAAAGAAAAGTGCTGGCCAGTCTTGTCCCAGCAGCATTCGCATCAGCCCCAGCACCTTTGCCAAAGGTTTCAAAGGTCCTTGGTTTCTCCTGCCTTGCAGCATCCTCATCCTGAGGTGAATGTGGAGAGTCGGGGGAGAAGACGTTGTCCTTGTAGTTACCGGTGAGTGGCAGGGAGAGCCGAGCCACCCATGCCGGGTCGGCAGCCGTCAGCCTCTTCAGGGCCAGCTCTGGAGGGAGTGAAAACAAGAACTGGTGGTGAGTCATGTAGTAGAGGAGACCACTGGAGAGAAGAGGGGGAAAAACATACATTGAGACTTCCAAAAATCAGCTCTGAGAGCTTTTGCAAACAGGTCTAGAGATCAGCTACCAGCAGCTTCAAAACCCCAGACTGGAACTGGTGTAAAAGTACTGGGGGTTTGTTACAGTGTTTGGCTTTTTTAATAGAGTAATTAGGATCACTGTGCCTCCTCATTTGTTGCAGCTTCAAGTGACATTTCACTAAATCTTGAGCAAAGCCGGATAAAGTGAGGGTTTAGGACTGGCTAAAGGGGAAATGGCAGTGGAAAGCTTTCAGGGGGGCACTGTCAAACAAAAAGGAGGTCACTAGTGAACCTCTCTGCAAGGGTCATGTGAGGGTGGGAATTTGCTGCTAAGCAGTCATACCAAGACCGAAAAGAAATGGATTATCTTGAAAACAGTAATAACAGGAGGAGAATGAAATTCTGGATTATAAAAGCACAGCTGGGTGGCTGAAGACTAGTAACAAAAAATTGAGCTATAAAGTAGTTGTTCATCGATTGGAAGCAGATGAGGAGCAGCAGGAGCCTTGTGTGGGTGTTGGCTGCGGGCTCGTTAGCGTACCGGTAATGCAATTCTGCCCTGAAATGGGCAAACGAAATCATACAATGTGTTGGTCAAGGTATTCCCTGTTGGCACGAGGACACATCCATGGTATTGTTACTAGGTCTGCTGAGACCTGATTAGGAGTATTACATACAAATCTGATTATCCATCTGTAGGAAAGAGGAGCTGAAATAACAGAAGCGCAGAGAAAACTACTGCAAGGAAGCCCAGAGTGAGTCCAGGCTTACATGACCGAGACCCCAGGAGGTGTAGGGGTTGCTTACCCTGAGGAAGCCAGTGCTCCCTGGGGAATCTGACTGCAACCTGTCATTATTTTGGTGAGATAAACACCGACAAAGGAAATCTTTATGCTTAAAATAGTGTTGGCAAAAGAAGAAGTGATTATAACTGTCCATGAATAAACATGGAAATTAAAGGAAGGTCCCTCTAGCAGGGTGAGCCTGGAATAGCTTCCTCATCAGACGGCAGGAAAGGAAAGGAAAGGGGGGGCTCTTGTTTTTTAGGTAGAGCTTTGCAGTTGGTAAACAAGACTCTGTGGTGTGATGCACAGACACTGCCTTCCAGCCCCGCGTTGCGGCGTCCCTAAGCGTAACCCAGAACTGCTGCAGGGTTCGAAGTGACCAACATGATTGTGAAACACTTTGGGGTCACAGAGTGGCAAAGCAAACATGGGGTGTCTGGCCACAACGCACCAGATACCCCAGCGGTCCCAGTTGGATGGCGAGAGCTGGTCTCACAGTTACAAAGTGACCTCCAAGGGGAGGGTCCCCATACTCATAGAATTGTCTTGGTTGGAAAGGACCCTTTAGTCCAAGTCCAACCATCACCCTAACCTGCCACCCACCACCACTAAACCATGTCCCTCAGCACCACATCTGTCTTTTAAATCCCTCCAGGGACAGAGACTCCAGCACTTCCCTGGGCAGCCCATTCCAATGCCTAATGACTCTCTGCGATGCACTTACACTGCTTCCAGAAGACAGTCAGTACCCTGCCCCAGCCTGGGGCACGCACCCCTCAGCCAGCAGCTGCTCAGTCACTGAGACAAGTCTCCTTCCTCAGCCAACTAAGCGATTAGTCCTTTTCCTCCAAAAAACAACAGTCTCCTGGGGAGGTAGAAGGGGGGTGAGGGCTGGGATTCAAATCCAGTCAGGAGAGGAAGGCAGGCAGATCCATCACTTGAATTTTGCTTCACCTGAAGACCCAAAGTTGCTGAACTTTGAGGATTTCTTTCTGCAATCTCAGTATTTCAGCCGCAGTGCCTTTCCTTTAGAAGATCTCCCAAGCATGCTGAAGTCCCATGTTTTTGCTCTAAAACACCCACAGTTTTCTCCTTGCTCTGCAAGAAGCCACCACATTGATTCCTCAGACATTTTGATGCTTCCACTCCGGAGCGGCGCGCGACAGCAGCCAGCTTGCTGCTGGCAGAGCACAGGGGCCATAGGCTGATGGTCCTGTGACCATGAAACCTTGTAATTAGGTATGTGTAATTTGGCTGATGACTCTTTACTGCCTTATTTTAACGGCATTGAGGATTTGTTGTGTTTGTTTTTATAATCAATAAAGTCACCTCTCTCATCTGCTGCTGCGAGTGCTCTGTTTCACTGCAGGGGCAGAGCTGCTAATAGACGGTGCCGAGTGTCGAGCACTCAACCCACAGCTCAGTGCTAACAGCATAAACAACCCCAGAGCTGGCTGGGACAGATTACTTGCCTGGTTCCCCCCGCTGTGAATAGCACAAAGGCCCAGAGAGCCTCAGCCAGCTGTTAGGATACTCCTGAGCACAAGCAATGCTTCCTTCCTCCCTCTCTCAGGATGCAAGTCCACTTCTCTGTTTGTGTTTGGAAGAAGAGGAAGGAGGCCAGCAGCTCCGTGGCCTTTTTGGGAAGGTCTGAGGCTCATGGTTAAGGTTGTTTTTCACCACTGAAACAGGGCAGCCTCTTCACTTATCGCTGCACAGGCAGGAAGCCAGGCCGGTGTAGCCACAGCACGCACTGCTGGTGCTCATGCTGGAACCCCAGGGTTTTTCCTGCTATCAGATTACTCATGGGAGATGGCACTTGATCACAGAATCATAGGGGTTAGAAGGGACCTCCAGAGCTCATTGGGTCCAAGGCCCTGGCAAAGCAGGGTCCCTAGGACAGGTCGCACAGGTCGGTGTCCAGATGGGGCTGGAATCTCTCCAGAGAAGGAGACTCCACACCCCCTGGGCAGCCTGTCCCAGGGCTCCCTGACCCTCGCTGGAAAGAAGTTCTTCCACATATTGGTGCAGAACTCCCTGTGCTCCAAGTTGAGGCCATCACCCCTTGTGCTGTCCCCACAAACCATAGAAAGGAGGCTGGCCTTTTCCCCCTGTGTCCCATACTTCAGATATTGATAACCATTGATCAGATCCCCTCTTAACCTTTCTCAAGGCTGAACAGCCCTAGTTCTTTCAGCCTATCCCCATAGGGGAGATGCTCCAGTCCTTTAATCATCTTCATAGCCATTTGTTGGGCTCTCTTTAGGAGATCCTGTCCTTTTTATCCCAGGGAGCCCAGAACTGGACACAATACTCCAGGTGGGGCCTGACCAGGGCACAGCAGAGGGGGAGGATCACCTCCTTTGACCAGCTGGCCACACTCCTCTTGATGCCCCCCAGGATCCCATTGGCTCTCTTAGCCCCCAGGGCACACTGCTGGCTCATGGCCAACCTGTCACCCACCAGGACCCCCAGGTCTTCGCAGAGCTCCTCTCCAGCAGGTCACCCCCCAGCCTGTACTGATACAGACGGTTATTCCTCCCCAGGTGCAAGACTTTACACTTGCTTTTATTAAACCTCATCTGGTTTCTCCCTGCCCAGCTCTCCAGCCTGTCCAGGTCTCTGGATGGCAGCGCAGTGTCCTGCGTGTCAGCCACCCCTCCCAGCTCTGTATCATCAGCACTTGCTGAGGGTGGATGCTGTTCCCTCATCAAGGTCGTTGATGAAGATATTAAACAGGACTGGACCCAACACCGAGCCCTGGGGAACACCGCCAGTCACAGGCCTCCAGTCAGATTTTGTTCCACTGATCACAACTCTCTGAGCCCGGTCTGACAGCCAGTTCTCAACCCACCTCACTGTCCACTCATCTATCCCATGATCTCTCAGCTTTTCTATCAGGATGTCATGGGAGACAGTACCGAAAGCCTTGCTGAAGTCAAGGTAGATGACATCCACTGCTCTCCCTCCATCCACCCAGCCGGTGATGAGATCACAGAAGGCTGTGAGATTGGTTGAGCATGATCTCCCCTTGGTGAATCCATGCTGACTACTCCTCATGACCTTCTTTGATGGGTAATACCCCAATACACCATAGCACAGGTTGTGTGGGATGCTACATGAGCAGGACTGGATCCAGGCAGCTCTGCTGAGCAGGTCTACCAGTCTCTTTACTGGGACCAGCGAGTGTCACTGCACCTGTGAGACAGAGCTGGGCAGCCTGTTTGCTCCCTGCTCTTGGCTGCAGGACCTTTAAACCTGAGAAAGGTCCTCGTTCCACCTAGGCTTTCCTTCAGTTGCTCCTTACTAGAATAAAAGGGCAGAAACAGAAAGGGAGAGAAGCAGCATGGTTCTCCCTCTAAGCAAGAGCACAGAAGACATCCAGCTCTGGAATTAGAGACCACAGCAGAAACCTCAATGAGTTCCTCTTGCTGTGGAGGAGCACAGAGGCTCCACGATGAACTTTCTGCTACAGGACGTGAGTCAGCCCAACTCTTTCAAATTGAAATGCCAGTAGATGAGATTTTTTTTTAGAACAAATCAATAAAAGAAACATGTAGAAAATGTCAGGCCCAGATGGTATTCACCCCGGAGTGCTAAAGGAACTCAGATATGAAATTGCCTGGTTTATTAACTGCTGTTCGTTAACTACTGCTTCAAATGAATATGGAATCAGAGGAAGGGAAGGTAGACATTGTGACATGAGTTTTTAAGCACACAAGGTGAATCTAGTGCAGGCAGATTTCACAGAACTCATCTGCTGGGCTCGGCAGGCAGGTGAGTGCCTGCTATTTGGCCAGGAACCGCTGTGACATTCACAAGGAGGGGAATTGCCTCTTGAAAATGTGTTGGCATCTTTGGAAGAGGTGGATGAGGAGTCCTGGTTAAGAGAGGACACCTGAGCCTGCAGAAGAGCACCAGCCAGGCATGCAGGGGACTGGGGCTGGCCCTACACTAACATCCAGGCTCTGCCAGGGACCACCAATACGTGTGAAAAGCTGGGAAGTGGGGGCAGGGATAAATAATCTTCCCCAGAAAGGGAGGTCACTGGTGGAGTCCCAGAGCATCTGTTCAACACAGCAATAAATGACATGGAGAAGTGAGTGGTGTTGACTCCATTAAAACACCCAACAACATGAAAGCAGAGGGGTGCTGAAGGACCTAAAAATACGGAATACCATGAGCAAGGAGTGGCTGGTGGATTTCTGTGTCACCAACTGTTGGGTAATTGTCACGGGGAACAACACGTCATGTATTGATGACTCTCCTACCACGCAGAGGAGGGATTTGGGAGTCACCACGAACAGTCTGGAGCTTGGGCAGGACAGGAATGAAGAACAAACATGACCTCCTTATACCACCGCCGCAGATATATCCTAAGCGCTGCGCACAGTTCTGGCCACCTCATCTCAGTAGAGATACACTAAAACTAGCAACAGGCTGGTCATGGGAGGTGAGACTGGCCTTGTTCAGCCTGGTAGGAAGTGGGAGCCTGATGGGGCCCAAAGGGTATGTAACATCTTGAGGGGCTTGGCAAGGACAGCTCTTCAGCTTTCTCACTCTGCACAGACCAGGAGACCGTGAAGGGGCTCAGATCAGCATGAGAAGCAATTCACATGGTGCACAGTTAAACTGGATGTCACCCCTACACAACAACAGAGGTCAACCTCACAAATGGGCTGAACAAGAGTAGATGCCTCCATAGGAGGAAAGATCTACCAAGAGGGACTAAACACGTGAACAAATCCAACCTGAAGCTCAGCCAGTCCCTTTGGAGTAAGTTCCCTGGTACCAACAGGATAGGTCAGACCTTACCTGCTGTCCCAAGCATCTGCCACTGTCAGAGCCACCCTAGGAGATGAGATGTCCCCCGGCTTGCTGCAGGCCGGCCAGTTTTATCCTCTGAATAGGGCGTGTTCTTTGAGGAGATCCCGCTGCTGGAGCCCCCCACCAGCACCAGCATGTTCCCAGTAGTGAGGCCACCTCACCTGCCTGTGGCTCCAGCAGAGTCTCCAGCTCCTCTCCCACCAGCTGCTGCACAGAGAGGTCAAACCCGCTCTCCGAATCGCGGTCCTCGGCCTCGCTCTCGCTGTGCCCGCTGTCCTTCGTGCTCAGGCAGTCAGCATCCAGCCCCGCGGCCCTGCCAGGGGCCAGAACACCCACGTCAACCCCGACCCACCAATTACTTTCAAAGCAGTTGTCTGTATCCCCCATAAAATGACGCAGAGGTGAGGTAGAGGCCTCCTCTCAGTGCATCGTTCAAACTACCAAAGGCAAGGTCATTCCAGGCCCCACCAGTTAATGAGTTTGGGACTTTTTTGTTGTGTTGTGGGGGTTTTTTAATGAACAAAAGCACAGGGATGAGGAGTCCCATGGACCCTCTGAGAACAGGCCTCAGATGGGTGCTGGGCTACATGTGGGGCTGCTCCATATTCCTGTTTCTTGCCCAAGGGTTGGGTTTTTTCCCTTCTGCAGGGAGATTCTGCACAGACAGGGAGCTGCTGGCTCTTCCCTGCGTATTCGGAGGGGCTGGGCAGCCCAGCCCTTCCCCAGCACAGTTATCCCTCCCTTTCCACCCTCAGCAGATGATGATGGTGAGAAAGGTGGCAAGGGAGCAATGAAGATCTGACATCCTTGGGAGCACTCACCCAGAGATGTCAACACCCTGGGTTAATGGGAATGCCATAAAGTTTGTTTCTGGAAATATTTTCAGCACACAGCTGGGATGTCCCAGTCCCTCCCATCCCTGTTAGCAGGGTTTCTCCCTCACCAGCCGCCTGGCCCAGGGACAGACGCCCTGACCTCACATCAACAGGCAACAGCACCTCTAAAAGTCCCCAGAGCTGTGAGAAAGCTCATCCTTGTGCTGCTGCCTCCAAAGCTGGGACCCGCCGTGCTCGTGAGCCCTCCATCCCACTTGGACACATGCATGTTCCCCCAGAAAGGATGAGCTGGTGGCTCATGGCTGCAGGAGGCTCAGGTAGAAGGAGCTGCCAAAGGTGCCCTGGGAAGGAGGCAAACAGCAGCCCTAGAAGGGTCCTGGATACCAATGGGGAGACAGGACCAGGGGAACACAGCCACCTCCAGGTCAGCAAAACTGGGGGTGAGGTTTTGCCTCGTGTGTCCGCTGCCCTTGGAGGCAGCAGAGAAGCAGAGGAACAGGACGCAGGGACAGGAAGGGCAGAGCCAGCCTTACCTGCTGCCATTCTTGGCCGTGTACTTGTTTCCCCTGTGGTTTGTTTTGGGCTGGAACTGGCCCTGGTGCAGCAGGGTGAGCAGCTGGGAGATTTGCTGTAAGGCAGGAAAAGCCTGTTGAGCCCCCGGCATCGCCACTCAAGCTGCTTCCTGCCAGGACGTCCCCTCTGAACCCCCCCTCGGCCTTTTTATAGCGTTTCCTCCTCCTGCAGATGGTTCAGCACCCCCACACCAGGGCAAAACCGAGCGGCCAGGCTGCCCACCCAGCCCCTGCACCCTCTCTCTCTGCCTGTCGTTCCCTGCCCACGCGCTCCCCTGGGGAAGTGAGCAGGGGGATGTCTTCTTCCCTGTGTGACAACCACCCTCCACCCCAGCTCCCGGAGCATCCTGGTGGGCACGGGATAGCCCAGCCCGTGGTGGGGTGGTCATTCATCCTGCCCAGTCCCTACACCTGGGGTGCCTCTAGCCAGGTTTGGGGGAAGAGACCAAGCAGAGACCACAGAGTTGCACATTCCCACCACCCCAGGGTGTGCAGAGCCCAGGTGAGGAAGAATCTGGGGAGGATCCACACCTCTGGCAACACACGGGGCAGCTCCTACCTGCACCGGGGGCGACTCCATCGCGAACTCCCCTGTGGGGCTCTGCTCTGCCAGCGCCACCAGCGACAGCCGGACCAGGCTCCTGAGGATGTGCTGGTGAGGCTGGGGCTGCCCAGGTCCCTCGGCACCCACAGGTGACAGTGGGGCGTCCCCCACGGGTGCCTGTGGTGGCTTCACCAAGCTCCTGCAGTGCAGTGGTGCATCCGGCGGGCTCGCAGCCTCTTTCACTGGATTTTTTGGTCTGTGGGGCTGGCAGGGCCGACGCTGCAAGATGGGCAGGCTGAAGGTCCCCTGCTGCTCATCTGAGTCTTTTTGGGTCCTCTGATTTCTCAGGGTCCTGTAGAGTGTGGGGGTGAGGTGGAGGGGAGCCTGTGGGGAGTCCCCCAGTGCAGGGGCAGTAGTGCCAGGCAGATCCTCCTGGCAGGGATGGGGGGGCTCAGCCTCCCGGGGCCGGCCCCGGAGCAGTGGGACGAGGTGGATGTCTGTCTTCTGGATCTGCCTATGGGGCTTCTTGAGGTGCTGCTGCCTGCGGGCATCCTCTGCCTCCCTGCAGTTGTAGGCCATGCCATCCTTCTTCTCCTTCTTACGTAAAGACAGAGTTAAAGCCAGCAGGAGAAGGCACCCACCCAGGAATGCAGCCAGGCAGAGCACAACCAGCACTGATGGGCTCAGCCACCCAGGATCCTGAGCTGAGATCTTGGAGAACTCCCCGTGATGCCGGAAAACTACACGGACCCGGGCGAGGGTGTGCAGGGGGATGTCCCCTCCATCGCTCACCTGGACCACCAGCTCCCGCTCACTGCCAGCAAGGCTGCTGGCATTGCTGGCATTGAGGAAGACCTGCCCCAAGAGAGGGTCCAGGATGAAGAGCCCAGCATCATCCCCACCCACCAGGTCATACCGAAGAGCCCCATTGATGCCAGAGTCCACATCCCTGGCCACGATGGTGAAGAGGAAGGGAGCACCCGCACACGATACAAGTGATGCATTGGTGAGCCCCACAGTCCCTGGGGTGCTTCCGTTACCAGAGACCACCCAGAAGCACCCCGTCTCTGCATTGACCAGGACAGAGAGTATAGCCACGCCTCCCACCAGTGCCGGTGAGGTGATGATGGGCACGTTGTCATTCCGGTCAAGCACAGCCAGCCTGACAGAGATGTTGGATGTCAACTTGGGGTGACCACCATCCTCTGCGGTCACCAGGAACTCCAGGCTCCTCACCTGCTCATAATCAAAAGCTTGGAGGGCAAAAACATCCCCTGTGGTGGGGTCGATTGAGATGAGACCCGAAGCAGAGGAGTCCAGGATACTGTAGGTGATTTTCCCATTGAAACCCAGGTCAGGGTCAGTGGCCCGGATGGTGAGCAAGAAGGCAGGAGCTTCGCTGTTCTCAGCCACAGCAACCTCATAGGTGGCCTTCTCGAAGGAGGGGGCGTTGTCATTGACATCGCTGATGCAGATCGTGAGGTGCTTCAGCACAGCCAAGGAGAAGTCTCCATGGTCCCGCACCACCAGCGTTAGGTTGTACTCGGCACGCAGCTCTCTGTCCAGCGTGGCGTTGGTCATCAGCACATAGCTGTGGCTGTTGGTCCTCTTCAGTCGGAAGTGCTCGTACCCTTGACTGAGGGAGCAATGCACTTGCCCGTTGCTCCCTGAATCGGGGTCGCTGGCCGTCACCAGAGCCACGAAGCTGTCTTTGGGGAGGGCTTCGGAGAGCACGGGCGCCCGCGTGGCCCAGGTGACATGGACATCAGGAGCGTTGTCATTGACATCCAAGACTTTGACCAGAATCTTGCAGTGCGCTGGGATGGGGTTGGCGCCCAGATCCCGAGCTTGCACGTCCAGCTCGTAGGCGTGAGTTTCCTCATAGTCCAGCGGGTGCTTCAGCGTGATGCTGCCTGTGCGGGCATCGATGCCAAAAGCGCTCAGCACCTCCGGGGGCGCGTGCCTGCTCAGGCTGTACTCGATCTCCCCATTGGGGCCCTGGTCGGGGTCGGTAGCTGTGACCGTCACGAGGAGGGTCCCGGGCAGGGCATCCTCACGAACCTCTACGGTCAAAGAGCTCTCTGCGAAGACGGGGCTGTTGTCATTGGAGTCAAGGACGATGACTTTAATTAAAGCGGTACCTGATTTTGGCGGCTCCCCGTGGTCAGTGGCTGTCAGCACGAGGTCGAAGGAGGAGTGCAGCTCCCGGTCCACTTCTTTAACCACGACAAGCTCGGCATGCCTCGTCCCATCGGAGCTGAAGACAACCTCCAGAGCAAAGTGCTCACTGCGGGAGAGGGCGTAGGAGCAGCGAGCGTTGGGGCCAGCGTCAGCATCCAGGGCTCGGTCCAGCGGGATCCGTGTCCGCAGGGATGCGCTCTCAGACATCTCCAGCTCCAGCTCGGGCGTGGGGAACCGCGGCGCATTGTCGTTGATGTCCAGCACTTGAACCTCCACATGAACAAGAGCCAGGTTTCGGGCCGCCAGCACATCGAATGAGACCCAGCAGGGATCGCTGTGCCGGCACAGCTGTTCCCTGTCCACCCGCCCGGCCGTGCTGAGCACCCCATCCCCGCTCCCCACGTGCAGCGGGAACCTCCCGGGGGTCTCCATCAGCTGGAAGGCCTCCGCTGTTTCGCCGCTCTCACCCCCCTCAAAGTGTTCAGCCAGCGTCCCTATCACCGTTCCTGGAGGCACTTCTTCAAACACCCGGTACTGCACAGTGAACGTGGCCACCTCCTGCGCGTCAGCGGAGAGGAAGAGGTACCACCACCACAGGGCTGGGAGATGGAGAGCAGAGCGGCTCAGCAGCAGCATGCTGCTGGCAAACCCCACCGCCTCGCTGCCCCGGCACGCTGCCCTGGGCTTGCTCGCCTGCCGCCGCATCCCCCAACGGTCCTTACAGCGATCGCACGTCCTCGGCATCCTCTCCCAGCTCCAAGCCCCATCGGCAGCAGCCACCACTTGGAAAGGAGGAGAAATCACGAGCAAGTCTGACAGTTGTCCCCCACCTCGCCATTGCTAGGGACAGCCAGGAGAGCCAGCAGCTCCCAGGGCTGAAGCGCTCAGCCCAGAGCAAAGGGGACTGTCACCACCGCAGCTCCAGCCGGGGGTCAGCGTCTGGCCGGGCCGGGAGGTGGACCAGCCGTGTTTCCTATGGAAACCCCACCTACAGGAAAAGGGAGGATGGGGCTGGTACAATGCCTGGGCGGGGTGGGGGGCTCACGGGGAAGCCTGCTGCCCAGCTGCAGGAGAGAGAGGTGTGGAAGCGCCCTTGGTTTCCAACCCGCAGGCACCATCGCTGCTGCCACCTGCACAATGCACCTTACAGTAGGTGGGATTCCCGCAGACAGACCCTGACCCCCTTGCAAAGCCTGGCCCGTGCTGCAGGGAGGTACCTGCAAGGACCAGCCATGATGATGGACTCCTTCAGCGCCACCCTACAGGCTCAGTCCCCACACTGGCAGATGTTTTTATCACTCTGATTTATTTTCAGTGTGATCCCCAGTCCCTGCTCCACTGCTTGCTGTCCATTCAGAGGGCAGCACACCCCTGTCACCCTGTCCAGCACATGGCCTTTGGTTACATCCCTGCTTCATTGTCATCTGCACACGCCAAAATGAGTTCATGACTCACTGGGAGAGCTGCCACATCAAACAAGTGGGCACTAGGGAAGAAAGGAGGCTCTGGAGATGTGAGCTGCGTCCTGTCTGACCTCTCCTCATCCCCTACGTCCATCCGTCCGCCCTGGCCAGCTCCCCTGTCTTGGCACACACGCTATCCCCAGCTCAGCTCTGCTTTGACTTCCCCTCAGCTCAGCGCTGATTTTGCACCACCAAATCCCTGCTTTACCTTATTTCAGCATCCTGTCCCGACGCTGCAGAGCCTGAAGTTGTTCCACACATTCATTGCAAGCAGGCAGGGGAGTGGGCAGGGGAGCGGGCAGGGGAGCAGGCAGGGGACGCTGTCTGCCAGCAGAGCTCGGTGACCCCACGCTGGGCTGTACTTTGGCAACTGAGGGCATCCGGACAGGGACAGGGACTGTGGAAGTTTCCTTGGCCACTACGGAAAGCGGATCATCCTTGTGGTGTGGTTGGAGTCCCACCAGCCACATCATCCTCGTCGTGTCGAACAGGCAGCCTCCAGCAGCCCTGCAGCTGCTCTTAGTGTCCTGTGGACACCTCTCCCTTCCTCCCCCCAACTTTTCCAGCCATTCTGGGCTCCCCACACGGCATCCCCCCACATCCAGCATATTCCCATCCCTCCTCTCACAGCTCTGATTTTCCCAGTTCACAGACTGGTTTGGGTGGGAAGGGACCTCAGAGCACCCCCAGACATGGGCAGGGACACCCCCACCAGCCCAGGGTGCCCAAAGCCCCATCCAATCCAGCCTTGAACCCTGCCAGGGATCCAGGGGCTCCCACAGCCTCTCTGGGTGCGCTGAGGGTCCCCATCACCTGCTTCCCCCCCAAGTTCCTCACTCTCATCACTTGTCTTTGATTACAGCAAATTTTAACACCACAATGAACAGAAAAAGCAAACCCCTCTCAGCACCAACCAGCCACCTCACCCCGGGGGGGGTTAGTGCCACCACTCAGCACAGCGGGAGGAAGGGCCAGCACTGCTTGGCCATGGTGGGGGGTGGCAGGAGACCCGGTGCTATTCCTGGGCTTGGCCCCAGCTCCAGGTGACCTTTGCCAAGTCATTTCCCTGCTTTGTGCTCTGGCTTCCTCCTGCGCTGAGCGAAGCCGGCCCAGGGACTCTCCCGGAGGGATGCTCTCCCGCTTGCCATGGAGCTGCGGATGGAGAAGCGGATGTCTCCCGGCCCGTGCTCCACTTTTGGGTGTGTGGGTAGGTGCTTCCTTCTGAGGGGGTGTGCCATCCTTCCACCTCCCTTCTTACGCCTTTCTCTTCCAGGGATGGCAAGAAAGAGAAGAGACACACCAAGCTACCACCGAGGGAAGGAATCAGCATTACCCCTGAGAACCATGGGGCTTCCTCAGAAGCCCACCAGACACATCCTTCTCCCCACATGCCCCGTGTTTAGCCCACCATAGCAGCATCAGGAGACATATTCCCCCCAACACCAGTACCCACGTGTGCTGGGCCCCGCTCACAGTGGCTCCCATCCCACCAGCCCCTTCAGGCTCCTGCAGCCCCAAATCACTCTCTTTTCTCCCCAAAGGCAGGAAGGCAGATGGGGATTGAAGCACCAGCTCACTCAGCCACCCGAGGGAAGAGCTGCTGCGACCGTCCCAGTGCTGGGAGAAGTCACTGTCACCATGTCAAGTGCTGCGACCCCCTCCCAAGCACTCTCCCCCCACCAGCCGGGCTGTCCCCCGGCACCAGTGATGGATCTGGACTGCCCAGGAGAAGAGGAGCTGGAAGAGCTGGTACACTGATTATTGCAATGCTTTGGGAATAGACCCCTGCAGACTGAACCTGCAGCCCCGAGCCGTGGGCAGCGTGCAGGGAGGGTGGCTGTGGGGCCATCCAAAGCCTGGCTCAGCTGCCAACCATGTCTTGGTGGCAGATGGGTGAAGTGACACCAACAGAGGAACTCGGAGAGAAACCCAGGGCTGAGCAGAGACTCACCAGAAGCGCCGGCGGTAAAATAAGATTCGGTGCTAAAAACAACACACATCTCCTCCTGCTTCCTGTTCACACACAGGCAGGGTTCCAGCACACAGGTGCTCCGAGACCTTCACAGACTGTTGTCTCTATGAACAGAAAATGCCTCCCCTAGGAAGCTGGCTGCACCTAAACCCTCTCATTCAAAGCCCAGCAGCAGCGTTGGTTCCATTCGGTCATTGCAGAGGTGTCCATCAGCGCCACGGGATGCTGCTAATGCCCCAAGCAGGTGTAGATGCCATTTACATGGTGAGAAAGTCCAGCTCCTCCGAAGCCCAGCTGCTCTCCAGGCTCCAGAGGGAGGCACAGACACTGGGGACACCCCAGCCTCCCAGGGGTGCAGAGCTGTACCCAAGGCACCATGCATTCACCATCCATCACATGGTGTGAGGTCCCCATTGCCTGCCTCCCCTCCCAGTTCTCTGGCCATGTTATTTTGAGCCCTGCTGCACAGCTGGAGGTTTTCAAATTCTGTTTGTCACTGTGGGCTGGCCAGGTGTTAGCTGGGGACCACATGCTGAGATGCACATCATGGGCTGGGTGCACAGGGCCACATAAAAACGAGAAGGGAAGAGACAGTTATTTTCCAAATTTAATAACAAGGAGCAACTTCAAGATGAGAGGAGTTCAGAATGAGCATGACTAAAGACCTACCAAGATTTGGCCTCATTAAGGGTGGTCGAGGCTCACCGTGTCCCATGGCCTGTGCAGGGAGACAGGACTTGGTCTCATCTCTGCTCTACAGCTGCTCCGTGGTGTGGGAAGTGCTGTCTGAGGGTCAGGACACAGAGGCCACGGACTACAGGATGCACCCCGAGGTGGGACGCTCTCTCCCAGGCTCAGCTCCGTACCTCAGAGCGCCATCCTCTGGCAAACCGAGATGCAGCAGGGAAAAGCAGGGCTGCTTTGCCCTCACCCCAGGGGCCCTGCTTTCTCTCCTCAGCTGTCCCATTTTTCAGCCCGGGGAAGTCAGGCTTTGCTTCCCTCGAAGCATCGCTCCCTTTTCAGTGGAAATAAAACCTATTTTCTCAGCCCATCTCTGTGTGTTAGATGTTTCAGGAGCTGGGTGTAGATGCACACGGTGGCCCAGGACCTTCCCCCCCCCCCCATCCTCAGCTGCCTGCGGGGATCGGGGAGGCTCTTGAGGGACCCTTCTCAGGAGGAAGGTAACGGGTCACCCCCTCACACCCAGCAGCCAGCGCAGGGATTGCGAGAGGCAGCTAGACCCCCTCTGGGGGGAGCCAAATCTTCTCCTGGGGGGACCCCAACACTCACCTTCTCTGCAGAACCAGAAGGCGACAGGGCCTGAAAGGGACCTCCCCGCGCCACCCGGCCCCGGCCCCTCCCCCTCTTGGTGTGGGTCGCTGAGAACCTCCTCGCTCATCACACTGAAGACCGCCGTCCCTCCTGGCACCCTGCTCCAGCAACGCCTTCCTTGCAGTGGGGAGGGGGGGCCCAGAGCACCCCTCCAAACACTAACTCGCCCCCGCTGCAGTTGGCCGCCTCCGCCGCAAGAGTCCGCTGCGCCCCGCGCTCCGTCCGCGCTGCCCGGCCCCCCCGCGCCCCCTCCAGCACCCGCCCGGCGGGCACCGAGACCCGCCGAGGCCCAGCAAGCACCAACCCCAAAACGAGGAGCTCTCAGAAGGTCCCAGAACACCCTCAGCCCAGCGCAGAGCAGCTGGTCGGGCTCAGCTGGTCCCTGGAGGATGCTCCCCCAGCCCCCCGGAAGGGATGCTTCCAGCCCTCGGGGAGGACTCTCCCCCCCCAACCCCTCTCCCACTTCATCCTCACTGATGCTCTGGCTGCCCCATTTCCAGGCAGCATCACAGGAGGTTTCCTACCGCCCCAGCTGTAAAACCCTTCCTACACTCACCTGGGAGCCGCCTGCCTGTGCCGGGGTCACACAGGTGCTCCCCACTGCAGCAGCACACACCCTAATTAGGAGGGAAATTAAAGGAGATGCAAGCAATGCCTCATCAGGGCAGAGTTAATGGGTGAGGTAATGGCCTTTAAAAGCTTTCCGAGGCAGCAGGGGGGGTGTTGGGGAAAGCCCCTGACTGAAAGCCCCTGTTTGCTGTGCTCCAGGAGGCTCTGGTGGCAGGGGGCTTGGTAAGGAGAGCTGGGGTCACTCTGCCTTTGTGAAAGGATTATCATTAAGGAGGGGAAGAAAGTTGTAAGCAGAATAAACCGGAGCAAGCTCGGTGTTTGAGTGCAGAGTAACGCTGTTGGGACAATCTGCACACACAGCCTCTGCTGCCTGAGAACCCCAGCGTGTTGTATGAAGTCTGGGGGTACAGAGAGGAGCGCTGTGGGTGGGCAGCAGTGGAGCTGCCCAAATGTGGGCGAGGGGAGCCTGTTAGAGTGGTGTTTTGTTGTGTGGGAGAGAGCAATGAGGTGCAGAGGTGAGATAGGACCCTTGGTGTCTCTCTGAAGGACAAAGCTGGCAAAGGATTGTCCCTTGCTGCTAAGGTCTGACTGGCTCTTAGGAGCCTCAGGGGTATTTTTTCTCTGCATCCCAAAAGGTTACACCTATGCATCTGTTTGCAAATGAAATATGTGGAAGAAAGTCCTGAAGACCAGAGGTTGGATATTAGAACTTTCCAGAAAGGGTTGTATCAAAGAAGGGGCCGCTGATGGCTCCTGGGCTGGAGGGATGAGAACAAACACAGGGGGAACTGGAGCCTCATCAGCTCTGCTAATGACTGCTGGGTTCAGTTCCTTTCAACCCAAAATACCTGAGCGAGGGCAAAGCCTTTTGCAACAGTGGGGCATCCCCAGCTCTGCAGGTGATGGATCTAGGCCAGATCTAGGCCCCATCAGGCTGTAACATGAATCAGACCTTTGTGAGTCCCCAGCAGCTGCAAACCAATGAGCTGTGGCAATAATTACCCCTTTTATCTTTCTCTTTGTTAAGATTTAGGTGTTTTTACTCTTTTCTTTGCAAACACGTGTCCCTGCTGTGTTTGTCCATAGGCAGGAGCTGCCACAAAAGCTCCTGCTTCTCTGATTAAGGACTTTAGTCTTGAAACAAACCTGTCTTGAGCCTGATCCAAAATTACACAACTTTAAAAGCCAGGTGACAATGTCGTCAAGTCACCCTGGAAGGGTGACACCATCACAGCCAGTGTCCTGAGACGCCAGTCAATGCAGATCTTGTGATGGTTGTCAGAGGGTTTCTTCCTCACCCTTGGGTGAGGTGACCACCTGGGTTATCCCAACCCACAGCCATCATTGAAAGGATGTCCCTGGAAGGGGGTTAGCTCTTCAAGTGGCACTCGCTAATTAGGGATGTAGAAATGAAAAGCTAAGCCCTGTGTTGGCATGCAGAGGGGGAGGGGCTCTCTGTGATTTTAAATGGCAGTGATAGGCCTTATCTCCTCTAACACAGGCCTTGGAAGGCTGATCATGTGCCACCACATCTGGGAAACCAACAGGAAACATCAAACCAGAAAACACCCCCCAAAGAAGTGACATAAATTACGTTTATTGTACAGACTGATATTTTCCAGCAAGTCCAACCACTACTTATCCTTAGAGTGAGTGAGAAAAGAGACTGGAAGTAAGTGAGAAGAGGGATGCTGGGCATCTGCCATGTCAGAAGTACCTCCAGCACCCATAGGAACGGGTAAAACACCCCACTTCTTGTCCAACAGCACAGAGGGATCTGGGCTGGGAGCGTGGCTTAGGATCGACACAGACCTGGCTTTTCTGTGCTGGGATGGGGAGGGGAGAGGCAGGAGCTGGGACTATAAATCCTTGAGGGTGATCCCAGAAGCTGTGCTCCCTCCCCAGGGACTCTCCTCTAAGCCCATGCACTGAAGACAAGCTTTGATGTCCAGCTTCCACTGAGAGGAGACACTGAGACCAATTTCTTGTCCAAAGCCATGCCGGACACCTTCAGCAGCAGAGAGATTCCCAGGGCTGAGCAGGTCACCACAGTCCACTGCCCCCAGGAGCCTTGCAAGGCCAAAGACAGTTGCATCCCTCCACCTGGTCACTCTGTGCCACCTCAACAAGCTTCTGCCCAGGGTGGCCAAGCCACATCAACATCCACCCCAACACTGCTGGCTACACCGACCTGGCCATAGCTCCTTCCTCAGCTGGGATGTGCCCTGCTGCTTCCACCGCTGAAACCACCCGAGTGCCCAGGTCCCCAGGCAGAGGGATCCTTGGCACAGGGACAGCAGGCAGCGATGGTGACAAGGAAGATGACCACAGTGAAAAGGACCTCAGGTCTCCCTATCGTGCATGGAGGTGCTACTTGCTCTGCCCAGAGATTCATGCTTTTCTCCACCGGTGCTGACACCTCGAGATGTTTGACCAGCTCCAGGGGTGGCTGATGTGCTGTTATCACTTCTCTCAACCCTCCAGCCGCAGGACTGGACATGTTGTCCTCTGCCACTGGCCCCACACTGGAACACCAGCATGGTTTCAGGGGTTGCCTCCTCTCCTCCAGCCGTTTGTCATGACAGGCTGATCCCAGAGCCGGGGCTGGCAAAAGGGAGGACCATGTTCCAGCCCTCCAAGGGAGAAAAAGGGCCCATGGCACAGAGGGAAAGAGGGGCTGGGGGCTTTCCTGTGCCATATAAATGGCATAATGAGGACACTGTGCATGTGGAGACACCTTTCATCTGGAAAGCAACTCCAGATGATGTAACTTCCCACTCCTGCCAAGAGGATGAGCATAAGCCCAGAGCTCCCTAGCCAGGGCAGGGACTGAGGCAGCTCTCCTGGGCACTCCCAGACAGCGTGGGACAGGTAAAACCAGGGCAAGAAAAACCAGAAGAGATGCTAATGCCATCCCACATCGGCTGACCCAGCCCCAGAGCCAGGGCTGGGGACCCAGCTCTTTCCTGGGGACAGTGGTCTCCTTGGGCTGGACTTTTGGGGGCTGATGACAGGTCACCGCAGGGACACAACCATCTATCTGAGCCTACCTGGGGGGGAGACACAATCCTGGGGAGCTAAAGCCTCCACGTGCAGGAACTGGTGCGTCTCAGGCTAGGCGATCATCCCAGTTGTGATTTATCCAGCAGGACATGGTCCCTTGAGTCCCGCCCAGGTGGCCCACAGCCTCGTCACAGGTAGGTGATCTCGATGACGTTGGGCTCAGCACTCCCACAGGGAAGGTGATGCTTGCAGGAGCACTGGCAGCTCGTGCCAGCTGCATCCCCACCGCCCGGCTCCCGCTGGTACGGCTGGGCAGGCGGTTTCTTCTGGGAGCCCAGCTTCTTCCAGTCCGTGAGGTGCACCCCATCGTCCAGGTCCTGTGGCATGGGCTCGTGGTAAAGGGTGATCTGGACGGTGCGGAGGTGGGGGCCATAGTGCACCACGATGATGATGAAGACGGCCAGGAGGACGAAGATGACGACGATCACGGAAATCATGGGCAGGGCGTCGGATTTCTTCGTCACGCTCCTGACAATGGAGATGGGAGTGAAGGCAGACGCATCCTGGGGCTCGGGCTGTCTCAGCTGGCTGCTGGGCGCAGAGGCATTCATGGTTGGGCAGGCTGACCTGGGACAGAGGAATGGGGAGTGGAAAGGGGTGACCACCAAGCAGGGGCCATCTGATGTCCCCACCTCCTGCCTCGGAGCTGCCAGCTCCTGCCTGCACACAGCTGCTGGGGAACGGGACCACCTCGTAAGTGCTCCCTCCCCCAGGCTCGAGGGACAGGATAAATCGTGGTGGTTACAGCTGGGGTTATAGTGACAGTGCCTGGACACATTCAGCCAGGGAAGTGATGTCCTGCATCCCCTTGTCCCAGACACTGTCGGCATGAGGGTCTTCCCTCCCTGGAGAGGAGCCCACCACCCTCCCCTCTTTGCCCCCGGCTCCATGATGCTAATCCAAATCCCCCCAGGGACCTCCCCGGGAGACCCAACCCCACCAAAACATGCTTCGAGGCAAAATCCCATGGGAGCCAGCACGTGTGGGTGCAGGGGTCAGCGGGAAGCAGAGGGAGGGAGGGAGAGAGGGAAAGCCCTCCCCAGCCCCAGGGGTACCTGGGCGTCCCTGCTGCACAGGAATCATCATCACCAGCAGCAAGGCTGAGCAGCCGAAGGCAGGACCAGCAGAAAACCCCCGGTGACGGCTCCCCGGTGTGGGTGCAGCCAGACTCACCTCGCAGGCTGCCACGTCACGCCTCGGCCCCACACCCCCCGGGATTTCCCGGGGCAGAGGAGGAAGCGCCTGCTCATCCCACGGGCAGGAGAGGTGCACCCTTACCTCACCCGGTGCCACATCAGCGCTGCCGCCACCCCCTCCCTCGCTGTCACACACCCTCGCCGGAAAAAACCCTCCTCTCGCCCGGCGCAAGCAAGACAAGCGCCCCTTTGTTCGGGGAGAAGGCACCTACCTCCCTTCGGCTGCACACCACTCGCCTGCAGGAACGCTCCCTCCTTCCACCAGCTGCCATCACAACTCAGCCCCGTTAAGAAACCGGTGTCTAAAGATCACCTTTCTGCCCCTGAGCTCTTTGTGCAGCTCAGCAGAGCGCAGCCACCAAACGCCCCAGCTGGGAAGAGCCTTGTCCTGAGCAGCGATACAGCCCCAGGGTTGATCTTCTCTGCCGGGGGCCCACTGCAGCAGGACCACCCGTCGGCTCTGCCACAGCCATGGTGGAGCTCCAGACCCTGGGATGCGCTCAGGGTCCCAGGCAGGTGCCAGTGCCAGGTCGGTGCTGGCACATCTCTCCCCTGGCACGGGGTGCCCTCACATCCATCAGTGTTTACCCTCACACACAGGCCCTGGTCCTGAGGATGCCGTGAGGTCAGACCCTCTGCCACCCAGGTGACCCCAAGAACATCTCAGAGCAGGAAAAAAATGGATCCTCTGGAGCTTTTGGCCACTACGGAACATGTCTCCCCTTCTTCCCAGCCCCAAACAACACTGCTCTTACCTGGAGGCTCTCAGTGGACAAGCTGGGGTGAATATTTGGGCTCCGTCTTCCCTGCACATGGGGAGGACGGGATGGGAAATGCCTCTTCCCCCATCCAGTCGAGCGTCCAGTCGATGTGGCTGCACGTTGGAGCTGCTGGGAATTTGCACTCATCTCAGGATTCAGTAAAACCTTAATCTACAGCATAATCTCCCAGCACCACATCTGTGCAAGGGAGAGAAAAATGATGGGGGAGGCTGCAGCAGAGGTTTTGTAGAAGCCAGCAGCACTGTTTGGTGCTGGCTGCTTTCGGCCTGACCCTGGCTTGGGGTTTTGGAGGTGTTTGAAGAGACCCACCGACACACCAGGAATGTGCAGTGCACGGGAGAGCTCTCCCTCTGTTCCTGCTGCCGTCTTCTGGCCATGGAAAGCAAGGACCTTGCTGGCAGCAGAAGACAATCTCCTCAGTGCACTCCATGCAGTGAAGGAGCTGCTCGGTCACAGCTCAGCCAGGGCTCTGCAGCTTTCCAGGGGGCTGCAGGAGGGGACAGACCAGCCCCTCGAGCCAGGACACAGGGAAGGGGCTGCGCCCAGAGTTGGGCTGGACCAAGAAGGACAGGGAGCTACTTGGAAGGGTCCAGCGCAGGAACGCTTAGATGATGGAGTGGAACATCTTCCTGCTGAGGACAGGCTGAGGGAGCTGAGGTTCTTTAGCCTGGAGGAGACTGAGGGGTGACCTCATCAATGTCTATAAATATGTAAAGGGCAAGTGTCAGGAGGATGGAGCCAGGCTCTTCTGAGGGATGGCAGCGATGGGACAAGGGACAATGGGTGCAAGCTGGAGCAGAGGAAGTTCCATGTGAACATGAGGAGAAGTTTTCACTGTGAGGGTGGCAGAGCCATGGGACAAGCTGCCCAGAGAGGTTGGGGAGTTTCCTTCTCTGGAGACATTCAAACCCACCTGGATGCATTCCTGTGTGATTTAGTCTGGGTGATCCTGCTCTGGCAGGGGGTTGGACTGGATGATCTCCAGAGGTCCCTTCCAACCCCCATCATTCTGTGACTCTGTGATCACAAGGTTTCCTTCGGGGCCCCAGTGAGGTCCTGCAGGTGGACACCACCACTACACAGCGTGATGGAGCTGCAGGCTCAGTGTCCAGCACATGGATCAGGGCAGGTTCCCAGAGACAGGATTGTGAGAATGATGCAATCGTGTGGATTTACATCCTGAGAACCAGCACAGACCCTCTGAGACAGGCAGACATGGGAGCCCTTTCTACATGGGGGCACTACGACCCTTCCTCCCACCTTCCCAAACACCCACTCACATCCAACACGGTCACTTACTACCTCTGAAGTTCAAACTCCTGCACAGACAAGTGCAGCATGAAACTGAACGCACTGAACTCCTTGGGGTGGACGTGGGACAGGACCAGCCCCATTTTCCAGTTCCTCCCCTTATCAGGGACCTGAGCCGAGGGTGAGTCAAAGCCCGGCATGTGCTGCGTGTTCTGGAGGGAAGGAGGATGCTGCTGCCTGAACACCAGCATCCCCAAGCCAGCATGACCCAGTGCCCAGGCTCACTGGAGCTGCATAAGGAGGCATGGAGCAGCACTGGCTGCTGAGTTACCCTGGTCCCACCTGGATATTTCCAAATCCCTCCTGGAGATGTTCAGAAATCCCCTTTCACTTGGGAAGGGAGGACCAGTTCCTCCAGTAGCTCCTCACCCAGCATGGACCAACGCAGCCCCCATGGCTGATGCAGAGCAGGCTCGGATGTGGGACGAACACCCTCACCACAAACACAGCACCTCCCAAGTAAACCCAAAGCACCATAAAGAAGCTCACTGAGGCCCAGAGCAGGGCAGGCCTGCTGTGCCACCGCTCTCCCCGGCTCCGAGAGCCGAATCCTCCAGCAAGCCAATGGCAAGGTTTCCTTTGCCGTCGGTAAGCGATGTCTCACATCCTCTCCGACCATAATGGGCTAAAAAACAGAGTTCCCCTGTGGATTCAGCCCATTTCCTTCTATTCTTTAACAGGAAGCTCTGCGAGAGTCAGCCCAGGCAGGCAAATCGCTCCTCACCCTCCTGTCCCTCCCGGGATGGACACAGCCTTCACGGGGCTGCCGAGCCACAAGCCACAGAGAAGATGCTGCCTCCGTCTGTCCATCCGCTCCTCTGGCTGTTGGGCTGCGTGCTGTTCCAAGGTAAGGCTCACAGCCCAGGGAGGGGGAAACGGAGCTGGGCAGGGGATGTGGGGAGCCCCACTTCACAGAGGGCAGCACAGGGAACCAACCAGATGTTCAAACACATAGTAGCTGCCATCAGAAAGTTCAGCTTTTAAATTCAGGGGTGGCAGGGGTCAGGTTGCTGGGAAAAATGTGGCTGTACCAGGTTTATGGTGTTTATCTGACCGTGCTGGAAGGAAAGAACCTGTTTCCTGGTTAAGAGGAGGAGTGTTTCTGCTGAGGGTTGCGATGCTGAGGCGTTTTGGACTTGTCAAGTAAGTGTAAAGGTTGGACACTTGAATGTACAGGACATTGTTTTGCTCAAAGGTGATTTTTCCTTGGCTGCTTTTAGTTTTTCCTCTCATCACTATAAATACAAAGACCATGTGCAGGACTTGTACAGACAGTGCCTCGTCCTCCTTGCAGTAATCCCGCTCCTCAGTGGTAATTCTGCTCTAACCTCCCTTTCCCACGTGAGCCTGGGATGAAGGAGCCAGTTTCCTGCTCTGAGGGGTGACAGGTTGTTTTTTCCTGCATCGTCAGGCACCTTTCACGTTGCTGACAGCTGCAGGAGCTGGGAGCTGAAAAGCAGTCAGAGGAATAGAGAGTGCAGCATCACTGCTGATTCCAACAGACAACCCACCTAAAAATAATGTGGCTCCAATCCAGAGGTTTTATCGTTAAACCACAGAGTTGCCCACAGGTTACAGCCACTGTGCTGGTGATTTTTAAAAGGCAGAGCATCTAGGAACCAGTTCAGCTGGGAGCTGCCTGAGCCTGGGAAATAAGAACACACAGCTTGGGAAATTTCTGTCATCGTTAGGGGTGACACTGCTGGCTTCAGCAGAGGCATCCCTCAGCGCCTGGTGTCAGGCAAAGGGCTTTGACACCCCTTGGCTGTACTGATGCCTGCCCAGAATGCTAGCTCTCTCTTAACACTGCTCAGTATAGTTTGCATGGGACAGGAACAGCCTCAGATGCTGTCAGCCCCTTCTCTGCCTCGGCTGCATCACCGAGATCCAGCCCCCATGCGGTGTGGGGCCACCTCCTGCACTGTCCCCAGGAGATTCACCTCCTGGCTTGGCCCCAGGATAGAAGGGATGCCATGCTCTGTCCTTCTGTCCCGAACACGTCACTTTGTCCTCTGCAGTCAGCTTAAAGTCACAGGGCAGGGACGGTTCAGCAGGGCCATGCCTACAGATGTGGTCACGGTGGTGCTGGTGGTCATGGTGGTGCTGGTGGTCCCTGTCCACCAGCCCCTGCTGCAGCTGCACCTCTCTGGCTGTGATCCAAACAACTGGTCATGTATCCCATCTCACTTCTTTTCCATCGGTCCCACAGTTCTGAAGTGACTTTACAGCAAAGTCACTGAGGTGGTGTAGTACTTAGGTGGGGGAAGGTTCTGCACAAGACATAACAGCTTGAGGTCCCCCTGCACCTGAGGGGGAGAAAATAACAGGAGAGAGGGAATCTGCTTTGGCTGGAAACGGATAAGAGTTTATTTTGCTTTGTGATGGTTTGTTCATTTATTTATGAATTTATTATTTCTTAATTCAAACATCCACGCCCTCACAATTATTTCTGAAGGAAGGTTCAAATGCTGCTGTTCTGAAATTGCTAATGTGGGAAGGTTTGGAATATTTCCAACCTGGTTTTTCCTCCCCCAGAACCACTTAACAGAAAATTTGTCCAAACAAACCTCTTCCCATGAGTTGTTTCCATTACAATGGGCAGGCATTTTCCAGACAAAGGATTTCCACTGAAAAATTCCTCCTCAGACCTGATGAGAACCCAGCAGGACTTTCCCACCGTTGTCGCTCCACCCCATGTTCTCCTTATCTGCACAGCAGCCAGTGGATGGATAATGCCAGGAGAAGTGTAGCAGATTGAAAACATGTGTCCATAGGTATGTTTGGGAGAGTCAAAACCACGGGGTGCAAGTTGGGGATAGGCACTGAGTTACCAGGAGACCTTCCAGGCACAGAACTTGCATCCTTAAACCAGGGCATCCAGCATCCTAAAACTGATTCCTTGGCTGATGGAGAGGCCAGCACAACCCTGACCTGGACAAGGAAGAGAAAGGAGGAGGTGTTTAGGAGAAATGTTTGTTCACAAAACAAACTGCTCCCTTCTAGTAAGACAAAACCCTGCAGATGACTCTGCAAATATGACCAAAGTGGCCAGAGACAGTTTCCAGGAATTACGTCCCCATTACAATAGGTGAATCAACAACAGGTGTCCTTGGAGGGACGGTGCTGGTAACCCAAGAATGCTGCTGCTGGCAAAATCAAGACGTGGGCATCAGCCCAAGGCTGGAAAAGTGAGATCTGTGTCCTGCGTAACAGCAGCAAAAGGCACCGCTGATGAGCCCTGGCTTGGAGGTCTCATTGCTCCACTGCCCAGAGGAGCAGGTTGAGCACTGCCCAACCACAATGAGGAAGAACCTCCCTTTTGGTCTTTTTTGTAGACTCATGGGCTGGGGTGAGCTGGGTTTACCATTCAGCTGAATCATCCCAGCGCAGCAGAAAGGAACAAAGTCCCTTCTGGTGTCTCTGGCTGCGGTGGTGTTTGAAGACATGAAAGTTTCAAGGAGACTTTGCCCCTAAAGCCAGTAGCTGGGGGAACTTCCTTCAAACCAGGTGAAACACCAGGAATGCAGTTAAATAGCACTCACTGCCCAACCAGCACTTGGATTTCACAGGTTAGGGAGAGTCTTTTCACCCCTTGCTGGTGAGGAACCACTACCTTGGGACCCAGTTCCCTGACATCAAGGTTTTGCTGGTCTGGGGGCACAGAGATAGGAGAGGGACATCACAGTACAGGGGCAAAGCACATGGCTTGGGCCTCCTCCCCAGAGGAGGCACTGGGGTCAGCCATCCCTGGTTCGGGGTGAGAGAGGGGATGTGAGGTGGGTCTCCCTCACCTTTCCCACCACCACCAGGCACAGCTGCAGACCCTGCACACCCCCGAGGTCCTCTCAGATGTTAGTTAGAAGTGGCTCTGACTTCAGTGTGATCCTGGAATCACACTGAAATTAGTGGGACTAGAAATGAGGGAGAAACAGGTCACAGCTGGTGACGCACCGGATGGAGACACGGGACACAGGTTTTGTGTCTGCCAGTTCTCACAGCCACAGAACGCTCCCGTGCCTTGATTCTCCCAGATATGAAACAGGGATAACAAAATTACTTCTTCCATAAAGCACTTTGAAATCTGGGAATGAAACCCAAGTGACATCCCCAGGGTCACTCACCTGAAATCGGGGCTCAGGTGAAGCTTCTCAGGCCAAGGCGATTTACCTGCTCTTTGGCTGCCACTTCTGCAAGGCTCAGCACTTGGCTGCATCCAGCCAGCTGCTCCACTGCAGCTCAAGCTGGGAGGCTTCAGACAAGTGGAAAGAACAGGAGTTATGAGGTGAGGATCACAAGGTGGGAGCTGAACAGATCCCAGCAGATCCTGCATGGTGGCTCACGAACACTGCACAGCCTGGCTGCTACCAGCAATGCCCCAAAAATCCTGGTGGAGCTTGGATTTACTGGAAAGGATAATAAATTTGTGAATAAACTTGGAAATGGTAGCAAGGAGCATCCATGAATTTGGGGGAAGCAAGAGGAGCCTCGTAGGCACCTACCACTGTTCTACCACAGCGGCTGTGCTGCTCCAGGGGCTGGTGACACATGTACTGTCACAGGGCTCTGCAGACACACATCCAGATCTCCTCCAGCAGCTGGAGGACAGGGTGTTTGGAGTAACATCACACAGATTGATGAGGACTACCTGCGAGGTGGCCTGTACAGCGACAGGACCTTGGCAGGTCCCTCCTCAAGGTGTGAAAGCAGCACTGCTGAACCGCCCTGCAACGCAGGGTGCTCTCTCTGCACCTCAGTTTCCCCAAAGTAAAGCCAACACTGCTCCTCACCTCTGCAAAGTGCTTTGAGATTTGCTGATGAATAATCTTATCTTTAATATTGGCAAAAAGCACAGGCTAGGCCGCAGCTCCCACCCAGCCTGGGTGGCTGGTGTCCCCATCCTTCATTTGAACAGGCATGGAGTGGTTTCCTCCTCCAAACCCCCAGACTCAGGTCAAACCTTAAGAGCAGCACAGCCAGGAGATGGGCTGGACCCACGGCACCAGCACTACAGAGACCAGGAGCACACACAGAGCTCTCCAGCAGGCAGGTCACGGAGGAAACTGGAACCAGTAAGCAGCAGGGAAGGTGATGACACAGCAGCCTGATGGAGCAGAAAGAGCAAAGCAAGGTGAAAGGAGAAAAAAGGAAAGCAACATGCTCTGCTCCAGGAGGAGCAACAGCTTTTCAGGGACAGAGCGAACCTCAGCACACCCAGTGATGTGGCAGAGCCCGCTCTGTGCATGTGGTTTCCCCACATTGTTTGTCTCCTGGCTTGTTTTCTACACTCAAGTGGGTTTTAATTGACTTTCTGCTAAGACCTGCTTCCAGAACAGCTCACCAGAGAGGAGCACAGAGCATGATGCTCAGAGGGGATGCCCGGAGCTGGGTGCAGCCCTCGAGCAGAGGCAGAGGAAGGCTAAGACTGATTTTAATTGCTGACAAGGTCCATGTTTAATTCCTGGCTCTCTAAACTTCCCATAACACTTTGGCCAGGCCATTACAATTCAGAACCACTTGGCAGTGAGCTGCCATCTGGGAATTAGACACTTAAACACCTCTGTGATCTGGGGCCTGATTTAGGCTGTCAGTTATCCAGCCTGCACAGCACCACTTTTCCCCTCTCTCCTGCCCCATTTCCACCTTCCCCATTGGGCTATGAGACCCCCAAGGCAGAAGTGACATTTTAAGTGCTGAATAAAATCAGACCTGGGCTTTTCCAGAGCTCTCTGCTCCCCAAGTTTCTTAATACAGTTCGGGGGTTTTTCCCCCACCACGTGAAAGCCTGAAGCACTAGGTGCTGCTGCTCTGACAGCTGCTGTGCCTTACCCAGGAACCAGCTGTGCTTGCCTTAAGCAGTCAGTATGTCTTTGTCATGGGTAGTTTGATAGAACTGCCAATATCTGAATTGATCAGTCTAATTTCAGGGGGCTACATCTCATTTCTGAAAGCGGGTTGCATAAACAAATGTGAGCAGAGGGTGATGCCGAGGTTGGTGCAGCAAGGCTGCACAGTGCCACAGGCTCTGCAGCTCCCTGGGGACAGGTAGGACATCACCACATCTACCTCCTCCCCTGAAACTTCCAGGGAAGGAGGAAAGTCCATTGGCTTTAAGGTTACATCCCTCTCCATCACCAGTGCTGAGTGGAGAGGACCAGTCCTGGTGCCTTCGTAGCGGTGCCAGAGGTCTCCCTGCGATTCCATCCCTCTGTGAAGAAGGACTGGACAGCACGAGCCCTTCCCAACCCTCGCCTGAGCCTGCTGATGTGTTTCTGACAGCTGGCCCAGGGCTCCACTACAGCAGGGCTGCTGCATGGAAGCTCAGATGTAAAGTCTAGGGGGGTTAAATGTCAATGCCTCTCCTTGGTCAGCAGCTGCAAAAAACTCTCTTTAAATGTCTACAATCGCCAAAAACTGTACCAAAGCAGAAGTACCTGAAATCACCTTTATTTTCCTGGTTGCTTGACATCATTCTCTTTGTGCTGAGGAGTGAGCAGGGTGAGCTGCTGGCTCTAGAAACATCCCGGCTACCATGAGGGAAGGCGCCATGGAAAGACCCCAGAGCTCCCAGCCCAACACTCACCACTAAACTCACAGAGAAACGATTGCAATAACAGAAAATTCAGAACCCTCCCTGCTCATCCTCTGGAAAAATGAACGACAAAGCAGCTAGCGCCATGTCAGAGCCGAAACGCACCTGCAGCTCCTCCACAGCCCTGCAGCCCGCTGGGCGATCAGGGGGTTCCCATTACAGCAGGAGCAGAAAGCCCAATTTCCCATCATGCACCCCCCAGCAAGCTACCCCTCTCCACCTAGAACTGCACAATCTGGCTATAAATCACTTGCACCCAAACACACAGCAAGTACCTTGGCAGCGCTCACGCTCAGTGGCGAGTCATTCGAATGGCTTTGATGTTTATTGCAATTACAGCTGCGCCGGCTGCGTCCCCATTATTATCATTAGCTGTTTATAAAGCCAGGGCCCTCTGTGGAGGGGAGCAGGGCTGTGCTGGCACAGGCACTGGGAGGAAGCGGTTTCCAGCACCGTTTGCACGAGAGTCCCCTGGGGACCTCTGCAAGGAGCTGTGACACGTGGCACTTCTTGTTTGTACCCATCCTGCTGCCCAGCCCCGCGGCGTGACTCAGGTCTCTTCCTGCCCTGCACACGTCTGTCCCGCTCCGCTGTAAATCCACCGGGATGCTGAGCACCCTCACCAAAAGAAAACACCTAATAGAACAGGGCTTTTGATTATTTAAGTTGGCAGAGAAGGCATAACAAGCAGCAGCAGCCAGCAGCCAGAGCCAGATCTGCTCTGCTTTGGGATAACGCACAGTCGTGTTTAGAGAAGCAAGGGCCGGTGCCAGAAGGGGATCTCCACCCCTTGGTCACTTCTCCACAGCAAAGTTCAAGCCTCCAGGGACTGAGAACTGAAAAAAAAAACCCAACACGCTTATTCATCCTATTTACAACAACCCCAAGGTTGAGTTCTGCAAACAGAGAGCTCCTCATGAGCCAGGGCTCTGGTGGGACCTTCAGTGAAGGATTGAGGACAATCTTCTTCCTCTTGTCCTAGCACCAGGGATGCTGGAGCACAGATGGTCCCATCAGGGATGGCAGTATGAGGCAATGTCATCTCCCCTGCTTTCAGCCTTCCTCCATCCCTAGAGGCTCCCTTCATGCTCTCAGATTTCTTCTCAGCTGCACCAAAACCACTGGAATAAACTGCCAGCTCAGCACTTTTATCCCCTGTTCCCTTGACAAAGAGGAAGTGCAGGCAATAGCCTGCTTTTCAGCAATTCTTGATGCTTTCACATGCCACACACGCTAAAAAGCACCTGTGATAGTTCCAAGAAAACGTGTTACAAGCAGCTACCTCTCGCCAGGGGAAAACAAGACAATGGCTTCTGCAAGGGAGTTTTTGGAGAAGGAGGAGCTGCCCGAGTTCAGCAGCTGCTAGAGGGCACTGACCCCCATGATGATCTCAGCATGTTATTTTTCATGCTGAATCTCTAGAGTACCTTAAGGCCTTTGCAAAGGAACGTCCTGAAAGTGTACCCTGAACAGCCACGTGCCCAAAAGAACTTTTTTTTCCTATTGCATTAGTTGACTCAGTAAGTGACATCACATCTGCCCATGCTGCTCTCTGTGCTATGAGACTGATGCTCATTAAACCTGCAGGGAAGGATATCCTACGGTTCTCCTGCACAGTCACTCCCAGAACTCACTATCCTTATGGGAAGACTGTTTCCTATTGCCCCTTTTCCTCGCTGCAGTTAAAAGCCCTTGTTTGCTGGTCCTGTTCCCAATGGATTTAGAAAACAAATTAGTCCCTTCATCTCTATGTAATTAATGATCTGATCATGCCTCCCCTTTCATGGGCTGAACAGGACAGATTTGCTGCCCAGTAAGCTAGAAGAGAAAAGCAGGGAGAAGATCTGAAAAGTCAGGTCTGATTTTCGCAGCCAAATCCCATCTGGCAAGAGGCCATGTTTTATTATGTAGTCACCGTGGTTTACACACTGTTTTGGTTCCTGTTTGGCTGGAATTTTTGTCATAAAAAAATAACAACCCAACAAATGAACAACTATGGCTCCAACACAGTTAGATGAGAAAAATTAGATGAGTTGGGAGCTCACTACACCCATACAGTCCCAAGGTGGGGAACTCTGAGCCAAGCCCCAGTAGCCCACGTAGGCTGGATGCTGAAGACCTTGTTCCAGATACACATGGATATCAGGGCTCTCAAACAGCTGTCAGTGTGAGTACCTACCCTGAAATTCATCCCCTACATTGCCTCTGCAGCTCCGGGGAAGAAACGGGATGGTAAATGGGTGCCCAAGCACTGCTCTGCTCTGGTTAGTGCTGCTTTGCTGGATGTCCCCTCCTGCCACCCCACAGCAAGGTGCAGCATCTGGCAAAGGCTCTGCACCTCACCACTGAGCACTGCTGCAGCGGAGCCACACAGAGTTACAAGCTGGAAGGACTCATCCTGTACTGCTGGCCCTTTCTGACCAAAACCTTTAGGAGCTGTCAGCTCTCACAGGACCCCAGCGAGACGGATCACTGGTGGGATCAGATTCAGCTGGTTTCAGTAGCTATGAAGTAGTTTCCTTCATTCATCTTATTCCAGGCAGCAACAGGATTACCAACACCAGCCATTACAAATACCACTTGGAACGTGCATTCCCAAAAGGACATACTCAGATTTACCTTTTCAAAGCTGAACCAGCCGGGTTTGGTTTGAGTGTTTGAAGTGTATTTACCTTTTCCAGTTCTTGCCCCCAAGTATGGGAACTGGGCATTTCTTTTTCCAGTGCTAAATGGCAGCATTTCTAACTGACTCCTCCTCTAATCATAGGAGCTGGTGCTTAAAGAAAAACCCCAGGGATTGTGAACAAGCAACACAAGGGATCGGTGCAGGGATGCTTTCTCATAAACCCCAAACAAAACTCCTCCTAAAATACCTCCCAAAAACCCGCCTTCCAGTTGAGAAATTAGAGATTCACTGGAACACCTACGATCCCGGGAGAGCAAAGCCCTGCACAGACCTATGGGACGACCCACTACTACCAGGGAAGGCAGCTCCATGTCAGTCCCCAGGCTGCAGCTCCCAGCAGTCCCCTTGCTCTGTCCAGACTTGCACAGCCACAAAGCTCCAGCCAGCTTCCCAGAATGCAAACACATGGGACAGAAGGATCAGAGGTGGGAGCTGTCTCCCTGGGAAGAAAAACAGTCCCACTGGCTCCTAGAAGCCTTTACAACCCTCATCCATCCACTCAGTGAGGCTGCAGGGGATCAAATGTTCAAATGTGTGTCTTAAGTCTCTAAACAGCTCTGGAGTACAGGTCAAACAGCCTTTCTCTGCCAAGGCCGAGCTGGAGCAAACAGTGCATGGGGCGGGAACAGCCCTGCTGATTTGGGTGGCCTTGCACTCTCCCTATGAGAGAGGAAGACAGCTCCCTGCAGGGTCCGGCTCCATCTGGGGAGGAAGGCATTTATTCTGGCTGAATAAGCTCCAGTACTAATTTACTTAAAACCCAATAGCTTTGCACTCGGGCTTTGCTACCACTTCTTTGCTAATGTTTTGGAGGAAGTGAGGTGTTTAGAAGTCATTCCTACAGAAGAGGAGGAAAACCCAAGCCACACAAGCAGCAAGCACACCTTTCTTCTCTCATTTCAGGTACTCCGGTCTCCACACACTCTACTGTCCACGCTGTAACAGGTACCCCCATATCATGACCTGCTTTGCATGTCCCCTTAGCATCTCTTGCCCGCATCTGCTCTTACTGGGTATAACGGCCCCTTTCCTGCCCATCCTTCATCCCTCCCTGTGGGGATCCTGCCAACAAGGAGCACGTGTAGGAGATGTCACCTCCATGTCTCTCTGCTTGTGTTACAGGTCAATCCCAGTCAACAACACACAGCCCTGAAGTAAGGGACCATACCTCAGGTAATGCTCATCAGGAGCCCTGTCTCAGGGGAAGCCTGGCTGGTAACTGGTCTGTCCTTTTGTCCAGCTGGGCCATCCAGCAATAAATGGGGCTGTACAGTGGCAGGTTAAATGAGAACAGTGGTGGGAAGAAAAACCTCTAAACTGCAGAGAGAGAAGCAGGGTCAGCAGGTCACGAGCCAGGGAAACACTGCGCTTTGTAACTCTGTGACTGCCCAGAGTGCAGGCAAGGAGCCAGGCTGGGCAGTGTCTGTGTTGCCCCATCCTCCTACCTGGCATCACCTGCTCTGCCTGGCAGCCCTTCCATGCAAGGACCCAGGGGTGTGTGCACCATGCACAAGCACCTGCCTCACACGCCCACTCTGACCTCCTGGCAGCGTGACAGAAGTAACAGCAGTGAGGTCACTGTTGTAAGAGCTTCCCTGCATTACATTTACCCTTTGGTACTGCTCTCTTAAGCCTGACCTAAAATCTTCCAGTGCTTTGCACACCCTCGGCACCTCCCACACAACAGACCAACATGTTCTCTCCATTCCTCCAGGAGGAAAAGGCAAAGCACGAAGAGGCTCATCCTAAACCTTCGGACGCTTGTGTCAGCGCAGGGACTGAACACTGCCTTAGCTCTAATTCAGCCATATTGGGGTTTTGCTTTGGTTTCAGATGGCAGCATTTCTAATTGACCTTCCTGGAAACACAATCACTCAGAAGGACAGAAAAACATTTAAAGTATGAACCTCTGATGGGAGCCCTTACTTTGCTCCCTTTGTTTCCTGTCTTCACCCCATGTTGAAATCAGTTTTGGGACACCGGCACACGTACCTGGTCACAGAAAAGCCCTGGATGTGGGCACAGGGAGGTGTCAGCAGAAAGTTAACTGTTTCAGGCTGAAAATGCATGAAACCAAATACACAAGAAGGGATCTCTCCAAGCACAGATCCACATCAGTTAGCCCACTTGGATCTCTGGAGAAAGCTCTCTTCCTGCTATGTTCTGCAGAGGTGGGGCAGGGAATCTTTCCAGGCATAGTCATCCCTTCAAAGGGACCCCAAAAATATAAAAGCAAAAGATCTCAGATTCTGCTTCCAAGGCTTGCAGAAAAAAGAAACATTCCTAAATTCAAATACTTTTTGAAGCATTTGGATAAAAGAGGGGGGGAGGCCAAACACCAAACCCAACTTTAAAAACACTTTCACTCTTCTCATTTTTACTGGAAAGCCAAGAGAAGTCTAGACAAGGAACTTGCCTATAAATTCCCAGCTGGTGAATCACTCTTCCTTCCAGAGGGCTTACTGAAAGCTTTTTCTCCCCACATCCTAGTCTGGATCAGGTTCTTGCTATGCAGCTCTGAGTAGCAGGTTGAGGAAGATGACAGAGCCTGCAGACCATGGCAAGAACTGAGGCATCTGTGCTTAGAAATGCTCAGTGAAATGAACCAGGAAAGCTTGTGTTTCAGATAAGGAACAAGCACGTGAGTGCCAGGCAGCTCTAGTCCAGTCAAGTGTCCAGTGACAAAACCACTTCCATTTTCAAAGCAGGAAAAAAGTGGTGGCAAGAAGCGCGACTTTCTCCATGGGTGTCTTGAGCTGGACCAGCTTAGCTCCTCCACACACTAAAAAAGCCAAAGTTAATGCTGAAGTACAAGAGCTCCCTGACGCCCAGCAGGGCAAAGACTATTTCCTTGTCTACTCGTGCTTTCCCGAGCAGATTATCCCTCACTCCCAAGGAGTCTGAGGTCTCTTTGCAGTCACCATGCCCTCCTCAAGCCATTTCTGAATGGAGCTTGTGGTGAACAGAGCCCTTTGAAGTAACACTGTACTTCCTCCACAGAGCCTTCAGTGAAGTCTACACCACCAGCCAACTGGAATCTCACCTCCATGGGTCAAACCACTGCAGCCAAACCCTCTCCTGTCACTACACCACTGCTAGCACTGACTGGGAGAGGTAAGCATGGAGAACTCAGCTTTGTGCTCAGGCAGGACCTGTTTACACATCCCTCCTTATCCAAGCAGAACAGGGGGCATCAGAAAGACAGGGCTAGTCTGTGCCATGCTCCTTACTCAGTAGCAGCCACTTCTGAACCTCTTTGAGTCTTTCCCCAAAGAGCAGCTCATTCCAGCTCCCCAAAAGCACAGGGCTGGGTACACAGCAAGCCTGGATCAGAAAAGCCACATCTGGCTTTACCAGGTAATGTTTTGGGGAAGGGCTAGAGGCACCCCAGCCTCCCCAGCAGACCTCTCGTGCACACCCTCCCAACTGACTGCCCAGATCTCTAGCTGGACATCCTGATGTTTGTTTGGAGGAGAAGCCTCGTGCAAACAAAGGTGGGTTTCCCCACCACCACCGACACCAACAGCTCCCCATAGCAGCTTCTAGAGTTAATTCTCCTTTCCTGTGTTTTCTTTATCCAGATGGATTAACTAGTGGGAGCAGAAGCACAGCAACTTCACCACCTCAAGGTATTCTGTCCTTTTGTAGAGTTCCACTAAGTTTAGATCATTTCATGGCAATTAGCTTGCTTGGTTTATGTGGTGCAGGTTACCTCAGCACTACTCTTTTATCTGGGGGTTGAGCCACCAGTAACATCCAAAAGCACATCTGGTATCTTTGCAAGCAGTGAAAAGACACAGGACCAAATGCACTTCACATCCTCTGCCTGGGATGAACCTGAACAGCTGCAAGACTGATCTGTGTTTACAGGAAGGGAGCCCTCTTAACATCCTTTAGAAATAAAAATTAAAATGTTTTGACAGTTTGCTTAACCAGCCTGCAAGAAAAAAAATGAGAGGCTGCAGGGAGAGCTTTCCTGGAGTAAGGGCAGAGTCCAAGTGAGTGGGAAGACTGAAATCTGACAGCTGAGCTGATTCCCCATTAAAGAGTGGGCCTCAAAAATAGGCAATGGTCAGGAGAGAAACTTCTCTGCCTCTCCAAGTACCTCTCAGAGCTTCTCTAACGTTAGCAAGGTTAAAAACCCATGGTCAGCCCTGCCTGTACAGATGTCTAACCAGCATGAGTGTGCCCAGCTAAGCCAAAAGCCCTTTGGATCAGAGCAAGTTGCTATTAATTATAACCCTGCTTTATATCTGAAAAGCTCCATACATCTTTGACTATAGAAATGCTGCTGACACTTCCAACAGCGAGGTGTCCTGTTGTGTGAGACCCAACATCTCCCAGGGACAGGGTATCCATGCCAGCAAGCCACAGCTTCTGCCCACCACCCACAGCTGGAAGAACAATTTCATAACCAAAGGGGTTGATGACTGGTGAAAAAACTGTACAGCAGCAATCTCTGCTTCTCAGGACTGCTCTGCTCCACGTGGTTTCTGAGCCTGTTAGATTCATTATTTCATACCTTTTCACATCATTTCTCCTTTTTCTTCTGACCTTTGGCAAAATGACATTCCAAAGCAGTGATGTTTTCTGCAAGACTGTCTTACCTGCATACCCTGTGCCCCAGCGCAAAGGACTTTTGGTCAGCGCTGGTTTTAGGAAGGTCAGGATGGAAAAGGAGGAAAGAAGATCCTAGCTGACCTACAGATGATCTTCTGAAACTTTAAAGAACTGGATTTATTCTCCTGGCAGGGCCCATGGCTGTTCACTGAGGTCCACGTGGATGATCTGGCCGTTCAGCACACCCCCAGGAGGCAGCAAAGGGTTTTTTCTCTGTACAAGTGGAACATGCAGCCTAGCACCATGTCTGCTGCAAAGGCACTGGAAGCAGCTGTCACAAACCCAACAGCTTCACATAAGCCAGTTCATCCCACTGGGAACTGGACTCCTTGCACAAACAAACCTCTACCCTGCCACAGCTAGACTACATATGGCCCAGTGCAAACGAGCTTAATTACTTCTGGATAACCCAGGACAGCATATCCACTCATTCCAAGTCCAAGGACAAGCTGACAGTCAATCCACACCCATATTCTGCAGAATTTCTTCCCCTAAGCAGATTTCTTTTTTTTTTTTTAAATCTCACCATTTATGAGCAATAGCAAACCTAGAACCTTCCCAGTTCACACCTCCAGCATTCAATTATCTGCCCCAAAAATGCATCTGGGACTGCAGAGCCTGAAGAGTTTATATAAGGGTATTTGAATTTTGGTTCTCTTTGGACATGGAAAATAGTAGGAAGTATGTTTTGTGGGAAGGTTTAACCTAGAGTATGAATTCCATGTTTTCCCAGATGTCACCAGCATTACTGTGGACCCATTCTCCTCCCCAGCATGCCCATTAATTCTTCTCATTATTAGATGACACTCAAGGACAAGACTCACATTCTGCATTTCTCTGTGCAGGTCAGGAGCCCAAGAGAAGTGAAACTACCACAACTTCAGCTACCACAGCTCAAGGTGCTTTCTCCTTTCTCTCACAGGGAGATGATTACCACTAAGATATTTTATCACCATTTTCACAGCCAACAGCAAGGCCATCATACTGCTGTCTTCAAGGCAGCATAGCAAAGGGCTAACAAGTACCTGAGGGACACTGGACATCCCATCCAGCCCTTGAAAAGCCTGTAAAGCTCTGCAGATGCAGCACGTTGGGGCAATCTGTCAAGACTGGGAATGGTGGGTGTGAGTCACAGCAGGGATGGTGCCATTAAGGCAAAAGGTTGTAAAATGAGGGAGACAGGACAAGCCTCCCCCTCAAACACAGTGCCTAATCAGTCCTTCACCTGCCATGCTCAGCTTCCTCACCAGGGGCCTAGCAGAAAACCCTGTGGGTGTTCTCAGACTGTAGATGAGAAGGGACACAGCAAAGCAATCCAGTTCCCACGTGGGTCTTGGCCACTTTGCTGCTGACATTGATGGGGCTGGGTCAGGACCCAATGTTCTTCTCTTCACTGAAGTGCAAGTGCGAGCTGGGCCTGTCACACTGCTAGGAATCCTCTTCCCAACCTTGGAGGAAAGACTTTTATGTAAAGCTACCTTTTCCCTCCTCTTGTAGGCACCTCAAAGCCAGTCACCCCAACACCAGAGCCCTCTGAGTACCTGCCTGTGCCCACTCCGACAGACGATAAATCCCCACTGACGGTGGCAGCTTTTGGTAAGGTCTTGTGCAACCAGGGGAGACAAGGGGAATCTGTTTGGCCAGGCCACTCTGTTTTGGACACCCAACATCAAAGACCCTTCCCTGGAGATGACAGGTCCCCAGTTATCTCCTTCAGCATATCTGATCCTGGAATTTTCAGAGTTCAAGGGAAAAAACCTGTGAGAAAAGCCTTGTCACCAGCAAGCAACAAAGCACCTAATAAATACTCCCAGCCATGCCCCATATACAAGGGACAGACAGTTTGAAAGTCCATCATGGCTACACCTGAGCTTGAGATCTTGCTCCCAGCACCAGTGTTTGCCCCAACTCCACTTTAGGACAAGACCTGGGCACAAATGATCCTGTGCTAAGCCTTGGTTTCCCTGAGAACATCTAGAATAAATACTTGCCTGGAAGTGTAGGCTTTTTTTTTCCCTTCCCCTGTAAACTTGTTGGGACTTCATTCCCACCCTGCCTCTCTGCCTTGCCCTCTACAGTTGCACCCTGCTTGGCAGGATGCAGCCAAGTCCTCCACATCCTTCAGACTATGGAAGGACAGAGCAAGAGATGACGTACCCTAACCCAGCAAAAGAGCGGGGTAGGTTTAAGAGACCCACTCTGCTGCAGGTTATACTGTACCCCTCCTCTGTGATGTTGGGCAAAAACACTTCCAATTTGTTAATTTCTATCAGAAGCATTTTTAAAAGTCAAGTGTCGACTTTAAAAGTATCATTCACTTGCACCCTCTCAGGGAGGCCACGAGAAGTCCTGAAGCAGTCTTAACAGGACAGGATGCCCGTGCAAAGAGTACTGTGATTTATTGAGGCCAGATGTCAAAATCAAATCTGCACTTGGCCACTGGTTTATGAGACAGATAACATCCTTCACAATCTTTAGCTTGTCTCTCCCCATTATATTACATATTTATCTGACTTTATACACTTTTAGGATAAGATTTACCAGCTGTAGTAGGGGCATACTGACTGCACTCGATCCCCAGCTGACTTCTGCCCTCCTGGAACTGACTTGCTAATTAAGTGTTCATCAGAAACCCTTTGAGGCTAAAACACAAGAGGATAAAGCCATTTGCTCCAGCTACTACTTACTTCTCTGCCTATTACGTGCCATGCTCATTTTAATGGAAATAGTGATTTCCTACTTGAGTTTTGATGACAGTCAAAGTCTCTCTGCTACCCCAGCTGAGGCCAGGCACACTGTAGTATCAATCACAGACAGTTCTCTCCTCCATCCCCAGGTGTCATCAGCTTCATAGTTATCCTGATAGTGGTTGTGATCATTCTGGTCAGCGTGGTCAGCCTGAGGTTCAAGTGTAACCGCTCAAAGGACTCGGAAGGTATTTGCCTGGGGTGATCTGTCTTTCCTTAATCAAACAGTCATCTACGTGGATCTGGCAGTTCCTAAAAGATACTGCAAAACAAAGCAGCTGAGACAGTGGGGAGGCTTTGAAGCCAGACTGGAACACAGATTCGGCAGCTAGGAAGGTAGTGTGACCACCCTCTTTAGACCCCCGGCGCCCCACCAAGAGAACAGTCTCAAGCCTGCGGCAGTCAAACACCACGCAGACTTCCAGGGGTGGGCAGCTCTTCCTGCAAAACCAGGGAGCTGGACACTCCTTTTCCCTGGGATCCCATTTCCCACTGAGCAGTGCCCACTAGAGGACACCGAGGCGGGAACTGCCGAAAGACCGAAGGGTGCCAGTGACTGAACAGGCAGCAGAGAATTCAGTCCTGCCCATATTATCACATTACTTGACCAATTTTCCCTACTCAGCTCCCAGGTACCCCCCGTGGTGTCTCTAACCCCACACGGATTTCACTGATAACCCTGTCCAGCCTAACTCTGGATATAGCTGACTTATTTTAGTGCTGTGATGTTTTCTCACCCATAATTCAACAATCACCTCTATCCCTCCAGACAAACAGAAACCAGGGACCTCCATGGTGTCAGAGAGGTAAGGTGGCTCACCCTATTCACATCCTATTGAAAATGTCAATTTTTTATTCCAGAACTGGTTTTGGCAGGGAAAAGAGGCTACTTTGGTTATTTCAGGTGGAAGAGTTTCTTTGAGACTGGTCAAAAACCCCAAAACAAGCATTGATAGTACTTCATCCTCTGCCTGATGGGGCCAAAGGTTCAATATTTGGGAGCCTCATTTCAAAACTGCACTGATCTCTGTGAAGACTCATCACCTTTCAAAAGCAGTTCACCTGCCTGCCTTTCCCTGGATACAGACCTGAGGTGTAAACTTGGGTTTCTGGATCTCAAGGCAGCCTCAGGGAGATGAGATCAAGCCTCAAATAAAAAAAAAACTCCCCAGACACCTACAACTGTTGTCATAGCAAAAGCAGGATAAGGGATCTTTGGAAGAGAAGCACCAAGCAGAGGATGGTCCATCTGAACCTCACAGTCCATCACTGCTACCCAAGAGGGGAGGCTGCTCATGGGAAAGTGGCAGGAAACAAGAGCTGGAAGGGACCAAAATATGTTGCTCTTACTTTTCCATCTCATAGTTTCCTACCAGCATAATAACCCTGCTTTGGAAAGAGGCAAGGGACACAGGGAGTGTACTTAGGCACCAAATTTGTATCAACTTCAGTGGTTCCCAAATAACCCCTAATGATCACAATTTAAGTGATGTCAGTCACTGAGGCAGGACTATGACAGCAGAGGACAGTGCCCCCATCCCCAAAGTCATCCAGTCTCCACAGGCACCAAGTGCATATCCCAGCCTTCAGGGTAGGGAGAAAGGGGAATTCCACCTTCCTGACACCTGTAATTCTCACTCTTAGGAGAGACACTGGAAATGCCTGAGCAGCAGCACTGGAGCCCCATATCCAGGGCTCCCTTGGTTTGACAAGCAAGGGCATAGGACAGAAGGACACGGTAACAGTTCCTTCCATTCCAGATTTGTCTGAGCACACTGCTCATCTCCCCAGAGATCTCCAAACCTGTGTTCAGACAGGGGACAGGGAATTTGGCACTAAGGATGGGCCTGAACCCGGAGAGGAGCTCAAAGGGCAGCACAAGTCAACCCTGGTCCCATGTACTACCAGCCAGCCACAGTCCTGCCTGTTCCCCTGCAGCTGTGTGCAAAGAAACTTCCCCCTCCCATTCCCCAAGATAGCTAATGCCACCTTCTCTTCTTGACAGCTGCTCGGCAGGCACAAGCCAGAAGGATAACAGCATCACTCTGATCTCCATGAAGAACATCAACATGAACAACAGCCTGACTTACCCACCATCAGAAAAGGTTTCTCCTTTAGGCCTTCCTTTTTAGAGAGTTAGCTGGGGATTTATTTCTCTGGGTGGGTAAGAGCATGCCTTCAAGGCATTTCTTTGCTCTCTTATTCCTTTAGAAAGCTAATAAAAAAACCCAGCTGCCATCAAAGTCCTAAAGGTCCAAACTGGTTCCAGTGAACCTGGTGGAAGTTTGGGTGCCTATCTCGGGTTTATCCAAGCTGCCTGAGCTCAAGGTGCCAAGTATACCTCACATATATAGGTGCTATCACCTAGCCCAGCTATCAGAGCTAGAGCGGTCTGTCATTAAACAAAGACAGAAATAAGCAAGTCTTAGTGAAGTCCAGGTCTCACCCTCTAGACCCAGCTCACTACACTCCTGGTCCACATTCCCATCAGTACTCTCAGATCCATTCCACACGAGTAAACCACATAATTTTAAGTTGGTTTCAAGTTAAATTAGCACTGGGACTGAGCTTGAGGGGACACAGCACTTAATGCCAGCCCAAACAGGCTGCTGATGCACCATGGTTTGTTCTTTCTGCAGGTGCTGTGAAGCCAAGGGCCCAGAGCTTGAAGCTGACTTGTGACAACCAGCGGTGACTTTCTAGGTTCTTTCTGTTGTTTGGTTTGGGTTTTTTTTCCTTTGAGGAAAGAGCAAGGGTGGACTTTATGTATAAATTATTGTGCCCTTTCCAATCAATAAGTTCACAGTAGCATCCCACATAGCTTCCTCACCTGGGGCCTAAGGGCTTTCTCCAGTTACAGCCTGCCACGCTCAGTGGCTGATCTCTGTTTTCAAGAGGCCTTCAAATCCACAGGTTATTCCAGCAGAAAGAAGCACCAAGGAACCATCTGCTTTGCTAATACACTGCTGCCTTAGACTAATGGCCTGTGTAGTTTGTGCCAGCCAGTCACAGGCTCGTTAATCAGTGCAGCCCCACAGCCAGTCAAACCTGCCCATTAGAAAAGCATCATCTGAGGCTGAAGGCCTAATGAGACGTAAACAGCCAAATGCTAGGTCAAATCCCAGCATGACTGCTCCAAGCCCCTTACCCTTGGTGCCTTCATTATCGCTGCTGTGGTGGGGATGATCATATCCACCTACCTCACAGGGTTGTTGTGAGGCTATGTTAATCAATGTCTGTAAAGCATTTGGAGAGCCGTGAATTAAAGGTGCTGCTGAAATGCAAATTGCCAGCTTAATGCTTTCTTATTAATAACTGAGCTTCAGGCAGGCAGATCACTGTCTTCACACAGGTCCAACGTGCTCACAGAAGAGCCATCTTCAATGTGAACAACAAGGTCTCTGCACAGACAGGGGTTTATGAATGTAAAAAGGAGTGGCCACAAGTAAAATGCTGAGCTCCTTCAGCACCTGAAGTTTGGCAGCCTGAGGAGAGCTGGGAGAGCTTCCATCTCCTGTAGCACCGCTTTCCCAGAGCTTCCTGATAGACCAGATATCAGCATTCCCTTCTACAGATCAGCCAAGATCACCCACCTTACTACAGCACCAAGAACCACCAGCCCACCCCCAAGTCTCCATGATAACGAGAACAGTCCTTCCTTAGCCTCCACCTCACAACTACTCACATTTGGAGCTGGCGAGTAACCAGCTCATCAAGAGCACTACAATCTGTTCCACTCTAAAACTGACCACATCCAAAAGGAAACTTCCAACTTTGACCTTGTTCAAAAGAAAGAATGAATACCAAATAAACAATGCAGGTGATGTAGCCTCAAACTTCCCATTGCTGCAGCTCACGTGAAAGGCGAAACCTTCTCCAAGCTGCTGTGCTCCTACAAAGCACACTGGTGGAACATACCAGCTCCCTCACAACGGGACTCCACTCCCACAGCTCATCAGCCACCGTTTAATTGGCAGATGGTCTGAGGGGAAACAAACAGCAGCAATACATGAATGCAGGTAGAAGCAGCTGCATGACAAGCCCTCAAGGGTTTCCATCAAAAGCTTGGCCAGGAGATCACCAAATCCCAGACTGGCTTGGGTGAGAAGGGAGATTAAAGCCCCCCCAGTACCACCTCTGCCATGGGCAGGGACACCCTCCCAGCCCAGGGTGCCCCAAGCCCCATCTAACCTGGCCTTGAACCCTCCCAGGGATCCAGGGACAGCTCCAGCTTCTCTGGGCACCCTGTGCCAGGGCCTCCCCTCTCCACGGGAAGGATTTCTGCCTCCCAGCCCCTCTCCAGCTGCCCTCCAGCAGCTGAAGGCCGTTCCCCTGGGCCTGGGCCTGGACCTCCCTGCCCTCAGTACCAGCCCCTCTCCAGCTCTCCTGGAGCCCTGCGAGGGTCAGAGAGGGGCTCTGAACCCTTTGCTGTAGCACAGGCATGTCTCCAGGCTCCTTCCAGCCCCAGCACACCATCGCCCGTGCCCACGCAGCAGTGCTGCCGGGAAGCAGTGGCTGGTTAGCAGAGGACGGGACGCTTGGAGCCGATGACCTCACAGGTCTGTCCCCACCGGGGAACCTGTGGTTCTGCGCTTCAGGAAGGGGGCGGTGACGTCACCACGGCTCGCTCCGGCGTCTCTAGGCACCCCGCGCGGTGCCTGCTGGGTGCTGCAGTCCGCGCGCTCTGGGGGGCACACGGGACACACACACACCGGGGGGGCCTCGGGACTCCGCTACCCAGCAGCCCCCGCGCGGCCGCCGCCACCTCCGCGCGCAACATGGCGGCGCGGCCGGGCCGGGGCAGCGGGCAGTGAGGAGCGAGCGGGCTGCCCCGGGGCCCGCCGCAGCCGCCATGACCTACACGGCGGAGCAGCTGGACGGCGTGCGACGGTGAGGCGGGGGAGAGAGGGGCCGCCTGAGGTGGGGGCGGGGGGGAGAGCGGCGGGGCCGGCTCGGTGGGAGGCGGCGGGGGGCGATGGGCTCTCCTCCCCCGGGGTGGCGGGGGCCCGGCCGATAACCTGGTGCTCGATTCCAGGATAAAGCGGTGTCGGAACTACTACGAGATTCTGGGGGTGGAGAGGGACGCCAGCGAGGAGGACCTGAAGAAGGCTTACCGCAAGCTGGCCCTGAAATTCCACCCCGACAAGAACCGCGCTCCCGGGGCAACGGACGCGTTTAAAGGTGAGGTGAGGCGGCGGCCAGGCCGGTGCTGAGGGGCGCCGGGCCGGAGGGGAGCGAGGGCGGTCTACCTCAGGCGTTACAGTCCTGCGCCTCATGTAAAGGCATCACGCAGGCCCGTACGGCTCGTCCTTTTTTATAGGCAGATACACACCATCCACGCAGGATCCCGCGGCTGCTTGGCAAGGTTTGCCCTTTAGTCGTCAAAAATACAGAATTCCATTGGAAGCAGAGGAAAGCAGCTGCCGAATGTCATTCCTAGGGACTGCCAGGGATTCAGAATGATGCTCGGAGATGATACCGGCCGCGCAGGAGAGCCCAGCGTTGTGTAATCACTGCCTGCTCCATGTGGCAAATAACATTCAGTGTGCTGATATATGCTGGAGCGTGAAATTTGAGGCAGATATTCCATGCATGGGCTTTGCAGTAATGCCACAATCTAAGCCCATATCACCAGCGTTAGCATCTAAACCCCTTCACCTTTTCCATGCAGCGTCACAGCTGTCTGCAACAGCACAAGGGGAGTAAGACAGTCAGTAGCCTGACAGAATAAGGAGGTTTTGAGGGGCTTCGCTTTTTGTGTGTTAGGGTTGTATGTCTCTGTGAACAGCTTTTACAGCTGTGCTCTGTCAGGTTAAGGAAGAAGCTGAACCAAACAATTGGGTGGTTTGACGTAAAGCATGAGGTTGATGCACTGTAGAGCTTCACATGCATCACAGCTGACAGACAAACCTGGGACAGGGGTCTGCATTTTACTTGGTCTCTGCAGCTATTAACTTTATATTGACTGTTTATGGAGCTGCACTTCTATGTCAGTGCTTCATTTGCTCTGATAAAATGTCACATTCTCGATTTCTTGGCCAACATGGACCGTTTCACCTCAGTTTTACAAATATTTCAACTCTGGGCAGGGAGAAACCTAATGAAATTCAACAAAAGCAAGTGTAAAGTCTTGCACCTGGGGAGGAATAACCGTCTGTATCAGTACAGGCTGGGGGTGACCTGCTGGAGAAGAGCTCTGTGGAGAAGGACCTGGGGGTCCTGGTTGGTGACAGATTGGCTATGAGCCAGCAGTGTGCCCTGGTGGCTAAGAGGGCCAATGGGATCCTGGGGTGCATCAGGAAGAGTGTGGCCAGCAGGTCTAAGGAGGTGATCCTCCCCCTCTACTCTGCCCTGGTCAGGCCCCACCTGGAGTGTTGTGTCCAGTTCTGGGCTCCCTGGTATAAAAAAGCCAGGGATCTCCTGGAGAGAGTCCAGAGGAGGCTACAGAGATGATGAAGGGCCTGGAACATCTCCCGTATGAGGAAAGGCTGAGTGAGCTGGGGCTGTTCAGCCTGGAGAAAAGAAGACTGAGGGGGGACCTAATTAATGTTTATAAATATCTTAAGTATGGGATGCAGGGGGAATTGGCCAACCCCTTTTCAGTCATCTGTGGAGACAGGACAAGGGGCAATGGCTGTAAATTGGAGCACAGGGAGTTCCGCACCAACATGGGGAAGAACTTTTACCCAGTGAGGGTGCCAGAGCCCTGGGACAGGCTGCCCAGGGAGGTGGTGGAGTCTCCTTCTCTGGAGAGATTCAAGACTCGTCTGGACGCCTATCTGTGCAATATGAGCTGGGGAGCTGCTTTGGCAGGGGGGTTGGACCCAATGATCTCTCAAGGTCCCTTCCAACCCCTACGATTCTGTGATTCTCTCCATATCCTTTTAACACATTTGTCTTTCTCCTGGTATCCATGATAGCAGGAAATAGGTTCCACCACAGGTAATGGCAGTGTTGTAACGCTTCTTTTACAAAAGCAGTTCTTCCAAAAGCAGTTCAGTCTTTGGCTAAACACAAATTTTCTGTGCCTGTCTGGGCTTTGTTGCTACTCTGCATATCAAAGCCTGAGATCTGGAAATACTGCTTGATATGCCCATGTAACACTTCTTCTTCTAATTCCCTCTGTCCAGCAATAGGCAATGCTTTTGCAGTCCTGAGCAACCCTGAGAAACGCTTACGGTACGATGAATTCGGAAGTGACCAAGAGCATGTCAGCACTGGCCAGGCCAGGCACTATAATTACTACACGGAATTCGAGGCAGACATTACACCAGAAGAAATATTCAACGTGTTTTTTGGTGGGCACTTTCCTACAGGTGAGTATCTGCCTGCAGTGCCTTGGAACTGACACCAGGCCGTGAAGGAAGTTCAGCTTCTCTTGGTGCTGCTCAGGGAGTTTATTATACATCTGAAAAGAGCAAAAACCCTGTTTGGATTTACTCTTTCCTCCTTTCCTTGCTCTTTATGCTCACTTAATGCACAGTTTAAAGTTCAGATGTTAGCACCTCTTACATAAACACGCTGAAAGTGCAGCCTTGCTGTTGGGGTGCTCCTAGGGGGGAGTGCTGCCCGTGGGTGATGGCTGTTGCTGCCAGGGCAAGTTTCTGACCTCCCAGCCTCTCCTGACAGTTTCTGACTGTGCTGGTTAGGGGTAAGAACATACTGCTCTGGCAAGCCACTAGGCTGTTTGCTTCTTGGGTAGGCAATATTTTAATACCAGTGGTAGCTGAAGACCCTTCTTGTTGTTTTTATTCCCTCCATTGTCTGAAGCCAGCAATGGTATGGGAGGTGAAATTAGGTGCAGACTGCAAGGGATCTGAGGCATCTTTGCTGCTGGTGACGTACTTGAGGTGTCTCACTGCGTTCCAGTATGGCATGGTGGCAGCTCCTGGCGCTGTGGCTGTGCTGCCCGTATAAGTAGGAAGCCATCAGAGTTCCTTTGGCTCGTGGCAGCCTGTGTACTGTAAAGAAATGAAAACTTCACAGCTGAGACGCGCTGCCTGCCAGGAAAGGCTGGCTGTCACGGGGTGTGTGGTCTCCAGACCCAGACCTCTCTCAGTCCAGCCCTGGCTTTTGTATTTGTCACAAAGGGGAAGATGCTGCAAGATCAGTGGAATACGAGTTTGGATTCAAAGTAAATCTGCAAGGAACACCAAGCTCAGCAGCCTTCCTGGCAGCATCTAACAAATGGCTTTAGCACTCTTGTAAACTTTCTCACCTCTGAGGTGAGGTGTAAAGCAAGTTATACACCAATTACTACAGCCTGAAGCCACAGATAGAGGTAGTTACTTCCAAGCTCCCTGTAATTTTAGTCTGTGGTAGCACCTTGCAGCTAAGGGGATCTCAGATGTGCAAAGCAAGCTGAACTGAGGGTGGAGTAATTCCACACTGAGTTTGCAAGGTTTCCATTTCTCACTTGGCAGGAAATCCCACACTCGTGTGCCTGTGCCTCGGCTGCCAGCAACACACTGCCCTTGTGGAACACAACTGCTGTGTAGCTGGGATGCTCGGGGTGGAGGACAAGAAACTGGGGAGCAGCAGGAGGAATTTGGGTGCTGGGCACGTCAGGTTTAACAGGTGGAGCGATGTGAAGAAGTAAATGGGAATTTCTGTTAAAGTGGCAAAGAATAAGAAAATAAAAAGATCATTTCATATTAGTAGGTGTTGGTAGTTAACAGCTGTTTCCTTGCCAGACATATGTTTACAGGTCTGAATTTAAGGACATTCTCCTAATCTAAAAGTGAGTTTTAAATTATGGAAAATCATCCCTTCAATAGCATTCCAAAGAGTCAAAGTCCACACAGCTGCTACATAGGAAGGGAAGAGCCTGTCTGGGTAGATGATAGAAAAAGGCCCTTTTTTTCTTAACTGCCGTAGTGTTAGAAGTAGGGCTTGTGGGCACGAGCTGAGATTGGTGTAAGCTGCAGTGTTGTGCTGGCTTTGGTTTTGTGACACCTGGAAATCTGAGTAAGAAATGCTGGTGTTAGGGTAAAACAATTCACAGAGGTTTTGTGGACAGGTTTATGGCTTGTTTTTTACTGTGCGTGTTTCTTCTATAAATGTTAAGTCTGAAAGGAGACTCTCCACATGGCTTAGTGTTGCAGTTAAATGGGTAGAGGCTGCAAGTTGAACTTCCTTCTCCTGAAAAATAAATGCACGTGGAAGGAAAGACACTGCTGGGAGAAATTCTTTGAGAAACTTTTGGAAGCTTTGGAACTTTGGGAGAATTTTTTTCCTATCCATCCTATGAAAGCCATTTTTCTCTTCCCACACTTGCTTCTGTTTTTCATCAGCTTGATAAAGTACTGTCTGAGCAGTGCTGAATGATAGAAACAAACCCTTTTCCAAGGGAGAGACTTCCCTTCCTCACGCCAGCCTTGTTCGGCTCTCTCTGGGAGCTGTAGCTGCAAACACGCCTAGGCTCTTGGAAAAGCCATTGAACAAGCAAGGAAACATGGTTCCACACAGTAGCAGAGGTCACTTCTGCCCAGACTTCTTGCAGAACTCTTGGAGAAGTTCAGAGAAAGGACAGTATAAGGGTGTTAAATCACCTGACGTCTTTCCCAGGGCTTCAGAATAGATTTGCATTTCTGTTGCCATAAGGCCATGCATTTTAATTCTCTAATACAAAGACATCCTGAATTTCAACAGAGGAGAGCACAGCTATTACTAAGATACTCATATGGCAAGCTTCAAATCACAACAGCACGTGTGGTTCTTTTCTCACTTTAGAATTTTAAAAATAAATCAACTGCATTCAGAGTGCAAGAAATGAAACCCTGAACTGTACTTTTTTTTTTTAAACTCAGAAAAGCTATTTTTAAAATCTTTTTCCTTATTATAAAAGCATTAAATGGTACTATTTAATAGCTTGAAGGAAGAGGAACTAGAAATAAGTGTAGAAGACCACATTCAGTAATTATGGAATCCATAATTCATGGCCTGAGACTGGTGAAGCAAATTAATTTTCCTGCTCAGAGTCTGGGGATGCAAGGGAGGCTACGGCTGGGCAAGTGAATGTGACAAACACAAAATAGGAGATACAGTAATAAAAAACCTATTAGCATGTTTCTGCAGTTTGATTTAAATTAAGATGGACTTGAGGCAATCTTCAGAATTTCTCTAGTACGCTTTTTTGGAACAATTTATTAGTTTGACATTGTGTCTGAGGTATGTATATGCTTTTTAATCTGAGTTCTCAGGACTGTAATCCAGGCTGTGCCTGTATAATCAACAAGAAACTCTGGGAAATACAGGTGAGTACCAGCAACTGGATGGAAATCACAGCTCTCTCCTGGTTTTGTTGAACAGGAAATATCCATATGTTCTCAAATGTAGCCAGAGATGCACACTACTACCCACGGAGGCACCGAAATGAAAGGGTTTGGACACAGGAGCAAGAGGAGGAAGAAAACAGGCCACAGGTACCCAGGAGGGTTAAATAGTGCACCAGGGTGAGGGGTCTGCTTACACATCTGAAGCTAAGACAGGTTGTCCGGTGCTTGAATGCTCAGTGTTCTCCTCCAGTCTGCAACCAAAGTAGAGGTTTTCAAAAGTAACTAGATGGCCTTCCATTAATCACTGCTTTAGACATACATTGAGTTGGTGGGATTACAGGCCCTGGAGTTTCTGTCACCATGTGTTTTGTCAGTGTTTACTTTTTGCAGGCTCCAGTGGTTTGGTAATCCAACAACAGTTAGTCCAGATGTGGGCTGACAACAGACTCCTTGCAGTGTCTTTAATCCTTGTGTAAATTAGCACGTGGTTTCTGCTCGGGTGCTGCACAGGGTTTGTCCAGCCCAGAGCACGATGGGCCTGGGATACTCTTCTACCAACTAAAACTCTGGTCCTTGGATATTTTTTCCACTCTTTAGTTGTACTAAGTTAATTCAGACCAAAAAACCCCAGCAAGTGCTTGCATCCTGTCTGAAGTTACACTACACGTGGTCTGTTACCCCTTTGCATCTCAGCCGTTCCCCAGTGTTTGAACAGAGATGGAGGTTGTCACTGATGGGTACAGTGGGCATCTGTCACCTTGCAAACAAAACTGTAGGAGAAGGAATTGTCAGGAAAACATAATTGAAGAAAAAGAGCTTTAAAGAGCTTTGTGAGATTATCAGTAAAGGTCATTTTGAAATTAAAATGTCATCCCTCCAAGTTTGAAAGTACTTCTTTTTGTTTTCCTTTTAGTTTATATTTGCTACACTGTCAGTCCATGATAGGTACCCCGGTTTCTGTGGGCAGATGCATCCTTTTCCATCTGTATCTTTTCTTGAAAACTGATTATTGTTGTTCTTTCCAGAATTCATATTCTGCATTCATTCAGTTGATGCCAGTTTTCATCATAATAGTCGTGTCAGTTATAACTCAGCTGATGGCCACAAACCCACCCTACAGCCTATTCTACAAATCGTAAGTTGTTTAAAATCACATTTTTCTGGTCTGGGTTTGTGATAAGCAGCTGGGCAGAAGTTGGACTCCACAGCAAAATGCGTGTTAGTGTTCTGTTCTGTTCAGCTCTTTCTCTAGAAAGTGTTATCACTCTGTAAATAAGGAAATACCACAGCCTCTATCCACACATTCTCCTGAGCGCTATCAGGATGAAATTAACCCCATGTGCTTTCTTGCTCTGTGTACTGAACAAAGGGAGGCACCCAGCCAGAAAGCCTTCTCAACTGGTGTGAAGTGTTTGTGCACAGCAGCGATACAGTCTCAGGAATGTGGGTGTAGCTCAGCCACAGCCCTGATCACCTCTGGCCTGCCCAGCCCCCAGGCATCTCTGTACCCCCACCATTTTTTCCCATGAAAAGCAGTTAAGAACCAAATGCTCCTGTCTGCAGTGTAAATCCAAGTCTGCTCCGGAGCCTGAATTCCAGCAGAAGAATTGACAGGCTCTACAAATCATTAAAGCCCTGAAATGCCCTGATATAATGTCTGTAAAGAAGCAGGATCCCAGGGTTGCAGAGGGCAGGATGGTCAGCTCTGGAAGCAGCAGAGAAGCTGCCAGGCCCACTATAATCAGAGTTTGTGGGGCAGAGGAAAACCCACTCACTCCTCTCAGCATCCAGCCTCGGGAGGAAGGAAGCTCTCTAGTGGGGAAGAGCAGACCTGGCTTTGGGGAGGTAGGAGCGGGAGTCTGCAGGGTTTGAGCACAGTCCCAATACTCCCCTTGCTCTGGCTAGGATTAACTGCTCACACGTAGCCCCGGTTCCTCTCCACTGGCACAGCCTGACGCGCTCTGTCGGTGGTTACCACGAGATGTCAGTGTGTAGAGCTGGCATAAGAACAAGAGGGTGGTTGTTATTTTGCTTTGGGTTGGGTTTGGGTTTTTTTTTTTCCAAGTGTTTTGGTATCTGCCAGTCCCATGTGAAACCTCCCACACTGCCCCAAGCAGCTAATCTCGCCTCCTCCCTTTCTCTTGTTGGTTTGAGATTGTATACCGGGCTCAGGCCTGACTTTTAGACTGCTTCTCTGCATCACATCCTTAAAAAAAAGCCCAAAACACAGTCCTAAAAGAAAGTGTTATAGAAATAAAAGCTTTCATCTCTGAGACATAGAAAGAAAAGAGGAGTCTGGGAAATCGAAAGGGGTAAACTGGATTCTACTGTGTAGAATGTAACCTTGGTGTTTGGCTGCCTGCACCTCTTCTGCTGAGCAGTGATTTAAAAAATGCCTGGGCATCTTTGCTCAAATAAGGAAATTCAGTCTAAGGGTATAGTTTAATCCAATGTCTGTTGTCAGAGCAGCTAATTCCTCCTCCAGGATATTCCTTAGGATATTCCTTGCCCTGCTTTGCTTGCTGACGATTATAGAAGGAAAGTGTAACTACAGCCTCCCCTGCTAATTGTTATTTCTGCTAAAGAAACCAGGAAGATCCCATTCCAATTGCATCATGCCCTAAGCAGCACTAGGGCCTCGTGCCTTTCCTGTAATCTCTCTCTGTCATCAGTTCCCATGGAATTCTTGACCCAGCTTGCCAGAAATTGCAGCAAACAGAAGAAAGTGTGTGGAGCTTCTGTTCACAGATAAAAACTGCACTTATGTTTTGGTAGTGTCTTGACTGAGCTGTTGAGAACAAATACGGGATTTGGAAGGAAGGGTGTCAGCTCCTGAGTCAGTTCTTTGCAGATATCTCCAAATGTTCGATATTTTCCTGTGTTTTCTTAGCAGAGGGGGGTGAATTCTGTCTGTTGTGCCCAGCTTGCTGTGCCTGAGGCTTGTGATTTCCTTACCGGGTGATTGAGGGAGCTAGAGTCCTGCAGAAAGTAACTGCAAAGCAGTTGTGGTAAATAGCATCTTCTGGAATTGCTAATATGGAGAAACATCTCTTGATTTCTTTATATTTGGACTGCTTAAAAAAGAAAATATCTGATTTCTCCATGGTGTTTTCACAGGTCCATAGGCCACGTTATTAGTAGAGAAACCGAGAACTTGCAGGTGCCTTACTATGTTGATAAAAACTTTGAAAAGAATTATCAAGGAGCAGAGCTTCAAGAGCTAGAGAAAACGGTTGAAAAAGATTACATAGACTATATTCAGACCAGCTGCTGGAAGGAGAAACAGCAAAGTAAGTTATTTTTGTTCTGACTGTGTGCCTACAACCCCACAGCAGTTGCATGGTGGCTATGCTTCACAAAGCAACTGCTGTTTTTAGCCTCCTTTTCCGATGCTGAGAACATCTCAAGCCTTGCACTGATATTTCTCACACCTGCTTGTAACAAAGAATTTGCTTTTCTAGAGGGTCTGTCAGATCAATTTTAGGGGATCCTGAGAGACAAGTGGAAAGTAGACTTCACCGTTTGAGACGGGGTTTTTTCCACTCAGGTTTTATGCCTGAGTAACTCTTGGCTTAAAACTCTTGTTTTAAATGTAAATTATCTAGCTCTGACAGATTGTTATGGCTAGAAAAGATCTTGACACATCACCTCTTCAGTGTTTCCATGGCTGAAGCAGAGTCATTTTAGCTTCAACTGGCTCTGGGAGGAGACAGACTTAACTTTTTCTTCACAATTTAATCAGGAGAGCCCAGAGCCTGTTCAGGTGCTTTTGGTAATCTTGCAGTGGACTCTGTTACTGCTATCAGTTTTCAAAGAGTGTGCTTCTGTGCTTAGTGTGTGCACTTATTTGCATTTTCTATGTTTAGCTGAGTTTGAGAGCATGTTTTGCACCATAGTCGAGATTTGTCTTTGTAAAAAAAGAACCGAATGCGGAAAGGGAGAAGGCAGAGATGCAAGTGTCAGTGTCACACTCCCAGCAGTCCTGAGGCGATAACGGCCTGTGATGTAACCCCAGATCAGATTGCTGATTAATACTCCTCTAGTTCATTTAAAATAAAGCAAATCCCTGCTTTTTTTTTCTTGTAACCCTACAAAGTAACAGAAATCACAGTACAAGGACTAGGTGGAGTTGGCACATCACAACTCCCTTCTTTGCAGCTAAAGGTGTTCACTCGTTTTAAGGTGATGAGTTCAAGGACTGCTGTGCATGAAGGAACCTGGAAGAAGTGTCAGTGTAAATGTTCAGTAGTAGCAGGCAGGCTGCTTTCACCCACTGGTAGGGCTTTCTGTGGTGCTCCGTGTAACAGGAGGCCTCAGCACACTACTGCAAACATTCCTTGCCGTTCCTTTACCGGTTGCATCAGTGTGGGTGCTTCAGCCAGACCTGTTTAATCCTGTGCCAGAGGGAACGAGCCTTGGTGCTGCCAAACTATTCACAGGTTTTTGATGGGCAGGGTTGTTTTGTTTGTGTTAGGGAAAGTTACCAACCTGACTTTTAAAGAGAACTATGCAAACAGGGGCTCTGAAGTTAGAGAAGGAAAGAATCCATCATCCAAGACCATGAACATCCCAGTCAGCCCCTTAGTTTTTGCTGTGCTTGGCCTGTGCTCTCTGAGCATCTGCAGCTGGCAGTCGCAGCCTCCAAGCGCAGTGTGGCTGTTAATAGCCATGAAGGTGGGCTTGCTATAGGGATGGGATCTAACTCTCACAGAAAAAGCCTTTTAATTGGCCTTGTGCAACTGAAAGTCACCACATTGTCTCTTTCACATAGACCTCAAGCTAAGGAGTGCTGTGCCCCAAAACAGGCAGCGGGGTTTGTGAGCCTAAGAGAGGGGGGAGACGGTCCAGCATCGAATGCCAAGTAATGCCTGCCAAGCAGTGCTCCTCTCTTACACTCAGAGGCTTTATTAGTCACACCTCTGCAAATGTATTCATGAGGTCTGCAAGCAGCAGCAGCCTGAGGAGGCCACGGTAACTAAAACCAGAAATAATTCTCAGAATGATTACTGCCTAGGCCAGCGAGCAGGTAACACACACAGCTGAGACACTGCTAACTTCAGTGCAGCCAGGCTTGTAAAAATAGACTCCAAATGTAGGGTGGAGTGCTGGGGAGAAACACTCTACATATGTTGAGATGGTTCTTAGCTGTCAGTTCAGAACTTTGGTCCATCAGTTCTTGCTGAGGTGTTTCACTTCATGCAGCCGACTTTTCTTTTTTGGTCAGTCAAATGCCTATTAAAAGTAGGTTGGTTTTGTTTGTGAGGGTGCATTTCTCTGTAGCACCACCAAAATGGTCCTAGTTACGCAGGAACAGCTTGAAGTCCTTGGTTTTATGACTGGAAAAGTATTACCTGGTGCCCAGCTACCTCAAGAGAAATTTCCAAGGTAACAAATACATCAGTATCTTGTTCAGCCAGTCGCTTTTATACCTCTGCATGCACAGTGCTCCTCCCTTCAAAGCAGAAGAATGTGCAAAAGTTGGTGTAGGTTTTGGTCTTCTGAAATCTGCAGTGCAGTTAAGTACAAAGAGAGCCTCCCGGGCTTCTACTGGAGGTTGTTCAGCTCTGATGGCTCAGTTGTAAAGTAAGACTGCAGAGAGCTCTGAGTTGTAGAAAATCAGATGCACGACTGAAAAACAGAGAAAATAAGGATGTGGAGCCAGAATGCCATGTTGTAGGACTTCCTTTGAGAGAGAAAGTTCAAAGGAACAACTCTGTATAAAAGAAAGAGACATGACAGAATGAACGCTGTCGAAAGTGCAGGGAATCATTTTGCCCAATGCTGTGAGTATAAACTTAAAGAGTATTTTTTATTTTTACACTGCAGAACTCCAGGGACTCAGGGCCCAGAGACAATTACCTGAGCCTGGTTTTGCTGAAGTCTTGTCAAGTCTATATGCCCACCGGTCCTCGAGTGACGTTTTGCTTATAATACCTGCAAGACGATTCCTGATCTGAAACTTTAATACTTGGTTCCTATCAGTTTGTAAAGCTTTCCAATAAATAGGTGGAGGGTCAAATGGCTTTAAATTGCAGTGGGACAGAGGACATGAGGCATGAAAGGACCTATTGAAGTTCTTTCCCTTCTGAAGGACTGTAAAATGAGGGACTTGTAAGGCGTATGAAAGCTCTGTGAAGAAGCTGAGTGTCATCAGGTAGCCTGTGCTTAGGGAAATTTTGACCTTTTCAGAAACAAATTACTGCTATTCTCTTAGGTGCATCTAATCCTGGCTCTGGAGTGTTCTTCAGGGAGAAAGCTATATTAAGACTTCCTTAGCTCATCAGCAAAAGAAACTTCTCTGAATTACTTGGGGGGAAATAATTTTAACAATGGGATTGTCTCAGCTTTGAGAACAGGGGGAAATAAGCAACGCGCATTCAGGATTGTGGCGTTAATGAACGGGCACAGGGGCCTTTCAGGCAAGTCCCTCAGCTAGCTGCTCACCTGTCTGTGATCAATTAAAAAATAAATTATAGTGCCTTCTGGGTGAACCTCTTGCCAAAGGAATTGTGTTGATGCACGTCCTGGCATTCCTACTTAGCTCACGAGAGGCTGCAGACAGCTGACACAGCCCCAAGGAAGAGAGAGGAAAAGTAGGCGTTGAGGTGCTCTTCCCTTCTGGCTTGTCACTTAAATACTGCAGGGGGTTGTAGAGTAACCCCCGCTGCTGGTCTGTGCCCAGTGGGACATCAGCAAGGACCCCCGCGCCGGTTCGGATGGAGATGGTGGTTTTGCCGGAGACGTGTGCTGTGAATCAGACTGAACGGCGTCCTAGGGGCCGCTCTTGATGCAGCTACTTTAAATATATACATATGGTTTGGAGCAATCACTTGCTCTGTAGCTCTTTACCATCATTCAAAACCTTTTGTGACTTCTATATACAGTTCATGCTTTGTAAACCATAATAATTAGTCTTTTGTTTGGGTTATTGCCCGACCCGTGCACTAGCAGGGAGGGTTATTACAACTGAACTCTCAGGCAGTTCTGAAAACACACTTTTCTGGAGCAGCTGGTTAAACCCTGGTTACACCCGATGGCCTTGCTTAGAAGTTGTGACCCTGCCCAGCTTCATTGGAATGAGGGGAAGTTAAAGAAGAAAACCAAACCAACAGGGATAACAAAGCACTGGGAACAGTTGTTTAACGTAGGCTCATGGCTTCCTCCTGACATGTGGTTGTTGTGTGTTTTCTCCATCTTGCAGAGTCTGACTTGTCAAACTTGGCCAAGCTGTACAGAGACGAGCGGCTAAAGCAGAAAGCTGAATCGCTGAAACTTGAGCACTGTGAGAAGCTCTCCAGTCTGATTGGAATGCACAAAGGGGGCTGACCAGGGCACACACAGTCTGTAGTTTTATTTATTGCTGGGTTAACTTATGTTTTTATTTTCCTTTGTATAAAAAAGGGAAGGAGTCTATTGTAAAGGGTCTGAATATTCGCTTCCTTCTGCACACGGTGCAGAGATGGGCCGACACAAGCTGCAGAGCCAGTGTCTGCTGTGATATATACCTACACTATATTTGGTTCCAAGGACCAGTGGCACTTTGTAAATTAATTCCCTGGGAAATGCTTTTAGTTTGGAACCTGTCTTCATTGGTAGTTTGTCTGCCATCCGAACAGTGTGTTCTTCCCAGGAGAGTAGACAGATGTCTCTGCTTTCTGTATTTTCTATGGACCTGCAGCTCACTCCATCATCGGAACAGCGTAGCTCTCGGTGTTAAGCCCACTCGCCTTCTCATACCGATGCTGGGCGGGTGACCTTGCTCCTACGGTGGTTTGTATGGAGAGTTTCCATGGAAGGTGGCACGTTTCCTTGTGGATGGAGTGCAATATGCAGTGCTTAATTGGGAAGAGACAAGTACCTGCTTCAGGGAGGCACTTGAGCAGGCTCCCAGCTCCACACTGTCAGAGGGACTTGTCTGACTGGGGCCATGCACCGTCTCTTCCTTGGTGAGACAGCAGCAGCATCCAGCAAGAAGACGAGAGTCTCCAGTTCCCAAGCCCAACAGACTGTAGAGAAGGGACAACTGTGTTTGTTTTTTCATCTGTTTTCAGTGGCATATTTTTAAGCTGGCTGTTTAACTCTCATTTTTATCTGCAATCTCTTCTCCAGCTGTTACAGGGGTCCTGCTTTTTCTGGTACAGTTTTGATGTAGCATATTTTTACTCTGTTGAGCCGTTATGAATGTTTCACTGTAGAAATTAATATTGCAAAGAAAAAGATCCATGCAGCAGTGTCCTGTTTTTTCTTGACCTTCTACAAAACCAGGCAGTTGGAGGCAGGGTGAGGGTGGGTTACACTCGTCAGCAGAGTAACGGTGTTACTCCAGTCGGGCATCAGTAACATCCTGAGCCCCTTTCTCTGGGGTGCTGGGAGAATGAACCATTCTCATGAGCAGAATGGGTGCTGGAGGTGTGGGTTTCTGTCCCACTCCCTGCTGTGGGTGTGGGTTTCTCTTGGGTCCTGAGGCTTGGTGCTTCCACGGGTGAGATGTACACATCCCCTGTACAATTAGACTGCAGCATCTACAGCAAAATCGCTGCTGTGAAACGGTGAAAAGAGAAATAAATCATCATTCCTTAAAACAGCAGGTTTGTGTTAGTGTTTGTTCCTCATCAGGCACCCTTGCAGGGGGGTGTTGAGCAGGGTTTGTCAGCCACCCGGGATGGGAAGAGCGCAGAAGGTGCTTTGGCACGGTGGTTGTGAAACACACCTGATGGGAGCGTCTGTACGGGCAGTGGTGCCTGATGGGGTTAGTCTGCATGGGGAACGTGGCTGGCAGCAGGACTGGTGGCCTTGGTTCTGGTGTTCCCCAATTGTGAGCTCGTAATGTGTGTATAAAAGGTGTTATAAACAGCAATGACAAATTGTTCACTCGGTTTAAAATACCTAAATAGAATTTATTTGAGCAAGCGATAAGCAGGCAAAACAGCCCTGGGCAGCCGGGGAGTCTCCTGCTCCAGCAACGGCGCGCACCTCACTCCCCACCAGCGTCCCTTTTTATAGTTCAGGAGTCCCAGGTTTACATGGCACATTCTGGTATCTTTCTGCGGCTGCGTGTACTGTTGCTAGGGGGTCTTCCTAGTGTCTCTGGTGGTCGTAAAGATGAAGGCCGTAGTCTTCCTCAGGTTGAACTTTTCAACTCCTTCCCCTGGCACATGCGTAGTTGTGATTGTTCCAGATGGGCACAATTATTCTTGGGATGTTTCTTTCTTATCTATCCTAGGCACCACCTTCCTAGGGATGCTTCCTACTTATCAGTCCTGGGTCTGCTTTAAATTATTCCAAGGACACTAATCACTCAGGACTAACTAGAGGTGTTCAAGTGAGACATTGTTTATGTGAGGTCGCCTCTGACTTAACCACTATGGCACTTCAAACTATCTTGTTAGTAAGCCCCCCCTTTTAACCCTTTGTAAGCATCTTGTTAGTAAGTAAAAGTGTGTGCACAATAGTTCAATAGCTACAATCAAAACATTCAAACAATTAACAATTGGGGAACCTACTCCTCCCCCTTCGCCCTTATCTGCCGGTTTGAGAACAAATTCCTTATGGATTTTTATTTATTACAAAAGGCAAAGTTCTTTAATGCTGCTTTTTGCATCTTAAATGGTTTGTGGAATATACTTGAAATACCTCAAAGCAGTTGGGTGCCAGGTTCTGGATCTTCCCTGTCCCTCCGGTTTGACTCCACGGCTCTGAAGCGATGCAGGCTGGAGACCAAACATGACTGCTTCACCAGGCCTGTGCTCAAGCTCCTACCCTGCGTCTCGCACTCCGAAGGGACCGTGCCATCCAGCCAAAGCCTGCTGAGGGGCACGCGGCCTGTGGGAAGGGGAGTAGCTTTTGGAGTCTCCTCTCGACTAGGGAAGGGGCCAGGATGAAGCAGGAGATGGGACTGAAGGGTGAAAGCCTTCCCAAAAGTGGTACGGGGCTCCTCGGCATTGCGCTGTTAGGGGCGAGGACACGTGTGCTGTGAGGGAGGGCATCGGGCTCTTGAGGGGCTGCAGCGCTGCACCCGCGCTCCTTGGGGGGAGGCGCTGGCATCCTGCGCTGCACGGGGAGAGGGGCCAGGGAACCGTCCCGTGCCCGTGGCTGCTGGAAGGCGCCGCCGGCGTTAGCCAAAGGCTTCGTCCACAGGAACCACCGGCTCATCCCGGGCTCTCTGAAAGGAGACACAGCGCCGGTGTGCTTGGGCGGGCGCCCCGGGGGAGCAGCGGGGGCTTGGCTTGCAGCCGGCATTGTACGTGGGTTTGTTTCCCGGGGCAAGCCCGGGCCTGCCCCGCGGGGAGCGGAGCCCGGCCCCGGGCCGCCGGGAGCCCCCCCGCCCCGCCCCGCAGTGCGGCCCGGGAGAGCCGCGGGTATTCCCCGGAGGCTGCGGAGGGGTTGTCCCGCCGCTGTCCCGGTGCGTTCCGTGCGCGGTGACCCGGCGGCGGCTCCTTTAAGCCGGGGAGGGCCCGGCCGCCATTTGCCACTGCGGGGGTGCGGGAGATGGCGGCGGGAGCTGCGGGGCGCAGGCGGCCCCCGGGCACCGGCACCGGTACCGGCCACGCCTCCACCGCGGCTGGGGCGGGGCGTCCCCACGGGGCGCCGTGACCCGCCCGGGCCGGGCTGGGGAGCGGGGACCGGCCCCGGGGCTCGGCCCGGCCGGACCTTCCAGGGGCGTCCCCGCCCAGCCCCGCGGCTCGGTCGGTTTCACAGGTCCTGGCCGGCCGAGCCGCGTGTGCCGGGCCGGGGGTCGCAAGCCCCAGCCCGGCCGGTGCTCCGGCGCCGCGGAAAGGGGCTCCGGTGCGGGAGAGGCACCCGGCGAGGGGGTGTCGGGGGCCATCGCGTCCCCGCGGTGCTGGGAGCGGGGCCGGGAGGCGGCTGGGGACACAGCGGCACTTCCCGGCCACCCTCGCAGCCTCCGGCAGTGCTGTCAACACGGAGACGATGCCGGGGTTGGCAGGGCCCGGCCGGGCGTCAGGGTGAAGGACTGGGAGTGAGGCGGCCGGCGGGGCGGGGGTTGGGGTTCAGAGCGGTGACACCAGTCATCGGCCCAAATCTGCCCCGCTCTGCAGCCAGGGCACAGGACCCGCGGGCAGCTGAGTACTGGAGCAGGCTGCCCAGGGAGGTGATGGAGCCACAGTCCCTGGAGGGATGTTAAAGGGGTGTAGATGGAGAGCTTAAGGACATGGTCTAGAGGTGGGCTGGGCAGGGTCAGGCTGTGGCTGAACTCGATGATATAAAAGGGTGTCTTCCAATCTGAGTCATTCTATGACCTTTCCCTCGGATCCTCCCCCAGGATGGTTATTTTATCTGATTCACAAGCTCACACTCCCCTTGTGCCTTCTCTGCCCCCTCCTCACCCCAGCAGCGCTGCCCTGGGTGCACCGACGGTGTCAGCAAGGCTCCTCGGGGAGGCTCAGCTGGATGCTGGTGACCCCGGGCTGGACCAGCCGCTCTTTCCCACCAACTACCAGTGGCCCTGGGACACTGGGCACAGCCCTGGGTGGAGGAAAGGGGATGACAGAACCTTTTTCTGGGATCTGGAGTGGGCAGGGTCCAAGGGGCCAGCTCGGCCCGAGGGAAGCTGCATCCATCCCCCTGCACTGCAAACCTGTCAGCAGGCAGGCGCTGCCGGCACGTCCCCAGGGTGCTCCCGGCTGCGCTGGGGCCAGAGCCAGCAGTGACTCAGCAGGCGCCCGCCGGGCTGCGCGCTGCGAGCCCACGCTGCGGGGAGCGGGGCTGGGGGCTCAGGGGTGCTCCTGGCCAGTGCCAGGCTGGGGGCCTGACCTCCTCGCAAGGGGACCATGGGGTGCTTGCAGGACCCAAGCAACAGCCCAAGGTTTTGGTGTGCTGCAAGCTGTCCAGGCAGCTCCTCTGATGGCAGCCGCATCCCAACGCCCCCCTACCAAATCAGGCTATAGGGATTTGGGGGTTTGAAATCCCCTGCCATGCTCTCTTGCATAAAGCCACCGTGCCAGCGAGTGCTGCCCACGTCAGGTCTCTGCTCCCCGTGGGTACAGGCACCACCAGCAAGCAAAGCCCTGCTCAGCAGTGAAGGGTTAATGCCAGGCCAGCTATGGGGGAAGCTTTCCACCCCCTCCTTTTCCTTGCCAAGGTTTAAATTTAGTTCCTGTGAACTTGGACGACTTGGGCATCGGGTGTCTCTGGGGCTGGCAGTGCCGGGGAGCACCTGCTACCGCTGCTTCACTGCAAAAATCCCTCCCAAAGCTGGGGCTGAGCTCCTCTGGCAGCAGTCAGCAGGCTGCAGAGACCCTCGTGCCATACCAGGCACCCCCTGACTGCTTGCTTTGGGTCCCCCTGAAAAAGGCATACAGTAGGCAAACATCAAGTCTTGTGAACCCCAGAGATGCTCGGTGCCCGGTTTGATTTCAAGCCTCGAGTTTGCTCCTGGCTGCTCACAGTTCGGTTTGGGGGAGCTGCTGCTTGGGGCAGGGTGGTCTTTGGGGAAGCCTCCAGGGTGGGGATGCACCATCCCCGTGATGAGGCAGGAAGGAGCCATGGAGGGGAGAGAGTGGCAGCCCCACCGTGCCCTCCGCGCCAGGGATGGAGCATCCCCCCCGGGAGGGGTGGGGCTGTGGGTCCCCCAGGTCAGCCCATTCTGCCATGCTGGGGGGGGACACAGCCCAGGTACCCCCGGAGGTGCGGGGCATACCCTGGCACCTCTCCTTCGGGTTTGGGGAGCAGCAGCCTGGGACGAGGGGGCAGGGGATAGTGCTGGCAGCCCCCCAGCAGCCCCCCGAGGCCGGGGCGGGCGGTGGCATCCCTGCAATGTGCTTGGCATCGCCTCCCCCGGGCTGGCGCTCGCTGCGTCCATGTGATCGAGGGGCTGCTCCGTCCCACCGCGGGGTCCAGCCGCCCTGACGGCGAGCGAGCCAGAAGGTCGAGCCGGCGTCCCAGGCAGAGCGTCCCTGGCTCCGAGGAGGGTCCCCTGGCACCAGCTGGCACTCCTCAGGGCCGTCCCCGCCATGCTGCCCCGCGGGAAGAGGGACCCCATCCTGCTGTCCCACGCCGAGCTGCCCGGCGCTGACGGGGAACGTCCCCGCAGCGGTGGGGACGGCCGGCGGTCTGCGTCGGAGGAGGAGGGCCCCCTCCCCGGCCTGTCCCGCGACGACCTCGCCAAGAGCATGTCGGGCTCCTCCGTCTCCTCCTACCACTCTGCCCTGTGCTCAGAGGGGACAGACACGTTCAAAGACTGCCTGGAGTTTCTGGACGACGAGGGGACGCCCGCCCGGGACACGGGGCGGCAGGGTGGCAGTGCCGAGGTGGCTACTCCAGGGCGCTGGGCTCCGGCGGGGGCCCCCGGCATCCCCCCGCCGCCCGGCCCCCTCGCCCGGCCGCGGCAGGCTCAGCTGTCCATCTCGGCTAAGAATAGCCCGGCACCCAGGCAGGGGGGCAGGATGGGTCCCCTGGGCAGGGACCGGCAGCCTGCGGCCACCACCACCACCACGGAGCTGGCTCTGCCCCGGCAGCCCGGGGGGATGCTCGGCGGGGTGCCCAGCGATTCGGACGAGGCAGACGGCGAGGTGCGGGCGCTGACGGCCAGGGCTTTCCACAGCATCTCCGGTCCTCCCGGTGCCCGCCTGGACATGTGCAGCTCCCACACCTCCTCCAGCCTCTCCAACTCACTGTCAGAGGACAACGGGCGGCCACGGCGGTGGCAGGCAGCTGGCGGCGAGTCCCGGGGCACAGCGGCAGCCCCCCACGGCAGGGTGGGCTGGCCCTTCCCCACAGGCATGGACAGGGAGCTGCTGGGCAAGGAACAGTTCGAGTGCGTGGAGCTGGAGCTGGAGAGCAGCGAGGCCAGGAAGGGCCACGGCAAAAAGAGAACTGTCCCCAAGCGCCAGATCCTGCTGAAGAGGAAGGAGAGGAAGGAGACGGGGTTTGGCCCCTGGGGTGACAGCCCGGTCCCCCAACCCCTGCCCCCGGCCAGGAAGGACTCCCCCAGCAAGGGCAGGGCCATCAGAGAGGACTTCAGGCTCAACTACAAGCAGTTCATGAAGACGGCGTCCCTGGATGCTGATGCTGGCAAGACCCAGGCAGCCTCTTGCCTGGTGAAAAACGTCCTGGCCAAGAAAATGCAGTACGAGCAGAGGATCCGGATGGAGCAGAAGGGGCTGCGGGGCAGCTCCACCTCCTCCGTGCCATCCTCTGCCGGCACCGACCTGCTGGGGAACGGCCTGGAGGGCAAGTCCAGCTCCCTCTCCCGCTCAGACTGCAGCTTCTCAGCCGAGGACCTGCGAGGCAGCGGGATGCCGGTGGCCGTGGGGGACAGCATCACCACCCGCCCCACCAAGGGGGTGGTGCTGAGCGAGGCGACGAGGGAGAGCGTCTGCAAGCTGAAGACAACCTTCAACGAACTCAATGAGAGGATGAGGTACCGGGAGGTGCTGGAGGGTCACTGGCTGCCCAGTGCCACCGAAGAGCCGGCGCCAGAGAGGATCCACTTCCAGCGAGCACGAGCCTTGTTTGAAGCCCAGCCTGAGGCGGGGAAGGTGCTGGACATTGCCCCCAGATTTGAGAGAACACCGAAGCCGTGGCCCAGCTTGAAGCAGCGAGCCATCCGCCCCGGCCACCCCCAAACCCTCACCTTCGAGGCCGAAGGGCTGGCGCTCCCCACCACACCGCCACGCCGCCTCTTCACCTCCCAGGCGCAGGAGGTGAGGCTGGTGCCGCAGAGCCAGCGGGAGGAGAAGCCACCAGCAGTGCCCCGCCGGCCGCCCAGCCCTGACACCCCAGCCCGCAGGTCCCCACCAGCCGTTCCCCCCAGGATGGAGAATAAAGGGAAGGGGCGCATCCCACAGCCCCGGGACGTGCGCAAGCTGGTGAAGAGCAGCTACAGCCTCTGCTTCGGGAGCACCGGTGCAGCATCCCCCGGCACCACGGCACCGGCGAGCGGCGGGGAGCCACCGCCGGCTGCCCCGCTCGTCATCCACTGCACCTCCGTCCGCCGACGGGAGACGGCAACCGAGCCGGAGGAGGGGGACGTGCCAGCAGCTGCGGGCCACGAGCCAGCCCCGGCATGTGCCGAGGGCCCCACACAGCTTGCCAGTGGCCAGCCAGCTCCCGCCCAGGGCTCCCCCGTCCACATCACCAGGGTCCAGGCCATGCGGAGAGGGGCGGATGCTGCGGAAGGACCGGCAGCATCCCCCCCACGCCGGGAGCGGAGCGAGCTCAGGGTGCCGCCGCGGGTGCCAGCGGTTGAGGGGGTGCCGCACCTGGAGACCCACCTCCATGTCCTGGTGGGCCGGCGGTCCCCAGCGTCGCCCAGGGAGGGCTCCCCAGCTCAGAGCAATGCCGTGCTGTGGACAGAGAAGACCGTTCTCCTCCCACCGCCACCGGGTCCCATGGAGGAGAATGACACCAGAGGAACCGGAGGGCCCCACAGTGCTGAGGGGCCCGAGTCAACAGTGCAGCAGCATGGCAGCGACAGCGGGGACCCCCAGGTCGGACCCCCAGCCGGCAGCAGCAGTGAGTGCCAGCAGCCTGGGAAGGCAGCGGAGAGAAGCACACCAAAGGCACCCACACAGGAGCGGGTGTTGGCTGGGAGCACTGGCTCTGTGGGCAGCACCAGCCCCGCTGCCCCGTTGGGAGCCGGTGAGGCCAGCAAAGGTCCCTCTGGCCGGCTGTCAGAGCGGAGGGAGGGCTGGGAGCATTCGTCGAAGTGGCCGGCAGCCACTGAGCCGTGCCTCCCTGCTTCCCTGCCGGAGAGCTCCAATTACTTAGCAATTCCTGTGAAACCCCCCAAATCCTCTCCAATGCCAAAGCTGCCCTCGGTCCCCAGCCCAGCCAGCATGTCCTTTGGAACCCCTGTGGTCCCTAAACTGGTCAGTGCATCCTTTGGGACACCCTTAATCCCCAATCCAGCCAGCATGTCCTTTGGGATCCCCACGGTCCCTAACCCAACCAGCGCAGCCTTTGTGACTCCCACGGTGCCCAACCCAGCCAGCAGACCCTTTGGGACCCCAACAGTTCCCAACCCAACCAGCGCATCCCTTGGGACCCCCACGGTCCCCAACCCAGCCAGCAGACCCTTTGGGACCCCAACAGTTCCCAACCCAACCAGCGCATCCTTTGGGACCCCCATGGTCTCCAACCCAGCCAGCGCATCCTTTGGGACCCCCTTGGTCCCCACCCCAACCAGTATGCCCTTTGGGACCCCCATGGCCAACTCATCTTTTGGGTACCCATCAGCCTCCAGCCTGGCCAGTACATCATTTGGGGCTCCCTTGGTCTCCAACCCCACCAACAAGTCTTTTGGGACTCCCTTGATTCCTTGCCCAGCCAGCTCATCCTTTGGGACTCCCTTGGTCCCCAACCTGTGTGGTGCATCCTTTGGGACCCCTGCAGTCCCCACCCCAACCAGTATGTCCTTTGGGACCCCCTCAGTCCCTAATCTGGCCAACCCATCATTTGGGTTCCCCTTGGTCCCCAACCCAGTCCCCACTTCCCTTGGTCACCCATCAGTCTCCAACATGGCCAGCTCATCTTTTGGATCCCCTTTGGCCCTTAACCCAGCTGGCGCTCCACTGGGAACCAGTGTGTGTCCCCTGGCCGGTGGTAAAGCTCCCCAGAGCAAACCCAGCCTTGAGGCTGCACCACCCCATCCCTCTCAGGGCCCCCTCACTGGGGATCACCCGGTACTGCTGCCCCCAGCCCAGCCCCCACCTCGCCTCGAGGACGCTCCCCATTTCCCAAGGAGGATCGACAGCGCCTCGCCAAGCAGTAAGAATGCACCCAGCCCCACCAAGCCCTTCGCCCCCCCCCCGCCCACGCACCGGAGGATGCTCGTCGATCCCGACAGCGGGAAATGCTACTACATGGAGCCGCCGCGGCAGCCCCAGCTGAAAACGCTCTACGACCCCGAGACGGGGCAGTACCTGGAGGTGCTCATCCCACCAGTGGCATCGCACGCCGGCCTCTACCAGGCTCCTTTCAACCCCCTGGTCATGGCCCCAGGGGTCTACGCTCCACCCTACGTGCCCTACAGCAGCTTCCCAGGGCCCCCGGCACCCCCACCGCCCACTGCCCCCTCCCCAGTGCACCCCGACCTGCCGGCTGCTGAAAACCCCGGCTGCTCCAGGACCTTCAGCCCTGCTCCCAAGGGTGAGGGGCCGCCTGCTGCTGGGGGTCCTGACTGGGGGTACCTGGAGAGCCTGTACTACATCCCTACAGGGATGCGGGCCAGCCCCGGCCCCAGCCCCAGCCAGCCCCCTGCCCGCACCAGCCCTGCCGTGCCCGAGAAGGGATCGCTGCTCCAGATGTGACCGTCCCTTCCCAAGCAGCCAGGCTTTGACCCCAACGTCAGCATCGTCTCAGCGTGGGCGATACCCCCTGCCGAGCTGGCCAAGTGCCGAGGGGCCTCAGGCTCCAGCTGGCCCCCCCAGCTCCTCATGGGAACCGGGAGAAAAAGGGTGTTTTCCAGCGGGAGCTCTCGGCCACCCCAGGGAGGTGTCACCAGCTGCCTGGCACAGGGACCACCCGATGTACGGTGCCTGCTCTTGCCCACACTGCTGGTCCCGTCCCAAGGGCTGTTCACAGGGGGAGATGATGGCCCAGCCACCACCAGCCCCACCCCAGCCACGGCTGCAGCATGGACTCCCCAAAATAGTAATAAAAGTGGTGAGATGACATCAAACCCTGTGTCTTCGTCCTGTGTGTCTGAAGTGGGGGGGCTGCAAGGGGCTCCCCTGGTCCCATCAGGGAAGCTGAGGCTCTTGGACCCTGCAGTCTGTCTGTCCTGGAGCACCCATGGGATGAATCCCTGGTGCTGGGGTGGGGAGGGGAGGGGGAGGGTGGCAGGAGGGGATTCTGTGGTCCTGGCTGAACCCACACACTCCAGCCCTGACCCCCACAGCCCAGGAGGCTCCACGCCATCCCAGGGATGGCTCAAGGAGGAGGAGTCAGGTGTTACAGGACTGAATTGCACCAAAAACCCTCCCGAGAGGGGACAGTTGGTTGGGGACACCCCATGCATGCACACCCCCACCCCCCACTCTGGTGCCCTGGGGATGGATGGAGCCACGTCAGCCGGATGCAGGTGCATCAGCACCCGTTTGCTGCCTGAGGGGGGTTTATAGCCACCCCACGCCTCTGCCCCGGCACTTTCGGCATCGCGGCAGGATGCAGGCGGCGCTGGCAGTGTGGCTGGTGCTGAGCCTGCTGGCAGGGACCGGGGCTGAGGAGATGTGTGGGGGCCCCCCCAAAACCTCATCCCGCTCCATCTCTGCCCCCCAGCTCAGCACTGAGGAGCGGCTCTCGCCCCACATGCCCGAATCCCTGCGCTGTGACGCCTGCCACGCCATCGCCTTCCAGGTGGGGATCGGGGAGATGACACCCCAAAACTCGGGAGGGAAGTGGAGGGGGGAAGAGCCCTCGAGGGGATGATCTGGCCTGGGAGATGCTGCCGGCTGCCCCCACCCTGTGCCGGCACCCCAAAACCAGCCCTTGCAGCTACTTGTGGAGCCAGCACCATGTGTGAATGTCCTTCAGCTGCCGGGGCTGCAAGGAGAGGGGGGTCTCCCTGTCCCCGCTCCGAAGTGCTGGGGTGGGAAGGCTGCCACCCTCACCGGTCTGTTTCTGCCCCCCCCTTCACCCCAGCTTGAGGAGCAGCTGCGCAAGGCGGAGGGGAAGACAGGCAGGAAGGCGCTGAGCGAGTCCGACTACGTGGAGGTGCTGGAGAGGAGCTGCTCGCAGGGCTGGGACAGGTCAGCAGGGCGTCTCCAGGGGCGAGGACGGGGTCCCGGGGACTTGGGGGTGGTGTCTCCAGGGACCAGGGTGTCCCAACCAAACCTCTGCCTCTCCCTGCAGCTATGGGGTGCTGGAGCTTGATGGGGAGAAGCGGCTGTCTGGGCCAGGGATGCTGAGGCAGGAGCCCATGAGCGTGATGGTGTTGGGGGGGCCCTGGCCGGCTAGGTAAGTCAAGGTGGGGGGTGATTGGCAAAGGGGGGTGGGGAGTGGTGTGCCAGGCCCTGTCCTCTTGCTGCCATGGCAGGGAGACACAGCATGACCCCCACTCTGGCTCCACACAGGCTGTCCAAGATGTGCCACGGGTACGTGGGTGAGCAGGGCGAGGCGCAGATCTATGGGGCGCACCGGCGGGGCCCGGCTGCCCTGCGGGAGCTGCTCTGCCACGGGGAGAAGGGGGCCTGTGCTGGCAGCAAGGCTGGGGGGCCAGCCCCCGCCAAGGCCACACAGAACGAGCTGTAGCCCCGGTGCGGTTAATGCTTAATGCCCCGGTGACCTTCGGAGCCGACTTCGTCCCCAGCGAGAACCGACACGTGCCAGGAGGTGGGCACCGTCCTGACATCGCCTGTCACCACCATTGCCACCGGCCCTCGATGCCCAGGCCGTGCCGGGAGGGTTTGGTGACAGTTGGTGCCCGTCCTGCACCACCAGACCCCCCGGTGAGCCAGAATTACTCTGTAACCCACGGGCTCTAATGTTTCACCAGCCCGGCACCCATGGCAGGAGCGTCCCGGCCCCGCCGGTGGTGCCAGCCCTAATTAAAGGAGTTAATGGCTGATCTGTCCCCACGGCAGCGCTCCCTGGTTTCACAACCCACAGCCAATGGCTGCTGGCCAGGCTGACGCCCTATGGCCGCAGCCCGGCCCGGGTGGGGACTAAAGTCCTTCCCATGGCCATAAAACCCTGCGCGCAGTGACATCGCCGCCGGGGCCACGTCGCTGGAGGATGGGGACCCACTCGGGAGAGCTGGCTCAGCCCCAGGTGACCACAGCCTCTCTCTCCATCCCCATCCCCTCCTCGGCAGGGTGTCCTAGGGCAGCAGGGAGGGAGGTGGGTGGCCAGGGTGCCGACCCTGATCCCAGCCGGGGCTAGCAGAGGATGAGATGAGCAGGAGGGCTGTGGCAAAGCCCGGGACGAGGGGGATGCACTGGGATGCTGCAGCTGGCACTGGCTGTGTCATGCTTCCTGGTAGATGCTCCGGGCATCCCAGAGCCAGTGGGACCCTCCCCTGCCTCCCCTGGGGACAAACCATCGCGTAGGGACAGCAGGTTTCAGACCCCAGACCTGTCTCGGGGTGGGCAGAGCCAGTGCTGGGGGGCAGCTAGCCACGGGTTTCAAGCCAGGGCCCTTGTCCCCACGGGACAGAGCCTGTCCTCATCCCATGGGACACCCGGGACGACACTGACCCGGGTGCCACCTCACCCTTGCTGCCAGAATGGGAACTCGACTCTTGCCCCAGCTGGACCCCCACATCCCCCTGGGAAGGAGCTGCCTGCACTGGGCAGGGTGAGTACGGGGCACCCCTGCACAGAATCCCCCAGAGCCTTCTGCACCCCACCATCGGGCGGACACCAGGTGGGACCCCTCCCTGCCCCTGAGGGTGCTGGAGGTCCCTTGGGGCAGTCTGTGCCACCCCTGAGGGGGAAATGTCCCCCGGGTCCCCAGCCCCCCGGAGTGAGCCGGGGCTGAGCTCTGCCTCCTGCATGCCAGGACCCTGGGGAGGGCACCAGCCCCCCCCGGCCAGAGGTGGACATGCTCTACCGGATTGAGGACGTGCCCCCCTGGTATCTCTGCGTCCTGCTCGGCTTCCAGGTGCGGCCTGGAGAGGGGAGGGTCCCCCATCAGCAGAGCCCTTGCCCTCGCTCCCTGCAGCGTGGGGCACCCCATGGCACCTAGCCCCACTCAGCCTCCCCATCCCCACCTCACCCTCCAGCACTACCTGACCTGCTTCAGCGGCACCATTGCCGTCCCCTTCCTGCTGGCCGAGAGCCTGTGCGTGGGCAAGGACCAGCTCACCGTCAGCTACCTCATCGGCACCATCTTCACCTGTGTCGGCATCACCACCCTCATCCAGACCACCGTGGGCATCAGGTAGAGCCGCGGCCCCGGCAGAGACCCCCCCGCCTGTCCCCAGGCCGTGGGCGCAGGCATCCCCTCTCGTGCCCCTCCCAGGCTGCCCCTCTTCCAGGCGAGCGCGCTGGCCTTCCTCGTCCCTGCCAAGTCCATCCTGGCCCTGGAGAAATGGCGATGCCCGCCTGAAGGTGAGGGCAGGAGGGTGTACTGGGCGGGATGTCTCCAAATGCTCCCCTCCCCACGACCAAGGACCACCTCACCCCTCGTCCCTCCCCAGAGCAGATCTATGGCAACTGGACGCTGCCACTCAACACCTCCCACATCTGGCAGCCCCGCATGCGAGAGGTACTCCCCGCCATCACCGCCATGGGACCCCAAACTCCCGGGCAGACTGCTGACTGCCCCCCTCCCCTTCACCCCCCATCCCATGCCCTGCAGATCCAGGGGGCCATCGTGGTGTCCAGCCTGGTGGAAGTGGCCATCGGGCTGCTGGGGCTCCCCGGGGCGCTGCTCAGCTACATCGGGCCGCTGACCGTCACCCCCACCGTCTCCCTCATCGGGCTCTCCGTCTTCCAGGCAGCCGGCGAGCGGGCCGGCTCCCACTGGGGCATCGCTGCACTGTATGGCACAGGGATGGGGTCGGGAAGGGATGACAAGCAGGAAGGGGTGTCTCCCATTGAGCTGGGAGCACAGCAGGGGTGTGAGGGACCTGCTCTCTTCCCCCCCCAACCCCAGGACCATCTTCCTGATCGTCCTGTTTGCCCAGTACCTGCGGCACATCACCGTCTGCCTGCCCGGCTACCGGCGGGGCAGCGGCTTCGTCCTGTTCCGCGTCCAGATCTTCAAGATGTTCCCGGTAGGGCCCAGCCTGGTGCTGACAGGGCCTGGGAGAGAAGGGGGAGCGTTCCCCAAAAGAAACCCCCCCTTTTTTGAGCACAGGGTTGGTCTGCAAGTGGTGCAAGGTGTGTCCCTGCCCCTGCCCCCACAGATCATCCTGGCCATCATGGTGATGTGGCTGCTTTGCTACGTGCTGACGCGCACCGGCGTCTTCCCCAGCCAGCCCGAGGTGTACGGATACAAGGCCAGGACAGATGCCCGCGGAGAGATCCTGTCTGTGGCACCCTGGTTTCGGGTCCCCTACCCCTGTGAGTGCCAGGAAGCCCCATGGCATGCAGGTGTCACCCCCTCCCCCCCCCTGTATACCCCTTTGTCCTGGGGGATACAGGGACCTGGCACAGCATCACCAGGGCTGGGGAACAGCTATGAGGCCCCAAAGTGGCACTGGGGAGCCCCAGAGGGGCTGGGTCCCGGGGTGCCCCCCACCCTGACACCCCACCCTGCCCCTTGCCAGGCCAGTGGGGTCTGCCCACGGTGACCTCAGCTGCTGTGCTGGGCATGTTCAGCGCCACGCTGGCAGGCATCATCGAGTCCATCGGGGACTACTACTCCTGCGCCCGGCTGGCCGGAGCCCCCCCGCCCCCTGTGCATGCCATTAACAGGTACAGCCAGCTGGCTCTGCCGCTTCCCTGCACGCAGCATGCCATGGCATGCCCAGGCACCAGGCAGGGACACAGCAGGAGAGGGGAGTGGTGGCGGGGACCAGCCTGGTTGCATTGTTCCCCAGGGGTATTTTCACTGAAGGCATCTCCTGCATCATCGCGGGGCTGCTGGGAACTGGCAACGGCTCCACCTCCTCCAGCCCCAACATCGGAGTCCTGGGCATCACGAAGGTACCAGGACCGGGTCACAGACCCGATTCGGTTGGGGAGGGACAGGGGTGCCATCACATCTCTCCGTGTAGGTGGGGAGCAGGAGGGTGATACAGTACGGGGCTGGCATCATGCTCATCTTGGGCACCATCGGCAAGTTCACGGCGCTGTTCGCCTCCCTGCCCGACCCCATCCTCGGCGGGATGTTCTGCACCTTATTTGGTAACCATGGCACACCAAACCCTGGCAGGCCCAGGCCATTTTCCTGGGGATTCGGGGTCTGGTGATCCCGAGGGATGCAGGGCAGGCTTCGAGGGCTTGGGGCTGTGTTTGGATGCGCGGACAGCTCACCTCCCCACCTCCCCCCCCCAGCAGTGTGGACATCCCTGCCTGTCCACAACCCAGCCATCCCCTCCCGGCAGCATGGGCATTCCCACCTGCCCACAACCCAGACACCCCCCCTTCCCAGCAGTGTGGGCATCCCTGCCTGCCCACAACCCAGACACCCCCCCTTCCCAGCAGTATGGGCATCCCTGCCTGCCCACAACCCAGCCACCCCCCCTTCCCAGCAGTGTGGGCATCCCTGCCTGCCCACAACCCAGCCACCCCCCCTTCCCAGCAGTGTGGGCATCCCTGCCTGCCCACAATGCAGCCGCCATCTCTGCCGCAGGCATGATCACGGCCGTGGGCCTCTCCAACCTGCAGTTTGTGGACATGAACTCCTCCCGCAACCTCTTCGTGCTGGGCTTCGCCATGTTTTTTGGGCTGACGCTGCCAAACTACCTGGATTCCCACCCCAAGGCCATTAGCACAGGTACCCACCCAGCAGGAAAAGCCCCGATTTTGGGTGTTTAGGGAGGGAGGAGGGCAGATCTCGCAGGTTCTTGCCCACCCTGGGTAAGAAATGAATCAATTAATTAAGGAAATCCCCGCCCCTGCTCAGTCCCCACACTCCCACAGGTGTCCCCGAGCTGGACCAGATACTGACAGTGCTGCTGACCACGGAGATGTTCGTTGGGGGAACCATCGCCTTCATCCTGGACAACACCATCCCGGGTAAGCAGAACCCAGGGACAATGGGAGGGAGCAGGGAGGCTTGGAGATGGATTAATTTTGGCTGGGAGCTGCAAGAGGGGTTCACAGGGTGAGGGGGGGGCTGCAGCCGCGCATCCCAGGGCCTCGGCTGACGTGGTGCTGGCTGCTGCAGGGACGCAGGAGGAGCGAGGGCTGGTGCAGTGGAAGGTGGGTGCACATGCAGACAGCACGGCGAGAGCCAGCCTGAGGAGCTACGATTTTCCCTTCGGGATGAGCGTGGTGAGGAGGAGCCGGTGGCTGAAGCACGTGCCCATCTGCCCTGTGTTCACGGGGTTTAAGGCCTGGGCGAGGGGCAGCAGCGAGGCAGCGGCCGCAGACGTGCCGGATACCACAGACGGGCTCTCTGTGTGCACCAAGGTCTGAGTGAGGGGAGGGCTCGTGCTCCGGTGCTGGAGAAGCCGAGCCGAGTTCATTAGCACCCACCAAGTCCGAAGCCGAGGCTTCTGGTGCTCCCCTCCAACACAGGGCTGGGGAAACTCCAAAGTGCCTTTGGGAGACATCCCAAGCTCCCAGGGTACCGGCCTGGGGACCACCACGCCCCATCTCAAGCCACGGCTGAGACCCAGCGCTTGCTGAAGCTTGCCACACCAGCGGAGCCAGCCAGAGCCCCCTGGGGCTGCCACCTCCCAGCCCCGGGGATGGGGATCTTCACGCTGTGCCCTCAGCTTCGGCAGGGTACCCAGTGGCTGAAGCGGGCTCTGGGCAGGGCCCAGTGTCCAGGCCTGTGCCAGGATGCCGATTTTTAAGACCATGCAGTAAAAAAATTAAAAAGTGTTGAAGCCCACCTGCTGCACCAGTGTCTCTGCTGCGCCCTGCGCCGCACCCTCGTCCCTTCTGCATTTCGAGGGTCCCAGCAGCTTCCTGTGCTCCTGCCCAGCATGGAGACAGGCTGGATCCCGGCTCCCGCGTGTCCAGTGGCTTCTGCCCGCACCCTGGTGCAGGGGGAGAGGCGGTTCCGCATGAGAGCCTGGCAAACCCGTCCTGCTTTGGGGAGCATCACATGGCTGGCTCTGTGCCCGCTGCTCTGGTGAAGCCACCCTGTGCAGCCACTGGCTCCATGGCTGATGGTCAGGTCCATTCCTGGGCTTGATTTTAGCACCAGAAGGCCGGAGTGGGAGCCAGTGTTGCAGCCCCTGGCGCAGTCTGTCTTGCTGGCACAGCGGCACAGCCACGCAGTCACTCCCCAGCCCGAGCAGGAAGAGCAGAACCAAAAAACCCCTGGGCTGAGCCACAGACAGTTCAATGAGCGAAGCGAGGAAGAAAATAACCCACCAAATCCCCCAAGCAATGCAAATGCAAACACCCGCCACCTCCTACCAACCCGCCATGCCCAGGCCGGCTTTGAGCCACCTCCTTCCCCCCTGCCTCTTCTGCTGCCCCAGCGCTGCTGTGAGAAGGACGTTATGTGGTGTGTGATACCCCCAGGTCTGCTCCACCACCCCCCCACCTCTCACAGGGCTGGAGGAGCAGAGCAAGCCACAGCACTGTGCCAGTGCTCTGGGTACCAGCCAAACAGTGGCGCCTGTCGCAGCTACACACCCCAGGCCCAGCCAGACATGGCTGCTCCATCCCAGCAGAGCCCCGAGGGAAGTTCAACCTCTCCCACACATCTCTCCGCGTGCCAGGGGCCTGGGACACAGGAGGGGAACAAAAGACCCCATCTGCAAATATGAGGGAAGCTGGTGGGAAGACTGGGTGCCACACTGCACACTAGCTCCCAGCAGCTGCGCTTGCTCACCAGCCACAGGCAGCTCACGGAGCTGGCTGAGCCCAGGGGTAGCGCGCCCAGCTGCGCAGGGCTCCTCCAGCCAGACACCGGCCCCAGGTATAAATAAGCCGGGGCCCAGCCGTGTGTTGCTGCCTGACCCACCACTCCAAGGGCTGGAGACAGAACCATTTCCAGGGCAGTGGAAACCCTAGTAGTAATTTGCTGCTCCCAAGGAAAGCCAGATCCCAGGTGAGGACAGGGTGGGAGGATAATCACGCACAGCAAGGAGCTAATTGCAATTAACATTTTGCAGAGCAAAACGAGTTGGTCTGAATTCCTCTGAGGGGCTCATCCTCCTTGGAGCAAGACCGACACTACAAGCAAACACCCATGTAACGGCTTCACCTCCCTCCTCCCCTTCTGCAGGGTGGCAGCGTCACTTCTGGAGTGTTGGATCTATACAGAGGTTAAAAAGAATTCAGGAGAGAACCAGCAAGGCTGGACAGAGTTACAGAGCACGAGGGGATCAGACCTGTCCCTGAGGGCTGCTGGAGGTCATGACTGCACCCGCATCCCACAGCTCTCTGGGGCTTACAGGACCTGCAGCACCCCAGGTCCAATGGCTGGCCTGGCAGAAGGATTTATAGCAGCAGCAGCAGCGCTCAATGGGGACAGGCAGCGGTGAGAAGGAAGGAGAACAAGGGCAAGGCCACAGGCTGAGTGCGAAGGAAGAAAGAAAAGAGCAGAGTCCGACCTGGGGTGAATACACCCCGTTACGTGTGTGACATCACCCCTTCCCCGCGCACGCTGCCGACGCATTTCCGTCGCGATGCGCATTCACCAGACAGCCACCACTTCAGTTCTACTATTATTTATTTTTTTAAATATTTTTGAAAAAATATAATTTTTTTACAATATTTTCAACTTAAACACTATTCACACTGAACACGTATGGCAGCTTAACCTACCCGAATATGAAGTTTAAGAAGCCAAAACTGTTCTAGCTTTATTAAAAGGAAAAAAACCAACCCCAAAACAAAACAAAACAGAAAAAAAAGAAGTCGTTGTGCTGTAGACTATTGTGTAGTGATGATTAAACAAAGCAAGGGAAAAGCACCACTCAAATCACTAACTCTAGGGTTTCCTTGGTTAAATCCAGCTGGGATAAAGTCGTACGCTAAAAGTTACATAGGCAGCGCTATGTACGGACCCGGGTTCTTGGAAGAAATTGTGATGAAACTCACATCTCCTTTAACATAATTAGGAAGCAAAACGTTTCTAACATGATAACATACGGCAAAGTACAGGGAGTTCCTTCCTTGCCGCCGCTCGGGTGTTAGTTGGGTAGCTGAGGACTACGACTCTGTGCAGGTCTGTAAGGTTGCTGTTAAAGCTCATGCCGCTTCGAAGGAGCATGAAGGTTTTTCCCGGGGAAAAGAAATTAACATTAGTAAAGGTACTGATATTTCAAAGGAAAGTTAGCTAATTTGCATAACAATCAGATCTCCTCGGTGTTGGTGTTTTTTGAAGTTAAGGCATTATCAGGTGCACGCTGGCACCAGCTCCCGCTTCGAGTTAAACACAGAGCACCTGTAAGCGAGCTCCGGAACGCGGTTAGAAAGACAGAGTCTGCCGAAGGTTTTATAGACGTGGTTACTTTGTCTCAACTTGACTGGTGCTTCTTACCTCCCTCGCCGCCTCCTCCGCAGAGCGCCCCGGCCCAATTATGCTTCCATTAAACTTTTGACAGGTTTACTTAATAACAGTCTCAGCACTTTTATTTGAGCATGCAAGACTAACAAAACTTTGGCAATGCATAAGTGTAACACAGTGACAAGAAGAGAGAGCTTTTACAATTAAATCTTCTAATACTGGCTTCACAGTGTGGAAATTGTGCTACATCCACCAAGAGAGGGCCCAGTCTACTCAAATATTTAAGTACTTCACCCCGGGAACAAACTCCTTTGCGTTTGGATTCAGGTTACTCTTGACCTGAGGGAGGGAAAAACACAAGTCTGGTTGAAGCATTATTTCCACCGTTCGTTTTCGAGCCAAACACGACACCAGGCTGACAGCATTAGGAAGAGGTTACAGCCTTAGAGTAATGGACAGGCACATTGTTGGGCTTCTGCATATACCCAAAATCTCTACAACCAGGGGAAAAGCTCACTCCTCTGGGCCAGCCCCTGAATTATCCATCCTTACTGAGCACCAGCTCGGTGTTTCAGTCCAAGGAGGGAGTAAGAAACAGGAAAGCCAGAGGCCGGCATCAACTACAGCAACTTCAATTGAGGCTGAAATAGCTTTTTCTGAAGCTGAGCCGGTCAAATGTGCCACAGGGGGTTTAGATCTTGCTTACTGAAGCAAGGGGAGACTTGTTCCAGGAACTGGAGCTGCTTCTGGGAATTTAAGGTGTATGAGCACTGTACTGACTGCTGAGTTGCTATGTCTGCGACTGCCCACCCTCCTGCTTGGCAAAAGGATGCTCCAGGCTCTGCAGCTACAGGTGGGCAGCCTGCACTCCCAGAAAGAGCCCTCAGTCCTAATGAAACAGAGGAGAGGGCTTTCTGCGCTCTTAATCGAGTCCAAAACTGCCACCTGCAGCTGCTTAAGCTTGGAAAAGCAGGGGCTGGCTTCTGAAGGTCACAGCCGTTCTGTGACATGAGCATGGGGTTTGTGCTCTGTACCAGTAACTCTGTATTTTGTGAAGGAAGATGCACACACACACACCACCCTTTCTGTGTGGCTGTGCTCTGGCCACAAGTCATGCAGCAAGAAACAGGGAAATAAATGCAGTTCTGCTGCTCTCCCTGTCCTCAGGATTTCTACAAAGACACCTGCACACTCCAAACCAGACCTGAGGACGCTGCTCCTACCTACCCACCACCCAAGTGCTGGCAGATGCTGGGTGAAGTGCTTGCAGTCCCGTCAATGGATGGCACTTCACAGGGTCAGGGCACTTTACTCTCTGCCTTTCTTTCCTAACATGCAACACACACTCAGAGCCACCTGAATTTGTGACATGGGCTAGGAAAGGCACTGTGTGGATACAAAGACAGCCACTGAATAGATCACAGAAACACGCCTTACCCAACCATTGCACATTTCCCCCTCCACGGTGGCTAGGCAAGGCTTGAGTCACCGGCCTAAGTGTAAAGGGTTTTCTCTTGCCATTATCAGCAACAAACTCAGCCTTGGACAGGAGGTGTCAAGTTTTAGAAATAAGATGAGAAACTGAATTTACCACCAGATCCTCCAGTGATGAGCTGTCACTGATAACAAGGTCATTGAACTGGTCCTGGATTTGATCCATCGTTTGCGGGAGATCACGGGCTGGAATAAACCATTCGTGCTCCTCCTCCTCTTCCAGCATCTCCTGGAAACAGCGCTCAATAAATTCTTCCTCCCACAACTCCTCTTCGATCTAAATGAGAAGAAACCACTTCATCAACAAACTTACTGTGAGCTCCCATCTCCTCTGAGAAGTTTGCACACCTAGCCAACCTTCTTCCTAGCTGTGCGACAGGACTCCAGCTAAGCACAGGGGAGGCAAGTGGCTTTGAGTTTTTAATCCATAGAGAAGTGTTTTGTCCCAGGAACTTGGGCTGCAGTTAAAAGGGACAGGCAGGAGAACCACCCCCAGCTCTAGCTGTTCCAATTGCAGCTTGTTACAAGCTCAAGGAGAAGGAAAACGTTGGCTCCAAGTGAAAATTTCAGTTGTACCAACTAGTCTGGACTGAACCCAGGGCAAGTAGGAGGGAGGGAAGGAGGAACAAGACACGCAGCCACATGGGAACGTGGCCTGCAAGACCCTCAGGGGAAAAACACCAGGCTGCACCTCCTCAGAGGTGGATTATGCCGTTCTCACATGGAACGCCCTGCCATCCCAGGGGTTATTAAGAACACTGACCTGCTGTGCTAGAAGCAGGACAAACCAACCAAAGCAGAACTGAGAGGCGTTACGAAGATTAAAGGAAAGTTCTGCCTGGTTGTTCAGTAAACAGGCTTTGGAGGGAGCTGGTCCTGACAAACTTTCCATGCCCTGCATAGCAGCCCTTCAGGGTGGGACACTGGGAAATAGGAGCTGGTGTGAACGACATGTCAGGCAGAAAGGAGCAGAAAAACGACCCAGGACAGGTTTAAAAGTTCACTCAATGGAAGCTCAAACAAGTTTTTTTATCTACCCTTCCCTCTGACATCGAACACCTACTTGATCCTGAAGTGGAAATTCAGTTGCACTCCGCAAATGCCAAACCAAAAAGGTTAACGCCAGTGGTTGGGGCTCCTGCAAAATCCAGGTCCTGTGTGCTCGGGGCAAACACACCCACCAGCTCACCTGGTGCTCAAGACACGCACCTTTCGGGTCACAGGGACCCATCACCACATGCTCTAAGCCATGGCCAGACATTACAAACCCCCCACAAAACACCAATTCCCTCATTTCCCAGTAAAGCTCCAGCGAGGCTGGCAATCTCCAGTCAACCCTCCTGGTCTCCACCGCCCCCACCCCTCACACGGGTTCAAGGCAGCTGTGGGCAAGCAGCCACCCGCTGGGATTACAGCCGGGGCTGCCTGGCTCCAGGAGTTTTGTTACAGAGTCATACGCCCACAGGTGCCTCCAATGGCAGCTCCTCATGTACTAAATACCACTTAATTCCCCAAACATCTTGAAATTCCCATCGCCCACTGGTATTTTCCAGCCCAAGTTTGAACTTGGTCAGGCTCCCAACAGAGAGATTTCCCGGCTGTGGATGGTGCCCAGGCTACTGCACAGCATCTGCCTGAGTAAGGCCGTCCTCCCACCCTTCCTCCTCTCTGGAAACAGAGCCCATACCTGAAAAATCGTTTATCCACAGCACAACCCTCAGCTCCCTCCTCAAGAACTAAACATCCCGTATGCTAACAGCAGGAAGAGTTCCCAGGAGGAAAATCCCACCAACCAGGAAACATCACTGCGATGCCCTGGCATAGGCACAGGAGGATTTAGATTTGTGAGCAACCTAACTTTCCCATTAGCTCTGTGCCCAGCCAGCACCCAGAAGAGCACAGCAGACATATCCCATTTCAGAAGCTCAGCCTTCGGCAGGGCCGTGCTGTGCTGGAGCGCAGAGAAAACAGCTCCTTGAGTACAAAGATCAAGTTTTGATTAGGAAGAATGGGCAGTGGGAAGCAGTGGGCTGTTCCCAGCCTCCACAGGAAAGCAAACCACATTCAGAAGCAGGATGAAAAGGAAGTTAAGGCTTTTTTCCAACCCGACAGTGAAGGACAGCAGTAAGACCCAGGGCTAAGCAGCGGGGACAGCCGTGTCACCCACCACCCCACTGATGACGGACCCGGACACATCCAGCCTGGAACCACCGCAGCACATCCACACAAGCCAAACCACTGGAGCACAGCAGCCCAGCAGGACCCAGCCCTTCCAAAGCACCACATCAAGCCTCTCAACTGTTATTTTTTCCTCTCCCTCTTGCAGAAGTAGGGAATTCACAGCCGCATTAGAACTTCCCGTATTTTCCACCAAGATTACAGACAGTAATTACTGAGACACTGAGAGCTGTCTGTTCCTCGAGATCATTCAAGCCAACCTACCAGAAACCCCCATCTCTAAAGGATTCCCAGTCTTGTCCACCGGTTGCCAAGCCACAGCTAGTAAACAGTAAAGCGCATCACAAGGCGTTACGGAGGGAAATGACTTGCCTGCCTGTTAAATTCCTCTTCATTCTCCATCCACATGTACTCCGCAAAGGGATTGTCATCTTCATGAGAATGACCATTTATAATCACATCTTCGCTGATGATGCTCGGGCTAGTACTGCTGCGACTCGGATCTTTCATGGCTGCGTCTCTGATTCAAAGTCTGCAATTAAGAAACGCGGTCGTTAAAGATCGGCTCCTCACCCTGCTCCTGCAGCTGGGCCCAAGGGAAAGCTGCACCTGTAGCTGGGGGCTCCTGTGGCTGTGGCAGGGGAGCTCAGCTCATCACAATAGGGTCAGAAACACCGTTTCCATGGGATGCGGATTCAAGTGACAGTTTAGTTTCCCAAATCAAACGTCACCAAGCACCGAGGGGAATGCGAAGTGACAGGAAAGACCCCAACCAGAAGGCGTGTGTACTTGCCAGTAGGAAAATATTTAAGGCAAACGTTTGAGAAGCAAAAGGAAAATTTGTTTTCCAAATTACTTTTAAAGCTCCCACCTGAGTTTCAACAATCTGCTAGGACACCCAGGCCTTTCAGCCTACCCCAATTTAGCTATGGGATGTTCTGTGCCATCACAGAACTAACTTCTGCAGCCATTTCACCGCTGGGACATGTCGCGAGCCAGCAGAAACCATTACGTACAGACTCCTCACCGAGCCAAGTGGGCGCAAGAGCTCTCACAGCCACTTTGTTAGCGAAGCCACTGACTGTGACGCGTCAGGCAAAGACAACGCGATAAGGCACTGAAGACAGTCCGTGTGTGCCTCTCATCCCACCTCATTAATATGGATTGAGTCATGCCTGGAGAGCACGCAACGCTTCTGCGCGTCCACGATACGTGATACTGCGATGTCCTGAACTCAGGGAATGAAGGTGCAATTGGCTGGCATGCTTTGTTCCACCTAACCTTGTCCCAAGAACGGTATATCATCGCAGGCTCTTAGGCCGGCGTGAAGCCCATATCTCTGAGTTCTGAGACCCATGGCTGCTCACAGCCTGGGTTTTAACTGGGGAAGCTGAGTATCTGTAGCTCCTAATACTGGCAGTGTTTTGTGGCTCTTTTGTTTTTATTAACAGCATAGAAAGCACGTGAGGCAACGAGCTCAAAAACCAAATCAAACTCGAGTAACTTCCTAGTGCTAAATACTCACAACACAGTGAAGCAGCAGCCAGTGAAAATATTCTTACTTCATTCTCAAACCAACACTATCTCCTCACTGGTGCACCGAAACATTACTTACTTGGACAAGTGGTATCGAACTGCAGCCTCCCTTGGTACCAGAGTACAAGGGTTTATCACGTAGCCCCTTGTATTTTCTCTTTAGATTTTGGTTGGTGCTATTACCTACGGAATTAACGCAAGGTTCGGTTCCAATCTTGGCAGTAGCAGGTCAGAGGCTTTGCCACAACAAAACGGCCAATTAAGAAAAGCACAAAGAGAAAGGAACTTGCCTGTTTTGCTCTACTCAAGGTTTTTAAATCAAAGGCAAACCCAAGTACAGAAGTCACCCCAGCTCCCTAGGAAGTACAAACAAACGAGACCAGAACCCAGGTATTCTAGCAAGAGAAAACACATCCTTTTTGATGTTCCTTCAAAACAAACTCGCAAAGGATTACTGGCAGCATTTAACATACGACAGGAAAAGGCATCACACTTAACACCCCAAGCCAAGCTTGAAATCTCTTGAAGCAACTTCAGCTGTTCACAAGCTCCCAAACAGGATGGACTGAAAGGAATAAAAGACCTGAGTCTACAAAACCCAATTTTTTAAAACTTCTTTTGTTTTTTTTCACCTTTTTGTTTGCAGCTGACTCTTGATGTTAATATTCCATGGGGCTTTCTGCACCCCAACAATGTACACTACAGTAACTGCACCGCAGCGTAAGGCATTCAGGCCAGATCCCAACACCTCCCGTGCAAAGACACCCTGACAGGTCCATAAAGGGAAAATAACAACTAGGACACCCCTCCCTGTTCAGGTACAAGTCTGAAAGCTTCATTTACTGAATCACAGGCTAGTTTTCTGATTTCTTACATCCTCCCCATGAACACACGCTCTTGGCTTTAGGAGGGAGGGAAGCACTTCACTTTTGGACACAAACAATTTTTCCCATTGCTGCCCAAGGACAACTTGGCTGATTATCTTCAAGTAAGACTGGAGGCTCAACCTGCCTATCTGAAGGCTAGCCGATGAAGTTTTAATTCCACTAATGTTTTCCCACAGGGAAAAAATATCAACAAACACCCTGCAGGAGCCCCACACCAGTCCCTTACTCACAGCAACTCCTTGCAATCTGATTTTCTGCAACTTGGAACAGAATACACTACACAGAGAGTTCTCCATTTCACTGCTTCAGGATACAAACCAGTGGGCTTCCTGCGCTCGTTTGCGAGGACAAGATTAGTCTCGTTCCACCAGTACTGGCTACGGGCTTTGCAGTCACGAGCCACAGGCAATTCTGAGGAGGAGAGCCAAATGCCACTTTAGTCTTGCAAAAAGTCACATTCTAGGGCAGAAAACAAGCCAGGGTGCCAGGCTTGTAAAAGTAATACTGGGAGTAGGTAAAAATCTCCAAGCTCCCTAGGCTAGAACAGGAAAGGCAGCATTACTAGTGCTAAGGAGCAGAAAATACGGGGAACTGTGCCCCAGCATTATGACTGGAGATCTGGCCCCAAATTATTCTGAGACTTTGGCAGGGGGTAAAGCAGGAAAAGTAGCGTGACCACATAGGGAGAGACACACCAGGATTATCATCTTCAGAATGAAGTCAGTAATTAAAAATCCTGTAACAACAGGACTTTCACTTGACTCAAAGTGTTTTCTGCATGAAGTGTGGAGCTTGTTACTCCCAAACATCGTTAAGGTCCATTAATTTATCCCTTTCCCTGAATTTTGCTGCATTTAAACCAACAAAGAGCCCCAGACCATCCACCATTCAAATTCAAAGCGCTGCCATTGAAGATTTTGCTTTTAAGCCCCAATCACAAAAGAAGCGTACCTAACGCCTACTGGGGAAGGTAAGGCCAACGGGCCTAACTCCAGGTAACACACTTCACAAGGTCCTTACCCTCGATTAAGGGGAAAAAAAAAAGCGCAGTTATTCGAGCACCCAGAGCTGCCCAGCCAGCACCCCCTCGGATGCCGGCCTGAGCCGGTGGTTCAGCGCAGCAGGGAGGGCTCTGAACTCGAGCAGAACACGGCGTCATTAACTGGCGATTACTCTTGAGTCAGGAGAGCCCGCCCGGCTTCTTATCTAATTAGATTAGCAAGTGGCAGTTATCAAGTCAGCTGATTATGCTCTTATTATAATAAATAGATTTCTTAACTAAACGAACGAGGAATGCCGTGCTATCTGGCAGGGACGCTTCAAGGCGCTGGGGCGAACGCGAAGCCAGCCGGCTGGGCTGCGGGCACCCAGCGCCGGGCTCGGGAAGAGCAGCCGGCTGCAGGGCACAGCGAGCCGGGCAACGGAGCCTCTCGGCCGGAGCGGGGTTTGCTCCCCGAAACGCGATGGGATAACAGGGAGCGCCGCCGCCCGCGGAGCCGCTTCGCCTCAGCGGGAACCGGCCGAACCTGCCGGGCCGCGGGGGCGAAGCCGGGCTCCGCCACTCGCTGCCCGCCGATACCATCTCAGTGACGGAGGCGGGGCGGGCGCCACCCCTCCCGGCCGTGGCGAGAAGCGCCCTGGAACCGCGGAGCAGCTCCCGGGCCCCACAGGTCGCCGCAGCCGAGGTGTCTCCCCCTACTCCCCGCCCGTCCCCACGGCTGCTTTGTTCGCCCACAAGGGCCGCCCCCGCGGCGGGGGCTCTATTCCCTTCCGTCCCGTCAGGCCCCGCGCCGCCAGGCGCCCCCCCTCCTGCAGGACCCGGATGGAGCTGCAGACAATAAAGACGGCGCCACGGGGAGGCCCCGCCGCGGGGGGGATCGGGGGAAGGAGAGCGGGACGCGGCCCGGCGCCGCCTCGGGAGAGGGGGCGTCTCCCCCCGCGCGCCCCCCCGCGCCGCCGGCAGCGGCGGCCCGAGGCTGCGCACATACCACCCCCCGCGCCGCCGCCGCCTCACCTGCGCGCAGAGGAAGGTCCGCGGGTGCGCACGCCGGCTCCGCACCGCCCCGCACCGCTCCGCCGCCTCGGCACCGCTCGCTGCCCGCTCCGCTCCGCGCTCGTTGCCCCGCTCGTTGCCCCGCTCCCCTCCCAGCGCCGCAGCCCGCCGGACGTGAAATCACTTCCGGCACCTGAGTGACCCCACCAGCACCGCCCCCTCCTCCCCCGGAAGCGGCGGCGGGCGCAGCGCGGCCGGTAGGCCCGGTGGGGAGGCGGCGCGGTGCGCGCCGGGAGTCGTAGTTCCCCTCGGCGGCCATTTCGCGCGGCGGTGGCGGCGCGGAGCATGCCGGGAAGAGAAGTCCCGCCGCCGCAGTAGCGGCGGCCTCCATCTTGTGGCGCCGGCCCGGCGAGGTGGCCGCGGCTCCGGGCGAGGGAGGCCAGCCCTGCCGGAGAGGGGGCGGTCCACCCATGCCCGCCCGCCCCAGGGCAGGCTTGCCCCGCCAGCGCGGGGAGCTGGGAGCGGTGCCGCACGGGCTGCGGCAGGGAAGGAGTTTCAGCACTCCCTGAAACCCGCCTGGCTGGAGCCGGACGTTCCTGGCGGAACCCGCGTGTTCTGAAGGCTCGGGAGCCAGGCCCGGTGAGCGCTGCTCCTGGGGCCTACGCGCTAAGCCCCCAGCCCTGTTTGCCAAACGGGCTGGAAAAAAGCAGTTCTTTATCCTCTCCTGTGACTGCGTGCCCTTCCCCTTAACGTGGGAACAAGGCTCCTCCAGACACTGCCTGCTGCAACTAGTGCCCAGAGGGAGCCACCGAACAGCCAAGTGGGGAAAGACCTTTCATCGAGTCCAACAGTACCTGTCCTCTACTAACCCATATCCCTGAGCACCCCATCCACCCATCTGTTAAACACACCCAGGGGTGCCTGATAACCCTTTCGGGGAGGAACTTTTCCCTCCCATCTGATCTGACCCTGCCCTGGCACAGCCTGAGCCCATTCCCCTCATCCTGACACCTGGCTGAAGAGACCATCACCCACCTCTCTAGACACCCTCCTGTCAGGTCTCCACTCAGTCTCCTCCAGGCTGAACACCCCCAGCTCCCTCAGCTGCTCCTTGGAAGGTTTTCTGCCCTCCAGCCCCTTCCCCAGCCTGGTTGCTCTTCTCCGGACACAACTTCCAGGGCCTCGATGGCCTTCTTATGGTGAGGAGCCCGGAACTGAACCCAGCACTTGAGATGTGGCCTCACCAGTGCCCAGTACAGGGGCACAATCCCTACCCTGGTCCTGTTGGCCACGCTGGCTCTGACACAAGCCAAGATGCCACTGGCCTCCTTGGCCACCCGGGCACACTGCCGGCTCCTGTTCAGACAGCAGTTACCAAACAGCCTGTCCTGGTTTCAGCTATGATGGAGTTAATTATTTTTAGCAGTGAATGGAATGCCATGTTTGGGTGTTAGGATGAGAACAGTGCTGATAGCACCCTGATGTTTCTGGTTGTTGCCGGGCAATCAAGGACCTTTCTCAGTTCTTCATACTTCCTTACTAATGAGAAAGGAGGGGACGTAGCCAGGACAGGTGACCCGAACTGGCCAAAGAGGATATTCCATGCCAGTTACGTCATGCTCAGTATAAAGGGGTACTGGGGGGAAGAGGAGGAGACAACGCCAGGACGGGCAGTTTCTGGGTTCGGGGATGGCTCTAAGCTGTGCGGCCTGGGTTCTGTGGTTTGGTGAGAAACTGCATTGTGTATCACCAGTTTCATCTATTTTGTGCTTTAAACTTCTGTTATTGTTATATCTAGTTTTCTGTTATTATTTAGTAAACTATCCTTATCCCAACCTGCGTGGTGGTTCTGGTTTCTAGGTTGTGGTTTCTTTTCCTCCTTTCTTCCTTCCCTTTTCCCCCTCCCCCAACTTTCCCTCCCCCTTCCTTTTAAAAGTACAAGCGACTGTGTGGGGTGCGGCCCTCGGCCGGGGCAAAACCACGACACAGCCCCAGGTCCTTCTCTGCCTGACAGCTCTCCAGCCACTCTGCCCCAAGCCTGTGCACTGCACAGGGCTGTTATGCCCCATGTGCAGGACACTGCACTTGGCCACTCAACCTACAGCCGTGCTGTCTACTCATCCTCCCCCCTTTCTGCCTAGGTACAGGCTTTTCTGGGCCTCCCATCTTCCCAGGCTCCTAAAACCCATATAAACTAGACCCTGACAGAATTCAAGACACTTTGTTCCACACAAGCTCCAACCACCACAATCTGACTCAACCCCGGCCAAACTCCCCTCCACCCACCTTAACCAGACACTAACCAGAACAAAACCCAGCAGTCTGCCCCTCAGCAAATTGGGCACGGTACAGCAGGAAGGTATTTCTGTGCACAACTGCAGAGCCCAGCAGTGTGTGCTGCTGAAGCCAACGCTGCCCAAAAATAACCCTGAGGTGTATGAGTGGTTAGAGCTACAAACAGGTTTTTTCAGGCTCGAGAACAGTTTGTGAGGCAGCTCAACAGCCTGACTTGCTCAGCTTCGCTCTCCACCACCTGTTAGGCTGGAAAGTCTCCTCTGCCACCACCACCCCAGGCACGTAGGCTGCCTTGCGAGCAGGAAAGGGGCTATCTGAGGATAGCAATTTCATTAACATTGCTCTGCTAACATTCCTTCCTTCTGCCTAAATTTCAGGCAAGTATAACCAACTCTAGAGGGAGTCTGGGTTTTTTCAGACTTTCTGGGGACTGATTCCACCTCAAATCAGGCTGTTTATAGGGATTTCATTAGCCACCACTACCCACTTGTTTCCAGGGCCCACAATCTTTCTTGAAGGCCTATCATGTATTCACTAAACGCTCTAGCCAAGTACAACCTTAAATCACCTCTGCAAGTATCATCCTGAAGAAAAATGGATAAAATTACTATTCTCTTACTACTCTTATTCCCACACCTATTTCCAACCAAAGATAAATTCAGTATGACATGTGGTGCTCCCATGTATAATAAAGGCTGCTCTTTCTGCTGATGGCCTGTGGTGAGCCCCGGGCCCTGGTGCACCTCTGTGAAACTACACTCCTAAGCAAAGAGGCTAGGAAACTCATGTAGGAAAGCAGGCATTTAAACTGCAGAGCCCTGATAGTTATTTCACACCCTAGGCTCACACTCTGCCTGACTTCCCCTCACCTCTTTCCAGTGCTGACAGAATTACGACTAAGAACGAGCAATCTGTGGCAGGACAATGAATCAATCTGCCACCAAAGTGTGATCTGGCCTCAAGATAAAAGTTATTCTGCTGCCTTCTCTTTGTTGGAAATTAGTGCAAGGCATTTTTTTCAGAAAAAAAGAGTTTGACTTATTTTCTGATGTATAAAAACATCATCCTGAAGCTGTAAGGGGTTTTGAAAGGGCACATGGTAGACACCTAACATCTGCTGATACCAGGAACGGAGCACAGGAGCTTTCGACTCTCAAGTTGGAGTGTGCCACAAGCACATGGGAATTCTTTATGTTGAGACACTCCCACAGTTTAGTCCCTGGTAGTTACACAGGTTAGCATTTACCACAGGCTGAGGACTGTAGGTGCAAGAGCACTGAACTGCAAGGCTACGTGAAACGCAGCAAGCGTTATGGAAAGGCTACTTGCAAAATAAACCACACAGAGCTGTAGAATTTTAATACATTAATTTTATCATGTGTTGCAAGGCAACTGTTAAAATGCTTGCGGGAGGCGGTGACCTCCAAAATAAGGTTTTATCTACCAGCTTTAGAGGGGAGGATGACTGCCAAGCACAGGCTGCTTTGAAGTCAGGCCCTCTCTCTGGAGTCCAAGGACTGCCAAATATCATCATAAGGAAGTGGGGTTCGAGTACATCCTTGTAACTTAGTCAAAACAGAAGCAGCTGCAGGGCTGCTGCTACTTGTGCTTTCCTTCTGGGGCCTGGGAAAGCTGCAGAGCAGTCCTAACACAAGATCCCTGTGTTGTATTTAATGGATCTCATACAAACACAACCAAAATTTTGCATGCTAAGGAGAGCCACATAAAACACGGTAACTCATCTTTGAAAGTGCAAGCATGAGTCACTGCACAGTAAGTGTCTGTAATGGGCTATGCTATTTAAGCACAATCTGCACCATTAGCTGCTTATTAGCATTTCCCCGCTTGCTACAGAGTCCCCAGAGATGCTGCTACCAGCGCAGGAGAGGACTGAAGCGACACTTAATCCTTACCCACCAGGGACTGCACACCTCCCCTTCTCCTGAGGCTGCCACGGCAGAAAGTTACAACTGGAAAGACAAGTTACTGAGGCTTTCCTTCCACAAATCACACCATCTTGCGTCTGCTAGGTGTACTTGCTGAACAAAGTACATTAACTCCCATCAAGATTCAGCCTCCTACATGTGAAAACCCTTCTCATCACAGCAGCCCCCCTGTTAGCCCAGAGGCTCAGGCTGAATGAATTATCCCTCATCATTTTTATCCATGTGAACGTGATGCAGCTCGAGCTTCAGCTTCAATGAGAACACCATAAAACTCAAGAAATAAAACTGTCAGCAGAAGATACCTACCCGTGTTTTAACAAGTGATATTTTTAATTTGTTTGGAAACGAAAGAGTTTTTAGGAAAGAGAAAGCAAAGTTATGCAGTAAGCTGCTGCTAAATCACAGGTGTTAAAACATGCACATTTTAAAAAGAGAGCTAGAGTTTCAGTCTGGTATCATGAACACAGGAGTTCAGCAGACACAGCGGTTAACATGCCAAACATCTAAACAAATCACTGTGGCCTAGCTTTGTTTATTGGTCAATCACTTTAGTAACCTGAATTCACAACTAAGCAGTAAATAACAAAAACTACAGAGAAACACAGGTTACACATGCAAATTCCTGTTCACATCTCACATGTGCAAGTACATTAAGAGCACAGTTCTAAAGATTCCTGACGAAACCAGATCTTAACAAAACCAGTTTTAAAATGCAGGTATGAAAAAATTACATGTGAAGAATATAAAGATCCCTTTTTACATCTCAGGACTCAAACGCTGCTTTTGAATATACTAGAGATGTATGACAGCTACAAGATTCAAGTAAAAGCAGGAAGAGCTCAAGGAAATAATACTGGTCAGAGGAGAACGGGCATTTACTCTCACTAAAAATACACAGAATAGCTGAGTAGGAAAGTCTAGAGAGCTTAGAAAAAAAATCACAGTCGTAAAGCTGACTAATCGCTACTTTTCCTATTTGCTATAGAACAGCAATGACATAAAAAGAAACTGCAATTCAACATTTAAAAATGCAGCCTACATTTAAAGACTTTGCAAAAGTGAAATGCAATGGCAGCCTTACACTGGAAATTAAATACCTGCTAGGCTCAGACTGAAATACGGAATGTTCTAGATAAAATAAAAATACAGTGTTACTTTTTATTTTTTATTGAGAATGGAATCGAAAGACAATTTCTGAAGCTTGAAAGTAGTAAATTTCACTTAAATGAAGTTCCCATAGATGAGCTTTCCACAACGGTACAAGGTTTTTTTTTTTAATAGCTTGAAGTGTCAAAACGAAAACTTGTTGCCATTCTCACATTAAGAACAACTTTCTGTCATTAACTTAACTGCATCTGCTTTTTGCTACAACATTGAACACATGAACAGACCTATAATGCCTACTGTATTTCACTAAACCAAAAAAAGAATACAGTATTTCCATCTACTACTTGTACTGCTCTTAAAAAAAGATTAACATTAAAAACAAAGCCACTGTTTTCCTTACATCCGTCCTTCCTTCTTTTAAGCTTCTTTCTTTTGCCTGTGGTCTTCTGCCATTTTATCCAGAATTTTCTGTTAAAAGAAAGCAATCAGATTTTGGATGTATTTAGAGTCTTGCACAGTCACAACATCACCAACAGAAACACAAACCCCATTTTCAAGTTGTAAAATCCATGAATATTAACCCCAGAGGTTGTAACTGATGAGCCTGGCACTCGCCCTACACCAACATGGGGCTCTCCTCTGAAGCACCACTTCATTGTTAGGTCACAGAACACGCCAGTGACAGTGTCTGCCCTTAACACCTTCCCAACAGGCTGGTGAGCAGTGTTACTTTCCCTTTGTGACAGCTGTTGTGCCACTTACCTGGTTGGGATTTGCCACCCATAAAGCCGGGGACAGACCAGCTCCCTTCCCTAGGGAAGGGCTATTTTGGAAGTCTGAGGAATTTGCTATCATTTCACTGACACTCAGTAGCAATGTCAATTCATCTATTTATTTACCTTTATTGCTCTCAGAGTGAACGAGACTCCCAGCCTGCCACTGGGAAACAAAAGCTGCACCCTGCCCCCCCCATCCTTCCCCCAATCGAAACCCCACCATTGTTACACGAGCAGCTTGCTAGTCACCTGTGCCATAGACAAAGCAGATCCCATCACATTTAGGTACGTGATAAGAGTTAATAAATTTGGATTATTTCCCCCACTTCCCCTTTTACATCACATCTTTCGAGTCCCATAACCAGGTACCTCAATGGAAAATAAAACAAAACAACAAAAGCTATGGGTGATGGATGAGGTGGGGTTTTCTTAGGACAAGATTCTGCATGGTAACTGATCTTCTGAGCTACTCCTCGGTAATGTGGCTGGCTTTGTGACATTTGGGCCATCTGCCCCTCAGGACCCTGTACGTGTTTAGGGTTCCCTAGGGAGAAAGTGAGTGTTTGGAGCCTGAGGTGCCACCTTCTTTTCTGTGGAACCCCCAGGGTCTGTTCTCAGCTCAATCATCGACTGGTATGAAATGAATTTACGTGAACGCTGCGTTACTATGGGAATTTCCTTTAGGATTTCCCTTTTTCAGAGGCTGCATTTGGGAGCAGCTCACAGCTCACAAAGATAGAGCAGCAGCACTATCATCTGTACCATGCAATCATGTGATACCTGATCCAATCAGAAACTGTAGATAGAACACCCTCACAAAATCAGAAGTTGCAAATACGTATACTGGTTGGAAAAATGTATCAAGAGTTCAGCTTCAGCTCTGCTGCCTGGTCAAAAATACTCTCAGAGGGCCAAGCGGAAGGGATTTGAGTCACCTATATTTACTCTGTACCACTAGTTCTAAGCCTGGTCCCTGCTCCAATTGGACTGTCCTCTTTAATCAAAATTTACAAAAGAAATGCTAGAGCCCATCTTTAAAATGTGTATCCTGCATATTATCATCACAAGATTAAGTTTTGGAGAGGTCTAACTTGAGTTAGAAGTTAAAGAATAAGCCAATTTCCACTGCCTGAAAGCTTTTATTCCTCAGTCCGGTCTCGTTCAGCTCTATTCCCCAGGAAAGAATCACGCCATTTAAAATGAACAAGTTTTTGCCTTACCTTCAACTTTTGATAATGAGGAAGGCTGCTGCAATGGGTCTTTTTTGCAACATCTTCATTTGTGTAGAACAGGGAACACAATTTGCAATAAAACCCTGTTTTGGGTACCACATAATTCACACCTAGAGAAGTAAACACCACAAAATAAACTAAGAGATCTACTCTACATCATTTCTTTTAATGTCATATGTCATTTCAGCTAAATCTTAAAACCATAATTCACTTTACATTAAAAGCTGCTTTATCTTTAAAAGTCTTTGTTTTAGTTTAGTCAAGCCGGGGCCTAGAAATAACTAAATATGTGCAGGCTTTCTTCTTTTTTAAATTTAAAATCAGCTTTTCAGATTAAGGGTCCATTTTATTGGTTCCTTCAAAAGAACTAACAACGTTCTGTGATAAGTTTCTGAGTTCTGAGTATTTAGGATGAAGCTAAACTAGTACCACTATTGTGATTTGTGCTATTAATTGAATTTGTGTTGCTAAAATATACCTCTTCCAATTTAATTTCTGCCTAAGGAAAGTGCTATGGAGAACTGTATGAAAATAAGGGGAAAAAAAGAAAGAAAATGCTAGGGTTTGGGGAGGAGTGAAGAAGGGGAGAAGAGCAGGAAGCCTTAAAATGAGAGGCTCAGAGGCAATGTGTTGCCAGAAATAAAAGCCATATGAAATGAGAAATGCTACTGCAATGCACAGAGTCATATTTCAGAAGAAATGGAAGCGGCCTTACCGACAGGAATGTTTGGCTGGTAGGGCCCAATCCTGAATTCATCTGGAACAAGCGATTTCTCTTGGATGGTCTTTGTTTCCTGCTCATCCTGGGTGTCTGTGTTTTCATGGGCATTCTTCTCCGTATCCTGCACCGTTGTGGTATCAGAGGCATCAGTTTCAGTCTTCACATTCTCTTCAGGTTTGGTTCCATTCTCTAACATTTCATTTTCCTGCTCTGGCTCCTCAATCTTGTCCACCTTGATTTCTGCCAAGCTATCATCATTTTTGGCAGCAGCTTTTACTGCCAGACCCGACTTGCGGAGTTTCTGATGATCCGAGTCTTCTTCATCGCCGACCTCATCCAGCGTGACAAAGCCTTCCATGCTCCGCGGGAAGCCGCCCACGTAGCGCTGTGGAGAAAACGTTTACCTTCGGTCAGCTTGATTCTTAAATGTTTCCCTCAAACTATCTTAAGTTTCAGAAGAGAAATCTCTTCTCCAAATTCCCTGGAAAAACACTGACATTTTCCCTTGAAGACCAACCTCACTCATTCAAAATGTTACCCAGGCATGTGGAAATGTACCAAATTCCTTTTAAATGCAGAATCCAGCCTTCATTTTCAGAGCAATTATTTTTTCATCATGAGGCTCTGCTGGTTTTTGATACCAATATGTGATCTTTGACTTGAGAATTTCAGCAATTTCAACAATTCTAGTTTTGTTTTGAAAACCCTTCTAACTTGAGCGTTTTAAGTGCAAGTCAGTTTGGAATGCACAAGTTTGGTTTCTACTTGAAACAGTCCCACAAGATGCTCAAATTTATGCCTGTGTAAAAGCCTTACCAGAACGTTTTTGCGCCCACTAATAACATGAAAGTTCATTAATAAAAAATAAACTTAGAGCTCTTTCAACCAGTGGAAAGCTTGGAGCTTCCCTGCCCATGGCAGGGGGTTGGAACCAGATGATCTTTGTGGTTCCTTCCTACCCAAAGCATCCTGTGATTCTATGTTAAGCAAACAAAAACCCATCCAAAACCCACCCACCACCAAAACTGTGATGACTCAAAATTCTGGGGTTTCAGGCTGTTTATCCTAACGGATACCCACATAACAAACACACACACTGCTGTGTGCACTGGTGGCATTAATCCTACCACCACGTAGCTACCTTCCCACAGAAGGACCCCCAAAACTGAAAGCCACACACACTTCATTACAAGTAAGGCCCACGCCATACTTTTTACAAAGCAACATTGCAAGTCAGTGACACGACCATTTGAGTGAGTATGATTTGAACAGGAAAAAAGGTGTGGGGTCACCTAGTGAGGGGAGGGAAAGCTGCACAGCAGTTCGCCTGTGACTGACACTAATTATGGGTTTTTTTTCCCCAATGGAAACAGGCCTTGGCTGACCCCAACTATATTTGCCTCCCTTCCTGGCTGAGGATAATGAGGAGATGTGCTAATAACTTTATCTAAAGCAGCCTCAAGTAAATAATAAAATCATTTTTGAACATCACTGTTCTGTGCTCAAGAGTAACTGCAGCCATCTGACGGGGAGCTGCTAGAGGGGGAACATTAACTCCTTGCCACTTAATATCAAATGGGGTGGAGAGACAGGCAAGAAAAACTCCAGCAAGCAACCTGGGTAGAAGCCCACAGACTAACAGATATCCCTAAACACACACAGGGATTCATAACTAATTTTCATTTGCAAGTTGCATCCAGTGCATTCCATTTTCTCCTCAGGAGTGTTAACACCTGCTTCTCGTCAGCCAGGCGTGCCACACGTGTGTTTGAAAGAGCCCCAGAGAAAGATACCCAACACAGCACTGCAGCAGGCTAGGTAAGCCTTTTCCACACTCAGGTACCTTGCTACACAATTACCTTTTTAAGCTTTTTCTTTGCTGCAGGATTGGCCACCACATTCCCCTCCGTTTTTATGGTCACTTCATCAGTCGTGTCCTTTTTTTCTTCAGTTGTCACCTCGGCTAAATTGGCAACATCTGCATCATCTCCTGCTGAGCTGCCACTTTCCAACAGTGCTGCTGCTTCCTCCTCATCCACTAGCAGCTCATCTTCAGATTCAAGGAGTAAACTAGGCTCATCTTGGTCTGCCTGTTCACTGCTTTTAGGGGCTGATGGCTCAGCGGCATCGTCTGGTTTCTCCTCTTTCACTTTATCTTCTGCATTGCCACCTTCAGGTTTCTGAGCAGTATCTGTTTTAGATTTCTTATCACTTGGAGACTCTTTGCTGTCTGGAGAGTATGTTCTCTTTCTGGAAAGTACAAGGAATACTTGCTTATCAACCTGAACTCAGCCCAGAAAAGCCTAAAGAAAGGCAGGTTGTGTTTTTCTAGGTAAGCCTGAAAAAGACTGGGGTTTAGTTCAGAAAACAGAAGGTTGAAGGAAGCCTTGAAGGCTGTTGGTCTTCAAATATGTGAAAGGCTGCTGCAAGGAGGAACTGTCCTTACAAGACAGGACAACTGCTTGTGGGCTTAAACTACAGGAAGGCAAGGCTAACTAAGGACTGGAAAAGGTTTCCTTAGGAGCCTGAAGAGGCTGTCAAATCTCCATCATAAAGAGGAATAGACAGATTAGAAACAGTTCATCTCAGGGCACAAGCAGCAACAATTTGATCCGAGCCTGCCTGACATCTTTTGTATAATCTCTGCGCTCTGGATAAGGTATTTTCCTATTTCTTTTAAGCAACATTGTGATTTAGCAATAGAAAATTACCTAGTTTTATCCTTTTTCAGCAGTTCAACTCCTTTGTTTGGAATCTAAAAATAAAATTAAGAAGAATTATTAACTCACAGTAGAATATTATTTATGCAACTGTCCTGGTATTAATTCATACCAGGCAGTGCACTTCCAAGTACACTAACCCATGAGTACTCCTCTACCATGCCCACCAACCAGTTAAACTGCTATTAGAGTAGACAGGACCGTACCAGCCTACAAATCCAATGTCTGTCTTCACAGCATTCCCTGGTTATCCAATACAAAACAAGTGGGATACCCTCTCTTGTTCATGAGCTGATACAGGGTGGTGCAGGCAGTGACATACATCAGTCTTCACCTGTACTCATCTCCCTGATATGTGGAGCAAGCTACATGGAAAGCTTTAGCAGACTCACACCACCCTGGAGTTACTGAATAGGAACTTCCACTTGTACAGCATAATATGGAAAATCATTCAGTGTGTTGGTTAAGCATTTGGATGTGCCACAGAGCATTCATTTCTGGGGCATGATCATGTGCAGTAGTAAGATTTCTTCACAGACCACAATAAAAAGCTTACGTTTTTCTGAGACACTTCAAACTTCTGCTTTTCTACCTGGTGTCCTAGTCTGATGCAGGATATGTTTTAATTACAACAGTATTTTCCTGGTGCTTTGTGAAAGACAAAAAAGCCATCATCCCAGCCCTTCCCTCCTTGCTATGAGCTGCACATGCCATGACAATCTAAGCTCTGACAATGCTTATTCTTAAAAGCTGGATCATAAGACAACCTATCTAGCTAGGTAGTTAGGGTCAGTGTCCACAACAGGGGTCAAAAAGCTTCCTGGTGCTAAAAAAACCCCATTTGGATGGCATCCAACATAGGAAACTGTGGAGGAATGGCTCCGTGAGAACGGCCATGTGTTTCCCAATCTCTATCCCTGCGAACAAAACAGCCAGAATGAAATATCACTTTAAAGGAATGTGGAGCTAGCAGCAAAGTCAGATAAGGGTTGGGGAGTGTGGACTGTGAATAGAAGCTCCTAATTCTGAAACATTCCTCTGAAACAAGATAAGATATAGGCCTTGCGCAGGTGTCTGTTCTATCACCTTCACTGGTTTCACTTCCCTCCCCCCGTGGCTCCCAGCCATGCTTTGTTCAGCTTGCTAGAGAGTAATAATCACGCTGCTCTGGAGAATAAACGAGCTGACTGCTTTTAGCCATATTGGTGTGCAGTCTGATTCCCAGCGCCGTCCCGCTCTTTCGAAGCCCCTGGACCTAAAAGTTTCCCAAGATCTGGATTAGGACGCAGGGAACACTCAACAGGAAACAGATTCTATTGTAGTATTTCATAGTTTAGAAAGGAGTGCCTAAAAACATTTTCTTTTCTGTTCACAAGAATGCAAAACTGACAACCCAAGGAGCAGCTGTGAGAACCCTGAAGTTACAAACATACAATGTAGGAGTACCTAGCTCTGGCACCCAGCTTGATTTCACTCACTGATCAGTTTCGGAGGAGGGTGAGAAAGAACCCCTACACTACAGAATGCTCTAAACTGCAATTAAATCTACACCACTTAAACCAAAATCTGAAGTCTAGGAGCTGCTCAGATTTTAACCTGAAAGGAAAATCCCTTTCCTTTGTCCCAGGCCCCGTAACACCACACTCATTGTAAAGTAACTGCACTTGAGTAGCCAGAAAACACTAAGGCAACAAGTGACACTGAATTCTCAGTAAGCAATATCCATCTTCTACTTCCCTTTACACCTTCAACTACAACACCTAGAAACTCTGCTTACCCTTAACACCAATTTCTTGTATTTTTCAGATAAATCCACTTTCACACATCTGCCTTGGAACCAAAGCGCTTTGTTGGCACAATGCTCAACCATAGCTAAAGCATCTTCTCTGGTCTCCATCTCAATGAAAGCCTGAAAAAGATCAAAACACACATTACAAACAGCTGTAATGTGAAATACACAACAGTGTCTCAGGCAAAGCTATTTAACGTAAAACTTTGTTTTCAAATACTGAAACAAAGTGAAGAGATTATCATCACTATCCCCTCTAAACTAGCTGCACATTTTAACACCTAGCAGAGCACTCTATATGCCCCAGCTTTGCAATGCAGTTCCAAATAAAGAACATCTGGACAATGAAACTCTTATTTGGCACTTGAGTATCTGGGGGCTCCAGGGTAGCTGAGAACAGTAGTTTGGTCTTTCAGAGAAACACAGAATCAAACAGGAGCAACTGTTGGTCCACAAGCCCAGCCCCAAGAAAGAGGCTTGGGGCACACTAAGATTGCTGAACAAGCTTTTCAAAACACTTCTGGGCTCGAGGATCACTGGGTTTCCTAGGGGTCATACAGCAGAGTCCAGTAGTCTTTCACTCCAAGTGAGGCGTGTGGGGATCCAGGCACCCATCCCAGAGTGCTGGAATTTCCTATTGAACTCAAGGGAACAAACTGGGACAGCAAAGCTGAAAAAAATAATTAGAACTTTAAACTCCTGGGTGTTTATAGAAATCACGTACGTGCATGTTCAAAGCATTTTACTATACACATGCCACACACTATCTTCCAACATTTATTTTTTAGAAATTCAAGTGCCACAGCAGTACTGCTTTTGTTTAAAGAGCAAAAAGTAAAGGGTAAATGAAAGAAGTGTGTGAGGATGGACTGTATTTGTTGATGTTTCATAGGTAATGTTTTCTTCAGCCTTAAAAAAGTTGCAAGGCATCTAGAAATCTGTGTAACAAAGCAATTAAGCCTCAGTGCTAAACATACTTCACAGCTGAGGCCTGTTCCTTCTTTTTTTTTTTTTGAGCAGCTCGTATTACAGGAACTGTTCACATGAAGCCAGAGAGCAAAACACCACCTACACAGACCCCTAGTAACTCCCATAGCCACATCAGAGCAGAAAGTCTACACGCACACCAGTTACAGGCACATCAGTTCTTCACAGTTAAAAGCCTTAGTCTCAGCCCTTCACACACATACACTCACAGAGTCAGTTACCTCACCTGGCTTTTCATTCTCATGAGAATGTAGTTCTTGATTTTGCCATAGGGCTCGGCCAGCTTGAGCACGGCGTTGTCAGAGTACCCCGAGTGAGGCAAATTGCTGAGGTGAATCACACGACCGAGTTCTGGTTTTGGTGGCTCAGTCTTTTGGTCAGGTTTGCCCTCAGGTTTCTAAAATTGAAAGGGAATTCATATTTGTGAAGTACAAACTCCATAAAATATACATGGGTGACCACCCCTTGGTTAAGTTGATTCAGCTGAGAAGTACATAAAACAAGAACAACTGAAATGCAATGGCCTCCTAACACTGACCACCCCAAAGGAAAATACAGCAACGTTATCAAACGCAGAAAGAAGCATTTTACCTTTATTCTCTTGTACTTCTGTGACAAGTGGACTCTGACAGGTTTGCCGAACACCAGTGCGGGCGTTGTTGAGTAGTACTCTACCGCAGCCTGGGCGTCCTCAGTGGTCGACATTTCAATAAACGCCTGAAATCACAAAGAAAACAAATTAAGTGCTACTCCTTCAAGGGTTAGTCTTTTTGCTTAAAATCTCAAGGTCTTCCCTGCTTTCCCATAAAAATAGCTGCATGAGAAGTTAAAATCTAACTAACTGACCTGCAGAGCCTGGCATGACTTTCACATACTTTATTTAGGTGCACAATCAGAACTATTTGGTTTGTTTACATTCCACCTAGATTTGTATTCAGAACATTTGATTCCTTCCTGCTTTTTCTCTTCTATGGTATTAGCTTTTTCCACACTTCAAAATACAACACTTGGTGTAACAAACTAACCCCAAATAAGTTTTCAGAGAATATCAGAACAACAGAATTAGCAAGCACAGTGTGTATTTGACAGAGTGACGAACAACCATCAAGAAGGATTTTTTAACAATATCTAAGTTCAAATGCAATGCTACAGCTTTTCTGGAAAGAAACACACTCATCACTCCCTTTCACACGTGTCACCTTGGTGACATGTGTGTCACCTTGCTTGGTAGCTGAGCTCAGACACTACACACACTAACGATGCCAAGCAAAGCCAGCAGCAGTAACTGAAGGGTTTCAGCTTACCTCATTGATTTTGTTTAGAATCAGGTGATTTGTAATTATTCCAAACGGTTCAACAAGCTGAAGCAGCTGGTATCTCAAGTTCTTTCCCCTCTGGAAATCCATGATGTGAACAACTCTGCTTGTCTCCTGTTGAAGACAACACACACATAGGTAACTTGAGAAGAAAATGCCTCTCAGCTAACCTAAACTGAATGTCTGTCAAGGCTTTGCTATCCTTTTATCAGTTTTTAAACATTTTTAAAGCTTTAGTAGTAACCAAAATGAGATGCTTACAGAAAAGGCACAAAACCTCCAGGGATTCCCAAAAGGATGCTGGCCATGCCAGAGCTGCCTTTCTGTACGTTCATGTGCCACAGTTTCACCCTAAGTGAATGTTCAAATACTGTCTGCATGGTTTTGGAGCAACTATTTTGTTGAGTAAGTGGGTGGCACAATGAAACCCTAAAGCTCCAGTATTTCCACACAAATAAATCTTTAAAATCCTCATTTTTGAAGACAATCTAGCCAGTCATTAAAAAAATAAATCTTAGGAAAGCAAAATAAGATAGGTAAAAAAATTGTCAATTAATGAAAGTATTTAATACTAACCACTCTGCCCTTCTGCATGTGTCTCGGTCCTTGCATATTTCCATTTCCAGCTCCTTGAAGAGATCAAAACAAGCAAGCTTAGTTCAGCCTGTAAGACTGGCTTTTATGTGCCTCCTCACAAGTTTTGAGGAGATGTAAGTCACTTCTAATACTAAACCAGAATGACACCAAGTTTTAAAAACAGCTGTTAATTGTTTATTTCAGAGCTCTAGGAACTTGAGGTCCCCCTTTCTGATCACCCTGTCAACACTAGAGAGAGCTGCATTCACTCGTCCAGAAATAGCAGAGTAACTGAATCCTGCTGAGAAAAATCTTTCCTGTTTTAGAGTAAGATTTGCCATAGGAACATCTCTGTGTTGAAATTAAGGAGAAAAAAACCACTTAGGACGTTGAATTCTAGCAAGCTTCACCAAAAAAAGAACCAATACACCAACATGTACCTCATCAGGAGACAGATACAAAACCTTCTAGACAGGAAGAAAATACAAGTCCAAAACATGTGGATTTATCAAACAGTAAAAAACCCAGTAGTAATAACCTGACTTGTAGTTAACAGCTGGTAGAAAGGAGTGTGGGATCCAAACACCAGCCTTTGGCCAGGGAGGGACTCAAGTATTTCAGTTCCCCTGCTCAGAGCCAGTGCTTCAGAACAACAAAACAGCTTAAAACCAAATGAAACAACAAAACCACCCACAAAACAAAACCAACAAACAGACAACCACCACCAAAAAACCCAAACAAAAACCCCTTACATCTTGTAAAAGGAGGTGCTTGTTACCTCTTGGCCCGACAGGAGGTCCTCCAAGGTGAAATGGAGGTGGTGGTGGTCCCAGAATTCCTGGTGCAGGGTTTGTGGACTGCTGCAACATAAAGGGATCACCCCTAGAAAGAAGAAACACACACCTTAATTTTAAACGAAAACTGTGAAGCTTTTGTTCTCAACTCCATCCTCCCCAGTTTCTAAAGAGCACCTAAGAAGTCAACTTGGCTTCTTTTCCTGCTGCTCTTCCACTAGCAGAAACCAAAGGGAGATACCCACTTGAAGAAAAGGTGTGCTGTTTCACATCAGGTGTTAAGAACATCCTCTGCTTCAAGTAAAAATTACAAACACTTTAAAATTCATTATTACTTACATTCCATGTCCTGAATCACTGTCAGGATTCCATTCTGGGTATCTTAAAAGAAAAAAGAGAAAATATAAGAAAAATACAACCTCTTCTACCTAGAAAATAATTTTAATACCAGTAGCAATACCTTTATGTGCTAACACAGGGAAAACACATGGTAATGCTCACATCAAGAGATGTGAGCAGTACCCACTGACAGTAGTGCTATTCTTAATGAGAAATATCAGTTAATCATTGGCCAATTTACAGTACAAATTGCAGTTTGGTTTACAACAGAAAAATTAGAAGCTGGGAAAACTGACTAGTAAAAAATTACAACAGATTCTCAGCTGTTACAATTCAACTCATTAAAGCATCATATGTAGATCAGGAGGATTCAAGAGTTATGAAACAAGATCCTTTTTTATTCTGAAGATGCTCTAAGTTGGTTTTACCCTACAAGGCACAGCACGTTTTCTAAACCTGCTCTGTGCAGCACCCCTGACCACTGCTTCTTTGCACAAGCCCTCATGCCACCAGAACCTTTACTGTACTTGGAATTCATACATTTCAAGCAGCAGCTGACAACGTCGGCTGTGAGTCGCTCCATTGATATGATGGTTCCACTCCTGCAGCAAAGTAAATAATTAAAAATTAACAGCCACATATTGCAAGCCATTTGTAACAAACTAACTCTGTACAGCACAGTATCTTCTAAGGTGAACTATCGAGCGTACATAGATAACAAAATCTTTTCCTAGTGGTTTAGACACTGAATTTGGATGTACCTCTTCACTCCTAATCTGGGTGAAGAGGTGTCTGATGAAAAGTGTCCTGCAAACTATGGGCTTGATCCTGCCTCAGAGGTGCAAAGCTTACCAGGGGTAACTGCTACAGCAAGCCTATGTGTCTTTCTGATTTAAACTTTTAGAACTGGATGTGGAGATAGTATTTATTTTTGTCTTCAGTAATTTTAGAATTTCCTCAACTCTCTCTGCTTCATTCCTCAGGCCTTTAAAAGGTTAACGTGAACTCAACAGTCAGGTTTTTAGAACCTTAAAGAAGCCAAGAAATTGCAAGGAATTCAGAAAGGAAAGACCAAAAGAAATGAAAGCCAATAGCTAGGACAAGCTACAGTACACAGGTGATATATAAAAATGTATGACCATTTGAGGGGAATAATAAGAAAATAAGGAAAATTAAATTGAGGTGGTACAAAAGAGCAATAATGGAATTTAACCAGATTAGCCAGGTAGAACTCCTGGTTCTGGATTTAGCAGTGGAAAGGAATGAGGGCCTTTTACTTTTTCTCTGCAGGGTGTTTTGAGGGAGTGCCTGACCGGCCTATCCTTACAGCCCTGTAAGAACAGCACTTACTTTGTGCTGTATCTGCAGCTCTGAAATGACCGAGCTGCACATCTGTGAGGCAAAGGCTCACTCCCACTCTGCTGCCCTCAGTAAGCACAGGGATCGGCAGGGACATGTGGGATAGGGTCACAATGAAATGGAGACTCATCACAGGTCTCTGGGGGACAGTTCAGTGACGAACTGAAGGTTTTCTCTTTTTGGCTTCATTTCCAGCTGTGAATGTGTGTGCTGTATCAGCCAACCCGTTCTATGTCTTGTCTTTCACGTATGTCTCTGCTTAGGAAAAAATCCTTTGTGGGTGCTAATTCCTCATCTTCTCCTAGCAGAGATTTAGTTTGTGCCACACTTTGAGATGCACTGAGGCACTCCTGAGGCTTGCTGTGCTGTTCCCATAAGCTAAGTGCCTACCTTGCCCCTTCCACAAAGGAGAAAAACATGGATTGAAAGTCTCCCATAAAGTCCTGGCGTTAAGCTACACTACAGCATTACTCCATGGTACATGGAATAGGAAGTGGAGCAAGATGAAACTTTCATTCATTTTATCAAGACAAGGTAAAATGAGTGCACCCATCTTTCTCACTAACTGCACAAGAGGTAGGCTCTGCAACTATACATTAACAAAAATGCTGGAAATTAGGATGAAAAAACACTAACACTCCCAAGGAAGCTCACCTATCTATAAGCATCTTTAGTTTAAAACATGCTAACAAGTTTTACAACTCTGCTACAGCGAAGTCCTTTGAACCCTTGGGTGCACAATCTGCAAAGCCTCAGTGGCCGATTCTCCTAGATATACCATGCTTTGAAGCTGTCTTAGCATGCAGACTGGAAGTATGATAAACTTAACAGAAGTTATCTGCAAACTAGAGACAAAGTTTGGGAGATTTAATACTCATTATACTGCAAATGTGTTTAAACTGGTAAAAAAAAGGAGATCTGACCTGTAAGTTAAGATTCTTCTCCATACCCTTTGGAAAGTTCTCAGAGCAACAACAGCTCATCTATGTTTATTAAACACAATCCTGAACCTGGAGTTTTCTTTGCTCCCTGCCTCTCTCTGCAGCCTGCAGCAGCACTCCTCGGGCATTTCAGGGCACTAGGTATTTACAGGCACTAATTAACATGAACCCCTAAGTTCAGCTAGAGAAAATCTGAGCTGAGTTTCTTAAAACTCAGATACCTTTTGCCTCAATTGATGCAAACAAGAGGACACACTGTTCCTTAGAAAATTAGGCCAAACTGAAGCACCTAATTTTAGATAGCCCTCTATTAGGGACACAGCAGTGTTTTTCCTTGGAGATGTGTCACCGTTTCCAGTGTTTAACCTCCAAACTCATCAGCTGGTGTTGTACTGGCCTTTTTCCTTGGCAGGGAAAACAACTCCTCCACATTTAACACCTCATTCCTTGATAAAGGGATGGGGATTGACAAAATGCCTAAAAATCCCGGGGGCACGATTTATTTTGCAATTAAACAGGAAACAAATGGGGTCTTAGTATATTCACATCAAATTAAAGAAGCAATTAAGAACATCAATAAAGAAGAAAAAAACCAGAGGACTGGCCTGACAGGTTATGTTACACGAGGCTGCTTAACTCCTTGCTGGGGCTTAAAATACACAGGGCTTTATCATACACTTTTAAAATAATCTTCTGTGGTATTTTTATTTGGAGGTGAGGAAAAGGAGCTTTTGATAGGATGGTAACAAGTTTATATTGTCCCAGCTAAGAAAAGCATTCCCTTTCTGCTTTCCATAAATTTTGGTTCAGATTAAGTACAACTTTTAAAGCGATCCAGTTCAATTTTGTGGGAGACACGAGTAAGAATGTTTGTAACTGTTAGGTATGCAAAGCAGAGGAAAAAAGGAGAGAAAGAGAAGAATTCTTGCAGTGCCACGATTTCTGAAATTAGAAACAAAGCCCAAACTTGGATCATAAGAAATAGATGAACCAATCTCAGTATTTTATGGTGTGCTAGCAGTTTAAGTCAAAGCATATTCCTAAAAAAAAAAAAAAGATGGTTTTACATGTTTCAGAAGAAGTCAGCCACTTAAATTACGCTGTCAAAAGAATTTGGTACTTCTCATACCTGGAAAGATACTTCACATGGGATATCCTTTCAATAGATCTGCATAACAAAGCAAGCTAAGAATCAGGAGGCTTTAAAATAAAGTGCCAAAAAGAACCCTACTTACAGGATTACTGGTTGCCATCTTCAAGGGCCTCAGAAGTTTATCTTTTCAATCTAACCAACTGAAGTCCTTTTACAGACCTGAGCATGGCAGCTAAACTGTTAACACTTAAAACCTTTTGTGAAAATAAATGGCAAATATAGGAGACAAGAAACCCGGATTACTGTGGTTATTTTATATAAAAAGTAATTAAAGCAACACAAGTCCATAAAGTGTCCGATCAGGTGGAGTCATACAGCATGTGCTCTAACTGGTTTGATCACTTCCTCGCAGGGCAGAATAATTCTCACGTTTCACAAAGAGCAGATGCAGAGATGCAGCACTTTTTGAGAGGTAACTGTAAAGAAATGGTTAGTAACAGCAATTCCACATTGCACCAATTTTACAGTAATAGCATGTATCATATTTTCAATTGAAGGCCTTCAAGCTAATTAGCCACTAATTGTGACAAGAGGGGCACTGTATTAGCCAATTAGCCAATTAAATTGCCTAGCATACTGAATATCAGCAAGATGAGTAACATTGGAAAAGCTGAAAGTGAGAAGGCTCTGAAAATAATGTCTGAATAAACAGGCCATTTTGAGTAACCTGCTACCTTGGCAGAGAGTTGAGCTACTCATGAATAAACTAAGAGGAAAGCCTCAGCATAACCGAGTATACCCGAAGATCCACTCTACTTGCGAGCCAAGTAAAGAACACTACTAGGAACACAGAGCAGGATACTGCAACAGCAGACCGATTGCTCGGAGAGTCTACAGGGATAGATGCAATATGTGACAATAAAAAGTGAGTCTGAAGTGTCTAAGAGAGTTGTGAAAAAGGAGAAAAATGACGACAAATTTCAGCCATAGTATGAGATAGAGTGTTAAAGTGAAATTAAAAAGGCAAGAATGAGCTAATCTAAAACGTGGTTTTTACTTTTGCAAATAAGTTCCAGGGCTCTACATTAACTCTTTCCCTTTGGACAGGGAAAAAGCAGAACTGTGCAAGAACGCATCTTAACTACATATAAATCAGCAATCAAGACAGATGTGGAGGAGAGCCGAAACTAGCTTCCTGAATAGCACAGTAGATACACGGCAACCCCCCCTCAAACCAACAAAAAGTAAAAAAAACCCACCCAAAAACTGCTTAAATGCCAGATGTTTGTGGTTAAGAGAACATGTAGATGTAAAATATAAATAAGATATCCCAGTAGATGATAGCTGTTTGACTTGAAGTTAAGTAATCTGGGCAAACAACATACATTAATGTAAAGCCCTGGTTTACAATGTTCGTTAACAATTATCTTGTAAATAAACCAAGTGCCTTTTTCACTCAAACCAACTTTCAGATCATTTCAAAAGCAACCAGGCTACAGAAATAATTAAAGAAATAGGTAAAAACAGAACAGATACTACAACGTAAAGGAAAATAGAAGTATCTGGTGCATAACTCACCTTATTAGAATGAACTGGCATATCACATATAGAGCACAGATGGGGATAACCCTTCGGTAAGAATCCATGGAAGTCTTCAATATTGCTATTTGGAGGAGCACCTCGCTTTTTCTCAAAGAGAGATCTCTCAGGACCAGGACCACGACCCATTCTGTCATACTCACTGTCAAATTTATGATAGTTATGCGAAGTCTCACCATAAAAAGATTCATCCCTACACCTTTCTCCATCTCTTAATCTGTCATCTTCATAATCCATTCTGTCATAATAACCAGATTCTTGAGAACGACTTCCATGGTCATAGTCAACCACTGGGTTGAGACTAGGACCACGATCATCAAAGCTATCTCTTCTAAAATGCCTTTTTTCTTCCCAATCATCCCTAGGTACTCTGTACGGTGGTTCCCGTGTGGATGATCTGCCATCTCTACCATAACCTTCTTCAGCTCTCCTCCTTTTAAGTTGTAGAAGGATCTGAGGCAAGTTTTCAGGAGTAATCTTGTCCTCGGGATAGCGACTCAGTTCATCTAAGTCTCTAGCAGACAGACCAAAGCTGGCCAAAATGTTAGTGGCCTGGTCTGCATCTCCACGGTGCTGAGAAGACAAAGGGAGCGGACCTCTACTTCCAATGTTAAATATAGACTGCAAATTATGGGAAGAGGTACTACCAGAAGACAGTGCACTATGAGATCCTTGTTGGTTCAATGAAGAACTCATTCCAAGATTCATTAAGCTAGCAAGGCGGGCAGTACCCTGGTTCATCCTTCCAAGAGATGCTGGCATATTTAAAGACTGGGTAGCAGCAGCAAGAAGGCCTATTCCTGCAGAGAGGTCACGGCCATGACCTTGTGAATCCCTACTCAGAGATGACTGCTGGAATGACTTGGACATTGTAGAACTATAGCTTGTCTACTGTATGGATCAAAAAAATTCCTTTTTTTTTTAAAGATGGCTGAAAAGAGAGCTCACACTAGAAAGCTAGGCAAACTTCACTTCAAAAATGGTAACGCCAAGAAAGAGGATCAATAATGACTGCAGATCTTCTTCAAGCTGAGAAACACCAGACAATTCTGTAGAAAAACAAGCAGTTTTAGTCATAAATCCCTTTAAACAGATGCAGTTTTAAACTTATGCATCATGTTGATCTAAAAAAACATTAGAGATCTCAATCTTACATGGCTTTTATTACATAAGTTAACAGATTCAAGAGGTACCCAGAACCTACATATATTATTTCAGATAAAAATACAGTAGCGTTTCCTATACATACTACTCCTACAAAAAGCTACTTTCATACTGAAGACAAGTGAATTTCAGAAGTTTGGGATGTCTGAAAGCATCTAAAGTTTACTAGCATATAAGCTCCGATCTCTGGTTAATGGTTTTGTTTATACCCTACATTACTGTACTGCGTCTATGAGAAGACCACAAAAAACTTAAGCCCACAGAATCCAAGATGACTTTGGCATACAATACATATTTGAAAATGAAACCTATACCACCACAGAACAGGACGAAAGGAAGTTAAAAGTAACTGAAGTTTGGGCAAAAAGTTTCTGCTGTAAGATCTGGTAACTAAGACCAAACATAATATTCAATCTTTATGCAGTAAAATCCAAATTACCGATGTGAAGATAGATGGGAACAAGGAAAATAAGTTTTAAATTTTGCAGGAAGTAAACAAGACCTCTTGCTCCAATTGCAGTTATACTGGTAACAGCACTTAAGACGTAATTATTTACTCCATTACAGTGCAGCCATGACATCAGCCCGTACTCAGAGCTCAAGCTAAACAAGGTCAGGCTTAGTTCTGGGATGGGAGACCCAAGGAAAAACCTACCCCTGCAGAAAGAGACCCTAGGCAAGTCAGGAGATGGCACCGCACCCCAGCCAGCCTGGCAGGCCAGCAGCACCTGTCTCTCACCAGCAGACTGCTTCCTTGGCTCAGGCCTGACACTTTGATACCATGACCACATGTGGTAGTTAAAGATCCTAAAACAATACTCCCAGAGAGAGGTATCTGTCCCATAGCCCACCAGAATACAAACCAAGTATTTAGGTATTGGTTCAGCTGCATTCACCTGAAGTTTTAACAGTGCATTGACAACCACTGTCTATTTATTGGTGCAATGGATCTCTCTCAAAAGCTTTCCTGTTTAGTGCAGAGCAGAAATAAACTGTAATACCTCTCCCCACACACTTTCAGCCTTGGGATACACAAAATTTAAAGCAATTCAACACGCATCACAACATCCCACCAGGAAGATGTTGTTCTTTGGGTCCCCGATGTGGTGAAGCCCTTTCAAATCTCTGCAGAGCAGTTTTGCTTCTCCAGCACTGCCACTCAGATGCACATAAAACACATAATCACTTGTAAAAGAGACAGGCACAAATTGCAGAGCTCCACATGAAACCGGTTTCTAAGAGAACAGGTATGCTTGGGGAGGAATGGAAAGGACAAAATGAAAGCAAGGATTTTTACTTGAAGAGATTGGTTCTGGAGAAGGCAGCTTCTCTTGTACTGGAAACAGAAGAAAAAAGGTCAAGGTTATGAGCACATCTCTATCTCAACTGCCTACTCAATCCAGAGCTGTGTTTCAGTAGTGCATAAAGGGGTTCTATTTCTCAGTAGCAGTGTGTAGTAAAATGATGCACTTCTGTAGAAAAATAACGGATTCTATGAGACACATAAAATACATAAACCCCACACAACTCTGTATTTGAAAAGCAACTGGTTTATATAGTTTGCTACACAGGCTGTTATCAGTACAGCTAAACTTGTATGTGGACCTTAAAAGCACAGCTGAAATAAATCCACTGGAGTCACTTAAAGTAAGGTCAGTTGTGTTAACACTTGGTTAAGAATAAGAAGTTGAGACACATGGGGATGGAAAGAAGTTTAAAGTATCTGCAGAAAACAGAAAAGCACTGCAGAAAAACAGTAAAACAGGGATATAGGGAGAGTAGATGAGGCAAATCCCAAAGTGAGATACCTTGCGCAAACTGACCACACTAACGAACACCTGAACAGGAAGTATATACTGTAAAAGCTAAAAACCCCTTTTGAGCTCAGACAAAACACTAACATTCACCTGGTTACCATGTTTTAAAGGTATTTAAGTACTCTTCAAAGTACTTTATGACAATTTCACAAGTTAACCCTTACTTCTATTTTTTTACATATAAATTTCCTTTCAGTTCACTCACACACTTACAGAATGGTCACTTACTAGGTTCTTCATAAAATCCAGTATTCCAGAGGGTTTTACAGACCTGGCCCTGACAGCAGTTCAGCAGATAGCCACACTGTCAGGAAGGGCATCTAGTGTCCTGCTGTTAATGCAAGGACCCTCGCTATTCAAGTTTGCACTCAATCAGGAAAGTTCTCCACTCTTCCAAAAAAAACCCTTTCTCTTTGAACAGATGCTCACTAATCCCCTTGTAGCAATTTTCAATTGGCTGCTCATTGTCTGCTGCTCTGGAGAGATTAACAGAGAACAAAACCCAACCCATCCCATCCCAGTCTGGCACTGACCTGGGCTACAGAGAACCCGATTACATGCCATGCTTTGAACCCACATACACACGGAGGGTTTATATAACCACCCTGCGCTGCTGCTGCTGCAAGCACCCACAGAAGAGAAGCAAAGGGAAAAATAAAAACAGGAAAGATGGGGGGAGCCAGACAAAGAGACAATCTTACAAAAAGCATGAAGTGGGACAGTCAGACACTTGTACGATGAAGACAAGACGTAAGGTTGGCAGTCAGCATGCTAGGCAGCAAACTGCCCTATGCTAGTCAAGTGGAGAACTTACAGAAACCAAGTCTGAGTTATCCTCAAAAAAAAAAATCACTGTCACATCACTCATCTTGCAATTGTTGTACTCTACTCCTAACCATCCCCATTCCTTCAGATCGGATGAAGACAACAACAAACCAAGGTGGGGGAAGAGCTCTAAAAATGATACCCAAGAATGTTTAACTTCCACATGGTCAGGTCTAACATGTGATTTTAAGATCACATCTCTTGGTATTGATCACTCCCGAAAGATTTCACGGCAGTTATCTGACAGAGACAGGTTCCCACGGACCAGTGCCAGCTTTTAAGCGAGTGTGCCATCAACTGAGTCACAGCAACAAGATGAGCATGACTGAACAAAGCTGTCTAAAGATCCAGACATGATTTAGTGGAGTTGAAAGTGTTACACTAATTGTTCTTCATGTAATTTCAGCTATACTGGGAACAGACAGGTTTTCAGATATACGTTAAGATCTGTGGAAATTTGGCCATATTAAGATTTGAAAATATACAATATAAAGCAACCTTGAAGTAAGTTGGAAGTTAAAATGTTACTAGATCTCCAGACAAATGTGGACAGTGAAAAAACACTTCGGATCTACAAGTTGCAAAAGAGCTTTCTGCAAATGCAGGCAACAACAATAAGAAATTTGAATCCTACCGAGTACATTGCTACCATATAAAGGCCAAAAAAAGGCTGAGTTTCAAACACTATGGAAGGGGTTTTTGTGTAAAGCAGATTAGAAATTCTTTTCAATGAAGCTTGCAATACTCTTGCTCCACACAAATAATAATTTTGTTCCTGAAACCAGTTTAATTCAGTGCATTCTTGGGATACGTTGATCATGCTGAACACAATCACCTTAGATTACCACTTTTTATCAACCATCAGTAGGCTGAAAATAATTTAGCTCCCTATTACTTCCACCTGCTTGGGTTTTTTTTAAACATGTGCATACATAGTACAGCTTTTCTATTAACCTTGTTCTTAGAACAATTCATCTTTTACCCATTCTTCTCCAACAAAAGCCTCAAAAATTAAAAAAAACCCTGGTTTTACTTTCTAGTCAGTTTCACTTTCACTTCAAAACCAATATTTCTCAAAATACACTGAATTTAATCAAATAAACTCGGTTACAGTAACAACACAAAATAATCTGCAAGCTGAAAGACACCCTCCTGATTCATCACAACACGAGACTTGAAGACAGCACACCCCTGGGGGGGAAAAAAGGCTCCAAGAAGTTTCATGCCCACGGTCCCTGCTTTTGGGATTGAAGTCTACAGATTTTTCTTCTCCTCCTTTCTGTGTTACACAGTGCAGCAATCCCTTTTGCAGCCATCCAGTCTGCTGGGGAAGAATTCATGTGCTCCTTGGCTAACATGTCATGGCAAAAGGAAAAAAAAAGGTTACTGATGGAAGAGATCTGGAATTCCAAGTGACAAATTCAGGCAGACAGCTCCCCATATCACTTAGAAATAATGGGAGTAAAAACAAGAACTTGCAAGGAAATTAGAAGCAGATGTTATCTGTCCGCGAAATGACCGAGTGTAGTGGATTGGAAGTCTACAGAATTATTTCAGCACAATACAGAAAGGGCTGCTGCCTTTCCTCCCAAGGCCAAGGAGGGATTGCCAAGCAGCTTTATCTAAAGAACAGGTTACCACCCGTGCCAGGTACCGGCATTCAGAGCAGTTATTTAATAACGCCATTGCACATGCAAGAAAGCAACTCATCTTGTCCAACTGATCTTCAGAAGTCATGACCTCAGAAATGCAAGCAGCACCTGGCCTGCTGAAGGCAGGCACTCCTTTGGTGTGCAGACCAGACAATCCTTCCGGCCTCGCAGAGCAGTGGGAAGAAGTTCATTTCTTGGGATTACGTTCAGCTTCATTTCAGGGACTTGCTTGATGAGAGAAGCACCTAATGATCTGAGATCCAAAGTCACTACCAGAGGATGGCTTCAGAACAGAGAAGTAATACACATGAAAAAGAACTTACAAATAAGTGGGGAACTAAAATGAGTAGCTCAACAATTAAGAAAGGTAAAAGAACTTGCAGAGTTTTCAACATTTGAACGCAGAAGCACTGTAAGAGACACCAATTTCCTGTATCTGCTCACTATACAATTTCAAACATCCTTTTTGTAAGAAGTGCAGGAAAAAAAGCATGTTTATTGCTTTAAAGAAACAACAGGAGTGGAAAAAAAAAAAAGGATGCAAGGCACCATACAGAAAGAATGGAGGAGACAAAGTATTTATTTTTAGACAGGGAAACCGGTAACAGCCAGAACACACAGAATAACTGCCTTTACGTGCACTGACCACTCCATAAACACGATTACCTCTGCGGCTCCCATGAACTCCTTCCTCCTACTCGTAAGTCCACTCTTTGCAACTACCTTCAGAGCTCCAACTCTACAATGAGATGAATGTGCACAGGTTCCAGGACCTACAAAAAGCTCCATGAAGCTGTTAAGACTTAGTTCAACAGAACCAGTCTGCCAAAACCAGAGTCATTGCTGAATAATGTAGGATCTTACCCTGGAAGCTCTGGTAACAACAACTGCATGTTCAAGCTCTTGGCAAAGCAAGGAGACAAATCACTATTCATTCTCATCAGTTTTGGAGATGAATAGCCTCTCGGGCAACAAATCTTTGACAAAAATCACAGAACATACCACAATTCTTTAACAAAAAAAAAAGTCCCTACATAAAATGATCCAAAAAGAGACCAAATCAGAAAGTTTATCAGAGTAACAGAGAATCAACTGCATTATTTAAAAAAAACCTACCTAAACCAGAACACTTCTGTATTCTGATCTGGTAGGTGATTAAAAAGCCTTCTGACCAAACAGCAAATGTAAGCCTGCCTCCAGGCATTTCCAGAGCTGGGATAAAATCACATTCTTTCCCAGCTGAAATCTTGCATGAGGTTGTTGAGATAAATTCTAGCTGCAGAGAAGAATCAAGGGACTGTATGACTGTTTCAGGGCTCAAAATAAAAACTCTGTTGTTGAAGTTATGACTACACAATATGGTACTTGAACACTTGGAAACTAATCTAGCTCAGAAATATTGAGGTATTTACTTTTGTTTTCAAGACTTGTTGAAGGAAGAATGAAGGCAAGCAGCAGAGAGGCTACAAAAATACCCTCATAAATTAAAAAACCCAAGCCAAATGGAACTTTGTGGCTTTGCTTACAACAGCTTCTCCCCCAAATCTGCTCAGCTACCCAGAACACTGACATGTATTACATTACAGAATACCTTTGCATTCACCACAACTCTCAGCAGAGATACATGTGAGAGGCAGGGAAGGGCAGCAGCCAGTATTAACTACTTTATTTTCACCAAATTAATTACCATTTGTATTTAAGTATTGTCCCAAATAAGCCAGGTGGCAATCATGCTTCAGCTGTATGGCTTGTTATACCACAGAGCCTTGATTTAGTTTGGAGTCTCAAAGACTCAATCTTCCCTCCTCCATTACTGGCTTTTAGCTCTAGGAACATGGATATTGCCTTTTTAAGGATTTATTTAGGAATTTCTCAAGATTACTCCTCCCAGTGTTTGGTGCTGGGATGTTTTTAACACCTAGATATGTGTAAAACACTGCACTAACTTCAGGTAGCTTCTCTAATGCAGGCACTCAAGAAAGGCTTGGGGCACTGAGAGCCTCAGGAGAACTGTAAGGAAGGATGGAAAGTCTTGAATCTGTTTTTCAGATCGCACCTCCTTACCTAGGGCATGACGACAAAGTACAGGTACTGGCTTACCACATGGCAGTATCCTCACTCAAATTTAATTATTCCATGAAATTCACTAATGAACCCTGTGTTTTTTGATAAAATCCAGGCCAGAAGCTCACTAATTTATCAGTAATGCATTAAAAATGTTAATAGATGGTTCAGTACATTTTGAAAAAAACCCCAAGATTTTAATATATTGAAGTTTTCAAAGTATTAGCATGTCTCAAAATTCAGGAAGATTAAACCACTGGGTCACCTGTATCCGAAAATGCTCCTTTTTGATTCTTCTGAGACACAAACATGACGCAGACTGCTTTAAGACTTCTGTTTTCAGCAAGAGCTGCTCCCTACTTATCTTACTCTGGGAAGTTAGGACCTCCTACTCCAGCCCGTTAAAAAAAACCTTTAAGAATTTGAGGCTGAGTAAAAAGAACAAAGACTGTTCAATTATTTCAAGCACTAAAACAGTATTGAATACTTCCCCCCCCAAGGTATGCTTCATGGAAAGGAAGACAGAGAGGTACACTTCAAAGAGGGGTTTTTCAGCTTTCTAGAGTAAAATGCTTAATTTAACAAAGCAAAGCAGTTCTTTTCAGCTTACTTTCAACGCTGGTGAACTTTACGTCTCATTACTTTGACTCTAGAAATGAAATATGGACATTAAAAGCCCCACAGAAGGCTATTAATCCACCATAGGAGGGGAAAGGGAAAAACAGTCCCCACAGCATGACTTGTAACCACAGTCTAAATTACATGAAAGTGAAACTGAGTAGAAAGAGGAAATCAAACGGGTGCTCCCACCACCGGAATCCTTAATGCTCAAATCATTAACTCCTAATGCCAGGTAACCATTGAAACCAGGTTTTGGGGCTGAGGCCTCAGAGCCGTTAGGAAGGCACGCGTGCCACTGACGCGCTGTTTTAGCTTCCGAGCGGTGGTTTGCTGGGGACTGGGTGGAAAGATGTCGACTCCGAGGCCTCGGCTGGAGCCAGTAGCGCTGGCAGGGCGCTCCGGTGACGCTGCAGCCGGCGGGAGAAGCGTGCCTTTGGCCGGGGTCACCCCTGCGAACACGTTTTACGTGTCTAAACACCAGGCAGCCAAGAGGAAACCGCGGGCTGAGCCTGCAAGGGCCGGGAAAGGGAGCGCTCAGACACGGCCCGGCCCGGCCCAGCCTGACCGCGCCCGGCCGCCGGTGCCCGGCCTTTCCCCGGGAGCGGTCTCCGCGGCGCAGCAAGCGGAGCCGCGGGGCTTTGTTCGGGCCCGCCGAGGCCGCGCGGCCCGGCCCGGCCCGGCCGCAGTACCGCCAGGCGGCGGGCGGGGGCGCCGGCACGCGCTGCGGGTGGCCGGTGGGGCCGCGGCACGGGCCGGGCCCGCCGCTCCCGCATGCGCGCGCTGCCGCCACCCGCGAGCGCCAGGCCCGGCGCCGCTTCCCCCCCGCCTCCCCCGCGCCCCGCGGCCGCTCCTGACGGACCCTCCCGCCCCTCACCCCTTTCCCCTCCCGCGGAGCGGCGGCCGCCGGTTCCTAACCTAACATGGCGGCGGGCCGGGGGGCGGCCGCAGCGCCGCTCCTACCTGCGGGCCGGGGGCGGCGAGAAGGGAGCGCGGCGGCGCCTCCCGTTCGCTGCGGCGGCGCGGGAGGGGAGGGACGGAGGGGCCGGGGGAGAGAGGAGGAGGGGGGGAGGCGGCTGCGCGAGCCCCGCGCACGTCTCGCCGCGCTCGCGAGAGCACGCCCGCCCGCTGCCCGTCCGCTCACGTGCCCGGCGGCGGCCGCCTCGCTCCGTGCGTTCGGCTCCGCACCGCTCCGCTCGCTGGCGACGGCCGGCCGGCCGCCCCGCCCTCCGTGTGTGGATGTGGCCGCGGCCGGGGGGGGGGTGTGAGGGAGAGGGGGGAGGAGGAGGCGCCGCCGGGCCAGATCTCGCGAGAGGTGGGAGCCGCTTACCCAGCTCTCGCGAGAGCTCTGAGGCACCGCGACGCGCCGACCTGCTGCCCGCCTCCCGCTCATTGTCCGCGCGCTCCCGCAGGGGCGGATGGGAAGGCGCTCGAGGGCGGGGCTTGTCACCGCCCGCCTGTCGTTGTCCCCACCCCCGGCCCGCCTGAGGGAAGGGCAGGCATATGCCCGCAGGTTCGCGGCTGCTCTCAGTCTCCTCAGCGCTGCCCGCCCCCGGGGTGACAGTCGGACAACCCGCCCCGGGGGTTCCTCCCAGAAGAAGCACGTCCCCCGGCCCTGCGGAGCTGTGCCCTCCTCTGGCAGAGCCGGGGCTGTCCTCGGGGCCCGCGCCGGCCGCTTCCCAGGACTGGGAGTCAGGCATTTTAGCACGAGTTTGGGGAGGCAGGGCGGGTTCTCCGCTGGCAGCCGGCGCTCCTCACCCGAGAAGAGGAGCAGAGGCGCGGGCCCCGCAGCGTGCCTGGCAGCCAGCGCGGCCACGGCTTCTCGCCCAGGGCTGAGGACGGCTCTCCTCATCCGGAGGGACACGCTCCCCCTGGCAGATACAGCTGCGGGCTCTCGGTGCCGGGTCGGGGCAGTAGAAGATTCTGGCAAAAAAACCCAACGCTCGTGTGCAGGGCCGGCCCTTTCCTCTGAGCCAACATTGCCCCCTGGCGCTGGGCCGGGGAAGGTTTGCCCGGCCGCTCCTCGCTCCTTCACTGATTTGATAGCCAAACTAGTACAACCCGCCACATGCTATTTATGGCTCGAAATTCTTTCGTAGTCGAGATATATTTCCTCTCCCACTTTAAGTTTGCGGCTGAAGAGCCGGTCTCTCCGTTGCCTCGGAAGCAGCTGTGCTCCAGCAGCTTTACCAAGGCGAGGGGGGTGCAGCTCAACTCCGTCTCCAGGGAAAAGGGGGAAATCTGTGGTTTGAATTCATCACAACTGTTTTTTCTTCTCTATGTGTGGCCGGAGAGCACAATGGAACAATAATGCTTGGAAAAAGAACAGGATCGGTACAAAATATGTGTTGAAATAATACGAGAGTACTCAGAGAACAACCCAGAAATGCAGCTCACTTAACGAGCTCAGTTAAAAAAACAATTAAGTGCTCAAAAGCAAACACATAAATCTCAGTTAACAATACTTCTGTGCTCCAGTGCTGCAGAGCACTAAAAGCAAAGTGCCTTGATGGAAGGTAAAGCAATCTAGCCACTTCTGCCCAGCAGAAGCTGTATATAGATTGCAAAATGTATGGTTGCTAATAAACAGAATCATAAATCATGTTAGCATTTCCCGAGTACAAAAGTGGGTCTTGCTCCAGCTCCCTGCCTTTATTTCAATGCCAGCAGTTTGTTCCTCTGAGACCACATGGGCTCTCTCTCAATTTCCTTTGCTGTACTCCAGTCCAGGCACCAAACCGGCGGCAAGGTGAATCATTTTGACCTTTATTGATTGCATTTGCGCTGCAGAAGGAGCCACGCAGCACTGAGTGTCACTACCCTGCTAATGCGGCTGCTGGCTCCACTTCCCTAAGTCTGTACCTGTGCTGATCACTGGCAAATGTTTCCAACATCCATGGGGCTTTTTTCTTTTCCAAGTGTGTGCGCAAAGCCTGGTGGATTTTGGGGAGAAAAAGCGCTACCAACCGTCAGTCTGGAGAGTTGCGGTGCCTCAGAAGAGCACGTTGGTAAGGCAGGGACGGAGCAGAGCCCTGCAGCCATTCCTGAATGCTCTGATGGACTAAGTGCCACGTTAACCGCAGCAGACTTCCTCTGTCCTGCTCTGCTGCCTCCTTTGCCACAGCACTGCCAGGTCTGTGAGGCTTGGAAACGACTGGAGTTTGTGGAGACGCCTTTTTCAAGGAAATAAGCCAGTCAGCCTGTATTTATTGTCTGTGTAGCCACTTATGTGGCTGGCAGAGTATCCAGAACAGTAACAGCCTCAGAGTATCAGGCCTGCATCAGACAGAGGCAGGAGTAGGGAAGTGATCCTTCCCCTGTGCTCAGTGCTGGTGGGGCCGCACCTCGAGTGCTGAGTTGAGTTTTGGGCCCCTCACTACAAGGACATCAAGGTGCTTGAGCATGTCCAGAGAAGGGCTACAAAGCTAGTGACACGGTTGGAACACAAATCTTACAAGGAGCAGCTGAGAGAACCGGGACTGTTCCGGGACTGTTTAGTCTGGAGGAGGCTGAGGGGAGACCTCATCACTCTCTACAACTACCTGAAAGGTGTTGGCAGTGAGATGGGGGTCGGTCTTCTCCCTGGTAACCAGTGACAGGGCAAGGGGAAACAGTCTGAAGTTGCAACAGGGGAAGTTTAGGTTGGATATTAGGAAAAACATCTTAACTGAAAGGGCTGTCAGATACTGGGGCACAGGCTGTCCAGGGAGGTGGCTGAGTCACCATCTCTGGAGGGATTTACAAGAAGAGTAGATGTTGTGCTTGGTGACACGGTCTAGTGTTGGACCCAGTATGGCTGGAGACGGCTGCCCTTGCAAGAGTGGGTCAAGGGAGGTGAATCTGTCCCTCTGCTCGCTTTTGTGAGACCCCACCTGGAGTAGCGTCCAGTTCTGGATTCCTCAATGTAAGGACATGGAACTGTTGGAAGGGGTACAGAGGCGGCCACAAAGATGATCGGGGGCTGGAGCACTTCTCCTGTGAAGACAGGCTGAGAGAGTTGGGCTGGTTCAGCCTGGAGAAGGCTCTGGGGAGATCTTGTAGCACCTTCCAGTACCTGAAGGGCCTGGAAGAAAGCTGTGGAGGGATTGTTTAGGAGGGCCTGGAGTGATAGGATGAGGAGGAATAGTTTTAAATTGGAAGGGGGTAGATTTAGATTTGGTACTAGGAAGAAATTCTTCCTTTGAGGGTGGTGAGGCCCTGGCACAGGCTGCCCAGGGAGGTGGTGGCTGCCCCCTCCCTGGAGCTGTTCAAGGCCGGGTTGGATGGGGCCTTGAACAGCCTGGTCTGGTAACAGGGTTGGGACTTGATGATCTTTTAAGGTCCCTTCCAGCCCAAACCATTCTGTGATTCTAAAATCAGGAGAGCCCTGAAAAAATGCCGCACTGTCCCTCATTCCTAGTAACTGCATGACAGAAGCACCTATTTGACATAAACCATCTGTACCAGGGGCTAACCTGACAGCTGCTTTTTTACCAGCCGCCTCAGGAACTCCAGGCACAATGATGTCAGTGGCCATTCCATGGCCACAGACAGCACAGCGTGCAGCTGCTTCTCAGCTCATTGTGCGGAGATAGCACAGTACAACAGCAGCTAATTGTAACATTACTGAAGACCAGTGCCATCATTTAAAAGCTGAAATCGGAAGCTTTAGCCTAAAAAGCCCTCCTAAGTTTGGAACTACACCCTCCCCTCCCCACAACCACACTCACTTTTCAGTTGAAACAGCATTTTTGCTCTGTCCCTTCCTCACCTGTTTTTCTGTATTTTACATACTGGGCACCTCTCTCTCTAACCCACCCAGGGAAGAGAGCTTTGGCTCCCTTTACCTCCCTGAGGCAGGCACTGAAGCACGGGAAGGGTACCTTGTGAACTCACAAAGGCTGTGCAAGCAGCACAAACAGGAATGCCAGACCTCATTGCCTGTATGGAACACCATAAGCACAGCATCTCCTTCCAGCTGCCGGAGGAAAGGAGGCCTTGTTACCAATCTGCCCTTGCAGCAGACACTACAGAGGAGAGTGTGTGTGTGTGTTTGTGTGTGTGTGGTGGCAGGGGGGCACCAGGCACCCAGCGCTGCATTCATGTCTTGTCTCCCAGCCAGGAACTCAAGAAGTCTTTCAAATCCAGCTGTACCCACAGCCTTACACCACAATGAAAACCAACACGAGCAAGTTTAAATACGATTAAGTTTGCAAGTTTAAAGACGTTTAATAAATAGAGGTCACAGGAAAAAATAGTTTTAAACAACGAAAAGGAACTAACAATTACCAATTTGTGTATGTAATTCTTGTTATACCTTACCCCCAACCACCTTTGGTGTTTCAAGGTACTACACCCTGAACACAAGTACTCCTCTGGGAGCCCCATTTTTCCATTCTCAGTCTCTTTCAAGCTAGGCTGCATGACGCAGCACCAATAGCTTCTTCCTTTCCTGCTGACTACTGTTGCTCCAGCAAGCCCCCACCTGCAGCGCAGCACACAAACTCTTTACCTGTAATTAAAAGAACATACCAGAACAGTTCACAGGTGTGTCTCGAAAGACCCCGAATTCAACCTTAACACTGACCTTCATTTTTACACAAAAGATGCAGTATTAAAACTATTTCTGCAATAGATTTTTGTTATGTATATTATTTTTCTTTCCTGAGTGTGTTGTCTGCATCCAATCTAGGATTAACTCCATGGAGGAGGAGTTACTCCACTCTCAAGCATGCAGAATGCTGCCAAACCCTGGCACTGCCAAATGCCAGAACAGCACTGGTGGTGCCAAGTGCAACTCGGCAGCACATTTCTCTCCCAGCAGCATAACACTATCACAGGCACTGCGCAGCGATGGCTAGCTGACTACCGCTGGATGAAACGGAGCTCCAAATCGAGCTTTAAAAGTAAGAGAAGGAAGTAGAGGCCCTAAAATACATCCCTCTGGTGACACTAGTCTCATACCCCATCAGGGCTCCCTCCAGCAATGGGGAGCACTGCTAGACAAACCAGGTCACTGTTTTCACCAGAGGCTGGCACAGCAGCCTGTTCACAAGCCTGGGTACTCTGCATTGCCTGTCTCCCCTTGGCTCGCAGGGAGTTCGCCTACAGAGCTCAGGTGGCTCCGGAGCACTCCTCATGCCTCACACCCAGGTTATTCCTTTGCATCTATGGGAAACACTACTGTGGTGGCCATCTCCTCTTGAAGACGCCTCATTTGGCTGCTTGCATATACTGGAAAACTCTGGGGTTTTCAAGCACGAAGCCACTGGCGAGGACCCAAGGGTACAACCTGAGGGCTGTGTCTTCCAGACAGCTCTTTGCCACCAGAGACTTCAGGGTTACCGCCATCCCTTCACACACACTTAAGCTCCGTATCAGCTGGAAGCCCTGAAGAGAGCACAAGAGAAACATCACTTCAAATATTCAATTAATTAAATCTGTATTAACAGAGTTAAACAGCTGGGATCTGGCTTGCATAAGGGATAAAAAAAATAAGAGCCTGAGAAATTACTTCTGAGCGGCACAGCCTGAACGAATTACCCTCCGGCCCCTCCGAGGTTATCAGCCAGCGCGGGCGCCCGGGCAGGACCGCCGCTCGTAACGATTAAATAAAACAAAAAGGGGACTATTTCACGCAGCGCTTTTAATTTCCAGAGCCCCGGGGACCGGCGACGCACCCCAGGTGCTCCGCACCTCACGGCGGCCGGAGCCGCGGCGCCCTCACCTCATGGCGGCGGGGAAGAAAGGAGGGAGGCGGCCCAGGGCCTCACCTCATGGCGGCGGGGGAGAAAGGAGGGAGGCGGCCCGGGGCCCTCACCTCATGGCGGCGGGGGAGAAGGGGGAGAGGCGGCCCGGGGCCTTCACCTCATGGCGGCGGGGGAGAAGGGGGAGAGGCGGCCCGGGGCCCTCACCTCATGGCGGCGGGGGAGAAAGGAGGGAGGCGGCCCGGGGCCCTCACCTCATGGCGGCGGGGGAGAAGGGGGAGAGGCGGCCCGGGGCCCTCACCTCATGGCGGCGGGGGAGAAAGGAGGGAGGCGGCCCGGGGCCCTCACCTCATGGCGGCGGGGGAGAAGGGGGAGAGGCGGCCCGGGGCCTTCACCTCATGGCGGCGGGGGAGAAAGGAGGGAGGCGGCCCAGGGCCCTCACCTCACCTGACTTCACCTCACCTCATGGCGGCCGGCCCGGCCCAGCACAGCTCCACCCCCTCATGGCGGTGAACTACGAAAGAGACCGCATCCTACCGCGCCGCCAGGGTGGTTCCACAGGCGCCGCCTCGGCCGCTCCCCTCGGGGCGGGCCCGGGGCTGGGGGCGGTGGCAGGGCTCGGCGGGCCCGGGGGGGTCTCGCTCAGGCGGGGTGGGCGAAACTCAGTGCTGGGGGAGCTGAGGCAGCGGGCGCGGCGTGGGCCAGAGCCGGTGCTTCACCCGCTTCATGCCGCGCTTGCGGAATAGCCGCGTGTGTCGCTGTCCCCGGGCCCCGCCGCGGCGGGCAGCTAGGGTTACGGAGGTGCTTCTCCGCAGAGCCCAACGCCCGCCCCAGCACTGCCCCGCAGTGGGGCCAGACGTCAGCCATGGCCGAAGGCAAGCGGGCTGGCAGCGCTTCCCTTGCAGCCGCGCATTGAATTTTCCCCCCCCTCCAGCAGCACCGCTCCTTCATGGCTCCAGGGACTGTCCGTGCGGCTCTGGCGGTGCTGAGCCGCGGTCCGATCCGTGCAGGAGAATCACGGTACCGAGCCTGCGGCGCCAGGGCTGGAGAAGGGCAGCTGAGCCGGGGCAGGGAGCGAGTCCCCGGGCACAAGTAGCAGTAAATAAAGCGTATCTCCTCTAGCTGCAGGTGCTCCAGACGTCAGTCTGACCCACCCCTGGCTTGTAGTACACGTATTTTAAAGCCTTACAGCTCCGTGCTATTGCAAGTCCCTCGGGCAGATGAGTTGCACCAGCAGAGAGTGGTTCATGCCCTGATTTAACTCGTCCTGCTAATTTATGGGAGCTAAATCTCTTGGATATGATCCCTCCTTTATTCTGTAACTGAGCATTTACTCGACAGGGGTTAAACCAGCTTCTGGAGCCTGTGGTGTTGCTTTGAACACAAACTGCAGGGCTGTGCTGGGATGCAGGGAGTTCAAGGGAGGCTGTGTCTAGACTAGAGGAGCTATTCTGATGAGCTGTGCTTGTGTTTTGTGGTAATATATGTCTCTAATCCGGCTTGAAAGAAGGCATTTCAGTCCCTTCAGTCCCCCAGAAAGCACTCGCAGGCGAAAGAGAGAATGTACTTAGCTTCCACCAAGCCGAGATGAACAACAGGCCAAGTAGGGATCTTGGGATCAAAGAACAACATGATGTTTGCTGATATCAGCTATGGCCTGGGAGAGGAGGAAGGTTATCACAGCTAAGCAGGTGGAACCGCCATGAAAACGGTTCTCAGGCAGTGAAGCCAGTGCTATGGATACTGTTGGGGTGCTGCTGCAGGCAGCTCCAGTCCCCTGTCTGGAAGCAGGCAGGAGATCAGGCAGGAGAACCTGGTGCCCAACCAGGTGTTGTTTCCAGTCCACAGTGTGGTTGTGCTCAGCTCTGCAGCCCGGCGTCTGGCCAGGCTGCTGCAGCACGGACTCCAAACACAACATCACTGGGCTCATCCTGCCTCAGAAGCCTTTTCTCCTCCGCTTGCAGGGATGCAGCCGATGTAGCGAGCACGTTTGCCAAGAAGCTGGGGCAGAAGAGGACTTTGCTTGATACCCATGGCAGGGCTGTCGTGTTTCACCTGGTGTGACACCATTTATCCACAGTTCACAAGTAACATGCAAACATCTGTCTGAGCCCCCCTTGCCACGTGAGCTAACCCGATGCTCCAAGCCCAGTTACTAGAGGAGAATGCTGCGTGGGAACGCAGGGAAATCCGTGCTGTGAAGTGAGAGGCTGGTCCTGGCATGGCGAGTCGTTGAGTTCTGGTACTTGGCATTCAGAAAGCTGCTGAAGTACCTCCCTGGCCCTGCTGAAAATGTCTCATTATAAAAGGCAAAGCATATTAATTTGAACCCCACGCTGCGCTAACGAGTTCTACAGCTTCCAAACTGGAGCCATCATGTGGGCAGCCTGCTCTGGGTGTCAGCAGAGCTTATCATCCGTCCCCATCTGCAGGCACGTGCCCTCAGCCACAGGCAGTGAGACCTCCAGGAACAAAATCACAAAGAGCCCTCTGTGTTTGCTATTAACTGTCCCTTTGCCATAGCGGCTTTTCAGCAGCCTTGGATCTTCTGCGCCGGAGCACAGCCAGGAAACTGCTGTCCTTCTCTAGTTTTACCAGCAAATGGGAAACACCTAACACCTCCTGCTGCCCAGTACCAGCCTCTGTCCCCTCACACAGCCGTGGCTGTTCTGCACTGTACAAGCCTGGCGTTTCACAGAAAATGGCAAGCTGCCTCAGGAGGAGCACCCCACACATCATGGCTTATGTGATTACCCCTGCATCCAAGAAGAATAGCTGCCTGCCTTGGGCCAAAAACAAGACTAAGAAGCATTTGAAGGAGACAGGGATGGGAGCAGATGATTGCCTGAGGCAAGAGACAGCTCCAGCTGAGTCTCCATGGTATCCAGGAGCTCTGAGAGCCTAAGCTAGAAGAGGAGCGTGGGGGAGGGATCCCAGCCTTTCCCCCAGGTGTTTGAAACATGTCACTGGACGACAAACCCTCGATGAAAAAGTTCTTTTGAACAGCCCCACGTGAGAGAGATTACACCTACATCTCCCTGCCAGCCCACTGAGCACTGAGACAGCCTTAAAGCATCTGATGGAGACTGGGGAAGGTGTAGCTGTATATCTCCAAGTAAGGGATTTGGTAGGACTACACTTTTGCTTTTCTTGTTTCAGGGAAAGCTTTTTGCTATTGGCAGCCCACAGCCAGCTTGCCTGTGCTCTGGTTCCTGTTAGCTGGTGCTTGATTTCTTTTTTTCCAGCTTCACAGATCATAGAATCACAGAGTCACAGGATACTTTGGGTTGGAAGGGACCCCAAAGCCCATCTAGTTCCAACCCCCCTGCCATGGGCAGCCCAGGCTGCCCAAAGCCTCATCCAACCCGGCCTTTAACACCTCCAGGGATCCAGGGGCTCCCACAGCCTCTCTGGGCACCCTGTGCCAGGGCCTCACCACCCTCAGTGTAAAGAATTTCTTCCTAACATCTAACCTAACTCTGCCCTCTCTCAGGCAACCCGTTTTTTGTGCTGGTTCTCCATGCTCCCTACATGTGCATCTCAGCAGTGAGGTCAGTGCAGATGCTTGCAGCAAAGTGGATCTTGCTGAACTCTCTGGCTTCAGTCTGGGAAGAAAACTACCTTTACTGGTTGGATGTGGCACTCGGGACCAGAGGTCCTTCCACTGCAGCTCATCACTCAGGCAGCACTGCGTCCTTCTGTGCTGAGCAGGAAAATCAGCCCTCAGCATCCAAAGGGAGGCACAAGGTTCTTCAGCTGGAAAGAATAATAGAATCATTGAATGGTCTGGGTTGGAAGGCACCCCAAGGATCACAGAATTCCGAACCCCTGCCACAGGCAGGGCCACCAACCTCCAGGCCTGGAGCTTGCCCAGGGCCCCATCCAACCTGGCCTTGAACACCCCCAGGGATGGGGCACCCACCACCTCTCTGGGCAGCCTGTTCCAGCCCCTCACCACTCTCTCTGGAAAGAACTTCCCCCTAATATCTAATCTAACCCTTTCCTCCTTCAGCTTCACTCCATCCCCCTTGTCCTACCATTGTCTACCCTTTAACAAGCTGATTCCCCTCCTGTTCCTCTGCTCCCTTCAGGGACTGGAAGGCTGCAATGAGGTCCCCCCGCAGCCTTCTCTTCTCCAGGTTCACCCAGCCCAGCTCCCTCAGCCTCTCTCCGTAGAGGAGCTGCTCCAGCCCTCTGATCATCTCCATGTCCTCCTCTGAACCCTCTCCAACAGTCCCACATCTTTCTTGAACTGGGGATCCCAGCTCTGGACACAAGTGATTTCTTAGCCAGATAAGTGAGAAATGTGAGCGGGATGGATTGTTTCCACTCTCTCAAAGCACAAACAGGCCCTTTCCTACAGGAGTCTAATGTTCTCTTAGCTCCTGACCCGTTAAACTGGAGTCCTCTGGCTTCCCAGCCGGCCGCGGAGGGGCCCCCGCAGTGCCGCTTCTCGCCTCTCCTCACAAGATGGCGTCACAGCCTTACAAGCCGAGCTGGCCCTGCTCAGGCTTCGAGCTCCTTCCCGGGCCCTGGCATGTCCAACCCAAGAAGAAGCTGTGGACTTTACCCTGCCTGCTGAGCTCCTCGCCAGGTCTCAGCCCCCAACGCTGCCTTTTAATCACATCCCTTTCATGTCAAGGCTGTGAGCTTGGAGCGCGCAGCATGCGGCACAGAGAGCCGCAGCCGTTCCTCCCGTAACCTGTGAGCCATCTAATTGCACCGATTTAAGCTAGTTACGGTTTTGACAGTTAATGGCATGCAGAGCGCTTTAATCTTGACCTGCAACACCTCCGGCTCTTCCAGGGCCTCCTCTGCCCCCGAGTAGACGCTGCTAATCAGACCGAGCGGTCTGATGTTTAAGACATGGCTACAGGGAGCCAAGGGCGAATCGTGAGCGAAATGCACCCCTCTTGTTTGGCTGCAAAGCACAGTCAAATTTAGAACTGTCTTTCACCTGCCTGAGAGCGATTTGGGAGAGCAATGATAAGTCTTTCAATAATTTACAGCTTTAAAATAATAACAAAAAGAGAAAATAACCCTTCTCTGGGAGGTTAGTTTTTTTAAGAATTGAGTTTATTTTGAGTTTGGTGTGTAAAGCCCCAGTGTTATCCCCTGTGAATCCCACCTGGGGATGCAGCCTGCCCACCCATGGCATAACCCACAGCCACCAGCCACAGCTCAGCTTGGCCCCACTGGGGAGGAAGCTCCAGCCCCACATGGTGCCCTGGCACCTCAGGAGAGGGCATCATGCAGGATGGCACTCCCCTTCCACCCTTGCTGCTGCCACCAAGGCAGGCAACACTCAGCCCAGGTCAGGCTACAGCAGCTGCACTCACTTGCTGGGTCATTTCTGTTTGCTGAGCATTACAATGCAGCTTGGATCATCCCTGAGGGACCAACAGCCCTCTGTGGCCTCAACCAGTGTCCCTGACCTCTAACACTCCAGGAGAGGAGCCCCATTGAACCTCAGCCTTGGAGCTTAACTCTGCTTGTGAGTGATGCTGTAGGAGCACCTGGCTCCAGCCTTCCGGCCCTGCTCCTGGATGGATCACTTGGCTCCTGGAAGGACCCTTGGACATGTGGTATAGCTGTGTCTCGCTCTGTTTTCTAGACAAATGTCAGACCCATGTTGTAGCTGTGTCTGCAGCCTAGTCCTTGGCTCATCTCTCGCTCCTGGGTGGGCTCTGGAATGACATCTCTGCTGGGATCACCTTGGCTTCCCTTCCCGTAGGGAGCAGCTGGCCCTTCCTGCTCCCTGCTGGGCTCATCACTGTGTACGAAGCCTGTTAATGTCTACACTGACCCTGCTCCTGTGTGGCTCTTCCCAGGTCCCAGAGGGAGGGAGCTGGAGCTGTCCTGCTGTGCAGTCAGTGGCTGCGTGGTTAGGCCAAGGTGCAGGGTTAATGTGAGGCTTAATGTTCCTGCATGGGAGCTTCAGGCTTTACCCACCAGTTGCTCCCTGCAAGAAGCAGCCGTGATCTAACCGTGTCTCCCTCCCTGGCCAGGGGCCCTGCAGCCTCCCACCGGGATTTGGTATTTGTCTGCCTTGATAGCCGGGTGGCTGTGCTGTCTCCTGGGGTGACAGCTCTTCCCAGAGCAGCTCCCCAGGGATGGCAGCGGGATGAGAGCTGTTGCTGAGCCGTCTCTGAGGCTGTGGCTGGATGCGTCCCTCTGGAAATGCCCGTCACGCTGTTCCCTTCACTGTGGAGCTAGAAAGCAACCTCCCTTGGCCCAGAGGAAGGAGCGCTCGGGAAGGGTTACACAAGCCAAAGCCAGCCAGCCGAGGGGCAGGGGCAGAAGCACGGTGTGCAGGGCAGGAGCGTGCCCCATGTCCCCTCCTGCTCCAGGCCTGCCTGGCTTTCATCTCACTGCCAGAGCCCTGTTTGTTGTTCAGAATGAGCTCGGGCAGCACAAGGAGCCTGTGTGGTTCCTCTCTGCTCTTGGCTGAAACTGCTGCAGAGCAGTTTCTTTGTCCCTTTCGTCTCTGACAGAGCCCCGGAGCTCCTTCCTTCCCTTCCTCCAAATCTCTCCTGTCGTCCCTCTGCCGAGCTCCCCCCCAGCCCGAGTCTCCTTCCCCAGTGTCCTCTTCAGCTCCCGTTCAACCCTCATTGTCTCCTCTCCCTCCTTCCATGCTCCCACCCAGAACACGGACTGCAGACTGTGATCCGTTGCTCCATGCCTGTCCCCGAACAGACCCCGAGCCACTTTCTCCACCTGATCCATGTGCTGTGCTAGTCCTGTGGAGTGGGATCCCCTGGGACACAAGCCACCTCTGGGATCTGTGGCAGATCTCACGGCATCAGGACACAGGGTCTGTCTTGGTTGCAGACATACAAGCAGAGAAGGGGGTGCCTTGTCCCTGCACAGGCAAGGAGTGGAGCATCAACACTTGCTCCACTCCCCCAGACCTCCTCATCTTTGGAATTTACCTGTGCAGGCAGGCTAACCAAAGCAAAGCATCTTCCTTTCAGTGCCCTACCAGCTTGCTTTTCCACAAGGAAGAAGCTCCCTGGGACAAGCAGCTGGGGCTGGGATGAATTAACATAGAGGAGACCCTGAGGTGGGCTTGCACGGCACCGACCCGAGCACGTAAGTGTGCTGTTCGGATCTCTACTTACACAGAATCGCACCATGAGAATTAAAGCCAGTGACTCTGAGTGCCGTTTTGCTGGTGCTGGTTTAATTCTGTGAGGTTTAGTAAAGCCTGACTTGAGCCCCAGGGGATTTTAGCAGGTGCTGGCACAGGGAGCAGGTGGTGTAAGCATTGTCCATGGATCCTGGAATCGGGTGGTGGGTAGAGATGAGTGGACATGCCACGAAAAGCACCATCCCCACATTTTAGAGTAGAGCTAACTAGAAACAGCTTAATCCATTAAAAAAAAGAAAAAAATTTTAAAAAATCATTCTTAATTAGGACAGAAACCCCCAGATAGGCTTTTTTAAAGAGAAAGTCTAAAAATACCATTTTTGCTTTGATTTGAAAACTATTTTTGCTCTTCAGACTGTAAGATAAAACACAGTGAAATTGATGATGCATTTCACAACACAAATATATCCCTTTTCAGCCTCAAAATGCTGAAATGGGTCGTTTCAAAATTCTCAGCATTTTACCCCTTTTTTTTCCCAAACCCAAAATTTTTAATTTAGCTGAAATGTCTTTTCCCCACCCCCCTTTTTTTTTCCAAAAGGAAACTCTTGATTACATTTTTTTTTCCCCAAAAAGCTTTAATTAGAATTAACAATTGCAGCTGATTCTTAGCTGGGTGATAAACAGCTGGACTGAATCCACTCTGTAGCCCTCTCTGCTCTGGGACTTCCAAACAGGCTCTAGTGCTAGCAGGAATTTAGCCCTCTGCACCATTTTATCCTCATCTAATTACTGGGATCTGTTCCTATTCTGTGATTTTCCTTCTTCTTCCCCCCATTTCTCCTCAGAGGATTAGTTTTTACTAGTGCAGCATCTCTAACAGTCAGGGAACTTCACAGTGAGTTGAGATCACATTGATTTCTCAAGGAAAAAGCAGCATACTAATTTTTCCTGTTTTTCTCCCATGAGGAAAGCAGGTAACAGCTTTGGGAAGGCAGCTGGGTTTGTAGGCATTATGTTCACTCTCCAGATGACAGTAAAATTGGAGGTCAGTGGGGCTGTCACAGGAAAGGAGACCTGGGCTAGGGCTGAAGCTAGCGCTGGGATTAAAGCGCACAGGATTAAAGCGGGATGGGTGAAGCTTGAGCAGAGCATCAGGTGAGGATCCGGGGCTGGCCAGGACAAGTGAGGCATCCTCCTTAAGCCAGCCCCCCCCATCAGGCAGAGGGGAGCCCTTGCTTGTCATGCACAGGGTTATGCTTGGTGCTGCCAGGAGCTCTGCACCCCCAGGCAAGCGCTTCACTGAGTGCAGTGGCTGGAGGCGCTGTGCCTGCTGCCCTGGGGACAGAGCCCTGGGATAGGCTGCCAGGGGGGTGTGGAGTGTGGAGTCTCCTTCTCTGGAGATATTCCAGCCCTGTCTGGACACTGACCTGTGTGACTTGTCCTAAGGACCCTGCTTTGGCTGGAGGGTTGGACTCAATGAGCTCTGGTGGTCCCTTCCAACCCCAGCAATTCTGTGAATCTGTGAATCTGATGCCTCTGCTGCAAAGCCCACCCATTAGCCAGAGGGTTCCCCAGCTCATGACCACCCCAGTGCCCAGCAGAAGGGTGCTGCAGAGAGTCCTGATGGCTTTTGGCGCCAGAGCCCAGGTCAGAGCCTTCTCAGCACCCCAAAGGTGTTCAGGGCCTCCTACCCCATGGAGCAGGTCTGGGGACTCAGTTGCTGGCCCAGCAGTGCTTTCCCCATGTCCAGCATGACTTTCACAGACCCCAGCTCTTTGGGGCTGTCCTGATTTTGGCTGGTGTAGAGTTAATTTTCTTCCTAGTAGTGGGTACAATGCTGTGTTTTGGATTGAGGCTGAGAATAATGTTGATAACACACTGATATTTCAGTTGTTGCTAGGCGATGTTTGCACCAAATCAAGGACTTCGCAGCTTCTCACACTGCCCCGCCAGCCCTGAGAGCAAGGAGCCAGGAAGGGACACAGCCAGGACACCTGGCCCAAGCTGGCCACGGGGTTATTTCATACCGCAGGGATATTCTGTACCGCAGGGATATTCCATACCACAGGGATATTCTGTGCCACGTGATGTCATGCTCAGTGTATAGCTGGGGGCAGTTGGCCGAGGGCGCAACTGTGGCTTGGGAACTGGCTGAGCATCAGTCAGCGGGGCTGAGCAATTGTGCTGTGCATCACTTGCTGCACACTTCTTGTTGTTATTATCTTCCTGTTCTGTCCTTTTAAACTGTCTGTGTCTCAACCCTGAGTTTTGCTCTTTGTCCCCGACCCTCTGCCCCGTCCCGCTGAGCGGGGGTAGCGAGCCAGTGGCTGGGTGGCTGTTTTAGCTGCTGGACAGGTTAAACCATGGCAGGGGCCAAGGAAGGAACATGCAGCAGTGCAAACACTGAGGAAGGGAAGATGTTAAGTTGTGCTTTAACTCCCTAAACCCTCTGTTCCAGACACCCAGGCAGGTTTGGCCAGCCTTTGCAGCCAGTCCCCGGATTGCCAACAGGCACTGGGGCATCCTCCTTTGCTGAAACCAGCATCCCCAGTGCCCACGCCGGCTCTCCCACTGCCAGGTCCAGTGCTCATCATTGCTGCTCATGCCTGTGTTGGCTCCTTGCTGCTGAGGGCTGATCTCTTCTCCCTGGAGACAAGCCCACGGCTTCAGCCTGTCCCACCTCACTCCTCCCACTCCCCTGCCAAACAGTTATTACCACTTTGGATGATCTTGAAAGGGATGTTTCCACATAGAAGTTGCCCTGTGATTAATCAATTAAGAGATTTTGTGAAAATTAAAGCCTTTCTTCATACTTCACACTTTCAGCTCTTCAGCTGTTGCTTTTTTCCTCTTGCTTCTGTGCAGAAATCCCCCCAGGCCTTGCTTGCCCCATCCTTTTTGCCGCTGTTTTCTCCCCACAGTGACCAGGAGATGTGGCTGGCAGCACCCGCTGCTCTTTGCCACCCAGTGTCTCCCAAAGATTCACCCTCAGCCCCTCCCGCTCCTGGGCCAGCAGCTGCCAGGAGGGTGCCGTGAACACAGCTCGCTTCTATAGAAAACCAACCCAGGAGAGGGGCTGTAAATGCCTCTTTATTTCCATATTTATCATCGCAGCTCAGATGGATGAGGAATCCGATGGAAAGTTTAGGCGAAACAGAGGAAATGAAAAAGTGTGGGTAAGCAGCAGCTCAGCCAGGAGACTGGCAGCCTCGAGGGCTTCCAGCAGCAAAAAGGCTTTCAATTACCACGCCGCGCTGCGGCTCGATAACATCTTCATTTCCCCAGCCGTGCTGCTGGGATGGATGGGCCAGCGGGTCCTTGCTGTGGAGCACCCCATGCCCTGCCATCGTGTGATCCCAGGGGTTTTCCCAAAACCCACAGCCTGGTTATTCTAGGGATACAGAGCTGAGACCCTACAAATAACCCCCCCCCAAACATGTTTGGTCTAGTTGGTGTTTTACAGGGCTGTTTGCTGCCTAGATGCTGGCAGGTGCCCTGAGCAGCAGCAGAACGCGATAAATATCTCCAGGTAATGAGCATCAGGGTCACTCCTGGCACCGTGGCAGAAAGGAGCCGCAAAGGCTGGACAACTTCAGAGCACCCAGCGCTGGGTGTTGGTGAGTGATGATTTAAAGCCCATTTTTGCAGGGAATAACGGCTCGTAACCATCCCCTCTCCTTTAAGTGTGTGACACCGCTGAGATTTATGCTCTCCTTGTTTCCACCATATGGGAAGTGTTTTATTAATTGTCCCTGCACTTGCTCCCAAGCCCGCGTGTGCTGTGCTGTGGGGATGCTTCAAGCGCAGCGAAGAGGAGGTGGCAGTGGGGGATGAGGCCAGGTCCCTCTGCCCTTGCTACAGGCTTTATTCTCTTCCCAAAATCATTTGTGCATGGCTTCCTAGGAAAGCAGTTTGAATTGATCACCGTTGCCACCTTATCTAATTTAATCCAAACCTAACATCAAACAGGAGTGAGGGAAGCCCGGTGGGAAACCTGTGTGCAGCAAAGGACTTGGCTGTGATGAACGGCATCGTTAATAACCCGTAATGAAATGTTGGAGTCATCTGGCATTGCCTGGCTCTCAAAATAAGCAGAGCCTGCCCTCGCTCCCTGCTGAAGCTGCCAGGCTCCCACAAGAGCCGAGCCATCCTGCAGTGCGTTCTGGAGGGATTCGGGTTGTTGTGGACTTTGGAACGATTGCTGGAGGTAACTTAGAAATTAAACTTATGCTCATGTTTCAAAGCAGGGTTCAGCATTCAGGAAACATTCCTAGGTGAAGAGCAGCCTCTATGCCAAACATCCCTTTCGCACCAAAGTCCTAAACATCCTTTTCACAACAAGCTCCACGGCAATCCTGAAGGTTGGTAATTTCAGGGGAGCCTGATGTCCTAACCCTGAGAGGCTGGAGCGGAGTGGAGGCAGGAGGCCAGGCTCAGTGATAACACAGGAACTTGGAGGTTAAGATGGAACTGATAAGCTACATATTCACTACCCTGGGCCCATGACCTGTCTGTATTTGAGAAAATGCTGTCCTTTTGCTGAACTGTGCTCATTATAATGTCATTGTAATACCAAAACACACCTCCATCCCCCAAGCTACCCGCCCCCAAGGTGCAACCACTCCCCACTGAGCCTGTGCTCTGGATTTTGTTGGCCTGTACCTTTAAATGCCAGGTGAGAAAATTTTACACCAACACCACAGGTAGGTATGTGAGAGTCACCTAAGCTCCACCTCAAATGTAAAGTAAGATAAAAGTAGCCCAAAACCAGCGGTGCATTAGGGAAGATCCCATCGTGTGCTATTCCAGCTTCTGGGAACAGTTGCTTTTGTTGCCCCAAAGATCCATACTAAACCAGAATATCCTACAGAATTTTACACCAGACAGCCTGTGCTGGTGAAAATGCCACAGGCTGGAACAGTACCAATGGTCCTAACTACTCCCAAGAATCCCTACATATGAGAAGGCGAGGATTGTTCAGGAATAGTACGCTGGATCAGCACCCTGTGGATCTCACCCTCTTTTTAGCCCTGCTGGTTACATACAGCCGAGCACATTTATTTCCTTTTGTGTTCACAGGAATCCTGAAGGAAGGAAACTCTGGTGGAAGTGGCTGCCTGCGGGATCACCAATCACCCTGCAGAACTGGGATTAGAATCAGAGTGAAGCAACTGTGTGAATGATGTGGTGCTTGGCTCTGGTTCTAATACAACTCCCTTTGACGTGTGGCTGAAAAGACCCAGAACAGCTGTGGTTCCAAGCCTGGATTCACTGGAAGTATGGGAACATGTCCCATTGAGAGAAGCCTAAATTTAGCTACTGTGGGTCCTGGTTCCGGCCAGGCCAGAGCTCACCTCCCCAGGCAGCCAGAACAGAGGAGCTGAGTTACCCCTGTCTGTTTCCACCTCACCAGACATCACTGCCCCATAAAGGGGCTGCTTGGGGAGGGGTGCTCCTGGTGCCTCCAGGGCAGCCTGAGTGTGGCCAGGGCATTGGGTCAGTCCTTGTGTCAGGCAGTACTCTTGGTTGATAAGGTACTCTGTGTTATCACTGGGTGTAGGTGAAATTTGGCACAGGCTGTTACTGTTCCCCTTTCATGGTGACTCTGTCAGTAACTGTCCTTACCCCAACCCACAGGAGCTCTGACTGCTTCCCCTCTGGGGGTGAGCAAGCAGCATGTAGTGCTCAGGCTCTCGTTGGGGCTGAACCACCACAGCCCTTTCTGGTGCCCAAGAAGGGGCCGGAAGGGTTGGGATAACAGGTAGATCTGACTGGATTGTGTTAAGAAGCTGTGATAAAATGTTTATCATGTTATTGAAGAGGTAATGGTAGCAGTGATGTTTTGCCTGTTCACCTGGCTTTGGTAGGTGAACCCACACCCACTTTATGGAGTCCCTGCCCAGCTGTTTATCACCTTGGGAAGAGGAGTCGGGTTCCTAATCCTGTTATACTGTGTGATACTGGGACTGGTACCCGCTGGCATCCTGACCTCGAGCTGTGCCCAGCAGCTCACCCAGAACCCCTTGTGCTGTGACCCTGGCCCTGTTGGCAGAGCCTCCCATGAGCAGGGATGGCCCCTTGGCTCATTGCATCCCGTTTATGGCTCTGAAGCCTCTCAGGGACTGGGGACAAAAGCCCTTGTGTGAGTCTTGGCTTTGGGCAGCAAATGAAATAGTATTTGGGCTGGTGGTGATGAGAGGCTGCGAGCGGGACCCATCGAATCCTCACGGCAATTCGAGAGGCTGATGCTAATGCAGCAGAACTGGTCCAGCACACACAATGGGTGAGAAAAAGCATTCTTAAAAGCAAGGAGTGTAACTCTGCAGCTGTGATTCCAACCCACCTCAAACCTGGGGCTCGCCTCTGTCCTCTCTGGATGCATCGTCTGCCCTGGACTCAGACTGGGTTGTGACTCGCTTCTTGAGTTCTAAAGATGTGCTTCCTCCCAGTGTCGGTGTGGAAAGCGGCTGCCGCCAGCTCCCTGGCAGCGGCGAGGCGGCCGGGGCAGGCTGGGAGGCAATGCAGCCCGGCACCGGAGCTGCGGGTCGTTAAGCAATTACACCCACCAGAGCCTGAATTTCATCTCATTGTTCGGAGCATGACACAAAAGGCTGGATGGAAGGAAGGGAAGAAGAGCCAGAGGAGAAAGATATTTCGGGAGGTCCTCTTCCCAGTGACTGTCCGGCCACGACTCCATCTATTTTGGTGAGATCATGGAGTGCAAATCCCAGACCTGCTGCCTGGAAACTCCACCTAATGAGTCTCCTGCAGCCTGTGTAGTTTGTTCATTACCTGGGCAAACCACACCTTCCACCCTCATCGTCCTTCTCCCCAGCCTGCCTTGGCCCGTGGGTGGGAGCAAACCCACGCTCACCCAGGATGCCCTGGATGTGAGAGTGGCTTCTCCTCTCCTGGCATCCTCCCCGAAAGGAAAAGGGGGATCAAACCCCCCTGGTGATGAGAACCTGGAGCAGGAGCCCCATGCGTGTATTGCCATGGCTGAGCTGCTGGAGAAGCTGAATGGCCCCAGGAGGGAAGGCGGCTGCAGCACTTGAAGGTCCCAGGCACAAACTCACACCTCTTTCCTGGGAGAAAATCTGGATTTCTAATGTCCTGAGAGTCACCTCAGAACCCCTCCTCTAGTGACAGCACTGCCTCACCTCCAGCCCCTGCCGGGGAGCAGCAAATACTCCTTGAAATCAAGTAATCATCAGTCACAAAGGCAAGGAGACCTTCATGGTGACAGTGTGGTGTGGAGGCATTGATCTGGGCTGGTGCTGAGCAAGGGCAAGTTGGGTTTCGTGCCGCATGGGGGGAACTGAGCTCTCCCTGCTGCTCTGCTGCTGAGGTGCAGGACTTGCCCAAACTCTTCCTGTCCCTTAGCCCAGCTCACTGTTACCCTGTTGGCCGAGCAGATGTCGGTGCTGTTTTGCAGGGAATGACCCATTTCCACATCCTCTGCTTTTCTGAATTCCCCTTTCCAACACCAATAAGGGGAGATGGAGGTCCCTGGGGCAGGTATATGGGGATGCCAGCAGCTCTGAGCTCGCAGGCAGCCCACAGGAGCTGAGCAGTGGTGCCCAGGAGTCTCTGCCTGGGAGAGGGGAGCGGGCAGGATGCTCTGCCCAGGGCGGTCAGCCCCGAATCCCACCGTTGCACCCAAAGCTGAGCCACTCTGAACAGAGCTCGCCCTTCAAAGAAGGGATTTAATCACAGGGAATCAATTGCATTAAGTACAAATTCATTTGCTGATGCTGCTGTCCAGGGGCAGAGCGGCTGTTCACCGCAGCGCGCGATGCTGCGGGCATCAGCGGCTCTGCGCTCGTTAATGCTCTGGGCCACTAACGATGCCCAGAAGTGGCTGGAATCAAAGACAACTGAAGTCTGAGGGATTAATGCTGCCTCCCACCAATGCAGCCCGCGATCCATCAATTACCTATCTGCTCAGTCCTTTTCTCCATCCCTTTACAATCTAAATAGCACATTTTATAGTCGCTGCTAAGTGATGTGATCAACATCAATTACCTACTAAAAGAGAATCAAGTCTTGATTTAAAATTAAGTGCTGCATTTTGCCATGTTCTTTATATGTAGCCAACAGAATAATTGCAGTGACATAAAAACTAATTACACAACTCCACAATTAGGCCTCCCTCCTAGTGCTGTGATTGTCTTTAAGTACATTGATGAAAAATTACTCCCAGCCCTGAATTACTCTCTCACACCCATCTTCTCCAATACCTTTGGAAAAAACCCCTCTGTCCCATCAGATCAAACAGAAGATCTCAAAATGCAGAAGATAATACATGCAGAGCGTGTTTTCTAATCTCTTTGATGTGTGAGCAGCTTCAGACAGTGGGATTAGGCTGGTATCGCCCGAGGATGCAGCAGTGCTCCTCTCTGAGACTGAGAAGAATCTCAGCAAGGCTTCCCAAACCACCCGGGGCTGTTGCAGGGCAGTGGAGCTGTGGCTGGGGAGCTTGACAGGGGAGAAGCTCCTTTCCCAGTGCCCCAGCTGCAACGGGCTCTTGGGCAGCACACAGAGGAGAGGCCAGCCCTGCCCTGATGCAGGCCTTGGGTTTGACTGCACAGAGAGGTTTCCCTCCACCTTCTGCTGTGCTTGAGAAGCTCATGGTGGTTCCAGGGAGGTGCCTGACCATCCTATTAGTGCTGTTCTGCCCGGCAGAAACAAGGGGAAGAGCTGGATCCAGCTCACCCACCCCACCGGAGAGACCACGGTGGGGTTTGGGCAGGGATGGGTGGATGAGCCCTGTCCTGACCTGATGACAAAGCTGCTCTGAGAGGGCTGGAGCCCCAAAGGGAGGAGGAGGAGGAGGAGGCTGGATTATGGCATAGTTCTTATGCATCCAAAGGCCTGGAGTTACGCCTTGCCAGAAATCACATAGCTGCCTGAAAACCTGCGCCATTAAACCCCAGTGAATCTGTGGAGCCCTCCTGATGGGCTTTGGGGGCTTTTCTTCTGGTTTCTGTTTTTGAGGCCTTTACATCCAACCTGGAAAGACTGAAAACATTTCATTTACTGGAAATAAAAGCCTGGATTTGCTTGCAACCAATCTCCTGCCTCCAGGATCTTTGCGGGTGCCAGCAGCAAAGCACGGTGCATGGGTGAGCAGAGCCATGGGGACACCATCCCAGGGGACAGTGGCTGTGCAGTCCCCTTACACCGTGCCGCTTGCTGTCGCTGAGTGCGCTTCACTGGATAGTTAAGCAGTGCAGGTTTATATTTGGGGCTGGCAGGGTGGTTTTGGCTGGTGTGTGGTGGAGCCTATGGGCATCCTGGTGCATCAACTGCTCCTCAGCTGCAGCCTGGCCCTCGCTGGGAGGAGGGATCATAGATGGTGGCTGTGGCTCTTCTGTCCTTTCTGCAAAGCTGTCGCTCAGTCACCAGCGGGGAGAGGGGTGGGAAATGCTCTGGCACTCCATTTTAATCAGTGCCATGCTGCGAGCTAACGAGGCAGAAGGGATGCGCAGGCAGCCCCGCCGTCACCGTGCCTTCCAGTCTGACTTTCTCACCTGCTCCACTGCACAGGCCAGGGGGTGTGAGGTGCCAGGGCTGTGAATTAACACCCTTGGATTTACCTGAAACTTCACTCCCTCCCTCAATAGGTGTGAAAAAATTAAGGGGGAGTGTGGGTGGTGTGGGTGCTGAGGCAGCCAGCAGCAGGGACCCGAACCAGCTCCAACAGGCACATCTCACCCTGGCAAAGGTCACAGAGTCACAGAATGATGACAGTCCTCACTCCTTCGGTTTGGGAGCTACTGCTGGATCTTTGGCACGTTTGAATGTGAAGGCAGGTAGAGCCTGTTAAAGTACATAAGGAACTGTTAGGAACATTAGGACGGTTCCCTGGAAGAAGAAAGCCCTGAGTTCCAGGGTCAGAGGGGCTGCTTGTGGGCTCCATGGGGAGGTTTCAGGCCAGGAACCTCTTTCAGTGCCGACACCTAATTTTTGGGAGGTGTTGCTGGGTGGGGGATGATTGGGGGAACCTCCCCTTAGGTGGGGCCAATCAATCCTTCCACCCACCTCCCACACCTGAGTGGATGAGGGGGTGGTATATAAGGGAAAGTGGTGGTTTATAAGGTCCAAAGGGTGCTTATGGAGTCAAAAGGTGTCTTGGGGGGGGGGGGGGGGGTGTCGTGTCAAGGAAGGGGTCTTAGAGGCCAAGAAAGGGGTTTTGTAGCAGAGACACAGTGTTTTGTAGGACAAAAAAGGTTTTTTTTAATTGAATAAGCAAGTAGTTTATAGATAGCAAAATGGGGTTTTACAGAAGCAAATGGTGTTTTTATAGAGGAAAATTGTGGTTTCCAAAAGGGAATGGTAGTTTCATAGCATAAAAATGGAGATTTTAATAGAATAAAATGGTGGTTTTAAAGGATAAAATGTTTACAGGTTGAAATAGCCAAAGGATGAGATGAGGAACCTTGAGACAAGAAGGATGAGGAGTAACCCAAAGGAGATGAGTGTCTATGTACTCACCAACATCAGCTGTCTGGGTGATGGACAAAATGGTGAGGATTCGAGGGAAGATATGAAGAAATGCCAAAAACCTTGGGAAATGAAGGTCTCCATTGGTACAAGGAGGTGAGTTGTGCATATGGACATCCCTGCCATGATTCTCCAAAACCATGCCTGCCTCGTTCCTGTGAATGGCTACTGGGATACCTGGGGAGCTTCCAGGCCAGGAACATGTTTCAATCCTCGCTCCTTTGGTTTGGGAGCTACTGCTGGACCTTTAGCATGTTTGAATGTTGGGAAAGCCTATTAAAGTAGATATGGAAGTACTAGGAACGTTAGTCTTTCCCTGGACAAGGAAAGCCCTGAGCCCCTGGGTACACATGGAGGTTTCAGGTCAGATACGTCTTTCAGTCCTGGAGAAACCCTCTCGACCTACTAAACCCTCCTACTACACCCCAGGATGCCCCTGACTGCCTTCTTGGCCGTGAGGCCACATCCCCGAGAGGTCTCTTCGCTTCCCTCCAGCACCCATCTGTGGCCTCAGAGCTGTCCCCGAGCCCCTCCCCGCCGGGTGACCGGTCTTCCCCAGGGCCTGGCGGTGCTGGTGGCCACTATCCGGGTCAGGCCGTTTGCCCACAGCTCGGGAGGCTCTTGGAAGACCGGTAACGCCCGATGCCGTCTGATCCAGCCCACCCCTGACCCGCGGTACCGCCGCACCTAGCGAGTGCCGGGCGGGGCCCCGCGGCTGCGGCCAGCCGGGACTGTCAGGGGGCGGTGACCGAGCGGAGCGTGCGCGGTGCGGAGCGGTGAGTGGGGGGGGGAAGGAGGCCGGGGTTCGGGGGGAGGCGGCCGCCCGGCTACGCAGGGCCCGGCCCCGAGCAACGGCCCGGTCTGGGGCCTGCGGGGCCGGCGGTCGCCTCCAGCGGCGTAGCGTGTTCTACCGGTGGCCCCGTTCGGGGGGAGCCGGTGGTGAGGCCTTGGCGTGGCGGGGAGGGAAGGAAGGGGGAGGGGGGCCGGCCGGCAGCCGCGTTGCTTTCCCCGCAGAGGGGATCCTGCCCGGCTCTTGAGGGAGCAGGGCCCGGAGTGCTGCTCCGGCCGTTCCCCCCAGCCCGGGGCTGGCGGCTTGGCCTGGCTTGGGCCGGCCTGGGGAGTACAGGCGGCTGCCTGGGCTGTTGTGTTGGAAGAGTGACGGAAAAGCAGGGCCCTGTGGGGCTCATAACGTGTGGGAGTGGAGTGGAGTCCCCCCCGGGTGGGCAGGGGTCCCTGGGTGGGCAAGGATCCCCGGACGGGCAAGGGTCCCCCAGGAGGACACAGATCCCCAGGCAGGCAAGGGTCCTGAGGTGGGCAAGGAAGGGTCCCCTGGGTGGGCAAGGCTCCCATGCTTCAAAGGCTTTTAAACACTGCAGTGAAGCAGGAGCAGTCTGGATGCTGCCTTGAGCACGAGGGTGGGCTGGGGACCTCAGGCCCCCCTTGCACCCATGCTGTGGTGAGTGGAGGTGCCCTGGTGCCTTCGGTGTAGCTCTGGGCCACTCTAATGTGTTTTTTTTCTTCAGGGTACACACTCAGTAACACGAGGCCTGAATTTTAAAACTGTTTAATTATTTTGGTACAAGCTTGCATATGGCTCTCTCGCCAGAGAACTAGTGAAATTACATATTGCCCAAAGCCAGGGAGGGAAAACTGAGCAAATGGGACTTTGTATATAAACACTATTTGGAATGTTGCCTTAAAGTGTTTAACTTCAGTGGTTGACTAACACTTGCATTAGAAGTAATCTTTGACAAATAATCAACACTACCCGCCTCTCAAGATGGCCTGGGTTTACACCAACAAGTTCTGTAGACACAATTTCTTAGGGGCAAGTTATTTATTTTGCAGTGTTTTGCTGATGGAACTAACCTAGCACAAATACAGCATAGAGGCAGAAAGTATGACTTACACTGAGAGTGTTTAATTTCCTTGCCAAAGGAGGATGATCTGCGCAGGCGTTGCTGTTGGTAGAGCTGTCTGAGTGGGGAGGCTGCTCCAGCGTGCAGCCGTGGCTGGGAACCTTGTAAGCACGGGTAAGTCTGTGGTGTTAGAAGTCAACCACGCACCCTGTCACTTACTGAATGTGCTGCTGTGGTGTTTCTTCTCTGTGTAGTCCTTCTGAATTCATCTGTGGTCTGGGAGTAATGCTATTAAGGGATGGACTTCTTTTTCTCTCTTTTGCTCCCCAAGAAGGAGGACCCACTACAGACTGGTCAGCCTCACCTCCATCCCTGGAAAGGTGAGGGAATAGCTTACCCTCAGTGCAGTCTTTACAAAGGTAAGAGGGCCATTAGGAGCAGTCAGCGTGGTTTCACCAAGGGGAAGTCATGTTTGGCCTTCTGTGAGGACGTAACCAGGTGGGTAGATGATGCTTGGGCAGTGGATGTGGTTTGTCTCGATTTCAGTAAAGCATTTGACACTGTCTCTCTCACAGCATCCTTGTGGCTAAACTGAGGAAGTGTGGTCTGGAGGATCAGGTAGTGAGGTGGATTGTGAACTAGCTGAAGGACAGGAGTCAGAGTTGTGGTCAACAGGACAGAGTTGTGCTGGAGGCCTGTATCTAGTGGAGTTCCTCAGCTTGGTACTGGGACCAGAGCTGTTCAACATAGTTAGCAACAACCAGGATGAGGGAACTGAGTGCGCTGTCAGCAAGTTTGCTGATGGCACAAGACTGGGAGGAGTGGCTGACACACCAGAAGGTCATGCTGCCATCCAGTGAGATCTGGACAGGTTGGAGAATTGGGTGGGGAGAAATGTAATGAAATACAACAAAAGCAAATGTGGAGTCTGGCATCTGGGGAAGAACAACCCCAGGTACCAGTGTAGGTTGGGGACGGACCTGTTGGAGAACAGCACGGTGAAAAGGGACCTGGGGGTCCAGGACCAGCAATGTGCCCTTGTGGCTAAGAAGGCTGATAGCATCCTGGGATGTGTTAGGTGTGGTTAGAAGCTCAAGAGGGGTTCTCCTCCCCCTCTGCTCTGCCCTGGTGAGACCGCACCTGGAATATTGTGCCCAGTTCTGGGGGCCTCAGTTCAAGAAGGACAGGGAGCTGCTTGGAAGAGTCCAGCACGGGGCCACTCAAATGGAGCGGAACATCTTCCTGCTGAGGGAGCTGAGGCTCTTTAGCTTGGAGAAGATGAGACTGAGGGGTAACCTCATCAGTGTCTATAAATATGTAAAAGGTGAGTGTCAGGAGGATGGAGCCAGGCTCTTCTCAGTGATGGCAGCAATGGGACAAGGGGCAAGCTGGAGCAGAGGAAGTTCCATGGAAATGTAAGGAGGAACTTTTTCCCTGTGAGGGTAACAGAGCCCTGGGACAGGCTGCCCAGAGAGGTTGGGGAGTCTCCTTCTCCGGAGACATTCAAACCCGCCTGGATGCATTCCAGTGTGACCTAATTGAGGTGATCCTGCTCTGGCAGGGGGGTTGGACTAGATAATCTCCAGAGGTCCCTTCCAACCCCTACCATTCTGTGACTCTGTGATCTATGTGACCACATTTCCTGGATTTTAGGGAATACAAATACATTTGTTTAAAAGAAAGAACCTGGAAACTGGCAGTTGAACCTGTGATGCTGTCCCCTAAAGCAGTGTGAGACCAGCGCTGGTTTAGCCTGGGCAATAAAACACCCAAAAACCTCAGCACCCCAAACCCTCTGTCTTCTCTTAAATAGCACAGAAATGGGAGAGGAAATACAGGTGTGGTCAAACAGGGCAGGGGTGATGGAAAGCACATCAACAGCACCCTGAGTATTTGCAAGGCAATTGATTATTGGGATAAATTTAGGGATAATGGTCGCCTTTTTACGTGCTAATCCTTTGCTACTTGACTCCCTTTGTGGCTTTTATAGCCCTCCTCAGCTGTCTTACCTCTCAGCTTTCCCCTCTGAGAAACAGAGAAACACTGAGAAACACTCTGTGAAGTGGGTGAATCAGCTTTAATTAAGATTTGTCGAGCACTTTCTGGAGAAGTTCCCTATAAAGCTCATTATTATTTTTATTAATACAGCTATTCTTAGCACCTGGAGTGAAAAATGACACAACACTGGGGATCTTCTGGAAACAGCCCTGTGAAAGGAGATGGCATGTGTGTTGTGGTTCTGCCCCAGCTGAGAGCTGAGCACCACACAGCCACTCTAAGGAGGGGGGAAAATTGGGGGAGGAAGGGAGGGAAAAGAAAACCAAAAACCCCAAACTTCATGGGTTGGGGTAAGGAGAGTTTACTGGGACAGCAGAGAGAGATACAACAGCAACAGGACTTTATAGCAAAACACACCCAACTGGTGACACATGATGCAGTGTCTCGCACACAGCTCAGAGCTGTCCTGAAACTGAACTGTCCCCAAAACCACATGTCTTGGAGCCAAGCACTACCTCCACCCACCAGCCTCCTTATTGCTGAGTGTGAGGTAAATGGCATGGAATATATCCAATTTGGGTCCCCTCCCAGCTCCCTGGGTGCCCCCACCTTCTTGTTAGCAGGGAAATAAGAGCAGCTGAAAAGTCCCTGACTGCTGGGCAGCAACTAAACCCTTCGTGTGTTACCAGTGCTGCTCCCATCCCAGCCCCAAACACTGCATTGCACCCACTGCTAGCAAGAAATTACCCTGGCTGCAGCTAGGACAGCGCTAACGAAGGCTGTCACATCTCTTTGGCTGCAGTTCACGAGGCAGCTTGCTCCTAAAGCTCTGACTCCGAGAATCCCCAAATCCTCTCAACTCACTAGGAAATCTTAAGCATTCCTGGAAGTTAAGCCCTGCTTTTGCATAAGACTTGTAGACCTTGCCCTGTTGCTGGTGTTTTTGCAGGGTTTGGTGGGGGTGTGTGACATCTCACCCCCTTCACACCACCTCATCTCAAGGACTTTGGCTGCTTCCTGCAGTCATTGCCTGGGGTGATTCTGTCTGGGGTAGGTAGGGCTTCCTACTCAGCTGGGTGCTGGCCTGTGGCACAGGTTGCTGGGGCTGTTTGGGGCAAGGGGGGAGGAGGGAAGCCTTGCCCTTCCCCACGGGCAGCAAAGGTCAGTATCTCTCACCCTGCATTGCTTGGGAAGTCACATCTTCATGGTGGCTAACTGAGCTGAAGAGCTTTGTTTATGGAAGGTAATGAAGATGTGAATTGAACTGGTTACAGCTGTGCTTGTTCTGTGTTGCTGTGTGGGTGCCCTTTTGGCAGGGTAATTTGGGGAAGGCTGGTCATTTAGCTCTAAGGTGGCACTGCTGTGGTGGTGCTGGAGTGGCCAGTGGAGGATGCTAAAATGAAATGCAGGGCTGGAAAAGCCTCCTTGTGTGTGCCTCTGTCCTGAGGCCAGGCATTGTGGGTTTGTGTGGCAGAGTTCTGGTGGAGAAGGAGGAGCCGCAGGGGTGGCTTCTGCAAGGAGCACCAGCAGCTCTCTGCAGCCCCACAGAGCAAACACCAGCCGGCTCCAGGCCGGAGTCGCTGCTGACCAAGGCTGAGCCCATCAGTGATGGTCACAGCGCCTCTGGGACTCACAGTGAGGAGAAAAACCTGCAAGCAGCTGCTTTGTGCCCCAGAGAAGGGAGTGAGAAGGTGTGAGGAGCTGTGCAGGCACCAAGGGCCTGGAAAGGGGGGAGGAGGTGCTCCAGGTGCCAGAGAGAAAGATGTCTCTGGAGAAGCCCATGGGGGAGCGGGTGTCCCCCCACAGCCCATGGAAAAGGCCCAGACCCCACCTGCAGCCTGTGGAGAGGCCCCACGCTGGAGCAGGGGGAGACAGGCAGGAGATGCTGTGACCCATGTTGGAGCAAGCCCCTGCCAGCACTTGCAACCCGTGAAGAGAGACAGAAACACAGAGATGAGAGAGACCCACCCACAGCAGAGCAGGTTTGCTGGGGGGGCTGGTGACCCTGTGGGGGACCAGACTGGAGCAGTCTGGGCCTGAGAGACTGAGAACCATTCTGTGATCTGTGACTGCACCCATGGCAGTGACCCATGCTGGGGAAGCTGGGGAAGAGCTGAACCCCCATGGGAAAGGACTCACGTTGTCTGCTGTGGGTGGGACCCCATGGTGCAGCAGGGGAAGGGTGTGAGGAATGCCCCCCAGCCCAAAGAGGAAGGAGCAGCAGAGACCGCATGGACTGACCGTATCCCCATCCCCCTGTGCTGCTGCTGGAGAGGGAGAGAAATGGGGAATACAGCTGAGCCTGGGAAGAAGGGAGGGGTGGAGAGGTGGAGGTTAAGATCTGGTTGTGCTTCTCATTATCCTACTCTGTTTTCACTGGGTCATGAATTAGATACATTTTATTCTGCATTGAGTCTGTCATTGCAGAATAATCTCTCCCTGTCCTTATCTCCACTCCTGAGCCTCTCAAAATACCTATTTTCACCCCTGTCCAGCTGAGGAGGGCAGTGATAGAGTGGCTTTGGTGGGCTTCTGGCCTCCAGCCAGGATCAGACCACCCCACCAGGTGAGAGATACTCAGCTCCAGACCAGACAGTGGTGGATGTTAGGGCAGACCTGGACTGGGGGAAGTTCCCTCTGGGACTTGATGAAATCCTGGTCTCAGAGTACAGCCTGACAGCTCATCCAACTGTACTGTGCTGCAGGCCGCTGTGTCTCCTGCCTTCAGAGGACAGGGGGGCCAGCAGATGGTTGTCCTCCTTGTAAACAGCTGTTAAGTGCTACTGAGAGCTGATAATGACCCTGGAGGGGACAGGGATGGAGAAACCCTTCAACAGCTGCTCCGGTGCTGCATGCCTCACACTGCTGATGGCTCCGTTTGTTTCCTAGACCCTCCAGTTGTCTGTGACTTTCTTGAGGACAATCCCAGGGCTGAGTGTGGCCTTTCAGCCCAGAATTAGGCACTTTGCATTAATAAATCCTGGGATTACATTCAGCTCTTTGCAGCTGGAGCTGTGGTGTCCCAATGCCACCACACATCGCATTTTTGGTCAGTCCCCAGTTTTCTTCAGTGTTGCTTCTGGCCAGAGAGCTTTCCCTCATGCTGCATTTCCATGCTCACTCTCTGTTCTCACCGTTTCCCAGCACAGTTCTTAGCCTTGTTTTCCTTCCTCTTCTTGTTATTGATTCGTAGGTGTTTTTGTAACTTCTCCTCAGCATATCAATTCAGATCATGACCTCCAGAGTGCTGCCAGCTCTTAACGGCTGGGCATCCTTTCAGGCTTTATAAAAGTACTTTCTCTCTTGTTGCTGTGGCTGTTAATGAAAAGGATGGCTGGAAGCAGACCTGGACTGAGCTCCCAGGGCTGTATGTGAGGGGCTCTCCTGGTGTGACAGGGAGATACCCCACAAGTGTGTGGGAGTGGGGGGGGAATGAGCACTGTCTCGTTAAGGTGAGTTCATCTCATCCAAATCCTCTGGTTTGCCTGTGTTGGATGGATGGATGGATAAAAGAACCTGCTTTAATGCCATTGTGATGGGGAATTCCTGCCCCATTTCTGAAGGCTTGGGTGATTTTCAAGAGCTTTTGGGAACTTCATTTAACTGGGGCTTCTCTCTGGACCATCATCGTTTAGAGGCAATCCTCAGGTCGCTCAGCCCTGCTTTGCACCGAGAGCTCCCTGGGTGTCTCTGCTTTGGTAGCAGAGGGGTGTGTGTGGGGGCATTGGTGTCCATAGTGTCCTGCTCCTCCTGTCTGACCTCAGGGAGAGTTAGGCTTGTTTGTGTGTGGCTAAGGTAGTAAAAGTACACTTTTTCTCCTCAAGCAGTACCCAATTCCTTCTGTGCTTGCTCTGGAAGAAATATTACTTGGTCTGGAAAAATTAATTACACTCATTTCTATCCCTGAATAGTGCGTCGCTGTGGGAGCAGTGGCAGGATACCTCACACCAGGACTCTGCTGGTCACCTTCTTGGCACCAACTAAGCTGAAGGAGGAGGAGGTACCTCAGCTGAGAAACATTGAGCTGGAGAAAACGTCGCCACGCACACAGGACCAGCTCTAAGCACCCCTGAGTTCTGTGAGTACTGAGCTGCTTTTTGAACATTGAGGTGGTTCCTTCAGGTGCACTTCCACCCGCTATGCCATCGTTCTTTGCACGTCAGTGTAACTGGGGGGTGAAATTTGGGCCCAACTGAACTCAAGAGGGTTCCTCTAGGGCTTTCATCTCTTCCGCCTTCAGGGCAGGCAATGTGAGGTACCAGGACACAGCTGTTTGCTCAGGCTGTGCTTTAAGGACATCACAGAATTTAGGTTGGAAAAGACCTCCAAGATCATCCAGTCCAACCATCCCCATACCATCCATGTCCCTAAGTACCTCATCCAACCTTTCCTTGAACACCCCAAGGGACAGTGACTCCACCACCTCCCGGGGCAGCCCCTTCCAATGCCCAACCGCTCTTTTGGAGAAGAAATGTCTCCTGATTTCTAACCTGAACCTCCCCTGGTGCAATTTGCAGCCATTCCCTCTCGTCTTATCGCTGGGTATCTGTGAGAAGAGGCTGAGCCCCAGCTCAGCACAACCTCCTGTCAGGGAGTTGTACAGAGCAGGAACATCTTCCGTGAGCCTTCTCTTCTCCAGGCTGAACTGTCCCAGGTCCCTCAGCCACTCCTTGTAAGACTTGTGCTCCAGCCCCTTCACCATCTTCACTGCCCTTCCCTGGACATGCTCCAGGGCCAATGGGATGGAGAAGCTATGCCCTGGTTGTTCTCCTGTGTTGGTCTGTGGCTGGTGGAGAGTGCCCTGACCAGATTTCAGTTCCAGGGGAGAAAGTCCATGCTCTCTAAAGCATTCCTCAGGTTTCTGCTGGGTTCTTCTGTATCTCTCCAGGGGGCTGTGTGCTGTACTTAAGTACTGATGGAAAGATGCTGTTCCACTCTGGATTATGGATGAATCTTGGAGGTGGATAAATCGCATCCCAAGCCCAGTTTGTGAAGCCCTTTGGGCTTAGTGGGATGCCAGAAGCTGTATTTTATTCTAGATGTGTTTGCTGCTAATGCTGTAGGATTTTCAGTGGGCAGACTGTAAGAGGCCTGATTATACTGGTTCTCTCCACAGCCAGGTTCTTTGACTAAATAATTCAAAGGGAAGATGGAAGGATGGTTTAGGAACCTCAGGGTCGCTTGACTAGGTGGGGAGAAGATGCGTATGTTGATCTGAAGGAGATACTGAGGCAGGTATATGCCTTTAAGCATCTAAAGAAAAATCAGGGTATTTTTAACGGCTGCCTACTTGAAACCCAAATAGTTTCTTTTAATGGGAGTTTTTAAAGGTTTAACAGTTAATTTTAGAAGTTTTATTTCAAGCCTGCTGCCATAAAACGAACTTTTTCAACGCAGAAGGCTCTGTAATGTCTTCTGTGTTGGTGCTCATTTGCAAGAAATCTCTGTGCAATTATTTCTTATGTACCAGTTAAATCTATCAGCCAACAGATGTCAAGTGTAGCAAAAATGCTATAATAATATTATGGTCTAATAATAGTTATAATGATTCTAATTACCTGGCGCGGCTTTTGAGAGAGGCAGGCTCAGAAATTAGCGCGAGTGGGATGTTTAACCTTGAGCTGTGGAAGTAGGGCACTTTCGGGGTGCTTGGCTGTACCCCTTCTTTCCAGGTAGACAGCCTGTTCCCCTTATTTCCCCCAGCAGAGCAGGAGTAGCAGCCTGTTTACGTGTTCAGAGCTCGCTGTTGGTGTGTTGGGAGGTGGCGGAGCGCTGGTGGGCTGTGGGTGAACATGTCTCTTGAGATACCTGTGCACGTGAGGCCTGGTTGTGGTTAACCTCCTGCTGCAGTCTGGTTTTGGAGTGCTCCCGCTGCCAGGTGATGACAGCGTGTGTGCAGACTGCTCTCACCTTGGGAAGGCTGCGGGAGGCTCAGCAATCCTCATCCTTTATGCAGGGCAGGTATGCTGCTTTCAGGTGTCAGGGAGGCTTCACCGCAGCCTGGAGAGCACAGAGCCAGCCTGAATCCTCGGAGTGAGCTTTCATGGTGCCTGCTGATGGGAGGGTGGGTGTGGAGGTGTGTGGGTGAGCAGTGGCAAGATGCTGGTCCCAAAGGCGCTTTGGTGGGAGCAGCAAGGAGGGCATGTCAGCAGGCAGGGGCCAGCCACCTTGTCGGGGCACAAGTGCGGCACTGGCTTTGCCTTCGACAGCCTTGTCGGCATCTCCTTCCCTAGCGCAGGAGGGACACTCTGCGTGCCAGCCCTCTGACACCACTCCCAGAGTCTCTCTACCTCAGTGTTTTCCTTTAGGAAGGATCCTGGGCTGTGCTTTCTACATGCTGCTGGTTTTGCCCAGCCTTGCTGTGAGCTGTGTAGTGTCTCGAGGTCCCAGCGCTCGTTACTGTTGTAGGACCGGTACGCGATGCATAATGGATCGCCCCTTGCTGCAGCTGCTCGTTTTAATATTGTGATGTGAAGGTGGTGATGAGTCCCTGACTCAGAGAAGGATCTTTTCCACAGAGGAAGCCCTGCACAGGCTGGAAGTTGACAGCTTCCCATGATTGTATGCCAGGCTGAACATTTTTCCTCTAAATAATAGATTCACATGCTGATAAGAATTCATTGGGACCTGTGGGAATTGGCCTGTTGGCTGTGAATCTTTTACTGTCTTCCCATAAAATGGATCCAGAGGTGCCCTTGCAAAGTTTTCTGCTTCATCCCCAGCCTGCCGTGGGCTGGTGTGCTCCGCTTCTCAGTGAAGCCCTGCCTGCCAGCACTGCTCCTGCTCAGCACATGCAGCCTGCCTTTCTCTGGAGCTCACGCTCTGCCATCTCCAGCCCTTTCTTTGGGGAGGTTTGCCTTCTTGCTCTGCTCCATGCCTCTGTTGGTGCATCACCGTGGAGATGGGGCTGCAGGACCTGCAGGGCATAGCCTTTTGCAGGCTCACGTAAAGAAGGATGCGGTAATGGGTTATGCTTGTTTTAGGGAAAACGATTTCTGGGAGTAAATAATTTGTCAGAGAACACTTGGCATTGCCCCAGATGCCATTAAGGAAAAGACAGATCTTGGATCTCTTCAAGCCTGAGCTGTAAGGCTCATGTAAAATTCACTTCTTTTTAACATGGTTCTTTGCTTTGCTCAACACCAGGCATGCTGCTTTGACCTGTGCTGACTCACTGACCCGCTTGTGCTTCTGCTTACCCCAAGAAACCAGAGCTCCCTTTGCTTTCTGCTCCTAGTAAATTTCAGCAGTGCATTTCTCACCCTGCCCTAAGAACACCTTTCTGCATGCCTTTTCTCAGCCTGCTGAGAGTCCAGATTTCCACTGCTCCAAGTTGGTTGTGAGGGTTCACCTCCCTGTGACCGGTGTGGCTCTGTCTGGGCTCCCCAGGCGCACGCAGGGTGTGTGAGGGCAGTGTGCTCCTCTGTGTGCAGAGGGGTGTAGGCACCTCCCTGGCTCTGTAGCACATCCAGACCCTGAACAAGCTTACACTGCTGCTGCCCCTTGTGCTCCCCTGGCACCCTCTTTATTCATCTAGTTTCTGGCACGCAGAGAACCGTCTGGATGAGAGCTAGAAGAGCCCAGCCGGCACCTGTGCCCCATCACCTCCATGTCTCATTTCAGATTCCATCTGTAAACATCCCTTTGCCCTTGCTAAACGCCATGTCTCTTAATTTCTCTGTGCAAGAGTATTATTTAATTTGTAAATGTTTTAGGAGGTTATTTGAAAAATAAGCTATGAAGCTGCATTTCATTTGCTGTAACGATCCGCTGATGCGGGCGTGTTTCAAAGGCAGGCTGTGCCATACGGTGGGGCTTAATTAAATTTTGGTTTTCAAGTAATCATCAATAGACAGACAATAACAAACGCTGGGCAGTATGTGTATGGAACAAAGGCACTCTGTTTGCTTTTCCAAGGCTCTGGAAGTGGAAATGTATGGTCCTTAAAATGTACTTGGCCCGCTCGCCACGGCTGCGTTAGTGCACTTACTTTAAAGGGAGTTTTTTCTTCTTACTCAGACTTAATTTTCTTGATCTCCTCCTGCCCATGAAAAACTATTACATTATGGAAAATGTCCAGCGGGAGCCTTGGGTGAGCTGGGTTCTGCTGCAAGATCTGGACTTAGTTTTATCTCAATGATGGGGGTCAGCAGGGACCTCTGGAGATCATCCAGTCCAACCCTCTGATCCAGAGCAGGCTGCAAAGGACAGTACCCAGGTTTGAGTGTCTCCAGAGAAGGAGGCTCCCCAACCTCTGTGGCAGCCTGGGCCAGGGCTCTGCCACCCTCCCAGAAAAACCTCCTCATGTTTATGTGGCACTTCCTCTGCTCCAGTTTGTGCCTATGGCCCCTTGTCCTGTCCCTGGGCATCACTGAACACAGACTGACCCATCCTCCTGCCCCCACCCCTCAAGGATTGATCAGCATTGATGAGATTCCCCCCCCTCAGTCTTCTCTGGGCAAAACAGTCCCAAGTCCCCGAGCCTCCCTTTGTAAGAGAGATGTTCTTGTTCCCTCATCTCCATAGTCCTTTTTTGTACCCTCTCCAGCAGCTCCCTGTCCTTCTTGACCCAGGGAGCCCAGCACAGCACACACTATTCCTGATGAGGCCTCCCCAGGGCAGAGCAGAGGGGCAGGAGAACCTCCTTTGACTTGCTAGCCACACTTCTCTTGATATGGCCCAGAATGCCATTGGCTTTCTTGGCCAAGAGCACCTTGCTGGTCATGGTCAGCCTGTTGTCCACCAGCAGTGCCAGGACTTTTTCCACAGAGCTGCATCCCAGCAGGTCACCCCTAACCTGTCCTGGTGCCTGGGGTTATTCCTCCTGGGGTGCAGGACCCTCCACTTGCCGTTGTTGTACTTGCTAAGATGACTCCCTGCCCAGCTCTCCATCCTGTCCAGATCTTCCTGGATGGCAGCACAGCCTTCCAGCACATCCACCACTCCCAGTTTGGTATTGTGGGCAAACCTGCTGAGGGTGCACTCCATCCTTTCATCCATGGTGTTGATGAGTGTATTGACCAAGGTGGGACCCAGCACTGAGCCCTGAGGATTATAATGTGTTGTGGCTTGTGGAGATGGGTCCTTGTGAGGGTTCCCAAGCCGAAAGGCTGGGGGTGAGGTTCCCCTTCCTTCGGTGGGAAACGTGTCTCCAGTGGCTGGATATGGTGTGGTTGTGGAGAGGTAAAAGTGATGATGTATTTGACATTGTGCCCAAATCAGGAATAAGCAGGTGGCTCTTGAGTGTGTTTTGTTCCTTTCCTGTCAGCAAGCGCGGGGCAGTCAGGTATGAGACGAGCGCAGGAAGCCTGGGAAGGCGCTTGGTGTCAGCGTGAGGCTGCTGGAGATCGTAATGGTGCTCACAGGTGTGACACACGTACAGGTTTTCTGAGGGTAGAGGAACACATGATGATGAAACAGGCTTCATTGGGTTTGTAGAGAGCATCACTTGAGAAGCAGAGTGAGATCACTGCTGGAACATCGTCGAGTTCCGGCTGGTTTCTGGGGCCTAACGTGGGTTTTCTTCTCTCCTGGAGCCTGGGAAATTTTCCATTGTTTAGAAACCCAAACCAGAATTTGCTGAAGGAGTCGTGTGGGTGCCTGGGACTCCTGCAGCACTACAGCACTTTGATGTCTCTGAAATCTCTCCAGGTCAGAGCACTGGAATAAAAGATGAATTTTTTTCAGAGGAGAACCCCCTCATTCGGAGAAGCGAATTGAAGCCACGTCCTGGATTGATGCCTAAAGCTCTGCCCACATAACCTGCCTGCCAGTGGATCCTGGGTGCCGGAGGAGGGTGGTCTGGAGGCGAGCGCCGGCTGTGCCTGGTGCTGGCTCTACTCAGCACCCACTCACCCAGGGCTAGGTCACCATCCAAAGGGCGGTTGGGTGGAAATCGGAGCGTGTAAAACCTGGGAGAGGCTGTGGGAACTCAGCTCCGGACTGGTGTCTCTGCAGCTGTAGGTGCCTGAAAAGCATCGCTGTAAATGAGATGTGTGTGTGTGTTTGTGTGTGCTAACCTCCTCCTCCTCCTCCGTGGATCTACAGTAACAGCTGGTGTTTGGCTCCTTGCTGGAAAGCAGCACTGTGAGTATTTTACTCGCTCTCCTGGTGCACGGACTGGTTGGTGGTGGTTTCTGTGCCAGGTGGGATGCTCGTAGGGAGCAACAGTTCTGGCCAAGTGAAGCTGGTGAGATGATGTCCTGCGCCTGATGCCAGTCCCTGTGGTTGGAGAGGAGTCCTGGTACAGGTAAAATGGTGCCTAAATAGAACTTGTGTTGAGGCACTGGGTGCTCTTTAAATAAATCCTGGGAAAAAACCCCACACAGCTGAGTCGTGTGCTGGCACTACCGAGGGAATGCCCTGTGCCTGCTACCCTGGGCTTCCCTTGTCCCTGCTTTAGGCTGCCAGGTTTCCCCTTTTCTCTTTGTTGATATGCAGTGTCACTCAAGGCTCTATTGTTGGGATTCAGGCCAGGCAGTTGCTTTTTCATGACTGGAGGCATCATCTCCTACTTCCCTCACCCTTAGGATCTCCTGCCCTTCTCCTGGTCGCTCTCACTTTGTGATAAGCTGACCTTCTCTGTGGGCTGCTCAAGCTTCCCATCCAGGAAAACCCTTCTGGGCCTGTTGTAAGTGGAATATGTGGAGTTTTCCTGGATGTGGTGGGGCTCAGCTGGCTGAGCCCAGATGATGCATGCTGGCATCTGGAACATCTGGACCCAGTGGCTAAGCCCTGGCTTGAGGGATTTGCCCTCCATGGAGGTTAAGTGCTTGAGCCTGGGCTTTGCAGGAGCAGGCTACCAATTTGGGTCCCCATGGTACTGGCTGGCATGGTTAACTCTTGTAGCCGTGCTCAGGTTTAGGGGCAGGACCTGTGCTTCAGTGGTTCTCACGGGACTGTGCAGCAAATGGGAGACCCACAAGGTGCTTCCACACAGGGGCTTGAATGGCACAAACCTAGAGCATGGGAAGCTGTGATATTTGGAATGAACTAAAAGTAAAGGCTTTAGGACTATTTGAAAGGAAAAAAAAAAAAATCTGTAATTCAAGTTTCAGGGAGTTCATTCCTGGTGAGAGCATGAGGCTGCCTGGGAGGAGAGGAACACTTGCTGAGATGGATGAGAATCCATCACAGGGCTCTCTGGCAAACATTATCCATCCTAATGCCTCCCTAGGATGAGCGAGATGCTGCGCTGCTGGATGAGGAACATGAAGTTTCTGGGCTATGAGGAGCTTCAGCCCAGAGTGATAATTTAAACACCAAATTCTTTTTAATAATGGATATTGTTGGTGGCTGCCTCACACGGGAGCGCTGCACAGAACAGATTGCGCTGTACTGACGTGTGTTAAAAATGAGAAGTGAGCTGATCTTCCTGAGTGCTTGGGCCTGACACCGGCCAGCGAGGTTCCTTGGATTTCTCCTTTGGAGTTTGGCAGCCGTCTGCTTCAGGGAGTACAGTGGTCTCAGAAGTGTTTATTTGATCTGACACATGACAAATTGTTTCTGCTGGCGGGTACTTCAGACGCAGGCTGTCAGCTGGCAGCCGTGGCTTTGTGGGCACCAAGGAAGTTGGGGAAGGCAAGTCTGCCCTCCTCCTCCTCCTCGTCCTGTGGAGGGTGTCAGCTGGGGGGGGTGTTGTTTTACCCCACCTCCTGTTCCAGCCTCCTTTTTGCCAGTTGTTAAATTGTGCTATTTGCATAGATTATTAATGCTGCTTCTGTGCTAGGAGTGCCTACAGATGCTTGCTGTGCTCCTCCTTGTGCTTTGGTGTGCGGGGCAGAAGAGTAGAGCCTGTCTTTCTGGAACGGGACCTGACTGCTGTTAGAGGTGCTTTGTTAAGGTGCTTTTTTTAGGACACCCTTTTAGCTCTGTAACAAGGAGTGGAACATTACATTCCTCAGCAGAATAAAACGTACATGTCCCCTGTGAGATACTGTAAACACGCTTTATCAGTTCTATTACCTGCTATTTTGAGACTCTGTCCCCTAAGCTTTTTAATCTTGCTTTCCAGAGGTGTCTCTGGGTGAGGAATTACTCCGATTTACAACTTTGGGAATAATTACTATGTCCATTAATTTCTTCCCTTTCCTGCTGTCCATCTATTATTGCTTCTGTGAGAAAAAAACCAAACCTCTCCCTGTAAATCTGCACCGAGGCAGCACTGACTGCTTAGCTAGAGGGAGAGTTACGTGTGCTAGAAATGTGATTGTGAGGAGCATCCTGTTGCTGTGCATGTGGCCGGACCCACCGGTGTGCGCTGGCTCCTCCTGTGCCATTGGGAAGGCCTTAGCCACATAGAGCCCACCAGATGCCCTGGCTGGCTTGGCACTCCTTGCCCTACGTCTAGAGAAGAAAGTACTGTGGGCAGCATGTTCCTGGGCAGTTGTGGCACACCTGGACCTCTGTGGTGAGGCACGAGGAGACTGAAGGTCAGGTCTGCTCAACTGCCCGAGCGGTGCTTTGCCTCCTGAAGTGCTTTGCCTGCAGTGCCTGGCTGCTGTTATGAAAGAGAAATTAGAGGGGGCAATAAGAGAAGCGGTTCATCAGCTGTTCCTCTTTTGTCCAGCAGCTAAAAGCCAGTTCAGAGATTTTTTTTTTGTGGAAGTGCTGTTTGCTTTGGTTCTTTTTTGCTCTTTCTTTAAGTACAGACTGAAAGAGCTGGGGACTGGAGGCCACTGTAATTATTATTTCTTCCTGAACAGCAGAATAAATGTGCCATTTAATGCATAAATGACAGGGTCCTTGCTTCACCAAAAATCACACAGCCTGACCCTGATGCTGCAAATCCTTCTGTATGTGAGTAACTGTCCCTGCCTGGTTTGGGGGGCACTGAGATTTTTCACTCCCTGGATCGGGGTTGGTGCTGAAACTTGTCTTGATGTGTGACATCTGTGGTGACCAAAGTCCCTGTGGAGGCTGTCATTGAAACAGCCTTGGTTCTCAAGGCAGCTGTATTTAGATGGCAGCTGGTGGAGAAGCTCTGCAGCATAGTTTGGTCATCAGGATGAATTCTGGTTGCGGGACGAGCTGGCTGGGTCTGTGGTCTTCATGGGAGAAGCCCCCTCCCTCTGTGCACATGTGATGGAACCGCCATTCCCCCACCTGCTGTGGCAGGAGGGGGCTGCTCGGGATGTGCAGGCTGAGCAGGGTGAAGGGTGCTGCCCATGTGTCTTGTGTCAGAGCTTAAAGAGTGAGAGTGGCTGACAGCCTGCTGACAGCCCTTGCAGCAGGCAGGGAGATTTCAGGAGTCCTCTGTGGCTTCCCAAAGAGCCGTGCAGCAAAGCCTGAGAAACAGAGAGGGAAAATCATGGTGCTCTTTGCCTGCTGCTCGGACACACTGCGTGGGGTTTGCAGGGCAGCAGATGCAGCAGCAGCCAGGACTGCTGAAGAAAGGACCCTTCGTGGGCTGGTGCTGCTCAGCTATTGAGATATGTTGGTCCACAAAGTGGCTCTTTAGGGTCTTTAAGAAAAGGATGTCCCTTTTAAGTGGCTGGGACTCCTGCCCTTGGTCCAAGCTCAGGATGAGAAGCAGTGGATCTTCTCTTTCAGCATTGAACGGGTGCTAATATTGGAGTCACAGTCCTTGTCTCTCAGAAGAGGAAATCACAGGAAAACCACTCATTTCTGGTCACATCTCTGTTCTCCTTTCCCCATCTAGGTTTTGGGCTGCTGAAGCCTGCCTTTACGGTGGGGTGGAAATATGGTGCTGGCTCCTAGTTGAACCTGATGGCTCTGAAGGGTGGTGAGCATGGACAGGGAGCTCAGAAGGGTCCTGTGGGCTAGGAGCAGTCCTGCTGCTTGGGGGGTTTGTGTGGAGTCTCTCTCCACCACCCTTCACTGTACACACATGTAGTTCAGATGCCTTGCTCGAGCCTTCCCTGCGGAGCGGAGCTGTGCAGACCCCACAGCCCTGCGGCGCGGTGGCCGATGTGACTCTGGTGGGACGTGCAGGCTCCTGTGGTGGCGGTGGCAGCACTCGCAGAAATGCTGTTTCATAACCTCTGCTGGGATCCGTGAGGCATACAGAGGCAGGTCCTCTGATTTGTCACCATGTCGTAAGAATTTAAGGTTGAGGAGCTCTTTGAAGCACCAATACAGCCTGTTCTGCCACGACAAGATGGAAATGAGCACCAGCATGGCTTTTCTTCCCCAAGGAAAACGCTCTTTTGCACAGATCAAAAGCGGTGGCTCTGCCTCTGTTTGAAGAGACCAGACGAATTGCAGAGACGGTGTTCTGTGCAACATCGAAGTCTGCCTGTCTGAAGCAGAGATGCTCAGGAACTCCAGCTCACCGTCCTTCAAGTCTGGGAGGCAAAGGGATGGAAGGTCTGTGAACCGGGAGTCACTTGCAGGATCAAAGCTCTGCTTAGCGGAGGCTGATGAGGCAGAAGGCAGGATGACAGCAGGAAGGTCATAGCCCCTGCAGATGATCAGGGCCATCAAGTAACAGCAGTCAGGCTTCCGGAGGGGTCTGTGAAACCTCCTTTGCTGGAGAGCCAGGCTTCAAGGAAGCAGATGTGCAGTGTCCAGCACCTGCTCTGGGCTGCAGAGGTTCTGCAGCGCCTCAGAGATGGTTTCGTTATACAGATGCTGTGCTGTCGCGTTCTCAGCTGGGGTTTTCCATATGTTGCTACAAGTAACATCAAAAATAGCTCTCACTGTCTGACAAGAGACAGGAGAGAAATGTGGGTTTCAGTGTTGGACTTCTTGCATTTGGTGGTGTACAGGCAGTTTCCTTGCCCCTTCCCTCCCATTGCCCAAGGATCGATGAAGACTGGAGCACCTTGATCCTAGGTGTGCCCATCTGTAACCATCTTGCAAGCAGAAGGGCAAAAAAAGTACAGGTGGCAGGTGATGAACAGCAGGGGAGAGGAGGAATCACATTCTCTCTTGCCTTCCTGTATCTGTGCATGTTTGCAGCCCGTGGAGCTTTTTGCTCTTTTAATTTCCTCAAGGAAGAAGCCTGCTGAATGGACGCTGCGTGCTGCTGGCTGGCTCTTCGGCATTGGTGTCAACCCAGGAGGCCCATGTGCTCGAGGAGCAGGACTCAGGTTTCAGTCTTTGTGGGAAATGCCTGGGCAGAAGAAAGGAAATCATGGCAAGAGTTGCTCACAGGGGACTGTACCCGTAGCCTCTGCATCCTCTATTCCTACTCATTACTTCCCAGAGCTTTTTTAATTGCTTATGAGAAGCATCCTCTGAGAGCACTTTAAAAGTACTGATGGAGTGAAAAAAACCTAAGCAAACTCAGATAATGCCTTTTCTCCAAGCATGTGCTGATGCTGCTGCAGACCATAGTGGAAGGAGCCGTGTGATTCCATTAGCTCTAACCCCAGTGTCTGTGTCAGGAGTGGAACAGCTGAGCCTCGGCGTGGGGCACCACTTCCCGGGTTCCTGCAGAGAGTTGGGGTGAAGTACTTGGCATTGGTGAGACTGCACCTCGAGTGCTGTGTCCAGTTCTGGGCTGTTCACCATATGAAGGACATCGAGGCCCTGCAGCATGTCCAGACAAGGGCAACCAGGCTGGGGAAGGGGCTAGAGGGCAGCAAACCTTCCGAGGAGTGGCTGGGGGAACTGGGGATGTTCAGTCTGGAGAAGAGGAGACTGAGGGGAGACCTTATCACTGCCTACAATGACCTGACAGGAGGGTGCAGAGAGGTGGGGGTTGGTCTCTTCACACAAGCAACAGGTGACAAGATGAGGGGGAACGGTCTCAAGCTGTGCCAGGGCAAGTTCAGATCAGATGTTAGGGGAAAGTTTTTCCCCAAAAGGGTTATGGGGCACTGGGACAGGCTGCCCAGGGAGGGGCTGAGTCACCACCCCTGGGGTGCGTTTAACAGACGGGTAGATAAGGTGCTCAGGCATATGGGTTAGCACAGGGCAGGAAAGGTTGGACTTGATGATCTTAAAGGTCTTTCCCCATCTGGGGATTCTGTGGTTCTGTGAAGCCAGGAGCAGCCCTGAGGGGCCTGGGTTATGTTAATCCCAGAAGAGCTTCTTACCCTCCTTCAGGGGAGGGTTTGAGATTGTCTCAGTAAGGCTGATTCTGGGGTTTTGTGGCTGGTGGCCGATCCAGCAGCTCGGGGGTGGGTTTGGCCCACAAGGTGCATCCCAGTGACTGTTCACCTGGGAATGTGCAACAAACCTGGGAGCATGGGATGCCCTGAGCTGATATTCCCTGAAATGGATGCTCCTGATTGCGATGCCACGTTAATCCTGGCACAGAGGAGAGTTAGCTGCTGTGACCCCTGCCTGTGGGTTGTTGTGCTGAGTGAGAGCTGTTGCCGCTGCCCGCTGCACAGGAGCGAGGTGAGGAAAAGCAGTTCCATAACCACCACAGCTCGCTGTGTCAGTGGGTCAGCAGAGCTGCTGGACAGGCCCTGGCCTTGCCTGCTGCTGGGGCAGCTCCACGCTGGGTGGGCTGCGATCCCGATGGAAAACTTCAGGGCTGAGCTGGAGGGTCTTGGCAGGTGCAGGCTGAGATGTACATGTGAGGGAGGGAGAGATGCTTGTAGTGGGGCAGGCAGTGTGGTGTGGGTGCTGCTGTGGGAGACGTGTGCCTGATATGTCAGACTTCTGTGATACAGAGCCTGAATGGGGATTTTAAACTCTTAATGGAGTCTCTGTATCGGGAAACCGGTGCCTGAATGGGGAGGGAGGTTGTTACTCGATGTGAGAGCTACGAGCGAACAGCAGGAATTTGGAAAATATAAAAAGCTGTTTTCAGAGAGGCTGGGACTGTGCCAGGTAAACCTGTGGCTCTTCTGGGCCCAACCACAGTGGGATATCAGGGTGCCCTGTGCCCTGGCCACTGCGGTGTGGTGCAGGTTCTGCCAGGTTCTCCAAGCTTGGGAAAGCAGAAGGGGTAAAAAAAAATGCATGCTGGATGCTTGGATGCTGGCAGACCCCTAGGTTAGTCCAAGACAAGGGGTTACCTTGCAAATAGGGGCTGCTGGAAATGAGAGATACACATGGGGAGGGAAAATATCTCTCGGAGAACAGGCACAGGCAGGAGGAACCACATCTTCAGCTGGGGTTTGGGGTGATGGGGAGGCACTGAGGAAGGGCACAGACATTTCGTGCAGTTCAGGTCAGGCTGTGTGGCAGCTTTCAGAAAGGTGTTTGTCCTGAAGGTCCCTGCGCATCTCTTCATTTCCAGGCAAGTCCTAAATTGGTGCAAATCAGCCCCTGTGCCCCGGTACAGCCTTGAACGTGCTTGCTGGCCCCAGAGCTCTGCGGAGCGAGTGTGTCGTGTGTGTGTGCGGAGCCCAGCGAGAGCAGCTGCCAGAAACCTCAGCTAGATGAGGTTTGTTATAAATAATAAATGAGAAATTCAGTCCTCTGATCTCGGAGGCATGCTCCATCCTGAGCGGAGCAGAAGATCTCCCTATCCTGGACCCAGGGTGAAGGGCCAGAGGATTGCTGGAGAGATGCCGGCTGTAGCCCCTGGGATTTGGGGATCTTGCTGGGCTGCAGCCCCTGGAATCTGGGGATCTTGCTGAGCCGCAGTGGAGTCTGGTCCCCTCTGCCATCGCCACTAATGGGCAGCTCAAGAGGACAATGGCAACCTTGCTCCGACCCCAAACCACCAAGGTTCAAAGCTGTGCTCTTGCCCTCTGGAGAGCAAGCTTTTTCTATGAACGAGGCTTTCCGAAGGAATTAAGTGAATTTAATTGATAGACTAAACGATGTTTATTGTTAAACAGCGCTGGGTTGTTTGTATAAACAGGGTTGGAGTTGCTGTGCTCGAGTAGGAGAGGTGGTGTCCGTACATAACCCACCCCAACCCTCTCCTCTGCCCCTGTTACGGGGCTGTGGCTGGTGCCAGGAGCTGCCCTTGCTGCAGCTGGGTGCTGCCGTGCTGTCTGCTGGCACTGGGTCCATCTGTGCTCTGCTCTCGCTTGCACCAGCACCCCGCAGCGCTAGGGGAGAGACCGATGTTGGGCGGTGTCGTGGCTGAGCTGCCGTGAGCGGGGCTGGTGGGGGCTGCTGGTGAAGCCTGGGGGGGTTATTGATGTTCATCGCTGTTATTGTTAGTGATGGCTATAAATGCTGTGCCAGGTAAGCATGGTTCTGCCATGGTTATCCTCTCCTCCCTCCTAATCCACACTGCCCCATGTCAAAATTTGTCCCCATGCGTCACTCCAAGTTCAGAGTGGAGCAGGACCCGCTGCCTGGGGACAGGCTGTGCCTACTGGCAGAGCCTAACCGTGATTTATTCCTGTGAAGCGTGGCCTCCTTGCTGCGTGGGCTCTCCGTAGGCAGCCAAATACGGGAAGGTGTTCCCACAACTTTTCCCTCGTGTAGGAGTGTTTTTAACGTGCCAGAGCAGACTCCTGGTAGGAAGAAATGAGGAGCAAGCAAGAAGGAACTTTTTTTTAAGCCATTTCATAAGCGGTGTCGATGGGACGATCTGTATCGCAGCTGCACCTGCTCTGCTGGGGTCGTGGCGGGGTGAGGGGGTTTGCAGATGAGTGGTGCTCACCATCCTGCCAATCACAGAATGATCTGGGTTGGAAGGGACCCCAAGGATCAGAAAGTTCCAACCCCCTGCCACAGGCAGGGCCACCAACCTCCAGGCCTGGAGCTACACAGGGTTGCCCAGAGCCCCATCCAACCTGGTCTTGAACACCCCCAGGGACGGGGCAACCACCCCCTCTCTGGGCAGCCTGTTCCAGCCCCTCACCACTCTCTCTGTAAAGAACTTCCCCCTATCCAATCTAAACCTTCCCTTCACACATGCATGTGGGACATTGGGCCTGCGTGTGACCCCTTGGCCAGTGGGAATCCTTGAACAAAGCTGCACAGAGCCTATCCCAGCCCAGCGTGGTTTGTTGCTGCCCAGTTTGTACTGGGAGAATTGAGGGCAAACAAACTGGGGCTCCGTTGGGAGCACTGTGCAGGTCCCTGAAGGAAGCTCCTCGCTAGGTTTGGTTTGGCCATTCAGGGCTCTTCTCCCACTGTGTGTGAGGTGTTGGGTTCGTTATTTAATTCTGGTTTTATTATTAATTTTTATTTGGATCTAGTTCTTTGATCAGTCAGGTGTATTCTGGCCTCTTCCAGCATCTTTGTAGTCTTAATATTGGCTTTAATGAAGAGGAAACTTCATTCCTGCTTTTGGAAACGTTGCTGATCGGGGCCCTGGCTGTGGCAGGAGGGAGCCCAGACAGCGGGAGATCCTGGGTGCTTCCCGGCTCTCCTGGGCACTGCACTTAGGGCCAGTGCAGTCAGTCTCTAGGCCTTATCTTGGGGAAGAAGCAGCATGGAAAGATGATGTGGGTACCTAATACAGGTGGAAAAGTTGAATTAGAGTCTCATAGGTCCTGCTCTTAGTGCACTGGACACACTAGCGTGGTGCAGGGTTTGGTAGGTAGTTGTGGTTCTTCCATCTTCCTGCTGGATGCTCCACAGTAAAATGTATTGCAGGTAACTATCTCCAGGTAGACATGGTTGGAAGGACAGGACCTGTGCTCTCTCTTACGAGAGCCACTGGGTTTTAATATGCACAAGTTATCTTCTCCTGGCTCCAATTTCATAGACTAAAGAGTGATTTGGGTTGGAAGGGACCTTAAAGCCCCCCGGTGTCCCCCTGCCATGGGCAGAGACACCTCCCCAGCCCAGGGTGCCCAAAGCCCCATCCAACCTGGCCTTGAACCCTGCCAGGGATCCAGGGGCAGCTCCAGCTTCTCTGGGCACCCTGTGCCAGAGCCTCCCGGGGAAGGATTTCTGCCTTATTAGCTAAGCTCAATTATCATCTATGGTCTAAATCTTCCATCTTTTAATATAAAGCTGTTCCCCCTTATCCTATCTCCATACTCCCTGATAACAAGTGTCTCTCCAGCTTTCCTCGAGCCACTCAAGGGTCTGGAAGGGGCTCAAATGTCTCCCTGGAGCCTTCTCCAGGCTGAACCCAGCCCAGCTCTCTCAGCCTGTCTTCGTTTCCAGAGGAAATCCAGGAATCCCAGTGTTTCATGTCAGAAGCCGTGAGTGCTGCCAGGGCAAGGGTAGCTGAAGCAGGTCTTCAGGATTGAGAACTGTGAAGCAGGTGCACGGTCTCCAGGCTGGCTTTTCTTAGCGTGGTTTGTGCTGGACAAGAGCCTTTGTGTCTCTGTGCCTCCGAATAGAAGAGAGGATTATCATATTTGCAGGTTGGTCCTGCTTACCTGAAGGCAGAGGGTTGTGCAGCCCCAGTTAATGGACGGGGAAGGGCTGAGTGTCCTGGGGCCTCCTTGTAATCCTCTGCTTGCCCACCAGCTGTCCCCTCTCTTACATGTGGGCTGAGTTTTGGATTCAAACCTCATCTTTTGCCTGTCAGCATAGCTCCAGTCATCCGAGGAGATCGGACTGCCGGGCCTGGGATGTTTGTAAGGCGTCTGACTGACACCATGCTACTCTTCAGTCAGCAGAAATAGGTACTTGTGTTACTGCTCAGAGGAGGAAAATTCCAGGTCAGATCAGCTGAATTTCCTTCTTTTCCTCCGTTGTGTTGCACATCACTTAGCACGTCATGCTGGTCTTGGCCATAGATGTGTCGTTAGAATGACATTGTGTTTCGACGGGGATCTCGACTCAACGCTGATTGTAGTATGTGTCCTGAGTGCACCTCTTCAATCAGACACCCCAATTTACACATCCATCTTTAAAATAATTTCCTTAACCGCTATTGCCCATCAAACTTTGGCTTCTGCCTGAGAGAGCTCTAAGTGCTGGAGGTCTTTGTGTCACCAGTTCAGCTGAAGGGTGCTTGGGCTGTATTTTTCCATGTCTTCCGTCATGTAATTGTTCTCCAGTGCTGCCCTGTGCTCAGCAAGGGGAGCTCCCTCAGCTATTTGTGCTCCTGGGCACACAAGGGATGTGCTGACTGTCCTGGCGAAGGCTGGCTGGACAGACACCTCCCTGAAGTAGTCATTTTGTGGGCGGCTTTGCAAGGCTGGTAACTCCTGTACTGCTCCCTGGATCCCCAGATGAGAGCAGGGATTAGCTTACTGTAACTGCTTCCAGTTGTCCGTAAAACTGGAGCCTGGCAAGGGGGCTGGGGTGCTCCCCAGGGTGTCTGTGTGCTCTCCTGGAGCAGTGGAGCAGAATTCATATGGATTTGTTGGAGTGGCACAGTATTGGCAGCGTGGGCTTTGAGTGAGGCCATGAGAGAGCCGTGCGTGCCCAGCAGCAGAAGGCAGGGAGGACCGATGTCCCTCACCCTGACTTGCTCTGAACTGTCACCTATGACTGCGGTGCCTGTGCTTGCCGGGCTGTGTGGCACTTGGTGATGAGCCACTACCAAAATGGGTGGCCATGTCCTGGCTGTCAGAGAGCATCAGGCAGCATTGCTGCTGCTGCAGCACCCAGTACAGCCAGGGTTTGCTGGAGCCATGGAACAGGACCTGCCAGCCCTGCAAAGCCAAGCGTGTCGCCCCGGGAGGACTGCTGCCAGGAACAGAGGCTTCGTGGAGGCTGAGCCTTTGCTCTTGCCCTACTATGTGATTTTCTTTGACAAAAGATGATTATTGGAAGAAAACCCAGCCACCCCCCTCTGCATGAGGGGACTTTGTGCTCCTCGCTTGGCCATCCTCATGCTGACCGGCTGCAGCTCTATGTGGGTGCTGCTGCTGATGTCCTTTGACCAGAGCGAACGCTCCCTGTGCAGGTGGGGTCTCGGCTTCCACCCTTTCTGCTTCCCAGGCTCTGAGGGTGGTCTCTAAACCCCCCATTGTATCTGTGTAAACACTGCATTTGGAAATCCTCTCCTGCCCTCTGCGCACGTCTGCCTTGTAACGAGATGTCAGCCTACCCAGGCTTCTCTCCAGGAGCTTCACCTCCGTGTTTCACATGTTGGCTCCTCCTGCCTACCTGGGACCTAAGCAAACTGCTAATTGTTGTGCAGATGTCATCTCCCAGGCAGGCATGAGGTTGTAGGCTTTAAAGAGGCTGTGCTGTCATTTGCTACCAGCCCTCTTGGTACACGTGAGCTCTATTTTTATGAGTGTGCCTTTGCTTTCAGCCACTGCTTTGTTGAATTTCTTTTTCTTCTTTCTTTTCATTTCCAGGCTGCAGGTAAAGTTTTAGGGACACATCTATTTTTCATTATCCCAGTTTTGCTGCTTGTTTTATAACTAAAACCCCAGAAAAAACCCTGTTTCTTATGTAGAAAGCGGCAGTTTGTTCTGAGATGAGGGGGAGCTGTGTGTCACAGTTGTATCGAGGTCCTGACTGTGGCACTGGTCAGAGGGACATGTAGATCTTCTGGCAGCAGATGGAGTTTGAGCCTGTGAATTTTGCTCTGGGTTTTCCAGCTCAGGAACCTGGGTGTTGGTTGCAGCCTGGTTGTGCATGGCCATACCTAGAGAGAGACAGAGGCTTTGCCCACAGGTTGCCTTTGGCTCCTTTCTGAAGATGAGAGAGGTTTACTACTTCTCCAGTTGCAGTTTAATAGGGGCTTGTGGGTCATCAGGGTGGCTCTTAGAAAAGAGGAGACATTGAAGGAGGACATCAAGCACCAGGTCAGAAACACAAGGTTCTACATTTGTGCACAGTGTGAATCTCAGAATCCCAGAATGATGGGGGGTCAGCAGGGCCCTCTGGAGATCACCCAGTCCAACCCCCTGTGATCCAGAGCAGGATCACACAGAGCAGGCTGCACAGGGCAGCATCCAGGATCACGGGGTTTGAATGTCTCCAGAGATGGAGACCTCCCCAACCTCTCTGGGCAGCCTGGGCCAGGGCTCTGCCACCCTCCCAGGAAAGAAGTTCCTCCTCATGGTTAAGTAGAACTTCCTCTGTTCCAGTTTGTGCCCATGGCCTCTTGTCCTGTCCCTGGGCACCACTGAACACAGACTGACCCATCCTCCTGCCCCCACCCCTCAAGGATTGATCAGCATTGATGAGATCCCCCCTCAGTCTTCTCTTCTCTGGGCTAAACAGTCCCAGGCTCTCGGCCTCAGGGGAACTCGTTGCTGAGGGGTGCTGTGGGTGTCAGAAGACTGGAACTGCTTCAAAAGGCATTAGTGGGGAAAAGGAAACTCCAGTTGATCTGGATTTGAGCTCAAGGGCAGGGGCTGCTGTTCAGCAAGAGCCTGGGTCAGGATTCCTTGGAAGATGCGGCAGCGCATTGGATGTATTGCTGTTTGTGTTCTCTGCTCTGCTGCTGTTCCCTAGATGTCCACCACTGACCCCTGTGGTGCAGTGCTTTGCCTTTTATGTTCTCTGTTTAATTATTTTTGGCTAAAGCAGGAAGAGGAAGAAGGAACATAACAGAGAGGGGGAGACCAAGGTAGTGGTAAAGGGGTAGAAGGAGATGACTCCCTCCATGTCCCTGAAGTCTTTTGGGGACAGAGATCCTTTGGTGGCAGGAGATGGTGTTGGGTGTGCATGTGAAGTGTATTTTCTGCTTTGTGGAGTAGAAGATGGTTGCTTCAAGGGAGGAAAAAAAATAATCTGTGATGTGATGTGCCATCCTGATGGACAACAAAGACACAGAGAAAGATATTTAGGACTGCTTGTATGGGAGGAAATTCTTTAAAACCTGGATAGGAGTAGGAGCAGACTTGATGGAGGGATGAGTAATGAAGGAGTGTTTGAACGGAACTAATCAGTCCCATCTTCTTTCAAAAGACCTCATTTAGTTTAATTTAGCAGCATGTAAATTTAGAGCCAATCAAAGGAAATACTTCTCCAGCCTGTGTGCTGGCAGGCTGCTCCTCTCCCTACCCCAGCGTGAGAAGCTGCGAGCTCAGCGCCGTGGGTGGATGTAGAGCCTCGTGTTGCGAGGCAGCGGGGCCACGCGTGAGCGTGGTTATACACGTGGCTTCCTACGAGCTCCGTACCAGGATGACTGGCAGCCACAGGAGCAGAATCTGTCTCTCTTTACCCCCCTTCCCTAGCCTGGGAGGTCTGTGGTCAGTCAGGGCGGCTGTATGGTCTGCTGCAGGCACTGGCAGAAGCCTGCTGGTGAGTTCGAGGGCTGGAGGAAGCTGGGTCAGGGCAGTGGGAAAAGCCTCATGCTGTAGGAGCCACCAAGTAAACCTTGGAAAATGTTGTCTTCCTCAAGCAAAGCCTGTGTGTGGGGTCAGATAAACTCCTGGTGCTCTGACAGCTGGTAGCTCTGTTTAATTTGACTTAACACAACTACTTCTGTGCTTAAGATGCAGCACGGGCATAGACTTAGGATGTGGCATGGGACTGCGCTCAATTTTAGTTCCTCTGTTGCTGTCACCTGTGGCACTAACACAGGGATTTAAACAAGACTCAGAGATCTCCTCATGTTTTCCAGGACAGATCCAAGCCCCTGTGGGGTCCATATGCTCTCCTTTGTTATTACCTGTCCTAAACTCCTTTAGCAGTGCAGTTGGCACCCCTTGTCAACTGCCCCCCATGAGACTCATTTGCTAACATCGGGAGGTGCTGGTGTCCCACGGTGCTGCACCCCTGAACCCACGGTGCTTCTCAAAACGTGGTGGAAAGGCTACTGGAACCTGAGGAACTGTGGACTAAAGCACTCTTGGTTTTGTTCTCCTTCGCATTCCAGGCTGACAGCGATGTCTCACTGGGCTGGTCTCCTCTCCACTGCTGCCAAAGTCAACCTGCTGGTCTTGCTGGTTTCTGCAGTGTTCTTCCAGTCGAGCCTGAGCGACAGAGTTCCCGTAAGTGTTGGCTGCTCTGGCCGAGAGCCTCAGAGCAAAGGGCTGTCCCTGAGTCCTTGGGGTGGGAGTGTGACAGCCCCTGAAGGGCTGAGGAGGGTGTTGTAGCCACTGGTGGATCACCTCTCCACAGCAGGTCTCCAGTATCAACATCTCAGAAGGGCTGCTTCTTTCTTGAGACGGCTTGCCTCACCTTGAACATGCTCAATCCAGAGGGTTTGCAGTGGGAACAGTGTATCCTGGGCAGCTCCCTTGTTGGATACGGGTCACTCTTTCTATTTGGGGTTGCCATAGGTTCCCCCATTGCAAGAGGCAAAGGTAATGATGCGGTCTAGTGGCAAGGAGAGGGGAAGAAGTGGTCTCCATTAGGTTCCTAGCTATGAGTCACCACCAGTGAGTCAGGCTTAGGAGAGCATCTTCTCAGGCCTCATGCCCCATGGGCATGGATTTTGCTACTTGTGGGGTTGTTTCGAAGCCACAGTTGAGGTGAGTGGCTGCTGCCTGCACTTGTGCGCTTTTACAGGGGGGCAGAACTCCCCTGGTTTGGATTCTGCTGCCAAATTAACACATCTGGAAAGCTTCCATGAGGAAGGTCAAGCAGTAGAGGGTGGTGAGTTTTTTAGTGTAATTAATGCTGTGGCTTAAAATGGGGTCCCCCAGCAGCACTGGTGTTAGAGGATCGCTGGACCTTGTGTCCCCTGGACACCTGTTCCTGCCTTTGCTGGACTGTGGGTCATGTGGTGCAGCTGCCTGGGGGCTGTGCTGTTACCCAGAGCAAATCCAAGGGACAGAGGACATTAAGGGAGGAGATTCTACTCCACTCTTGTGAGACCCCACCTGATGTACTGTGTCCAGGTCTGGGGTACCCAACATAAGAAGGAAGTGGACCTGTTGGAATGGGTCCAGAGGAGGCCACAAAGATGATCAGGGGGCTGGAGCACCTCCCCTATGAAGCCAGGCTGAGAGAGTTGGGGTTGTTAAGCCTGGAGAAGAGAAGGCTCTGAGAGATCTTACAGCAGCTACCAGTACCTGAAGGGGCTACAAGAAAGCTGGGGAGGAACTTTTTAGAAGGGCCTGGAGTGATAGGACAAGGGGGAATGGTTTTAAATTGGAAGGGGTCAGATTTAGATTGGGTATTAGGAAAAAATTCTTCCCTCTGAGAGTGGTGAGGCCCTGGCACAGGCTGCCCAGGGTGGTGGTGGCTGCCCCCTCCCTGGAGGTGTTCAAGGCTGGGTTGGATGGGGCTTTGGGCAACCTGGGCTAGTGGAGGGGTGTCCCTGCCCATGGCAGGGGGTTGGGACTTGAGGATCTTTAAGGTCTCTTCCAGCCCAAACCATCCTGTGATTCCATAAGCACCGTAAGCCAGTGCTTCAGGACCACCTGTGGTCACGTAGCAACAAGCTGATTTGTGTGTATTGCAGGGAAGGAGAGGAGGAGGCTGGAGATAGAGTGTAGTTGTATCAGCTGGACAGCAAGCACTGGGACAGCCCCAGTGCCCAAACTGGCAGCAGCCTGGCATCGAGGTGTGGGCAGGATTGTTGCAACAGGTAGTGAAGTCTCCCACCACCTTTCCCTGCGCTCCCCCTGCACTGGCTGCGTGGTGGCCGCATCCCTCCTTTATCACAAACAGGCTGCGGATGGTCTCACACCTCAGTTGTGGCACTTGACTTCAGGCTGATAAAGCAGGGCAGCTGTTCTGCCTTTAAGGAAATCTCTGTTCTTTAGAAAACATCGTTCTTCCTGCTATTTTAATTGTGAAAAGAAACTGCAGCAGATCCCACCTAATTTCTGCATAAATGAAGAATCGCTTGTCTTGCCCATTTTTGCCATAAACACTCTCAAAACCGGGGCGCTACGAAACAATTGGAGGCCAAGCAGTGGCAGTAATGTTTAAAGGAACTGAGTTGCATCCTATAACCCTTCCTGAACATTCCGACCGCGGCACTGCTCTTGAGCAGAGCTAGTAAACATCAGCCATCTCCATTATGTGTTCCAACAGATAGAGCGCTCGGAGGCCCGTTGGTAAATTTACAATGGCCTGTATCGTTCAGTCCCTCTTGGATAATAATACAGCAGCGTAAATAAGCTAAGTAATAACTGCTCTGACTCATTTCTTTTAGTCCCGTTGAGTCTTGGCTCGGGAAACGCCAGCATTGATTTTCATCTGCAGAACCTGGCTTTTTATGTTTATGATTGTTATTGAGCTTTAACCATTCGTCCTTATCCTAACAATTCCGAGCCTCTGATGCGCTGAGCGAGAGCGGGAGTTAGGGGCTGTTTGCCCACGCGTTCCTGAGATTCCAGTGCCTTCTGACAGCTGCAATAAAAACATTGTATAGGTTTGTCAGCCATCCTCGGGTGTTACTGCTGTTGTTGGTAATTGTATGTGGTGCTGCTCAAGCTGAACATTTCTCTCTACCCTTGGGCTGGGTAAATGGATGTTTATATGCAAAGCATAGAATCATAGAATCACAGACTGGTCTGGGTTGAAAGGGACCCCAAGGATCACAGAGTTCCAACCCCCTGCCACAGGCAGGGCCACCAACCTCCAGGCCTGGAGCTACACAAGGTTGCCCAGGGCCCCAGCCAACCTGGCCTTGAACATTTCCAGGGATGGGGCACCCACCCCCTCTCTGGGCAGCCTGTTCCAGCCCCTCACCACTCTCTCTGCAAAGAACTTCCCCCTAATATCCAATTTAACCCTTCCCTCCTTGAGTGTCGATCCATCCCCCTTGTCCTGCCATTATCTACCCACTTAAAAAGTTGATTTAAAAGGCACCCAGATTCTGCCAGAAAATATGCACGCGTCCCTCCCAGGACCTGAAGACAGGACATGGCCTAAAATTCCCAGTTAACCTGCTAACTGACTTTTCCTTTTCCCCATGAAAACATTCAAAGGATTAATATCAAAACACTTCATGAACTGAGCCATAACTCTTACTCTAATTGCCAACAATTAGGAATAATCCTTCCCTATAGGCTGGTTATTTGAAATTACTCAGCGGCGGGCAGCGATCTCAGGAACCGATAACACTCGTATCATAGGAACCTGGATGATTAGCCTGCACCATCTCTCTGTTCCCATGAAAACCAGAGTAGCAGAGACCTCCTTCCTGAGCTGTTCACAGCCCGGTGTGCGGTAGTATGAGCTCGTTACTTGCCATGCACTCAGTAATTTTACCCGTGCTGGTTTTACATGACTCCCACAGCTCCCTAGGGAGACATTCCACTCAGCAGCGAGGTTTCCCTCGCAGCAAGGTTTCTTTTTCCCCACCCTCCCTCCCTCCTCCTGCTTTTCATCCTCGGGTTTTGCCTTTGTGTCGTGTCACGCCGCTCGCACTAGCTGATGCGCCGCACCTCTGCCGCTCGCGTGCTGCGCTTGCGACGTGGGTGGTGATTCAATCGCTGCCTCATTGTTTTACAAGACTTGGGAGGATCCTGGGAACGGGGAAAGAAAAGGATGCTCGTGTTTTGTATCGTGTGGGCAATTCGGTGTGTTTTCCCCATGTCCTATTTTGGAAATAGCTGAACTATTTTAGCTGAAATCTTCTCCAAGCCTGAAATAAGTGCATTTAAGGAAAAGAAACCCCCCCTCCACCACAAAACAAAGCAATGCAACAACCAATGCTCGCGGCATTCCGCTCGGGTGGAAAATTGCAGCTGAAAAAGTTTCAAGTTTGACATATTTTCAGGCAAGGGAAAACAGGGTCTTAGGACGTTACACAACCCTAACAATAGGCAGGGCTCCTGGCTTCTGGTGTCGGGCAGGTGAGGCTCTGCGAAAGCTCTTTTGAAACCTGCAGCCGGCACTGGAATAGGAAATAAGCTGTGCTGCTTTGTTCAGCACAAATGTCATGGTAGTTATGCATGTTTAACCTTTAATATACTTTAAATCTAAATTTAACCATGTGGAAAGAATCTCAGATGTCAAAAAAAAAAAAAAATCTGCTGGCGAGGGGAAAAATTTTGTATTCTCAGCCAGCACTAAATTACCCAGATGCAATTGCTAATGAGCTGAATCTCTTCTATCCAAAAGGAGTTCGCCCTTACAAAAATAGAAGAGAGCGACATAAAAGATGACAGCAGGAAAGAGCCCGTAACAGAAGATGATGCTGATCCTGAAGACCTGGAAGTGTTTTACCCTACACATCAGTGGCAGACCGTCCGTCCAGGTAACGTGTAACGTGCTGATGAGTAATTATAGCATCCCTCTGAAACCCCGCTGCTGGAGGCCTTGTCGGAGCTCAGAGGCTGTGTTTGTTCCCATGATGGTGTGTTGTTTTACTGGCATTCCAAGTGGTTTGGATCTGGTGACCCAATACAGGGATGGGGAGCATCACTGGACCGGCTGGCAATGGGGATGGACACTCACTGGAGTGGGAGGAGTGGGCTGTCGGTCCTGACGTGCTCGGAAGCCCTTTCTGTCCTTGTACACTTTTCAAGGGACAGATCTGATGATGTTTGTTGGTACACAGTGTCCCGGGTCTGCTGCATGCCACTGTGGGCCAGTGAAATGCTGCTCAGTGGCAACCAGCTTAAGGGTCGTTGATGCAACACTGCGCAGCTTTCCACCAGTGTTCCTTAGCAGTGCAAAACCCAGCTTTTATCCTTAGCTGCACACCCCACAAACACATCTCTGCCTTTCTTTTTTGGGGGGTTGGTATCTTTTATTAAGTGTGTTTGGGACACATGTGGTGTGAAAACACCAGCTGAGTGGGCTGGCTCTGCCACAGAAACCCCTGCGCTGGGGAAAGGCTCTGGAGAGCTGGTTTAAATGCAGAGGGGTGTATGTGTGCACACGTATTTCAGCAGTCAAGATGAGCAGTAAACCCTCCTCTGGGGACTTGGGCGAGGTGGTTAATCCACTTGTGCTTTGGTGTCCTCATGTATATGCAGGTGTAATACCTTCCCACCTCAGAAGGGTGAACTAAGTAGTAATTAATTTTTATAAAGTGCTCTGAATTCAGAAGCGCTTTATCCTCTGCTCAGTATTATCATTGAATGAATAAATATGGGATCCATTTGTCTTGAAATTTCTGCCAGATATAGCAGAATGACTTTTCCAAATGTAAATCTTTGTATAACATAAAAGCCTAGCAAAAGCCCCTACGTTTTGGGAAGCCACAGTATCTGCTTCTATCCCATTTCCGTACCATTACATATGGAAGGCAAGTGGTGTCCCTGCTCAGCATTCGGGCTGGCAGATCCCCACTGCCTGTGTTGGTGCAGAATATGCACATACTTGTAGTCATTACCAGTATCGTTGCTGGGTTTAGTCAGAAGCACCTTCTCCTTCGCTCGGGGGGAGGGGTGTGTGTGTGTGTGTGTGCTTGTTCCGCCTTTTTTTTTGGTGGTAATTCCACGTTGGGCCTGTGGAAGTGGGGACTCAGCAGCAGTTACAGCGTGCGGTGGGAGAAGAATTTCAGTTGTGCTTAATGGTGGCCTGCCTCATCGGCTGGTCACCACAGCTCCTCTGCGCGGGCAGATTTGGGGAGAAATGTGTCAGAAAGAGGAGTCTGCCTTACCCTCCCCTGGCAGCCTGGGGTTTTGTCTTCCTTGGGTTTCTCTGAAGTGAAATCCCATGCATGGACTGTGACTTGCACTTTTTAGCATGTGCATTGCCTGAAGCGAGGCTGGGGAACCTGCTGCCTCCACGAGCCCATCCCGCAGCCTCTGACCTTCCAGCACAGCTCTGTTCTGGGGAGGCTGTTGGCCTGCAGGATGAGGAAGCCGCTGGTATGGCTGCCTGAGGGATGTGCCTTTCAGTCCTCGAACTGAGCTGCAGCATCAGCAGCGTGCCTGACCCGCTGGTGCTGTGTCTTCCTGTGTTTTCTGATGGGATCTCGCTCCTGTGTAGCTGAGTGGGCTCCTGGCTGGTGTGTGCTAAGCGTAGGCCACGGTGAACCGCAGCGTGCTGCTCGGAGGTTTGCTTTCTGCTGCCCGCCTCTCTCCTGTCTTGCACTGTGTCCCTGCGGTGAGCAGGGCCAGTCTGTCCTGGGGAAGCACCTGTTTTGATCTGAAATCTCTGTTTCCAGTTGTGAACAGTGGAAGGGAGCTCAGAGCACCATCACACTCCTCTTTCATCTTGGTTCCTCTTCCTGAGATCAACACAGGATTCCTACACTTCTGCCTGGTCCCGTGGCTGCTCATCTTTTATACCCATATTTCCAATTTTATTCTCCTGTTTTTCTAGCTCCCTGTCACTAATTGCATCAGACTGTGTTTCCACTGAGACTGCAGCAGTGTCATCAACCTGTAACCTGTCAAATCCCCCCACCAGATGCAGCTCTTATTGTATATATACTACTGCTCTGTGCGGTTGTTCGCTCGCTGCCTACAGTGCGAGCTGGGTTTGATCAAGTGCTTTCTTGCACTTTGAGCATGCTTCCAGCTGCTGGAGGTGGCTGGATGCAAACAGAGAGAGACGGATACCCTGAGAGCTCTGCCGCCTGCGATCTGGAAGCAAGGAGATCAGTTGTCTCCTCTGCCAGGTTGGTGAAGCTTCTCAAGTTCTTTAACACTTGGTTAGGCGCTCGCCTCCTTTCCCATCCAGTGCTAAATAATGCACCAGGCTCGCCTGGGTTGGGAAGGATCCTGTGCCTTGGAAAGCTCTCCCAGAGCCTCTGTTAGCTTACTTTTTGTTGGTATCATTTGAGGAAACGAGGATATCTGCAGGGATTTTTGCTCTGCTCTTGGATGGCATCTGTAAGAGCTTCCAGGCTGGTTGGAACAGGTAGGTTGTGCTGAGCGGATGGATGTTCACACCTGTGGTCAGGTATCTGTCCCTCCACACATGCAGCAGTTTTCTGAAGCTGTGCTTCTTCTGATGATGTTTTTCCCTATCTGAGTGTGGTTTTCCCAGGTGGTGGTACCCTTGTGAGCGCTAAGTTCTCCAGTGAAACTTAGCAGAAGGAACTTAACTTTTGTTGCTGCTCACGTTAAGCTCTTCCTTTGCATGGAGGTGAGTGTGCCAGCACACAGAAACACCCACACCGCCTTTCAACATAAACTTTGCCTGTGGGTTATGGCAAACAAATACCGATTTCTTAGTCCTTGGGATGATGAACAGAAGGATTTGGGGGTGTGGATGGTCTTCTCTGTCAAATTGACAGCTTTCTGTGGGGTTCTGTATATAAATACATTTCTTCCACATCTGTAGGTGGCCTTAAATCTGCCACCACCATCCTAGAGCACAGGAATGCTTCATTTCCCAGGACTCACCTCCTTTTGCTACTTGGACACCTTGCTTCCCGCTGTTCCTTTTACGTTCCTGGTGATGGGAACTGGGATTGCCCCGAGCGTGTAATCACATCGCTGACCAGCACATTCCCACGCGGTGTTGGGGTCAGCAGTGGCTTGTGTGTGAAGACATTGCTGTGAAGATTAAGAAGAAGAATATAAAAGGCAGGGGGTTAACTGGGAAAGAAGAAGGGGGTTAATCATCTCCTCAGCAGCGGCCAGCACTGTGGGGAGTCTCTGCAGACAGCCTGCGTCCACCTCCCCACTCTCTGATGTGGCAGAAACTTGGTGGCAGGTTTCTAGGCCGACAGGTCAAAGCTGGGAATTAACCTGTCCAGTTTCCCAATCCCAGTGGACCGAGCGAGACCCTCACCTCCCTGAAATAGCAAAATAGTTGCAGCCTGCTCCATGTGCTTTGTGTTTGAGAGGAACCAGCAGCGGGGCACAGAAAGGCTTCCAGGGTGTGGAGCAGCTCCCCGCAGGCTGGAAACATGGAGTAGAACCTTGCCTCAGGGATGGGAATGCTGTGGTGCTGGATCTCTCTCAGCTTTGGGTAGTGTGTCTCAGCGTGTAGCTGGGCAGAGCACGTGTTGCAGGAGCTTGACCAGTCTGTACCTTTAACTGTGGTTAAAGTTCTGGCTTTAGCACCATGCTGCTACCTGCAGTTCCTCCATAGCATTTCTGCAGCTCAGAGTCATTTTCCTAAGTGCCTAATTATATTGCAGTTAAAAAATAAGAAGCCATGACTGCCGCTGTTGATCAAACTGCCAGAGTGAAGTTGATGTGAGCATGCTGGTGTTGCTGCCTCTGCGAAGATGAAACCGTCTTAGTTCAGCGGGGAGCTGATGATACATTGCTTAGCATTTCAATAGCCATGGCTGCGGCTTCCGAGGCTACTCGGGCTGCTTTCTCTGTCGGTAGCTTTGCTGTTCCTACTCATCTGGGTCTTCCCCTGTCTCGTGTGCCACACAAACAAGGGTTTCCACGTATGAAAACAGTTCTCAAAGAAAGCATTCACGTTAGGGAGGTAATTTCAGAAGCTGCTTTGAAGGACCTACTGGGGTTTCAGAAAGAACAGGCTCAGGATGGGGATTAACTCGGTCTGGTTTCATTGCTGGTCTTTGTCTTTCTGGAGGTTTCAGCGGCTGAGGGAGCCAGCCCTGCTCGAAGCCAAGAACAGGGTTTAAAAGCTGGGAGAGAAGGTAATGGCAGGAGGGATCCCTTTGGCTCAGGAGTCCTGTGCGTGCCTCTGTCCTGTGCCAGGTGTTGTAGTTTCACGTGACAGGGTTCTGGTGGAGAAGGGGAGCTGCAGGGGTGGCTTCTGCAAGGAGCACCAGCAGCTCTCTGCAGCCCCACAGAGCAAACACCAGCCGGCTCCAGGCCGGAGTCGCTGCTGACCAAGGCCGAGCCCATCAGTGATGGTCACAGCGCCTCTGGGAGTCACAGTGAGGAGAAAAACCTGCAAGCAGCTGCTTTGTGCCCCAGAGAAGGGAGTGAGAATGTGTGAGGAGCTGTGCAGGCACCAAGGGCCTGGAAAGGGGGGAGGAGGTGCCCCAGGTGCCACAGAGAAAGATGCTCCTGGAAAAACCCATGTGTCCCTCCACAGCCCATGGAAAAGGCCCAGACCCCACCTGCAGCCTGTGGAGAGGCCCCACGCTGGAGCAGGGGGAGACAGGCAGGAGATGCTGTGACCCATGTTGGAGCAAGCCCCTGCCAGCACCTGCAGCCCATGGAGAGAGACAGAGACACAGAGATGAGGGAGAGAACCACAGCAGAGCAGGTTTGCTGGGGGGCACTTGTGATCCTGTGGGGTACCTGGCTGGAGCAGTCTGGGCCTGAGGGACTGAGAGCCATTCTGTGATTTATCACCACACCCATAGCAGTGACCCACTCTTCATAGGAGAGGTACTCCAGCCCTTGGATCATTTCTGTGGCCTCCTCTGGACATACTCCAACTGGTCCATGTCCTTCTTGTGTTGAGGGCTCCAGAGCTGGACACAGCACTCCAGGTGAGGTCTCCCCAGAGCAGAGCAGAGGGGCAGAATCTCCTCTTGATCTGCTGGCCACACTCCTTGGGATGCAGCCCAGGATGACATTGGCCTTCTGGGCTGCAGATGCACATTGGTGGCTCATGTCCAGCCATCAGCACATCCTTTTCCTCAGTATTTTTCCTCAGTGCTGCTTTCCAGTACATCATCTCTTGACCTGCATGGATAATGGGGATTGTCCCGACCCAGATGCAGGACCCTGCACTTGGCTTTATTGAACCTCATGAGGTTCACCTGGGCCCACTTCTCTGGCCTGTCCAGGTCCCTCTGGATGCCATCCTGTCTATCCAGCACACTAATCTCACCACTCAGCTTGGTGTCATCAGCAAACTTGCTGAGGATGCGCTCAATCCCACTGTCAGTATCATTAATAAAGGGATTAAATGACACTGGTCCCAGCACAGACCCTTGAGGAACTCTGCTTTCCATCTGGACTTGGAGCCATTGACCACCACCCTCCAGCTGCGACCTCTGTGTTTGTTTCCTCTCTGCATCTCTGTGACCTGGCAGGTTTTGCAGGTTTCTCCAGCACATCCATGCTGATGGCCCATTGACCATTTGTGAACAAACTGGGAGCCTGTCATTTTCCCCCCCCAAACCCAGATGAACCTTGTGCTGCTTTCCGTCACTTCAGGAGCTGCTGGTGTCCTGGGAGCAGCCTTCTTGGTGAGAAAACCCTCTACATTGACTATGTGGACTGCTCAGGTTTAGGAGCAGAGTGGGGCTGAGGTGGAGTTTCTTTGTGTTGGGGTGGGTGCTGGCCCATGCTCACAGTGGTTTTACTGGTGCAGCATGTTCCACCAACACCTAATTATGCTTCTAAGCAGTGGGGATAAAAGTTTGCAGCTCCTCTAACAGGCAGCCCCGGGGTTGGCTGTTGGGTGTAGCCAAAACAAGAGTGGAACAATGTCTTTTCACCTGAGACAAGCTGTGACCCCTGCTAGCTGTGCACAGGACTCCATGCCCTGTGGTGTGTAACGGACCAGGTGTAAAGTGGTTGTAAACCAGGTGAGGGAGGTGTTTGAGGGGTTTTTTACTGTAGCAGAAGGAAATTAGGCTGCTTTGTAAAAGTCTTTCCCAACTTGGCTTTAGTGATGCTCTGACCAGTGTCATTAAAACATCAGGGCAGCGTCAGTGAGGAGGGTGAGTCTGTTGGCTGCACTGCAGCTGGTGGGAATCCTTCATGTGGTTCAATTTACACTGTTTGGTGGGGAAAAAGCACTTTGAAAAGCAGAGAGGCTGTTTTCTGGAGAAGACATGTCTCTCTCCTCTCCTTTATCTTCTTTCTGCCAAGGCAGGGTGCTGCTGAGCAGTGCTTAGGCGTGCGCTGGGTGATGAGGAACATCTTGCTGTGGTTTTTATGAGCAGGCAGGCTCTGTTTTCTGCAGCAGCGTTAATAACGTTCCTGTGACTGTTTAGAAGGATGAACCTCATTAAAGAAGAGGTATTTAATAACGGGCCTATTTTTATCTCTGTCTTTATCTAGCAATCTGTGCATTTATTTCAAGCTTGTAACTGTGCTTTGGGAGAAAAATGTTTTCCAGGAGGAAAAACATTTGGGGACTGCACACAGCCCTGTTTGTCTTGAATTTCCAGTTTGAGTATCTTCCCCCTTCCTTCCAGAGCAAGGCAGCCATGCCAGGACCTTGGCTCCAGGGTTTTTATCAGGTACTATGGGAAAGTCTTGTCCAGAAAGCACACCTTGGGTTCCAGGTTTGACCAGATGTAACTAGAGCAACTCCTTTGCACTTCAAATTCATTATCTTGCTTTGTAGGACAGGCCCTTCAGGTGTAGCAGTGTGGGCTTGCTTAGCCAGCCCTCCATCCCTGTGAAACTCTGGAGGTTGCTTCTGTGGCCAGGAAAGGGTGGAATTCCCCCCAGAACACCATCATGGATGCTGGGGCTCAGAAAGTCATCCAGCACCACCACCTCATGGCCTTCAGAAGTGGTTCCTCTCCCTGCTTTGGTGACCGAAGGCTCCCAGAGCAATTATCTTCCCAGGTTGGGAATTCTTTCCTGTGGTGTGAGGGCAGAGCAGTGCTGCTCCTGGGGTGTGGGGCAACAGCCTATGTGTGACCTCATGCTCCTGGAGAGCTTGGCAGCTGACTCTGGAGGTCAGGCCCTGTGCAGAGTGGATGCATTTCTACATTTGCAATTTTATTATGTCATTTCATAAATGAATCCCTGACCTATTGATGTAATGTGGCCCTCGTGTTGTCAGCCTGCTCTCCTGTATTTCATCTCCTTTGCTGAGGCACCGTCTTTCCTGTTCCTCCCACATCCATCCCCTCAGCGCCTGGGTTCTGTGTCCAGGCTGCTGCCTTGGCTGAACATTTCTCAAGGCAGAGGAGCTGCTTGTCCCACACACACCCAGCAGTACCACCCAGCAGGACCTCCGCTGGATATTAGCATCTTTGTTGGTGACATGGGCAGTGGGATCAAGTGTGGGACACAGGGGACATGGGCAGCCTCTTCTCAGTGTGTGGGGACAGGACAAGGGGCGATGGCCTCAAGTTGGAGCACGGGAAGTTCCACACCAATCTGGGAAGAACTTCTTCCCAGTGAGGGTGACAGAGCCCTGGGACAGGCTGCCCAGGGGGGTGTGGAGTCTCCTTCTCTGGAGATATTCCAGCCCCGTCTGGACACCGACCTGTGTGACCTGTTCTAGGGACCCTGCTTTGGCAGGGGGTTGGACCCGATGGGCTCTGGAGGCCCCTTCCAACCCCTACGATTCTGGGATTCTGGGATCTTCCTTCAGCCCAGAGATTGTGTTTTCCCCTCTCCTGGTTTTTCTGTCTGCTCCTCAGGACTTCAGGAAGCTTCACTTGGGTCATTCTCTTGCACCAGGATGTTCTGTGAATACCCAGTTAATGTATGCAGCCTGTCACTCTGTATTTCTGCTCTTCTTCTCCTGGGGATCTCCCAGGGTTGCAGAGACCTTGCAAGCGGCAATGGCAGTAACAGGACTGTGCCTCTGCTCCTGCAGAGTCAGAGAGGGAAAAACCCCACCAGGCTGCACGCCTGCCCGTCTCTGCAGGGTGGGAATAAATAGATCTGATCCACAATTTACATTTTAACCCCCGACCAGGTTTTATTTTTAGGATTTGTCCCTCAGCCCAAGCGAAACCTTTCCATTCCTGTCTCCTGGTGTTGCTAAAAACACCTCTCAGGGATCACTGAGACTATTTTAAGATGCATTTGCATTTTGATACAATCTGCTTTTCTTATTTGAAACAAAGCCCGATGTTCTTCATTAATTATACCATCATTTAACCTGCTATCCGGGTTGCTGCTAATTACAGTTATCTCACTTGTGCACTTGGTAACATCCAGAAATGACTAGACCTCTCTGTATCTCAATTAGCTAGAGCTGTAACGAGGTGGCAAATGGTGAAGGCGTGGTATTTGCAGACTGTATGACATGGAGCTGGGAGGAGTGGCCACTGCTCAGGGGGACCTCGACAGTGACAAATAGAAGAAACTCTGCTTAAACATAGGTGCTTGGACATTGGAGGAGGTCAGCTTCACCAGAGAGGTTGGGGAGTCTCCATCCTGGAAGATGTTCCCAGAATCATGGGAGTCGGCAGGGACCTCTGGAGATCACCCAGTCCAACCCCCTGTGATCCAGAGCAGGATCACACAGAGCAGGCTGCACAGGGCAGCATCCAGGATCACGGGGTTTGAATGTCTCCAGAGATGGAGACTCCCCAACCTCTCTGGGCAGCCTGGGCCAGGGCTCTGCCACCCTCACAGTGAAGAAGTTCCTCCTCATGGTTAGGTGGGACTTCCTCTGTTCCAGTTTGTGCCCATGGCCTCTTGTCCTGTCCCTGGGCACCACTGAACACAGACTGACCCATCCTCCTGCCCCCACCCCTCAAGGGTTTATCAGCATTGATGAGATCCCCCCTCAGTCTTCTCTTCTCCAGGCTAAAGAGTCCCAATTCCCTCAGCTTCTCTTTGTAAGAGAGATGTTCTAGTCCCCTCAGCACCTTCATAGCCCTTTTTTGTACCCTCTCCAGCAGCTCCCTGTCCTTCTTGACCCAGGGAGCCCAGCACCACACACAGTATTCCTGATGAGCCAACCAGCCAGAGTCTTGGGCAACCTGCTTGAGGTGACCTTGCTTGAGCAGGATCATCCCCAGAGGTGTCGTCCAACCTCAGCCAGCCTGTGACACTGTGCAGTGGTACCTTTGTTAAGACAGAGGATCTCTTGGTGGACTTCAGAGTGAGCTGTGAATCCTGGTAGTGGTGCAGGCTGTTCCCCTTGCTAACATCAATCTGAATGGAGCAGACATGGGAAGAGTGGCTGGAGACTTCTCTGAAGAGAGGCAGCCGAAAGCGATGGCTGAGACCAGCCAGGAGCCAGAGGCTGGACTGAGGGTGTCCTGCAGGACCAGAGGTGTTGCTGGAAGATAAGCCAAGGGCCTTTCACTCGAGCCCTCTTTTATCCTCCTTCCACCCACTTTGATCTCTTCAGATGCTCTCCACACCTTTGGATTACATCTTGAAGTGGAAAGGACATTTCTAGAAGGAGGAGCAGAGCCAGGCTCCCTACAGAGCAGTGTCTGTACCTCACCCTGCTGCGGGCAGGGAAAGCCCTGTGAGAGGAGGGAGCCATGTCAGCCAGAGCTGTTAATGCATCTCCTTTGTGAGGAGGGAGCGTGTGTGTTCTTCATCCAGTGCTTTGAAGAGCCTCAGGTCAGGGGAAGCCACCTCCACTGACTGCTCCAGCTGATTGCGCTCTGCTGTGCTTCATAAACCAACCTGAGTCTGTTGGTTTGGTTTGTTTATTTTCTTGAAGTGGCCAAGAGATAGTTCATGTGATTCCTTATCCCGCCCCCACAGTGCAGATGATACAGACCAGGGTGAGAAATAGCATCTTTGTACTTGCCAAGTGTCTATTCCTGGTACAAAAAAGCCAGGGATCTCCTGGAGAGAGCCCAGCTGAGGGCTACAAAGATGATGAAGAGCCTGGAGCATCTCCCCTGTGAGGAAAGGCTGAGTGAGCTGGGGCTGTTCAGCCTGGAGTAAATAAGACTGAGAGGGGATCTGATCAATGGTTATCAATATCTGAAGGGTGGGACATGGGGAAATGGCCAGCCTCTTCTCAGTGGTCTGTGGGGAAAGGACAAGGGGTGATGGCCTCAAGTTGGAGCACAGGAAGTTCTGCACCAGTCTGGGGAAGAACTTCTTCCCAGTGAGGGCGAGGGAGCCCTGGGACAGGCTGCCCAGGGGGTGTGGAGTCTCCTTCTCTGGAGATGCTCCAGCCCTGTCTGGATGCAGACCGGTGTGGCCTGTCCTAGGGACCCTGCTTTGGCAGGGGGGTTGGACCCAATGAGCTCTTGAGGTCTCTTCCAACCCCTACGATTCTGTGAATCCCCAACGCAAGGTGCTGCCCCTGTACAGCGTGAGTGCAAGGGTGAGCTCCTTGCAGGCTGAGGAGCACTGCAGGAACACATAAAGCAGGATGCTTGATGAAGACCATGCTCATGCCCTTGGTCTGTGGAATCACTGAAGTGCATGTTGCAGCAGTAGCTGACTTGGAAGCCCTGGGAGGGGACATTTCCCCCAGTTCTGGCATGAGGAACTGGAGGACCTCTGTTTGAACATGGTTCTCGCGAGGATCCCCCAGACCCTTGCGCGGAGTTTGGTGGTGGGGCTGTTCTGTTGGCAGGGGCTGTGGTGCAGCCCAGCAGCACTCCTGTGTGATGCTCGGCCGTTCTCAGCGTGCTTCTGCTTTGAAATAAGGCTGTGCATGAAGGTACCTTCATACTTCATACTGGGTGGAGATGGGTGGTTTTGGGGGGTGAACCCCACCTGTTAGCCTGTCAGGTGTCAGGCAGGATTTGCAGCTGGGGAGAAAAACTGTTATTAAGTGTAAGGCTGCACCTTGGATACAGCGAGCGTGGGGAGGCAGTAAACAGCCTTCCCTGGTGTCAGTTAGAGTGGCACTCTGCAGGATTTATTACGACGTAGCTGCAGTGATGCCTGCAGCTTCTTCTGGTTGAATCAGTAAATTCTCTTCATTATCTCCAGCACTTGTTTTGACCTACTGTGTTGTAAAAAGAAGGAAATTTTGGAGGCATTGGGAGCACCCCGGTTTCTTTCTGCAGCACCTGGGTTTGTTGATGTCAATCCAGCTCTTGGTTTTGCTACTGACACCCCACTTGGTGCTCCTCTGGGTGGGTGGACCCAAAATATGAAGTGTTGCTTGCTGAGGGCACTGAGAAACCTCCTGCCTTGATTGCCATGGCCTCTGCGGGCAGTGTGTGGCAAGGGGAAGAGCAGAGCTGTAATCTGGAGGGATGCAGCTGTTGTCTTGGAGCAAGTTCCAATCTGTTGCCTACCACCCTGGTACCTGTCCAGGCCTCGGGCAGGCTGAGGATGGCTGAAGGTGGAGAAGGGTTCATAAGACCTTAATGACCAGGAAGAAAGTGGTCGTTAAAGCTGCAGGCTCAAAGAACAGCTTGCTGTCACATCTCTGCGGGTGTTGCCACTTATTCGCCACCAGGACCTTGCTGCCTCGGTACCAAGAACTGCACCAGGGTTTTTCAAGAGCTCCTCAGCCTTCCAGTGGCTCTGTGTCCATTTGTCCCATCTCTTGCCTAGCACAAATCACAGTGGCAGCGTGTTTGTGTACCTTTTCCCCAGTCCTCAGCCTTCACCTCTCCGGGATGGCAGGAAAGGAATTCAAGCTGAACCTTCCAGTAATTTATTATGTTCCTTGTGCTTAAGGACAAAATTTAAGTTGCCAAAAGCAGATGTTTTCTTGCTCCTTTTTTAGCTCTCAAAGTACTTTCTGCGTGCTTGATTGATGGACGTCCCTGTTACATTAATAGTTGGGCTTTGCAGAAAGCTGTTATTACCAGGAAAATCTGGTGTGGGTTTCAGTTTTTCTTCTTGCCTTGAAAATCCATTATTAATGTCTTTTTGAGGCAAAAAAAGGGCTCCAATTCAGGCATTTTGCTTTGCTTTCTCAGGCTCCTTCGCAACCGTCTTCTGCGAGGCGCTTTTAAAATCAATATTACAGGTGTTCTTTGTATTTTACTGTGTGGTTGAGGTTTTCTCTGTCTCACTATTAATTTCTTTTTGTGGTGTGGGACATTTGGGTGCACGCAGATCGCTGGGTGATGGGTTACTTGGTGCACATCTTCCCAATCATCGCTGAGCTGGCTTTTCGCACGTTGCTTCTTGCAGGATGCTGCTCCTGAGCTGGGAAGGTCCCAGGAGAGCTTTGCTGGTTCTTAGCCCATGAGCCACATCTTGAGACATCAAACTCATGACCATTTGTTTAATTGCGGTCTTGGTTTTAATTTTACCTTGGACAGGGATGTACATTGTGAGGTCTTCTGCCTTGTCTTCTCAGAACTGTTTTGCGGTGGCTTCTTGTTCGGCATTGTGGGAATGTAACGGGTTGTCCTGGCTTTCTTCAGAGGGGTCATGATGTGTCTTCAGCTCTTCAGATCAGCGCTGGTGTGAGCTCTGACATTGATGTGCCAGCAGATCAGGTGCAAAGTCCAAGTCTTGGAATAGCCTGGAAACACAGGCCACATCTGTGAAAGTGAGGTTGGGTGTGCAGATACAGGCTCTCCGAGCCTGCCAGCAGTGATGGAGCACCAGCACAGCAGCTTGCAAGCCAATTGGGACCAAAGGAGTGTGTGAGGGGTGACCACAGCCACTCCAAAACGCATCTGTTACCCCAGGGGGTGCAGCAGAGGAAGAAGATGCTGAAGAAGACAAGTGACTCCATATGCACACAACAGGTCTTAAAAGCACAAAGGAGAAAGAACAGCAATGTCTGTTTTCTGTGTGAGGAGGGTTTGCACATGCCTTGAGCTCTTGTGACGTGGTGAGCTGTCCCCATCCAGGGCTCTACGGGCGGCTGGGGACATGCTTGCTGCTTGACCTGCCTGTGGGTAGACTGCTTCCAAGCCCTCTGTGCACTGGCAGGCTCCCTGTCTGCTGAGCGCTGTGGTCGCAACGATGTGTAGGTGGTCTGGGTGTACTGTAGATTGCTGCCAGCAGAACTGGTGACTGCTTGTCAGGTTTGTCTTCAGTAAGGTTCAGCTCCTAAACCCATAAAACATGCTGCACTTTGTGGAGGTCAGGTTTAGCTTCAGCTGTTACAGTTTATCCCCCTGCTGGGGACCAGAGCAAAAGGAGATGGCAGAAGCACTGGTGCTGTGTCTTGGGAGGAGCAGCACACAGGACAGGTGGGGTGCCCAAGCTTGCCAAGGACACGGGCAGCCAGAGATCTCCCTGGGTCCGGCGGTGCCGCTGCTTGCTGGAGCCGGCGGTTGGGAAGGAGACGGTGTGTGTAACTATGGGCAGGCTTCGACCTTGCCACTGGAACTTACTTAGCAATTCTGTTGATGTTCTGGAAACGAAAATATAATTCAGGCCACCTTCTCCTCCAAGCTGACCCTGAGAATCGGGGAGGAGAACAACTGCGGAATAATTAGGGCCTTTTTTTTCTCTCTCTTTGCCAGAGTTACTGCTCAGCACTGCGCTGTGCCGTGAGGTGTCATTAGTTTCCTTGAACTTATAGGTCCAAGTGTACTTTGCATTAATATAATCACGTAAATTGCAGGCTCATTAATCACTGTGTGCTGCAGCCCATCGCTGTCTCGCCTCATCTTCAGAGTGCTTTGGCTGGTGGGAACCCCTGTAACCCTGGCTGGGGTGGTGATGGCTGTTGGCTGTAGCACCCCCTCCTTGCACCCCTGTGCTTGTTTTAGCTCGTCCTTCATTATCTGTGTGTCCTGTGTGATCCGGGAGCGTTCGCTGGCTCTGCCATGGCTGCGGGGAGCAGCCGCGCCGCTGCGGAGGAGGGCAGTGGGGGCAAGGTAGGTTTGTCCTGAGGGAGCTTTGCCCAACCATATCTGTGCTGCTGCCTCCTTTGGCTCAGGGTCTGCAGAGCTCCCGGTTCTGCAGTGAAGCCCCAGAGCATTGGCTCTTACACAGAGGAGCGCTGCAGGGCCATCGGATGATGCTGTGGCTCTGTCTGTGTGGCAGAGCTCTCAGCCTTCCTGGCAATGTAAATTCTCCTGGCTGCATGCTAAACTGACAGTGAGCTATTGATTTATCTGTGAGAGGATTTCCTTCCCGAGGGACGTTTCTGGCCGTTGGAATGATTTAGTTCCTCTGTGAGCACAGAATGTGTAGCAGAGCGGAGCCACCCCCCTGCCCACGAGTCCACAGCCCGGGGTCGCGCTCCCACAGGCTTCCTCTGCGCTCTGAGTCCTGTCCCACAGCCAAGGTCATGCTGCTGCTACTTCTGGGTGACAGCTGCAAGTAAAGGCGCTTCCAACGTCGCAGGGAGGAACCTGCAAGTCTTGGGCTTGCTTTTGTGCCACCTGCCAGCGTTACTGTCTTGGACTGGCTGTGACCCCAAGGCTGGCACGTGGGGAGCATGAAGCTGTGCTGGTGGTATTGCGCCTGGGCTCTTGGGCATGTTTTAATTCCTTAAAGCAGGTTATGATGAGAGCAGGATTGTGCAAATGTTTTTTTCTCAAAGCCATGGGGTATGGCTTCTTTTTCCCTCCTTCTCTGCTGACTCACCTGTGGAGCATCTCTCAAAGTCTGGCCAGGCAAGTTCCAATTTGACATCCTGCTGAAAGCCCTGAGGAGTCAGAGCCAATTCTCTGTCTTCACTGCCAGTTTTCTCCCCTTGGCCCTGAAATCGCAGTCGAGTGGTTGTGGCTCAACTGCCAAGCACCACCAGTAGAAGGACCCAACCCTCCAGCCAGATCTTCAGCTGAGAATCCATGAAAGGGCAATGACAGGCTTCGTGTCCCTTGGTGCCCATCTCCATATGAAGCACCTCCCTGAGGGTTCCTGGGTGCCGTTAACCCCTCAGCAGATTTGGGCCCGGTCTTGGCTGATAAAATGCAAGGCTGCTCGCACGTGCAGCATCAGGAAGCAGCATCCCCTAGTTACCTCCAGGGAGAACGTCCATTTATTCTCCAGTGAAACCAGCGTGGCACAACGGCTTTCCTGGTGATCTGTCTGTGAGATAAAACGATTCCTTCACATCTGTCTTACCTACTGCAGTGCTGACAAGTTCTCCTGACAGAAATTAGGCTAATGTCCCTTACGACTGCATTAGCTATAGAAATGAGGCTTTAAATTGAAGCTCAGGAAAGCTCCATCCCAGCGCTTTCTCCGAGGCACCTTCATGTTCCAGCTTTTACTGTTCCCATTCATTCTCACTATGGCTTGGCAGGGTCGCTGGCAGGCAGGTTTCTGTGAGATGCTCTGCTACTCTCACAGCCAGGAGCTTCGGATCAGGCACCTTCCAGCTTTGCTCTGGGGAAGTGTTGTCTGACCATCTGCGGGCCTGGGCTCTCCTGGCTCCGGTGGATGCTCCAGGTTTGGCAAACGTTGGTACCAGGATGTTACTGCAGCCGCTGGTGGGGAAGTGTGCAAGGAGCCAGCTGACACACGTCGAGTAGAGATGCACCCTGAGTCAATAGCCACACACCTCGCCAGTGGGACAGCGTGATAGCTGGGGCTGGGAGTTCGGTTTTCCTCTGTTGTTTGTGTCTTGTCTTTTCATTTTCAGCCTAGATGGAGTTCTAAATGCAGAGACGATGAAGACCTTGTCACAAAGACCCCTTCTTGAGCTTCTCAGCCTTCTCCTTGAAAATAGTTTCCTCGTTTTGCCCCTTTTTTTCCTCCTGTTGCATCGTTTTAGGCTTCAGCTCCTCATTTCCAGCCATGGATTAACCAGTTTAGACCTCCTGGTTCTCATGCTGGTCTTGGTCCTGATGGATTATCCCTCCCTAGAGAGCAGTTCTGTCCCTCCCATGCCTCCATATTGCCGTGTTTTTTGGGGGCTGTTTTTCTCTGCCCTTATGTTCATGTCTAGTGGCCATCACAACAGTCACTGGAGAGAGGAAGAGAGGCCCTTCATGGGTGACAGATGTGGAAGGCACCTGTGCTTGATGATAATCTGGAGGTACTAATCTATCATAGTAGAGAAGTCAGTGGTGCCTGGCTCAAAAAAGGTATTAAATGCCTGAAGTTCAGCAGGACAAATATCATCTCTGGTTCCTTTTGTCAGGTTCTAATTTCTCCTGGTCTTACCCCTCGTCCCTCTCTGCCTGTGTTATTCATTGATCTTCTCTGAGCATAGATAAGCCTTCAGCATCCCAGACGGGCTTTCTAGAGTAACAAATACACCTTGGGGCTGACAATTATTTAATAGGTTGCAGTGACATTATGAACTATTGTAGGGTCAGGGATAAATAACTTAGTGAGCCAGAGATGGATTAAAACTGGCTTTTGGAACAAGTGTTTCTCTTGGATGTTGACTTGGTGACACGGTGAGACAGAGGCCACTGCAGCATTGGTGCAGCCCGGCACGCCGTTTGGTAGCTGCAGTCATCAAAGTGTGGCTGGACGCCTTTGATCGCTGCTTTTCTGCTCCTGCCCAGACCTTTGTGGGATGAAACTCTCTAAACTGCTCCAGGTGGCAGAATCGAGCCCAGTATCAGCAGAGAGAAGAAACGAAGATGCACATGTGTCACGCTGCTGTAACCAGCGGGGTGTGGTGACGTGTGAGGAATGACCGGGGCTCAGGGCTGGAGAAGTGAGAACACGGGGGGCTGCCAGTTCCACACATGGTGACCCTTCCTCCTCCTTCCTCGCTGTTGGGTTCTTTTCTCCTAGTGCTTTTCTGCTGTTGCAGCACAAATAAGATGGGAGCCTTTGCGGAGAGGGAGGTGGAAGGGCACGAGCACTTGTTGCGAGGAGCGCTTCACCATATGAAGCTTTCCTGTATTGGCAGCAGTGGAAGAGATATCAACAGATGCTACAGCAGCGCCTCGCGACAGAGAGGTACCATATGTCCCCTCCTGAGCCTTCCCCTAGGAATCTTCCTCCCCAGGCACCTCGCTAGCATGCGCCTTCGCTTCCATTGCTGCCTATCTCAGAGCATCCCGGGAAGCAGCAGACGCCTTGCGGGAGGTACGTGCTCTGCCCCTGTGCCTGCCAGCCAGCTCTCTTGTCCTTGGTGGCTGTCTTACCACAAGAGGTTTGAGGTTTGATGGGTTTTTTGGCAGGCAGCTCGCTCGGCAGGGTGCGTGCCCCAGTGCAAAGCTGAGCTGTGCAGAAAACAGTCGTTTGGGCTGCTTGCGATGGGAGGTGTGAGCTACACGGGACTGGTCTGACAGCATCAGCAAGGGCCCGCGGCTGGTTGCCACCAGGATCACTTGCCTCTCCTTCTCCTGCTCTGCCGGAGGCAAAGCCAGCTGCAGGCAGCCGGTGGATTTGGCACGAGGCGTTAGGAGCTGGAGCGTGGTCCTTGCCGGGTGCCGCCGGTTTGAATTACTGGGCTGGCAGCCCCAGCGCTTGCTGTTTGATTAAGAGAGCATAAATACTGGTGTCGTGGGAGGGCGCTGGGTTGGTTGGAATTGGTGGTTCTCAGTGGTCGTTGTCTGACTGAGTGTCCAAATTGAACTGATGCTGTTGTGTGCCTAACCAGGTATTACTCACTGGAAAACCCCTTCTTCCTTGTGGTGCTTTGTTCTCTGCTACCAGCGGATCAAATCACAGCAGGAAGGATTTGCTTCTGGAGTCATTTAAAAAACATTCTCGTTATATGTGCTGAGGGACACAAATTACAGGGAAGAACTCTTGCACCAAGACAAAAGAGCGACTTGAAGCCCCTTTTCTGGTTAAAGCCTGATGGGTGGCGTTAAGGACATGATTGTATGTGTTAAGTCATGGAATGTGAGAAAGAAACTTCTCCCAAGGTTTTCTGCATCCCCCTGTAATCCTGGTTGTGGGGAGCCCCTAGCACCCCGAGTCCACACAATGATCTCTGCAGCATTCATTGCCCATAGGAAACCAGTAGCCCAGCAAGCACCAGTAGCTTCTCTCTTGCTAAATAAGAAATTGGGATGGAAAGGGCCCTTTCGCTGCACCTGGTTTGAGTAGGGTTCAGGTCCCACAGAAAGTGGTGCTGCTGCTTTAGGACACGGAGACAGAGGTGCTGTGTGCTGGGATGTATCCACACGGTAATTTGGGGGTTTTCCTGGAAAGGCTTTGCTGCCAGTAGCAGCACTGAGTGTTGAGCTGAGACCGGATTTGCTCTTGGCAAGCTGGAAAGCATTTCAGGTGGCTTCTGTCCCTGTTCTGCCACGTAGACCCGAGTCGGTGTTGGGGAAAGTGGTGTGTTTGAACATCGCTGTTGTGACAGGGTATTTATTACCTTCACTTGCAGTATGATGTAAAAGATTTGTCATCTAAACCAGCCAAGTAAGGTGTCTTAGGTGAAGCTTCCCTGACTTCGTTGAGGGGTTATTAATAACTCACGCAGGCCCTGCACACTTTGTTGAGGGGCAACAGGGAAGCAAAATAACGGTGATACCTCCAGGACTCTTCATTTGCAGGCAGAAGGAGTGTGCTGCCTTCAGCCCTGGGGTGGGCAGCTCCTGGGAGAGGTGGCATCATGGGGCTGGCTGTGGTGGGTCACAACCAGGCTTCATCGAGCATCCTATCTCCTATGGATGCTGCAAGCAGGTGCTTAAGAAACAGTTGATGCACATGGCAAACATGCAGGGATTATAAAGGTTTTCTCTGTAATTAATTACAGACCCCTGCTCCTGCTGTGGCTGGTGGTGGGGACCTGAGACCTTTGGGAGTGCTGGGCAGGGACCAAGGCAGCTGTGCTTTCCCAGCAGAAGTCAGAGACGAAACACAGCTAATGAAGTGAGGCACACATGAAGCAGCGTTACAAAGCGTCTCAGCCAGCGTGGTTGGAGTTTCTGCTTCAAATGTGGCAGTGGGTGTGTGAGCTGCCTCACCGCCTGTGCTGCGGGCGAGGGGCAGTGGGACATGCTGGGGGATGCTGGGCCGGCTCCTGTGGGGATCTTCCAGGCCTGATGCTGCTAAACCTCTCCGCCAGCTATCTGCAAGGGGTGATATATAGCATATTAATGACCTTTTCCGGTGGCACTTAATTGGGAGGAGCAGTGAGTGCCAGGAGGAGAACTGGCAGAAGGCTGTAGACGAGTGAAAAAGGGGCAGGAAGCAGCAAAATGAGATTCAGGCTCTGGGCTTCCGCTTCCCATCAGTAATCCGTCTCTTCTTGACCTGTGTCTTCTACACATCTTCTCTTCCTTTTGTATGTAAAAATGTTCTGTTTTGAAATAACAAGCAACCCGAGGAGTGGTATGACTCACCCTTACAGGGGGAAAAAAGAAGCAGCAAAAAGCAGCCAGGCTTTGCTGCTTTCTCACTCAGCAGCACGATCTGGGGAGCCCGGTGTCAGGGCACGGCTGGTTCCCCAGTTTCTGGGCATGACAAACAGGCAGCATCTTTGTGCAGCTGAGCGCTGTGCTCGTGTGAAATTGGCAGTGCCTGCAGCCTGGGCGAGTGCTGGGGTGGTTGGGTCCCTCCCTGCATACACGATGCCCCAGCATCTCCCATTTACCCACTCGGGGCACTGGTGGCTCCTGGCACCAGGGAGCTCTGCTGCTTCCTGGGATTTGTCTCCTTGTGGGGTTTATTTTTGGGTTTTTAAACAACTATTTTATTAAAGGAATGGGTATGATGCCATCAGATCCCTTCCTGCAGATGCCCTGTCAGTTCTGTGCAGTTATTTTGAACGCTGCAGCACTGCTGGTTTGTTTGCTGGGAACATTCATGGATTGATTTGCGGATTCTTTTGTTGCCTGCGTTAGAAAGAAAGTCCCTTTCCCTCACCCCCCTGTGTGAGAGAAACAAAGAGAAGGAAAGGTAGATGCTGTCTGAGCTGGCGCAGATGCTGAGGTGAGTTCTGAGGCCGCAAGGCTGGTTGCTGGTTCCTGCCTGGGGTTTGTGCTCACACCATTAATAGCTTTTAAATTTTTTTTTCAATGTCAGATGAGGACACTTGCTTGGGAATAAACCAGATCTGCCTCAGCAAGCTGGATCACCTTTTGTTCTGCTCACAGAAGCCTTCCTGGGGAAGCTTTCTCTGCCACGGGGGCCAAAGTGGTGCCTGGAGATGTTTTGGGAGTCTCATGTCCCTCCTGGGCTTCTCTGGCGGGGCAGGGTGATGGGTGGCAGCTTGGCGGTCTGAGGGGTGGGCAGGCGATGGGGAAGCATCTGCTGGCAGCAGACTGAGTTACTGTGTGAGCTCAGTGTGAGATCTATGTGTGATGTAAAACTTCCCTGGTTATTTTTAGCGCCTGCCCGTTGCTGTGCAGGGAGTTGGGGCTCAGCCTTGGACCTGTGCAGGGATACAGACCTGCTTGTGGCCACAGAATGCTGTCCTGGAAAGGCGCCAAGCAGGATAAGACCTTTCTCATTTAGGGAGGACACACAGTTGGCCATTTGCTCAGGCCAGAAAAGGAGAGACAGGGTTACTGGGTATTACTACACGATGATACTCAGCATAGCAGGTTGTCGGGATCCTGTATGTAACGTGCCTGAGTCTTGGTGTGGTGGAAGCCTGTTGTGTTTTCCATACATTTGTTTATTTATTGTCTTGTTTTCAACCTCTGAGAAGCTTGATATAGGTACAGAGCTCCTGAAATGTACACATAATGGAGTAACAGATAACTGTGATGTGGTTACAAAGCAATAATTTAAGTCGACAGGTTTAGCTGATAACATAAAACACAAGAAAGAAATGGGATCAGTTTATAAATGTCAGCAGAACCCCTGTGAGTGAGTTGCTGCCTCAGAGCTGACTCTGGTGCTGTTGCTCCATCTAATATATTATAGGAGGAAATAAACAGATGTCTGAAAAAAAATCTGGCTGACCAAGATTAAAAGAATAGGGCTATAAATTAAACTCTTTCTCGGCGTCAGGTTATGCAACTTTCAGGACAGGCTGGACACATCCCAATAAGGCGACAGCCACCACACTGGGAAGACCTCCAACAGACCACGTGTTTCCAGGCTGCGGGGGCATGGCTGTGTGGTGGCACCCAGGCATGGTGAGGGTTTGTCTGGAGTGGTCTGAGTCAGGACACGGCCGTGTCCCAGCTCGCACAGGAGAGCAGAGCCCGTGCTGATGATCCTGCAGCCGCAGCGAGTGACAGGAGATAAAGGGATTAAGTGGAGAGCGGGAATAGCATCGGCATAGCTGCGTGTTGCAGGCTGGCAAAGAAACGCCGTCACTTTGACGTTTAATCCTGCTAATACCTTGTCATATGTGTGGTGACAAGGGTGTGTTGTCCCCTGGAACTGTTGGACACTGTTCAGCTGCCAGGTGAAGGGTTCTGGGATCGAGGGGTTGCTGGGTGGCACATCCCCATCGGGGATGCCAAGTGACCTGCTTAAACCCTGTGGCTTTCTTTGAGCTCCATCAGTCCAAGTTGATGCAGTAACATGTACTTAAATCAGTGCAATTAAAAACAATTCCACACAGGGATACTTGTTAAATGGCAAAGAACAAAAACTGGTTGTGGGGGAGGGAGATTGCTGGCTTCCTCCTCCGAGGGCTGTAGCCTTTCCTGCACGTTCCAAGGAGTTTTCATGGCTATTCCTATTCCCTGGGTAGAAGATAGACATGGAGCTGTTGGAGAGCATCCAGAGGAGGCCATGAAGATGAACAGGGGGCTGGAGCACCTCTCCTATGAAGACAGACTGAGAGAGTTGGGCTGGTTCAGCCTGGAGAAGAGAAGGCTCCAGAAAGACCTAATTGCGGCCTACCAATACTGAAAGGGTCCTACAGGAACATGGAGAGGGGCTGTTCCCCAGGGAGTGCAAGGACTGGACAAGGGGCGATGGCTTCAAGCTGACAGAGGGCAGGGTTAGGTGAGACATTAGGAAGGAATTCTTTATTCTGAGGGTGGTGAGGCCCTGGCACAGGGTGCCCACAGAGGCTGCGGGAACCCCTGGATCCCTGGAGGTGTTCAAGGCCGGGTAGGATGGGGCCTTGAGCAACATGGGCTGGTGAGGGTGTCCCTGCCCATAGTTGGAACTAGATGAGGTCCCTTCCAACCCAAAGCATTCTGTGATTGTATTCTATGATTCTATGATTCAGAGGTGGGAAATGAATTAGAATGGCAATTCTTCTTCCCCTTTCCAAGGAGGGAGGAAGTGGGGCAGGGTGAGATCTGGTGGCTGTAGGACTTCATCCCTGGGAGAGAAATTCAGAAAGCATTCAGCTCCATTCAGCAATGTGGACAGGCCCTGTGTGTCCCTTCGTTTCTCTGAGGTGTCAAGGGGAAGAAAGGTCAGAAAATTGCTTAAATAGAAACTTGGTTTTTTATGTTTTTAATTGAGTTTCATTTCCCAACTGCAAATTAATACAAGCAACGAATAAAAACTTAATTCCTCTAGGACAAAAAGACTCTGAAGGGTGTGTGATTCTGTGTCTCCAGCACACGAAGCTGTGGAATAGCCTACACGTGTATCGCTCCGGTGCGTGCGCCCGGTTGTGAATAATATCAAATTACAGAAATCAAAGAGAATTGGCTGTTTTCAAGGGAAGTGCCTGGAAGCCACATATTGAAGCGTGATGAAAATTCAGGATTTCCAGCCTGCTCCTTCAAATCAGAGACTTTAATCACCCTCGAAACTGCTTTATAAATAATCCTTCAGAATACCCTGAATGAAACAATGCTGAAGACCTCATCCTGCCTCAAACATCTGGACGATTTGAAGTGACCCCACCAATTTTTTTAGCTGAAAACAAAGACGTCTTTCTGGGTTTAGTTAATAAAACAGTAGGTTTGTCCTGCTGTGGCATGAACCTGTGCCACCGTGCACCACGGCGAGAAGAAATCCCCGTAGCAATGAAAGCTGCTCAAAATACATCAGGACTGAGATTTCTGCTCTGGGGTTTGGATGGGCTCGCTCAAATCTTGTTTAGGAAAGTGCCAAGAAGCAGGAGCAGCAAAGGCTTGTGTCTTCTCCGGTGGCAGGAGCCTTGGTTGTGCTGGGTTTGTGAGCTCGTGCGCGCCGGGGTTTGTGTTTCATTTACCGCTCGCTGAAAATAGAAAGCTGTGAGGACCTGTCACACGGGGGTCAGGGCTCTGGTAACAGGGACCTTCGTCATCTGACAGGCGAGGAGATGCTTCAGCGAGGGCTGTGGTTGTAACCGGGCAGTCACAGAGCTTGTGCCTGGGGAGGGAATCACTGCCTTGGGGAGGGCAGGGCTCAGCTGTCGCAGCACCTTTCTGCAAGGGGCCCCTTTTCTAAGTGGGGAGGTCATAGAATCACAGGGGTTGGAAGGGACCTCCAGAGCCCATCAGGTCCAACCCCCCTGCCAAAGCAGGGTCCCTGGGACAGTTTGCACAGGTCAGCATCCAGACGGGTCTGGAATATCTCCAGAGAAGGAGACTCCACACCCCCTGGGCAGCCTGTCCCAGGGCTCCCTCACCCTCATCGCGAAGAAGTTCTTCCACAGATTGGTGTAGAACTCCCTGTGCTCCAACTTGAGGCCATCACCCCTTGTCCTGTCCCCACAGACCATAGAAAAGGGGCTGGCCATTTCCCCCTGTGTCCCACACTTGAGATATTTATAAACATTAATAAGGTCCCCTCTTAACCTTCTTTTCTCAAGGCTGAACAGCCCCAGTTCTTTGAGTCTGTCCTCATAGGGGAGATGCTCCAGTCCTTTAATCATCTTTGTAGCCCTCCTCTGGACTCTCTCCAGGACATCCCTGTCTTTTTTATACCAGGGAGCCCAGAATTGGATACAATACTCCAGGTGGGGCCTGACTAGGGCAGAGTGGAGGGGGAACGAGAGATGCTCCTCTGGAGAGACCCAGAGATTGAAGCTCACACACATCACAAGGGAAGGAGCAGGAGGAGGTTTGGGTCCCTCCGTGGAGGGCGTGCCAAGTGCAGAGGAGGCGGATCTCACCTGGGTTTGCATAATTTAAGCTGGGAAGATAATCACATGTGTCCCAACACATATCCAACCAACTCAGCTTCCCATGGGCGGGGTATGGTAGAGAGGAAGAAGAGCTGTCTTAATAGGAAATCCCCCTAAATGGATTTTCCTGGGTTTCTACATGGATTTATACCTGCTGGATGGCTTTAGGCTTTGAAATGTTTTTGTCTGAATTGTGACAAATGTCCCAGTCTTATGTAGGAAGCATCAGGTCCTTTGATCAGCGAAACATCTCTTTGGTCTTGAAGAGGGAGGGATCAATCTGGTTGTTCCCTAGACTAGAGCATTTTGTCTTTGAGTACGTGTATTTATTGCAGGAAATAATTATCCTTGTCTTCCCTTCCTTTTGGTAGAAGATGCTACCTGTCTCCTGCATGCTGTGTTATTTTATCCCAGGAGTCTTGTAAGGTAAAAGGAAAGGATAAAGGAAAGGCTGACTAGAGAAACCTCATCAGAGGAGAGGAACGTGAGTGGCAGTCTGTCCATCTGTGCACAGCTGAGGTCTCTACTCATTCAGCTACAGCCTTGCTCTCCTGAGCAGACACATTTCTTGTGTTAAAAGGAGAGGGAGCAATGTCAAGGAGCAGCAGCCAACTATTGCCACCTCCACCACAGCATGATGGGTGGCCATCGTGATGTGTTCGTGGTGAATTGGGGCCAAGAACAAACACCCTGAACTTCCCTTCTTTTTGGTGTTTAAAGCCCAAGTGTAATGTGTTCTCTGTTTTTATGTTGTTGGCAGATAGCAGTGATCATATATTCCTTTTAATATAATATTTCCAAACCAGCACAGGCTCGCTTTGGTGTGTTTGATACTCCCTGTACCTGGCTGTACTCTGTGGTGTGCTTTGATACCGCTTTGGCAGCTGCATTTTATGCTGTCTGCCCCAGTCACCAGCGCAGTCCCCAACGCAGTCCCCCTTCTCCAGCAGCCTCCAGACCTGCTCCTGATGTGGAATTTCAGTGGAGAGGGAGTTGGTGCGCTGCTGGGCTGGGGTCCCTGCTCCCCTGCGGCACAGGGCTGGCATGGCGACGTATTCGGTGGGTCAGGGTGGCATCTCTGCAAGGTTAAGGTGGCACTTGGATCACAGGGGCATTGTTGGGGGAAGGAGTGGGTGGCAGCAGAGAGCCTGCTCCCATTGACCCTGCAGGACATGGCTTTCCTGCCTTTCGGGTAGGAGCATGTGCCTTCAGCTCATCCATCTTGGGTGAAGTTGGAATAACACCTGTGGTGTAAAATCCTCTGACCTTTGATTGTAGGTCAGGCTGTTCCCGCGGGGTCCCACGTACGGCTAAACCTGCAGACAGGAGAAAGAGAAGCCAGGCTCCAGGAGAACGAAGATGGAAGAAGCCACACGAGAGAGGAGAGAGGAAGGAAAAGGTGAAGTGAGGCAAAGTGTCGGGGTGGGTGGGCTGCGGGAGTAACGGCCTTTATTAGAGGCCACGTTCCCCAGTGCAGCCAAGTGCCATCTCTGCCCCAGGCTTGGTGGCTGGTTGAAGAGTTTGTTGTGCTGAAACGGAGCCTGGTGCTTTGGGCTGCCTTTGGGGTGGCAGCAAGGCTGCCCCAAGTGCATGTTCAGAGACACCAACATGGCTTCTCATGGTGTGACGCCAAAACTAGCTTTGCAGCCTGGCTTCTGGGAATGACATTTAATCCTTGGCAGCAATCAGTCTGAAACTCATTCCAGAGCTTAAAGCATGAGAGCAGTTCTGAGGGGCTTTGGTTGTGCTGGTCTGTGCTGGAGAGCGTTGGTTTTAGCTGGGTGGGTCAGTGGGCTTGCTGCATTTGTTTTCATGTCAGTTACTGGTGTTCTCCTGCCACTTTCCCTCTACCCACATTTTTTAATGTCTTTTGAAAGTTTGACTGGTGCTTTTCCCTTTGGGGCCCTGCTAACAAAGACAGGTCTAGTTATTATGGGCAACTTCTCTTTTCTGAAGTGCGTGGGATTTACCACTGCTTCCTTTGCTCCTCCCAGTTCCCCCAGTTCCAAGCGTGGAGAGGCTCCTCAGCTTCATGATGCCTCAGTGGCTGCCTTTCCTTTCTCTATGCAGGAGCATTTGTGGCCCAGATAAACGCCCCCTGGACTGATGACATCGCTGTGAAGATCAACACAGCATTAGCTTTGCTACTTCTGTATCAAAGCTGCTTGGACTTGCCATAGCTTTGCGTATGCAGATCACTAGCACTTCAGCTGTAGATCTCCGTGGTAAAGCTCACAAGGCCTTAGCAAGGCTTTAGTGGCACAGGGATGCTATTTTTTTCTTGCTCCTCTGGAAGCTTTCCTGCTTTTCTGTGTCATTTACACAAAATTCAGAGGTATAAATTAATCAGCGAGCTTTACTGGGTCAGGACTTGAGGTTTTGAGCTGACATGCAGGTTTTGGAGTCCTTTTTGATTGCCAGGGCGAGGGGTCTGCAAAGCATACCCCAACCACAGCGCTTGGGCTGATCTCCTCTTGAGCATGGACTCTGTCTGTGTGTTTAAGGGAGATGTATGGAAATCCAGTGCTGTCAGTTCCTTTCCTCCTGACATTAGCCATATCTCTGTGAAAACAGCACAGGTACAAGTGTTTGCCCCTAACATGTTTCAGTTTGTTTTCTTTCCTCCCCAAGGCTGGGCAAGGTAGATGTCGACTCAAATTCATTCACATCGCAGGAGCTCAAAAAGGCGTTGGCTAAAATGAAGGAAAGTGAGAAGGCAGAAAGGAAGGTGAGTTCCTGGCTTGGGAAGCGACGGACAGCACAGGGGTGCGAGTGTGCTCAGGAACATGCTGGTTAAAGGAATTGCTTGGGAAAATACTGCACAGATGAATCTTCTGGTGAATACTGACCTAAAATACCTTTGGCTGGCCCGTCAGCAATCCAGTTCCCTGGGAAACTCTCACCCTTCTGCTACTAACCCTGGGTTTTCTGTAAAAAAATGGAAAGCATGGTGCCCTCATAATTGCCCTCATGACCCCTCCAGGCAGTGAATTCCCTAGTGCCATTCTTAGTGCTGAAGTGAAGCTACGGGGTCTTTACCGAGCCCAAAGCAGGCACGGTCAGTAAGCTCGATGCTATGCTGCTGCTCCCCTAATTTTTGTGATACCAATCTGATTAGAGCTGAATTAATCATGCCGAAAAGTCACTTGCAGACACTTGTGCTGTCCCAAAGTGGGGTCGTTACTCCCGGGGCAGTACGGCAGCACACACAGAGCAGAGGTGTTGAATTTATTCCATGTCTGCGCAGAGGTGGGTGCAGGGTGGTAATTCTACAAAGCCAGCCTGCTACACACAGAATTTACACCTACTGATCTTGTATGGGGTTCAACAAACCTGCCTGAATTTACACTAATTGTTTACACTACATCATCTAGTTGGATGGGGCTTTGGGCAACCTGGGCTAGCAGAGATGTCCCTGCCCATGGTTGGAACTAGGTGAGGTCCCTTCCAACCCAAAGTGTTTTGTGGTTCTATGATTTCCTTTGGCCCTGCCTCCTCCCATTGCCCTGATTTTGTCTCAGTTGAAAAAAACCTAAAGCTGGACTCAGGGCTCTCAAGCCTTGGAGTCACAGCAAGTCTGTTTTCCCCTTGTCTGGCACCAGGGCATTATTTCAGTTTCTATAAGATTATTTATGTGGCAGCCAGCATCACCAATAGCAGGGCTCCTCGAAATGAGTGTCATTTAAATGCAAAAATTAGTGATCCTCTATTATGTGAAAATAAGCCATATTTTAAAACCCCCTGTTAGAATAGCTATTGTCCCAGCAATGGGGCTAAAAACAGCTACATCTAATGGACCTAAAGTACTCCATTTAAAATCACTCCTGCGGGGAGCAAATTCATCCTTGAAGTAACTGTGTCAAAGTAAATTGAGTTACGCCGCGCGCGTTCCCATCCCGCTCTTGCCAGAGCCATTCTGTGTGTCGGGGTGGGGATGGCGTTCTGTGTGGTATCTGGAGTAATTAGGCCAGCAGTCATTAGCACTGATTGTATGGCTTCCATTAGATTGACAGCACTTTCACTACCATTGCTGCTTTTCTTTCCCTCCCTGACCGCTCCAGCCCTCGGCTGCTGGGACTGGGGGGACTGGGCAGTGCTGGTGGGGGAGTGCTGCACGTGCAGATCCTCCAGCTGGGGGTCACTCCTGTATGAAAACATGGCTTGGTGTGTGTGTTTGTGGCACAGTTCCTTTTAGAAGGGACTTTCTGGCTTTCTCGTGCTGTTGGGGCAGCCTGTCTTCAGTCTGATCTCTCTGCTTCCTCCGGCCCCGTCTGTCCCAGTGCCACCAGTGCTGCTGCTGCTGGAGAATTGGTTCCCACCAGCTCTGGGGCTCACTTGGATCTTCTGGTGGAGCCTTTCCCTTCTCACCGCACGCTTTTCCGCAGCTCTCTGGGTCCATCACCGCCCTTGGGGTGCTGTTTGGATGAGGGAGAACAGCTGCGCTGCAGGACGATCTTTCTCCTGGCCAAGCCCCATGGCATGGCACTTCGGCTCCCCCCTTGACAGCTGGTTCCCCCCTTGCTTTGTGACAGCTTCTGTCCCCAACAGCAAGTGCATACATTTCCCTGAGGAATAAAGCCATCCTGAAATGTGTTAGGCTCTTGGGATGTTGAAAGCATCTCTGTATGTGTCCAAGGACATCTCTGTGATGTTGCTGCACAGCATCACTGGGTGGTTCAGGCTGGACGGCACCTCCGGAGGTCTCCAGCCCCAGTCCCAACTCCCAGTAGGATCAGTGGTGAGATCAGGGAGGTTGCCCGGGGCTTTTTGCAGTCAGGTCTTGAGAACATCCATGCACTTGCAGGCAAATGGAGAGGAGCAGTGCTGCCGACCTCTGGGCTCCGTGTTGTTTTGGAAGGTGTGTAGGGTGTAGAGATGGTGTGCTATGCCCTAGGTACAGGCTTGGGAAATGCTTGCTGGTACCCAGGGTGGGTGTCTTACAGATAATGGCGTTCCTGGCCTTTTCAGAAGGACCCTTCAACGCTGACCCCGCATCTCTGATGCACAGCAGTCAATCCCTCTGCACAACTGGCCAGATTCCCCTTGTAAATTTGGGCTGGGCTTTCTTCTACATCTGTCTTGGCTCTCTTTATCACCTGCCTTCATATCTGATTTCCTCCTTCTGCTTTCCAGGCCCACGAGGAAGAGGTGAGGAAGAAGTTCCGTCCCATTGAGCAGCTGAAGGAGGAGTTTGAAAAGCTGAACGTTAAGATGGAAACTGATTATGAAATTATGGTTAAATTAATCAGCAAATTCAACAGCTCTGCCTCCACGCTGGACGAGAAAGTAGCGGCGCTTTATGATCTGGAATATTACGTTCACCAGGTAACAGGAAGGCAGGAGTAACTGCTGTGTAAAATCCCAGGGACACGGTGTCATAAACCTGCTGTTATTTTTCTTATCGGTATCAGGTAATACAAATTGCTTAATTAGCATAATCCTGGGACAATGACAGACAGCAGGATACAGCAGGCTTATTGCATAGCCAGGTTTGAATGCAGCATCGCTCGTGCCAGTAGCGAGCGGTTTCCTGGGGGGTTGTGTTGCCTGGTTTATGTCTGCTCTCAGGCCTTTTCCTGCCCTCTCTTCATCTTCTCTGGTGAGCTCAATACCATGGGACAGGGTTTTGGCTGCCCTTGGTGGTCACGTGGAGTGGTGATGGCTAAGGAAAGAATTGTCTTCTCACTCCTTCCACCTCAGTGGTGGCAGGGAGGTGCCCTCACAGTGGCTTGCAGAGAATGTCTGTGTACCAGGGAAGAGGACAGCCCCCCAGAACCCAGCACTTTGCCTCTGTGTGAGTCCCAAGGGACAGCAGAGCCTCTCTCACAGCGGGGCCGGTGGCGTTGGTGACTGAAGGCTCGGGCTAATGGCGATTGGCTGAGCATCAGTGGAGCCTCACACATCAGCTCGGTGTGAGGCTGAATATATCTCCTGAAATCATGCTCTCTCAGGTGTGTGCTCGCACCTTTCTCCCTTCCCTCTGATCTCTCTCACTCTGCTCTCAGCTCACACACCGTTACCTCCCATGGGATGTGGGCTCCAGGCACGCTGCTCTCCTCCCTGGTGCTTGGTGCCTCCCCACGCTGCAGCAGCTGGGGTGGGTGTCTGGGCATGGCAGCTGGCTCTGCCCTATGGGAAAGGACGGGGCTTCTTCCTCCCCAGCGACTGGGAGAATCTGGAGCGGACTGGGAGACTTTCTAGTCCCAGTCTGGGTGACTTTATCATTGCAAAGAGTGAACGGGACAACTCTTGGGAGGTGCCAGTGTGAGACCTTTCACCACAGCAGCACTTCATAAAGCCAGACGTGGGATTCTGGGGGAAGGTAGCTGCAGGAATGTGCTGCTGAGAGAGGGAGTCCAGGCACCAGCTAATAGAAGTGTTATTTCCAGGGCTCTTTGTCTTGAATTTCCACATTAAATCTCTGTCACACACATGCAGAGGCTTCCTTGCTGTTTGTTCTCAATGCTTTTGTTTCACTGACGGCATCTGTCTGACTCAGAGAATAAGTGTGAACAATGGGCACCCAAAGAGTTTCATATTTATACTCAGGGCTAATTCTGTCTGGTTAAGGGTGCCAGAGCATCAGGCCAGAATGCTAAAAAGCAACCCCCAGACACCCTGGGATGCTTTGCATGTCAGCATAACAGTCTGTAGTATTCCAGCATAAAATCCTGCCTGCTTTCAGCATGGGATGGGGAAAACCATGTCAGAAGGGCAAAGAGGAGTGGGGAAGCTGTCCCTGCTCCCTCTGAGGGGACCAGAGCATCAACGGGAACCACATCCAGCATCAAAGGGGTCAGGAAAGGGGAAATGGCAGGGAGGCTGGCAGGGAGCACAGAGCACTCCTTTGTGCATCCATCACAACGTTGCTCTGTGCCCACGCTGTCGGGGCAGATGGCTGGGCAGCACCTTCTCATCAGGCAGGAAGCTGATAAGAAATATGACTTGTCTCTAAGCCAGCGTGGCTTTTCCTCCTCTTTCTTCTTCCAGCCAGCTGAATGCGTCCAGAGTATTATCTCTGCTTGGTACTGACTTTAGCAGCACTGGCTTAATGTAATTACTGAACAGCAGCCAAATACGCTTGTGCCGCATAACCCTGGAAGGGCTGAACGTGTCAGGAGCCCCTGCAGCGAGCCGCAGCTGGAGGACGGGCATCCTCAGAGGGGTGGGTGGTACCCAGGGCAGGGTGCACCCACCTGTGGGACGGGGGACAGCTCTGCTGCCTCCATCTGAATGGTAACGTGCCACAGCTTGTGATAACCCTGCGGCTCCCGCCCGCCTTGCTGCTGCCCCTGTGGAGCAGGAAATGCTGTGCCTTGTGGGGTCTGCAAGCAGAGGATGCTCTCTGCTCTGTGGCGTGGCCATGAGCATCCCCGAGCGCTGGGATGTGAAGCAGCCTCCAAGCTCGCTGCGAGGGAATGGAGGGGAAGCTGTGGCTGGTGCCGAGCTGGGGAGAGATGCTCTTCTCCCCTGCGCCTGGGGAGCCAGCCCAAGGGCTCTGCGTTTGCTCAACTCTTGGTTGCCAGCTCTGGTTTGCTTCTCGTCGGTCAGGATTCAACTTGGCATGTTTGGGAGCCCCTCTTGGAGAAAGAGCAGGAAGGTTTGGCTTGCTGGGCTATCTGTAACGCATAAAAACCAAATGCAAATGTGAAGAGGCCAGAGCATAACTCATTTATAAACAGAATTCACGGTGCTTGCACAGCAGCGTGCGAAGCCAAGACCTGTTCTCATGCGTTGCAGGCTCTTTCCCTCAATTATTTACTCTCCTTATCTTTCTCTCTCCCCTCCTCTGACATGCTACACCATTTCTCACTGCTAATTTCCTCTCCCTTGCATAGGGCTGACATGCTGCTTTTCCTTCCTCTCGTTTTCTAACATCTTCTCCCTCGCTTTCCCTCCCCGTTTTCTTTCTCCTCCAATTCAAAGCCGCTCCCTGAATAACTGCTGTCATATTTGCTCTTCTCCCATCCCTCTCCTCACCCACCTTGCCTGTGTACTTTACTCAAGAGCTCTTTTGATCTTTGGCTTGCTTCCGTGCCGATGTCGGTGGACTGATGCGAGGCACAAGCTGCTGCCTCAGAGCATCTTCCGCTCCCCAGAGACATTAATACCTGCAAAGTTGTTGAGTTTGGAGGTTTGGTTGGTCTGAAAACGGTGAGGGAAGGAGCTCTCACAATAGACTCCAATTAAAAAAACCTGAATTAACTTTAAAATAAGCTCTACAGCACAATTTATCTGTCGTGGTCGAGGTGTCTCGCTGGGGCTGGCCAGAAGGACTCCGGTGCTGATGAGGTTACAGTGACGGTTGGTTTTACCATGCCGGGTACAAACTTCTGCCTGTCTGTGCATCCCCTCTTGGGCAGAAACGTTTAATTCCAGCCTTAAAACACCCTTGGAGTTTTTACAGAGGCTGAGCCATAAAAGGACCCACCGGCAGCTGAAACTGGGTTGCTGCATTGATCTCTTTGTAGACAAAGACAGGCTGGCAGAAAAGCAAGAGGTCTGGCAGGTCTGGTTTGTAGGGGGAGTTAGAAGGAAAAGGATCTGAAAGGATCCAAAAGCCACAGCAGGTCCTGAATGTGCCCCAGCAGACTTGCTGAGATGGGCGTTCTGTGACTGGCGTTATGGAGGGACAGCAAGCGCTGGGCAACGTCCCACTGGGGAGAGGGGACGAGCTGCAGCTCCCCAGGAGTGCTTCGATGGGGTGTGCCTGCGGGATGCAGAGCTGAGGAGCTGCTTTGTGCTCTTGAGTACTCAAAACACCTGACCTCTCACCAGGTTTGGTGAAGGCACAGGGTTCAGAGAAATAAAACACTAAGCACAAAGTCACTGTCCACTCAAAGGACGTCCCACCTGGAGTGCGGTGCCCAATGAACATGGCATCCCTTGGGTGTTTGCCCTGTCCCACCCAGGGACAGGCTGGAGCTGAGTAGGTCGGTTTGCCAGGCTGATAGTTCGTTTTTATGTTCTTCTCATCTGCCACCATAAGCTCTTGTCCTCCTGTCTTTCAGGGAGGGGAAATGTTGAGAGCCTAAACCCCATTTTTTGTGCACACGCAACTCCGAGCACTCGTCAGATTCTTTTTAAACAGCTAAAAAACCCCAAATAAATAAATAGAAAGAATCCTTGAAAACCAAAGAGCATCAATTTGACTTTGGACTGAATTTTGCACTTGAAGCACTTGAGCTGCTTCTCTGAATTCTGTTTGCAAGCCACCTGGAGCCCTTTCCTAATCTCTGCTCCGAGAACAGATGCCCGCTGTGATTTGTGCCTGGTTAGCCCCGGGTCTGGTTCAAGTCAAACACTGATGAATCCCCGCTAACATTTAAACTTCTCCCCGCTGGCAGTTAGTCCAATATCGTCTGGTTTAGAGAAATCATTGCTCAGGCTGCTCCAGGGGAAAGCTCCTGGCTGACCCTTCCAAGCAGGACTTGCTTTTTCTTCTCACGTCTGCGTGGAGTGGCTGATGGTACTTGTGAAGAACCCCCAGAACCACCCCTGCTCCTCGCTGTGATCAGAGGCAATGCTGCCTGTGTACTGTTGCCACTAACAGGCTCTTAAGCATCCCTAACTCCTGGTGCTACAATAACATCATCAATTAATTAGTTGCCTTTGCCAAACATGCAATTCCCAGGTTTTCCAGTAATAACCGGCTCACCTGAGAGAGCAGGGAACTGGGGTTTTTTTTTTGTCATCAGTGGGTTTAACGAATTTTTGACATCATCTCAATTGCAGACACACATGGCAAGAACAGTTTTGGGAGCTAATCAAAGTGTTTGAGTTTTCAGGGATGCCTCCTGCATGTGGCAATAGCTACCTGTCAGCAGACCATGGCTCTGCAACTGTGACACCCTCTGCTCGCAAGTGGTATTGTATGAAATTTGGGCCATGGTCCTTCCCTCTTCATTGTTAATTGCTTTTAAAATACTGGTCATACTGGGAAGGAAGGGACACCATGCTTTCCAAAGCAAGGCGTTCTCCAAGAGCTGTTGAGGGGAATTTGGCTGGGGGTTTGTACTGATGTGGACCTCCTGTCTCCCAGGTAGACAATGCTAAGGACTTCCTGTCCATGGGTGGACTCCAGCTGGTGATCGACGGGCTGAACAGCACCGAGGCCGTGCTGAAGGAGCACGCTGCCTTCGTCCTGGGAGCTGCACTGTCCAGGTGAGCTCTTTCCTGCCCAGTCTGGGAGACTGAAAACATTGGGATGGGCTCCCAGGGAGATTAAAGCTTCTCTCATCCTGCAACACACCAAATTGTCTTCTCCCCTGCCCCTTTTCTTGCAGCACCACTGACCCTGGTTGTCTTCTCTGGGTGTCCTCGCCCTGCTCATTAGACATAGCCAGAAGTAATTTGGTGCAGAAGCTCTAATTGTTTCTTGATTTCCCTGGGCTCCTCGTTTTTGCAAAGTCCAAGGGGAGTAATTCTGCCTCACTTCTTCTCCTCTTGGCAGCCCTTGCCAGAGTAGGATCTGGAGGGTACTGTGGTTATGAGCACCCCAGGGATCCCCTTTCTCCCTCCAGTTCCTCCCGGTAGGATGGTGAGATACTGAATTCAGACACAGAGCAACTCCTGCGGTCTTTGGAGGAGGGGGTCAGCCCCACAGACGTGTGCCTCTGGCACTGCCGGTGGGATGGGGGGTTAGGAACAGGGTCAGCAGGCTGAGTCAAGCAGAGACTGGTCTGAAGGGTGTGCATGGTTCACTTTAAAGCAGCTGCTGCCCGAAAGAGCCCAGTCAGCCACGTGCTAGGACATAATGCGTCGTGCTGCAGGGTGCTACCCTGTGGGTTTAGGGGTGCCCTGTTTGTTCTGGGGCTTTGTGGTGGGCAGGTTGCACATTCACACATGCAGAGGCTTTGGAAATGCATCAGATGGACCCAGACTTTGAGGTCAGAAGTGCAGGTTGAGCGTCGGGACTGTTACATTTGCATATTGCTGTGCAGTCCCTGTCCCCTCCATTATAAAGGATTTATCATTTGGTCCACAAACCTGCAGTTCTTTTGCAGTCGTGTCTACAATGCAGTTGGTACTCAGCATGTGTGAAGTGCCACGGCCTCAGGGACAGCAGCAGGTACCCAGTCTTACCCTGGGAAAGGACTCAGTTTATAGCCCAGAAAAGAGCCTGCCTTACAAATCACGATAAGATGCACGCTGACACATCAGAAACACAGACCTGCTCTTTGTAGTCTGGCTGCTCCTAATGTTTGAAACACATGGCAATGATTTCCTTGGGTTCTGTAATAGCACCTAGATTCTTAATTATATGATAAAGAGACAGTTGTGCAGAGGCTCTTGAAACATGTGCAGGTACCTTATGACGGGGCTTTTAAGTCGCCCCTGTCCTGGTTTGGCTGATGCTACACAATGAAGACTCAAGAAATTCATCGTCTCATGGTACGAGCGCGTAGCAGTGGCCACGATACGTACTGTTGTACACTATTCCTCACCTAATCACAGATGCCTTCCTTGGGACAGGAGCACTCTCTTTTCTAACCCAGACAGACTGAAATGTGCCTTTGGACGCTTTCAGACCTTTTTTCTTTTAGGGACATTCTGACAGACGGTCATTTTGAGTGGCTTGGATGATGTATTGTCTGAGAGCTCAGGTCCAGAATGTGAGGAGTATTATGCCTGGGTTTGGGTTTGCTTTTCTCCCCTTGCTGTGCTCAATAGACACCTACACACCAATTCATCTGCTTTGTGCTGCTTCATTTCTTTGTCCATGCATTTTCTTGGCTTACTCCATGCTCCATTTAAATTGCCAGGGGCATTTCAAGTACTCCATGCTAAGCATTTTCCGATGTCTTATGTGTTTCTGGGGGGTGTGTGTGGTTATTTCTTTCCCTCACAGTTGTTTCTAGGGGTCTCAAGTGGTAAATGTGGGGGCATGGTCCCATCTGTCCTCATGTGCCTATGGCTGATGTCAGATCCTGCACGGGATGCTCTGCCATGCTGGGGAGGGAGGCGATGGTCCCTGCTCACTGAATGGGCTTGTGGCTGCCTCCCAGGTCTCTTCTGCCAGGTTGGCTCAGGCCAGGGGTTTAAAGCCAGGCAGGATTCCCGGAGGAGAATCAGGCCATGATCACAGCAAACCCCAGCCCAGCTGGGGGTTCATCAACTGCTGGCGCGGCTGAACCTGGAAGAGGGAGCTTGCCACTCTCTACAGGCATGTTGTGCTCTGCAGGAGAAAGCCACTGGATGCAGAGCAGTCTCAGACATGCTTGGGTCACATCCAGAACTTTCCAGCCCTTAATACTACCCAGATCTTCCCCAGATCTGCATTGCCTTTACCTCTGACCTGGCAGTGAAGCAGGTGAGGGATGGAGCAATCAGCTGCATCACCCATGTCTTGCCTGCTCCTGGTCTGCCTGGGACCTGGCTCAGAGCTGAGCTGGGCTTGGAAACCAGTTTGGGATAAGTGGGTTTTCAAGTGAGTCAGCCTTTTTGGCCAGCTGAAGGATCTGCAAAGGTGAGAGGAGGAGAGGGGAGGAGAAGGCATGGCTGGGGTGGTTCAGGATTTCTCCCTCCTGATACCTGTCCATGTATTGGGTTAAACTGGGTGTGAAAAGCAGCCACAGCACAGGGCAGGTTGGTCCTCGAGGCACAGGGTGCTGCCTGGATGGATGCTGTCCTCCCAGCATCCACCTGGCTCTGTTTGTGAGCCTCTGCCACGTGAGAGGGTGACCTGATAGGGAACAAATCAAGGTTTCATCTCTTGTCTCTCTGAGATGTCCTTCATTTGAGGCATTTGGGTTTTAATCACTGAGCCTGTGACCAATTCAAACATCGTTCCATCTGGTGGGGTTCTCGGAGCGGTGCCCTTACCGCGACTCTGCAGCCTCATCACGGCCTTACTGGTTTGAAACCTTTAACAGAATGTTTTCCATTCAGCAGTTTGCAAAAAGTAAACTTCATTTGAACAATCCTCAAGTGCTCTGATTGCAAATAAAAGTTAAATGCACTAACAAAAATAATTGCTAGGCATGTGGGACTGTACATTTAGGTATCCATAATTCACTAACGCTATATGCCAATACACAACATTATCTGGGTTTTCAGTGATTGCATTTGCATAAAAGCATGTTAGCATTTATCCAGTGGTACTAACATTTAAATATATATAAGTATGAAATATTAAGGTACAGTGTTTTGGAGGCAAGTAAAACTGCTGTCTGTAAAATGTTCTTGCATATTTTTGAAGGTACACGCCAGTATCTTCGGATGACAATCAGCTTTCGCACCATTGGGTCCAAACATTGCAAAAATGTCAATGTTTTATGCAAAGAGGAGCTATATTAAGCTGAAAAAAAGATTGCTGATGAGAGAAGTGTCTTCTGATGTCCTCTAAGCTATTTACAGGCAGCATCTTCCTTTGTTCGTAGCGCAGCCAGGCCTCTGCGCAGTTTGGAGCTAGATGTTTCACAAGGCTGGAAACGTTAACCAGAAAGGATTATGCTTGTGATTAAAACCTCAATTTTTAAAAACTTTACCTCCAGGAAATGTTTTTCCACACCAGTAATTTGAACATTTTAATATTTTGTAATAAAAGGATTTTTCTAATCCGTTTAGAAGGGGAATAATAATTTGTATCGAATGCGTTCTTGAAGCTTTATCCCAAAGGCTCCCCGTGTGCTTAGGGGTGAATTAGAGGTGAGGAGGGAGAGAAGCTGAGCCCTGGGACCCTCAGTGCAAGGAGAAGGAGTTTGCATTTTGTGGAAGGGACAGAAGGCACGAAAGGTGAGATTTTGGCACGGCCAAAGCGGGCAGGAAAGTCGCTGCGTTGGCCAGTGCTTTTGGTCAGACTGGGTGGGCAGGGACAGGATCCCACACTGATGGTCCGAGCTAGCATTTACCGTGTGTCCTACAGAGCGGTCCCCATCCGAGCCTCTTCCAGTCAGCCCAGCGCTGCTGGGGTCTCGCTGGTCCCTGCTTCGGTCCTGGGTGATAAAACAGATGTTACAGAACCTGGTGAAGACTTGGGAGTAAACTCTTCACAGGTAATGACTTGAGCATCATCTTGCAGCAGCACTCAACTGTTTCCTAGAGCTAGCTTTCAAAGAAACCATTTCCAAAGGGATTAAACCCCTTACACTGGCCATCACCACCATCCCAGTCACCATTCTTCTCCCCATCCTCGCTCTACCCATCAGTATTTCAGGGTGTCTGTTCTCCGAGGGGTCGTGATTTCCACCACCTTCTTCTGGATGTCTTTGTCCAGAGGAGAAAGCCTCCACCAGATCTAATGTTTGGGCATTAAGTCCAGCTTCACGGGGAAGCTGGTTGACACTCACTGCTGTTAAATAACATGAAGGCCCAAGCAATAAACCCCAGGAAAGTAAAATTAAAGACCTCGCCTTGATGCTGTCTTGTAAGGACATAAGAATTTCTGGGCAGAGAAATAAATCTAGTTAGCTTAATAAGCACTGTCCCTACCCATTTATTTCAAATCCATCTTCATGTTCGTCCCTTCCTCCTCCAGCTTCTCCCTCTCCATCTCAACCTTTGCCAGTCCCTTCGCCCGCTCTCACTGCTGGTTTTGTCCTGGCCGTGTTTCCAATGCCGTTTCCTACCTCCCTGATGCAGCCATTCCAGCTCCATTCTCTGTCCCTGTGTAATTTCTTGCTTTGTAGAACGTCTCTTCTATTTTTATTTGAACTCCTGACTTGTGTGGAGTTATCAGCCTCACTGCACTTAATTTCAAATTAATTTGATTGGGTCACCTCAGTTTTTTGTCTGTAACGATAATGAACTCAACCTATTTAGCCTTTCCCCATTATGAATAACCTTAACCGAAACTGCAGCGCGGTAGAAAACTGTTTCATCATTATGGTTAATTACACAGAAGAATAAGTCCCTAAACATTTTTCAGCGTCTGAAATCTAACAAGAAAGTGTAATTAACAATTAAATAGTAAACTGCCATCCTTGTGCTCTCAGCAAGACAAGAGAGCGGACCTCGTGAGAAAAATCTAGTAGGCAAGGTTAGCTCCTGGGTTTGTTTTCTTAATTCTTTGCTAATGTAAAAGGAGAGGAGGGTGCTGGTCCTGCACCAGGGATGCTTTCCCCATGTACCAGCAGCTGCTGGGGCACTGATGAGGTGGGACATGGTTTAGCCCACCCCTGGGGGTTTTGCTGTGAGGGTGCTACCCCACACAGGGGGTCTGGGGCACGTGAGGTGAGGACACATATGTGAAGTGGTGGGGATGTGGATTGCTGAAGCTGGAGCGTTTTGCCTCACGTCATCCTTGAGCAGCAAGCAAAACTGCACGGTCCCCCCCACCCTGGCACTGAGTACCAGTGTGTTTTATCACTTGTCATGGGGTTCGGCCTCCCTGATGCATCTGGTCATCTCTTTGCCTGTCCTCCCCACAGAGGTGAGTGCCCTGGCAGGGGCTGGGAATGCCAGGAAGCTGCTCTGGTGGGGCTCGGCAGCACCCTCTCCTTAGCAGGGATGTTGGTGACAACCTGCAGGAAAAAGTCATCGCAGCCAGTTCATGCATTATATAAACCACATTGTTCCTGTCTCTTCTCGTTTAGTGACTGCTCTCTCCTGCAGCATCTCAGTTACTGGGTGGGTTCCATTTAACATACACATTCAGACTGGTTATCTAACCACTTCCCACAAAAAATATCAGCCTAGACTTGCTGTTTCCCAGCATGGACCCTGTTTCGTCACTGGGCGCAGCGTGTACTCCTCTGTCTCTTCAGCCACTATTTATTCATCATCCAGATTCCCTGTTTATCCTTTTTCCTACAGCCTGAGCACTCGGCTGATGGCCTCACAAGCTTCAAAGGTTTCCCTGCCTAACACTGGCATTATTTCCCTGACCTGCCCTGGCCTTCCCGTGCCGCCCATTCTCCTTGTTCCCTCTGAGTAATAGGAGCAAAATGCTCCCCAAAGGAGAGGCATCTGTGTCTGCTCTTTAATCCCTGTGCTGGGGAGGCTGCAGCTTCACGAGGGAGTTTGAAAAAGTGCACTGAATAGAACAAAGCAGCAAGGGATAGGAGGAAGATGAACAATGAGAGCGGGAAATGCAGGATCCAGCCTCAATTAGGTACCAGCTCCCAGCAGGGTTTGGGGTGGACACAACTGCCCCATTACGGCTATTGTCTGGGCTTGCCTGGGAGGATTCAGGTCCCATCTCTTCCTCTGTAGGTCCTGCTGTGTGCACCCTCCTACCCCTTTCCTGATTGCGGCTTTTGTTGGATCTAATTGCAGGCAGGCTGTCCGCAGTGCGTGCAGAGGCAGCTCCGGCCGGGTTTGCAGGGGAACGGTGGTGGCAGAACTGGGCTTTTGGAGGGGCCTTAGGGCTGCCCTTACCTCTCATCTCATGGTTTAGCCATATTTACTCTGTGGCCTATTGTTCCCCCACCCTTCCCCTTGTGTGGAGGAGATGAAGGTGGGAGCTGCTGGAGGCACAGCTTGCATAGGAGGCAAAATAACACACACCAGCAGCCACAGGCTTTCACAGCATCTACTACTGGCCCTTGCCTGTCCTGGCCGAAGACAGATCACATCTCGGCAAGTGACCTTGGTCCCAGCTTGGCTCCTTCCAACCCACCTGTTCTCCTGATACACTGTTTGATAAGCTTTTCCTCATCTATTTACGTGCTTTAAGATTCAGTGAAAGAGTTGCTTATTCATCCATGAAGATGGTTCCTCAGGTCTTCCACCAGAGTGCTGCCATCCTCAGCCCCTTCAAGGCTTTCCAAGTGATGTTCTGTGGAGAGAGAAATCAGCAGCTTACTGGAAATTATCTCTTTTTGAAGAAACTCGTCATCGTTGGCTGCTTGCTCTTCCCTCAGGTACTGGCGTTCTGTGTCTTCTCATAAGCTGGATTTCTCTTTATTTTAGACTATTCTGTTTCTGCATAAAAGGAGATGTCCATCAGAGGCCCTTGGAGCTGCCTGGTGTGTTTCGGAAGGGAATGACTCATGGGCTTGGCTGTCTGAGAAGCCGCAGACCTCTAAGCTCTGTCAGTCAGGGCAGCAATCTGTGGCCAGAAGACATCCCAGGGGAGCTGGACCGGTGGGCAGCCCCCTCCCCGCAGGGCAGCTTGGAGCCATCACACAAGGTGGAGAAACGCTATCACAGCCGCTTCCCACCAAGCCTTAGCCCCTTGATGCCACTGCATGAGACCTGAGTAGATTTGAAAACTAATTTGCTGCTCAGAGCATCAATAGCTGTACGTCACTTGTCCTTTCTGCTGCATTTAATGAGTTTCCAAGGTACTGCAGCCAGTTCCAGAAGGCAACCATCAAAGGGCTGTGTCTTCACTCCCATCCGAAGTGGCTAGCTTGTCCCTCCAGCGCACCTCAGTTCTCACAGATGCTGGTTTTGTCTCATGAATTTAACGTGGAATGCATCATATTATTTCTTGCAAACACCCTTTCCAGGCAGCCTTGCTTTTTTTCCCTACTCTTTTTTTTTTTTTCCCCCTGAAAGCCCTTAAAATAAGGGATGGGAAAGAGAAAGGACTCTTCCCGCAGTCGGATGGCATTAGCTGGAGCCCGTGCGATATGTGGGTCATGGTAAATGTCCTGTCACGCTGCTGCTCTCCATGTTTGTGACTCTCTGGGCTATTCTCTCCTGCTGCCCAGCCGTACCTGTTCCCTTCTGTTAATCACTGGGGAGCTGGCCTGTGCTTTGAGCATCCCTGCCCATGTCAGGACCCGCTGTCACCCAGGTGGGGCCGCAGCATCTTCCCCTGGGCACAAAGGGAGCGAATGTGCTGGTGTTGCTGGACTGACGGTCAGGAGACGATGGGCACAGCCCCTCAGTGGCTGTTTCAGGGGACAGGCCATTAATCCTTAGCTCCATCTGCCCAGATCAATAATTAGGGCTGTTGCTTTGTATAAGCCACCAGATCAACATAGGAATTGCCTTATTAAAGCAGACGTGCAGGCCTGGCCAGTCAGAAAGCCCCCATGGGTGAATTTGCAGAGGTAGGAACAAAGCACCCGAGGTGGTGACAGTATGGTGACATCCAAATGAGATTTCCCTAAGCCTTGAGCAGATCAGACCTGCCAGAGGTGACAAACCATGAGGGTTCCTGAGGTTTTATCTATTTCTGAGAGGGTCACAAAGGGTTTCAGGATTGGAGTCCACGCTTGGTGCAGCTGGGTGTCCGCTGCCAGCATCCCTTTGGTTGATGGCTGCTCACGTGAAGGATTCTGATCTCCCTCCGCATGTTCCTCACCTCCCTGTGGCAGCAGATTGTGCTATGTTTCCCTCCATACTCTGTCATGAAAGCCTGTGAATATGATTTCAGCCTGTTTGCATATCTTGCAATGAGCAGGAATTTGCCTGAGTTGTTTTCCAAATTAATACCCCGCTGCTTTTCCTTAACAAGATCTTTTTCTGAGCCGAGAACGGTAACGACTCCGAGATTTTCTCTTTGAAAAATGCATTTTCTTCTTGGACACTTCATATTGAAATCTGTCTTAATTTCAGTTCAGCTAGTGTGTAAAAACACACGGTGAAGCATTATTAGTCCCTGAAGGAATAAAGACAGATGGAGCCCAAAATGGAATTGGCTTTATGATTAATTGAAACCTTCAAGAGTGGAATGGAGTCGGGGCTTGGTCCTACCCCATCACCGTCTGGAGATCAATTCAGCCAGCCTGAATCTCCAGGAGCACGGGCTGGGGAGCTCAGCAGGAGCAACACAGATGTCGCTCAGTGGGGTCAGCCCTGGATTGTCCCCTTCCAGGTGGGACGTTTGCTGGAGGAGGGCACGGTGTCAACTGGCAGGTGGAGCAGTGATGGCGCGTTATGGGCCAGGGCGATGGGTGGGGGATTGAAGGGTGTTTCGGGGTCCTTGGCGTGTGATGATGTGCTTTGGTAATGAGCTGCTATTTCTGGCCCCGAGCTTCCCGCAGCTGTGCACGATGGCTCTTGTGTGACTGCCGTGATGGAGAGCAGAGCTGGGAGGGGGGGAAATATATTTGAGGCGTGCTCCAAAACCCTTGGGGTAGGGGAATGTATGGTATGGAAGTGGTGGTGAGGGGCAGTGAGTTTTGGCTCTGCTCTGGGCTCCTGCTCAGTGTGCAACTGGAGCAGTTTCCCAGGACTCTGTGGTTTCCCATCCTTGAAGCCTTGTGAAGCATGGACCTGCCCCTTGAAAGGGGAAATGCCAGGTGGTGTCACCTGCACTGGCTCTGGTGTTACTGTGTTTCTGGAGCCTGTAGCCACAGCCTGTTACAGCATTTCTAACGTACCTGCTGGAAAGGAGAGATGTTTCAGAAAGGAGAACTCTCCATGGTGGTTTGGGAGCAAATCCTCCCTGTGCAAACTGGCTTTTACAGCTCCCACCATGCTTGCCAGCAAGTTCTGAGCCACTGCGGAGTTGGGGAGAAGCAGTGGGTGAAGGCAAAGCTGCTGGCAGAGGCACAGCCAGGTCAGTCAGGGAGCTGGGTCAGCTCGTCTGTTTGGAGAGGGCCAGAAGGGGATGGTTGAGTACGATGGCCCAGTTTCCCACCCCACAGCTCATCTCCCCTCAGTGCAGGGGGCCATGCTGACATGGGGGACATTTGCCCACCTTAGCTAGCTGAATGAGGCAGAGGGGTCTATCATACTTTAAGAAGGATTTGGTGTAGGAGGTTGATGTTGCCTGTGGAGGTCATGGTTTAAGGTATGCAAAGAGGGCAAGGGGCCTGGGACTGTGAGTATGCTCGGCAGGGCTGCACACCCAGTACCCTTGCTGTACCCTGAAAGCTGGAGTACGTTTTCCTGGGGCAAAATGGATGAGGAGCAGCATCTGCAGGTGCACATCAGCCAGGGAGAAGGTGCAGAGGTTCACATCTCCTAGATCCAGCCAGGAGAGGCCTTTCGCCCGTGCCAGCACCCCTGGGTTAGGAATGTGGCTTGGCCCTTGCCTGCTGCCCTGAGGAGTGGGGGGCTGCCAGAGGGGAGCTGACCCTGCAGATCATCGCACCTGGTGCGCCAACTGGGTTTTATTATCCCCAATACCCCCAGCGTGGCAGCATATTTGCTGAGGGGTATTCTGGAAATGGGGGCAGGCTCCTGCTCTCTCTGCAGGACCTGGCCAGGACATCATGGAGAAATCCTGTAAGGCTGCTGTGGATTTTCTTTTCTTTCCCTGGGGACTCTGGGGATTGGGGATCGACGGATTCCGGATTAGTGGATCAGGAATTAGAAATGCATTTTTCATTCTTATGTTACACACTAATGAACTGACAAATTTAATTTCTTTAAATCCAGCAACTTCAGCCAGAAGCAGGGAAGTCACCTTCGGTCTCTTTTGGTGACTTGGGAAGGGCTGAATCTCTGGGTGTCACATCATCCAAACTCAGTTCTTTGTCTCTGGTGTAGGGCTGTTATCAAGTCTGTGTGCAAGAAAGAGCTTGTTGCTCGTGGGTGGTCGCAGTGGCGTGCTCGTCGGAGTGCTGCCAAGGGGGCTGCAGCTCTCCACCAGCCCCGTTGCCTGGATGAACTCAACCCCAGGGGAGCTCCAGCCTCGGTTCCTGAGTCCCCTGGCAGGGACTTGGGTGTCCCCAGTTGCTGCTGGACAGACGCCCCTCTAGAGCCCAGTGCTGCGGCTCTGCTCAGTGTCCCTGCAGCGCAGCACAGCAGGTTCCTCAGCTGCAGGTGTGACACGTGCTTGGCTGACATCTAATCAGTTTTTCTTGCCCTTGGGCTCATTCCTGTGAATGAAGCTGAGGTCTTCCTCTCTCTTCGGGATCCCTCCGTGGGAAGGGTCCCGGTGCCTCAGGCAGCCCCCTCTGCTGTAAGGGAATTTGGGAAACACTGGTGCTGGTGGATGCAGCGGGCTCCACGTGCCTCTCCTTGAGCTGCACCGCTCTTCAGGCAGTGGGGTATGTGCCTCCCTACCCTAAACCTGTGCCAAGGATAACGCAGAGCAGAAAAAAGCATTTCTGTCATTCAAAGCCTAACGGACGGCGCTGTGGGACCCAGTCTGCAGGGGGAAGCCAGCTCCATCATTACCCAGTCACTCTTCAGAGCTTTAAATGAGAGCTAAACAAAACGGCCTTGGCTTTCCAGAGCAGGCTTTATTCAGTCACTTTGTGATGCTGAAAGTGGGTCTGAAACGCGGCCGCCTCTTGACGCGAACCGCCGGCACCTCCAGCAGAGCCGTGGGCCGGTGCCTGCTGGGAGAGCCGCTCTCGCCCGCCGCGCCGGGCACAGCCTGCGCCGGGCAGGGGGAGAGCGCTGGGACATTGGTTACTCCCCTTGATTGATGAACGGGTTCCAGGCTGTGCCCATAATATCTTGATTACCAATTAACGTGATGGAAGTGGAATATCCATCTCATTTCTCCCCCTGAACCCGACAGGTGAGGATATATGTTTCCTGGTTGATTGCTGTGCCTTGTTACAGGCTATTTGCGATTGATTGAAAAGCAGAGGCTTTGTATGAAGAGAGACCTTTAATCTCCTGGCAGAGCCAAGTGTGTTTGCCTTCAGGAAACGTTCCTTCTCTTCTGCTTATCTCTAACCCCCACTTTAAGCCTGAACCTGGCAGAGACCAGAAAGAAGGCAGGATCAAAGCAAAAATAATTGGGATCGCTGGCTTCTGTGGGCAGTCTGAACCCGTTATTCCTACTCAATAACTAGTTATTCCTAAATAACTCTTGCAAGAGACAATTCAGCAGTTGCAGCATCTTCTTGATGAAAAGCATTCAAATGTAATAACCATGGCAACAGTTGCTGAGGGCCGGCGCAACCAACGGGGGACGGAGATGTGCTCTCTAAAGGACAACGGGCCCGACTTCACTGACAAATGATGCTGTAAAGCGCCAAGAAGATGATGGGTCCTGGAGGGGACCCACCCACATGTGCCATGCTGGGGATACAAGTCACCCCGGCACACCCTGTGATGAGTCACGCTTTGTTCATGGTGGCCATCGTCCCCTCTGTTCCCTGTAACCTGAAAGCCAGGGAGGAATCGGGACACTCAGTGGGGAGGAAAGGGCCAGGGAGGGAACCTCAGGAGGAGACACCACCTCTGATGCCCAAGTCACAGGTGATTCCCTGAGGTTTGGCTGCTCTGGGAAAGACTTTGTCTTTCTGCTGTTGATCTTCACCCAGCCTGAGGAGTGTCACAGACAGGTATCGATAACAAATACTCGATGTGTCTAAATTCAGAGCTGCTTCTTTGTAAGCCATCTTTAAGACCACATTTGAAGCTCTGCCTGTGAGGTGCTGGAAGCCCCATGGTATTGCAGGTGGAGGAGCTGGTAAGAAATGGTGCCTTTTGACTTGAAGAGTTGGCCCTTGGTGCCTGGCAGGGATGAGCGCAAGAACCAGCTGAGCCAGCAGCCCCTGAGGCTGGAGAAAGTTTACTGCAAGGGTCCTTCATCCTGGGCTCATGCCCTCCCCTTACCCAGGGTCTTCTGAGGGCAACCGTCAGGACAACCCTTGACGAGCCCTCCATGCGCTCTGGTCTCCATCTCAGGCTGGGAGCACCTTTAGGTTGTGATATCAAGGTTTCTCCAGTAGCTTTGTAGAGATCATATTCTTTTTATCAGGCAATATTCTCTCCCCGGTGTCTTCTTTAACTGGACGGTTTCTAAGCCTGAAGGCAACTCTTTGATGTTCACCCGAAGCAAAGAGGAGCCTGCCGAAAGGCAGCATTTTTACAGCTTTCTGAGAAGGAGGCAGTAAATACTCCACCTCTGCTTAATAATAATAATAGGCAGTCTAAGTACCTCTAAAAATATAAAAGAACGTGGGCCCATTTGGAATAGTCAACATCCTTATCAGCCTGCTGCCATCTCTGCAAACAAGTTTCGCTAGAGATTCTGGGCATGATTTTCAATGGCTCGGAGCAGCTGGAGCTTCTTTGACTTCAGTGAGGAGTCTGAGTGCTTGGCACGGCAGCAAACCAAACCTCTTCCTTTCTGCCTCAAATTGGGTCTTGATTCTAAGTGAGATGAATTTTCTCCTCCTGATAATTCTGTGCATCTGAAGTGATTACAGCTCCGCGTGAGTGCTCTTTTAGGAGATTTGAATGCAGCGTTTTCTTCCGTCTTAAAAAGGTTCCTCCAAAGCTGCCTGATTCTGGAGAGGGCGGGGAAGGAGGGGGGGAGGAGAGAAATAAATCCTGGTGGAAACCATCACATCTTCCCATACAGATTAGAGATTAAAACTTGTGTTTTTATAAAACACGTACGGGGGCTCAGTCGGAGAACTTCTGTTCAGGCTGGTGGCAACGTGCTGCTGAGTTCTTCTCTGGTGATGGGGAGGCAGAGCCAGCCAGCGGTATTATTTGGAGTTCTTAGAGAGTGAGCTTTAATGTTTGCTTAACTCCACTAAAAATAGACGCCACCCTCTTTTCCTAATAGGCGGCATTTGTCACACTTGATTCATTTCCTCTGCCAAACTGAGTTCCTTCATGAATATTCATCTCTACTCCCCAGGAATCTACCAGTCCTCAGAAGTTGTACTCGCGGTGACCGTGCGGTAAGGATGCGAGTCAGCTTTTCAAAGCTCACCCAATACCTGGCCTGATCCAGCAAAATGTTGCGGTATCAACAGCTCTCATTGATTTCTGCCTTCCCGTGAGCTGTGATTGCTCGTTATCCCTCTCGATGAGGTCCTTAACAAGTCTCCCGTTCCTGTTGTCATAGCAGCACCACATTGCCCAGTATGGCGAAGTCTCTGTCGCTGTTAATTGTGAGCTGGGAGGATCGGCTTGGCAGTTTTTCTAGTGGGGATTAGGCCAAAAGGTCCCTTCTGAACTGTGATGAATGCTTTTTCCTTCAGAAGACGCTAAAACTTGGTAGTAACGGAAAATTTATGAAGAGGGAAGGTTTACCTAGTGAAGGGGGGACAGCAGTCCTTACAGAGTGTTTCCCATTCATGCTCAGCAAGCTCTTAAAGCAGGAAAAGCACCCAACCAGGCGCACCAGAGAAGAATACAGAACAGTTGGCTCGTGGTTAAGGAAGTCTGCCAGTACCTCAGACCTTCTGACCTCAGAAGTCTGAAGCATGTTGAAGGTCCCTGCTACTACCATGCTCCAAGTTGCTGCTGGAACGGGATAAATCTCCTGCTACCTGGTGCGTGTTGAGGTAGCAAAGGGATAACATGATGCTGGGGGAATGTGAGGCCAGCAGAGCTGCTGGGCCGTGGACCCTGAAGCCCTTGGCCAGTGGGTGTATGAGGAAGCATGTGTGGGAGGGTATCTAGGACCTTGTGCTAGGTGACCTTGTGTTCCACTCAGCAGGAACCAAGGAGAAGACTTGAGGCATTGTTTTTTAGGGCACTGGGATGAGTGCTGTGCTGGTGGTGCAGTGATGTGCCTGTTTGGCATGTGAAGGGGTGCTGGCAGTCACCCACACCTGCATGGTGCCTTCTAGCACATCAGACTGCAGGTCTGCTGCCTTTCAGTCACTCCATCCTTACGCCTTTCACTGCTCGCTGCCTTTCAGCCTTGGCCGTTGATCCTTATGGGTCCCTCACAGCTCAGGACATGCTGTGATTCTATGGCTAAAATTGATGATATCTCAGCAGGGTGTTGTCTGGGCTTCTGAGGACCACCCAGTGGGTGGCCTTCTGTTGCCAGCGGGGTCTTTGCCATCAAGGAAGACCGTGTTGGTTTTGAGCAATGTGCCAGAAGAGTTTTTTAGGAGTTGCTCTGGTGTTGTGCATGAGAATGCATAGCTGACAGAATGATCCCATCCCACTTTTCATCCTGCAAGCCCTGGAGCGGCTGCATTGCCCCATTGCAGTGTGACCTAAGACATGGTTGGTTGGAGAGCGCAAGGAGAGGTAGCGTGCCGATGGCAGCTCAGCCTGAAGGAGAGCTTTCCCAGCAAGGATGCCCTCAATAACCTGTCTGAGACAGCGGGTCAGCATCTCTGCCCTCGCACAGAATATCACCGCGGGGTCCTTTGCCCAGAAGTGCTGGGGCCAGAGGTGTGGTCTTCTCTGGTATGTCTTCTCTGGTATGTCTTCTCCAGGGGTGACAGCTCATCTGCAGGCTGGCTGCTGGCTCAGCGCCAGGGCAGGGAGGTCAGGCTGCCTGGGAACAGTGTACTCCCTATTCCGTGTGCTGAGGGATGGGGCTCAGCTGTGCCTGTTCCCAGCGCCTCACGCAGGGAACACCCTGCTCCTGCCCATTGCTGGGCTTATTCCAAACCTCCAGATCATAGCCAACATAATCCCTGCCCTGACAGTGGGCATGATTGATGTTCTTAGGGAATGAAAAAGGGAAAAACCCCAAACCCATTGCTACCCCCTCGAGCTCTCCCCAAAAAGGGAAACCCCACTGGCCAAAACCTGCAGAGGTTTTGTTTTTCCTAGGTGCAGTGAGGAGCTGGATCCCTGCAGCCTGGCTATCACTGCTACAGGGCTTGTTAAGAGCCATGAATAATTGCTGGCACTGTGCTACTACTGTTGTTTGCTCTTACTCTGGGCCAATTACATATGTAAGCCCCTGATTTACAAGCAGAAGCAGTGCTGAAGTAGCTCTGTGGCCTACATTTCAGTACACAGCAGCGGTCCGGGTCAGCTGCAGGCCCCCACATCTGTGCTGTGAGATGCAGAGGTCTGTCACCCTAAATACACAGACCCAGAGTGTCCGAGGCATTATGCACTGTGTGCTGTCAGGGCACAGTGTGAAGGATGGGAGCAGGGACGAGTGCTTGAGGCCTATATCTTGCCCAGGTTCACCCCGTGGCAGGCACGCTAGAAGATTGGTGCTGTGTTTGTGGGATCCACAGGGAACATACATCTGATCCTCTTGAAGGGACCTCTAAGTCCTTTATGCAACCAGTGAACAGCAAATGCGATCAGCAGTGTTAGAGAGGCCCTGCCTCCAGCCAGGTGGAGGAGAGGGATAACTGAGTTTATAGGACTGTGTGGATCCAATGGCCTGGCATGTCAGGCCCACAAGAGTACCAGGCTCTGGTGGATAATAAAGAGATACTAAAGAGAGAGGATTTGAACTAAAGTAACAGTTCTAAACAAAGTCTGCCTGAGTCCTATTCGCAGTCTGGTAAGTGCTTTGTGTCCAACCCCTACTGTGTGGTGGGCCCTCCTGGAGGAGAAGAGGAGATGCCGTCGATGGCTGAACTTCAAACCAATCGGTTTAGGTCAAACTGAGAATGTTTTCTTGCTTTTGCACAACAGGCAGAAGAATAGTGGGAAGGAGGTAGGTTAGTGTGTTGGGTGGTGGTTTCCCAACAGCTGCTTGGACAGGTCACAATACCTGTTGACCTGGACTCTGCATTGCACAGACTGGGGAGACGTGCTGGTACCACTCCATACCATCAGCTCTGGGGTAGGCTGAAGAGCTGGCCTGTACGGGGGAGGATGAAGAGCCAGATTCCCCTGGGACTGCTGGGAAGCTGGTGTCTGTGCTGGTACGGGGAGCAGAGAGGGAAGGAAGTGAGTAAGGACAGGAGAAGGCAGGATGTTTGTGGCCGCTGAGCTCATTGTCACAGATCGGCAGTGGATATTGTCTGCGGGAGGTAACAGCAGCTCTGCTTGGGAAGGAGGCCATGCTCACGCTCCAGGGGATGGTCAAGGGAGGAGGATGATGCGCTCGTGTTGTTAGTCATCAGTGCAGAGCGGGCGGCTTCCCTTCTCACAGGGTTTGTATACTCAGCTGGAGGCTGTGGCAGCCCTGTCGTGTACATGGCCCCGCATCAGTCTGGCTGCTGTGTGCTGAGCTGATGGACATTGCAGGGAGATGCTCTACACCAGCTCAGAGCAGGGTGTTCACGGGTGGGTTCATGAGTGTCTGGCTGGGCAGGGAGCACCAGTCTAGGACCATCAATTTCTGAAATGCTGTCCTTAAACATCTACAGCTTCCACAACAACCCAGCACCCCCGGGGCAGGCAGGCCACCCAGCAGCGTGCACCATGCCCTCAGCAGACCCACTGATGGGGCAGTGGCTTCCTTGTCTCCCCAGTACGAGGCAGCTGGGAACGCAGCCCCAGATTTGTTTACTAGGCTGCGATCGACTGGGCTTCTACATCCCGGCAATTGCTGGCACGTCTCCTCTCCTCCCGCGCCTTCGCAGCACATGTGTGAACTTCTGGTTGTGTCACCTTCCCGTCCTCTCCTAACGAAGTCTAGCAGTGGGAAGTGATCATCACAACTAACATTTGCGTAGCGTATGTCTTTCCACAGTTCCAGAGCGTTGAATAAATCGAACCCCGCTTCCTCCTTCGCCCTTCGCATCCAAGCTGTTTCCAAAGCCAGGCATCTCATCTTTCTCCTGCCCTGCTGATTAAGCCTTTTATCTCCTGCCTTGCAAAACCTACCTCTAATGCCCATATCACTGCTCCCCACTACAAAGGCTGTGTTCACCTCAAGAGCTTCCTGGCTTTTCCTAACCATTTCATTGCCAGGCTATGTCTGTCTGTCAGCTCCCTCCTCCACCGTTGCTAGTGAGGGCTTCTTCTCCTTGCCTGTAGGGTCATTAAGCATATGTTGGCTTTCTTTGCAGAGGGATCTGTTCTATCCATCCGTCAGTGATGTTTGGGACACTGCTGAAGTTCCCTTCTTCTTGCATAATTATCTCACTGCTCTTCTAGCCCTTCTGAATATGGTTCCTCTCCTCACTCCAGCCCTTTCCAAGCATCCAGGTTAGTTGAGGTTCCTGCTGCAGCTTTTTAATATATATATATGCACATGAATTCATTGCATCATTACCATATTTTATTAGCTAGCTTGGTCATTTTAACTCACAGAATCGTAGGGGTTGGAAGGGACCTCAAGAGATCATCTTGATTCAGGCATTGATAGGTGTTTCATTCACCCTCTTTGGAAGATGGGATCCACATCACGTAGCTTCAGTCTTCCTTCACGAGTGTCTACCTGCACTAACTCTCCAGGCTCCATCTCCAGCCAGGCAAGAGAGACAGAAAGACCTCCAGAGAGACAGGGAGCCTCCAAAGGACAAATCATCCCGTTGTAAAACCGGAGTCAGAGACATCTTTCAGGGTCAGATAATCGTTTCTGCTTGCTGCTGGTGACTGTGAATTCCTTGGGCACCTTCCGAGCACACCTAAAGCCCTGAGCAGGGGTTGATTTCAGGATTAGCTCGGGCAAGTCCTGTGGTGACAGAGGAGCAGTGGCTGGGTCTCCAGGGATGTACAGGCCACAGGGTGGGACACATCACGGAGCAAGCCTGGGCAGCTCATCTGAGCTAGATGTCTTAATTTTAGGTGTCTAACGTTAAGTGGGATGAATGTGACACTTAAAAAGGTTTGGGGAAATGGGTCTGTCTTATTTTGTATTTAGCAAATGTAAAGGTATATAGTGGTGTTTAAGAAACAACGACGATGGTAATAACGGTAATTACAGGTGAGTGCAATTCGCCTTTATCTTTCACTGAAGCTGCTGGAAAGCTGACTGCTGTGCTGATATTTGGCAGGGACACTGGTGTGAGTACCCACTTGTTTGGGAAAAAATGCTGTTGGGTTTTTAATGACCATCAGCAGCACAACCTTGATTTTTAAATGTCATCCTAAATGTAGCAGTTCCAGCCTCCTCTGCTGTGGCACATGGGCGTTTGAGTGGGGATGAATCAGAAAGCAGAAAGGATTGCTTGTGCTTTCCGTGGCTCCCGAGTTTTCCTCGAGGGCTTCCCACCCCAGGACTGGCTGGAATTGGCTGTGGGTTGCGTTCCAGCATCACGGTCCCTGCTCCTGTGGCGGCTCTCCTGCTGTTGCTTTCGCCTCTGTTAGCACGTGATCAAGTTGCTCAATGCAGAATGAGGTCATTAGGTTTCTCCAGGAGCTGGTATTCCACAGGTCATGCTTTCTGTTGATGAAAAATGGATAATTAAGAAAAAAATAAAAGGTTTTCCAGCTTTTGCAGATGCAGCTTTTCCATTCTCTCTCTGGCTGGAAGCGTTCCCCAGGCTTCGCTTTCGGAGCTGCAATCTGTGCTTGGCATTTGCAAGATGGTGATTTGCTTTTGTAAATGGAGCAAAGTCTCATTTTTTGAATCATGACTCAGTGAAACAAATCCACTTTTCAAGCCTGAAACGATTGTAATAGCACTGTTACACCGGGGGGGGCCAGGAGCAGCCAGACCTTCAGAGATGACAGGGCAGTGGGTGTGATGCTCCCTGCGATCCGGCATCTCCCTTCCCTGCAGAGGAGTGGGATGAGCCGGGATGAGGATCGTAAGCAATGAGCAGGAGGGTTGGTTAAGAGCGATACCTTCCGTTGTGGCACCCAGGGGTGCTCCAGGGCTCGGCCGTAAGCGAAGCGGGTGGGAGATGATAGGTTTGCTTGATGCAGGGTGCTGCCTTCCTCGGTTACGGGAGGAACGCAGAGCCCTGCGGAACAGATGGCAGGGTTAAAATAGGACAGAGCATCGCAGAGCTGGAAGGGAGAGAAGTGAAGTGCCTGTTCTCACACTTCGCTTTGTGTCTCGGGGAAGAGCTGGGGAGTGCCGGCGCTCTGCTGGCGTTCCCGACAGGGACATGCCAGGCAAGGGAGAGGCTTGGGGGTTCTTTTTCTTTTCTTTTTTTAAATGTTATTAGTCCTTGTCTTAAAGAAAAATCAGCTCAAATGAGCAAGCAAACAAATAAAGTGAATAACAATAGAAGGTCTTGGCCTGAGGCCACCTTTTAACATGTCTCAGGAATATCAGTGGGATGCGTTAGCTGCCGCTGGAGAATATGAGCTGAACGTTAGGAGCCCATCCGTCTGCACAGAGGATTTCTTCTTGTGGGGCTTTCAGACAGCTTTTGCAGTGTTTTTGTGGTACCTAAGGTGTGTGAATACGTTTTTTGGGAATATTTGAGTAACTTTGCATGCCATGAGTTACACTCAGTGCTGTACAGCAGGCCTCGCAGGGGTGCTTCCCTGCAAAGCTGCCCCTCTGTGAGATGCTGTTGTGGAAGGGTCACATTCAGGGGCCCTGCAGCAGCGGCAAAGGGTTAGACAGGACCCTGGCTGGTCCTCAGCCAGTTGAGGTTTGGAGCCAGGAGGTAGGAGGTGTGCAGAGAAAAGGAGTGTGAAGAAGGGGATGAGTGGAGCCCAGGACTCACACTTGCACCTCAGCGTGGCTGCCAATGCTCCTGGGAGCTCTCTGGTTTCCCCATCCATAAAACAGAGGGTGCTTTGAAGTCTCTGTGATGGAAAATACCAGATGAGCTCAAGGATGTGGTATTAATCCTGCAATATTGTTGTTCTTCCTCGCTGTGTTGTGGTTTTTGAAAAGAAATCAGTGTGGGCTTTGTGGGTTCTGGCCAGAATGGCATGGGAATAAATGAGGCCTTCCTCTACGTGTAGAGAGCTGCTCGCTTGGTATTGACATGGCCCCTGATGAAACTGACCCCTTCCTTAGGCACTGGTACGCGTGTGACCCACGGTAGAGCAACAGGCTTTCAGAAATGCCCAGGGAGTGGTTGGTGAGTGTGGCACACGTAGCCTTAAGGTTGATTTATGCCTCAAAATAAAGCATCAGTTTGGGTGATGGAGTGCTGGGGGAGTGCCCGCGATGTCCTTCCCCGTGCACCACGGAGCTCGTACACCTACCTGGAAGGATCAGTCATTCAGTGCGCTGCGCTGGGAAGGAGCTCGCACGGTGCCCTCGATCGATGGGTGCAGATGGAGCGTGAGTCACCCAGTCTGGCTCTTAAATCACAGCGGGTTGACAGACCCTCTGGAGTGGACGGCACGGACCCATCCTTCACCATCAGGAGAAGGGAGAAGATGGGCTCGCTTTCATGGGGCTGTTTCTTACCCTTGCCTTCGCAGGCTCCTCCAGCACCGAGCTGACACAGTAGCCCCACGAACCAAAAAACTTTTGTTTTTTAACCATAAAGTGCCTTGCGGGTCTTCTCTTGAACTCGTGGAAGCTGAGTGGATATCTGAGGCTCTTGAGAGCTGCAGCCCCTCACTTGTCCTGGCCTGGGTGGGAGCTTTGGGTGACAAGGCCACCCTCCACAGGAGACCAGCGAGTCACTGGCTGTCAGCACTGACCTTCACACAGCTGGGGGTATGTGCAGGCACTGAAATAAAGCTTGGAGCTGGTGAAGCCGAGGGTCAGGAGAAGAGAGGGGCTCTGGGGTGTCCTGGGGAGCCTAACGTGTAGCGGGACAGTGATATTCCTGCTGGGGCTCGCTTTGCTGCCACCACCATCTCCAGCCCCTTTTCATGGTGGCCTTTGTCCTATGATGTAAGTGTGGGTTTGGTGTGTGTGTTCAGCAGACAATCTGCCCTGCTGGGTTTTGTTACTGTCCAGAGCTGGTATTCAGCCTTCGACCCTGCTCTGCGGAGAGGTGAGGAAGAAGAGGGTTTCACTGCAGTTCGACTCAGTCCCTCTGCTCACATCACTCCTCTCCATCGTGCTTTGGGTGACAACTCATTTCAGCTGACCCAGATGGATACCCCAGCTCGGCTGTGGCTGGGCTGCTGGCTCTGGCTCTGGATGCTTCCTGCACCCCTGCGAGGTGTTGCTGTGGCACATTTGCTATTCTCTTTTTTCATTTAATTACTTACTTTTACAGCTCTTCATATAAATCTAATTATCCATCTGTTATGCTACATCACAGCACTGCAGCTCATCTGATTATTTTATTTCCCTGTTCCAAAATATTAGCTGCCTTAGCCTTGCCCTCGCAGGGCTCGCGGAGCCAGGTCCCCTCCCCATGGGGCTCTCCATGGCTCTTGACCCTGGTCACACCGTGAGAGGTAGCTCTGCTCTACGCTTCCCACTCAAAGCCGTCATGACTGCCAAGGGCTGGCGAGCTCAGGTTAGGTAATCATAGAATGGTCTGGGTTGGAAGGGACCCCAAGGATCACAGAGTTCCAACCCACCTGCCACAGGCAGGGCCACCAACCTCCAGGCCTGGATCGAAACAAGCTTGCCCAGGGCCCCATCCAACCTGGCCTTGAACACCCCAGGGATGGGGCACCCACCACCTCTCTGGGCAGCCTGTTCCAGCACCTCACCACTCTCTCTGCAAAGAACTTCCCTCTAATATCTAATCTAAACCTTCCCTCCTTTAGCTTTAATCCATCCCCCTTGTCCTGCCATTGTCTACCTTTTTAAAAAGTTCCCCTCCTGTTTCTCTGCTCCCTTCAGGGACTGGAAAGCTGCAGTGAGGTCCCCCCGCAGCCTTCTCTTCTCTAGGCTGAACCAGCCCAGCTCCCTCAGCCTCTCTCCGTAGAGGAGCTGCTCCAGCCCTCTGATCATCTCCGTGGCTCCTCTGACCCCTCTCCAACAGTCCCACATCTTTCTTGTATTGGGGGCCCCAGCTCTGGGCACAGGACTCCAGATGGGGCCTCGCGAGGGCAGAGCAGAGAGGGACAATCCCCTGAGGGACAATCCCCTCCCTGTCCCTGTTGGCCACCCCTCTTCTAATGGAGCCCAGGATCCCATTGGCCTTCTGAGCTGCAAGAGCACCCTGCTGGCTCATGTAATCTGCTGTGTCACCCATCCGAGAGCAGTTCTCCCAATGTCACTGTGTCCTCAAGGAGTGCGGGACTCGCCCATAACAGGACTGACTTTGTAGCCGTCCTGCTTTCAGTGGGGACATTGCAAGGCTCCTAAGAAACTCAGCTCTCTCTTGCTGGTGCCTGGGATGCAGATACATGGTCGAGAGCAAGCCAAGGTTCCCCCAGGTTTTTCCAGGCAGCCTTCCACGCTGTTCCTGCCTCCTCGCTGGGGTGACTCACGCTCCCTCGGTTCGAGCAGCGCATTAGCCCGTCAAAATCCCAGAATCACATACTCTGCTCCAACTTATTCTCTGCGGTTCTATTCTCTTCTTAGCGACAAATACTCAATAACCTAATTGCTCATTAAAACCCATCCTCGCATGGATGTAACCCATTATGTCACGTTGAGATGTGTTGCTCTCGCAGGGATGCTGCTGCTCGCCCGCTACCGCGACGAGCGCCTGGCTTGGTAGAAAGTGAGAAGGCAGCATTGCATTGAAGTGGAGATTTTCATCTTCTCGAGGTTTTTCTTTTTGCATCTCTCCTGTATTCTGGGCTTTTGAACATCTAACGTCTCTTTTATGCCTCACATCTTTCCGACAAAATTGTTGTATTGTGTTGCCTATTGAAACCTCGCTTTCCTTTTGTCGGGTTTGCCCCTCTCACCCCCACTTTCTTCTCCGTTGTATTTTGATCGGTGTAACTACTTCGGGCCCCATTTTTCTGGGTGGTTTTTAATATCCTTAAGTCACAGCTCTGAAGGCCTTTGTCTGTGGTAAGCTCTGGTTGGAGCTGATGCTCAGGGAAGAGGCTTTCTAGGCCAGTCCTGACGCATGCAGACCTTGGTGGGGGTTTGGCTGTGCTTCATCCCTCCTCCTCCTCCTAATGCCGAAGAGTCGCAGGCAGCTTCACTGGGTTGGGGTTATTTTATACGTCTCATATTGTGGGTGCAAATGTCCCAGCTCCTTTTCAGTAGCATGAGACTGAAAGAATGGAAGGACTCTCTGTTGAACATGTGTTTTTGGAAGAGATTCACCAACCCCGTGCTTGAGCATCACTTGCTGGCGTCCCACGGAGAGCCGGGGCATGTTTCAGGGGACGGGCTCGCGCAGGGGCATGTGAGTGGTTTGCATTGAATTGTCCTGGTTCTCCTCCAGAACAGACTCCAGGAGGAGACGTACCCCACAGGATACACACCCAGGGAGTTGTGGGTTCGGAGCCGGCTGGGCTGGCTGCAGGCAGTGCCCGGGGAATAGCTCATGCAGGAGGCCGTGTTCTCCACACACAGCACTTCTCACTAGGGCTGTTTCAGCATTGGGTGGGTTTTTATTTAACCCTGCACTCTGAAGCTCAGCTGTGGGAGGATTAATGGGCAGCTGGACATCCCGCCTCCTCTTTCAGCCCTTGTTCAGAGCCTCGGACGTCGAGCTGTCGTTTGGGCTGGAATTGCGAATTCCAGGCAGACCTTTACACACTGACATGGTGATGATAAATTTGATCTCCCTGTTATTTGCCAGATAATTTTAGCGTGAATATACTTCCAAGAGCTGTCAGAGCCCCCTGACTGCAGAGGCCTCTGACAAAGCTGTCGGCCTCCTCGTGCAGGGCCCTCCTTGCGCTGCTTTCCGTGTCCGACCTTTTCTGATGCCTTTCAAGCTCTTACCCAGGTGTGAAGGTTTGAGAGGCCGGGCACGGCTTGGAGCCCTGTGTCAGGATAATGCCATCACAGGCACGTCTCAGCTCCTCGCTCTCCTGCCAGCAAAGCATCGGTTCACTCATTTTCTTCATTAATGGATTTTTGGAGTGGAAGCTGGGGGGTGGGCGGCTGAAGGGAGGGGGAGGGCAAGGTAAGCTGTGCTGCTGTGCTGCCTCTTGCTGATCCCCAGGTTAGAGCACAAGCTAAATCGATTGTACTAAATTTTTTAGGCTGTTTCACAGACTCACAGACTTTGATCCCCGGCTTTGATTTCCCACGCGGCATCGCAGACTGCTGGTTCTGACGAGAGAAGAGACCCATTAAGTCCTATCTAGCCCGGTGATTATCATGCCTTTTCACCATCACGCCGGGCTTTCATCAAAGCCTGTGCTCCAGACTTCCCTCGCCGTGCCCTGGGAAAGGATGCTGCTGTAACTCAGCAGCTGGTGCCCATGAGAGCAGGCGCGGAGCCCCCCAGCGCAGCGGGACGTGCTCCAGCCAGGGCAGGAGAAGGGCTGTGCTCCTTGCACATCCCCATCGGCACTTCTTTTTGGCCCTCTACCTGGCGTCAGCACGATGCTCAGAGTAAGGTGATGACCCTTTTATTTTCCTGGGGTCTCATGTGGTTTGGACAAGCAAGGCAAGAAATAAACATTCTCTGTGTGTCCTTGCTGAAGCAGGAGAGACAGCAGCGTTTACCTCCCTGCCCTGTGCTTCCGAGTCCCCAGGTCCCACCACACTGCTTGCTTTTCCTATTTTTTTTTTATTTTTAATTTCAATCTAATTTTGCTGCTGTATCACAAGCTCCCACTTCACTTGAGAGCCGCTGTTGCCTCAGGGCTGTGTTGCTGCTTTTCAGTCTTCCCACGCCCCTTGCATGTGTGGTCTAGAAAAACTTCTACAAGGGCCTTTTAAATTTGGGTACGTGTACTTGGGGTCACCCTGACCCTGTTCCTCCCGGGATATCTCCTAACGGGTGTCTCTCAACACGTAGTACTCTTAAAATATCCCTTCTTCAGCCAAACAGGAGCTGCTTCTATGCAGTGAGTTTGCTGGTGCACATGGCAAAGGCGAAGCCCGAGCTGGATTTGCAGGAGTAACAGCCGTGGCCACACAGCCAGTGCTGCTCCGCCTGAAGGAGGAGAAGGAGACACAGCAGCTGTCCCACGAGCAGGTCCCCAGCAGCCCCACAGTGAGGTGCTGGAGAACCACAGCGTGTGGAGAGGCTGTTCCAAGGGCTCTGGTCCCAGCTTGGCAGACCATGTCTTCTCCAGGAATCCTGGAGGTGCTAATGGGCCCTCTGGTTGGTCATCCCCATCCTAAAGGTCATCCCCATCCTAAAGGTCTTGCCGCTTCCACAGAGAGCTTTGTTGGAGGGGGAAAAGGAAGGAGGGAGAAAGCGTCTTGGCGCGTTGACTGGTGGAAGATGCTGGGTCCCATCTCTGCTTTCACCAGGAGCTGCCGCCGGTGACGGGTGCAGCAGCAGCTTCATTTCAGTCTCACTCCAGCCGTGCTGATCACGGCGTGTCAGCAGTGTTGTTATTGCTTCTCCTCCCCTCCCCATGCGCCGCTGAGGCTTGCGGTGTTCTGGCAAACAAGCCTTGACTGTAATCATTCCTGGCCCCTCGTGGGAAGTTGTAACTCCAACGCAGTGAAATATAAACTGGCAGAAAATGGAGTGTTCCCTCTGCCATCGCGAGCTGCAGCAGGTGGGCTCAGAGGGAGGTTTTCTCCTGGCTCTCCCTCCCCTGCATGTGCCCTTCTCACCTGAAAGGCACAGTCCCCCTCCTCCAGTCACCAGGAGGGAAGTGTCACACGTTAAATCTGCACTGGGCAAAGCCACAGCTCCCTCTCTCCATTGGGTAGGGGTGTCCTGCATCTCACGAAGTTCAGAATCCCCTGCCCAAGGACAAAGTGGGGACTGGCTGGAGAGCTGTCAGGCAGAGAAGGACATGAGGGTGTTGGTTGACTGCAGGCTGAATATGAGTCAGCAGTGTGCCCAGGCGACCAAGAAGGCCAATGGCATCTTGGCTTGTATCAAAACCAGTGTGGCCAGTAGGTCTAGGGAGGTGATTGTGCCCCTGTACTCAGCATTGGTAGGGCTGCACCTCAAGTGCTGGGTCCAGTTCTGGGCTCCTCACCATCAGAAGGACATTGAGGTCCTGGAGCGAGTCCAGAGAAGGGCAACCAGGCTGGGGAAGGGGCTGGAGGGCAAATCCTCTGAGGAATGGCTGAGGGAGCTGGGGCTGTTTAGGTTAGAGAAGAAGAGGCTGAGGGGAGACCTTATCACCACCTACAACTACCTGAAGGGAGGTTATAGAGAGGTAGGTGATGGTCTCTTCAGCCAGGTGACAGGTGATAGGACAAGGGGAAATGGCCTCAAGCTGCCCCAGGGCAGGGTTAGATTGGACATTAGAAAAAAATTTTTTACTGAAAGAGTTGTGAGGGCTGGAACAGGCTGCCCAGGGAGGGGCTGAGTCACCTTCCCTGGATGTGTTCAAAAAAAGGGTAGATGAGGTACTTAGGGGTATGGTTTAGTTTAGGATGAGAATGGTTGGACTTGATGATCTCCAAAGGTCTTTTCCAACCTTGTGATTCTGTGATTCTGTGAAAGCCCACCTTGTGAGGGACAGAGCTTTCTCAGGAGCTTTCTCAGAGACGATGGTGTGGGCATTTGAGGACAGCTAGAGATTCCTGCTGGTCTCCCCAAGCTCTTCACCCCTGCTCAGTGCATCTTGGCCAGCATGAACCCAGCAGCTGCCCATTCCAGTGCCCAGGTGGTTTCTTGCATGGCTCAGCCCCAGCGAGCCTGTCCCTGGGCTTGTTTGCCTGAGTGAGGGAGAGGTGGAGCTGATGGATGTGGGCCACATGGCTGGGAGGCGCGAGGACCTCGGGCATGTGGTGGGGTCACATCTGGAGGGGATAGGGTGTGACCCCCACAGTGAGGGTGGGTCCTCCCAGGGCACACTGGGGCTGTTTAACACAGAGGGTCTCTCTTGAGAAGCTACCTGAACCCAAGCTGGGCACTTGTGTCAAGCCCCTGTAGCCCTGCAGCTGTTCTTCACCCAGGTTTGAGGCTGGCTGATCTCATCTGCTGAGCACCCCCAGATCTGTGCCATCGCTGTAGATCAGGGAGTGTCTCCAGTCTGTAAGAACTTCTTCCCAGTGAGGGTGACAGAGCACCGGGACAGGCTGCCCAGGGGGGTATGGAGTCTCCTTCTCTGGAGAGATTCAAGCCCCATTTGGATGCCTCCCTGTGTGACCTGTCCTAGGGAACCGGCAGTGGGGACATGAAACCGCCGAGCAGCGAGCAGCTCACCCACCGGCCAGGAAGCCTTCTGAGCCTCCAGAGCTGCTCTTCAGCAAAAGCTCCACGGTTCAGAGACTTTAATTAGATCCAGTGCTCCGGGTGACTAAGGGAGCGCTGAGAGCCTCAGCGCTTTCGCAGTTGGGTCCCTCGCTGTGGAGGTTTTTATTATTTATTTCAGACAGATGTGACAAAAGAACTTGGATATCCTGAACTTGATGTTTTCCTGGAGTGGCACTAAGAGCTCTCCGGTGTAGGAGAGGCACCTTTCGGAGTGGTTATGCTCAGACAAGCTCTACCTCTGGTCTCCCTTGCCCAGTGCTGTGACTTGCATGGGAAATTTGGTCAGGTTTTTGGATCAGAAGTTTTTATTTTCTGTGTGTTGGAGGTGCCGGCTCCTCCTGGGGGTCTGGAAATGCAGATGTAGTTCCTTTGCCTCTTGCTCGCCCCAGCACGGAGATTGTGTGGCTGATGATGGATGTGCCAGGCAAAGCTGAGCTTTCCCCTAGAAAAGCTCTGAACTGAAACAAGTACAACCCACCTGTACAGAGAGAGGCAGAGCTCAAAGCTGCCAGTGCTGGAAAAAAGCTGGAAAAAGGAGCTGGAAACCCCCCCCAACCCCTCTTCTTCCTCCTGCCTGGTTTGCAGCAGAGCCTGTCAGGGTGGAAGGGCTGTGTCTGAGCTCCTACCTGGGTTCAGGGGATACCCAGGGCCCTGGTCCCAACCCTGGGAAGGTTTCCTACCCTGTCCTGTGCAGCTGTGCTCAGCTGCCCCAGCTCAGGCGCTGCTTGGGCCCAACTAACGCCAAGGGCACCTCCAGTGCCTTTGGGCATAGATTGCTTCTCGCTGCCCCATTTCTTCAGTGTTTCTTTGTCTCTGGACTCCCAGAGGAGTCTAATCATGAGCCCAGCTCACAAATCCTTCTGGACCAGAAGGAGACGCGGGATTCATTCACTTCTGTAGGAGGGACATTGATTCTCTCCAGCTCTTTTGAGGTGAGGGTCACGCTTAGCACCTTTCTGCCTGCTGGGATCTGTCTTCCATCCCACCACTGTACTCTTCTTCCTGGCTTTGCCTTTGGAGAAGTTGCTGAGGCTGGAGAGGGCACCGTGACACTGTGGGACTGCAGCACCGTCACTGCGCAGAGGGGCTGTGGCTGTCTGTGGGGCTGCGGGAGAGGCTGGAGGGGAGAGCAGTGATTGTCAGCTCAGGGGGATGGGGTGTGCTGGTGTCCTGGGGTTGCTTGGGGACAGCTGAAGGTTTTGGGGCTGATGCTTTTTCCCAGTACAAAAACAATAGGAATCTCCTGGAGAGAGTCCAGAAGTTTCCTGGCTACGAAGATGATGAAGGGCCTGGAGCATCTCCCCTGTGGGGATAGGCTCAGTGACCTGGGGCTGCTCAGCCTGGAGAGAAGGCAGCTGAGAGGGGATCTGATCAATGGTTATCAATATCTGAATTGTGGGACACAGAGAGAAATGGCCAGCCTCTTCTCAGTGTCTGTGGGGACAGGACAAGGGGCAATGGCCTCAAGTTGGAGCACAGGGAGTTCCACACCAGCAGGAAGTTTCACTGCTCTGCAGGAAAGGGAGGGTGTCACATGGGTCACTTCCCACCATGCTGAGGTGGAAAATAACATCCTGTTGGTGCAGGAGGAGACACTGCCACACCTCTGGCCCTGATGAGGATGGGGGACAAACACACCTTGGTACAGGCATCAGGTCCCACCTGGACTCAGGCCCTCCCAGAAGCTGGCTTGCTTCCAGGGATGCTGGGCTGCAGCAGTGCCAGCACATGGGCATCTGTGGTGAAAACCTCTTCTGTAGGAGGATCCTGAAGCTCCAGGGTCTTCTTCTCCCTCCTGCCCTGCCCGGGGAGGTCGCGATGTCCCCATCCTTGGCAGGGTCCCATGGCCCTGCCTGGGTGCCCACCACAGCAAGCCAGGGAGGAAGGAGGAACCAAGGGTGACTTCCAGGAACCCCTGTTTTTCCTGCCTGGTAATTGCAGCCGGGAACTCGCACACCCTGGGCTGTGGATGGCTCCGAATGGTGTGAGCAGCAGTGCCTGGATGGGAGCGGGGTGGGTTGGGGAGCTTGCCCGGCACCGTGGGTAACACAGATGAGCTCAGTGTTGGGCTGTATTTCTGGGAGCCATGGGTTTAATTCAAAGCTGCTCCCTACCCAAGACCATTTGTCTTCTTGTTTGGATTCTTTATGACTCTGTCTACCTTTGTCTCTCTTACTTCTTGAATGATGCTTGGCACTGGTTGGTAGCCGTGAGCACTGTGGCTGTGTTGCTGTAGCAGGGACCTTTGGCTGCCCACAGTGCAATCACTGCTTCAGAGTAGAGCAAGGGCTGAAGCACTGGAGCTCTTCCTCAGAGCGCGGGAGACCCGGGATCAGGGGGGCAGACAGCCAGTATGTTGCAGAAAGCTCTGCCAAAAAGGGAGCCCTGTAGCATCTGACCCCTCTGCCACCTTCCCAGCTGTGCCAGCAGTGGGCTTGCAACATGTCTGTGTGGCTGTGGGGCCCCTGCCCCAGCAGCTGGTGCTGCAGTGCGGACGGCAGGCAAGGCCTGGCTCCGTGTGCCGGCACCAGGGCAGCCAGTACAGCCAGACCCGTGGCTGCAGCCTGGTTCTTGCAGCAGGCGGATGGATTCAGCCCCCAGAGGAAAGCGTGAGGGGTGTGTGTGGGGAGGCCAGGCACAGTTGGCGAGTCAGAGGCCTGGGGACAATGGGACCTTCTCCTCCTGGTGAGCTGGAGGGAGGAGTGGTGCCGCAGGACTGCGGCCTGGGCATAGATCATCAGGTTCACAGCAAGAGAGAGGGGGAATAAGGACCCGAAATGTAAAAGGCTGTTTTGGAATAGACGTGATGTGAAGTGAGAGGATGGACAGCCACAGAGGAGGGTGGGATGTGGTGGGGCGGCCAAACAACCCAGTGTGCCTGTCCCCAGCCCCACTGCCATCACTTCAGGTTGCATCAGGCCCGTGCTGTGTTTGGGGTGGCACACAGGGCTTCCCAGCTTCTCTGCAGCCATGAGCTGCTGTTGGTGGGAGCTGCTGGGGTTTGCTGCAGGATAAGGCCCCTCAATGGTGTCCACCGTGGGGGTGCTGCCCCAGGCCCGCTGTGATGGTGACCTACCTCTCGCTTCTGTCCCTGCAGCAACCCCAAGGTGCAGATAGAAGCCATCGAGGGCGGTGCGCTGCAGAAGCTCCTGGTCATTCTGGCTACAGAGCAGCCCCTAGCTGTCAAGAAGAAGGTGAGTGGCCGGGGTTGCACCCCTGGGTAAGGCCCTTCTTGCACTCAGCGCGATGTAAGCGCTCTCAGGACATCACCAACATCGCGAGAGCATGGGACCCTTCTGAGAGGGGGGCTCCATTGCACCCTGGGTGCCTGACCACCCCTGGCAGCCCTGGCCCCCCACCCCGATGCCACAGGCCTCGTCCCTGCTGCCAGCATGGCAGCCCCACCAGCCCCGTGGGGCTCAGGGCTGGGTGCTGCAGCTCCCCTGGGGTCCCCGTGGCAGAAGGCTAACAAACATGGGAACTGACATTTGGAAGGAGCTAATTGCTGGAGCCAGCCCGTGTCCTGCCTTTGGCGGTGGCTCTGGAGCCAGCCGAGCAACGCTGAGAGCCCCCAGCCAAATGTGCAGCGCTGTCTGTTGGGGTGGGGGCTTCCTCGCTGCTGCCCTCCCTCTTCACTGGGCTCCCTGGAGCGTGAGATCTCATTACCCTCGCTTTAGCGTGCGGTGCCGCCTCTGTTTACAGGCCGGAAAATGATCTGGCTGCTCCTGGAAGCCCAACCTCAGCGTTTAACACGGTGACCTCCTGTGAGAGGGGGTTCAGCAGGGCGAGGGATCCGCTGGCACTTCCATCCATCTGTAACACACCTGCTGCTGTGCAGAGAGCAGTGTGCTGCTGGTGTGCTAGTGAGCTCCCCTAAATATGCTCCCCTCAATCCAGGGTCAGAGTCCTGCCGTGAGGGAGAGCCACAGGGGATGCTCTTTGTGGCTGGGTCCTGGCTGGAGAGGTGCAGCGCAGGGTGCCTGGAGCTGCTGGCAGGAGCACCCATGGCTCAGCTGGCAGCTCATGTTGGGGTGGGATGGGGTGGCTGGGCATGCAGAGCCCCCTGGCAGCGCTGCAGGAGCCCTGGGGTGCTGGGTGCAGGCCATTCCTTCCAGCAAGCCTGAATGTGTCCCACTGGCAGCCTGGGGACGAGCTCAGCGGTGTCTGCACTTACGTGTGGCCTTACAAGAGGCTCTGAGGGCTGAACCCCCTTCTCCAGGGGGCAGAGACTTTTAACTCCCTGTTCCCATGCTGTGTGCACATCCCATCTCTCTCCAGGGCAGGATCAGGATCCTGCTGAGGGGAGGGTGCCTGACACCTTCCCACCCAGGGCTGCAGCCTGCAGCTCCCGCTCGGGTGGGCTTCCTGCGCACGCAGCGGGGCACAGCAGCCGGGCCAAAAGGGCATTTCTTCCCCCCCACCCCTGTCCTTTGGCCTGTGGTTAAAAAGGGAGATGGAAACATCTCCCCATTCACCAGCAGCAACTCGGGAGATGGAGAATGGAAACAAATGAGGCTGGGGAAGACGTGGCTGTCAGCTCCTATCTGCCCGTGGAGGCCTTGGATGCCTGGCCCACCTCGGTGCCTCCTGTCCCACTCTGCCCCGGGCGGAATGGGCCTGTCCCCTCCCTGAGCTGCTGCCATCACAACCAGGCCAGCGTAAGCCCCTCGCTTGGCCCCAGTTGCCTCCTCAGCGTTAACCCTGCTCTGCACAAGGCCTGGCAGTGTCTCGCTGTTGCCACATCAGACCTTGGTGTGGGGCTGTGTCCTGGGAGCTGTGGGGCCTTGCCCTTGGGCCACACAGGTACCAGGGCAAAGTTGTTCCCCAGGCAACCAAATCATCTCGGGGGGAATGGGGGTCTGCTGAGCAGCGCCAGTTGTCCCCTCCTGCTCCTTGTTCTTAGCCCAGAGCCTCTACCAAGGACCGGTGGATGTGAGCCATGATGGCACCAGGCCTGTTCAGGTGCTGGGGAGCTCCTCACAGCTGCATTGGAGTGTTTCTCCTGCCCTGTGGGAAGCCATGAAGACTGGTGGTCACCCTGGCTGCCACGCTGATGGTTGTCTCTCCCCACCAGGCTCTCTTTGCGCTCTCCTCCATGCTGAGACACTTCCCTTATGCCCAGCAGCAGTTCCTCAAGCTGGGTGGTCTCCAGGTCCTCCGGAGCCTCTTCAGGCAGAAAGGGACAGAGACCCTCCGTGTCCGTGTGGTCACGCTGCTCTACGACCTCATCATGGAGAAGGTGAGGAGCTGCAAGCAGGGGGAGGTCACAGGTCCTGGCCAGGCACTCCCCACCCTGACACCCTCAACAAATCACAGGGGCCTGGACCATCCTTGCAGACCGAGGGCGAGGAGGGGCCGATCTGGTGTCAGTGCTGGTCCCTGCCATAGGGATGGCATCCATCCAGCCCACGGCCTGCCACTCTGGGACATGAGTGCCTGGGGCTAGCTTAAACCGTCGGGCTCTTAACCATCTCCATAGCCCTTTGCTGGACTCTCTCCAGGAGATCCCTGTCCCTTTTATACCAGGGAGCCCAGCACTGGACACAACACTCCAGGTGGGGCCTGACCAGGGCAGAGCAGAGGGGGAGGATCACCTCCTTTGACCTGCTGGCCATGCTCCTTTTGATGCCACCCAGGATCCCATTGGCTCTCTTAGCCCCCAGGGCACACTGCTGGCTCATGGCCACCCTGTCACCCACCAGGACCCCCAGGTCCTTCTCCACAGAGCTCCTCTCCAGCAGGTCACCCCCAGCCTGTACTGATTCCAGCAGTTATCCCTTCCCACGGGCAGGACTCTGCACTTGCTTTTATCAGCCCTCACCCAGTTCCTCACTGCCTGGCTCTCTGGCCTGCCCAGGCCTTGCTGAAATAAAGCCCTATGGACAGGGAATGCCATGTACCAATCCCAGCCCCTTCAGAGAGGAGATGGGGGGGCCCTTGGTGCCTGTGGGCAGCGGAGCTGGTCTGAGCGGGGGTGGCAAGCAGGGGACACAGGTGACATAGGTCAATGTGACAGTGGTAACTGCCATGGCACAACTTGCCAGGGCTCCCAATGCCTTTCCTTCTTCCCCCACACACTGCATTGCCCGCAGGCTCACCAGGCAGCCCTCTCGGGGGAGCGGAAGAGGGACATCTCCTCAGCCTTGTCCCTCCTTGTCCCCACCACGGCCCCTAAATCAGTGGGATAAACCAGCTCCCCGCACAGCCACCCAGGGATGACAGGATGCCATTGCCAAGCCAGTGAAGAGCTCGGAGAAGGTGTCATGGGTGCCCCCGGGGACCAACGCAGCTCCCAGGGATGGGATCATCTGGTGGCAGTCCCTGGGCACCTACCCTCTCCTGTCCCCAGGGCCGGGTCTCTGCTCCCCAGCCTGGCAGAGCCCTCATCTGCCTTCAGCAGGCCGAGGCAAACTGGCCCTGCCTTGCACAGAGCTAATTAGTGAAGCTCAGACATGGTAATTAGCACTGGGGGCCACCAGACAAGTCAGGGAGATCTTGGGGTGCACAGCCTGCTCAGGGGACTTCATGCTTGTGGCTGGGGCGGGGGCAGCCCTGCCTGCCCACTCCTCCCAGCACCTCCCTGTGAGAGGGGCTGGTTTGCCAGCCACGCTGGCTGGGGAGGGTCTGGCCAGACTGGAGGAGACCATGGTCTCCCTCTCCTCCAGAAAGCAGTGTGAGGCCCAGCAGGCATGTCTGCTTGGGGCCCAGGGCAGCAGAGCCAGAGACCTCACAGGGCCCAGTCCCCTTACAGGGCTGCGTGGTACTGAGCCCCCTGGTCCCTTGGAGTTTTCCAGGGTGGGCAGCCAGCCTGTGGCCAGGCAACACTGACCCAGGGCACAACCTTGGTTTTTTCTTTGTGAGTCACCTCCCAAGGCAGGTGTTACAGGACCTGCTTCCTCCTCACCCTCTCCATCACCTCCTGCTCTCTGATAGGGAAATGAATCCATGTCCCACCTCTTCCCACAGATGCTGCTGGAGGACTCACAGCATGGGGATCAAACGGAAGAGAAGCTCCAGCAGTACCGGCAAGTGAAGCTGGTCCCGGCGGTGGTGGAGCAGGACTGGTGTGTGGTCGTTTCCAACCTCCTGGCTGTGCCAGAGCATGACACTCGGGAGAAGGTCCTCAAGACAGTGGGTGTGCTGATGGCCTTCTGCAAGGAGCGCTACCGGGGGGACCAGGCCCTCAGCACCACCCTCAGCCTCCTGCGCAGCGAGTACGAGGAGCTGGCAGCAGAGGAGCAGAGGGAAGGTGACAAAGATGGCTACTTCAAGGAGCTCCTTGGCTCGGTCAACACCATCATTCAGGAACTGAGATGAAAGCAGCCGCAGGTTCGGTTCGGTGCCGGGTAACCCAGGGCAGCGGCGCGGGGTCTGATGTCACCGGTGTAAGTGCACTTCTGAATAAACTGCTGGGCTCAGTGAGGCCCCACCGCTGGGCGAGGCACCGACAGCCTCCTTACTAACACGGGGGGGCTGGGTTTTGTCTGTGTGGGGAGCTGCCGGAGAGCAGAGTGAGGGGGTGAGGGAGAGGCTCAGCTCACACCCCCCTCACCCCCCGCCCGTGGTACTTGAAGCGCGTGGCTGAGTGTTGTCAGTCCGTCCACGGGACTGTTTGGGGTGGGACAGACCGAGCCCGTGGGCTGTCCCTGAGCAGCTGCATGTTTCTTCCCGCGGCTCTGACCGGCCCTTGTCCCTGCGCAGGATGACCCGCGTGTCTGCCAGCCGCCCTTCGCTTGGTCTCCTGGATCTCTGCTCCCAGCCGGCACCGTCGCCCTGCGGATCGCTCCGTGCTGGCACAGGAGGGCTGTGGGCTGCCCCCAGACGCTGGCAGGACGGGCTCTCTGGAGGGCTCTGGTCCAGCCGCCCCTTGGCCACACCATCTGGTGCTGCCATGGGAGGGGACGGCAGGGGACCGGGCGCTGCCCTTGGGCAGACCCCCCGTCCTTCCACTTGCGGTCCTGCCCTTGGCAAAGGCTCCCAAGGTGGGGATGTGCTCTTGGGACTGAGGCCAAGGCTTTTCATCTGTGCTGAAGGGCAGCTCTCCATTCTGTGCTGGGATGGGACTGGCCCTTTACACCTCTACCAAGGGCAGCTTCTCCTTGGTCCCCCTCCATCCCCAAAGGCAGGGAAAGCAGCAGCCCAAACCCCACTGGGTTCTGACCCCTTTTCGGGAAGGATCGGGGGTTACTTTAGTAAGGCCTAATCCCATTTCTCCCCAGAACGTGTGGGGTGGGACGCTGCAGTGAGCCCAGAGTGAACCCCATGGTGCTGCCCGGGGACACGGGGCTGTTCCCCCTGCTCGGGGCTGTCCCCGCGCACCGATGGGTGCTGAGCACTGACTGGAAAGGGGGAAGAAGAGGAAGGGAAGAGCTCCACGGAGCCTTCCTCAATACACAGGGACTGTCCCCAGCTGCCCGTCCTCTACAGGGGGAGCCCCCACCCCGTGTCCTCGGGGTGAGGATGAACCCCCCCAGGATTTGGGGTCAGCAGAAAGGAACAAGCAGCATGGTGGCTTAGGGGTTGCATCGGGATGTCGACACAGCTCTGAAATGTGCCGGCAGCCAGGTCTGGCCGCTGGCTTGGGCAGCTTCCAGCAGTTTTCCTGCTGGCCCCTCTTCGAAGGTGGCTTTTGGGGGACGGGGGAGTGGTACAGCTCTTTCTCCCCGGGCTCTGCTCAGCGGTGTTGCAAGGCGAAGGCAGGGTAAGTGTCAGGGTGCCCAGCGCTGGCTGCAGAGTCCAGCTGCAGAGTGATGCTGTGGGCGGCCCTGCCTGGGCTGGTGAGGGAGCACATCCTGCCCCCTGCACCACAGCAATCAGTTGTAACTCCTGTCACCACTTCCAGAGCTGCTTTCTGGCACTAACGGGTGTTTCGGGCACCGCTACCCCTGGCGGACAGTGTCACAGGTCCCGGGGGCTGTGGCACCACCGGCTGCAACACCTGCGCAGGAGAAGAAAGAACAGCAAAGCCACACGTGTCCCCAGCATCCCCCAGCCCCAGACAGCCCCACGCTGTGACACTGAGGTCCCCACACTGTGCTGCTGAGGTCCCTGCGCTGTGCTGCTGAGGTCCCTGCGCAGCGAACGCCGCTGGGCCTTGGCAGGGGCTGTGTGATTTATCCCAATGGATAAATCCCACCAGCGCAGCAGCAGATCGATGGGGCCGTTGTGAGGCTGTTTTAGCCCTTCTTGCTGCTAAAATATTTCTGGCTACCACTTACAGCATGGCACTTGTCACTGGTAAGTACCAGGGCTAATTATAACTATTGATTTGGGTTTATTCTGCCCCTCTCTCTCTCCCTCCCCCCGTGTTTTGATTCAGGCTGTTTGCTGGGATTAAATATGATTTATATTGTTTCTCCCTGGCTGAAACGCGTTTCCCAGCCAGCCCAGCCGGGTTTTTGCCTTGTGGGTTAGTAAAGAAAACAAAGCATCACTGATGGGGAGTGTGGACAGGGCCTTTCCTGCAGGAACTCTGAGCCTTGGGAGATGCCATGGGGGCGCCAGTCCCTGGGAGGGGTGTGGAGCCTGGGGTGGCAAACCAGGAGCTCTGGTTAGTGTATGTGGGTCTCTGCTCACAGTCCCACGGATCTTTGTGTGGGGGTATCTGTTTGCTAAGGGACGTTTTGGGCCTCCCCAGAGCTCCCCAGACCCCACCACGAGTGCTGAGCTTGTGCTGCTTATGCTCAGGGGATCCCGGGGCCAGGAGTCCCAGTGGTGGGTGCTGCCCAGGGCTGCTTTGCTCTTGCCAAGCATGAAGTCCTCCCAGCACAGCCCCCGCCCTGGACAGGACAAATGAACTCAAATCCCTGGGAACACTGAGCAGCGGGTGCATTAAAGGAAGTGAGGCAGATCTTCTGAGTCGTTTGACTCTGGCTGGGCCCCATGTGAAGCCACCAGCACGCAGCACCGTGAGGAGACGGCACCTCTGCTTCCCCCAGACCCCCCCCGCTGCCCAAAAAGCTGCTCAGCCACCCTGTGATGCTGCTGGGATGGAGACATCTGGAGGCTCTGCCAGCCAGGCACTGTGCTGGGCTGTCCTCACACTGGCAGAAGGAGTGTCACCATGCAGGGGCTGGCACATCCCTCCAGCGAGCCTGCAGTGGGGCAGCTGCCCCATTCCCAAAGTCCTCTGCTGTGGGACGTTTCCTGCCATCACTGTCAGGATGCCGTGGGGATGGGCACGATGCAGACAGGAGCAGTGGAACTGGAGGGGACAGGAATGCAGGTGGCCCCGCCCTGGGCAGGGGGGTGGCTGCAGGGATTCCCCCACCAAGGCCAGAGCTGCTGTGAGTCTCAGGGCCACCACATCCAGGTGGCCTGAGCCTCCAGCCTGGGAATGGAGTTTCCCTTCCCCACCCGTTTGTTGGGGGTTTGAGCCCACGTGCCCGTCACCCTCCCTCTGCCCTCCTGTGCCATCGTGTGTCTGAGGTTTGGCCACTTCGGCTTGTTTGGAGCCTGGTGACCACGTGCTGCCACCCATGTTACCGTCAGACAATACAGCTTAGGGTGCTCTGCTCCCCTCTGCACCCATCCCATCTTGCCCACCCAGACCCTCCTGCCAGCCAGAACAGCCCCCGGCCCCCAGCTGCCCTGCCCGGGGCTGGTCTTGGAGCTGGGCAGCAGCAAAGCTGGTGTGAGCGAAGGCAGCGCGCTGAATGGCAAAGGCATTCGTTATTAAACCTCACCGTGAAGCCTTCACACGCAATTAAAGCGGCATAAATTCAACGTGCCTTGATTCACCGCTGAATTGAATTAAGAGCACTTGAAATTTAGAAGACGACTCTCTCCTGGGGATTTAATGTGGTTTCACTAATTCACTTTAGAAGATAAGGCGGATTCCTCTTCCTGCATGTCCCTGTGCAGCCAGGTCCCTGCTCGCCGGGCGGCTGCCAGGCCAGGGGGGCTGGGGCACAGCCTCACTGGGCGCTGCCAGCCCACAGCAGGGGTAAAAAAACCCCCAAAACCCAACTCCAAATCCTCCTGTTGAACAACCACTTAGGTGTGTTTCAGGCGGTGACTGGGGAGCAGCTGTGCCCGGCTCCCACTCACACCAGTGGGCAGGGCAGTCCCACAGCCCTTCCCAGCCCAAAGCCACTGCAGGTCCCCTCCATTCCCAGCGCCTTGGAGCCTCCACATCCCTTCTCTGGCAGAACGGAGCGCGATGTTGAGCAGCTGGGAAGGTTTGGACGGCTGCACTCAGCTCACGCTATCAGGGTGTGTGGCCAAAAAGCTTTCCCACCTTGTACCCGCTCAGCTTTTACAACCCGACACAGTCACACAGGATTCCCGCCCCCCAGGAGAGGAGAGTGTTCCCCAACAGCAGCCACAGCGGAGACCAACTGCAGGAGTCCTTCCCCAGCGGTTAATTACATCAAGCAGTAATTACTGTAATTCTTTTCAATTGGCTCTCTAATAAAGTTACAGCTTCCCTCGCGTCCGGACGCCCCTCGCTGTGCAGCCACCGCTGCGGTTTCACACGGGAGGCTCTGCTCAAGGCTGGCATTCCCCGACATGCCGGGGGCTGCACCATGGAGCCACAGGCTCGCGGCATCACAGGTCTGGTGCCGAACAAGCCAGAGCTGCCCCGTCACTGCTTCACTTGAGGCAAGAGGAGCAGGAGCTGGTGCTGCCCCAGCGCCAGATCCTCTCAGGGGTTTGGCATTCACCCCAAGGTGAGGCATTGTCATGTACCGGCCCCGTAAGACCAGGTGTTAGACTATGCGGAGGTGAAACAGAGGTTCCTGGCAGAGGCCACTCCATCCATTTAACTAGATTCACCCACCTGGCTGACGGAGCCCATCTATAGAGGCACCGAAGGAATTCAGGGTGCAGAGCAGAGTTGTGCTCAGCCAAGCCCATGGCACCGCGTGCAGCCACGGCGCGTCCTGGGGAGCAGCACAAGAGCCAAGTACCGACCACCTCCTCCATTTGCTGCCGCGAGTTGGGGGCTTTCAGCCTCTTCCTGTCCCCTGGTACCACCCCATGAGCTTCCCTCCCGCCCAACCGTGTTCTCATCCCTTGCTTGGAGTTTGCAAAACAAACGTAATTAAAAGCTAAATACATATAAATTTGTCTGTGCATCTTAATGCAAGGGTTGGTTTTTTGAAGCTCATTAGCAGATCACATTGGGGGGGGGGGGGGGGGGAGAGCCACTGAAAAGCCCAGGGAACGCCGCCTCTGCGACCGATGTTTTAATACCAGAGGGAATAAACATCAAACCCTGGTGTATAAAAGCAGTTAATGATTACAGAGCTGCCAAGATCCACAGCTTATCTGTTTCATTAACTCTTCAGCATCAGCAGAAGGAGCTCCCCCCACAGCAGCCAGCAGACACCCAGGGAGATGCTAAGGGCGTAGGGAATCAAGCTGCAAATCAGTGGTTGAGTTTCTGTGCTCTAGGGGCCGAAATGCCTGAAAACATCATAGATTTGGCAAAAATAGCCCACCAACTATTTAGCTTAATTCTGATCAGCATTTGGGTAACGCGACAGCAATAACCTTGATATAGTAAATTATAAACTGATCGAGATAAATAAAATTATAACAGAACGCTGCCAAGGATCGGCTCTGAAATGCATACACAGTGGAAAACATTAACTACAGCACAGGCTGCTTTCCCCGTTAATGGATGCTGAAGAGAAAGAGCCAATGCCACTCTGACCCACGCAAGCGCTGCTCCTCCAACGCCGGACTTTATTGGTACGTGTAAAACACACTGAAATTCATAAAATTTAAATAAGACAGGGAAATTATACCTTGTAGCGCTAGTTATCGCAAATAACGTATAGGCTAAATTGCAGCCTGAGCAAACATTATTTGCTGGGTGCCTTTGGAAGCCCAAGGCGGGATGCAGAGCAATTATGAGAAATGAGTACAAAGCCGATTTGCATCTGAATGGCAGGGAGGGGGAGCAGGGGCGGGCTGGGCACCCGCTCCATTCACAGCACCACAATACTCCGGCTGGTAAAAGCAACTTTATTAGTGTCCCGCAGCAAAATACATGAGTAATTTGTAACCAGCATTGAAATTCCCGTCCGGTGTCGTACAGAAGGAATCGGCCGCCTCCGCGATCGTAGGTTTTAACAGGAGAGACGGGTGTGAAAGCCCCCCCCGCGAAAGGCTGGCGGGCGGCAGAGGAAGCGGGGCTGTCCCGCTCGCTCGCCGGGACACGCAGGTGGCCAGTGGCTCTGTCGCAGCCCCAGGAAAAGCAGCATCACAGAACCCGGCTCCACCAACCGCTGTGACCCCCAGCCCGGGCTGGGGGCGTGTGGTTCTTCAGGTGTTTTCCAGTTGTGGTCCCACTCCTGCAGCAGCGCAGCCAGCGCCTGCTGTAGTTTCATACTCCACGGAGCGTGCAAAGCTTGTTCCCTCTCCACCCCAGCAGCAGGAATACACTAATACATACAATACTTTAATTAATTAATTTTTTTAAAGAATGAAAAGATCTAATTTTCCTCTCTTAATGGCAATGAAAAACCACAGTCTCAGAGTAGCATGATTCAACTGTTAGTGTTAACCGTTAGTGTCACTGTCAAACCCTCTTTGGTTATTGAATATTTTATTTAAAGCAAGATTATACAAAAGAATTTTCCTCTAGAAACACACCCCTGCCACCTAAAAGCAATCTAAAGCAACACACTTCCGCGGGCTGAGGCTATGCCGATAGGGCCGATCAATGGGAGGAGTTCCCCGCGTACTCTAGACAAAGTTATCAAAATTATATTAAGTAAATACATTTTGAGGAAAAGTAAACTTTCGAAAAAAAATCCTCTGGATATTCCAAGTTCTGGAAGTAGCAGTAGTGCCCTAGAGAGAGAAGGAAAGATCAGGATAGAGACCTCTCTAAATACTCTCCATCGCTTTGAATTCACTGAGAGCCTGCACCGGGTTCACGTGTTTCTTCTGGGATGCTCTCTTGATTTTAGTTTGGGTTTCATCTTGTTTCTCCCTCTTGACCAGGGGTTTCTTCTCTGGAGCCTTCATCTTCCAGGAGACGGCGGGAAGATTGAGCGAAGCCATGCCCTGGGACTTCTGGTACTTGGTTGATGCCACGTAGGAAGCCTTCACGGTTTGCACCACCGCGTTCATCAGGTTCTTGGCTGCTTGGATAAGAGACATGGCGCTGTCCACCTGCCGAAGGGGAACACACGAACGTTACAGGTCACGAACCCCACGCAAGCCCAGCAACCCTGGGAAGCACAGCAATACTGGGTGTAAGAGCACCTAAAAATGCCTTTTCCTGGGGCTTCAGGAGTCTCCTGGAGAGAGTCCAGCCAAGGGCTATGACGATGATTAAAGGACTGGAGCATCTCCCCTACGAGGAAAGGCTGAGTGAGCTGGGGCTGTTCAGTCTGGAGAAGAGAAGCCTGAGAGGGGATCTGATCAATGGTTATCAGTATCTGAAGTGTGGGACACAGGGGACACGGCCAGCCTCTTCTCAGTGTCTGTGAGGACAGGACAAGGGGCGATGGCCTCAAGTTGGAGCACAGGGAGTTCTGCACCAGTATGTGGAAGAACTTCTTCACAGTGAGGGTGAGGGAGCCCTGGGACAGGCTGCCCAGGGGGTGTGGAGTCTCCTTCTCTGGAGATATTCCAGCCCCGTCTGGACGCCGACCTGTGTGACCTGTCCTAGGGACCCTGCTTTGGCAGGGGGTTGGACCCAGTGAGTTCTGGAGGCCCCTTCCAACCCCTACAGTTCTGAGATTCTTTTGGAACCCGAGGTTCCAGTTCAAGGCGGTATTCGCCCTCAGGCGCGAGGCGGTTAAGAGAAGCGCAGTGCTTGCACACGGTCTCCGCCTTCTCCGTATTAATGGCAATCAAAAGGATTTGTATGCTGCTGTTTGCTTTTGTGACTAAGCTTTAACAGCAGCTTATTCACTAATGGAATTAATAAAGCTGTAGTAATATCTTAATCACTGATAATAAATATTTAAATCACCCAAGAATATTAGGTCAGATTGGAAAGGAAGGAACGTGACGGCATCTTCTGCCAGGCCTGGAGCCCTTTCCTGGGCGTCTCCCCACTTCCAGAAGCAGTATAAGAGGGAAAACAGGAAGCACTTGCAGAGGATTCAGCATGTGCAGAGAGGAAAAGGCACGAGTGGGGCAGGGGGGAGAAGAGGGGAGGAGCAGTGGGGTGACCTCTGCTGGGAGCCCACTTCTCCAGGTGCCAGTGCCCTGCTCAGGGTGGGACCTCCGGCTTGTGAACCCCAAAGGCCTGAGCAGGGGTTGGTCTTAGCCAGGGTTTCTGCATAAGCCTTACACAGGAGCTCAGCCATCTCAACACACCTAAATTCCAGCGCTGTAGGCACCTAAGGAAGGTTTGGAGAGAGACTTGAAGCCACTGCTTGTCTGGCAGCAAAGTGGGGGTGGTTGGCTGCCTTCCCGACGGTGCCAGTACCTTCCTCTCCATCACGCTGCCTTTCGAGTACCGCAGCGGCAGGTCCGACCTGCAGCAAACCAGTGCCACGTGCACCGCTCACCCCAGCGTCATGCTGGGAAGGGCTTTCATTGCGTTTGGCTATCTCCACAGCAGGAAGGATGGGGCTGAATGCAGCGAACACAGGGAGATGCCTCTCCCAAGGAACTGTCAGAGTGCTCAGGGCACAAGCTCCCACTGTGGGGTTATCGCTCTGCTTGCACAGGGGTTCTGCGGTACAGGGATGGGGGACGGTGCTAACGCTGACCAGAGTTTTACTTTTAGAGAGGTGAGTCCCTGGGCTGGCAGAGGTCTTCCCCACTAAGCTGGCAGAAGCTCAACGCTGCTACCGGTGGTACGTGGCCCCAGCAGAGAGATGTGTGGAGGACAGACAGAACCAGGAGTCAGACTATGGGTGCCAGCCCGCTCATGTAATGGGCGTACAGCAGGCGGGCTCGCCGAGTCTGAGGATGCTGAGTAACCGCAGTAAAACCCTGGAGTGCATCCTACTGCGTAACGACACGTCTACTTCTTTGACAGCACGGTGCCTTCAGCAGTCCCGCTAAGGGGGCATTGGGCATGTGACAGAGCCACACAGCAGCACAGGTTTCATTACATCTCGTCACTCAGTGCTGCTGTGCTGGAAATCTGAGCGTGTGGGACTGGCAGCAGCCAGGGTGCAGCACAGTGGCCGTGTGAAGGTGCTAAACATGGGCAAGCACAGTCCTTGGCTACCACTGCAGCTTGTGGCACAGCTCCCTCAGCTGCTGCTGGCTCGATCCACACTTCTGGCTCGTTTGTAGGGGAAAATGTGAGAGTGAGATTAAGGGAGGAAAAAGATGAGCTGGTTGAGTTAAGTATTTGGAATTTCTGAAAGGCAGAAGAGGGTTGGTTGGTCTTTCCATTTGCTGTGGTGATACTGTTCCAGCAGGCATTTCTGTCGCTTCTTCGAACCTCCTTCCTGGTGCATGGGATGGATGGGCAAAAGTGATCAAAGGCACCCATCCAGAGCAAGGCGGAACATGCCAGAAGACTTGAAGGATTTAGCTCTGCTCCCCTCCCCTCAAAGGCTTGCCACACAGATTCCTCTCAGGAAGAAGCATTTCATGAACTACAGTGAAGAAACTATTTGCTAAGTAATGGGTAGAATAAGGAAGCAGCTGGCCCGTGGCAGCTTTCAGCCGTCATAAACCAGAGCAGCCACTAAAAGTCCCCGTGCTCCTCAGGGCACAACAACTGAAATATGAACATCTCTGGAGCATTGCAGGACCCCAGCGTGCTCCAAGGCTGCACAGAGAGGCAGGGCAGGTTTAGCTGTGCTGATTAAAGTGATTTACCTTCACACTAAGAGGGAAAACTGGTCTGGAAAAACACAGAGATCACAGAAAGGAAAAGTGAGTCTGTCTACACACACAGCTGAGTGAGGGAAAGCAGAACCTGTACTGTATCCTTCGCCCCTGCAGCGAGCATCTCCTCCAAGAGCGAGGTGGCGATGCAGGCACCATTAGAAAGTTTGCATGCATTACAACTTTGACTGAATGCTCAAAAATCTGCTGCCTGTATTCTATAATGTTTAACAGAAAAGCTTGGCTTGGAGAAATGGTTACCCCTGGAAGCAAAACCACATGAACTGGACATGTCTGAGACCATACATACCCCAGACACAACCAGCTCCCCGCCGAGGTTCTGAACTTCAGCCTTCACTTTGCTACAGATGTTGAGCTGATGGCAGTACAGAGCGATGCGCTGCAGGTAGGCCAGGAGGTCCTGCTTGCACGCCGAGTCAGGGCACTGGAAAAACAAAGGTGAAGTTTGCAATCACAAACACAGGAACAGAGATTTAGGGGGAGAACAAGACAACTCCACTCCAGACCTGTGAATGTGCTCCAGAGATCATTCCCCCTTCCTTTGAGCTCTGGTTTTCAGAAGGTAGCTGAAAACCCAGGCATCACTAAATACATGTGAAAACCAGCACGGGCTGTCAGAACATGGGGGCAGCCGCCGGACAAACTGCCAGGGCCCCGTCCAGCTGCACAGCTGCCCTTGAGCTCCCTGTGAGGAGGAGGAGGAGGTGGAGAAGGGCTATCTAACCTTACCAGAGCAGCTTTGTTAACTACAGAAGCTGTTTCCCATATGCTGGACACAGCAGCGATGATTTGACATCCAAGATCTCAAGTTGCAACCAGCAGATGTTACTGTATCCAGCCTCAATTTCCTATCTGAAGTATTTTAGGCTTGGAAGTGATAAACCCAACGGTTACTCAATTACACCCAGCAAAGCAGATATTTCCCCGACTTCTACTCCCCCTTCTCAGCAGTGTGCAAACCTCATCCCTCACCAGGCATGAAATAAAATGTTTTAAGTGCTTGCTGAAGCACTCAGCCATGAGATAAAGGTAACTTTTTCAGCTTTGCAATCCAAAGACCAGGTTGGCAGCGGGGGCTGCAGGGCTGTTCTGAAAGCTGTTTGCTCCGACAGACCGAAGGGCCATCCCTCGCTTTGCTAAGCCGAGCAGTGAGATGATTAATGAGCCAGTTTCAAGTTGGATTTCCAAACAAGAGGAGCCTAGCTGAGGGGCAGCCACAGCCCAAACCAGGATCTGCAAGTGTAAGACAAAGAAGCTACAGGAAGCCTTTTGCATGCCAGTCCTGCAGCACCTTTACCAATGGCAGTGATAACCAATGGTGACCAAAGAGCAGCGTGCTGTCTCAGACCTACTGGCACACTCTGGCTGTGTGAAAACCAGGGAACAAAGCGGCTGGCATGCACTGAGCTCTGCAAAACCTCTGCCCCCCGACTCTGCCAATGAACAAACCCAAGGGCACACGTGCCGTGTCCGGCCCTGGGTGTGCAGCACCTGCGGGGCACCTATGGCCTCGGCGTGGCCATAAACTCACGGCTGGGCAAACACTTGGGTGGTTGGTGGGCTCCAGCCTCCAGACATCACCGGCTGTGCTGCAAGCAGTGCCCAAGCTGACAGATTTTCAGACGGGTCTGGTTACATCCACGACTGCACGAGGGATGCCGGGGACCTTATGGCCTGACAGGTCACGATCCAGTGCCTGCGGGTGAGGAGCTCCTGCAGGCAGCACGTGCATGTCTGACCAAAGCAGGAGCTGTAGCCTTGGGTGTTCCTGCATGCACAGAACACTGACATGCTTCATGTGGCATGTGTCAGAACTGCCATGGCCAAACCCTGGCCTGCAGCCCAGGGCAGGCTATGCTGCTCTGCGAGCCACCACACTGCTTCCTCCTCTGGAATGGCCACCATGTGCATCCTCTTCCCACCCCACCATGGAGCGCTCATAGGTCTCCTGGGCAGAACCAGGACCAGACTCACAGTGACCCCCCAGTTTTCTGCTCAGAGGCAGGCAGCACTGTATGCAGCCTTCCTGCGCCTCCAGCACCACAGCGGCACATCAGGGCTTAGACTGGCGTTACCAGTGACAGGACTAAAGGCAGACCCCACAGTGATTGCCAGCTTCCTAAACTCATAGATCTCCAGCATCTGGGGTCTCAGCACATGGTTCCCAGTCAATAAACTCAGGCTTCCCACCACCCCCTACACACATGCACTCAGAGTATAAACACATGCCCCCAGCCTGGGGACAAGCAGGGCACAGCACCCTCCACTTCTCCCATCCAGGCAGTGTGTTATCCTGGCCCACCCAGTTTAAACTGGGCACTGGCTGCCTCCAGACAAGCTCTGAAGTCCTCACGGACACCACGAGCAGCCACAGGGCTGTACCAGTGGCAGGCATGACCAGGAGAGAAGAGTCTTGCTCCGAGCAGCACCCGCTTCTCTCCACCCAGCACCTCCCTGCTCTCCCCAGTGAGCAGACAGACACTGCTGAGATTCGCAGACCTGCACCAGCTGTGAGAGTTCTTCTCTGAAGCCACTGTGGTGCCTCAGCATACCCAGGCATGCAGAGATGCGGGGTGCTGAGCTGTGTGCCCAGGCAGCATGCACACATACACACGGTGCACTGCAACAGGATATTTGGCAAGCTGGGACAGGCAGACTGGGCTGTGTAACACAGGCTGCAGAGATTTGGGTGGCATTCTGGGCACCTGACCCTGTGGGTCCATAAACTAATGGAAATCCCTTTCTTATTCCCAAGGAAAGCCCATGAAATAAAGTATCCTACAACTCTTATGTAGACACGCTGCTTCCATCGGTGAAATGAAAACCACGAGTAACCAAGCAGCAGAGCTTGCAGGTTAATTTTTTAAGCTAATCAATATTAGTCAGCGGTACAAGATGTTTTAGAGAAGGTCCACAAATAGCGTCGGCCAAAGAGCTAATGAAAAGCTGCAATTCCCAGTTTGGAAAAGGCTCTCCATCTCCCAAGCAGCTCATCTAACAAAGCGACCGGCGGCGCAGTGGCAGATCGAATTGAATGTTGACAAATGCACAATACGGCACGTCAGAAGGGCTGCTAAACAATTCAGGGTGCTTTATGGGCTGTGCACTGATGGGAACCTTTTAAGGAGAGACACTCTCAAGGAAAGAGGCTGCTGTGTGTTTGCCAGTGGCTGGAGGAGGCACCAAATGTCGGTGGGGAAGCAGGAGGAGGGGAAATATTACTCCTGTATATATCAACACGATGTGAGCTGGAAAACCATATCCTATGCTGGGTGTGCTACTTCTACGAGCAGAAGAGTGAATGCAGTTCAAAAAGAGATGATGTTTGAATAGAGATGTAACATAAGATAAAAAGCAAAGCAACAAAAGGCACTGTGGGTGCCTGCGTGAGCCGCATCCTTCCCTACGCTGCAACCTGCAGGTAAACCCCAAAACTCAAAGCAGCAATCCCAACCCTGCCTGTGAAAGATCCCATTCCTTACTGACCTACAGTAGCCACAACCTGTCCTCAGGGCTCGCCTTGGAGGGTGCCCACAACACAGAGAGCTATGGACAGAAACATGTTTGTTGGAACCCCCCCGCTACCATCTCTCCACCCCCCAAAATGAGATGCTGTCAGTGATGGCTGTTGGCAAAACCTAAGCTAGCTGCTCCGAGTCCAGCCCAGGAGCCATGCTGGAGCAAACACACATGCACGCCCGCTTCCTACCGCCCCAGCTGAGCCTGCAGAGAAGCAGAAGCACTTTTTTTCCCTCCCTTTTTGCAAAGAAAAGGGGAAGGGAAGGCAGGAAAGCTCTCCCACAGCGTGTGCTGATTAAGACAAGCACCCAGCCCCCAGCCCCACGTGTCTGGTAGGTGTAAGCCAGCAACCGACCGCTGAGATTTTTCTTCCTCCCACTGGATCTCCCGTTTAGGGTGACAACAATTCACAATCAAATGCCCCCGCCAGCCCTGTGTAACAGCCGGGCTCGGCACTGTTTGGTGAGCGGAGCTGCCAGCAGGCATTTAGGGGTGACAGGAGAGGCACGTGGCAGGACAGCCGTCAGCCTCTGCCCAGAGCACATCTCCAGACCAGCCTCTGCCCAGAGCACATCTCCAGACCAGCCTCTGCAGATCACAGACCAGTCTCAACAGCAACCCCCTTCTGCAGCATCTCCTGGGAAGTGGGACAATCCCTGTGCTTCCCTTGAGCTCCTTGCATCACAACCATCGGATACCAACCCAACCTCCCACCGCTACCAATGAGCAAAAGCAACAGCATTTTCCTGCTGCTTTGTAAGAAATTCAGCATTGGGTAAAAATAACAGGGAGAGTCATTGTCTTGCCACAAATCATGTTCGTTTGTGGAGCGCTCTTAACGTCTTCGGATTCCCCCATTCCACTGAAAACAAGCAGAGCGCTGCTCTGAGTGAAAGATGGAACACCTCTGGGAAAAGCTGCCGGCTGATGGCTAGACACTTTTCAAGAGACGTGAAATACCTTGGATAATAGCTTTTATGGTTTCAAAGGAAATGTGCTGTAAAACTGCCTGACGGCGGGAGTTAGGAGTTCCTGACACACTAGCACGAGGGGTCATGATTCACCCGGTGTCGCAGGGAGAACAGGACATAAAACCCCATCCATTTGTTAAAAGCTGTATTAGGCATGGGAAGGCATTAGCGCTCCGCGGAAACGGCTGCACCGCACGTCCTCTGTAGCTGTCACACAGCTCCACGGTAACAGATCACCACAAGTTTCTGAAGAGTATGTAAGCATATCTAATGAAATATGCAAGCTGGAAGTATTAGCAGAGTACAGAGTCAGGGAAAAGAGCTTTATTCTTGTCAAAATGACTAACTGTACGGTCCCGCTCATATTTATCTTCAAACATGTGCTTAATCTTTTACATTTTTAAGGACCTTACTTGTACTAAAAGGAGCCATTTAGTCGTCTTCTACATTCTGGAATGGCTCGGTGCAGAAAGCCGTATCCCAAGTTTGCATAAAACATGGGAATTAAAGGAGAAAGGGGAAAAAAAAGCATTGTAAACCTTCAGCCTAAGGTCCCCTGAGATCTCTGACACAAACAGTGCCTGGCTTCATTTACCTACAGCAGCAGCGCACCTGATTCCTCCCGAATCCAGCTGTCAAACCGCGACAGCAAGGAGACCCGTCTTAAAAAGCACTTTTCAGCTTCATCTCCCCATTGACCATTTCTCACCATGTCATTAATAAATTAGGGTGAAGGCAACAGCCTCTGGATGCAATGTTTAAAGAGAGAGAGATCTGCATTACAAAGATGTCCTTCTGAAGTGACACGGCTTTATTTAAAGCCTGGTGTTACGGATTAGAAATTCCAAGGGCTGGGAAGCAACCTACAGCTGGCCAAAATGAAGTTCAGCCCATGATCTCAGACTTAACCTACCTGCATTTCAGGGCCTCCTGAAGGCAGAGTATCATTACTAAGGCTGATGTTTCTCAGCAATTTGGGTGTGGACTGAGACCAGAGGTGCTTTGGTTTGGCCCAGCCCAGTTTGTGAAGCAGCTCAGGACAGGTGGATATGTTGTATAAACCCCCATGCTGCCCCACGCCCCTTCAATCCTACAGAATTCCTTTCAAACATTGATGGACATGGAGTGTGACAACATGCACAGCAGTGTGGACAGCACAGAAAATGCTGGGGTCCCTACGTGCCTTGCTCAGTCTTCATCATCTCTGACTGGACAGCAGAAGAAATCCCTGAGGGTTTGACAACCTCACCATTCAGCCCACAGAGCGTTTGGAAATCAATAATATTAAAAAGCCACCTCCAAAATACGATTAAAGGTTGTGCAAGAGGCCACGTGCAGTAATTACGGTGCTGCCTGGGCCTGTCATTGCTTCAGAAAGTCCTGGGCACGTTCTGAGCATGACAGGAGAGACACAAATCCAGTTTCAGTCCTGTTTGGTTGGAGAAACTGGCCTAGATACTGGTTGACACGAAGCGGTGTTGGCATGTTGCTACCTTAAAAAGGCAGAGGCTTAGTTTAAGCCAAGCAGCTGCTGGTGTGGCTGCTGGACAGATTTACCTGCTTACACTGCTCAGGGTGGCAGGAGAGCAGCTAGAAAGAAAAGGCTGGAATTTTCCAGCAGCAAATCTGAAAAATCAGTTTAACCCCTCCCCAAAGCTCAAATCGAAACACATTTTCTGCTGTTCCTCATGTCTGTAGTACTAAAAGATCTCCCACTGCTCGTCTGTGCTGGAGGCTTATGGAAATGAATTGTGACTTACGTGGTCAGCAATAGTCCGTCCCAGCTTGTCCATCCTTGACCCAGCCTCTGCAATCTTCTTGGCTGCACTAATCACATCTGACGTATTTTTCAGGGGTCCTTTACCTCTGCAGAGCAGAACAGAGCCTACCTTTTAGCACCAAGAGACCAAAAGAGTGAACTACGTATGGCTTTGCTCATCCTGTTCCTACAGTACTGGAAGGGATTCCTCACCCAGACTGCATGAGCAGGAACAGGGAGCTGTAACCATTACAGCACCTTCATTTTAAAGACAGTTTCCCCCTTCCAGCCCCCCCCCACGTATTTAGATTAAACCTAGGAATAAAAACCTCTTTACATTTTACTGTTTTAAGCAACCTGATGATGATGGGAGACAACATTTTAGAAGATGGATTTCAAATTTTCATGGAATGCAACATCAAGATTAAAAAACAGTGTTGGATAAAATCTGGTAACTGAATTTCAAGAGGCATCAAACCCCCTCTCCTCCTTTTGCAAATAACTGTACCAGGAGCTGTTCCTACAGTACAGCAGTATCAAGAAGCCCATAGAATTTAACGTTGTCAGGAACTGAGGAAATATATATATATATATAAATTCCTTGGGACAAAAATCACCCCGAAGAAAGAGAAAGAGACAGACAGGCAATAACTGCTGTGTACTCCAGATAATTTACACAGTTATTACAGCCAGTCACTGCATGGTGATGCAGCTCGTGAGTTAACACACAGGCTGTAACAAGGGAGCATTTAAAGGAAATTATAAGCAGTGAGGCTCTTAAAAGCCTCTGAAGACTCCTGCAAAAGAGTTCACTGAAAGATGAGCACCCCAGCCCTCTCTGAGTGAAGGTGGGGTGTGCACAAATTAGAAAGGCTCACCTGGTGAAGTCTGTCATTTCCATCATAATCATGCACATTTGTTTTGCCAGAACAATTATATCATTACCGCTGTCATCCCATTTTGATACTTCAGCATCCAATTTGCTCTTTTCTTCCTGGAAGCTTGCGACTTGCTCAGCAATCTTAGCTTTCTGCTCTTGAGGGAGCTGAGCCATGATAGCCTGGAAGAGAGGGTTGTCTTACACCGCTTGTAGAAGGAATTTGGGAACATTTCATTACTAACCAATTGAAGTCATGCAGATGGGGGATAAAACTTTAACAGCAATCCCCTACCTAGAGCCTCTATCAAACCATTTCCTTCCATGTTGAATCACAGTTCATGCTCCTTCTTCAGAAAGGGTGCCTGGAAAGACACGCTGACACCCGAAACACGGGCATTTGCGTGATGAAGTTAATAGGCACCAAACAGGTTTGCTGGCTATTGCCATCCATCAGAGAAAAACTGCACAAAGAGGAGGCAGACTTGCCTTTTCTACACATTTTTTAAGAGTTTTAAAAGGATGTTCCACTTGGGTATCCTCCAGTGTTGCAATGCACAGGAGAAATATTATGAGTCTCTTTCCTGTAAGAAGCTGGACGTACTGTTTTGAAACACATGCTGAGGAAAGAGTAAGCAAAAATGAAGAGTGTGTGCCTACTCCTGAATAAAATCTGTTAGCCTTGTTTTACAGCCTGTACGAGACTCGGTGCCCTTGCCTCCCTATGCACCGGGGGGGCTGGTGCTTCCAGGAGCCAGTGAAAAGGAGCCTTCAGCACAGAAACTGCCCCTGGCAGCAGCCGTGCTACAAGGTAAATCAGAGATGTCAGCGTTTAAATAAAAGGGGAGAGGGGGATGCAGGAATGGAGAGTACCTGTGTGAGGAGGAGAGCATAAAATCTCACAGAATCACAAGGCTGGAAAAGACCTTTGAAGATCATCAAGTCCAACCATTCTCATCCTAAACTAAACCATAATCCTAAGTACCTCATCTACCCTTTTTTTTGAACACATCCAGGGAAGGTGACTCAACTCTTCTCACAGTCAGCATCATTCCAAAGCCGCCCTGGCAGAAGTTGGATAAATAAGGCCTGGCTACTTCTTGCCTGGCTGCAGGCTGGAAGAGCCTTCATGGAAAAGTCTTTCTGGCACTTTCCCAAGAGAGCAAATTGGTATCAATCCAGAAGGGGACGTGTCAAATAAAAACACAATAGGCAAGGGCTGGTTTTCCTTCAACACCCCAATTTTAAGTTTTCCCCTATTAATGGTTATAGATCACCTATTAATGATTATAGATCACCTATCAATGCCTTTGTTTCTAACAGTCATGGGAAATGCAGTTAGTTTAAATGACTGTAGTTCCAAGCTCCTCCCAACTCTGCCTCAGTTAAAGGCTCGGCAGACACACACACAGCATGGCGTGCCTGAGAAGGCATTTTCTGAGAAGCGCCCGAGCTGCAGAGCTCTCAGGCCCTCACCCAGAAACTCAGTATTTGCCTCCTGAAAATAGCATCAGGATGATGGAATGATTTGCCCCCTGTCTCCCTCCACCTAATCCAATGGCAGCGCCTACAACATCTGCTATGTCGAAGTATGAAGCAAAAGGATTTTGGTCTTTCAGAGGATCTAAAATAAACCACAGATGTTTCTGACACCCATCAGACCAACCCATGCTGCGTTTCACGTGCCCTTTCCCAGAAAAAACCTGGAAACTAATGGACAGCAGTTTTCTGATCTAGCAGTTTTCTGATCCAAGTTTCACCACCACCCCTAAAAAACATATCCTGGATTTTCAAAGCAAGTTGGACCGTTTCCTGAAGGCAGGTCACGGGTTTCTGGTGCTCAGGTGTCTTCCTTACCCTCGCACTCTGCCCAGCGATGAGCTGATCATCTTCAGTCTGAATACTTGTTCTGCTTCGGACATCAAAATCCTCAGTCTCAAAGTCAGAGTCATCCAACTCTTCAGGAGTCTGAGGAAAGAGTAACTCAGTCAGAGCCAAATGACAGATTTCATGCTGCTGAAAATCAACAAGAATATTGTTTTTCAAGCAGGGAGAATGGAAACAGATGAAGGTAAAAATTATTCCATGTTTTCAACAAAAAGGTAAATACAGGGACCATGCTCAGCTTGTGAACACGTGTGATTATATATGCTTGACTGCTTGTGTTAACACCATGGGGACCCCCAAAATTACACACCAGTAACTAAACATCTGAGATTTGTCAGGACACTAATGCACTCCGGATTCGAAACACAGGGGAGAAAAAAGAGGGTTTTTTTTTTTGCAAAAAGAACAGTATTTTTGCAACTCAGTTACACGTGAAAGCTTCACTTGAGATTCTGAAGCTAAAATTACACCCAGCTTTAAGGCCTGGTTCAAAACCACAGGTTTTAAGCCCAATTAGGAACCAAAGCATCAACTAAATTAACGACAGATAAAATATATCGAAATTTATTCTTATCCCTCAAGGAAAGTTGAAAAATTGTAGCTAGTAAGGGCCAGCTTTTACGCTGTAGGCTAAAAACATCTGACCTAGTTCCTGCTTGCCTGGGATTTATTTTTGCTACTGCCAGTCTATAGCTGGCAAACTTTTTTATAAAGCTTATCAAGTTTAAACAGCATGTTTGTTAAAATACTACATCTTTGCCTAGAGTGGTACTCGATGACAATTTTGCAGAGTTGGATCAACAAAGAACTTCACTGATAAATGCAATACATTGTGATTAACAGATAAGATGCAAATAAACTCCCTGTTCTTTGGATTTCTTTCCCACACTTTGTATTTTACAAACTTGTTTTCCAAGACAGATGTCTTGTGATGCAGTGAAGATGGAAAATAGTTGCCAAAAAGCCAAGGTGACTGTGCTGGCAGTCAAGACCTAGGGTATTTCAGCCACCATCTCCTCTCTGTGCCTCGAAGACCAGCGTATATCCCCAAAATCAGCCAAGTCCTATACCAGTAAGTTGCTCAGTGTATCAATATTTTTAAAAAATATTAAAAAAACCCCAAACTGCTGCATCTTTAGAAACTGTTTGTGATTCTCAAGCCCCCTTCTCACCTAAACAAAAGAATACAAAGTGTAATTCTGCCTTTCAACCTGTCAGCAAGGGCAGGAACTCCCCTGCGGGTGATGAGTGATTGCCCGGGGATCAGGGAGTAAAGAGCTTTACTCTGGTAACTTCGGAGACAGTAAAATTTTAGTTCTGAGAAGACACTCCATAAACACCAAAGTAAGATGTCTGGGTGACTTTTCCTTCTTGTTCCTGTACAGAACAAATGCTGCTGGACAAGACAGTCAGTGTATTGGCCCGTTCACTCCAGGCGAGCTCAGCAGCATCCCCCTGCGAGTGTGGTTACTCCCATGGTCCGGTTTGCGAGAGAGCCCCAGAGAAGCAGCAGCCAGGCTTCTCCATCTGGATGGCTCTCTTATCCTAAACTCATTCTAGGCCTTGCAGCCCCTTGGACAGCAAACACGAACATTTTAATTTTGTATATGTCACTGATGTGTCACCAGCGAGGTGCCGTTAGCTGCCGGCAGCTGCGATAAAGCCGTGGCACCCTGACACTAGAGACACGGCACAAGGGGAAACGTCAGGATTCCTGGCATCACCAACTCGGCTAATTACTGATGACGTGGAGTTGGCAGTCATGTTTCATGTCCTGAATAACAAGGACTTTAGTGGGGGGTGAATCAAATTAGTCTGCCTGCATAGCAGGAAAGCACTGATATCTTCATCTACCATTGGCTGCCTGCAAGTCCTAAGCTTAAGTTTGAAAAAAACCCACAGAGCACATATGTGCTTGTCAGCTCTTCTGCTGCTTTTCCATCTGATTCTTTGTTTCAAGCAGCAAACATGGGAGATACTATCGAGAGGGTTAGTATAATCACGTATAATCTGGGGCTGCACATCCCTGATGTACCTATCGCCAATGGTTACCACTCTGAGAGATGAAGGCAATCTCTCCACAAGGCATTTACCTTCGAGTGAGAGAGGGACGAGGTAAAAGGAGTACAAAGAAGTACAAGAAAAAAGAAGTACAAGCAAAAAAAGGAGTCAAACCCCGACATTTGTTTTTGCTGTGTCTGGCTCCTGCCCATTTTCCCCACACTCAGAATCAAGAAATATGCCTACAGGTCTGCCTCAACCAGAACTTCCTTTCTTGTGATCCTTCCATCAACTGCAGGAGCCCTTCTGCATCTTCCCTGCATGCCTCCTTCCAGACTAACGCCGCCTGAGCTCCCAGAAACGAGGACCTCCAAGTCACGCTGCACTTCCAACACACAAGCACAGCAGAGCAAAGCCTCTATGACCCAGACCCGTTCTATCGAGGTGAGCCAATTAACGAATCACAGGCTCTAGGAGTTACAGACTGAAGTCAAATCTCAAATTTTACTTAATAAAGAGCCATCAGGTTTTATTTCTAAGCTCGCAAAGCATCAAAACTCATCTATAGTTAAGAACCTGGTTGCTGTAGTTAAATCAAAGGTCCCTGGTTTTAGCGCCCTGACAAGCAAGGCATTAGCACGGCAATGCGAAGAGATGCGTGAAGGGTATCTGGTACCCCAACCCTGGCTATCACTGATGCTCAGATCTGTTTAATGAATTTGGATCCAAATGTACTTCTGAAGTACTCCACAGAGTGATTAGCAGTTTTTAAGACTCAGAATGTTAATATGAGCTAAAGGATAATCTCATGCTGTCTGCTCTCAGCGAGGCTGATGCGTGTCAGTGCAATAAATGGGGGGGAAGCGAGCAGGAAGACAGAGAGCTGCTCAAGGGACACTCACCCGGATCATCAGTACGGCTTTCCGAATATCCCGTATTCCGTCATACACCAGCCGCGAGGCATCGATAAACTCGTTTTCATCCATTGGCTGAGCAGGGTCTGAGCTCAGCGCTTCCACAGCAGCTTCCACTTGCTCAGTAAACCGTGGCATAACTGAATTAAGAAGAGAAAAAAACCATCAGTTCCTGCCCCGGTGCCATTTCTGGCCACGCACTCCTGTGAAAGATGTGCCTGTGCTTTGCTGGTAACTATGGCTGGAAACTCTGCAGGGGCTCTGCTGAGATTCAGAACACTCATTACAAAAGGACACCAATTCTGTAGCTCAAGTCTCATGTCTGCTCCAATTTCTGCTCGCTCTTCTATCTGGTTTTTTCCTTTCAGATGGTGAAAATTTATCACATCCTTCTCGTGAGCAAGAAGAAAGCACCAGGGGAAGTGGTCCGAAATTATGGGATAGAATATTAAGCATCTGTTTAATACTCCCTATAGATGTACATCTTTTTGGAGGGTGGAAATCCCCAATATTACCATCAAGAAGCTCAAGTTTAACAAGGCACTGGAAGAGGGCAGGTTGCATTGCTCTACTTCAGTGACTCACTGCTCCCCAGGAAGAACATCACAGAACCATTTACAGTCTGTTCGTTTCTCCAGTGTCACCCTTCATTCTTCATCAAAGTTGTAATTAAAGCAAACCCAACAACTAAGAGTTGGCACAGCACGCGCTGAGGCAACTAGAGTCATCCCTTACCCTGTACAGGTGCTACCAGCCAGCTCACAGGACAGACACCCTAATTTACTGGTCAGCGTGTTTCTTTAACGCATATAAAGGCATTACACAAAACTTACCTTCAATTATTACTCCCAAATTTATTCTATGGGGCTGATGTGGCAGAAATCTTCTTTTCTGATCCTGAACACTGTCAGAGTGGGATGCAACACCACAGGATGATCAGCATAACTTTCAAGCCCTGACTCATGGCCTGGGACTCATTCCCTGGTGTTTTAGCTTCCCACAGCTCCATCAACGACAGCAAGTGCATCCAGGGAGACCTTGGGCACTGCTGGGTTTTAAACCAGTCAATGCAGCAGAATCATATTTCTCATTTTGCAACAGCTCTGCAAATAACTCCCACTAATTTCCATTACAGTATGTAAACGGAGTCTTCAACAGATTCCACGGTGCACTAGTACCCAGCTGCCCTTGAGCTCGGAAGAAATACGAATTTAGGGATCTTGGGAGTAAGCCACCCTTACCTGTGTTGGACAGTAACTTTGTGGCTTCCAGCACCTTCTCGGTGTAGACTCCGGGTTCATAGTTGTCCATTTCAGAAGTGACAACATGAATGACTCGAGCAGCACGTCCCCGAATCGCGCCAGCTGTGCGGTCTAAGCCATCGACATCTTTTTCTTGGAGAGCAATGACGCATTTGTTTACATCTTCTAAAATATGATTCTCTGGTGGTAAAAGAAGGAGGATTTAGATGGTAATATCTTCTTTTCTGTTGCAGTCACCAGCATTGCAATTTCTCAGCTTGTGACCTAGTCTATAAAACCTCCAGTGGGATCCTGCAAATCATTAGTTTTCAAGCTGACCTTCCCACCAAGTGTCAAAAAACCCATCAGTCCCTTCACCGACAGACATCCACGCTCCTTGCCCCCGCTCGTACTTGATTTTACCAACGGAAAAGCTGAGTTCAGCCAAATTCTCCCCTCACGCGTTCCTCTCCATATTCCTCCCTGCCAGTAGACTGCCAAAGCCCTTATTTCAAATAGTTGCCAGCCACTCCCCGTCATTCCTCGTGCGTGGGGTGATGAGGCACCCTCCCCAGCGCCACACTTCATCCACTTAACGCTCTAATAGACTGGGGCACTTGTGGCATGTTTCTAGCTTCCTACATAGTGTTTTCCTACAACCACACACATACCATCAGAGAATATTAAACTGTTAGTCCTCCATTCACATTTAAGACACATAACATATGCGGTGATTTATGCAGAAAGCGTTCCAGCAACAGAATACTCATTGCCTCTTAAGAAAATAAAATTTAAAAAAATTAAGCCAAGACCTCTGTTTGTAATTTATTTTCTGAATAGCCATTTTCTTCTTTTATACAGAGATATTTTCCCCCATTTATCAAGTCCAAGAGGCCCAAAATGAGTAAAAACTCCCAAAGAGATTTGTGAAGATGCCCAAAGAGGTTGAGATCCTTGTTGGGGGAAACCTACCCAAAAGGTTTCCCAGACTCTGTTAGAGATGTCTTCAATATATCGGTACCAGGCTTTGACACTGCCATCCAACATCAGCTTTTGGGTTGCCTGATAAGAAACCAACCTGGAAACATTTCTGCTCTGTCACTTAAAATAGTTTCCAGCGTTCCTTACCATTGACTTAATCACGCTACACTGCCAGTCCGTGCCACTGAAGTGGCTTTTATTCCCTACGCAGGTAGTAAAAGAGCCACTTGTGAGAGTCTGTAGAGCCGAGAAGCACAGTGAGTTGACTGATAGAGCGTCTGTGTAAACTGGCTGAAAGGGTTGGGATTGCTGCTGGAAGTGTTACGCTTCATTTACATAAAATTAACAGAGCTGGGTGCAATACTGCAAGGCTTCTGTAACCAACTTGGACAGAAAAACACACTTGTGAAACACCTCTGAAGCAACTGGGCCTGAAGGAGTTCAGCTGCGGGCAGGATGTGGCCCTGAGAGAGGCGAAGGTTCGTTACCGATCCAACAGGGCAGGGAGCAGGCCGCCACGGCACCAGAGCTGCAGCAAGGGGCACATGCAGTGTTGGTATTCTAAAGCAGGAGACAGACATGTCTCAGGCATGCCTCACACTGAGAGAGGGCAGTGGTGGTTAGACATGAGGAAGAGATTCTTTACTCTGAGGGTGGGGAAGCCCAGAGCAGCTGTGGGAGCCCCTGGAGGTGTTCAAGGCCGGGTTGGATGGGGCCTTGAGCAGCCTGGTCTGGTGACAGGTGTCCCTGCCCATGGCAGGGGTTGGAACTAGATGATGTTTGAGGTCCTTTCTAACCCAAAGCATCCAGTGATTCTATGACATCCCTGCAAGTTGGAAGAGTAAAAAGAAAAAGCATTGGCATCAGGCCAAAACACAGCCTGTTTATTGTTTGAATTCCTTAACGAATAAATTAAGCCACGGACCATTTAAAAGCTTCTTTGGATTATATGAACTTTAATAAAAGGGATGGAAAAAATGAGGATGAATATTTAAACGCCTGCTGATCATTTAATGTCTTCTGCAGAGGCAAAGTTGCCAGGAAGAGGTTTCCATGGAAAGCTAGTCCTGCATGGGGCAGTCTGCACGGGGGAGTACGGGGTGGCCAGGTGCATCCAGCCAGGTTTCACTCCCCGGCTGGATGAAAACAAATCAGATTTGACACCGTTCCACGTGCTTTTCTGTACACACGCTGCTCCCTGTCCTACTGGCACATGGACCACAAGCATCTGGCACAAAGTGCCACCTGCTGAAGCTGGGGTGGCGGAGCCCAAGAAAGGCCAATGCACGGGCTCGCCTCCAGTACCTTCATGGATGTGCTGATGCTGTCCTGTGGCAAAGCTAACAGCTAGCCTTCCTGTTGCTGGGCTGGAGAAACACCTCACCAGCAATGGAATGTAACACAGAATATAGCTCAGGCAGTGGCAAAGGGATCTTGTCCTTTTTCCCTATCGGGAAAAAACGGTGTGGTTGGGCAAGAAGGTAAGAGGGAAGACAACATTTTCCCAATAAAAAGTGATTTTTAGAGCTAACAAAGAAATATGAGAACCTGTGAAAAGCTAACAGAATTAAAGTCCCCCACAACTGTCAATCCTCAATCCACCCCCACCAAACACCTTCCACCTCCACCCACCTCCTCATTAAAAGGACTGAGAAATCCTTTTCCAATCATCCCAAGAAGCCTGCGAGGGAGTCTGGGGCCTACAGGAGATCAAAACCTCAGAGCAACAGTCAGGAGATAAAGCCACAGACATATAAATGTAACTCTGCTTCTCCGCTGTGGGCGCTACGGGAGGTCTTAGAACAATCTCCATGCTGGACCCTCTCTCAACAAGGGATGCTGGAGGAGCTGGGTCAAGCAGCAGTGTCAGCAGACGTGGTTAAGGAACAAAGACTCGAGCATTTGTACACTTGTGAACACAGTACTCATCTTGTAATGAAGGAGGACAATCGTCAGGCCCCAACAATATTCATCTGGAGGCTCTTAAGACAAAATAGCTCTGCTGTGATGGGCAGTCTCTTGCACAAAGCTTTGTCAGCAGCAGAGGAACAGAAGGCAGCAAAACGGAATGATTTTTTAAGAGGGTTTCAAAGGAGATCCAGGTAATTTCAGAACATTGAATTTGACAATTACACAGTGCTATCAGGAACCGCTCCAAAGAGCGGAGATAGTGGGCACGCACATCTCCCAGAGTGCTTAGGGAAGGCACAGGCAAGAGGGATAAAAACTGCAGCCGGTCCAGAAGAGCTCTGAAATCAGGAATAATGAAAGAGACAAAGCCTCTGCACTCAAGGAGATGACTGACTAAGCGTACGACAGAAGTTGGTACACTTACAAACAGCATGAAGAAAGCGAGTGGGGAAAAAAACCTCTTCACATCTTCTACTGCAACCAGGGCCATCAAATGAGGCAAAGAGGCGACAGAGCAAACAGCGAGGGGGTTCATCACACCGAGCACAGTTAAGCTGTGTATTCTGCACTGGATGATGGAGATGCCAGAGGTTTATAATGGTCAAAAGAGCAACACAAGCTTAAATGAGAAAAATCTGTCAAGGACCGTTCAGCAGATAGCACCCGTGATGCTACAGCTCCCTGAGCTGCAAATCACTCGTGGTTGGGAGTGTATAGGAAAGATCTTTAGGCTACAGGACTCTCTGCTATTCATCTCCTCTGTCCTGACAATTAGCCACTGCCAGAGCCTTGTCCTAACTCACCAGGGCCCTCCCTTCTCACGCTATGCCCTACACAGTGTTGTAACCTGCAAACTTATCTACAGCTCTGCGCATTCAAGTGCCCTTCTATGATGTTCTGCTGTGACCTACACCCAACACCACTCCCATCAAGCCTTTCCTTGAGGGCAACTGATCCAATTCTGCAGCATAAGCCGAACAGTGGGGCACATACTTCATGACGAGCAGCACAACGTGGTGCAAGAACATGGGGGTGGTTTTGTGTATAAATACACACAAAGGCTCACAAGAAGTCTTTGAAATTCTGCTTACATCCCAGTTAGTAACTGATAAAAAGCGACGCAAACAGCGTAATAACCCCGAACGGAACCTGGTATAAATCATACCTGTCAGGATTTTATCCAAAGAGATGTTTCGACTTTTAGCAGAGGGATCGGGGCTGTGGCATTTATATGGAAAACATTTATCAAAGTTCAAACAAATAATAGTTAAAACAGTATTTATTGCTTTAATATTTTTCTAACATCTCTTCGATAATGCAGCACAGGAATAATTGCTGAATGCACTCGAGCATGTTAAGCAGTCCCCAACTACAGCACTTCAAGGCATCACTCTGCGTGGACTCTCTCCTGCGTCAGCCTGCTGCTGCCCATGAAAAGCAGTGCTCCCTGCTTACTGCCAAGCCCCTGAGACTCTCCAGAGCTGCTCAGCAGCAGCCCAGCACCGTAACCTGTCCCGTCAAAATCACCCATCTCCTCGAACGACCTACACAAAGACGAAGACCACTTGGGTCCAGCAGCTCGACCCCTTTTGACCTACGTCTATGAGTGAAACACAGTGAGGCCACTTTACCCAGGCTGTGCATTCCCTAACAGCTCTTTCTCTTTAAAATGTCTTGTACACTTGTGGAGCCATGAACATCAGCACCCAATTCCCTCTAAATATATTTCCCCAGAAATAGGCTCCTCGCAGCTGTGCGATTTCACCTCCTGCTGCAACCGCGAGCACGCAGGCAGAGCCACCCAAGTGGGACAGGCGGGTGCTTAGTAAGGTTATGCTAACTCACTGCAAAGAAATCTTTATTCCCAACCCAGGGAACGACAGTACGACACCTATGATAATACAGGTGACTCACTGGAGAAACCCTAATGGGATTTTTTTTTCCTTTTTAACTATAAAAAAAGGATGGCCTTTTAATTCAGGACTTTAATTTTTCATCTCTATCTTCTAGCTACGATCACGTGGCGCTTCTGACCCCACACACCTCGCTGTGACACCTCTCTCTACAGCTGGAGCTTTTAGGGTGCTTGAGATGCCCAATCCACTCTGCACGAAGAACACAAGACCCTTGGTTTGTAGCAGCAATCTGCCAATGCCATTGCAGACACAACCTGCACAGTGCGTCGCCATGTCACAGGATGCAGAAAGAAAAACACCCGCCTTATTCCTGGGTCACAGCAGCTAATAGCAAGTCTTCATCCACCGTGCCGATAAAACAGATTATCTCGGGAAGCGCTTTCCCAAATGGAATTAGTCACCTGTTATAATTATCTAATCTTTTCAAAAAACTTTTAAGTTAAAAGCATTCACAGAACATTTTCTGTAAGAGCAGTTTAATTAACTTGTGCGACCACGGCTCAGTATTCGTTTTTGTTGACACAGGAAAAGTCCAAGGGGAGCAGAAGCATCACCCGTTTTCTGGTCCGTAACTCAACGTGAATACCTTTGATTACCCTCGTTGTTCCCAGTGAGGTCTGTCTGCAGTAGCTAGATGGTAACTGGGTGGTGGTTCAGCAAGCAGTTCAAAACCTCCAGACATCAAGTGTCTTTCGCTGTGTTGAAGCTGATCTGTCTACTGACATGTAAATATATACATTTATGCACGCGCATGCCGAAGTGCAATGACAGGTTTCCACAGTACCTGCTGAACTAAACTGCTGCTGTGTTCACGCTGTAAAAATACCTCTTCTCCTCGTGCCAAGATCCCCCACTCTATTTTCACACCTCGCTCGGCAACAGGCGATGCTTGCCAGGTGAAGTGTACCAACACCATCCCTTCCAAAAACCCGAGAAGACTCCAGAACACGTGTAAAAACCACCCATCTGCAGCAACAAGCTCTGTTATGAGAAGGATGATTTCTGAGATGGAACCCATGAATACCTGAGACAGCCAGGAAGTCATCAATGGAAGTGATATCATCGACAGCATCCGTCAGCACGCGGACTTGCTTCTCCCACTGCTCTTTGAAGAGATCCATGTTTTCTTGAGCCAGCTTGCTTTGGGGTTTAGCAGCCAGAGCCAGTGCAGCATTAATGACCTGTAAAACACCTCTGGATTTTTAAAACATACCCTGAATGAAACAATTAGTTTCCATATGTTTATCCAAGAGCAAACAAAACAAGTTTAATGAGCTCTCAGGAAGAAGACATGAAAGCGTTTATTCTGTTGCTCTCAGATCCAGCTCACGCCTGCTTCCCCATTTATTATGGTTAGTTACTGCAAATGAAAGCACTGGCAAGTATTCACAAGAGCCAGCTTCACCTGCCTCAAATGCTTGGGTTAAAAAGGTGTTGCTTTCTGAGGGCAGGTTGTGTTGGTAAATATTTTAGACAGGATGACATTTAGGACATTGGAAGCTGCATTTCCTGAGCTACTCACCAGAACCTGAGAAAAAAGGTCAAAAAATGACTAATCCTACACACTCTGAAGTCGAAATAATACGCAAATATAAAAGCAAAGATAAATTTTGTCCTTCTCTTCCTTAAAGCTTCTTACTCTCTTTCGTGCCAGTAATTGTTACCTAGTGCCTTGAGGTTTCTGTTAGGGCTGTGGAAGAGCCAGATGAGCCAAGGAATGGGAGGAGAAAACAGTATTCGCTGCTCCTCCTGAACACCGCCCCACAAACTGCCTTCAAACCCTATGCACTTAATCCAGAGTCTTGTTTTCCTAAGCAGAACAAATGCCACACATACTGCTGGGTAACAAAATTTATGCTGTGCCAACTAATTGGTCAGTTATGTGACCGGAAAAGCCTCCTTGGGTGTGGGGAGGGAGCAATCCCGAAAGCCTGCCCCTGTTCTTGCTGTGCTGCGCTCCAGCAGAATGACCTGGAAACAGGCCAGGCGTGAGAAACCATCCGACGCCAGCCCGACACAGCGATCCTAACCTCGTTTATAAGCACCAGAGAGTTTGAGCTAATTAACTTCTAAGTTCAATGGGTAATTTTTCTTTTCCACTTTAGGGTTGTATTAATTTCACCAAGTTGCCGAACAAACCACGCCAGCACCAGATGTTCCTGGGTTTCCAAAATCTACTTTCCCTACCTGCTTCATTAACAAGTGTCACAAAGCATTTAAAGAAATATATAACTCACTAAACGTGGAAGTGATGGCGATGTCAAACCTACCATGGTGGCAATGAGTGAATCAGGCAGGAGAAGGAGGCTGATTCACCCGAGGGATGCTAGAAATGAGCAGCAACTGAGGAAATCCACAGAAAAGCTGTATGGCTGCTCTCCACACCACCGTCCTGCCTCTGGGGATGGAGGCCACAAGGCCTGTTCAGGTGACCTGCGGATAACCTGCGGTAAGGACAGTGTCCCTGCCCTTCAGGAAGAACGTGGGGTCCTCTGCTGCTCCTCCTTCTTCAGACCAGCCACCGAAGTCACACTTTGTGTGTCAGCAGCTCCAGTGATCTGGGTGTCCCTTCAGAGAGAGACCTGCTGCCAGCCACGGTCCATGGTGCTCTGCTACCCTCACTCACGCTGCCTCTTAGTATCATGGTTCTCAAGTGCCAAAAGGCCCCAAAAAGCCTTGCAACACCTAAGGAAATGATGTTTAAAAGTTTAAAATGAAAGAGAAACAGAGGATTTCAAAAGGGAAACCCTGTTCCCTGCTCAAGTTCCTGCTTTGTAAGTCTAGTCACTGCCATTTCTTGCCCTGGTCTGATCGGTGCAATGAATCATCCACCAGTCAATCAAAAACCTGATCTCCAAATCCAAATAAAGTGCCCTGGAAATGAAAAGGGTAAACCAGACAACACTCCAGAAATCCACTTTCAGCTTTTATCCTGCTAGGAACTGTAACTACCAAGACAGAGAGGATGGCGATACCAAGGGTTAGGACATCTTCTGCTGCTCCCCTCCAGCTGCCCCAGCCCATTTCAGATATGAAAACATCCCTGAAGCACTGAGACAGGTCAGCATCAATGCCAAAGGAGCATATGGCCTGCGTACCTGGGTGATGTACATTTGGACAGCAGCATCTGTCTGAACAATTTATCTTTGTCAACCGCACACATCCAACCCCCAGACACCCACTTAAGCAACTCTTCATACGTAATGGAAGAGCTGTCATAGATAGAAGGCTCTGCAAGTGTTCAACAAACTCAAACAGGACATCAGCACCAAATCCAACTGCAGGGGACACGAGCTCCATCATCCTCCCAACAGGCAGCTTGTTCAACTGAAAAAACACCTTTTTTTTGGTATGCTACAACAAAAAAATCACATGGCCAAGGCAAACGCACTGAAACACCAGCCAAGCCAAAGCAGCATATAAGATCTCCCTTACAAGCAGACATGCCTTGCACCTGGAAGGCAGGCAGTGGTGCTAGGGATGGGGACAACCTGGTGGGGAAAGAGAAGGCAATCAGCTGTCAGTGGGGAGCTAAAGACAAAGCTACAGCTTAGGGAACCCATACAGCATGTGTGTGCTGAGGGAGGAGTTCAAGGCAGCAGATATAGCTCAACAGTCCTTCCCCATTGCACAGAATCACAGAACTGTACGGGTTGGAAAGGATCTCAAGAGATCATCAGGTACAGCACACGCTGTCTCCACATGCACAGTGGCTCCAATGCTCAGTTCTAGCGGGAGGGATCAGACCCTCTGCCCTGCCAAGTATGTACAGCTTTGTGTTTACAGGAGCAAGCTGTCCTGGACATGTCTCACACAGCTGCTCGGGGTAACGTCCCAGGGATGACGGACAAACTCCTGCAAACCATGTATCTGAGGAAATCTACTCCTCCAGCATGCCTGGTCTCCAATACAGAGTGACTGATTTCTTTTCCAACAGATGCTTAGATAGACGTGGGAAAAGGACAGGGATGCTGGATCTTAAATAGTCTGTGTATATAGCAGGACCATGATTCATTTATTATCTAAAAATGAACACCGGAGGGGGGGAAGGAACACTTATACACAGCTTCTTCTCCAAAACCCACGAACCATTAGGCAATTACTTTAATACATGAGTAACTCTTACAGGAAGGAGATGTGTATATATATATATATATAAAAAAATAATATTTTAAAAAAATAGGAAGAACATGGCCAGACTACCTGAAATGTAGCTGCTTCCATGTAAAACATTTGGCACTTTCAGGGAAATATTCTGCGTTTCAGAGCTTCTCCAAGTGCTGCCAGAGCTCTGTGATCACAATGACTCACTGAAGTCACACAAAGGAAAGAATCAAACAGGGACATTTTGAGACTATCCAGAAGGAAATGAAGCATGGCAAGAAAACACACTATTTTTATCGGTGCTTTGTTTCATGTAGCAATTGCAATGTTCAAGTCAGACAAGCCCAACGCTCAATAACGCGGTTCCAGCGAGTTACTTGGAGCCGTTCTCCTCCTCCTCGCAGCTTCCCGCGGCAGCAGCCAGGGCTTGGCAAAGTACACCCCGAGAGCAGGCAGGCTTAGGATTCAACAGACTGCCAACTGAGGTCTCAATCTGTACCTCAAACCCTCTTCTTGCATTGTTCAGGGGGAAAAACTGCTTCTTTTTAATTTTGTTTCCCCTATTGAAATTAAAGATGCCAGAGTGAGTGTACAAGGTTATACCTTTGCAGGGCAGGATGCTCCAAGGCTCCCTGAGAGTGACTTCTGCCAGGGTTACAAGGTGCAGCTGCTTTGTCCAGAGGCTCTCACAGCTCTTCCAGGGCAGAAAACACCTTCACCTTAGACAGACTTGTGGGCAAACTAAAGCCACTGGGTCACCGAGCATTAAATCTTTTTAGGCTTCATTCAGAATGGTTTCCAGACTCACTGCCACAGCATCCCCGTCTTAAAGACTGAGACTACAAGAACGCTCTTGTAGATGGTGGTGTTCCTAGAACAGTTTGTAGGACACGTGGCTGGCAATGCCAAAAGAAGAAACATCACCTGGAAGAAGAAAACTGCTACCTCTTTTACTGTGCGTTGCAGTCCCTCCGTGTTGCACTGTAACAGAGCCCAGCATGCAGGCTGGCTGTGAGCATGCGTGGGTTTGTTCAATATGGACTTGTTGCTCTTTCTAACTTTGCCCTTTCCTCCAGCACTGGTTTTGGGATGCCAATGTGGCACATCAAGGACGGGTTTTTCAGATTCAAGAGCTCCAACCCAAACGCCCAGCGCTCTCCCCTCTCCTCACTCTGCAGGCCCTATGTCACTCACTTGCTTTTGTTTTTAAAAAACTATCTCGATTTACCAGCTTTCTTCTGGCACTTGGGTATGAGTTGAACAGTAGCTCTGTGGCCTTCAAGTCCAGGCTACCTTGCATTCCTTAAAAAAAGCTAATAAACAAGCCCCCAGCCCTCAGCTATCATCTCATGGGCTGAAGGGACACGCACAAACCAAGCCCCAGCTGGGATGTGAAAACCAGCTTTATTCTGGAGTAGGAGAAAGGGCTCTGGGCAAGCACAGTGCAGGAGCACACTTGCTTTGGGAAGCAGATCCAAGAGTGAGCATAGGCAGAAACAACAAGCAGAATGCTCAGCCAAGGCCCAGGAGAAGTGGTCTCTTGCTCAACCTGGCACAGCAGTGGTTGCACCATGTAATGCCCTTCATCTTTTCTCTTCCATTGCTGCCTCACAGAGCGCTCCAGTGATATGGAGGGTGTAAAGCAGGAGCAAAACCCTGATCCTCAGATCACCGAGCTTTGCAAACGGTCACCAGCTGGACCCATGACCTTGCCCCAGAGCTGCCACACCAGCTCCCCATGCCCAGGCAGAGTTTAATGCCCGAATTTTTCTGCATCAAAGACTGCAGAGCTTGCTTACTGCCACTTTGTAAGAAGCTGCTCATAATCTGATTTTACATATGCCAGATGCCAAAGTTACCTCCAGCATTCGCCCTATTCATGTCTCCTTCCCTGCTCCTAATTGCATTTTACTCTGAGTAGAAAACTGGTCCGTGAGCAGGACATTTAAGTCGCTTCCAGTTAGATCCAAGCCCAGGTTTGCATCCACATGTCTATGTGTGCTAACCCTCTATGTACTTCAATACAGCAAAAAGCACTCTGCAGGCTCTGATGAGCTGAAATGCCTGGAAGCAAAACATACAGAAGATTGTTTTGCACTTTCTCCAGCTGTAATGGCAGTGACCAGCCAGCGCACGTGGGCTGATGCACCGCAAGAAGGAGAAGTTTCCTTTGATTTCCAATACTTTGTTCCACTGTATAAAAGGTACTTTGAGCACTTTCCCTTCTGCACAGAGCGACTGCGGGCATCTCTGCAGAGGTATTTATTCACGTTGGTACGGTGCTATGATGACCCAGAGCTTTGCCCTTTACCAGAATAATATGACCTTTTCCAGTTCAGCATATACTACTGTCAAATTATTGACTATTTGCATACTGTGTATAATTACCATACCAACTTCCCCAAACATGGCAAAAGCCTTTTTGTTTGCAGCTGAGGACTGACATTACAGGGCCACTCGATGCAGGGAATTTTCATGCCGTTTGTTTTGGTGTCCAGCTGTGTCGCTTCCTTTTGCATTTCCCTGACTTCAAGTGCTGAAGCTTTGGGAGTTTCAGGGACTCAGCCACTGCACTCCCCAGATCATACTGTGCCTGTGATGAAAACACAGGCTCCTGACACACTAATATACCTCGTTCTACAGGACCAGAACCCCCTTCTCCTGTTTTTGCTTCTTTTTAATGTAGAAGGAGCTGCTCGAGTTTCTAACACTGGTTCTTTGATGGCCACTCCTGTCCTGTGCTGGCTCTTCTTCACAGGCTGTGTGATACAAAGCTGCAAGCCAAGTGTTAAGATTTTTTATATAAGTATTCCTACTCAATGCCAATAAAACGTTTCAAGCACCTGTAATTAAACAGTCTGGAGACAGATCTGCTAGTTAGTGCCTTCAAAAAAATCTGACAATCTTTCAAAGAGAGGAAAAAAGGGGACAATTGTTCAGTATGAAATTTTTACTGCAAGAAAAATGAAGTTATCTCCTTTCTCCAGCAGCCACTGAGGAACTGGGGGTGACTGCGGACTCAAAGAGGAGAAAAGCCAGCAGGACAGGGTTGCTTTGGCTCATCTGAGAGGGTGGGCTGCAGGGGGGTTGTTTCTCTGGTGGCACAAGTCTTGTTTGAAAGTTTTTGTGTTATTTGGAGCCTCTACATGGGATTCATTCCACTTTGGTGTTTTGTCTGTGTGGCAGGAGGTGGGATCAGCATATGTAACCATCTGCCTCATCAGAAATCTATAGGCAACAAATTGCTTTTCAAGCAGTCCAAAGCCAGAACGTAAGGATGTGGAACACCAGTTATTAAACCAAGACGTTAATGTGAGAAGAGCCAATTTATTCTTATTAAGAATGTCATTTAATCCAAGAATTATCTGGAGGCTGTTTAATGGGCAACACTCCCTTGAGTGTGCAGGAGACGATGAGCTCCACTAAACATGCCGTCTGTGCCGAGGTAGGTCTGGAGGGAGCAGGGAAAGGACAGGCAGAGACGCTGCCCCATGCCCTCCTGAGGCTTCTAAGGAGGGTGAACGATTGAGAAAGGCAGCTGGCACCGGCTCAGAAAGAGCCCTGCCCTGCAGAAGAGAAGGTCCAATGTCTCCAGGGAGGTGGGGGTCTACCTGCTTCTGCAATCTGCTTCGCAGATGTTCAGTCTCAAGGACAGTGGGCTCCAGCTTTTGCTGGCAGAAGTGAACACTCAACCTGATGGAAATTCCAATCCATCATTATTTTCTGAAATTCCCAGCCTCCCTGCAATTAGGTTAGAGGCCTACAGATGAACTTCACAGAGGCTTTAAAGAGCGAGAAAGTCAACAGAGAGCTGGGAAAAGCAGCTGCAAGTGACAGCAGACTGTCACATCAAAAGGCTGGAGCAATACTCTTTCCTTTCAAGAGCCGTACTGGGGCATTTTCACTGTTGCTTTCTAAACACCTACTACAGCTTGTAGGAGCAGGAAACACTCCCATGGTTAAGCTCCCTTCTCAGACATCTTTAATTCAAAATGCTGTTACAAAACAGCTTTCGCAGGCTCCCCAAGCAAGTACTTCTTGGAAGCAGAACTCAGAAGCCAGAGTTATGAGCGAGGATCCAGGTTTTCAAGTCGAGATAAACAAAATCTTTCACTAATTTACCATTGGCAAGCTCTCTGTTTAGCAAGAAGGCAAAGAAAAACTTCCCCTGGCGCTCTGCTAGGCAAATGGAAGCACAGGCAACTATTCCAAGCATTTCACAGCAGTATTTTTCCACTTCCATTATGAAAGCCATCTTAAGCATTCTTAAAAAGCATCGAACCATAGTGATGGAGGCCTTTTGCTCCTTCACCTGAACCTACCACAGGCAGGCATGTTTCCCCTGCCGCCTGGCAAGGTGTTGAGCTGCAGGGAACTCTGGTGAGATGGTGGACAAAGTTGTTTTGTTTCAACATACAGGTTTTCAGCAACACATGACTTCAAAAGGAGAATTCAGGCAGGCTTGTGAGGCACAGGTTCAAGAACAAAAGCACCAGTGGTTCCCTAATGCTGCCTTATTTCTCCCCAATAAACCCAGCCTAGTGCAAATCACCCAGGTGGGTACTACGGAGCACACACAACTCCTCCTGACATTCTGACATCTCCTGCGCTGTCACGGGGAGCTCTAAACACCACATTAAGTCTTCAACTTCTCATTAATTTCTGCGTTAACTGGCTGGGGACACACAGAGAGGAAGGATGCTGTTATGCTGGAGGATGAGCGAATTTCAGTACCGTAGCCCTGCTATACAGATTTAACTGCTTGGTCTTGTAGAGACTTTTCAGTCTTCCACATCTTCTTTCTCCTCAAAGAATGAAACTTCAAACCCAATGTGGTGTGAACACACGGGTCACACTGGCAACAAATGACTCCTTGTCTGTGCTGATAAACCCCCAAGTTATCCCTACCCAGTCTGAAGTGTTACACGCTCCTTACTCCTGCTGATGGCTCAAAACAGCCAGTTATGGCAGGGGAACAAATGACCACTCTACTTGAGACCCAGCTTTTGTAATTAACCCCACTGCCTGGTTTCTGCAGAAATCATTCCTCAACCAGGAGCTCCCCACGCCCAGAACGGCTACTACTCAGCTACTGCAGAGGTTACCTGGTACTCGAGTGCATTAAATTTCAGTTTCATCCTTCCAACTGCAGCAATACCTTGAATTAAACTGCATACATTGTATTGCTGTGTGATAATGATACATTCACTCGAGTTTCAGAGACTATTGTAATTACTGACTGACTTGACTCACTTTGAATCCTGCATCTTTCTGGGAAAATACCATCTTAGGAGAAAAAAAAGGCAGATAATGTTGGATTAAGTCTGTATTTTACGCCTAATTCACACATTTCTTCAGTACAGCCACCTAAAAGGATTCAAGAAGCAGCTGTGAATCTCACCACGAATAAGCTGTAAAATAAACAGATAATGGCCTAAAAAAGGAAACAAAATCCCACCACGCTGTCCTTTCCATTGAGAAACATTTCAAGACTGTGGAGAATAATCAAAGTTTGGGGACCATTCAGTAGTAGGGTTGAGGGGGATGAGAGCGTGCTGCGCCACTCAGACTGGCATGAGGCAAACTTCTGGATAGTTAGGGGAAAACACAGATGCCATTTGTAAAACAGTTTAGACAAGTGCCCCTAATTATCTCTCAGGACTCACAATGTAGTTAAATATTCTTAAGAGTATTAAGGAACCAACCAAGGAACACGTAACGTAACATCAAAGCACTCTTCCAAGTGCTAGGAGCAGCTATAGTGTTATTTACTGATCTCTTGGTGACAGCTCTGAAATTAAGGCAAGGCTGCTCAGCAGAGCATCTAAACTGTAAGCTCAAATGTTCTGATGTGTGACCCCCAAAAAGCCACAATCCACCAGTTCTCACCCCTGTCCATTCATAGATAATCAAAGGTTCCAATGGGTGTTCCATGTATTATCCATAATGCCTGAAGTCAAAGGTTAACAGCTGCACTCCAGCAGATGTGACTACAGTTTGCTGACTACTGACTACAGTTTGATAATTATTTTATACTGGCTATTCTGATGTTTGTTTATAAAGGAGTAAATTTATTTGAATAGGCAGTTGTTGGAAAGCCCATGATAGGAGAGTTTGAAATACGCACCATTTCAGCAGTGGGGAGGGAGAAACACCCTCACAGACCTGGACAACTACCAGAAATGTTTAGATACAAATTAAAACTAACTTTAAGATTATTATTTTCAAAAGCACTGGCATTTGTTTGAAACAACATTAGACACCCACATTCTTGGACATTAAACAAAGTTACATCCAGCCTAGCTGGTTACTTTAGGGAAAAGCAAGCCCTTATACCAGAGAAGTGGTACTTTTAAAAGCTTTTTCTTCCACATGCTTGATTCCAACTAAAACCCTGACCTTTGGTTTTAACAAACCATACAGACCCCTCACCCCAAATGCAAAGAACCACAGAAATCCACCCTGGGATGACAGAAAGCCTCCTAGATGGTAAGTAATGCTTTATCTCCTTATCTCCACCTTTTGCCCCAAGATTCCCCTACCTGCTGAGGTGGGAGCAGGTGAACATAACCTTTCTTCTTTTCAACTGGCTTCAAGATGACAAACTTATAAGGGAAAACCCAAACAAATTCCAAATAATCCTTAGACAACACACCTTACTTTCATAGCATACCATTAGACCTATTTTTAGTATCTATTTTTCATTAGCTCCTTGTTACTGACAACAGCTTATTTGTGTGTTTTAGATTTGAAATTCCCATTGCTTTAAAGAAATGTAAAGGACAAGAATCGACAGTGCCCTGTAGTTGTCAGGGGTCATCCAGGTATTCAGCTGTCGACATTTAAAACATCAGGGCTGTCAAAATGGAAGAGGAGAGTCTAGTGCTTATGTAAACTTCATTTCCTTATTTTTGTTATAAAATTATTAATTAAAAGGTAGCCTCAGCCAGGTTCAAACACAGGTAGCCAGCTTCCTCTGATCCTACTCTATTGAGAAGACTATATATAAAAAAAAATATTTATGGGTGTATTTATATTCTACTCTGGCAAAAAAACTAGTCTATCTATAACCCATCCTACAGCGTGCACAGGAGCAGTGGGAGTGTCTTCACAAGACATCTTCCTTCAACACAAATGTGCACAGCAAACCCCTGAAGCTTCACCAGTTTCCTCTCCTGCAGGTTACTGGAATACCCTGCCCAAATGAGACTAGAGCTGTTATGGAAGAGTAAGACCCCTTCATATCACTAATCACTTTGTCATGTATTATAAAGTTGCTAAGTATTGATGCCTACACCACATTCCATTCTCTACATATATTAAAGTCAAGTTCTGCAGCAAACCCATAGACAGCCACAGCCACTACGAGGCCAGGACAGGTACTGGGCAGGACCAGCTGCCCAACTTATTCAGGTACATCTTGTTCTTACACTCTTCATTACCTGGGGACACAGGGCTTCGAGCTGGCTGGCTGACATGCGAACCAATTTCACGCCTTCTTCGTTGTTCGAGATGGAACAGGCCAAGTTGGCAACCTGTGTCAGGGAGAGAGAAACCAAAACACAATTAGGTTTTATTTCCCTCTGCAGGAAACCTTTTACCAGTGACCAGTAACCCACCATGAAATGCAAAGCATCCACACTCGTTCATTTCTAAGCTGCTAGTGATATCTGTTCCTTCCCAAGCTGTAAAATGGTAACACAATGGATCATAAAACCAGTCGTTCAACCAGGACAGACAGGCCATTGTTATGTTCACACCAGTAAACTGTACTAGAGCATCACTGGCAGCTCTTGAAGTTACAGTAAAAAGGCCCGTTCCCATTCGAGTGAGACAGCAGCAACCACATAATGAAAACTAAAATCCAATCAAGCTCCCATGCACCTGAGAACTGTGTATTCTGATGTCCATGGGCAGAGGGATGCTTTCTTTTCCTGGGAAGATTTCTGCATTCTCCCGCGTGTCAACCCACAACGACTTGGAAGCCCATCAAGCAGTGCTCCTACAGTGGTGGTGCAGAGCTCAAGCTGTTGCACTGGTGTTGCAGGGAGCACACCTCTGCGATGGGATACGGGTGCTCGAATGCACTGGCTTAGACTACTCAGCACACTTCTTACCTAGCCAAAGGCCGTGGTACAGGCAGGTGTCCCTCCAGCCCCCCATTCATCACACAAACCCATTTGCTGGTGCAGGTGATCTTGAAAGTCCGTCCAAAGTGTGAACAGTCTTTTATGATACTAAAAACTTTACTCCAAAACCTTGACCTATTGCACAGCAGCATCTTTAACTAGGTCATCTTGAAACAGAGGACCTTTTGTAAATACCTGCCTTTTAAGAGCCTGCAGGACGGGGACAGCAGAGAAGTTTTTGGTAATTGAAGCTATTCCTCCTATCGGAGCTACTCTCAGGGGAAGGAACTCTGAAGTAAGTTACATTTCTTAGTTGACAGGTGAATGACAAGCATGTTATTCTGAGCCATTTGAACACAGAAAGCTGTAAAAATAGCACGAAGTGAACTGAGATGAACACTGAGTACTGTCCTTTCCGAGACAGAGCACCCCGCCAATCCCAGCGCTGAGCGTGCTGGAGAAGCATCGTCACAAGCCAGCAGATGCTTGGTAACACCAGCCACTCAGATTTCTCCGTACACTCTTTGCTACAAGCTGGGGAAATTCCACTCTCCCTTTAATTAAACTACCCTGCACATTCATATACAAGTCGCTTTTGGAGTAGTATCTGCAGCCTTCCCCCTCCCCAAACCATTCCCTTATGACAGATGTTCCCACACGGAATACATTACTGTCCCACAAACCATCAACCACACGCCAGTATATCTGAACAGTGTTCTTCATCAATCTCATTAATTTTGGGACCAAGAAGCAAGTTCCCGTTGCAAAACACCCAGGTTCTTCCTCTCTCCAGCTCCACGTCACATTACAAAGGACAAAAAGGGGTGCTCTGTCACAGAGAGAGGGGCGTTTCTGATGCCACCAAGTAACTAGATGTAACAGCATCTATTTGGGTGGAAATGAACTGAAGTTGAGGGAAAGGCTGTGCAGCATCAACAAGACATAGGAAAAACCCTGCCAGCTTTAAAGAATATTTGTGTCCTGTTCCTCAAGTTTCTTTTCTACTAACCTTTGCAGACAAGACCTACATACTAAGAGGTGGAGTTGCAGTAAGTCTCCGGATCACGAAGGGTTGTGCAGCTTGCACCCAGCTTACCAAGGCTCCTTCCTCCCTCCCTGTTACGGCATTTGCTGCAGTCTCCAGCTCAGTTCCTCTCCCTGCGACACCAAACAGCTGTACCCTTGATAACACCTTATCAGGAAGGGATTTCATTCGGAACACAGGGGTTGGGTTTTATCCCTGAGTATCTGGCATGCCTTAAACCCTTAGTTCTCAGCGAGCCGTGGTATATTATGCTTTTGTTTAGAGGCTCAAGAAAAATCAAGAGACAATAAGATGCCGTGATTTAAAAGTCAAATAAAGATTTTGCTGTTGCTTTAAGCACAGGTCATATTTTTGAGAAACACCCGTTTGCCAATATTTTTATGGTCCATATTTTCACGTCATCTCTGCCTCCGTGGCAGCAGTTACAATCTCTAGGAGAGAGAAGAACACAAAGCTCTATTGAGTAGGGGCTGAATAAAAGCGACATTGAAGCACTACAAAATCAGCCTCTCCGATATCTGGAGATGTTGTGCTCTCTCTCAAGCCAAGTGTGATGAATCAAGCGCACAGAAACCCCGCTCTGTCTGAATACAGAGAGGCAAAGAAGTTGATAATTGAGTGTCCCCGCCAAGGGACGATGAAATTTTGCTTTTTTGCACAGTCATTTTTGAACAGTCATTTTTCTTCTGAATACCTCACTGATGGCAATTCTTCTTTAGAAATTGCCCGACCGGGACTGCCAACCCCTATGAAAGAAGTGTGTGTGCTTCCCTGACTGAGGGTCTTTGGCAGTTTAAGACAATCCAACTGTTGGCTGCTACATCCCATCCTACTGCTGCGTCTCCAAATCTCAGCACTTCATTTCAGCATGCTTGTCCAAAAGAAAGCTATTCGCTTTGGCAGATTAGTTTCTCTGCCAGATTAACACACAGAATTCCCAGCAAACTATTTGCTGAGCATCGGAGAGAAGCAGGGATGTGGCGGCAGCGGAATCGACTTCAAAATCCTGCAGACGCAGCCTTGAATCCGCAGTGATCGCTGCGCCCACCGGCAGACTCTTCCATACTGTTAGAGAACTCTCACAAACCTCCTGGAATTCAAAACTTAAGAAGTGCTTTGTCAACTCATTCATCAAGTTGGGAATGATGTTAGAGGGAGGTATTTTAAATCAGCCTTAATTATCAGGCGCTTTATAGCACGGATGCTCAAGTCGCATCTAACAGCTGAGGCAGATGGGTGGATGATTAAGAAATTTAACTTTAAAGGTATTTGAAAGAGCCCATCATCAGTAACTCCTGTGTGATACTGGAGAGGTGGCTTCCCACTCCCTATCTGCAGAGAGGACCGTGTACCGCCAGCCAGTTGTTGGACAGGTACACTTAACACAGAGGATTTTGGAGCTGAGATGAGGAGCAGCTAAAGCAAAACTGGTTTTAAAGCCCACAGAATGCTCAGAAATCGTGCATTTCTAGAAGTACAGTAAGAGCACCTCAAGCAAACAAAAATCCCCCTCAATCAGATGTAAATGACATCGTTTCTCCGTGCCTCCCACAACACAGCTGACTGACACTGTAAGTGGCCAGGCTTCCTTTAGAGGAAGGTGCTGCAGAGTAAAACCCCAACCACAGTCCCACTTCATGTGCTCATTCTCATCAAGCCCTGTACAGAAACACTCCTGGCACAGGCAAAGGAGACACAAAATAATAACAAATAACGTGCAATCTCTTGGAAAAAACTAACTACACATCAGGAATGAAGATGAGGGAGCAACCAGGCTGGTACGACTCAGAGATACCTCTCCCAGCACTGACAGAGCAATTTAAAGTATCTTTTTGCTGCAGTACCAAAGCTTTCTTAGCTCACTGACATACAACCACACCCCAGAGATGTCTTCGTGTATCCCAAAAGTCAGGATGGACACAAAGTAGCTGCTGCTGTTTAGAGGACCAAGCTTAACTCTACCCCAGTGCCAAATGCACTGAGCATTCGCGAGATGCACATGGACACAGCCACTTCTACGGACCGAGCTGGGGAACTGCTGCCCAGGAAAGCTCAAACCTGGGTGAAACGTGCTGGGAAGCGGCTTTCAAGCATAGATCGGTTTCGAAACTCAAATCTGATCCATGTTATCAGTGACATCAGAGCACTGCAATATGAGGCAATGCCTTAGGAGGAGGCATTAGTCAGCTGGTCCCTTCTAGAGGTGGGCACCACCTCAGTGCAGAGGGTCCATCAGGGCTACAGTACTGTCACAGGGCAGTATAATTCCAAGATTAAAAAGATAAAATGGTGCCATCTATCACAGAGTGGTTCCATCCCAAATCCTAGTTATTTAGAGTCTCCAGAATTTACTAATTTTACATCAGGACAAATCTTGATGTTTCTAAAACATTTTTTCCTCCATCAGCAACAATTTGTCAGCCTGTATCTGTGCCAGCATCTGTTGTAGACAACTGCCTTCTCTGACAACAGGCAGGTGTGGTACCTCTTTCACCTGAAACGCTTCTTTGTAACTTGAAATTAGTCCAGATCACAGAATCACAAAATCACAGGGGTTGGAAGGGACCAACCCCCCTGCCAAAGCAGCTCCCCAGCTCATATTGCACAGATAGGCACCCAGACGAGTCTTGAATATCTCCAGAGAAGGAGACTCCACCACCTCCCTGGGCAGCCTGTCCCAGGGCTCTGGCACCCTCACTGTGTAAAAGTTCTTCCCCATGTTGGTGCGGAACTCCCTGTGCTCCAATTTACAGCCATTGCCCCTTGTCCTGTCTCCACAGACACTGAAAAGGGGTTGGCCAATTCCCCCTGCATCCCATACTTAAGATATTTATAAACATTAATTAGGTCCCCCCTCAGTCTTCTTTTCTCCAGGCTGAACAGCCCCAGCTCACTCAGCCTTTCCTCATACGGGAGATGTTCCAGGCCCTTAATCACCTTTGTAGCCTCCGCTGGACTCTCTCCAGGAGATCCCTGTCTTTTTTATACCAGGGAGCCCAGAACTGGACACAATACTCCAGGTGGGGCCTGACCAGGGCAGAGTAGAGGGGGAGGATCACCTCCTTAGACCTGCGGGCCACACTCTTCCTGATGCATCCCAGGATCCCATTGGCCCTCTTAGCCACCAGGGCACACTGCTGGCTCATGGCCAACCTGTCATCAACCAGGACCCCCAGGTCCTTCTACACAGAGCTCTTCTCCAGCAGGTAACCCCCAGCCTGTAGTGATACAGACGGTTATTCCTCCCCAGGTGCAAGACTTTACACTTGCTTTTGTTGAATTTCATCTGGTTTCTCCCTGCCCAATGACAAAGGAGCTGTATCTCCCAGCAATTCAAACACTACAGCAGCCTCAGCTACACAAGATTGGGGTCATCGCTACGCTCCTTAAATTGCACCAGGAGAAAAATTCCAAAACACTGCCACAGCTCCCACCCCATTAAACTTCCTCTCTGCACTGACACCCCAGCTTAGGCCGTGGGGTCACTTTACATAGAGGTGTTTATTAAAGGAGGGACAAATTGCTTTTTCAATGAGACCCCAAAAAAGAACTACAAGAGGCCAGCTAGAGCCACGATCTCTAACACATTACATCTCCATTTTCCTGGATTTCAAAGCCCACCACTGCCAGTCTGTAGGAAAGTCTTTGCTCTGTGCACCTGGGCTGACCTCAGGGAAGCACCACTGAGTTTTTCATCCCCATTTAGAGGTCATGTCTTCAGGACAGCTCCTTCAGAAAGTCAAATCCAAAAGACATCCTACATGGGTGCTGGGTACAACCACCCAGCAGTGGTGCCACCCACCTGTGGCTCCGTAATCTATTGCTGTGCAGCTTTAAGTGGTCGGAGCTGCTTCTGCCACACAGAATTGGTTTAAACGAGGGTGATGCAGGAGACACACACCCCCCAACTGAGTCCTAAGAGTCCAGACCCCCTAGTTGGAAACTGCAGTTGTACAAACAGCATCGCAGAAGTAGGAGTTTTCAGATGGTCTCAGGATCAAACACCTGCCCTTTACAATGTAACAACCAGTATGCTCTCCTAACTGGTGATCCCAAACCCTCACACAAAAATAACACACCCCACATACCCACAGACACTGGGAATCTCAACACAGAAACAGGGCTTTTTCAAAGGTGTTCCTGGCATTTTGATTTCTGATTAAGCTTCAAAACTTCAGCTCCTTGTTCTATAGGTATTTTTGCTTTTCATTTACAGTTTCCCTGGGAATTAAAATTCCCACTTTTAAGTGCCTTTAAATCACTTTAAAAAAATAAATCAAAAAGCACAGACAGACAGCCATTCAGCATCTTCCTCTTTAGAACCTACTAAAGGAAAGTGTAACTGATAACCTCACAGAATTCAGACTCAGCATATGGAACATCTTCCTCCCCCATATTGAGAAAACAGTCCAGATCCACTTCATGATGGGCAGAGCCCAGGAAATTAATTTATCTGCAGAAACAACTGTTCTGGCAAGACTAAGTGGCAACTGAGGACTCTCAAAAGAGATGTGTCAATTATGTCATTCCCATCCCTCTTAAGAAAAGGCTTTATTATTCGCTAATCACAGAACCACAGAATCCCCAGTTGGGGAAAGACCTTTAAGATCGAGCCCAACTGTACTCATCCTCTGCTAACCCATATCCCTGAGCACCTCATTCACCCATCTGTTAAACACACCCAGGGTCAGTGACAGCCCCTCCCTGGGCAGCCTGTTCCAGTGCCTGATGACCCTTTCGGGGTCAAAGCTTTTCCCTAATGTCTGCTCTGACCCTGCCATGGCACAGCTCGAGCTCGTCCCCCTTGTCCCATCACCTGTCACCTAGCTGAAGAGACCAACCCCCACCTCTCTGCACCCTCCTGTCAGGTAATCATAGGCAGTGATTAGGTCTCCCCTCAGCCTCCTCTTCTCCAGGCTGAACACCCCCAGCTCCCTCAGCCACTCTTCGGAAGGTTTGCTGCTCTCCAGACCCTTCCCCTGCCTGGTTGCCCTTCTCTGGACACACTCCAGGGCCTCAATGTCCTTCTTATGGTGAGTGGCCCAGAACTGAACCCAGCACTGGAGGTGCAGCCTCACCAATGCCATACAGGGGCACAATACCTGCCCTGGCCCTTCTGGCCACGCTGTGTCTGACACAAGCCAGGATGCTGCTGGCCTTCTTGGCCACCCGGGCACGCTGCTGGCTAAGCCTGTACATTATTAATTCGCTCGTACACTACAGTATTTGAGCCGAATGCGAGCGTTTCAAGGCCCGTCCCAGCCCGCACTGTGTGAGGGAGAAGCCTGCACTACACTGCCATCCTACAAACACACTAGTTTCGCAGAGGCATAGCTAATTATGAATTATGCAAAACAGTTTTCACTTCTTTAATGCATGGAGGGATGGCAGGAGGATTTCGGTTCGAGTCCACAGGGACTCTGGAACAAGTCACCAGGAGTCATGTTGTGACTGCTCCGTGATTTTACGGCTTCGGGAGTGGGGAGCAGCTGCAGCCCCGCAGAAGGTGCCTCACAAGAGCTCACTCTGGGCAAAAGAGTCCTTCTGAATTCATTTACAGTAGTTAAAATCTTTAAATAAAAGCCACCACACACCCAAAACCTCTGGAAGCAAAGCGCTGATGGGAACAGTGGGCTGTAACTGAGGTAACTGCTGCTTCCTGAGCTCTGCAACCTCACGCAGAAGATGAGAGCAATTCTTAGCTCAACTCTGGTTATAAACACATGGAGGGGGAATCACTGCTAGGCAGAACAGTGCTGGCAAGCAAAACGCTTCCTTTTTTGACTCAAAAGTTTTAGACAATGAGAAACAAGGGGTTTGGGGGTTTCATTTCAACAGGCTGGCAGCTGGCTGAAAGAGGATGGAGACCAGAGGCCGTACACTGGGTACCTTCTGCTCCCTAAAGCACAGAGGCAATTAGAACCATAGAATGTGTTGGGTTGGAAGGGACCTTTAGAGGCCATCTAGTCCCACCCCAGCAGTGAGCAGGGACATCTACACTAGATCGGGTTGCTCAGAGTCCCATCAAGCCTTAGAGCTCCAGAGATATCTCCAGGGATGGGGCCTCCACCACCTCTCTGGGCAACCTGTGCCAGGGATCTACCACCCTCAGAGTGAAGAACTTTTTCCTGATACCCAACCTAAATCTCCCCTTTTCAAGTTTAAAACCATCACCCCTCATCCTATTGCTCCAAATCCTTGGGAACAGTTCTTCCCCAGCTCTCCTACAGGCACCTTTCAGGGACTGGAAGGCAACTGTAAGGTCCCCTGGAGCCTTCTCTTCTCCAGGCTGAACAAACCCAATTGCTCAGTGTTTTCGTGGGTAATCACCTTCCTTCTGGGATCAAATCTCAGAACATGCACCTTTCATGTTGTGTTTGTGTGTCTAAAACTCCACTTAAAGCCTACAGCTTTGCGCTTGCATCTCAGTCCAAACAAGCCATCTCCAGCTACCTGGTGGTGTTTCAGGTACAGCTGATGTGCAAAAGCTCTGTTGAACGCCGATGAGCTCCCTCCAGAACCAGAGGAAATGGTTCTCTCCAAGAGTACAGCCCCACATGGGTCTGTTTTCACTAAAAAGGGAAATCTTTCACCCAGTTGGGCAAAACCAGTCTGTGTATCACAAACTGACCTGGGCTCCACTGACTGAGCGGCAAGCAGAGCGCTTCTCTCTCAACCCAACAGGAAGGTTATTCCATCAGAGAAAGGGGAAGAGGGGTTTCAAGGGAATTAACACATCCATAGCATAAACTGTAGCCTGGTAGTAAAGCGCTAGCAGGAGAGAAGTATCTTCATTCCCAGACTGGGAGATTATCCTTTCTCCAGGCCTGCCTTAGGAGAGCGGAGCCGGTAAAAGAATAGCAGTGTGCTGCGTGGGCACCGTGCCCCTCGCAGGCGCAGCTGTAGCAGCAGATGTAACTATTGGCACGGGAACTATTCCTTCCTCAGACAAACAAGCTAAAGTGATAAAATGTTGTTATAAGCACAAAACACATTAGTTACACAAGTCGATCTGAGCTACCCTGAAAGAAATCACGCCAGTGGTATGTAACGGAGAGCTCATCTTAAGCTAAAGCTTTCAAAGCAAATCCTCATCTTCGATGCTTCTTAGCAACACAAATTATTTTCTTTAAAATAAAAGTGGCTCTGGTGGCAATATTTGGATAGCACCTGAAGAATTATCCTTAGCCAAAAAAGCCTCTATGTTTAGCAAAGTAGAAATTGTAATTCTTTCCCATCTCGTTGTGCTTATCGCTCAGAGCATGCTGCGCTGGAACCTTACTAAAGGCTTCCAACTCGGTGCCTATTAACCAGCTGTTTAAACCAGGCTTTGGCCATTCAGAAAACTGTCCAGGGCAAGTTTAACAGTAATAGGCACGTTATGCTCTTGAAAAAGGCAGCAAAATAGTCTGAGGAATGAGCCCAGTGCAGGCTTCAGGAACGTCTGGATGACACTACGTGACTAATACTCCAACACTGCTAATGAGTAAGGCGATGAAAATCCAGACATGCATCAAGGCTTTTAGTTATGTATCAAGAATTAAAACATTTCTGACACATCTATAAAAACTGTACCCAAAAAACTACTTCAAAATGCTGTTGGGATGAAGATTCAAATATCTGGACAATAAGGGGCCAGGATGCTGTAGCTTTTTACCTGCTTCTGAAGGCATCATCGCAACAGCTCCTACGTTCAACTCTGCCTATGCTTCCTGGCCTCTTTTACAGACCTCCTCCTCCCCAATTGCTTTTGTTTCGAAAGGAGAAAGGAATGGAGTAAATACAGGGCTGTCTCCAGGGGGGTAAAAGGACGTTAACAGTTTTCCAAACCCTAACCTCACTCACTTGTGACTTCTACACCCTTCACGTGTTCACAGACCAAGCCCCACACTCTTAGTGACTGTCCCCGTGGGAAAGGTATAGCAGAAACTCCTCTCCTCCAGAGAGCAGCCGCTACCCAGGGTGATATTCAAATAGAAGACTGTCTAGAACACCCCAGATACACAAGGGTTCCAATTCCTCTTCAACTGCTTCATCTCTCCCCTCAGTTTTGCTGTCAGATTATGGATAACTTTCCTTTTCCCATGTGTACTTACAACAAAATTGGGATAGAAAGATTATCCTCATGTCTCTTATTCCTCTTCCAAATGATTTTTAATCTGTGCTAGCATTCTGTGAACCCCTTCATACATCATTGGGGTACCACTGGAAGACTGGCCCCAAAAAGCTATACAAGAACAACACTTTCCCTACTAAAAGGTCACTTGGTTTGTGTATGATTGTTAGATCTGTAGGTCCAGTTTTGCTGGAAATTGGAAGAACTTTTTTCTGCTGAGGCTTTCCTACTTCACTGATGACAAATGTAAGAAAAGCACGTTCTACACATGGAATTTAATGTATTTATGAATTAGCTGACTAATAACATGAACTTACGAGGGAAGTGCATCAGTTCTTAAAGTGTCAGACTTCAGAGTGCACATTAGAGTTATACTGGTCATTTACTGAAGCTGTTTGTTTCCAATTGCTGCCAAGGTTATCTACAGACAAATTATGGAAAACGTGCTTGTTCTTGAGATGTTTTGCTCTCCATCTTAAAACAGGAAATTACTCAGAGTGCAAGGACATTCCTCTGGAACACACAGTTACCTTCAAAATAGAGACAAACTTGAGTGTGCAGATTTTTCTTCCCTTGTAAATTAGCTTACTGAACAGGAAAAATAGATGCTCAGATCCCATGGTGATGAGTGTAGCGACCCTAGCCTGGAAAACACCGTGTTTTGAGAGATTAATATATCCAAAGATTCAGAGAAGCTCTTCAAGTCAGTACCTGATTTGAGTACCTGATTTGGGTGCTGAGTGCTATGCTTGTCTGTGCTTCTGACCCAAGACACAGCCGCCCCACCTTCCAGTACTGATCCACACCTCTGGTGGCAAAAGGGAAGACCAAAGAGGCGAGGAACACACAAAGCCTGTCCACTATCACCTCCAAAGATTTTATAAACTTTGGAAGCCAAGTGACTATTTAATAGACACACAAGTGATAATTTTGCCAGACCAGATTTATTTCTGGATCTGCTGGATTTATCTGTGTGGTGGTTTGGCCCTCGCTGGACACCAGATGCCCACCAAAGCCTCTCTGTCACTACCCTTTTCAGCTGGACAGGGGAGAAAATATGTATTGAGAGGCTCAGGAGCAAGATAAAGACAGGGAGAGATCATTCTGCAATGAGCGTGACGGGCAAAACAGATTCAACACGGAATAAAGGAAAGAAAACTCCCTAATTGACGGCCCTGCCCTGCACCCCCAGTGACACCAGAGTTGGGTGATGAGAAGTATGGCCAGATCTTAAAGCACCTCTCCCCACCACCCCTCCCTTTTTAGCAGACTGCACTTTAGTCAAGATTTCGCTTCCTTCTTCCCCACAAAGTGACACAGGGAGGGGCAGTCCTGTCCCATGGGGCTTCAGCTCTTCCCCTGCTGCCCCAGCACGGGCCTCTGCTGCGGGTGCAGTCATAAATCACAGAATGGCTCTCAGTCCTTCAGGCCCAGACTGCTCCAGTCTGGTACCCGACGGGGTCACAAGCACCCCCAGCAAACCTGCTCTGCTGTGGGTCTCTCTCTCGCTCATCTCTGTGTCTCTGTCTCTCTCCACAAGCTGCAAGTGCTGGCAGGGGCTTGCTCCAACACGGGTCACAGCATCTCCTGCCTGTCTCCCCCTGCTCCAGCCTGGGGCCTCTCCACAGGCTGCAGGTGGGGTCTGGGCCTTTTCCATGGGCTGCGGGAGGACACCTGCTCCCCCATGGGCTTCTCCAGGGGCTCAGGGGCATCTTTCTCTGTGGCACCTGGGGTGCCTCCTCCCCCCTTCCCTGCCCTTGGTGCCTGCACAGCTCCTCACACCTTCTCACTCCCTTCTCTGGGGGCACAAAGCAGCTGCTGGTGGGTTTTTATTCCTCACTGTGACTCCCAGAGGCGCTGTGACCATCACTGATGGGCTCGGCCTTGGTCAGCAGCGACTCCGGCCTTGAGCCAGCTGGTGTTTGTTCTGTGAGGCTACAGAGAGGTGCTGGTGCTCCTTGCAGAGGGGGAACATGTCAGAGTGAGAGGCTGTGGATAGCTTATGGGGTTGCAAGTGCTCAACCGTGATTCTTTCCAAGCAAATAAATTTGCAGGCTGCATCTGTTCCTGGGGTTTCGCTGGAGATGAGGAAATCATCTCTCCATATGCAAGATACAACCCGGCGCATTAACAAAAGGCACAGAGCAGTCTTTTCAGAGAAATTAAAGCAACTGGAAAAATATTGATGCTTATGAAAACATCATTGAGTGCTTCTGCCTCCTGGGCCTTACCAAAGTTGCTCTGACAGAGAGACATAAAAATAAAATTTAACTTGAGAAACCCCATTTGACAGGGGGGTACCAGGTTCCACAGCAAGGTACCATTACTCAGGGCTTTTAGGAAATTACACACTCTCTCTTTCCAAAATATTCTTTGGCAAGCAAACAGCTACTGCAAGCTTTTAACCTGGACTCTGTCCTCATCTACCTGTAACCACCTCGTTCCTTAAAGGGCTGGAAAGCTTTCCCATTAAAACAACACAGTATAAGTCAGTGACAGCCCACCTCATTATTTCTTTGTCTTAAGGATTCAATAGCAAAGCAGAAGTTTCTTCTTAATGTTTCTGGCTTTTCTGCGTCTCAGAGCACAGCCAGAACTGGCACCGCGGTGACAACAGGGAGTGGGACACGGGTAACTTGGGCACAAGCACACTTCAAAGCCTGGGGTGGAGAACAAGCCAGCGTGGTGCTAAGGGACATCAGTAGAAACCAGCACCAAGTCGCAGGACCACCTTGATTTTTCTAGGGAGGAGCACTGAGTCCAAGGATGCCAATGACAAGTTGTGATCCTCAAGAGCAAAGTTACAGGTCAGAAAGCAGAGGCCTCTTCACACCCAGCCTCCCAAACTCAAGGAAGCCTTTGCAATCCGTAAACTAAGGCTTCCACAGTCCAGAAGTGAATCTCACCTTTCCTCATGCTGGCTCTTCCGTTACTCTTGTGTGCTGCATTTACATTGATGCCTCTATTCCCAAATTAAACTCCTTTCCCAAATCCCAGGCAGGGCTAGTTACTGGACTGGTAGGACAGAGCTATTTTGAAAGTGTCTTTGCAACCTATTATTGAACCGAGACAAGCCTCGGGTTGTTATTTTACTGACACTCAATTTTCAAAGGCAGAATAAGGGGGTCAGTATCTTACTACGTGAGAAGGACATTGGAAGGAAGCCCTTGGGGTCACCGCTCTGCTATGGCTTCTCTAGAAGATACAGAACCAGCAGGCAAATCAGATTTTTGGGGGGTTTGCACCTTTTGGTCAAAGTTGGCTGCCTGGACTTTGGGAAGCACAAAGCAGATGGTGCCAAGGGAATATTTTGGACTCAAAGTACCCACATCACATGTTGTGTCTCTTCACAGCTACTCAGAGGGTCCATGAGCAGCTCTGCACTGCAGCAGCAATATCTACACCACGCTACAGCAGGGCAGCACCAGCACCGCCACTCCTCCTGTCTAGCCAACGCCTGTGACAGCTCAGTGTCAAAAACAGGTACACGGCACATTCCCCTGTAGCGGCTGGATCACCAGGAGAGCAGCACCGTCTCCTCCAGGTCCTGGGATGAAGGGAACTAAATCCAAGGTGTGAAACTTCTCGCTAATTCAGAGGGGGACCTGCCAAGCACAGAGCAGGTCTCTCAATGTGCCTCTCCTCCCATCCTTAGCACAGAAGGAAAGGACACACTCCTGCCTACATCTCCACATCAAACACGGGAGCCTGTCAATCACGGTGTGATACACAACCAGCTCCATTCTGCACTGCAGCTGTTTTGTCACATGCGACGCCTTGAGTCACTTGGCAGCATTTCCGAGGGTAGTTAGGATAAACTCCCCAGCACACTTACCTTCCACTGAAATGAGGCAGAAGCAATCACTTCTCATTTCACCAAGTGGAACAGCTCTTACACAATCTTTTATTGTTTCCCTGGGTACCTGCAGTCAAGTTTTCTGCCAGAGAGCAGAATGAGATGGGAACTTGCAAACATCCTTCTCCATTCTGGCAGAGACACGGAGACACTGCAAGCGCAACCCACCCCAACCTGCCTTCCTTCACAGCCATCTGACATCGCATACGACTCTGCAGTGGCTCTCTATGCCCTTGAGACAAGGGCTCTGCAGGAGTTATTCCCCTTCCGAAGCTAAGCATATATATTACTCCATCTGCATCCTCAGAAGAGGTTTATAAGCCACTGAGACCACGCTACTCCAAAGCAATAGTTACATTTTAGACAGCAAAAGTAATAAACAAGCCTTCAGAAAGCTGTTGTGGCAGCATATCATTTCAGCAGAACCTTTTGATGCCAGTCAGAAATATTGTTTAATGCATACTTCCAGGGGAATAGTCCTTCTTGAAAGACAGACCGTTTGGCTGAACAGAGGTTCTGTAAAACTCATTTGCAGCTTGGCATTTTCACACGAGGTAAGGTCAGTAGAAGCTGCTCTCACATGCCAGTGAGGACGGCCACCCATTGCTTTTCAGACAGCACAGGCATTCTGCTGCAGCGGGGAGGAAGGGCTCACCCAGCAAGGGCGGGGGGAAGCTCTCAGCCAGAGCAGTGTGATTATTCCTCGGTAATTATCCCGATAAACTGCGTGTGGACCCCACACGTCCCCTGAAGAGGTGGCAGAACTATGGCAGAACAGGCACTGCCAGTGTCATATGCCAGTCAGTTTCTCCTGTAAACAAGCCCTAAAAACTATTTCCTAGCTAAATTAGGCTTGCAGTGTGGAGAAGAGAGGCTTTGGATGAAACCGGCTTCAAAGTGTTCCCACCACTGCACGTGGAACAGCTGTATCCTGCTGCTGAGGCAGGACATGCCTGCTGCTTCGTCAAACAATGCTTGTTACTTAAGATTTAGAATAAAAAAAGAATCAAAGCTATATGGACATTGCATTTCCACTGAAACATGACAGGCCAAAAGCAAAGAATAGATTCCTTCGAGGAATTAAAGGCTTTTCTTGCTCAGACAGCCACTCTGAAGAGCTGGACTAGCTTGGCGCACCCCAGACAACAGCCTCACCGCACTCAGAGCCCGCAAGGCTTTAAACAAAGTGAAAAACGTATCGGGCAGGAGGCAGAAACTACTTCTGATGTTCAATACGTCTTACTCTTGAGTAATTCCAGTTTGCCCAGTTGTGTGGAAGTATCCCTGATGAGCCTTGGAGCCACATGGACTCGGGTGCCAAACACTGAGAGCAGGAACAGGTGAGCCACTGTCTGACTGTCCCCAGGCAGCTGCTGAGGTCAGTCAGTGCATGAGCCAGCCGATGCCCCAAAGCACACCCGAGCACAGGAGCAGCTCCTGAAGTTTATTCCTACTGGCATGTTTCTTCAGCAGTAACTATCGACATTTTCTCCCTGCCATTTAGCATGGACAGCACAAAATATCGGCAAGAGGCACAGTTCCCAGGCTATGACCTCATGGTGCTCTCTGCAAACACACTACTTGTTGGAAAGCTAAGGACCTTTAATGAGGTTTAGTTAAGATGGGCCACTCTTCCATGTATCAGCTTCAGTCCTGAGCAACCCTGGTTTGAGAGCCCTGGGGTTTATTGCAAAGAGGTGGCAAGGGTGAGGTTTGAGTTACTGCGAGCTTTTTGTTTGTTGTTTGCTCTTCAAGCAGGTTTTCCTTCTAAAAGCCTTTTCATGAAAGGCCTGTTTATACTCACTGGGATGTTGCTGAAAAGAAAAAACCTACAGGTTTCAAGAAACAGGCCAAACCATGCAGCGTGACAGCCAGGCCAGGTTTCCTTACTCCGTGTCACCATCTCCAATTAACAAAGCAAGTTAAGGTAACAGCGCCATCATGGAATCCCAGAATCTCCTGACTAGAAGGAACCCATAAGGACCATCGAATCCCACTCCTGGCTCCATACAGGCCCAGCCCAGTCAGACCTGGCACTGAATGCATTGTCCAGATGCTTCTTGCCCTCAGCCCAGCTCAGGGGTGTGATCCCTTCCCTGGGGAGCCTGTGCCAGCGCCCGACCCCTGTCGCAGTACAGAACCTCTTCCTAACATCCAACCTAAACCTCCCCTCTCGTGGCTTCACACTGTTCCCTTGGGTTCTATCCCTGGTCTCCAAAGAGAGGAGATCGGCGCCTGCCCCTTCACTCCCCCTCGTCAGGAAGCCACAGACCCCATGAGGTCTCCCCTCAGCCGCCTCTTCTCCAGGCTGAACAAACCCAGGGACTTCAGCCTCTCCTTGGGAGCCTTCCCCTCCAGACCCTTCCCCATCCTCAGTGCCCTCTTCTGGGCACTCTCTAATAATTTCCTGTCCTTCTTGTCCTGTGGAGCCCAAAACTGCCCCCACGACTCTAGGCGAAGCCACCCCAGCACAGTGCAGAGTGGGACAATCACCCCACTGGACCAGTAATATACTCACGTTGTACAATATTTAAAACCACATGTGCTATGTAATGGTAGCCACTGCTGTTTGATAAGCTCACATTTTTAATTACTTAAATATTAAATTAAGTTGTGTTTAAATTCATTAAAATAAAATCTAAAAGCAAATTTATTATGGAATTTGCTATTTGCTCCAGCAGAACCAAGAAACACAGTGTGCCTGGTCTTGCCTTAATTTCACTGGAGATAATTTCACTTTAATTTGTACCATCTTACCTCAATCAATTTGTTGGCATGTTCACGGAAAACCTGGGCATATTCTTTAACTTCTTTTTCATTCCCATTCTTGGCAGCTTCAATCAACACTAAAAGTGGAACATTTGTTTCCAGAAAAGAGTCTGATACATGGTCCATCACAGCTTTGCGGAGCTGAAATGAAAATAAAAGCAAGAGTTATTTTCCAGAAGTGCTCTGCTGCTGCTTTCCTTTCAGTGTATTAACACATAAACCTGAAGTACTTTTGTTCTTGATCCTTCCTCCTCTGTGCAACTGAGGCTCTTCCCGCACCAAGTCCTGTCTATACACTTTGTGCTTGAATTTAAATTAAATCTCCTTAAAAAACCTGGATTAGTTATGTAAGTGCAAGTCACCAGTTTGGCCACAAATATTGATTTAGCAGCTCATATTGGTTTTGTCTGAGTAAATTTGCTGCTTTCCCTTGGCTGATTAAACAATGTGCTGATTGAACTTTTTTATTTTTCTACTGGAATAAAAATATTTTTCAACAAACTCGATCCACATTCACAGTTACTTGAGGAGGGGAATATATTGCTTTAAAAAGCAAGTGGCCAAGAGACTGATGGCACATAAATACAGTCCTCAGAGCAGGCAGGCTCTCTGGAGACAAAACCCACCAGAATTATAAAACACATGTGATTACAGAATCACAAAATCGTAGGGGTTGGAAGGGGCCTCCAGAGTTCATCAGGTCCAACCCCCCAGTCAAAGCAGGGTCCCTAGGTCGGTGTCCAGATGGGTCTGGAATATCTCCAGAGAAGGAGACTCCACACCCCCTGGGCAGCCTGTCCCAGGGCTCCATCACTCCCACTGGGAAGAAGTTCTTCCACATATTGGTGTGGAACTCCCTGTGCTCCAACTTGAGGCCATCGCCCCTTGTCCTGTCCCCACAGACACTGAGAAGAGGCTGGCCATGTCCCCTGTGTCCCACACTTCAGATATTGGTAACAATTGATCAGATCCCCTCTCAGTCTTCTTTTCTCCAGGCTGAACAGCCCCAGGTCACTCCGCCATTCCTCATAGGGGAGATGCTCCAGGCCCTTAATCACCTTTGTAGCCCTCAGCCGGACTCTCTCCAGGAGATCCCTGGCTTTTCTGTATCGTTCAAACTCCCAAAAATACGAGGCGGCTTTTTGTTTCATTTTGGTGGGTTTCGTTGGGGATTTTTAAACCTCTCTTGCCACAAAGATGATTAAGAATCAAACATCTTTATTACACAGTTAACAGAGGATTAGATTTCCGCTCCATGCTTCCCTCTGGACTGGGCACTGGAAGCATCTAGCTTTTAATTCACAAAATACAAGCAGGCAAGCCCACTGGAAACAAATCAACTGATAACACGTTGCCAAGAGGGCAAGCGTTCAGGAACACATTCATTTGTGTCAACAAGTGTCAGCTCTGTGTATTAATTACCTGTCTCCGCAGGTCCCTGGTCTTCTTGGTCATTTTATCAATGGCAGAGTTCAGCGCGTCGCTTCTTTCTTTGCGTCCAGCCTGCAAAACAAGAGAGTAGGAGGTAAACAGGCATGCAGGGTCTCAGCAAAACCAGCCCTCGGCATTGCAAGTGCACCATCAGCTGCTGCTTGGGGGTTCTTCGGGTGATTCTGCCCACCCAAAGTCATCTTCAACTCCCCAATAACACGCTCTCCTCCTGGCTGGTTTGGACAGTACAGGAACATCTGACATCTGAAGACTGTACCTTTAACACTCGCCAACTCTCTTTCCCAAGAAAAGGGTGCTTTCACAGATCTGGATGCCTTTTTGGTCCTCATCAGCCAAGGATCGAATTCAACCTCCAGATTTTAACCTCTTCTCTTCCCCCAGCTCAGTCAGCTAGCCCACAGCCAGCACAGCATCTAGGCCCCAAGGGCCCGGACATTTAATCGCCCACGGTCAGGGACCGATCACACGCCACCCCCTCGCGTGTAGGATAAAGCAACGGTGCATTCTGGTTTGGCTGGGAGGTTTCTCTGTATAATACAGGTTATATTTTGGGTTTTAAAGCACACTTTATGCAATCACAGTCCAATTTCTGAAGTTCTAAGGCATGATCGATGTAATTATCCTGTTGAGAAGAAAAGCCATTTAGCATCGCTAAAGCAAGGGTCTGCCAGTGCTCAGCTCTGCAGTGACAGGCTGGTTTGAAGTACATGGGTGGGCAGCTCTGGATTGAAAATGTGGTGTCCACTCTACAGCTGCAATCAAAATTAAACAAAACCAGGAGGGAAAAATTAGGATGTTGTAAAGTCATTATAGTTTAATTAATTATTGAAGATTTGTCACGTCCCTGATCAAGTAATTTGATTCTCATCAGAAGAGGTAACTGAGAAGTGACAGCAGTTACAGCCAGGAGCTCATCTGACCACACCGGAGCCTTCAGCAGACCCGGCATCGGTGCAGCCTTCACTCCACCCTCACAAACCAAAGCCAAAATCTCTAAATGAAGTGAAGATCAATACGACCTATTTATTGACTAGTTCACTGTTCCCAGGCGTGGCAGACCTGAAAAACAGAAGGCAGTGAGGCCAGAAAGCGCCCGTCCAGCCTGCACCTAAGGCAATGGCTTCGCTCCAGGGGCACTGGGGGCAGTGGGTGCTACCTGCGCCCCAAGGAGGGCAGTGGGCAGGCCACCCAAACTCCGGTGCTGCATGAGCTAAAACCCTGCTCTGTGACAGAAACCTGTACTTGCAGCTGCTCACACCTGCTGATGCTCTCACACTGCTTCACTATCGCAGTGTGACCATTCTACCAAACCCATGGCACCCTCCGGGCACGTGGGCTGGTTTTCCCAGGAATGCCTTTGGCTCTAAGATACATATTCATCTCGTCTGCATAAAGCCCACCACTGAGCTGTTCCGAGAAGTGCTGCTTTACTTCCCGCTGGGTGCCCCTGCATCACCATTCTATCACAAAGCAGGAGCACGCTTTTGAAGCGAGATCACCCTTCGCTTCCAGTTTGCTGTCCCTGGCTTCACAGCCCCGAACAGCCTCAGCGCACGAGGACTGGGCGCCTTTCGGATGAGAGGGAAACCAGGAAACCCTTTCCACTAATGGACATTCAGTTCACGAGACCAGACAGCAGCCAGCCCTCTGTAGAACACAATGCATACTCAAGTGCCCAACAGGCACCGATGTCACACTGCTGCTCCTTTTAAGCCACCCCACGTTCCCACACACAAAGAGCTGTATAATCTAAACCCATTAGGTTTTAGCAAGGCAGCTCCAGTTGGTTTCCACCGTGTTGGCATTGAGAAGTTTGAGCACGGAAGCTCGCCAGAAGCATTCACAGAATTTACTTCTGAGGGTTGCAATATGAAAGGCCCTGCTAACTCAGCTGCAGTAATTGAACTATTTATCACACATAGCTACTAATCCAGTTCCTTTGTTAGGGCTGGCATAGCAGGGCAGGAGGGGACATGGGATGGACGCCCAGACCTCTGTGGCTACAGAGACCCTGTCATCATTAACATCTTCAATTGTCACAGCCAAATCTAACTGAGGTCCTGGCCCAGCGACAAGGATGTCAGGTTTAGCCCATCTGAAGCTTCTTGACTTACTTTTTTTGCACAAAATGAAATAGAACCCACTAACTGTGGGACCAGCCATGCCCGTCAGGTCCACATGAAGGCAGGCAGTGGGGCATTGACCGCCAGAACACATCAGCTGCAGGAACCCTCCAGGGCCTCTGACACCATCTGAAGTTCCTCCCTGAGCACATCGGTCCCTCTGTCCAGACGCCCACCCTGCAGCTCAACAAGCCCTGTTCTCTCTATCAAGTACTGAATCACATTTTAAAGGCTCCAGGTGACAGCTTACCACCTCGGGGTACTTTGTTCCAGTAACCAATTACCCTTTCTATTAAAAACGTGGCCCTCATTTCTAGTCCAAACTTGGACTGAGGAGCCAACTAGCGACCCGGCAACACAACAAGCACATCCCAGACATCAGCTTCTCTTACACATGGGATTAGGAGTTCTTGCAATAGTGAAACCTGAATATTCAGGCTCCTAACAGGACTTTTAGACACTCAACACAAAACTCGGCTGAGGGAACCACAAGCTCCACCATCAGTAAGCAGCTAATAGACTCAGCAGATTTAATAGGGTCATGTTGACCATGTCAGTCATTCTGCAGTATGATACCACAGCACTGTCCAGTATCATGGATAATAAGTTTAGTTGCGGTGCAAATTTGCTTTAAATTAAATCAGATCTTTATCAAAGAGGCAAGAATCGGTGTTAAAAATTGCTCATAATCTCTGCTCCTCCATCATCACTGCCACCCTGCTTGGAAAGCAAGACACCTGCCACCGTCCCACCCCTGTGCTCTGGCTCACACAGGGTTTGGTTTGAATCACCTCTGGCAACAAAGGGGATTCGTATAGAGATCAGGGAGTGGTATCACCGCCTGTCACAAAGCGCTCCCTTTGCAGGCCTGCCACCTGAATTAAACAACATAAAGGAACTGAGTTTCTCCTACAGCTCCTGATGTTACAGTCTGACCCTAAGTGATTTATAGAGGTGACAGAGCACGGTGCAGAGGGTGCATGAATCCCGTCTGACAGCCATAATGATCAGCAGCACACAGACTGCACAGAGTTACTTAGAAAAACCAGCAAAATCACAAACCCTCTCACCATTAACCTCAATGAGTCCTCGTCAGTTCAGGTTAAGGTATGAGCACAGAGCTACCGAGACAAGTGGTGACCCCTGCCCAGCGCAGCCACCCCAGCAGAGTCCAGCATCCCTCCTGCCCAGGTGTGCCACCATGGTGCGACCAAGAGCCACCGCTGCCCTGCCTCCTGCCCAACACACTGTTACCTAAAATAAATTTTAAAAGAGATGGTTTGAAGAGGTTCCTGATTCAGATAATCTGTGAATAATCTGTGAATTGGACATCAGGCAGCATTGTGGGTAACAACAGTGATTTAATAGGTGAAAGATGAACGTTTGGCATGCCTTCCTCTGGGCAGGCAGTGGCAGAGGATGCTGCACGTCAGTGTGCCACTGCTGAGCCGTGCTTCACGGGGAGGCAGGAGATTGAGTGCTCCCCTTCCCTTCATCACATGCTTCGGTTTTGCCTTGACACCCAGCCTAATCGCGTGCCCACGAAGGGAAACCATCCAGATCCCTCCCTTACCATATTAGGGCTGCAAACAAACTGCAGATATCTCAGTGCTGATTCAAGCCCAGGAAGGGTAAGCAGCAAAGTATGACACACACGGATTTCAGCAGTGTTTCCGTATCTGCCGGCTGTGCTGAGGAAGCAGGACTATATACTGCTTTCCTGCAGGAAGTAAGTCTCCCACAGCGAGCCCACAGCTCACCGAAGCATGGGGGCTGCACAGCATCATCTAGGATTCAGCAGGAACCTGAAGCAAGATGCCTGGGCTCCTGCTCCCACGCAGTGTGCCGTGCTACTACCACCCTGCCACATCCCTCCCCACTGCCAGGCTGCAGCCACGGCAGCCCCACACTCCCCTCAGCACCAACAGAGGTGACAGCCACCACGCCTCACCACAGCACACACCTGTCCTGTGCTCTCATGAAGGCACCCAACCTGTGGTGCCCCATCCCAACCCGCCCTCTGGGGTTGCCCTGAGGAGCTGGGCACGTCTGTCAATGTCCTTGGACATGCCTTTTTCTCCTCTACATCTTCTTGGTGCTCACCACTAAACCAGCTCCACATCTGAGTGACAGTACGTGCACGGTGACACTACAGCCCCATGTCCATGCTCGCCTCCTTCACCTCACAGCCTGACCCAGCACGAAGGCTATCGCTTCGCCAAACACCGGCAGATTCTCCTACAAGCCCTGACGTGCCAATGTCCAGCAAAAATCAGCGCTGTCACTTCTTCAGGCAGCAAGGTGAGCTGCCTGCTCACACGGTACCACGCACACCCAAGTCTCAGGTTCCCCAGCCTCACCTGCAACACCGCAGCTTGCTGTCCTCCAAGCCCGCAGCGCAAGGATGTCACGCAGCCCACATCGAGCTACATCAAGTAAAATTAGCTTGTTTGTTGTTCTTAATCCAGTAGGAAGGCTTCCACAAGATGTCAGCCTAACTAAATGACAACACTAGCCTCAGGGTGCAATCCTACTTTTCCTGCGTGCACGTTGAGTGGGAAAACCAGCACTTTTGGTGCTGGAGGAGCAGGGTAAGGGAGAAGCCCCTGAGAGGGGTATTTGGTCCTAGCAAGCTTGTTCCTGAGGCAGACACACCACTTTCTCTCTCTGGGGTGCAGGTGGCTGCTCAGACCATTACTGGGAAGCGCCCTTCTGGCAGAAGGCCCCAGATGGCACTCGTGCACGGTCCTCCTCAGCGTCCGAGCAAGCTTTCAGTCTGGGGAGAAACACCATTGTGTGTGTTCTGCAGGCAGCTGGGGGTTATTCCCAGTGCAGGCAGCTCCCAAGGAGCATCACCACAGAGCTCCCGACTTCAGAGCGCCAGATGCACGCTTTCTGTAATAGCTGTTATTTCATGACAAGTGCACATAAAAACATGTTTCGCTAAGAAAAGCGCCCATAAAGTTCACGTTAGCAGTTTCCCAAACAGGAAACACGCTGGCAAGGTGCTAAATAGCCCTTGTTTGGTGATGGGCCAAAGAACAGAGCGCTTCAGAATGGAAGGAACTTACCGTGTTTGAACATTAACTCTTAACTCCGTGCCAAATTACACAATCTTACCGTGGGAGGAACCTACCAACAGATACTGATGCAAAAAAGCAGAACATTTCCAAAAGACACCTAAATTCAGCCTCCTGGTAACAGCAGAAAGAGGCAGCACAGGAAAGGAGTAATGTTTGACCTTAGAGCTGTTGTCATTTTATCAGTTACCCCCTCTGGAATGTTGTTTGTAAATGTTATTGTATTTAAATGTTATTTAAATTCAAATTGACACTTCCAACCAGGATTTTGCACCAGAGGCCCTGCTGTGGGAAGCCCAAGCAGGGTACTTCAGTTCCACCAGACAGCTGCTAGGGCTGGGTTCCTGCTTCTGGCCTTTTCTGACTGCGAGGCATGAACAAATTCTTTAAACAGGTTTATGTCATCTACTCACACATACTTATTTCACTCTGGAGCAAATGTGAGAACAGGTATTCACGGCAGAGCAATGTAGGACGTTTATCCATCATTTCCCAACTTCCCTGATGGGTTGGGGGTGTTTCACTTTGGGTAGGTTTGAGGTTTTCTTTTTTGTTTATGTGTCTGTCCCATCCCTTTACTTCACACTCCAGTCTGCTCTGGCTGGGACAGCTCACCAGAGAGAAGTACAGCCGCAGTCAGTAGTGCACTCATGACGCATCACAGAGAAGGGAGAAGCAAGCAGAAACCAGCAAATCTTAGTGCAAGTAAGTACCCCTAAAGAACTAAAGCTTCCTACCAAAGGTGCTTTCTTTTAGAATCTTCTTTTGACACAATTCATCATCCTCCTCCATCAGCACGGGAAGCCTGTTGTTCACAGCTCATTCCGTACCTTGAGGTCATGGTACCTCGCAGCTACAGAGCATACATTTTCAAGAGCCTTCTACTATTATTGCTTCATCTCTCAAGGTCAAAATAAAAAAGATTATTCAGGTTGCTTGGAGTGGAAAGCTAACACTCCTCTGCCTCATCCCCATGGAGCCAAGGCCAGGGTAGCTGCTCTGCTCTCCTGCACATGCACACAAAAATCCTAAAACCATTAAGAGCTGTAAAAAATGGAGTCTGTTCCTTTGCCTTCCAGTACCAGCTGTCCTGGGGGAGAGTTTGCTTCAAAGAACGGGCAATGAACTTTTCAAAGAAGCAGCCGGGACAGCACATTTGCCTCCTCCATGCTGAGCGGACACTCTCTGGCCAGGTACCAGCTCGGCGCTAAGAGCCCACCCGGCTTTGCGGGGTCACCACTGCTGCAGGCACAAATTCCTGAAGCCCTAAACCACATGGGATAACAGTTATGGACCCACCCCACAGCAAGATGTTAATGGAAGCGGTGTCCCCCCTTTTCACAGGGGGCTTGTGACACCAAAAGGTGATTGGTGACCACGAGGAAGCCTTTGAACTGCCTCGAGTCCTGCCAGAGAGTGCCAACCTCGCGATGACTTCTCCTGCACTCCGGTCCCTGGGGAAAAGCAAGCACAAAAGCCACCGTTTTGGGGGAAAAAAATAGATTCTCTGGTTTCATAACTGCATGCTGTCAAGCTGGATTCCAATTAGATTTTTCCTGTGTCCTAACACAAGCTTTGCTTTTTCCAGAAATTTCTCGTCGCTTGAAGCTTAGCTCCTGTCCTTTGCTCCACGCTGTACTCTGAGACATCTGAACGCCCATTCTGTCCCCTTCCCGCTCTCACAGGGACCGTGGCCACTCACAGTTGTTCTGTGCCGCTTTAAGCTGCTGAATCCCTCTCACCCCTGTGAAAAGCTGGTGCTAACCAGCATCCCCTGTTCCAACTGTGCGGACTCGGCAGCTCAAAGTTCCTTTTATGCAGCGATCTCGAACAGAAAACAGGCAGCAGCGAGCGCTAAGGCACTGCCAACCGCAGCTCTGCACTGCTCTGCACGCCAGCACAGATGTAAGGGGGGGGGAACGGAGCAGGGCAAGTCTTTCCTATTCTTTCCATCATGAGGACGGAGGACTCCTGCTGATGATTTTTTTCCCCCCCACACACACACCCCCACCCCATCAGTGGTCTTTAACACGATCACAGTATGCACCACAATGCTTTAAAACAGCAAAGCTTCTGGAAAACCCAAACAAAAGGCACGTCACCAGGTGACGTCAGCCTATATACAGCCCTGTGTGGTCGCAGCGCATAAGCAAATCCATTCTTGTGCCGCTTCCCTGAAAAGCTTTTCAGTAAACGCACTCATGCTACTACAGGAGCTTCTCTCAGCAATAAGCCACCCATCTGCCATCAACAAGTTAGGACTAAAGGAAGCCACAGCTGTGGGAAAAGAAAACGTGAGCTTCAATTAACCAGCTGAGCAGCCGCCACGGACGAAAACTTGTATTAAGCATCGATTTAAAAATCGCAGAGCTGTCAGAGGGGATCAAGCCAGCGATTTCAAAAGGAATATTCCAAGAGAGGATCGTGGATTCAATTTTGCACTGATATCAAAGGACACTCAACCCAGTAAATTATTCAAAGGCTACCTTACGTTAGAGCCTTTCACAGACTCACCGCGTTGAGTCTAAAACTACGACTGAATGCAACCTCCAATGTACTCAAAAGAATGGGTAAGTTCCTGCCTTTCTGTATCCCTTGTCTAACGAGTGACCGGCTGTGCTTTAACGGAGCAGTCAGGTGCTAAAGGCAGTTTTTTTTCTGCACTGAACCTTAAGAAAAACCCCATAAATCTGTTTTCCGATCGTGAGACTGTAATTCTCCGTAATAGAGCTAAAGCCTCATCCTAAGTGTAATAGCCCAGTATCGTGTGTTTCGTAGTAAGTTGTTTCTTGCATTTAGAATAAGCGTGTCGGAAATGCATGGCAATGTTATCTGCAGTGAAATCTTCCGTCCGTGATGTTCAAAGTGTACTGATAAGGCTATCCTATCTTGTTGTTTTCCTAAATTATATTCTGCAGGCTTACATTTCAAGTGGCCATTAGGGGCTCGTATGCTGGCAGCACTATATGCAATGAGTATGGTTTTAAAAATGCTGCCTGCCTTGGGCATGGCTTGTCCACCAAAATGTCGCTGTGAGAAGCTGCTCTTTTACTGTGACTCTCAGGGGTTTCACTCAGTGCCAAACACCACTGAAAAGGGCTCGCTAGGTTTGTCACTGAGGCACAATTATATTTCTGAACTTGAAAGGGATCAATTTGCAAGCTTCAGTCAACTTACTTGGCTTCACTTAGATCATAATCAAATTGCAACAGTCAGAGAAGATTCTTTTCAAGGACTGTATAAACTTAAGGAATTAGTCTTAAGTTCCAACAAAATCTTTCATTTGCCAAACACAACTTTTAGCCAGCTGCTTAACCTGCAGAATTTGGACCTCTCTTTTAATCAGTTATCCTCTCTGCACCCCGAGCTCTTCTACGGCCTTCGCAAGCTACAGACCTTGCACTTGCGTTCCAACTCCCTGCGGACCATCCCGGTCCGCCTGTTCTGGGACTGTCGTAGCCTGGAGTTCCTGGATTTGAGCACAAACCGCTTGCGAAGTTTGGCTCGCAATGGATTTGCGGGATTAATCAAGCTGAGGGAGCTTCACCTAGAGCACAACCAGCTGACAAAGATTAATTTTGCTCACTTCCTCCGGCTGAGCAGCCTGCACACACTCTTCTTGCAGTGGAACAAAATTAGCAACTTGACGTGTGGGATGGAGTGGACCTGGGGCACCTTAGAAAAGCTCGATTTGACTGGGAACGAAATCAAAGCCATCGACCTAACCGTCTTTGAAACTATGCCTAACCTTAAAACCCTCCTAATGGATAACAACAAGCTCACCGTTCTGGATTCCAAGATCCTAAACTCGCTGACATCCCTCACCACCGTGGGCCTCTCCGGCAATCTGTGGGAATGCAGCCCAAAGATCTGCGCCTTGGCCACATGGTTGAGTGGCTTCCAAGGTCGGTGGGAGCACTCCATCCTCTGCCACAGCCCCGACCACACCCAGGGAGAGGATATTCTGGACGCTGTGTATGGATTTCAGCTTTGCTGGAATTTATCAACTGTTGTTACACCCGTGGCTACGACGCACGCAGTTCCCACCACCGAGTACACGAAGAGAATAAGCTCTTCTCATTTCCATATGGGAGACAAAGAGATTCCGACTACGGCAGGCATGGTCGTTACCACCGAAGAACATTTCCCTGAGCTAAACAATGCCATCTTCACTCAGAGGGTAATTACAGGAACAATGGCTTTATTGTTTTCTTTCTTTTTTATCATTTTTATAGTGTTCATCTCCAGGAAGTGCTGCCCTCCCACACTGAGAAGAATTAGGCAGTGCTCAATGATTCAAAACCACAGGCAGCTCCGCTCCCAGACACGGCTGCATATGGCAAACATGTCAGACCAAGGACCCTATAACGAATATGAACCCACCCACGAAGGACCCTTCATCATCATCAATGGCTACGGACAGTGCAAGTGTCAGCAGCTGCCGTACAAAGAGTGTGAAGTATAATACCCACACACCATCCAAAATTAAATCAGATAAGTAACCTATTTTAAAATTGTAGGGGACCTACAGCAGATTCTAATTTTTACAAATGTTGACATAAAGCCTAATTTTCCAAGCTACTTAATGGAAACATTGTTTATGGAGTGGTGCAGTATTTTTTATTTTTAAGGTTTTTTTTTAAAAAAACCAAACAAATCCATAATATTTTCAGTGTTAAAGAAGCAATGACGACATTAAACTTGCACTCCTAATGTTCGAAACTCAAAAAAGACGCTCACCTCAAACTCTGTAAAACGTTCCATGTTATGTAATTATATGACTGTGTGTGAACATTTCTACCCTCCACATCCTAGTTTTTCTAACGAGAATGGCACGAGGGGAAGGAGACTGGGGCTGGATCTGCACAGAGATCTGCGGGGGGGACATACACTCCGTTTGTTCCACTGCAGCTGTAGCATCCCAAACCCTCCAGCTGGCTCCGCTCACTTTAAAGGCAGCCGTGGAGGAAGGTTTTTTTTCTCCTCTGATAATTCCACTCCAGTTAAAAATAACTAAATAAATTTTTTTAAAGTGGGAAGGGAGGGGAAATAATTTTAAAAAAAGGGGAGGTGATGAGAGTCCAGGTGGGGATTTAAGCGCATTTCTCTGAAATACAGATTTCTCTCTCTCTGCATTCACAGCCTGGCTGGCTTAAAGGGACCTTGCTAAAGCTCACAACAGATACAGTAAGGAGCAGTCCACAGGGTCACAAATTAGCAGGATGCTCACAAATTAGCAGGAGGACTCTCCAGGCGCTTAGGAAGTAGGTAGCGAGCTGATTTAGGGAAGCTCAGTCCGACGGGATCGATATGAAATGTTAAGTGCGTTCGGTTCTCACCAGCTCTGGTTTGACTTGCTGCTGCTTTTCATGAATTCAGGCTAATTACTCACGGCATTTCAACACCTTTTCATGTGTAAATACCCTTAATGCAAGTTTTTCTTAATTAAAAGTAAATATTAAGGCAAGGTTAAGGAGAAAGAAGGAAGGAAGGAAGGAAGGAAGGAAGGATGGAAGGAAGAAACCTCTCTTTGTCCCCCCACTGCTCCCCCCAGCTGAGGCTTCCTCTCGCCTGGAAGCTGTTTGTATGCACTAACCCCACTGGTTTCTCTAGAGACAGAATGAGCCCCTGTAACAGAAGCTCTCACTTGCCCTTCTCTCTCAAAACTCAAGGTAATTGACAGTTTAAAAAGAAAAACCAAACAAAATCGTACCTGCTGGTAAGTTAGGAAGATATAATTAATTTATAGAATAGTTCACTGAAAAATGTTTCATTTCTTCCTTGGTACAGGACAGAACTTAAACTAGTGCGTCCTTTAAAGAAAACCATATATAATATATATACACACACGCACCTCGCTCTTCAGGAATAATTTGATTTCTTTCGCCAGAAGTACCATATTGCTATTTATACTATATTATGAAATTATATGTAAATATTTGCAGATCTATGCAGCGACGGTGGTACTCAGGTGCCACGGGGCGGGGGGTGTGGGGGGTCTGCAAAGGATTAGATTATTTTTTAAGTCAACTGCTCCAATATTGTAAACATTCTAACCAAAGCTAAAAGGACCAGAGGGATGGGGGGAAAAAAAATTATATATATATACATGTATGTATAACTACAAAATGTGTTGTGTTCGATGCTGCAGTGTTAAACAATTACCAGCACACACCGACGAAGAAAAGAAATCCTCACAGTGTTGACATACCTTGAACAAATCAGTAATTACAGTATGCTAATTGTGTTGTACTAAACTATTCCGCAAACTTTTTAAAAGAGAAAAAAAAAATCACTGCATAAAAATCTGTTTGCTATTTCACTCTGCTTTTATATATCTGTATTACCACTTAGTGAGGTATTTAGGGTGCAATTATACAACAGTTTGATGTTTTCTTGTGAAATGAAGTCGTCCAAGGCAATTATAGCAAGATAAGTGTGACTTCTGTTAAGCTTTTACATAAAGCTTTTTCAATTACTGGTTTTGAAGATATTAATTTGCATTGGTTTGCTTTTACATACAGCCCCTTATTACAAACAAGTATTTTGTTTACTTGCCGGGACTCTGTGCTTAATGGAGGGACTCAGGGAAGCCTCATGGTTTTCCACAGAGATCCTTCAAACCCTCCTAACTGCTTATACGGCAGTGGGCCTGTTCTAGGAAATCAATTACTGCCTTTACCTGAGCACGGTAAATTCTGCTGGGCAGGTGGACAGAGTGCCAATATCCCGTATGTTTAAACCCCACCTGAGCCAGGCCAGAGTGGAGCTGGTGATTCCAGAAATGCAGTGGGATCCAAGAGTGTTTAGCTGCTTGTAGAAAGATTTGCTTCATTCCTTACCACTAGTAAGTGCTCAAAGCTCTTCCTTTACGTCCAGGCTTCTGCTCTGCTCTGGGCTGCCCCTGTCCGTACACCTGCCTTACCTCGTGCTAACTAACACCGTGGTCAGCACGGCTGGGAACTGGAAAGCAGACACTTCTGGGAATGGTTTTCGTGTACAGCTGTAGGGTACCGGCAGAGGCAGAGCTCGAACCAAACTCATTAATTATCCTGGCAGCCAAATAATCTTGCTACACTATCATCAACCATCAGATGTCAATACTGAACTCTGGTGTCCTCAGCTGCATTTCCGAGAAGGAATTCCACCTTTCCCCTGCAGGCTCAGCAGAAAGCCTTGCTGCAAGGCAGCCCAACAGGTACCGTATTAGTCTCCCAGGCAGCAGCGAGGGGTGGCGGCCTGACTGGCATGCTGAGCTTCCTCCAGAGGAGGTGCTTTCCCAACAGCCCAGCCTGGCATAGAAGCCCACTCCCTCTTTATTAGCTTACCAGTGTGACCAAGGAGAGTTAAAACAGATGTTCCAGCAATCCTGGGTTTAATCCCTTCTCCGCCCCAGCCACTCACACCGATTTTGAAGCATTAAAGCACCCACTGTTCCAGCATCTCTCCAGCAAACACACCCAGGGGCCCAACTCCTCTCCCCTACCAGTACCCCCAGTCCCCACTGGTCCTGCAGTGCTGCCTTGGCTTGCAGACAGCAAAGCAGGAGGCCAGGAGACAGAGCCCAGCATAGCATCATTCAATTTTGCTTTGACTCTCTGTACTACACACTAATACGCAGCCAATCTCCCAAATGCCGTGGTTTATGCCTGCCATTTCCAAAACCATTTGTTGCCAGGTTCCGGGCGTAAGCAAAGCAATTCTGCAAACATTACATTTAGGGTAACAGGTATCATAAAACTCACAGAATGTCAAACACTAGCAGTGAAGTCAACTTGAATTCCCTTAGGAAGGGCAGCGAGCGGCAGGCAAAGCCATCGCTCGACACAAGGACACGACCAGAGGCTGTTAATTTTTTATTTTTAGAAATAAAGTTACTGTCTTCCATTCTCAATTGCTTGTGACTCTTCCAGGCAAGGAGGGTAACGTAATAATCGCGTTACTCAGCAGTCTCTAATTTATTCTGTTTATGGGAGAAGAACCGCAGTGATTTGGTTTAAATTCGTGGTGTTTCAGTATGAGCACTGGCTGATGATGAGAGGTTGTTAACTTGCTCTCCGCCAAATACCATCTCCACTGCACGGCCTCAGTTTCTAGAGATGCTAAATGGCACTAGAGGTGCTCCACACACCCCCTCCCCAGGCACATCTTCACGCAAATGTTCAGGGCCTTGTAGAAATGAAAGTTTCTTTCACTGATCTCGAGATCCCTGTCCCATCCAAAGACCTCCAGCCTCACTGATCTCCAGCCAGCTTTTCCAACCCCCACCCTCGCAGCAGTGACATGCAAACCGAGCAGCACTAGTTCAATTTTTGAGTCATTGTACTGGAACAGGTCTGAATTAATGCTTTCTGTGCCCCTCTCGTTAGTCGCTCTGCATTAGATCACCATTTAAATGCACACAGCTAAAAATGAGGAATCACTGGCTACAGAGTAAAATGGGTTAGCATTTAGTCTCCAGCTGAAGTTCTCCCCTGCACAGAGTTCCCATTTCTCATCAGATGGAAACATAATTAATGCCTCTGTATCAACGTTTGGTTTTGTTTGCTCTCCCCCCAAGCAGAAACTATCCGATAAGCCTGGCCTGCATGGCAAGCTAAGCATCCAAGCTTATGTACCATCACCCCCCTGTAGAACAGTGACCTATTGCTAATGTGTAAAATCAGAAATATCCAGTGGCTTTAAACCAGAAATCTGCACTACACACTTATTTTTTAATGTCTCCAAGTTAATTTCTGTACTACTTTAATGAAAATAAAGTTGATTTAATTTTGTAATCTGCATAGCTATCAAAATCCATCTGTTCAGACCAATGAAATCTACCCAGAAGCTGAATTTCATCTTTCTTATGAAGTTTTCCATAAAAATGAGAAGGTTCAGAGAGGGATATATTATTTCTCCTACCCCTAAAAAACAAAGACACAAGCAAGGAAACAACAAAAACCCCAGGCAGTTGCAGAGCAGCAGCTCCTCCTTCCCCACACCTTTCCCCAATGCAGAGCCTCCTGCAGGCTCGAGCTGGTGCCAGGCTTTGCTCTTGAAGCCATCCAGCTAGCAGGGTGCTTAAAGAGCATTGTGGAGCCGTCTAGAAATTCAGCATTTCACATCTTGTATGAAAACCTTTTGAGAGGTATCTAGGGAAAGGCAACAGAAGCTTTGATGGGTCTCATCAAGCCTCTGACAGGGCAAAACGCCACACAGCTTGTGCACTGCCGGTGTGCGTTGCATCTGCTTATCCTTCCACAGCTCCTTTGTAAAAATATCAACAACAAGCCTCAAAAAATAAAAACCCCTCACCCCATTTTTCTTTTTACCATCATGAAAACATTAGTTAGTGAACTATTCTACCAGCTTAGCAACCAGAGATTTAAAAAAAGAGAAAAAAAGAGTCTTAGATGCATTGTATTAAATTATGTTTAAGGAGCCACTTTCTGGTGGGAGGGGGTGTAAGTAACAGAGTAAAACAAAGCGCAGTGTACAGGAAGATTTTGTTATTAAAATTGTGTATACTGTAAAACTGCATTTGCCTCTTTCTTCCTCCCCTTTCAAACAGAAGTGTCAGAAGCTCCCTCTTTCACAACACGTAAAAGGCAGCCTGCGGCCTTGGCCATTTCAGAGCGTGGCAGCGCTATCCAGAGTGGGCAGGCCAGGTTTGGGCCTGTCCCTTTGCCAGGACCATGGAGAACATGGCCCGTGCTTGTTTGCTGTGGTAAACGAGCTGGTCTGCACGGGCTCACCTCAAACAAGGTGTCTCTTGCTGTTTGTATATGGAAGATGAAAGACAGAGAGAACCAGAGCAAAGCCAAACCCTTGAGACTGAACCCCGTGAGTGCCGGTGTGAGAACCGGCACAGGCAGCACGTCCTCAACAGAACGCTGGCCTGAGATTCGGCACCACCCGGCAGAGGCTGCTGGCTCCAACCAGGCTCTAACCCTGAGCGTTCCCCCCATGTCACCATGAACCCAACCGCTGGTCGCAGTGTCAGCCAGGAGTGTGGCATTCCCAACAGGACCACCTTGCCATGAATTCAGCCAGGACAAATAATGTGTACCGTTTAGAGGTGTCAAACTAGCAAGACATCACTTCAGCTCTGAATTACAGCCACCTGAAAGTGTCAGAAACACATTCCCTGTAGAAGTGTTCTTTATACGGGCTACCACAATGCAGGTAATGTTCAAAACCACAGTGCCTCAATAACGTGAGGAAGATTTCTGATTTAGTGTGACAAGTTCATGCACACAACCCAAGAGCCTTGATACAACAGCTGAACAAAAGAACAAGTTTCAGGATGTTCCAAGATGATTACATGCACCCAACTGCCAGCTAAAATCACTTCAGTAACTAAGCCTTAGCTGCATTTACTTTTTTGCAAAAGGTTTGGCTGGAACAAGTTCTCGAGGGTTTTAAATGTCAGCTGGCTAACTGCCTCTCCAATCCTTCTCGTACTTCAAAGCAGCACATGATAAATCTATTTTCTTAAACTCTCAAAGAGACTAATTTTAAGATAAAAAGCATCTCTCAAATGCAAAACTAGTTGTTTTCACAAGCAAAGGTAAGATACATAAAAACCAGTATTCTGGGTGGACTACGTAAAAACCTTGAAATCCAATTAGTAACAGGGGCATGCCAGCAACCCTGGTAACTTACTTCTAAGCATAGGCTCTATTAGGAGAGCTACTCAAAGACTGAGACTCCAGAATCCCACCAGTGAGGACAGCACAAATGACCTGACAATCACAGCACACCTGAGAAGTGCTGACTCCCTCCATGGGCGAGTGTGCAGGCAAAAGGACAGCACCCACTGCAAGCACCCAGGCCCTGTACAGCCCTGGCATTAGTATCAGCTGTACTCTGGTCTTGGAAAAAAGCTTTATTGTATCATTGCTACCTAATCAATAACCCCAAAAATACCAGGGGAAAAAATTGTACTATAATGAATTAAAGCTATCACTCATATTTGACAGCAGGAGCCACATGCTCCAAGAGTTATTTTGGAAGAAATTCTTTTTGCTGGGGGTGGTGAGACACTGGCACAGGGTGCCCAAGGAGGCGGTAGATGCCCCATCCCTGGAACCATTCACGGTCAGGTTAGATGGGGCTCTGAGCAATGTGGTCTAGTGGAAGACATCCCTTGCTTGTGGCAATGGGTTGGACTAGATGGGCTTTAAACGTCCCTTCCAACGCCAACCAGCCTGAGATTCCATGAAACAACAGCAAGGAATGATGATGAGCGCAGTCACCTCATTTGCAAACTGCCACACTGATGTCTGTGACCCAGGACTAGAGAGGTTTGGCTACTTACAAGCATTCAGCGAACATTTCTGGGCTGAAAGGTAGCCAAAGTGTTATTTTAGTTCTTTTGCTGGCTTTAATCAACAAGGTCCAGGAAACCTGACTTTCTTCTTTCTTCGTCCTCTAAATGGATGAGATCAAAGACTTAAACATACACCAAAATCATTTGAGATCTTCTGAACTGGCAGCCTAAGCAGCAGCAGCAGCCAGGGGCTGAGCAGCGACCAGAGGGGACTGTATCTCCAGGGAAACACCAGGTCTGCTCCCCAGCACACACACAAGCAAAGCCCAACTGAGACACTAACACATCTTCCTTTAAATAACAAAAAACACCCAAAAAAACCCCACAACAAAAATAAATCAAACTACTCATTTTAAATGCTATTCAAGTAACTTCCCCTGTTTTCTCCCAGCAGGCTTCTACTACTTGTAGGCTGAATACTCAAACCAGACACAGAGAAAGCACTGGCTTTCTTTGCCACCAGTTCTTGCCCCCAAAGGGCATGTGGTGCACCCACTCTTCGATGCAGGCGCATTATGCTTTATACCAGTTTAACAAAGCAGCCTTGATTCAGGGAAAGTCTTTAAGTAAGTAGAAAAGTTTTATCCATCAAGAAGGTCCTTAAATAATGAATGGGTCATAATTCTTTACAGTCAAAAGCAATTAATTTTCTGTATTATAATCAGAAGAATAAATCTGAAAAATCCATTCTAATGGCTCTGAATCCGAAGGCAGTGTTGCAGCTGAATATTTAATCTTGAAATACAGGAGCAATGAGGACTTCTGCTGTTTACACATACAATCTTCTACCAAACAGAACAGCTTTCCTGCATATTTAATAGGTAGAACGAGTTTTGTGAGACCGCATGAGATTAAAGACAGCACTAGATACAGGAAATGCATTTCAAGTAGAAGGGTCCTTCCAAGATACTTCTCAACTCTACAGCTACAAAAATTCCTGAAATATCCTTTCTGAAATGTACAAAATGCCACAGAACGGCTTACTGCAAAAAGCAGTTTTACTTATATGTTTGCAAAGAGCTAAAAATATTGAGCAGAGTGTTAGCACAGAATCCAGCTCAGCCCTACAGCAAGTATTCTGATGAGGATACATTTGCTCTCTTCCCTTTAACCAGCTCCTAAATAATCCATCACGTACCCAGAACCTCTGCCTCAAAAGCCACTGGGACTACCAGTTTCTGCCCTCAAATAGATCGCTTCAACCTGGGTACCACCTGAAGGTTTTAATTTTTCAGAGAAGGGGAAAGTAGTAAAAATAATAAAGCTCTTAGTAAAGCTAATAATGACAGAACCTCTAGCAGAAAGAGCTGGGGAGGGGGAAAGGGACACTACTACAAGTGAGTTACCACCTCTAAAGGGGAGTGAGGGAGAGCACATCCACATTCTCCCCCACGGCAGACACCTCCAGGAGCTCTGCCAACAATCTCTGCTCTGAGTAAGCCAGATTTTAGCTGATACTCAAGCGGATTCACCTGACCCAGGAGGGAGTCACAGAGCAAACATCCTCAGTGCACACCTATCCCAAACCAGTGGGCTGGGAAAGCCACACAGCAGGCCATTCTGCAAGCCCCCAGGTCTAACCATACACTTCATTTAAAGAGTAAGAGAGAGATATTAAAGCATCATCTCTGCTGTCCTCGGGACAAGACAACATGCTTCAGTAAAGACAGGGAACTACTTATTGATCAAGTCTCGCCCTGAAGCACGTCATCCCCAAACGAACAGCAACAGCTGCTGTACCGCGGTCTACAGAGACCGAGGATTAACTCCACGCTTGAAATTCCAATTGTATAATTTAAAGGTTAAGGGAAACCCTCCTCAATCTTTCTTGATAGTCCTGAAGCTGGAAATAGCTGTGTGGCTGCTTCCAGGTAGGAGAGGCACCCAGCTCAGCGCCCTGGGGAGCTCCAGATCACCGCAGAGCAGACACAGAGGAACACAAGCAGCCAAGTTTGGTAACTCCTAGTGACAGCTGGAAAGTCTGTGGGGATCAAGTGTAGATCTTTAGGGTTCAGGGCTTCAAGAATTTAACAGCCACAGGGCAGGCAGGAAGAGAAAGCCATCTCTGCTTTATATTCTTCTCTATGGATGACCGCTTCAGCTCTGGGACGTGTATTAGCACCGTGGCAGCTGTGGAAATAAGAGCGCTCTGACTACATGACAGATGCCTTTTGCCTACAATTAGCATCCAGTCCTAAGACACCAGAAACTTCAAAAGAGACTGAGGTTAGCCACTTGATTAGGCTGACCTACAGAAAAAGTACAGCAAGCTTTGGCAGGTACTACATCTCCAATGTGACACTGCGCTCCTGTGCGGAACAGGAGTAACAGATACCTTTGACAAGTTACTACAGTCTGCAGCCACAGTTAACTTTCAGAGGTCTGCACATCCTCTACTGAAACTACAGAGCAGCACACGCTGCAGCAGCACTCGCTGCTCCATGTGTAACGAACTCCTGACAGTTATTACTCTATCTGAGTGGAGAGCAAGTCTGCAGGCCAGCGACAATATGTCAGTCCTTCAGCTGAGGGACATCTGCTGCCCATAGTTAAAATAATTAAACACTCACACAGCCCATCACGTAACATAATGTAACAATGGAGTCGGGACAAAGGCAGTTCAGGTACTTACAGACCATGCGTGCACCTCCAATACACCTTCAGTACTGAGCAAGCTGCCACGTCCCTCCCACTCCAAGTTTCAGGTTTGTTGGCGATGTAGCTCTTCACCAACAAACCTCAAACTTGGAGAAACCCACCACTTCCTCCCAACTCGGAGAGGGGTTTGCAGAATGAATCCCAAGCTCTTACTCCCACACTGCGGAGATGCACCCGTCCCAGCAGGGCCCAGGCTACGCAGCAAGGTGGCTGTGCTAGAAGTGCTAATGCTACAGGGGGCCTGGAAGGTGAAGTGCTCAGCATTCTCCTCTAGCACAGCTGAGCGAGTATGCCAGGACCTGCCCATGACTAACAGCTGCCTGACAGCTCACTCTAAAACACAGAGGCCAAATGAAACCCTGACTAAGTGGAGAACGACTCCAGCACACCGTGCAGATAAATTCCAGGGATATTACCCCTCCATATCTACAGCTGTCTGTGCACAACAATTAACTTGACAAAGCATGTCAATGAGGGTGTCCAGAGACACATGAAAGAGTTTTATACCACATCCAAATGAGCTGATGCTACTAGACTGCAGCCTGCTTTCTTCTTCTTAGTGGGCACTCCGTCATTCAAATACACCACAGGAAAGTTGCATCATCAAAATGGGAACTTTCTAACACTTACTTTTACTCTCCGTTTATTCAAAACCAGTAACCTTCATCAGGCAAATCAGTAAGTGATCATCAGCCTTATAAAACATTCTGCTCGCTGCAACTGCTCTGAGTTCAGCCTGTGCTATTAAGAGTCAAGGACAAGATTTAGTCAGTACTCCCTGACCATCAGACACCCACTGGGAACCATGAAAACACAAGGAAACCACTCCAAAATAGATGGGGTTACATGAATAACAAACCCCCCAACTGCCCCATTCCTCTAAAATATTAATTACACACACATATGCAATGAATAAAAATATAATGGAGATTATATCAGTCCCCCTGGAACACTTGCAACCAGTGATCCTGGGGTACTAACTGAAAGCACTATTTAAAAATCAAAATTGAATCTCAAAAAACACTTAGCCAAAAAGAAATCACCAAATCATGAAGGTTGGAAAAGCCCTCCAAGTCCAACCATCCCCCTACCACCTCTATCACTCACTACAGCATGCCCCCGAGTACTTCCCGGTTGCCTAAACCTCAGTGCTGCTCAGGTGCCAAAAGCTGATGAAAACAGGCAAACGTGCTGTTAGTATTACTGACGTTACGCCTGGGTTGGTTTGGGGTTTTAACTTGTTTTTATTTTAATAATGACTAGGTGCCATTTCCAATGTTTTGTTACACAAGGCAAGGGTTTTGAACTAGTGAAGGAACTGGGACTAAGTGCCGAGTCCAGACACTCGCCACCGACTGTTCACAGGCACGCGGTACGATGAAGAACAAGAACGGGTTCCAGTGACATGAGCCAGGAGAAACCCCCCCACCTTTCTGTGAAGGAAAGAGAACTCCTTTGTGATTACTGGAACAGCTCCTACCAAGGCCATTTCGCAGCCTGATCTCTATTTGGAGAAGTGGTTTGGTTATTTCTTCTTTTATGTAATGCCATTATAATCAGGAAAGGCCTATTTTACCAGTAGGATACCAAAAGCATTCCACTGCCTCCGAAACGGCTATTTCAAACTTGTAGCATATTTACAGTATCTTCATTAATATTAAAAAGCCTCCTGAAGTCTTGCTTCCTCATACAAGAGCTGTAATTTGCTGCTTTATTCTTGGAGTCTGTTCCCAAACAAACAAACCCTCTAAAAATGGTGAAGTCAGGAGAACACACGTTAGTCTGCGTCTGTGTTCTGTAACATCTTTTAGCTTTAATGGCAGCTGACCAAAGTCTTCAGGACTGCTCTAGACTAAACCCCATTTCTAATCCCCATAGCTCCCCAGAATTCCTGCTCAGGGCAATGCTGGGTGCAGTGGAAAATGCTGGAGCTGGTTTCTAAGCAGTTCAGGTCTGAAGGACAATCAAATCTCGACCGTGTGAAATGATAAACTCCCTCCCCAGCCCATGTGGGAACCCAGTTACTAACTCATACGTACATCCATCCACCTGCAACCCCCGTGCTCCAGCCACAGGGGTAACTAGTGGTTTCATGCCAGTACTTTCAGAGGCAACTGCAGCCGAACAAATCCTCTTCTAAGCAGCGCTGCAATCAAACCTTTATAACTACCATTTAGGGCTATCAATGCACCATTTCTTGAGGGGGGAAAAGAAGCATTACAACAGCACAAAGCAATTCTTTTTTACTGCTATTTTCATATGTGATGTGGGGGAGCAGGGGAAGGGATGGAGAGAGATGTCTTTTCTGGTAAACAAATGATTCTCAAGTGGTTTGTACTACTGTTGTACCAGTACCAGATAATGGAGTTACTGGTGTTCTCCTAAGGCTTATATCTGAAGTTAACAGCCAGGCTTCAGGAAATGGAGCACAGAGTCTCTACACCTCTACAACACACTCCCACCACTGAGGCAAAACTACCTATTCATACTGCTAAGTAGCAGTAGGAAAGTGCCAAGAAAGTCATTCTGCAGCAACAGGCATCTTCTCCTTAATAGCTCACAAGTGAGCTGAAATTGGCAGTCACACATGGTGCGCTGAAGCTGAGTTTCCCTAGTTTCCACCAAATCATGATGCTGGGCTGAAGCCAGGCTTGGGCCCAGCGTTACCAAAGCCAACGCACACGGTATCTCCTGCAAGGTGCCAGAGGTTTATCTTTCTTTCTTGTTACCCTGACTGTGTTTTCCAGTTGAGGTCCCAGAACCAGGCCAGATGGCTCCCACTTGCACCAGGTTAAGTTCCTGATGCCTACGCACCCCTCGAGCGGCACACTTGCTCCCCAGAGCTCCCCATGGCAGCTCACACTTAGTTGACAGATGGGAGGCAGAGGAGCATCTCAGCTCTATTTTACATAGCTCCAGATGCAGAGAGGTTCTTTTGCAGGGGGTCTGGCATCCTGCTCCTTCAGGGGTTCATAAGCACGTACCCCTTTGCTCTCACCTCCCCACTACAAGGAGGCAGGGTGCATCCTGGTGCTGAGGCTCAGGACTCCAGCAACCAGGCTGCTCCTCTGCAGCGCAAGGGCCGACTGGGCAGGTGTCTTCTCCTGGGCCACCCTGGACCACTGCCCCAGGGTCCAGCTCCCACCAAACCCAGCAGAAGAAAACAGCTGATGGAAAAAGCAGCAGTTCAGCACCATCCTTGCAACAAACAGCTTCCATAATCTTCCATGACATGGGTCTGCAACCCTTATACACGTGTCAGAAATGCTGGTAAACACTTTATCTTAAACCCACAGCCTTTCTCCTTGCAGCATGCAGGTGGAAGTGACACCAGATCCCCACGATGGCTGCAGGACCAGGTGAAGCCTAGTCCAGGCTGGTTGGGAATGACAGCCCAGGAGCTCAAGGAGGGCAGCAAAATATTTTGTCAATACTTACAGTTGTTTCCTCACAAGCTATTTTGTTGAATGACGACTAGTTAAGCTTGGCTACAGGTCAATTCATCTCACTTTCAAGTATGGCTGGGTAGATGGGAGTAGCAGGATGGATGGGGGAACGTCTCGGAATACCAAATCAGAGGGACAAAACGCTTCTGCGGGAGCCACGAGACAGCTGCTGGGGCTGGTGAGTAATCCTCTACTGCAGAGCCGCCTTTACAGGCTTGATTTTTCATTTTTATGTTAATTAGTAACCTTATCTAAAGAATATCTCAAGTTTTTCCTTTGCAAATTACATGAACTTAATAGATATATCCAGAAATATGAAAAGCAGGCTGAAGTTTACACCCGCAGTAATTGTAAGAGCCTTGAAATATTTTAGTTTTTATCATATTTTACAGGCATGTGAAAGGATTTAGAAATAGAACAACTAAAATTGGAACAACACAGACCCCTACAAAACTCAAATGAAAAAAGAGTGAGCCAAGACAGCATATGCCCTTTCCAAGAGGAAGAAAATGTATTATAAATCTGGGAGTAAAGCCACCTAACTCCTGGCAAGACAGCTCCAAGAAACAGATAATAAAACAATCCCACCAATACAGTCATAAGGCATTCAAAGCTAGATGTAATGTATCCGTTACTAGGAACATAAATAGCTTTAGTCTGTGACATTTTTAAGTATTTCCTGGAGGAAGGGATTCAGTTGCCTTGACCTGCAATGTAGCAACAAAACACCTAGATAGGAAGTTGCCTTCTACAGGAAGCAAAAGGAGTTTAAAAAAAGAAAAAAGGGAAATAGCATGAAAAGCTGAGTAACTGTGGAGGGACTAGCTACTGTGCAGCTCCAGCCCTGCCAGCACCAAAGAGCAGAAGAATCTCCTCACCCTCCCACAGGTGCATCCCAGTAAAGCCTTCTGTGGAGGCAAGCAAGTTAAAAATCACTTGAAAGGCCATGAGGTTGTCACCACAAGCTGCAGATACAGAAAGCCAGCAACCTTGTTCCCATCACCTCCACTTACCTACAGCAAGAGTCTCACCAAGGAACCGTGCAGGATTAGAGAGGCACTAGAAAGGCGGCATGCTTAACGTCATCTTTTCCAGAGACACTATCAAGTCATTATTTACTAAGCTAACTAATTAGCCAGCCACCCTTGCAGATAATGAGAATGCTTTAAAGTATTTAAAAATCCAGCACAAGCCTGACACATACAAAGTGGCTGCCCTTCTTCAAAAGAAAACTGATGTCAAAGGAGATAAACTGTTTGGGAGCAGCCAGCACATCAGAGGCAGAGCAGGAAGCTAGCAGCACCTCAGGTGAGCGCTCCCAAAAAGAGCAGCAAAGTGAAGCAGAGCACCATGGGACACAGAGGTACTCTGCATTCTTCATTGTATCAGCCTCTCCTTGTAAAGGAATCATTAGATAGATGACTGAAATTAGCATTAGATAAAGCAGCAGCTATTCAAAACAAACAGAATTAATGTACAGAGCTGTAGGATCTGGCACAGAAAGGCAGGGGAATTGAATGTACTTAAGCTGACAGTGATCTGAAAAAACCCAGCTGGTTAGGCTCAGTTTTACACCAAGAAATATAACCGATGGCAGCCTAGAGCCACAAGTGCCTTCCCTTAGGTAGGCTCTGCTCCAGGAGTGGGGAACACAGCCCAAGCCACAGAGCAAGCTTACAAGCTGCAGGAATTAATCCATCTGCTGGAAGAGACACTGGGAATACTCCCAGGGGATAGGAGTTCCCTCCGTATTTGATATAGTCCTGCTCTTTCACAAAGGTTTCCTGAGCTCCAGCTGACAGCACCCATGTCTTCTTGGGGGGATGGCTGGGGTGGAAATGTTTCCACAGCAAAAACTGGTTTGGGGATAAAAGTTAGAGGAAGTTAAGAGACTTCAAGATTTTAACACCTGCCACCAAAACCACACAGTTTTACATTCTCTGCAAGTCAGTCACCACGATAGCGTATGGGGGAGTATGAGGACACAAAGATCTGCAGCTTAATTACTACCAGCTTCTCTACACACATACTCCTCATTGGATCTCATTCATTTTAGTTGCAGTTCCCAGAGCAGAGTCCCAGGGCACCAGGAGCAGCCTTTCGGGGTGAGAAGCCCTCTGTGTGAGAGCACAAGGAGGAGATGAACAGGAGGCCACTATAGCCAGGTGAGCCCGGGCAGCAGTCTTACCTGCAGCGACACAAGAGCCAACCTGCTTCTATCCAGCTCTCAACACAAGAACATAAACTTTCAGAGTTTGTGAAGCCCCTGCCCTCCTCAGTGAAGAGGTCCCGTGGGGAGAAACACCACCAACACATAGGCCATTAGCTCCAGAGGGGTCAGCTGCTCAGGCACACAACAGAAGGGCTTTCAGCTTTTTGCTTTTTTAAACAGTTTGGCTATTTCTGCATTAGCTTCTTGTTTTCTTGGCTTTTTTCAGTCTGGTGACCTCTAGAATTGGGATTCTTTGACTCCTGGAGTGATGCCCAAAATCTCACTCTGCCTCCAAGGAAATTCACAATTTGGCATTTCAGGGGAACAGTATCAGATGAAGTAGCTGCAGTCTTATTTTGTGCTTGACATCAGAGCTCTTGGGTCACCTTCTTTCCCCAAAATGACTCAATAAAGTCAGTCCTCAAAGGAGGGGTTCAAAGGCAAGAGTGAGCCTGCCCCACCTAACAGGTTTTTCCCAGCACAGCCCAAGAAGGTGACTGGTGGGGTGGGCAAAGATACGCACAGGAAACCTTTGAAAAGCAGGAAAGGAAACTGAAGCCACAGAAGCCACCTGGGCAATACAAGGTAGCCAGTTCCTCAACCTCTGTGGGAGTAGAATTAGGGGTTCAGTGAAGATGCTTTCAATAAAGTCAATGCAGGCTTGGCAGCAGCACACAGCACTAGATTGCAAACACTGGTCTAGCACTTAAGTGGAGGTCAGTGTACTGCTGGATAGCCTGAGAAGGAGAAACATCCACCAAGACCTTCCAACACCAGGTACAGGACAGACCACATGCTGCAGACACATCCCAGGGTTATCTTCCGAACCGGGAGACAGGATTTTTAAAAAGCACCATATACTAATGTTGCTAATTAGCACCTGGAATGACCCTGGAACCTGTCTGTACTGACAGTCACAAGCTGGCATTGGGCAAGGGGAGAAACTTCAAAACACAGCCGAGCCCCAGCACACAGTGAGGGGTGCTCAGAGGAGTCACTGGAAGATGCTTCAGGCTCTTAACACTTCAGTGTGTATTTCTTTTCATTTTGACATAAGTTATGCAGCTACATTCAAACATCAAAGCAACACAAAGAGTTTTACCAGTATCAGAATTATCTGAAGGCTTGGATAATTTAAGATAGCGAATGCCCTGACTCCCCCAAACCGCCCCTGTGTGCGGACTCAGACTGCGTGGACAAATCTGCATCTCTTATTATAAAAAACCCCAAACCAAACCCAACCACAAAGCCATAAAAAGGGGTGCTTGCCTCATTTGTAGGGGGGACCTTTAGTCCCAAATTCAGTCAGCCTAGCACAAAGGCAATAGAAAACTTTTTTCAGGAGTTCCTCTTTTATATCCCTGACCAAAACAAGTTCCCTAACATGCAGGGGATGAAAGGCAGGCTGGGAGGAAAATCTGGAGCTTGCAAAATGCAAGGGCTGAGCCCCCCCAGGACACCTGCCTGCTGTTGAACACCTTGTCCCAGCAGTGCTGGTTATATCTGCCCACAGCCACCACACTAACTCATCCACATCAACCTGCACAGCCCCCATCTCCAGCTGCTCCACATCACCCACAGCCCCTTCACTCCACAGAGATATCTAGCTCTCAAGTTACCACACCTACAGAGCTAAACAGTTCCTAAACCCAGAACCTTTTCTTTTCCAAGCTTCCCCCCTGCCCAGAGCTACCAGGCTTCATTTTCCAAGTTCTTTCCGCACGTTTCATCAAGTAACTGATAATGTCAATTCAAGTTACCATACTCAGCAAACCACAGATGACAGCACCTCGGGCATACAGAAGAGACTCTGAGCAGAGAAGCAATTTTTTTCCCTGGCCACATATGGCAGCAGTAGAGCACCCAATGAATGGCAAAACCCCTCTCCTTGGCAGTCAGAGGTTAACACGTCCACAGTTCGAGTCAGTAATCCACGAATGGCTGCACATCACGCAACACTTGTGCTCAGTCTGAAACACAGAGACATTAAGGGAGAACACACTGGATTTGTGAGGGGCATGGTTACTGTGCAAGCGAACTCAGACCCATGCTGCCTTGCCTTCTCCCTGGAGACTGCTGATTTTGAAACGCCCTGGGTCTCCTCTTACGGCCTGATGCCCAGGGAAAGGTTTCTTGAATCGGTGCTGAGGAAAGCTCATCCTTTAGCACACCTTTGTGAGGAAGTTCTGGGGCTGAGCGCCCACAGGTTTGTTACTGTTCTTGTAAAGAAACTATTCTAAAAGAGGGCAAATTCAGCAGAAATAATTTTTGAGTACAGAGTCATCTTCAAAGTCACATCATAAGGTTTTTCTTATAGCTGTGAGCAGAAGACTTTTACCTGTCTGTTCTGGTTCTCCTCTGCCCATTTGCCTCCAACTCTGGTCTCTCCTGCTGAGGGAACATGTCTCTCTACAGACCAGAAGGAAGCCAAAAGTTTCTCCTGCGTTTCACCAGCCTTCCAAGACACAGCTTAACTCTCATCCTTTCCTCAGACATGAGGAGGATTAAGTCACTCTCCCCCCTCTATTTCCACTCCAGAGGACCGCCACTCCTTGGCTAAGCCACAAACACTAATTATTCTGTATCGGTTCAGTTGATTTTCTGGGACAGAGTAGGTCTAAAGCTCCAGGACATGTTATGAGCATTACAGAACATCAGCTTTCTTACTCAGGATAAAAAAAGGTTAGAGCAAAGAGCACAGTGTAGGCATTAAATAACACATCTAGGGTAGAAACTCTGGGCTCCTGTCAAGAAAGACTTCCATTGGTTGCATTTGGATCTATAAAAGAGATGACGAGATAGTAGAGAGTAAAAAAAAAGTGAATAGAGTATAACAGGTTTTGTGTATCACCAGAAAACTGGAAAAGATATTAGCAGTACCAGAGAGCAGCAGACATGTGTGCTCGTTCTCCCCCTTCATTATCTTCTGACTCTCACCTTGTCGGGAGGCAGGAACTTAATCGGAAGTTTGCATTAGATCAAGGATAATGGGAAAGGGGAAGCCCACAACTTGAGGGCTTCCCCTTTCTGTAATGCAGGAACTGTAATATTCCAACTCTGTACTAATTCCATCATCCCTCCCCTCCAACCAGAGAGATTCAAAAGCCCAGTTGTGTGTGTAATGCTTCTGCACACTGAGAGCATGATCCTGCTGGAGGCTAAAAGCCTGTTTAGCCACAGATCAGTAGTCACTGTGCAAACTTCCATGCTCCATTCTGTCTATATTCCTCAACGTTGGCTTGGAGCACCCAAGTACTGCCGAATGGAGCTTCGTTAGGGGAGACTAAATATATAACTCTATGTAGGCAGATAGAGTTCAAATATTTTCTTACAAAACAGTAGGATTCCAATGAATTAAATCACAAACTACAGCGTTTAAAGCAGAATCCATGCACAGAACTAAAACATATTTATGTAAAATGGTTTTCAGCTCAGCAATGGTGAAATGCTGCTAAATGCCAACCACGGCAGCAAACAAGCATGTGCAGCTTATTGTTTCAGTTAAATGTTATCGCAACACCATCAGATTAATAAAGGTATGGATTGATAATATTAGAGGGTATTAGACATGTGTTAACACTGGAGACAGACATATGTCTAAGAAGAAAGGAAAAACAGATGTTTCATCATTACAAACTTCAAGAGGTGGGGAAGGAGAGGAGGGACCAGGTCAGAAGGAAGCCTTCATCACCACACAAGGTGCCTACAGGGCTCCATTCCCAAGCTGAGACAGCGTCAGACTTCAACTGTGCTGCACACATGAATGGCACAAGCACTGCAAGTGAGGGCAGCAACCTTCTTCCTGGTACATATATTAAAGGTCTACACCAAAAATGCTGAAAAGCACAGAAAAGCTGCAAAGTTGAGTACTGCTGTACAAGACACTGCAGCCCAAGTCCCAGCAACGGTCCAATCTATTGGATTTAAGAGTTATTACTAGCAATTCTGTGCCAAACAAGCAGCAAAGGCTGAAGGTAGGGGATGGAGAAGAGCAGTGATTCAGGATTTCAGCAGACTGCCAAGCTCCCGCTAGAACTAGAGTTCGGGCACGAGCTGGGCTTTGCTGGATTTCTCTAGGTGGGCATGAAACCAGCTATGTGCTTCCTGAAGAGATGGATTCTCACCACACAGCACAAAGGCTGCGCCTTGGGCCTGACAAAGTATTCAGGACTTTCAAGTTGTGTCACTTGCTCAAACAGATCGGTAGCCTGAGCCAGGGCTGGCTGCACTGCCTTGATGAAGAACTGAGGCTGCCCTCTTTCTCCTCCTGAGGCTGAGCACCCTCATTGTAGCAGTTGCATGGGATCCATGTGCCCATGTCCATGTCAAGGCAAGCTCAGAGTAACTTCTGGGATGACAGGGAGCTACAAAGAGCTTTAAAACCCAAGGCTCCCAAGGCTGGAAAGGCTTTGATGAGCTGCCTTCTGCTTAGTCCCATGGGCCCTTGTACCACTACCTAAGAAAGAGAAGTTCCCAGAATGTCTTCCAAAGACATACCCCATGCTAAGTGTCTGGCAAGGATGGTGCAGGGTGAGCAGCCTGGAAGGTTGTTTCTGTACCAAAACCAACGCAGTGTGAAGTGCTCATCATCTTCATCAGGTTTCACACCAAGGGTGCTGAATTATTTAGTTTATGTCAGCCTGTAAGCACTGAAAACTGTATCACTTCAGAAATATTTTGTTTTCAAAAGCAGCATCTTTGTCAAACTGATAACGTCTGTGGGCATTAGTGCCCAGCATAACAGAACAGCTCTCCACTGAACAGCAGAGTCCATGACAGGAAAATCCATCCAGGCTTTCAAACTGTGTCCATCACGTCAGCATTCAAGCATCTTAAACTGACAGAAACAATATTAAAAAAGAAAGCACAGATTATCTCAAGGCAGAATTTTTATCAACATCTTTATCATAAATATGGATCGGTCTGCCATATTAATTCACATCTCTTCCCACACAAGAGCTGCTTTCATTAAAGGGCTGTGCAAGAGCCCTTTCAAACACACAGATACTTGCTATCAAGAAGTTTTACAGCCATGTGAAAACTCACACTCGTCCCTTCCCAATCTTGGATCTTGGGTGGGGATACAAAACTGTGGATCAACATCAATAATAGGTAAATTCATGATGAACACACAGCTCCATCCTGCAAATCACATAAGCATGTCAGGAGCAGAAATACTCTTTGCTGGTAGTTCTCAAAACAAAATACTCTCTCCCAAAAGATACATGATAAGCTAGGCACTTTCATGACCATTCATTTTCAAGCATCAGAAATGCTCAAGGAAGCTTAGGAGAGCAAGCCAGTGACATTAATTTGAGAAAGCACAAGTAGTTTGGAGTAGTACATTTCTGTAAGCACATTAACATGAAAACATGATACAAAACAAGCATTTAGCAAGCTCTGAGACCACCAAGTCTAAAACTAGAAATGTTGAGACCTAATTCAGATATGCTGAGAGCCAAACCATGCTGCCCAGCACGCATGAGCTCCAAGGAAGCAGTGCAGCAGCCAGGGGTTCTGCCACTTTGCTTACCTTCAACTTCTGCTATAACACTCCTAGATTTTAATCTGATTTACATTAAAAGAAATACAACCCCAACCCCCAAACACATCCAGCTATGGTACTCGACCACTTGAGACCAAACAGAAGATGAAAAGCAGGGGAAAGAAAGAAAGCAAGCAAAAAAGGAAAGCTTAGCTGAAATAATCTATGCCTGGAACGCCTGCTCTGAAACCAGCCCCAAATGGTTTTTCTCCATTTGCTGCCAAGCACCTCTAATGCAATCCAGACAGTCAAGGACACAGTCAGAATGTTAATATGAAAGCATTAAAATTCCCATTGAAATAGGACCTGTCAAGCCGCTTTATGTAACACGATTTATCGTTTCCAAATGTAGTAACAAGGGATTTTATTGTACAAGAGCATGTTGTACACAACGGGGCTCTGGGTTCACGTTCCACACTAGCCAAACTGGAATTTCTCACAAAGTTTGGGGAAGTACAAGTCCAAGTTAGTGGTGTACGTGTGAAAGGGTAGCTACAGGCCTTACAAGTTGTTGGGGTGCAGAACAGGCTTGAAGCAAGAACTGCCTGCTTGTTTCTGTGCATACTAAACAGAACCAGACCCCTCTGCTCGCAGCTGCCGGCTGGCTCCGTAACAGCGCTTATGGAACGGAGCCGAACTGCCCCCGGCCCTCAAGGCACAAAGAAAGCTTGAGGAAGTTTAGTTCCAGTCTTACGTGTCAATTGGATAACCTATCTTCTGCAAGTTCAGTGCAGTCAAACTGAGAGCAGGCTGAAGACTGCCGGTTAAGTTTCCGACCGATACCCTGCACTTTCTAACCCACTAAACCCCAACCTCAAACCCCATCACCTCCTGGACCTACCACATTTAACACAGCAGCTAATGCCAAGGCAAGCTGCCCCAGTTCCATGGCACCACCACCCACAGTTACTGCACAGCACACATACCCTTTCACACATCTGCAGACTTCTGTCTGTAGACATGTTTTCATACCTCTCCGTTCTACACACCAGCATCCCACAAACACAGAAACATTTCAGCTCTCCCAGCACCCTGTTCTTATCTTATGCATTCAGTCTGAGCAGCTTAGCTAACGTAACAGCGATGAAAACCACACATATACACCCGAGGCAGAGTTGGCTGGTACCGTACGGAAAAGCAGAGACATAGACAAGAACTGTACCTGTCTTCTACACAGAGGGAAGCATCACACCAGCTGCCAGCACAGAGGCAACGCTGGGATAAACTGGTAGCAGCATCAAAATATTCTACTTTTATTTGGAGCAAGCTGCAGCCAGTCAATGCCCACCCAACATAAGGCTATGGAGTGAGGCACAAGAGACTGTTTCTACTCTATGTTGTTGGATTGCTGACTGCAGAACTCCCAGATTTATTACTAACTTCTTCACTGGGGTACTGTTAATCTGGAACACCATTCAAGTTTTGCCCTCTTCCCCTGCCTATTGACATCCAACTAAACTCAAACGTGTTTGAGGTTTGTTTATTTAATTACTAAAATACAGACCAAGAATGCCTGGGTGCAAAAACATCACCCAAAGATCTCCATCTTGCCATGAGTTAGCTGTGACTGATGTGGTCAATTTCACAGAATCCCCAGGTGGGAAAAGATCTTTATGATCATCAAGTCCAACCTTTCCTGCCCTGTGTTAACCCATATCCCTGAGAACCTTATCTACCTGTCTGTTAAACACACCCAGGGGCAGGGACTCAGCCCCTCCCTGGGCAGCCTGTCCCAGTGCCCGATAACCCTTTCAGGACCTGACCCTGCCCTGGCACAGCTTGAGCCCATCCCCTTCATCCCATCACCTATCACTTGGGTGAAGAGACCAACCCCCACCTCTCTGCACCCTCCTGTCAGGTCATTGTAGGCGGTGATAAGATCTCCCCTCAGCCTCCTCTTCTCCAGGCTGAACACCCCCAGTGTCCCTAGCCACTCCTCGGAAGGTTTCCTGCTCTACAGATCCTTCACCAGCCTGGTTGCCCTTAAATTTATTGCATTCCAGGCAGTTGATCACAAATCCAAGACCTTGCACCACTGGGCTTTTACCATGCAGGTCAGAATTGATAGTGAACCCTGGTAGGCCTTCCCATCCTTGCTCTGCCATTCAGTGCTAGCAGCATGAAAGAAGCTTGCTCCAAATAATGAAACCCCCACGCTCAGAGACATGCTCATGTTTGCTGTTTCAATCCTGGAGGGACCTGCAATACAAGCTTAAAAAGGAAAACTATTTTCTGATGGAATTGTGAGAAGTGAGCAAAAGCCATAATGGAAACCAGCTCTCCCCAGGAGAAGCGCAAGGCGAGGGGAAAGCTGAAGGATCAGCTGCTGCGATTAAGGGACGAGCAGCTGGTGGTTTAGGGAATGTGGCTTATAAAGCACGAGGCTGGGTAATAAAAAGGCAGATGAAGTTCAGTGGACATCGGTAATAAACGATGCACAAGGGGGAGACCATCTAACTTGACAGACTCGAACACTGTGACTCAGAGGCTCAATCTCAAAGGTGGCAGGTTCATGAAGATGCCATCTCAGCGCTCAGCAGCCATCCCACCCGGAGGCCAATCAAGTGCCAAGTGTTATTTGTACAGGGCCACAGAATTAACCCTGACATTGCCATGCCTCTATACAGTGTGCCTGAATCCTGAATGGCGGGTGCAGTTCTGGTCCCCCAAATCTCAAAGGGAATCTGAAGACCCACACAAGGCACAGGAGGAGACTGAGGACTGTGTTGACACCAACATTTTGGCTCAGATCAGAAGCCTGGGTTTGAAGCCTGATTCCTGATCATTGCTGCTTTGCACACTGCGGTTCTTATGCCCAAGCTCTGACACAGGAGCTGGATCACCTATCTCCAAGTGAACCTAAACAAGGAAATAGTAACACTAAATGCTGGGGCCATGGAGATGATCAGGGGGCTGTAGCACCTCTCCTGTGAAGACAGGCTGAGAGAGTTGGGCTGGTTCAGCCTGAAGAAGGGAAGGTTCCAGAAAGACCAAATTGCAGCCTACCAATACTTAAAGGGTTCTACAGGAAAGTGGAGAGGGACTGTTCCCCAGGGAGTGCAGGGACAGGACAAGGGGCGATGGCTTCAAACTGAGAGAGGGTGGGGAGGCCCTGGCACAGGATGCCCAGAGAGGCTGTAGGAGCCCCTGGATCCCTGGAGGTCTTCAAGGCCAGGATGGATGGGGTTTTCAGCAATGTAGGCTAGTGAAGGTGGCCCTGCCCATGGCAGGGGTTTGAACTAGATGATCTTTGAGGTCCCTTCCAACCCAAGCATTCTATGATCTTAACTAGCACCCAGTCCACAGTACAAGGCTACAACCCACCAATGCAAACTTCTGTGAAGCACAAGTGTGAGAATCAAGTCCTATCCCACACTACAAATCCTAATTTGTAGTGTGCTACAATGCTGTTTGATAACAAGGGCATAGCCAAAGCTGAGAGGAGGTGCTGAGCTACAGCAAGCACCCAATATAACCAGGCACTTTGTTCTGGGGAAGACAGGAGTCTCTTACACCATTTGGCTGCGAAACAACTGGTATAGGAAGGAATAAGCAGGGAGCAAGTAACTGCTCAAGGTTTGTTCAAAAGGAGATGGAGGAACCATCCAACAGGAACAGGCAGAAGGTTGTTCTGCTTCAGAAGAAGATGCTTCTTCATGCATCACCTGTTTAAGCAGGAGAACTCCTTGCTAAAGAAGATTATGGATGCTGTCATTTTATAAGGGTTCAGAAAGAAACTGGACGAAGATTCATTGGGGAAAAGTCCAACACCAGCCATTAAACGCACTCAGCAGTGCTAGCTCTGGAACTGTCTGAGCTGCAGACTGCCAGCACTCAGGGAATGCTTTGGGCAAGTAAAACTACACACTTCCATTGTTACCGTCCTCTTTCTTGCATCCATCCACTATGGACCACTGCTGAGACAGGATATTGGCCTTGGTATACAAGATTTAGTGTGACCAAGTTGGGCTACTCTTGAAAATGGCAGGAGAGGTGTGCCAAATGGAAGAGGCAGTAAAAACCACACCAATCTGAAAAATGGGGGTACAGAAGTCTGTAATGAAAGTACTAAACAAGCAAACCTTGCCCTCCTTTTAGAGGCACACTCCTGAGCTTCATCACCATGACAGCAGGTGGAGCAGGGACCAAGACATCCTACAATTCCATTTGTTACTGAGAACTCCTGTTCATTTAAAAACTTCTGCCACACACCAAAACACAGCCTGCAATGCTTGTTGGCTTACAGACCCTGGGGGACTGGCCCAGAGACACAGTTAAACCACAGGTCCAAAACACTAACCTCCAAATTACAAACCACCTAGGAAACAGCCTTTTTACTGCACTGCTGGGGATCCGAAAGAAACTCCAAAAGCTAGAGGAAGTCACAAAACCAGAAGGCATTTAAAATCAAAAGGGAATCTGCCTCAAGACATCCCCCCTGCTTAAGCCTTCCCAGTGTGTTCCTCATGCCATCTTCCCTCTGAATTTTTACACTCAGCCAAATACCTCTATTCCAGCACTCCGATCAGATTTATGATGCACTGCAAGTGCTGTGCAATTAACAGATTTAATGCCTGATTCATTTCCTTCTTCAAAGGGAGACTGGAGAAAAGCACAACAGGAGATGGCTGGGTACTGTAGCTGTGGGTTTATCATACATATACATGATATGACATTTCTTCTAGCACTACTGTAAGTCAGCACATCGCTACTCTTCCTGTAGATGTATCAAACCTTTTCCACTGTTTAGATTCCCAACTATTATTCATTCTTCAGCTTAATCACCGAAGGGTTTTTTCCCTACCCTCAGTATGGATTTTTTACACACCATCCCACATTTTCACCATAATTTATCAATTGCTTTTTCCACTCCATTTCACTGAATTCCTAATCTCATTTCCCCAACTACGCTGTCTACAATCATAACATAGCAGTGACTTTAAAAAATTCAGCATGCTCCACAAATTTCACAATGTGCTAAAAGAGATAACACAGGGAATACATTCTTTGCATCTCAGCATGATTACTTTAACTTGCATATCAGAGACAACAGGACACAGCCAAGGAGGACAGGCATTTCTGCAAAAGGAAGTCAAAGCTCTTCAGTCCTACACCGGTACTGACCAACTTCCAGAAAGACAAATGCCACCAAGTCTTACATGCAAGACCGAGCATTTACCTCTCCCACGTTTTTAATTAGCCTTTGGTGGATGTTTTATTCTGAATCACGCCAACGGGGCTTCGTTCCATCCAGCAGCACATTTGTTTGAGGGGTTATTACAGATGCATCATATACTAATAAAACACCCTGCTCTGAAAGGCATTTTAAACAGCAGAAATCAGCCACTTGCTTCCCAGCTGCAGTCGTAAGTTCTATATAATGTCAATACTGAGCACAAGCTACTTTCACAAGCAATTAAGAACGACTACACGAAGTACCTAGCTCAGCCCGCAGGCTACGGAAGGCTTGGCTTTCTGTTTTGTTCAATTACTTTGTCCTTGTCTTTGGTAAACAGAAATCCTTGTTTTACTTCCTCTCTACAACAGACTGCATCTGTTCTCCAGAGCCCAGCACCCTGATCCGCCCATGGAGCCTGCGGACCAGCAGCACCCTGTGCTGAGGTACTTCCCACCCCGAGATTCCAAGGTAAGGTACGTAACACAGCGACACTCCTAGAAAAAACTAAGAGTCTCAAACTACCAGACAAGGTCTCTCTGAACTAAGTTTCACCTCAGACATGCTCAAAGTTAAAATCAAGACTTTACCACACCCCTTTGTCTTCAGCCAGTTTTACTTGCCACAGGGCTATAAGCCACAGTTTCCTTAAGCCATTTCTGCAACTGTTTCTTCTGAAATCAGCTTTAACAGCATTTAAAGACCAAACCTAGCCTAAATCTTACAATACCCACCCTCATCTCTCGAGGCAGCAAGAGCTGTTCAGTTAAAACCTGCCGAGGTAAGAACAAAGATGCAATGGAAGGAGTACAGTATTCTATCATGACGCCCTCAAACACAGCAGTTCATCCACATGACATGATGCTTACTCCAACTGCAGAAACTCTCAGGCTTCAAATACTGAGTGCACATTAAATGCCTAAACGCTGGAAAACACTGCTTAGGGTCCAGTACTTATACCAAACTGTTCTCAGGATTTCATACTAAATATTTAACTTCATACATCGCCTCCACTCAAACTGAGCAGCGACAGTAATTAACTTGATCCTGAGAATCTATGCCTTTAGCTAAAAAGATGACAGTTCAACGTTCCAAGCTTCAACAGAAGCAAAGTCCTGTTTTTCCCATAAGCCAAGTTACCTTACATAAACTAAGGTGAAAACAGACTTAATTCTATTGACTTTCTATGCCAGCCAATATTAACAGTCACAAAAACAGCGCTGAAGGGTTAGCACTATGATGATAATCGCTTGGAAGAAGAGAGATCAATTTTAAGATAAGCATCACTGACAATTTAAGTGTGTTTGATCCTGCCTCCCAAAAAACCTTTCGTGAATACTGGTTACTGTTCAAACTCTGTCTGGGAACAGAACACAGGAGCTTCGAGACATACAGCTTCGATTCCATGTTTTAGATAATCACATGGAGTCAAAACCCACACAAACTGAACAAACAGAAGATACTCACATTCCCCATGTATTCTGAAAGCAGATCCTGCAAGGCCTGTCGCACTGCATTACACTCGGCAACGATACGTTCCCGTCGGTCATCACGTGTGCAGGATGAATCAGCCATCAGGGCTGCTCCGCTAATGATGCTCTCCAGGCGCTCTTCCAGGGAAGGCCTGAAACGTTCTTCGCTGAAGGTCGATGGATCCACAATAATTTGTTTCTAGTAAAATAAAGGGTTTAGAGATTAATAATCAGACCAAGCAGCAAGTTACTGTTAAATTATCATGACAGCCGATGTTTACAGGAGAGCCCCGATCAGCACAAAAGGCAAACACCACACAACTCTGGCAGCGAGGGAGATTTTCACGAGTAGTTTCGTAGAATTACTAAAAGGTTCCCCAGCAGATTATGCTGCTAGTCATCTCTTGTGCTGCCCTGACAGCTAAACAAAACTTGGCCACAGGAAGCCTTGTTACATGAATGGCAAAAATCAAACGTGCCAGCACAAATAAGGTTCAAAGTACAGAACTCTTCTTAACTACACGTCAGTTCGGACGTGCCTTCACTAGTTAACTTGTCAGATATAATTACCCCATCATGAACAAAAAATCCAAGGAAAACAAATGTCCAAAATTAGCCCTACATATAGCACTCTGTTGTCCTAGTTTATCCAGTCTTTCCTCTCTTCACCAGTCTGCAGGTAAATACAGCAGCAGTCTCAAAGCGAAACATCAACACCAATGTTTGGAGCAGCACAGAAACCCACCTCTTCACGGCAGAAAGCTGTCACAGGTTTATCTTGATAGACCCTTAGTAAGCTGAAAGAACTAAGAGAGCCTGACAGATGTGAGGCTGGAACAGCAATGCCGATGTATCTGCTTTTCACGGGGCCAATACCACCACCCACAGAAATCCACCAGGACGCAGCAACATAGCGTTTCATCACCTTGCAAGTACTTCCAAGTGGTTTACTTAAACAGGTTTGCAATTTCTTAAAGGAAAAATTTTTTGGCCATTTCAAGCTTTGGTGGTTTGGGTGGGATTTCTTCCTGCTATGGGGCTGGGAGGGGAGATGTTGCTCACTCCATAAAAGAAGCCGAGAAGTGTTGTGGTGTTTGTTTCTTTTTTTAAAACAGGAGTTTTCACAATCAGTTTGTATGCCAGCTAACTTCAACAGCAACGTCACAACCACTACTTCTCCCACCAGCCAGCACACTTAGTCTCCCTACTGTGCAGCCACAGAGCCTTCACGGCAGGATTAGAACATGGCACGTGTTCTCCAACAGGCTCCACAGTTTTCCTGACACTTTTAGTCATGTGGATAATACAATGGTAATGCAACACCAGAACTACTACGCATTGTCAGAGATAATCATTATCTTGTTATCTTCTGGTAGCCATTTAATATTTTACCACCACAATAAGCACAGTGGAGTATCTGGGGGCATGCACGTGCGAAGCCTCCATTACAAGAGCGCAATAACACTCAAACGCCAGCAGGAAATGAAGTGCAGGGATAACATCTGCCAAGGACCTGAACACATTTGTTTTGTCAGTCTCCTTTGGCAGGAATGAGACAACAAAGCCCTCACACACCCTCACATGCAATGTGTGTCGACGCTGGCCTGCTGAACAAGCCCTGCTGCTATTAGGGCACCTCACAAAGTGGAACTAAAAGCTCCATGTGAACTGCAACACTCAAAAATTAAGTCTCTGGCCATGTATTAGAGAGTTCACATCGTAAGATATGGCCATATATCAGAAATCACATTAAATGGTTTGAGCTAGATTAGCCAATCCATGAACCTGAACTGAATTGCTTCTTCAATTCTATGTACCCAAGTCATGTGCTGTTACAGGACTGGCCTCCACCTCCCACTGATACCTGCTCAAACCCCTGATCCTTTGGGTGCCAGACTGAAGCACACTCTTAAGCCTTATGTAGCTGAACAGGGAGCTGATGGAATTTAAGAAAGGCAGACTTAAAACTGAAGCCACAGGCACAAAGATCAAGACAACCAGGACATCCTCTCATTACCCAAGAGGTGACACAGAGAGGGCTTCTCACAGGGCAGAGGGAGAACTCACGTAGGACTTTGGTCTGGTAAAAGAAACATGGCAGAGAAAGTAATGCAGGGGAAGAGCAAGAGTGGCAAGAGCAAAAAAATGAAGGTGAGCAAAGACAAAAAGTACTAAACACCTTCTGAGTGATGGCTTTGCAATATTAAATAGAGTTTCAGAAGTTAGTTAGTGCCGAGGTGTTTAAAATTCAGAGGCCGAATCAGTGGTAGACAGCAAATATTGGCTTCAAAAGGAAAGTGTTCTCAGTAAAAATGCATGGCTATCCTCAGCCAGTCGCTGAATGCGAGATAAAGAGTATGACAGATCAGTGCAACACATCAGCGTGAGACGACTTCATTCCCAACCAAAGATCATATTAAACTTCCCACTTCATGTTCTTCTCAATAGGTAGTTTGGGCAATTCCAAATACATTATTCACTTTTAATAAGTCTTTCTGTCACCTACAAGAATACATTACATAAATATATTATGAAATAATCAATTTCAAATAAACCAAGGCCTTACATCTAATGTAGCAGTAGGCTAACTGCTATTTCAGAGCTAGTTTAGCTTGACAACCTTCAATCACCAAGAGTCACATATATAACTTTCTATGTTCCATCAATCCTAGCTTGGAAAAAGACTTTTTTAAAAATAAATGCCTGCTTTACCTGGAACTTGCTGTATTTCAAAAGAAAATGATATTTCAGGCAATATAACTAACAGCAAGTTGCTGCTAACAAATCAGGTGCACAAACACGAGTTGGAGTTCCCACTTTTTCTACATACAGGGTTCAAAACTTACATCAAAGTTGTTCAGAGCATAAGCCAGCTCTCCACCTCCACCCTGCTGCTGGGCAGCATCATCTGACGCCGTGGCTTGAGCAGCATTGGAGATGCCCGTGACCGCCTGCTGAAGCTGTTTGTAGATCAAGTCCCTGTTGGCTTTGTAAGCGGCGACATCCGGGTGCTGCAGACAGGCCTGGGACGCTGTGTACAGAATGGGAACGTTCTTCTGCAGAATTCCCCTGGCTGCCGCCATTTGATCCCGGTGACCCACATCTTTCAACTCCTATTAAGAAAATTAAAGGAAAAGAAAAAGCACTTGAGAACTTTCCCCACATTTAACATCCATCCACTGTCTCCCTGCAGGTTCTTTGCCTGGTATGCTCAAATCTAGCTTCCTCCTGCCCAACTATCCTTATTCTTATGGGCTCAACTAATTTCAAAACCACAACAGCTTCAGGGAGACAAGAGAAGCAGTACTGTCAGGCAAGTCACAATTCAAGGTCTGAGGTTTGAGTTTTTGCTCCCCTCCACAGGAGAGGACCAGCACTTTGAAAGCCAGTGTACACCTGTAAATCAGGAGGACACAGAAGTTGCAAGCACACATTTTTCTCCGTACTCCTTCCAGTTTGCATTACATCAAAACAAAAAAAACCCATGCAAAATGAAACAAAAAACCCACAAAGAAACCTAAATCCTCAAAACATAACACTTCACGTTTTTAGATACAAATTAGCTTTGTTCTTCAGTTAACTATCAAACAAACAAGAGGCTTCCCCTGCAATCGACTCTCACACTCACACGAGAAGTAAGATCTTTTGGAATTTAAACTCCAAGCCTCAAAACCAGAATGTTTTCTTTAATCACACCTAGAAGACTGAGTTTACTCTCCTCAAGAGACTCAGGTACTTCATTTTAGAACAGCAAGTATATCATCTCATTCAACTCCTTGTTCGTCTCCAATGAGATGAAATTAATCCAATGACTGTAATTACTGCTCATTTAAGATTAGAGAGCAAGTCCATACGTCTTTTCCCAAACACTCACTGCTGCGACGCTCTAAAGCGCCATCACCTCTGTTTTTGGAATAAAAGCATGATGATTAGGTAAGGCTTCTGTGTCCAGCCTGAGCAGTAAGTTAATAAAAGGAAGAACAAAACACTTATTAGCAGTATCGTAATTTTCCAGTCCCCAACTCTAACAGAGGTGATGAAAACAAAGAGGACTGGCTCACTGAGAAAGGAAATAACAACTCTGACAGACTCTTCAGAATGGATGGGTAATACACGACCTCTGTAAGACGCACACTAAGCAGGGAGGGCATTCCAAGCAGGCTTAGAGATTTACAGATTTAGTACAACCACTTCCCATGGTGTGGAGCAATCCATCACAAAGCCGTTTAGAGCATTTATTGCATTGCCATCACAACCCTGCGCCCATTTACTGCAATCAGATTTTAGATACATAACCACCCAGCAATCCATTTCTGACTGTACCCAGTTGATTTGCAAAGATGAATCTGTATAAAAAAAAAAACCAAAACCCCACCCTGGCAGTGTCAGGGGTGGATAAGCAGTTTTGGTTTGTACGTATCAGCAGAGCAAACAAAGATGCTCTGCAGGAATTATGCTATTTCTGATAAAGGGGACTGCCCACAGCTCTGCGTGCTTTCAAAGCTTACCTACACAGGAGTGAGTCAGAGCAGAGCTGCTGAACAAAACACAATCTCACGCGATTTAAGGTTAAGCACAAGCCAGCCAAACACAGAACACACTAACAAACTGGAGTTTAAACCCCTCCTCAGATGGGCATTTCAGTACAAGACCAGCTGGAATCACCACTGGCTTCCCTGGAAAGTGCTGTGATTCAGTGCCCAACTGTGACTTCTTTGTCCAAGTGTGCGCATTCAGCCCTAACTCTGCACTAACCAGTGCCATCTGGTCACGAGAGCACCAGGCACCCAGTCACACCTCAATTCTCCTTCCTTACTCACAACTGCCCTGTTTCACAGTGGGAAGCTGTGGTGGTTCAGCCTCAAGCAGTAGCTGAGCACTACACGCCACTCACTCCCTGAGGAGAAGCAGTCAGAGCCCCTGTGGGTTGGGGTAAGGACAGTTACTGACAGAGTCACCATGAAAGGGGAACAGTAACAGCCTCTGCCAAATTTCACTTATACCCAGTGAACCAAGGATAACCTTATCAACAAAGAGTACTGCCCGACACAAGGACTGACCCAATGCCCTGGCCACACTCGGACTGCCCTGGAGGCACCAGGAGCACCCCTCCTCAAGCAGCCCCTTTATGGGGCAGTGATGTCCAGTGGGCTGGAAACAGCCGGGGATAACTCAGCTCCCCTGTGCTGGCTGCCCAGGGAGGTGAGCTCTGGCCTGGCTGGAACCAGGACAGAAGCACAAGTCTTGGGAAGCAGCATTTCATTAGGGTACTAAAGCACTGCCGCAAATGAACACATTGCATCAGAAGCAGCACACTACAGCTGAGCACAGTTTCTACTTACCAGGGAAGCTCACATTTCCTAAACACAGTGCGGTGCAACACAAAGTACTCAGCAATAACAGCAAAATAAAAAAAACAGTATTAGCAGCAATGGGAACCATCCAAGAGCAGCAAGGCTTCCTTATTTTGGAAAAGCAGAAATAACACACAGAAGGAAGAGATGCCATCACTGTACCTGCTGTCTTTTGGCTGCCATTATGTTCAGCTTGTCCACTTCTGGTTTGAGTGCTTTGTACTGGATACCCAAATCCTGCTCTGTCCCAGCATTTCTCAGTTTCAGGATACCTTCTTCCACCTAAAAGAATATATATTCACACTTTTTCCACGTAATGCAGTCACGGGAAGTGGCTCAGAACGTACTCCATAGCAGGTAGTGAAAGCGATCTTCCTCTGCCCCCTTTTATTTTTTTGGAGATCCTTCAAAGGCCAAGAGTACCCAAGGCTTAGCTACTACTTCATAGTCACCAGCTACCAGAGACAGCCAAACACAGGCATTTGAGAGGGTATGAGGGAGCCCAGGGCCCCGGCAGAGCTGCAGCCGAAGGGCTCAAGGAGAGTCCTCAAAGCCCTGCTGCCAAAGCAGGCCCAGCATCCAATCTCCTTTTATTTCAAGTTCTGTACAAACCAGCCACCCTCTTGCTTGTGGGAAGAAAAGGCTTCCTCAAGTATTCCACATTCATTTTATTTAGTCTACCAAAGCTACTCATCCCTAGCAGCTACAGGGGAGCACTGGTTATGAGAAAACCCAATTGCCTCTAAGACGAGAAAAGGTGGTTAGCACCTGCAGTTGCAGAGCACAGCAGTTTCAACACTGGAAGTTCAGAAAAAAGCACAACAGTGTGAAAAGCTACTGACAATCAGTGGAAAATGGAAAAACAAGTGACAAACATCCACCATGCACATTTTGCTGGGAGGAAAAACCCCCAACAGCTTCCCTGCTCCAGAATCGAGCTGCTGACAGAGCACACATGGGGTCAGCCCACATGCATGAACCAAAGCCACCTGACAGCAGGCCTGGCGTGCCAGGCCCAGCGGAGTGAATCCCAGCCCAGAACTACACTTACTACTTTAAGTTGAACAAGCAGCTTGTAGACATCTGCCATGTCAGCCAAAATCAGCAGCCGGGTGACGGCAGAGAGAAGGGCGCGCGCCGCTCGGACCATGTTCCCTCGTTTCACAGAGGAGCAGGGGTCATCTGCAAACTCCCCCGAAGCGCTCTTCATCAGGTCACCTGCACAAGGGAGAAGACAGTCTGATTGGAACACCACACAGCATTTCTTAAGGAGCATAAGGATTCCTGAGAAAGTCAGTCTTGAAAACAAAATGCTTTAGCTTAAATACAGCCAGCAGTTAGGATCACAGGTAACTACCTCTAAGTAGTGTTACTGCATGGTACCAGGATAGAGGAGCTTCAGCAGTGAGGAACTGCTGGGAAATAATACTTTGGTTCTCATTTCCAGTTGTACAGGTGTTTTAAACATGCCAGGGTCGTCTGGAGAGGCAAATGGAGCATGGCTTTGCTATCACATGCAGGACTGCGGTTATTTCATAACCTACGATGCTTTCCAAGCTTCAAGAGAAGCTGTGATTTGTGTGCGTGTAGGAGTTAAGCAGAAAGCAGCAGAAAGTGCTGTAAACACACAAGGAAACAGCCACAGCTCCTGGGACTGTAAACAACTAGGAGCGATGACCTGGCTGGATGTGCCCTGGTTTGCATTCAAAGCCAGGCACCGCTTCGTGAAACGCTCCAATGTTTCATAGCCTGTGGGTCTGCATCTGGTGCAGGAGGAAAGAATTTGGGTTTCAGATGGTAACAATGCAATTGGTTAGCTATGAAAAGCAAAGGCCACTTACACAGCTAGAGAAATTCCTCCGGAAGGCATTCGGAAAGCATAAAAGTAATGTCTGCAGATAGTCAGAGGAGTGAATTTGGGATTTCTGTCCCCACCTTTCCAGGGCAGCATTTTGCTTCCAGTACCATAGTTCCTACACAGTGGCAAGTTCTGGAATCCATGTTATCGTTCTGGGATCTCTCTGCATTTCAGAAGTATTTGCTGAACAGCCAGGATTTAGTTCAGAAAACACGTGGTACTCAAGGCTAAGGATTTGCAGGCAGCTGGAGATGACCAGAAAGCAGGTAAACTGTGTTAGAGCCAACTGCTGCATCAGAGGCTTCCCAAACTTGCATGAAAAGTGCCCATATGGCCAAATGCCATAATGAAAGAAGCACAGCCACGACAAGAACCACCTCAAACATCACTTCACAGGTGAAAGCTGGCCGTGATGCCGATCAAGCCTGCTACCAAACAGGGCTGGACGAGATGTCCATCAAAATCTCCAGATGATGCAGTGGCATCATCCTGCCAACAGCCTGCCCGCTGCCACAGGCAGGCTATAACTGTCACATGCCCTCCCACTTTGGGAAGTGGTTCAATTTTATTTCAATGACTTTTTTTTTTAACTACTATTTCAACTGCTCAAAAATACCTGTAACTGGGAAGCCTGGGGTTAACCATCCACATACTTACCAGTGAATAATTAATATCTTGCCCTAGAAGAGTTTCTACCACCCAAGCACTCTACACCTTCACAGCTAAATACAGCCCAAACACAGCTGCCAGCCTGTCCAAGCAACCACATCAAGACACCCAGTTTCGTTCAAACGCTCCCTCCTATGTAACACCCTTCCATCATCTTAAATAATATGAAGAAGAGTGGCATTCAGCATTTTAAGATAAAAAAAATATGCTACTTCAGTACTGTGACATACGAAAAAAGCTTCTGCCCAAGCACAGACCAGCTATAAATATCAATCTAAAGCTATCCCGTCCCCAGCTTTGGGAGGAACACAGCTCATTATTTTAACAAGTGTTAACAGCCTCAGATTTCCAGATGGGTGAAAGACGATGCATCTCCAAAGCTCAAGAACTGGAGCCAGCTATGAGATTATAACACCCTTATGTTGCTGACATGACCCTCTGGAAGAGGCTAATAATAGTGCAATTAGTGTCACCACTGCAAGTGTGAAGCCTAATAACAATCTCAGGTTTAAAGGATATATGCCAGAACCAAAATTCCCTACAAATATTTCCTCCTTTATGTACTTACATGTAAAATTCCCACACATCCAACTCCGAAAGAGAGAAGAACATAAGTTTTCCTTTTTTCCTATTTAAAATGACTTAAGAGACATGGTGGCCACTCGCATCCCCAAAGTGTCAGAAACTGCCAACAAGGTTAAAAACCAAACCCATTCTCTACCCAGCTCTTAAATCTCAACCTTACAAGTCAGGCCTGAAATAAAAATGCTATTCCTTTTTATTTTAACCAGAGCCTTGAAAAGATTCAGTGAGTTTCAAACAGTTTGTCAGGGTGCCAAAAGATAACCAGCTTCCCAGAATTAAAGGAAGATTATATTTAAAGTTGGCGCTTATATATAGATTTTTCTGCAAATTAAAGCAAGTTGCCTTTCTGAAATCTTTTACAAAGGAAGAACACCACGGTGTGGTTATTTCAGCTGGGTTGGAAGGGCAAGAGGGAACTCCACCCTGACCTGAGGATGCAGTTACTGCATTAGTGTGCACACATCAACTCAGACTGGAGCCTGCATAACCTCCTCTGTTACCTCTGGCTCAGATTTGAGGACTGAAAGCCAGAGTTTCAAGTGTTAAAAGAAACATGCTGCAGAAGAGTCAGCCTGAGACTCAGATTATACAGCTGGTATGAATTCTTATATGAGTAATCTGTTTTTCCAATATAACCGTAGATTTTCACTAGATATTACAAGGGAAAGATAATAAAATAGAGTGGAGAAAAGAAGAGGCAAGAGTAGCCATACTATGATCTTGTCAATAAAGCACTAAGAATTCAATTAAATCTAATGGAACAAAGCCCATTTCAGAAATAGTAAGATTTTAGTCCATCAAAAGAAAATTACCATTTTCTAGTCTCATTCCCACCATGCCCACAGGCTCTGACAGCACTCTCAGACAGCACTATTAATCCTCCTCAGCAGCACGGTACACGATGACCATGACAGAGAGGGCTTTCTTTAGCCAAACACTGATGGAACAGGGAAGTGGTGGAGAAGACAGGCAGGGCAGGAAGACCTAGGACACACACAGGCACCAATACTTTCCCCCCCTCCTCCAAGCTAAAAATTCATGTCCACGCATCACCTTGTACCCTTCAGCACCTTCCAGTTCAATGCCTGTCTCCAGGCTTTTTTACTTAGGTTATGGCTTTTCAAAAGATCTCAGAGTTCTTGGCTGAAGGATTACGTCTAATTCAAGCAGTACACTCCCCAAATCATTTTTCTTGCAGGAAAACAAGTGAGAAGTCTCAGCACCCTTCCAAGAAATTAAGCTAACTGGTCACAACAGAATTTTATAGTTAAGTTTTTCAAGCAGAACTCAGCGTTAAGCTTGAGGTTATTCCGCAACTGGCCTCCTTCCATTCCTTGGACATCCTGAAGTCATTCATCCCATGTGAAGTACAGCTGAAAAGGTGTTTTACCCTTCCATAATTTGCCTCACTGTTCAGCTCTGGAGAAAGCCTCACTCTGAAACACAGGGCAGAGACAATGCTGACTCACGTGTTTACTCCCCTGCATCTGGAAACATGAAACATCATCAAAAGTCCACAGGATTCACAAGGCCATCCATCCATTCTCGCACTTCAAGCCCTATGCACAGGCTTCAGCTCTTTGCTTTTAAACTTTAAGTTTTGGTCTTTTACATAAAATTACTGCTGTGTCTCTTTCTTGTGGTAAGGATGCTGGATGCTCACCCTGGAGCAGAGATAACAGAGGCAGCAAACAGTGGCCATCAGGACTCCAAGAGAAGAGGAACAGCCAGTCAGCCTGACTCAAAAGAAATTTCCTTCCTGATCCTAGAGTCTGCAACCAGTGTCAGGGCCAAGCACCTGGCTAAGAAAGCAGCTCAGTTCCAGAACAGCTCCCATTAGCCAGAGCACTGACCATTGCAACAGTCAGCCTTCAACACTTCGTAAGAAGGAAGAACATTACATGGACCTTACAGCAGCAAGTAAGACCAGTACTGTCCCTTCTCTTACCCAGCAAAACTCCAGCGCCAAAATCAAGGTCACAAACACTGCAAGGCTGCTGAGAGACGTTCACATCAGGTGTTTCCCCAGTACTAAGTCCTTCCTATAACCACAGCAGGATCCAGGCCGCAAACACTTTGGCTCTTTGTCTCCACTACTCTGTTCAAAGTTTTCTTTTTGGAAGTTTCACTGCTCTAGAAGTCAGAAGTCCAAAGCTTTAAAGGGCCAGGAATCTTACTTTAGGATATTTCATGAGCTTGTTTAATATTTAAAGCAAGTTGTAATTTATTCTGCCATAGTAAAAATCAGGAAGACTTTGAAGATCCACTTATATTGATTTAGTGTGTAGCCCTACTATCACTCATTCTAAATAGCTCTTTTCACTTCTTTGTTTTTGCCCCCAACAAATGGGATTTTATGAACAAGCGTGCTCACTAAAATCATGTACCCTCTCAATCTTCCTCTTGCTAGGCTAAAAGAAAAAAAATTTTAATTTTCTCTGATGAGACAAGTTATCTATTGTCCTAATCATCTTCATAACCTCTGTCTACATTCATTCATCTTTTTTTATTATGGTAACTAAACTGCTCCCTATTCTAAATAGAAGCATTATTAATTCTATTTTCCTGTCTTCTCCTGAAGATAAATTGTGCTACAAATCTATAATCCCAGTGCTGCTGTCAGGCACGCAGATGCTGTCAGTTCACGAGCACCCCGTTGCTGACCAAGACACCCAGATGTTCCTCTCCACTCTCACCCCACTGCAGAAGGCAGATAAAGGCACCAAAACCTGGATGTTTTTCTAAGTGCATGCATGGGCTTTGTATTACACTTCCCCCTTTCTCCAGTTCATTAATTCAACTGGTCTACCACAAGAGCAGGAACACTCGGCAGTGCACAGCCTGGATATAAACATGGAAGGTGAGAGTTTCTATCTCTGTGCTGCTGTCAGCACTGCTGAGAGCCACAGCGCTCCCCTGGGCACTGGCAGCAGGACGTCTTCTCTCTGTCCTATCTCATTTTTCACCATTTGCTTCTAATTTCCTCAAAGGTTTCCCTGGTTTTTAATTTCCTTATGAAGAGCTGCTCCGCTAAACCCAGCAGAACATTGGCACTATGACGGGGCACAGATTTCCCCCGCAGTCACGGTGCCGCAGCAGGCACACAAACAGCGGGTGGTGGGCACGAGTCTAACCATCCACCCAGCTTCAGAAATTAGAGAGGGCTCTCCTCACTATGCACCAGACTTCATGCAAGCTGCAGACAGTAAAAAGGGAGGAAGGAGTGAAGTGACATAGAGGTGGGGTGTTATCTCACTCCAGCACCTCTCAGCTCTGAGCTCCACCTCCTCTGTCAAAGATCAGCAAAGCAGGGAGGTTTCGGCACCAACTCTACGTGCAGCCTCAAACCAAGCAGGGGCCAAGAAACAAGTGAAAGGGTCATCCTCAAAGTTTTTATACCCCTCTTTCCTTCCTACCAGCTTCTCACTGTAGGATGCAACTACAAATTCAGCCAATGGAAGTTTTCGATCCTGAGGACTGAGTGCAGCTCCCTCCCTCAGTATTACTAGGAGCTGTTTGAAGGCACTCACAAACGAGCTCTCACTCTGGATTCTGAGCAGCAGTTGAGCAAACACTAAGAATTAAAGGCTTCAAGACAAAGGGGTCTCTTTTGCTCTTGTTTGTTGTTGTTAAATTAAGCTAACTCAATTAGCCCCTTCTAGTGCCGCCTTCTTATGTTGATCTTTCTTTGGTCTGTCAACCAGGCTCATCCAGAACTTAAAACCATTTTCAAATAATATTTCATCACTGTGCAACTTCAGCTACAAACAAGTAATTAATGCTAATGAGTTTCCTTTTTTTTTGCAGCAGCAGCCGCCACCATTAATACCAGTTGACTGGGTTTCACTGAAGCATAGAAAAGGCTCATGACTGGAAGAAGGATAAATGATTTATGAGCAACAATATTTACTAGTGCATATTTTAGAGTAAGCCAGCTCCATAGGCTTTCCTCGCAGGTCTTCTCCAAGAAAGTAAAAAAGAAAATGATAAAAATCAACACTAGATGTGGGGGAGGAAGCCTGGAATATTTAATCAAGGTCCTCACATTCTGTTTGTTGCCGTTTACATTTTGCATATTTAAGACACCCAGCTTTGTCAAGCCAACACTCAGCTCTTCCTCCTACAATACTGCTTTGTGTGCAATCAGCTATTGAAGAAGTTATTGACATATTTAAGATGTAGCTCCGTAACAGTTATAGGCTGGGGGGGTACATTTAGCCTGAGTTTGAAATGCTCTTGAAAGAATCAGCCCCTGTGCTTTTCTCAGCCTCTACCTGGGACATCCCACCTCCAGACCTGCCCAGTTCATGTTATTCCTTATGGGAGCCAGCAAGACAAGGTGGGAATCTACACAACTGGAGAGGTACTGGGACACAGAAAGTAACAGCAAAGGGAAACAGAACGGTTCTACTCACTCTGAAAAAACATCGTTTTACAGGCTCTCAGACACACAGCTCTCACCTTGCTTACGAACATCTTCCACAGCCGCCACCAGCTCCTCCTTAAGGAACTGGCTCTCCTTTGCAATTTTGTCTCCTTTCTCCAGGAAATTCTCTGTTGCTTGTTCAACGGAAGCAGCCAGCACATGGGCCTTTTTAGAACGCCCTCGCTTCTTATTAGAAGGGCCCTTGTTGCTAGTGTTCACCAGTGTTGTTACCTAAAGGGACAAAAAAACAGGTTTAATGAAACAAAGGCCACATATATATTTTTCTAGACAGGCTATCACCAATACCTCACCATGACCAGCTCCAAAGGTTACAAACTCACTAACAGGTGTTTTGCACACCTCTAAACATGCCCATGTTTCTTCCTTAGATGGGCATTATAAATACAGCTAAACTACTTACAGATTTTTTCCTTAGCAGCAGCAGACCTGAAAATTTGATTTTAGGAATTGAGATCTATTTGTACTTTTGATAACCTGCAATCTCAGTAACAGGCCAAAGCTATTTGGCACCACATGAAAAGAAACCCAAGATGGGCTTAATTAGTTTGAGATAGTTCTCCAGGCATGAAAGACCCCAAATACAGTCTAGCAACACAGTCCTTAAAGGGTACCACAGCCAAAGGGCTAGGTGCAGTGAGCAAGGTACTTCCTAGAGCTCATCTTTTCCCTACCACCACCAAAACCAAACTCTTAGAACCCTCCTGCAGCCAACAAATATTTCCAAGTTTTGTGTTTTAGGCTGAAGCCCTCCTAGGAGCTGCTCAGCAGTGACCAGATGACCACCACACACCCCATTAGCTCAGGATCAGGACCCATGCCCTTCAATCAAAGGCAGACCTGTCACAAAATCCACACACACTTCTCTATCTCACACACAGAGACCTCCCTTGGTTAACTCTAGGAAAATGCATACAAAGCTCCTTCAGAGGGACATTAAATTACTACACTAAAAATATTGCTAGACTGGAAAGCCCAAGGACTGCTAACATAAAGGTCCTCAGAGCTGAATCCATCTTCTCCATGGGTTGATTCAGAGAGGGAAAGCCATCAGCTGGGAATATCACTGTCAGTTAATGGGGAGCATTTCTATTAGGTAGGCTCAGTTCATCATGGACTACACAGAGAACAAGTTAAAATAAGGCAACTTACTCTACTTTCCTCTCTATTTTGCCAGTCACATCATTCACAGAATTTGGGATTGCCAGAACAGGCTATTGTGCTACTTGAAGGATAAGTCAGACACTGAACTTGGACAAAAAGGCCCTGTAAACAAGTGTGCTCAGTTAAGTTTGCCCAATTACAACAATTTCTCTTAAGAGGAGACTCCATCAGTAACTCTGGCTAAAAAGCTAGAGAGTAGATGATCCAACTGCCCATCTGAGTATCTGGAGAGAACAAGGGGCAGCTACAGGCTAGCTACAGGCTAGCTACAGGCAGCTTGGCTATTAAAGTAACATCAACACTGGAAACAGAACCTGATGGCTGCAGTTTGTGCTTAGCAGTTGTGTCTAGTTCATACTGTCATTTTCAAACCTTCCTATTTCAGGAGAACAGTGCTAAAGAAGTGTCTCCAATGCACCTTCTCTTCCAGACCTCCTAGAAACTCTCTCCCAGGAATCTTCCAAATGCCCAAAACACACTGCTTATGTGTCTGGTACGCTTACTAGAATGACTCTAGCTCTCCTGTATTCTTCAGTGCCTTTTCCTGAGCAATATACACCAGGCAGAAACATGCTTTTACTCACAAACTCAGCATAAAGCATGGGTGGAAATTAAAAGAAAGTATGTGTATCTCAAAGATAAACTGGAGCAGCAGTATACGCTGTACAAGCACACTTCTCAGGTGGAACTCTGTTGGGAGGGGTCAGTAACGTATTTGGAACACAGGTCAGTTCTAGATGGGTTGCAAACATCCCTCCATCATCCATTTCACTATTTAGCTGAACCTTATTCCCAAGGGAACTTTAAACACAGGCACTGTCAAAGAAAACTTAGGAGACCCTACTTCTGGCAGGCAGTAATGGCTCTGGTGCCAGGGACCAGTTATAAGTGTTACCTAGCACAGCTTTTAAAGACTCAAATAAGCAGCATGCCACCTAAACCAGAGGTGAGAAACAGCACAGCAGCAACGCACCATTCGTTACTAACATGCATTTCCACACTTCTAAGTGAAACACTGCATCTTTTCAGGTGCTGATGCAGCACAGTCCTTCTAGGCTCATGCCCAGTAGCTCTGCTACAACAGAGCCCAACAAAGAAGTTTTCCCATCAATTACTTAATTAAAATACATCATAACAGGTAAGCATTGTTGTGAAGGGGGTTTTCTGCACCACACCCCTCTCCCCTTTTTTTCCCTACCTGTGTAACAAGAGGCTCAAGTAGCCTTTCAACTGCCAGCGTTCTTATCTCCAGGCTTTTGGGGTCCCATTTGAAGTTAACGTTGCCTGCAGTAACCGCAGTCATTTCTAGAAGAGAGAACATGACTAGAATTATTATTAATGCTGTTGGAATGTATCTTAAAAATAAAGTGGAGTCTATTAAACGCACAATATGTCTATTGGTGTAAATTAAGGTTATGTTGTCTCCAGAAGTATCAGTTTTGGTTCAACTGGCAATAGTCTTTGTAAGAAAAACAAGCCACACACCCTTGTCACAAAAACAGAGAGACCTTACCTATATATTTTGGTTAGAAAGTAAAACCAAACCACACCAAAACCTCTTCAAAAGCCACAATATTTCCTCCAAGCAATGACAAGGTGGCAACAGCTGGGTCTACTTCCGAGAGGTTCCCAAGCACTGGGGAAGGGCCTCCCATGTAACAAGGGCACTTCGCCCAGGAAGGTGGAGGCAAAGCAAATAACCCCTTCCCAATTTCTGCTGTCTGGCTCTGCAATACAGCCCAAGGTCTCAGGGGAGCAGAAGACAGCACCTCAACTTCAACAGCACCCCAAAGCTGCCAGTTTTCTCAGCTCCACCACGAGTCACTGCCCCAAACGCTTTGTGAAACGAGGAGCCACGCTCCAGCTTGACTCAGCCAACCTACCCATTCATCCAAGTCACCTTTTGGATGTACAGAGGTAAAGAAGTAAATGAACATAAGCCTCAAAGCCAGAAAATCCACTCTGTTCATGTTTAACAGCTGACATATCTACTATATTTCCCTGTAACATTTACATAGGGGGGAAAGCAGATTTGCATGAAAAGATCTGTTAAAAGCTGTCACTGAGCTGTTTCTTCCCATTACAATTTTATTTTAACATCCCAATGGAACAGCAAATATTATGGGAAAAGTTTAGTGAAACTACTAGAGTAGCTCTGCTTTTTAAACCAGTAGTCTACAAAAAATAAAAATAAATGAACTACAACAGATCACTGAATTAACACTGCAATGCTGCTGTACAGCACAACAAAGCAGTAACTAGACCCATCATTTCAGTAAAAATTGGATTTCAGTATTTACAGGTTCATAAACCCAGTTCATACCACTTCAGGCTTAGATTCCAGCTCTTCCAGCTTTGGATTGCCCTCAAAGTTCAGGATCAGATTAAACCGAGGTTTTTAATGTTTTATTTTTAAAAACATCAGGACTGGGAATACATTTCCAAAGTCTCCCTTCCACCCTTCCCCTAAGCACCCATGTAACGCTGTTCTCAAGCTTATTAGTCAGTATTTTTACATCTTCCTCCAGACAGGGCATTGTCTGCGTAGCATCTCAGCAGACAGATTGCTCTGACAGCACCAGATGTCCCCAAGCTGCCAGACGAGCACAACGTCCCATTATTTTTAAGAAGCAGGAGGCAAGGCACTAATTTTGGTAACCAACGATGTTTACAACACATACCAACAACCAACGGCCTCATACTGACAGTTTGCATGCAGGAACAGCACACGTGTGGCTGCTTGTTTCCCACTGCAGGATAAAGCCTCTCCAGCACTTGAAGAGCTGAGCCTGAGAGGGCCTAGCAAAGTCTGGGCTTAGCATTGCCCAGCTACAGCCTACAGCACCTTCAGCAGGCAGCTCCCAAGGCATCACACCGGTGCTCTCACACCATGGACACGATGTGTTAAGCACTCCATGCACTACTGAAGGCATCTTTGCCCTGAGAAGCCCACACGCTGTCATACACTGAAGTACAACTTTGCAAGGTGCAAATCCACCTAACCTGCATTCAGCGTTCCACTCCCGCCTACGTGCCAAGGGCCTACACTGCTGGGGAGAACAGAACTTAAAAAGCTGAAAGCTTTAAAAAAAATAACCACTCAACAAAGAGTCTGGGAAGAGCGTGATCCACGCTAGCATGCATACAACATCGCTGACTGTTTTAAACCCAAAAGCTGGAAGGCACCGATGAAGGGTCACAGCTCCCACAGCAGAAGGCATGCCAGGCTGCAGTCCCAAAAGACCCCCAGACCACTGGCTGCAGGGGGGCCAAGGATGGCCACCTCCTCTTCCTCGCCCTACCTCTGACACTCATCACTAAGTCCTGTGAACTCACTAACTATTCTTCTCTCCCAGACACCCTCTTTTTCTTTTGCTGGTCCAGCTTTGCACTGCCTGTGCCACGGCCCCAACGCTGGCACTCGACAAGCTGTGAAATGCCCTTCACACCCCAACCTCTCCAGGCCACATCCTACCTTCAACACAGAATTTCACTGGCTTACTCCCTCCTGATCAGCTTCCTACATAAGCAGCCAAAAAAACCCCCACCACACACGTCAGAAGCCTTTATGGTTCCTGAGAAACATACCCAGGGCTCCACAAAGCCCATTAGGTTTCTGCATAAAAGCTGTTTCTATATATTTAATGCTGTTACGCGTCTCGCAGAAACGCAGCGCAGGACGAGGTAACTGTGAGAAGACACATTAATTGTATTAGTAGGATAATGAAGGCAATTCATCTGAAAACATGTTAGCATGAGAGCTCACGAATTGGCCAAAAGTAATGGCCTATAAAACTACTTAGTATGAACTTTATTGAAATTTATCTAAAAAGCATAGGTGGGTATCGAATACACTGGTTGGTAGTAATGACTTGTATCATTTGCACAGTGTAGTAAATATGTTTATTCAATTAAATACTTGTGAAGAATACAGTAAGAGGCTATAGCTCACCCACACAGGTGTGAACGGGGTGGGTTTAGGGATAACAGGACAGCTGCCAGGGCCACGGTAAAGCAGGGCTGCACTGCTGCCATGAGACTGCTCCGACTCCCTGGGACCTGTCCTGTCCCCACAACCACTCAGGCTCCTGCCTCATCAAACTCAGACATGGCAACAGGGAGTAAATGCTGTCAGAGGGTAGTGTAACAGAGTGCTTAACTGTCGGCTCTGGGAGCACACACAGTTCCCACAACGCTGCAGCCAGAGGACATCCACTGGAAGACAGATCCAACCACAGGCCAGTGCAGCGCTGGTTCCAGGCAGCAGGGATGACCCAGCTGATATGGAAGTAGACTCTCCACATCACACACCTACTAGGCACTGGACAGGCAGCAGCACATAGACTCAAAGCAGGACTCCCAAGGACAAAGCAGCACAGACCACACAGCGAAAAAGAGCAAGTGATGCTGAATCTGGAGTGCTGGAATATATAGAAAGACACCACCGCACAAGGAGTTGCAGTTGCCCAGCCTGTGGTTTCATAAGCAGTAGGAAAGCTGCTTAAAAACCAACATTCATCCTCCCACACCCCTCGAGGAACTCATTCCCATCTTCTTCACGTCACACCCCCTCTGTACTGGCACAGTTTTCCCCACGGCTGAGCGATTAACCAGATGGGGAAGAACGGATTTTGCTGGAGGGAAAAGAAGAATCCATTTTTGCAGGGTGGGCTGAGATCCCCATCTGGTTCACTGTGCCACCACAGGTACTGCCACAAGCAGAACCAGCGAGGCGAGAGGAGACAGCTATGTCAGCTGGCACCGCTGGCAAAGCCCTTCAAGTAGAGACATGGGGTAAAGTTGAATCAGGCACCACCAAACACAGCAACAAGTGGAGTCACTGCAGAGATCATATGTAGCACCTGACACACGAAGCTCCAACCTTAAGCCACATTCACAGCCCAGCATGTTAGCTGTAAACCCTTTGGGTTATTACACTGGTGATGGTGCTCATTATTGCCATATACAGTTCAAGAGTGATGCAATTATATCTTCTGGGGTTTGGTGTGCTTCCAAGGACATGAGAGTTTAGAGGCAGCCACTTCCAGATTTCCCCATTGCCTCCCGAAACTTCACAGTTCCAGGGAACAAGCAACTCCACGAGCAAAGCCCTCCTGGGACAACCCACCCCTCACTTTATACAAGGAATCGAGAACCCTGCCATGGCTAAAGCTTTCCAAGAGATTCCTGTGACACTTTATGCTACTTTAAGCAAATGCTGCCACAGACCTGCCTGGAACGGACACCCATGCTGGCACATACCTGATGTGGAGCCACTTCAGGGACCTAAAATGGTCTCAGAGTAAGCCAGCAGCTGTAACAATTCCCTCACCAGCTTCACTGTCCTGACTGGAGATGGGACTGCACATGGAAGAGAATGGGGCTGCAGCAGCAGGAGAGCTGCACAGCTACAGCCCTGTCCAGGGAGAGGTGAGGGCACAGATGAGCAGAGGGAGGTATTAAACTGCTGGGGCTGCATTTACACCCCGCGTCGTGTTGAAGGTGCTGAGCGATACTCCTACAGTGCTCTTCCTAAAAGCCCCAGCTACAGGTCATAGCATTTTCAAAAACTGGTAATTCAGGGGTTTAGGACTAATCCAGATACCCACTTCCAGAAAACTGGCATGCAAATAATGTGTAGACTTCAGGAAGTGTTGGAATGCAGTTCTGTGCCTTCTTGGCAGCAGTGTCCTGAAGGCACCCAAGGCTTCACAAAAAGCCGGTGGAGGGGCAGTCTGAACAGCAAGCACTGCACACCAAGAGCCATGAGAAGGCCTCACATCCTGCTTCTCTGGGTCGCACTCCCCACACACCCAAAGGCAGCGCTGGTTCATCTTTGGCACTACAGAGCTAGGATGTTCAGCCTGCTCTGTACCAGGAGACCTTGCAGACTCCCCACCTCCAGACCTTTTGGTTACACAGCCCAAGGCCCTACTGCCCATCTCCTGTGCCGCAACTTGAGTCCCACCACCTTGTGCTACCTGAAAAGTCTTTTACATGCCTTCTTCTATCAGTCTGAAGTTTTAGGCATTCTGATGGGCCACTTCCTAGAAGCTTTTAACTGTTCTCTTATGGTCTTTCTTAGGGAAGTTGGCATTCAAACAGTGGTCTCAGTAACAGACTGAGGGGGGGCTAGCCTGGGCCAATCACAACAGGCTACATGCTTGTCCTGGGCCCAGTTAGGATAGAGTGAATTGTCTTTCTAGCAGTGGGTGCAATGCCGTGTTTGGGGCTGGGATGGGAGCAGCACTGGTAACACACGAAGGGTTTAGTTGCTGCCCAGCAGTCAGGGACTTTTCAGTTGTTCATATTTCCCTGCTAATGAGAAGGGGGGCACCCAGGGAGCTGGGAGGGGAGACACAGCCATGACAGGGGACCCAAACTGGCCAAGGGATATTCCAAGCCAACTACCTCATGTTCAGCATAAAGGAGGGAAGGTGAGCTCAGCTCCAGGATGCACTGTTTGGGGGTGGTCCAGTTTCAGGACAGCTCAGGGCCGCACAGTTCAGTGAAAAACTGCATCGTGTAGCACCACTTTTGTGTATTTTGTATAAAGTCCTATTACTGTTATCTCCCTCTCTGCTGTCCCAGTAAACTGGCCTTATCCCAATCCATAAAGTTTGCCTTTGGTTTTCTTCCCCCTCCCCCCCCCCCCCCCCCCCAAGAAAGCAACTATATGGTGCTCAGCTCCCAGCTGGGACAAAACCACAACAACCTGTGTGACCAAATCAAGGGGATCCTGCTCTGGATCACAGAGGATTGGACTAAATGATCTCCAGAGGTCTCTTCCAACCCCCATCATTCTGTGATTCTGTGTGTGTAATGTTGAGCCATCCCAAAGCCCTAACTGAAGGGCACAGTACAAGAACATTTACACTCAGGAGGATATTCTCTATTTAACACCCTCTCTGCTACCCACCTAGTTGTTTTGTGCAGCTGATTGTGCCCAGACACAGTAATACCTACTCAATCGCATTATTCTGCGGCTTACTTCTTTCCCTCGTATTTAAGTAGTCACAGTCATTTCAAATGATAATCCTCTCCTCTACCTGCTTGCAGCCTGTCTCTGGATACTCTCTGCAATGTAATGAGAACATCCCTTATTCCACCACCCAAGTCACAAGCACAGAACGTGGCGAGATTCACAGCAATCACTGAGCTTCATCTGCCAGCTAGAAAGCGGATCAGCTCCCCTGTTCCCAAGGGAATCCATTTGGTTTCATTTGGTTTGTTCCCTAAGTACCCAAACTCATCTGAAAACTAGCAGAGAGCTCTTCCACCTGCTGAAGGTAGAGGACAAGGCAGAACAGACAGATTATGTTTCTAACATAAATCATGTGAAGGGTTTTGGTTGGAAGGATGTTAAGGCACACTGTGTTAGACCCAGCTCCCATGCATGGGTTTCATCACAACCCACTGACTGTTCATAACCAGGTTTGCTCTGAATACCCTTAGTTATATGAAAAACAGTTGTGCCATCTCGTAACAGCTTCCCAACTGCTATAGCACCATGGATTCAAGGAACCTATTTCCACTCCAAAACCAGGAATGCACTCTGTAGCAACAGATTTTCATGCCTTTGTTTTGGTCTAGCTGTTCTGAAGAGGATGGAAGGCCTGCTCTGCACAAGCAGCTTCATCCTGGCGTCCTTGGGACCACAAAAGTGATTTCACAGCTATAAATAAGCTCAGTTTTGGAGACACCGGCGCTAAATATGTGAGCATTAGGCTCTGATCATTTCATTTTTGCCAGCATTGCTTTGCCTCAAAGGAGCTAGAAAGGAGGTGCACAGCAAGCCAAATCACACCAAGCATGGGCAATTAGTGGCTTATTTACATCACACCAAGGCTCTGGGTCATGGTTTGCATCTTAAAAGAATGCAGGAACCAAACTGATAGCCATTTAACTGACCAGATGGATATCCTGATACATCCAAACGAGTATCCAATTTATTTCTGCAGTTTTCAAAACTCAAGCAGGATCCCAGCTACATAAAGAAAACTGATGGGGCAACAAGACTCTGCTTTAGAAGACATGCTTTTTCTTAAAAAAACCCAAATCAAACACCACAACAAACAGAAAATACAGCATCTCCTATATAATTAAGGTTAATTTTAACATTCTAGCTGAAAATCTTGGAAGTTTGGGAAAGGGAGAGGATGTGTCATTAGCAGTGAGCCATTATTCTCAATAATAAATCCACTCATCCTGTCTTCACAATAACGGTGGTTCATTTTATGCTGAATACCAGCAATACTAATGCCACAAAAGAGATCTCCAAAAATCTAGCTATTATTTGAACTGATTTAGAGCTGCTGTATTTTAGCTGTCAGTACTCTGGCCAGGCAGGAAGGCACCGTACTTGCACCTCGAGTAAAAAGCAACAACTTTCAGCTCACTTGTCCCTGCAGCGACAGTAACTTCAAACTCCGGGTCCCCAGCCCCTCCCAGCCACACACCTCACACTTCAGATTGCACCGATCGCACCTGCACACAAACCAAGGGGCTCAACCTGGAGAGAGGGAAAGCAGAGCTCAGATGAGACTCGTACATCTGCTGGAGCACTTTGATCCAACCCCTGAGAGCCCTTCCAACCTCACAGTGCCTCTCCCCACCCTTGAGGTGGAAAACAGTGCAAAGCTTCCCTAATATCATTAGGAAAGAAGGGAAGAACAGCTTACTGTCACTCTCAGAGCCACAGGATGCATTTCAGACCCTAAGGATACACAGTTAGTGAAGACGTAGCAGTCAGGCTGTGGCTATAGAGCACAGTTCCTCAAACCCCAAACTACATTAGCACATGTTCCAACTACCAACCTTAAGCCAGGAACGAATGAAGGAACACAAGAAGGGGCAACCTTCTAAAATTCATTTTTGCCACAAGTATTCCCCAAATAAGAAAAAGTTTGTTATAAATTAGCCTGCTTTATCAGTTGGCACAGGAACTTGCCAGTGCTGCAACATTAATTCTTGCTTAGCTTGCAGAAAACCACCGAGGGCTGGCAATAAAAGGAAACCTGGGTTAGTTCCGATCCTCTCCAGCGCTCAGTCTGCAATAAGAAGTGCCGCTGGAGCTACGGAGTCAGAAACAACCAGAATATGACCCCATCAAACTGTATTTTCGTTCCTAAATTGACATGTTGTTACGCATTAGCCTTCAGTGCTTTTTGCTGATCACATCTCAGTGGAGACCTTCCTTAACATTTTTAAATGGAAAGAGAAACACACAAATATTCGAGATGTCTGAGCTGACATGCATCTAGAAGAAAATGAGACTCCTCTTCGCTAAGAGACAATTGGCTTAAACGTGGAGGAAATGGACAGCCATGTATTAGCAGAGACTAAATACCATGCTCTCTCTCAATTGCATGCCCAGCATAGTAGCAGCTAAAGACTATGGAACAAAAATTCACAGTATTACAAGAGTGAAAAGTAAATTCCACAGTTCTCTTCATTTGAAAAAGCTTCTAAAAGAAGAGCACCCACGTTAGCAAAGGAGAGCTTGAATGTAAAGATTCTTCAGAGTAAAATGTTTTCTAAAGTTTTTCTAGGCAAAAAGTCATTTAGATATCCTTTTCCAGTCCCTCACTTTGATTCAGGAACACTGTCAGTCTTCTTTAAAAATTGCAGAGCAATTATTTTCTAATGAAAAATAAAAAAGGAATAACAAAACCCACAAGTGATAAGGCTAAGAATTTCACTTGATGCTCACAGCAACCTTCAATAACATCTCTTAGCTATAAACAATGAATTAGTTTCCCAGGAAGAAGAATTGCACCATCACTGCACGCCCCCGACAACTCTCAACTTGCAGCTCCACCAACACACACTGCGAGTTAAGAGGGGAAAATAACCCCAACACAAAAACAAACCCCAGGAAGAAGAGCTAACATGAATGTACACACAGGCGTTGTTTGCTTGAATTAAGCATCTTCTAAAATGACTGCAATTACCTGGAAGAATACCTAAGGTAGGATGCTCTAACACACCCAGCTTCCTCTGCCTGCAAACCGTCACTGAGGCTGCAGACTCCAAGAAGCGATGGGAATTTTGCAGCTTCTCCAGAAGAGCACAGCAAGAATGATAAAACCATACTGCTGCAATTAATTTTTGGATGCTGACCAGTTACCTGCAAAGCCCTAAACACCTTCTGTCAAGTATAAACTCGCTAAGGGTGCACAGTGGTGCATGAGAATCAGAGCTGACTGATCCGCCTGGACAGGAATCCTTTCAAGTCTCTGCCTTGGCATATGGATGACCAATTAAAGCAACTTTTGTTTAAAAAAAAATCCCCAAAAACAACACACCAAAAACCCCACCTACACATATCTCACTGACCCACGCACATTTCATAAGATCAACAGGAAGGGACCGGAAGGTTTGAGAGGAAGGAGTCATTGCTTGGCTGGTCTTACTGGAAAAAAAAGAAGGGATTTTAAGCTATTAACAGCAATTTACTGATTGGAAACCAACTTCTATCTGATTAAAGACACATTTTTCTCTCTCCACCCCGTTCTCCTCACCCCCAGGAACAGGAAACAAGACAAAGCTACCAAACAAAAAACAGATGAGCTAAGAAATTCTGTTCAATTGGCTTTGCACCAGCTCTTTGCCTCTGGTTCTGCTGAACACTGCATCCTTCACTGTAACCACTGACTTTTCCCTAGGCCCATGATAAACACAGTCTCGTAAACACAACCAAATTGTCTTCACTGATTCCTGCAAACTAAGTACAATGGTTTGCAACACCTTATCCTAAAGGACTGATGCACACAGACCAGAAATTAACTTTTTTCTTGAGCTTTTAAACTTGCACAACTGATGTGCATTGTTGCTTTGCTACAAATAATGCTGCTTGAGTTTTTCCCCTACTGTTTATTGCATCTTACACCATTATTTTTCCCCTCCCTAACCCAGCTGGAGGGGGGGAGGGAACATCCAAACAACTGCATTCCACTCCTCACTGTACCCGCACACAGTAAGAGTACTGTGACTGAGGACTCCACCAGCAGTGGAAGTGCCATGGAGTAACAAGGGATACACTCACCTTCCTAAAAGCCTTCCCCACATCTCTGCTTTCAGGATGCAGCATCCAGGTTACTTCAGCAATGCATTTCCAGCTGTAACAGCCTTGGCTGGTAATTAAACACATCTTCCAAAAAGCAGCAGTGGCAGTAACTACAAAGCCATACTCTGCACTGGAATTCAAACCACTGCAGAGCTTTTTGTGCAGCCAAACCAGATCCCTCTGTTTTACTCTCTCAGAAAATATGTCACATCTCTCATTTCACTTGTACCTTGTATGAAGCCTTTCAACTGTCAAGCAGGTTTCTAGATTTCAAAGCAACTAAGTCACTGAACAGAGCCTATTGAATAAAAGGAAGGGACAGACAGTCTGCACCTGCACACAAGCCTGCCAGTACTGGGCATGAGCCACAAGAGCTGCTGGCCAGATCTGCAGGACAGAAGTCAGGCCGGGGTTCCAAGGTCTGGCTCGGGAAGCTCCAACGCTGCAGAAGCCTGGCACAGCACCTTCGGAAGCAATGCTGTTTGACTGCCCTCTTCTCATTTATTGCTGGTTTTATTGCTTGCCTGTTGCTTTCCCTTTTAAGGATGGCTTTATACTCTGCCACCACCCAAGAAAGAGGTGGGGAGAAATGCAGGGAAGCCAAATGACTCGGGGGGGGGGGGGGGGGTCAATGAAAAGAGGTGGCAAGGGTCAAAAATTGTGACTGGGGAACCAGAGGGGGACACCAGCCACTGCCCAAAGGAACCAGAGGATACCCTGTCTTATTCCCTCCTCCTGGTGTTGTTAACAGCTAACTTGGCCAAGGCCAGGAGCAGGGCTTGTAATTTAGGGCCTCGGACAAGGGCTAGGCTAATAAAACGGTGAAGGGGGTCACGGAGGCGGGACACTAGGCTGGATGGATCTCTCTGCTACAGTAATCAGATTGCACCAAGTTACCCGTGCACAACTTCCAGTTTGTTGTTCAAATTCTCATCCTTTAAATTAATAAGTTAATTAAGCTTTAAGATGCTTAGACTCTGAAACACCTGGCCATCAGGCACCGGCTGAAATGAACTTGATGGCAAGTTGTATGTGAGGTTTATATCAGACTCCTCACTTGCATACCTGTCCACCATGAAGCATCAAGATCTTGAGCAATGTTCAAACATCAAGCTACGAGGCTTGAAGGTCTAAGTCACACTAAAGCAAATGAGTTTACAAGTATACATTACAAAGATATAATTGTAAGAAAGCAGGTGAAGAACAGGGAGCTTGCACACCCGGATCAGTTGCATTTACAGAGAGGAACACCCAGCCTGCACCTTCTTTCTTCTCAGCATACTGCCAGTTCTGTCCTCTGCTACTCAGCAACGTTGTTTCCAAATTTGTTACCCTAGTTAATTAGACAAGCCACACCGCTACTTACCCATCCACCGCTTCAGACAAACATCCTAAGAGCACTTTGCAAAGCTGAACACAGACCTGCTCGGTGTTACACAGGTTAGACACCACTGTACAGGCACACAGCTCAGCCCTGCTTACATGTAAAATAAACTGGTTCTTTTGGCTGTCCCTACAAAGCTACACAGCAAGCACAGCCCTCCTGCAGACCACTTATTTAAGTGGATCTTCTGCACTGAGTTGGTAGCATCCAGAAAGAGATAGGGAAAGAAGAATCTCCCCCTCAGAGCCTTCGATCTGCATATAGATGTCACATATAACAGTACCCAGGATAAAACAGTGGATGAAAGCTCCCTGAACAACCCTTGGGGGAGCAGGAAAGGCGGCAGCAGCAGCTGGGGTAAACCACACATGCCAGGAGGGTCACAAATTCCCAATACCATTAATCCTTATTGACTGTCTATTAACTCAAAAGCAGCAAATTTAGCACGTACCTGAACACCTCTTAGTCTTGTGCTAAGCAACAGCAAGGACAGAAGCGTCTGGCCTACACTGTCTCCTCCTTCCCTCCAGTTAATCTCTGGGAAAAGAGAAATTAAGAATATATTTCTCCTCCATCAGCTATCCACCAGCTCACTAGTGTCAGTCCCTTTCTTAAAGCAGCTGTATAAGGCTACCCCCAAAGATGCACAATTTGGTTTACAGGCTCTTCCAGCCCAATCCCTCATTTGGTCCCCAACAGCAGCTCCGCACAGCAATTCTTGTGCAGTACAGAGTGCCACACACACCACAGGGCACAGACAGCGTGGAAATCTGGGTGTGGTTTGGCAGAAAGGCACACTACAAGCTTAACTTCTCCCTCATACCCTCAGCAGTGGAATCCTACCTGCCATACTGCTGCTACACCTCAGCTTATTTGCTCTTGAGCCCCAGGACGTCGGGCAAACGCTACAGGAGTTTAACTCACTCTTAGATTGTAACACGCATGGACACTCCTGCCTCTGTGTGTCATTCAATGGATTGAAACAGATCTGCCAGGGAACCGATTGGCATCCAGCTTGGTTTCATGTTCTCAGTATTGTTCCACTCTCCACCTTGGTAACTGTTCCCCCTTTAGCAGAGGCTGCCCTCAGATTTGCTTTTTCCATCCACAGATGCCTGAACTTGGCGCCTTCCAAACCAGATTCTAGTGAGTCTCAACGATTAATCAAGTAGCTGTCTTGTAAATTAGAAAGATTATAACAGAAGGGAATGTCAATAGGTTGAGGGAGAATTTCTCTCTGCAAACTGTGTTAGTTTAGATCTGCATATTTAATAAATTCTGTAATTCTATAAAGCACAGGGAAAAATGGTTAATCCCCTAGGATTCCACTGGAGCTATTTATAACCACATGTCAAAGGACCAGCAGGTATTTTCCACAGTACACCTGGGATTGGCAAATAGAAATATGTAATCATGTTTAAGGAAAGGTAGCTGGCACTTTAAATAAGAAAAAAGAAATCAGGGAGGAATTATGAATCATATCCAAATGTCAGATTTGCCAACAGAAGAGTCTACAGTAAGCCACAGAAACACCCAATCTCACCCTGACTGGATGATACTGAGTCCCAGCCACTCAGAGAGAGATCCCACTTACAGCTGCAGCAACCACATTCCTCCAGCAATTGCTTCTCCCCAATAAATCTATTTGCACCCAGTTCCGCTTCGCAGCATAGCAGAGCCCCCTCAGCACTCATCTTTCCAGCACGGCTCCTCCAGTTAGGGTGCTGGTACGCTATTTTGTGAGTAGGCTCTATTTTAAGTCTCATACGCTGGATTAAAATAGTATGGAGTTAAAAGTAGTAATTATCAAACATCTGCACTTTCTCTAAAGCTGCAGCTCTGTTTAACCAGCGCACGAGCTATAAACTCGCTGAATAGAGCTATTCCAGATTAGCTATAAAACTAAATTAGGGTGAATTCCCAGAGTAGTAAAGGATCCAAATCCTGAAGGTTATATACATTAAAGTTCCCCAAGAACTGGAGCGGCTGCCAGTTCAGGCACACCAGGAGGAAACAACAGGCACTCATCGCCAGGTGGACAACTGTCTCAGCATGACATTGTCCTAACAAAATAATCCTCAGCCCTCCTTTATTCAGCATGTCTCCTTTAGCACCCAGCAATGCCAAGAGATGCCAGTCAAACTGAATGCAGCCAACCCTTTAATGGAGACATCATGGCCAGGCAGGTACTCCTTCCAGCCTTACTACCCACCTGCCATGAGTAGGCTGGTTTTGGTGCTAAACCCTCCCATGAGCTTCACTAATTCTCTACATAAGAAAGGTAATTTAGAAAACAAATAGTAACAGTAAATACAATTCCAAGGCAGGGCTGAAGTCCCATTAAAGTGTATTTCCAGTTCAAACACTTCTACTAATGTGGATGTCTTTGCAAGATCAGTTTCTCAATCTTGCAGCTGCAGAAGGAAGATCCTCACACTATTGATAAAACCACACATTAGTTTTCTCTTACACCTTTCAGCTAACTTCATCAGACCCATGGAAGCTCTCCGAAGAAGCTGCACACTGGCGACTGCCATTACAGATGTCAGCAAAGAAACACTGAAGTTTCACAAAGCTTGAACATTTTCTGCGAGGCAAATACTTACATTGGTATTTTAAATCATCGGTTTGGGCACAAGATTTCTAATCTCTGCCCGCTGCGCTCACCCCCCCCCCCCGCCACCTTGCTTAAACTTTTAATCTCTGATGCAGAGGCCTATTATTAGAGCTAGCTGGGGGGGAAAAAACCACAAACCTACACACACAAAACTAAAGACTGAAGGCATGTTTGTTATGGAAAAAGGTTAGGGCAAAGCCTTTTTAAAACAAAACCTAATAACCCTTTGTCTGTTTCTCCCCAGAAGAGTCAAAAGCATTTTCTACATGCTTTAAAAACCAATTCTCTGACAATTAAAAAAAAAAAAACCCAAACAGTGGCTCAACATGTAATTACGGCCTTTTTAAACAACAAGTTTCAATTCAACAGGGAGAAACAAGTCCTACTAAAAACTTAACCTGGCCTTAGCACCCCACGATAGACCAAAGGGTACCTAAAAGCCTGCCACATTGTGAAGTACACTGGGCTTTCACCCCCATGTGAACACAAACCTGACTACAAACAAACCCAGGAGTTGAAAAACAAACCAAACCAAAATAAACCACAGCCTTGAGCTGGGCTTGAAAGCACTGGAAGCCTGGTGTAGCCAGCAGGACTGAGGACGTGCATAAACGCAATAGGGTGGCTAACAGAGCTGCTCCCACCTCCCCCACTTCCCCACTCCCAGCACAGGAAAGGCGCAGGAAACAAGTCACTCCAGCACCGAGGAGACTTTCATATAACCCCCATCTCAAAAACAAAAGACAAAGGGGGGGGCGGGAAATAGGGTGGAAGAGCTCCCAGACTGGTTCAATACAGATAACCCAGACATGCCTGGAGTCATAACTCCAACAACTGGAACAAGGACATGGGCATGGAGGCTCTCACCGCCCAGACGGGGGTAGCGAGTGATATATCACCCCCGGGAGAGGATACCCGTGGCCTCCTGTGCTGGGGATGCTGGCCACAGGCAGGCACGCCTCGTCGGCATCCGATTCTCCACTAAACACAAGTGTGCCGCACGCCTTTCTGCGAGCCTTCGGCCTGAAAGCTTTCACACTGCCTGAAACAGCGCAGGCGATGAGTCAAGGCCAGCTGATGCCCTCTGCCCTGCGACCCGAGCAGGAGGGTCGTGCGTCAGGCAGCTGAGAGGCGAGACGCCCTCCCTGCTTCCCGGCTGTAGAAAGTAGCATGGAACTTCTGGCCCGGGAAAGAGAAGCGGCCGCCTCGCCGCACAGCGGGTTAGAGGCGGGCGTCAAAACCGCTGTGGCAGAGCCAAGCTAAGGAGAGGGGGTGTCCCCGTGCCGAAAGGCTGCTCTGCGTGCCCCAAGAGAGCCACCAGCCCCGGCGGGGCAGGCTGATCGCTCCGGCTGCGCCAAGGGCACCTCGGTGGGGGGGCGAAAAGAGAAAAAGGGAGGCGCGCACCGGGACCAAGACCGATCCGGTGCCGCCAGACGGCCCTGCCCGGGCCCACCGCCGGAGAGCGGCGCCGGGGCGGCCCCGCCGGGCCGTGCCTGACTGCGCGGGGAGGAGCCTCCCCACACCGCCCCGCCGCACCGAAACTTCTCCGGGAACCGGGCTCGCCCGCCTCTTATCCTCTGGAAAATAACTCTCACCAACCCTAAACACCGTCGGCCCCCGCCCCGCCACGGACCGGTCCCCGCTCCCACCCCCCAGCCCCCGCCACCACCCCGCACCGGCCTGGCCCAGCGCGGCCTCCGTGCGCAGCCGGCCCGGGCCCAGGCCCACGCCCCACGGGCGGCGGCGCGGCGCGGCCCGCTCCGCTCCTCTCCGCTCCGCCGGCCCGGGCCGCGCTCCGCTCTCCCCCCCCATCCTCCCGCCGCCCCTCACGGAGAACCGGCGCCCAGCCGGGCCCAGCGCCCCGCGCCGCGCAAAAGTTTCCAAGTGAGAGAAACGGGACGGCGAAGCCGCACCCGAACCCCCGCAAACTTTACCGAGGAGCAGGAGGATCGCCTCACCGCCGCCCAACGCGCTCCGACCCGACCCCGGCCGCTTTTGTCCGTGCGCCGGCCTCTGCCTCCCGACACCGCTCCCGTCCCGCGGAGAACGCCCAGCTCTTCCGGGCACCTCCCCGCCCCGCGCTCCCCTGCCCGGCCCGGCCGCTCTTCCCGGTACCGCCCGCCGCGCCGCCCCCGCGGCCTTCCCCGCCCCGCCCGCCGACAGGTGAGAGCGCCGGCCTGCCCCGGCCCCTCCGCGCCACCCTGACGGCCCCCCAGAGGCGAGCAGAACTCCAACTCCCTCAGCCTTGCGCGGGCGTCACGGCCTTTTGAGGCAGAGCGAGGCAGATGCCGGGGGGATGCCCTGACTTTGCCGGCCCTGAGGCAGCGCGGGGCTCCTGGGGCCTGCGGAGAACCGGGACCCGCTGTGGAGGAGCCGAGGAGGGGGTGTTACAGCTCCCTTTCTCGTGGTGTGTGCGAATTGGAGCTTTGTTTTGATAAACCTGAGGCGTATTAACCTCCTTGAGAGGTGCCGTGTGTCAGAGAAGTCTTGTTTTCGTGCAGAGTCCGGGGGAGAAGAAACTGCGGGAGGACGAGGAGGGCTCCGCTCCGGGGAGGGGACGTGCCAGGGGCCCGGCTCAGCCCGCAGAGGCGGGTGTGCAGGTGAACCCGGTCATCTTTAAGCGAGATTCGTCTTTAAGCGGTGGTTTGCTGCAAAAAGGTCTCTTGGAAGAGCCTCGTTGAGCCTCTTGCCTGCACAGGGCCGGTTTTACCCTGCAACAAATCGCTCTGGGATGCTTCTCGTGGCGTTTTTTGAGACGGTTTTAATGCAAACGCCCCTACAGAACTTACACTTGTATGGGATTGTAAAAACAATTGAATGCATGTAATATGATTCATGACTCATTTGCCAGTACATCTGAGATACCCGAATCGACTCACTCCATCCTTTGATATCAAGGAAATAGGGAGGGATTGGGCAGCCTACCAGCGAGGCCGTTTAAGGTATGTAATTTAGCCCAGGGAGAGAGATGGGCATTCCATGCGGATTCCTGAGGAGGGGAGCTCCCACGTCAGTGCCATAGCGAAGGCACGTCAGGGTTCAGGACTTGGTCTTTCCTCCAGGCATTAGCAGGGCTGTGTTTCCTTTCGTTTGCCATACTCCTACAAGCCTTTCCTGCAGGAAAACAGACGGTGTCCTGCAGGGATTTAGACTGCATTTTTTCTTCCTGCAGGTTTAATCCAAGAAAGGGATCCAAGACAAGGAAATAAACGCAGTACTGTTATTTTACAATCCTGAAAGAAAATAGGGATCAAGAGTCCATCCTTGTCGGCAAGTGAAGTTAATCGAAAGAAAGTGAGGTCTGTAATTATGATACTGGCTGAGATACATGTTACTAAAATAATACAGGGTCTTCAGCACCTCAAGAAACAGGCTGTCCTCTGCAAACACAGAGAAAACAGGTTTTTTAAACTCTTTATATTTCCTGCTTTACCAAACCATTAATATTTTGGTGTCAGTTGCACCAGGGATTCCAACTACTCATTTCTGATCTGTAGCATACTCTCAGTAAAATTGAGTTTACACTTCAATAGCTTGCTTTCTTTCATTAGTCCTTTTAATATCATGTCTTGGCCTCCTGTGGTGGCTTCCACATTCAGCAGTTCTGCACGTCTCACATCCTTTCAGGACAAAATGTCAGATTTTTAAAAAAAGAAGAAAAAAAATCCCTTTTAAAACTACAAACTAAAAGGTAGAAGGCCTGGAGTTGTGGAGAATCACATGCTCTGCGCTGTGCCACTGAAAAGCCAAGCAGAATGTAGATCAGCTGGCAGCTCTGTTGGTTCATGGGGCATGTACAAAGACTCAGCAAACAAAAAATAAAATTATGTAAAAGCAGAGCCAGGGAGGCTGAGATTGGACTTTGTCCCTTAATTAACAGCTCACTCTGGAACTTCATGGCAGGCTCTCCCAACCAGTCTAAAATGCAGGGTGTTTGTTTAGACAGGCACCCAGGAACAATAGCTAACACTTCCCATCCAGTAAATGTCATTAAGACAGCATCAGGCAGATTGAAATCTAATCCATTTTCAGAAATGAGTTACAAGTTTACTGCTTGACCCTGAATCTCCCTTTTAACAGCGTTTGGGGTTTTGTAATCCCATTTTCTTGGTGTGGTTTTGTTTGGGTGGTTGTTTTTAATGTTTTTCTCACCCCTTCTCCTTAGGTGGAAACCAAACATAAGCCAGGGGAGAGGACAGGCCAGGGGAAGAGGCTGCAGCAACGATACTGCAGGGAGGTTGTTAAAGCATATAAAATAAACAATCCCTTTCAGTCTCACCTCTGTCAGGGCAACTTGAGGCTGTAGCACGTAAGAGCAGAACATAGTTGGTGACTGCATGCTCCTGGCAGCCTGTCTGCATGAGTCAGATGTGTGCGAAGGGGCAATCCCTGACTGTGCCACCTGAAGACACCCATGTGGGCGTAGGCACAGCAGGAAAGCTGCCCTTTCCCTGTTAAACCCTGGGCTGGGTTTCTGTGCCAAAGGGGTTTGTTTACACAGCACCTGGTGTAACCATGCTCTCTGCTACTCCCGGTGTACACGGGGGGTCTAAATTACACGCTTCAGCTGGAACTGGGTCTTCCATTTCTGGGAGAAACATTGCTGAAACGGAGTGGTTGCTCCATGCAGACGTTCATGCCTGTTCCAAAGTGTATGTTTGATCTTTCTGATTTTCTGAAGAGCATTTGGGTTTTGTTATTAGGGAGAAGCGAGCGCTGAAACAGAAGTGAGGGGTGTAAGGACAGGACTGCTGGGCCGGGAGATGGTGGCGGGGGAATTAAGAGGGAATAAGAAAGGGAAGGAAATGAGAGGAACAAGGAGAAGTGGAGAAGGTGTAGAGTGGTGTACTGGTGGGCAGAAGCCACTGCAGTAGAGGCCAAATGGGCAGCAGTCAACCAATAGAAAGAGGAAGAACTAAAAATATGATAAAATAATCTCAGGGTCCAAATATCAGAGGGTTGAGGCTATCTGCAAGCTGATGTCATGCTGTGCAGCGAGACAGCCCCAGGGCAGCCGTGCTGTGCCACCAGCTGTGCTGACTGCAGAGGAGCAGCTTTGTCACCTCTGCGCTATCTGCAGAGATGCCCGGCCCTGGTCTGCTGGCAAGGGGACAGGAGCAAGGCAGGGACCTTGCAGCTGGGTGAGCTTTGCTGTGGGGGTTACTCCAAAATACAGCATCTACTGATGGTCCTCATGAAGCCAGCAATGTAGCAAAGTGACAAAATTGAGGGTCTGGCACAAAAGTCACTTCGTGCATGCTATGGCATCAAGTCCCAGGGGCTCCCCAGTATTAGTGTCAGCATTCCCATGCAGCTGGGAGGCATCACTGTTCCTGAGAAGTAAGGTCATCTCCAGAGATCCAGTTAGGAATAAACGTCCACACAGCCAGGAAGTAAATCCCAATGTCCCTGGGCCATGCATGCCTCAGAAATGGGTAGGTGGTGCTTCTGGTGGGACTGCAGCTGGGTTAAATAAACCTCCATCAGGATGACAGTCAGGATTTCCTGGTACATCTGCATCTGCACTGGGGGTCCTGGCAGCGCTGGCTGCGTGGGGATCAGACCTTGCTGCCTGGGTCAATGCTGGAACGCCTCTGAATTCGGCACAGGCTGTGCCCCCAGCTCCCAGGCTTACGATGGCTCTGCAAACCATCACTGCCCACCCTCTGCAAGAAGAACCATCTGCTAGAAACATGCCTGGGTTCATCCTCAGGAAGCCACTGGATCCTGACTGTCTCTTCCTCCATCACCAAGTGCTCCTGGAGCCTTTGGAAAGAGAAACCCAGAAGCAATACATGATGCCAGCATGACCACGGCCACCAGCACCAAGCAGCATCCCCCCACGCACACACACTACAGCACAGGCATCCTGGAAAAAAAATCAGGCAGAAACCGTAATAAGGAGGAAGTTATGCTGTCCCAAAAGCCTCAGCATGAACTGGGTTCACTGGTGGCTGCTTTGCTGATGAGGGAACAGCCTAGCTGGAGTAGTTTGCATTCACCTCCGTTCACAGAGCCTTTGTGTAATAAACTGTCATAGCCCCAGAGAAGGGAACATTCAAAAAAGCGCCCCGAGGCAATGCATAGCAGGAGCCTGAGAATCTTACTGCATGAGTCACTGACCTCCACACACTGCATCTATTTCAGCCTTTAATTAATAAGGTTTTACATTTCTATGGCACTTTCCATCTGGAAAGATCCTAAAATGCTGTGAAGACCGAGGGCGTATGGCATTATTGGAATGTGGTTCCTGGAGAGGTGGGACAGGGCAGGGAAGGAAAGCTTAGCCACAGGCACGGGGGAAAGAGTTCTTACTGTTAAATGGAGCCCCTGTTACATCACTGAGATTTCATATCTGTGGAGAACAGGCAGTAAGATTGTAGTTTCTAAGGCACCACAGATCGCTTCCTTCATCCAAGGGGGATGCAGTGCAAAACGAGTGCTGGGAGATTTTCATTTAGGCTATTGTTAAAGGACCACAACTTAAGCTACAAATTTAAACCATGATTGGATCAAGGCTTTCCTCCCTCCTGATGAGTACATTATTCCCAAACTACAGACCCAGAGCAGAAACCAGTGGAGGACACAAATCCCATGCTATAGGAGCACCTGACCCTACACTCAGAGCACCAACTCCCCTTGACGCTCCCTGGAAGCTCAGCAGGCTTCAGCAAAGTAAAAGCTGGTCCCAAGCACCAACAGCATGGAAACAATCCTCCTCTCCCAACAACCCCCAAGGGCAGCTAGGCCTTTGCTAAACCAGCACGAATCCCTTTGGTTCTATTTCAAGACATCAAACTAGTGGAATCGCTCTGCTTGGCTGACTTCCCTTGGCCGAGACTTATTTCTGCCCATGAGCAGGACCTGGCTTGTGCTAAATAGAGGGCAACTGAAACCACTGTCAGCCACAACTGGCATCCCTTTTACTTGGCCAAAACAGGCTGGGAGCACTTGGCCACAGAGAGTTTTCAAAGGGGTATCAGAATTCTCTTTTCCTCAGTGCGATTCCAACCTATTTTTATCTGCCACTCTCTGCTAGAGATACACGGGCATTGCCATGGCTTGTCGTAAACTTTCATTGCTTCCTGAGGAGAAATTACAGGCAAATTACAGCCTAGTGTGCTCATTTTATGTCTCTCCTGCTTGGGGCATGTCAGCACCACTGCATTCCCTTCTATCCCCACCACGTTCCTCCCTGCCGCATCCTCTCTGTGCTTACTGCCGGACATTAATGACCTGCCTCCACAATTAACACATCTAGCACCACATTCAGCCTGAGATGGGTCCTCAGTGCTGTGTCAAGGGGATGCTAGAGAAAGGCACATCCCCTGCGTGCCAGAGTGAGATCCTTCCTGGCTTCCACTTCCACCTCTCTTGGTGACACCACACTTGAACTCCAGCTGCCAGGCTAACCCCAAATGAGGGCAGGGCTGTGTCTGTACATTTAGCCTGTGGTTGCTCTGTATCCAATGTTCCCTTCCCCCTGTTAGCTCCTGCTAACTCACACGTGCCGTACGAAGCTCCATCGGTCCTCTGGACACACGGAGATGTGATGTCCTCACTCTCAATGCTGCAGGCTGCACGGGAGAGAGATATTACTGGCAGATAGTAATGACCCCTCTCCCACGAAGACAGACAGACATACAAACAGTTCTTACCCTGTTGTTCTAGCAGGGAAACTGAGGCAGGGCAGGTTAGTGCCCGTATCCCCGCAGCTCCTGCCCCAAGCTCATATCCTGGCCATTCCCAGCCCTGAGCCCAAGCCCAGGAGCGTGCTGCCTGCGCTGCAGCTGAAGGCCCAGAGGCTGGAAATCCCACACCCACGTGGCTTTTTAGGCACTGAAGCTTCACCCAAAGGGAGAAATCCTGTCGTCAAGGTGAAAAGCATCGCTGCCGAAATGTGATCAAAGAGAGAGTTATCAGCGTAAGTGTACTCAGGAGTTTCTGTTCCAGACAAGAGAATTATCAACGAGGAACCAATCTTACAGGGTAGCTGCTATTGACAGGGAAATAAAAGGAATACAGTTCTTACCAGACAGACCTAAGTTGCTCCAAATTGCTGTCAGCTTGAAATATCTTGCTGGTAATTTGTTTCCAAATTCTTTCTCCTTAAATTTGATTTGTTGCTGTACAGTGGATGATCTATTTTGCACAGCATCTCAAAGAGCATTCCCATTGTCCTTTGGCTGATTGTTTGTGAGCTATCACTCCTGGGAGTTGGCAGCATTTATTATAAAAAGGGACATCATCACTTGAAGAGCAGATTTTGTCTGAGGATGCAGCATCCGCCGCCGTTACAAATAGCAGCTAAGATTACTGGGAGGAAAGTCATCAGGGGGAAAAAATAAATCACATTTCCTCCCCATCTTTGAGCTTGTCTGCACAGGCAAGAGGCCACGCTGCGTGTCCCTGCCCTGGTGTGGGGGGAGAATGGGGCAGCATTTGCTAACAAGACTCAAATAAATCCTATTACCAAGGTCCTTTTTAACCAGGAGAAAAATTAGTAGAGCTTCCCACCTCCTGTGGTGGCGTAGCAAAGGGATGAGCATTGCACTCAGCAACTTTTTTCTGCTGATCTCTGCTCTCTCTTATGTGGGGGAAGAAAAGGTGACTCTGACTTTCGAAGCATCCTGCTGGGTTCAGTGATGGCTCCTACAAGGTACATCTGGGGCTTTCCTGTGCCTCTGAACACTCTCCCCAGCCCTCCAGAGCCCCGGTCACTGCACAGGATGTATCTCTGCCCACTTGACCAGAGGTAGAAATGCCAAACTCAAGTCTCACCTATCCATCTGGATCCATCCAGCCTGCATGCAGCTGTGGGTGAGAAGAGCGGTATCCTTGCCTCAGCTTTCTCATTCAGGGACATCCACGTTTCTCTGTTCCTTCTCCTCCCTTTCCCTGCTTCCCTCAGACCCCTCTGTCCAATGGTTTAAGCAAATTCAGTTTTGGAAAAGAAATCCAGGTTTGGAATGAGAAGCTACCTCGGGTCGGTGCCATGGCTTGAAGCGTGGGCACAACACGTAGGCTCACCCCATCCCATCTGAGCCTGGCTCAGCAACACAAGGCTGCCCACACAACTTCCCCAAAACCACAGGGCCTCACCCTTCCCCTGGGTATAGCTGTGTTAGGTTAAAAAACATTAAAAAATCAAAGGAAGATAATGTTTATACCTGGTACTTGCTTTTTTCCGGATCTTTCTGGGAAAGTGTTGGCAACTTTAGGATATTTGTGCCCACCAGCTTGTTGGGGGGACCCAGAGGTGGGACTGCAGCCCAGAGGGAGCTGCAGGCACCATGCCAGGCACCTCAGGTCACCCCAAGATCCCATGCTGTGCTTTGCACAGGTCTTGGTGCCTTTCAAAGTGCAGAGAGAACTGGAGAGTTGGGAGATGGTGTAGGGATCACACTCCACCCAGTTAGGCACTGGAAAACTAGTCATTGCTTGTTTCAAATGCTGGAGAGGAGCAGAAAACACAACCCTAATTCAGCTGGCTGTAATTTTGCCACACAGTTTACCCTGACATCACGTCAGGGAGAGCTCCACTTAAGCAATTGTAACATCACAGAAAAGAGTGAATTAAGAAAAGGGAGAAGGAACATAAACCTCCCACTATTGTTATTTTCAGAAAGCAAGAACAGGAAGAGCCAGCTGGAAGACCTTGAGTCTCAGAGCTGGTTTTCCTCCCTGGAAACCAGCCACAGAAGACACAGAAACAAGCTGAAACCTGGGGGAGGGCTGCTCGGTGCCCACCCCAGGGGCAGCAAACCTCCTGGGGCTGCTGTGAGGGCTTGGGACACCACCGTGTCCCTGAGCACAGGCATTGCTGTGGGGCTGCTGGGGAGCCAGCAGCTTCTCCTCTTTGCAGGAGCAGGCAGAGCCTGCCCGAGGTGACTGAGCAGGGTGTCAGCCAGGCAGGAGCAGCACACATCAATCTCTCACTGCTTAAAAATATATCTGTATATCAGACCCAAACCTTTTCCTCTGGAGTCTTGTGGCAGAAAATGGAGTTTTAAAATGCTCAATTATTTATAGCTGAGATGCTGGGGGGAACAAAAGCAACCCAGCATCATTTGTCCTGCTGGAGCAGAGTGTGCTGGTCCCCATCACCCACTGCCTGCACAGCGCCTGAGAGGAGTGAGATCAGGACAGGGTAACGAGGAACAGGGAGGAGTAGTGCCCAAAACCAGGGTGCAAGCACCCCAAAGCCGAGCCAGTTCACACAGGGGCAGGGTCAAACCCAAACTATCCCAATCCTGAGTTATGCCAACTGTTGCTTTCATGACTGGGTGTTAATTACCACCAATTAGGTGGGGCGGGTTGTTCCTTCAGTACAGGCTGCTTCTGGCGCATCAGGGACAGGTTTTGTAGACCCAGGGATGTGGTGTCAAAGGGGTGCTTTGGAGATCTAACAGCTTTAAGGAGGGAGCCTATGAGAGTTCCTCCAGAGGACTGTCTGCCTAAACTTGCCCTTTTTCCCCCCCTACCCTGCTGTGTTTTGGAAGAGCTGCCACTTGCCGAGGGCCCGGCCTGGAGAGCGGGCATCACGGGTCTCTGCCTGGGGAAGGAAGGGACCATAATCTGAGGTGACACCCGACATGAGGAGCAACAAGAAGAGATGAAAGGGAGAGCAAAGATGAGAGCCCAGAGGATGGAAAGACAGCAAGCTGGACAGGGGCTGGAATAATTTTCCATGGCTTCCAAACACATAAATTAATAATTAGGGCTGTATAGAGTCTCTCCCTCTTACTGACTTCCCCTCTGGTTTTGCCTCCTGCTCATGGATGGGCAGTGGCACGTGGAAGGGTGGTGAAGTCACTTGGCTAATTTAGGCCAGAAGAACAGAACCACCATCCGGGGTCCCCTACTCCCTCCTGGGGAACAGACTCCATCCTCCCATCCTGGGGAACGTGGCCATCAAGAGGGGACTGAAATCCCAGCACCTTTTGCTCAGCTGCTGTGTGATGCATCACCCTGAGCACTGGTGAAAAGCCACAGGGATGGTGAGGAAATTGCCTTTAACCATGGCGATCCACTGCAGCCACATCCTTCCCCCCTGCAGCTGCAGGGCCAGCAGACACAGGGATGCCCCTTGTCCTGTAGCAAGTGGGGACTGGTCCTGCCACCTGCATTTCCCAGGGGAAAAAAGTTGCAATCCGAAGGGAACGCTCACCCCAGATAACTTAGAGGTGATCACTAAAAGAGGCCCTTTTGGGTCTGGCTCCAAGATGAGCATCACCTGCTCCAGCTCCTCAGCATCCCTCCTCCCTTCGCAACATGATGCTCAGGCACTCTGGAGCTTTTGGGCCACAACCTCCAGTGAAACCAGTAGGGTTAGAGCATTTGGCAGCTGGGGAACAGGTAATTTGGCTTTCTAGTAGACTAAAGCTGTTCAGTTCCTTCCCACCACAGCACTGCCTTCCTGCACATCTCCATTTGCAAGACCTGAGCACAGAATATCAGGGATTAATGAGACAGGTGATTAAATCCATCTCTGCTTAAACTCAATCCCGAGAGGCTGGATGTGGAACTGCCCTGATGTGAATTAAGCAACAAAGTAGGAGAAAGTGGAAAACGTGGTGGGGAAGCGGTTCTGCTTCATTAGCACTCCTGTGCCTGACGATCCCAGGGCCTCTGCCCACTTAAGGTGTGACTGCCACAGGATTTTGGGAAACCTGTGCAGAGCCCAGTCTCGGCTCACCTCAGCTGTGCTGCAATCCTCTGCCGCCCTGGCTCCACTGCAGCACAGCCACAGCCTGGCACAAGTGCTCACACAAGGGCTAGCAGTGCAATCAGGAGGGGAGATAAAAGGGCAAAACATGACTTTTTATTCAGCTAGTGGCACTTTCTTGTGCTAATCCTCTGCTGAAAACCCCATCCACGCCACATGCTCACCTCCAGCATGAGCCTCAGGAGCTCTATCAGCTTAGCAGCTCCCCCAGGCACGGATGCAGCCCTGGGGTGCAGAGCAGCAGCAGAGGTTTTTAGGGCAGGCACAGCCCCGCAGTATCTCCTTGCATTTGCAGAAGGCATCCGAAGCTCTGTACGAGTCTAAAGCAGAGAAATTGGGAGGAGCAGTAGCAAACCCCTTCCAGTGAGCGCACACTGGATCCATGTCTCTCGAAGGGCTCAGCAGTGGAGACCAACACCATTATCCCCTCCCTATGATGGGGAAGCCATGGAAATTACTTGCCCTGAGTAACCTGGGAGAGCTGGGAATGCAGCAAAATCCCAGATGAGGGATATCTCAGCCCTTGGACCAAGGAAGTGTCATCAAATGACAGCACCAAAGGCTGACAGAGCAGTTGGGAGGCAATGCTGGCAGGTCCGGGATGCAGCCGACACTGCCCAGCCCCGTGCTCTCCCCTAGCAGCTTTGGTTTTCTTCCAAGAGGCTAAAAGAGGATAAAAGCTCCCTGTGAGCATCACTAAAACCCTTGAGAGCGGGTAACTCCAAACCATCCCTCTGCTTGCAGGCCTCCACCAAGTGACAGGCACGAGAGCGTGCACAGCCTGAGCTCCCCCCACCCAGAGCAGCAGCACCCACTGAATCACCCAGGTTTGTGCTCTCCTGAACCTTGCCACGGGTGCTGCATCCCCCCCTTACCGACCCCAAACAAGGCTGGTTCTCGACTGCACGCTCGCCAGGGTTCAGATCCCCGTTCTCTCCCTGACTGCCTGCCACCAGCACATTTACCCACACAGGCACAGGGACTACTCAGCCGCTTGGGAGCAGAGCCTCCTGCTTGTAAACTCACCGTTACTTGAGGTTTGCTCGGAGTTCGTGCGCCAGGTCGCAGTGTGATGGAGCGAGCCAGTCCCTGCCGCTTCCGATGGGTATAAGGAGGACACGCAGTCAGATGTGCACTTAAGTGAAGTGAGTCCAGCTTTACTAAGCTAATTAAAAATGGAACAAAGCAACGATCAGATTAAAGTCATAATTAATAACTCTGTAGGTTCAAATTATCCAGTCATCAATAAATACTGCGTGTAAACTAGAGGGAATTAGTGTCCTGCTCGAAGGTCTTCAGGAGGCAACAGCAGCCTTTTGGGCAGCGACCCCAGCTCACAGGGACAGCCGATAACCTTCTGACCAAGGAGACCCTCTCCCTATGGCCTGAGCATCCATGAAGCCCAGGTTGTTCCCTCGAGGGAATCACTGGACTCAGGAGGTGCCAGAGCCCCTCGATCCTCTCCTCCTAGGCAATCAGGGCAAGAGCCACTGCCCACCAGCAGACATCTGGCCCTCTTCTCTTTCCAAGCAGCCATTTCTCCTTTTTGGCCATTTTAATGTTTTGAAAATTTTTTATCATATCCCGATTTGTGGGGCAGTTGGGTTTTTGTTAACACATGGATCAGGCCATCAATACGGGCTTCTGAAGCGGTGCAATAGCTTTGAACCTAAAATATAAAAGCCAATTTCCTCTCCAGGAGCCTGAAGTTAACAACGTTTCCCAGACCTGTTCATGTTTGCACTGTACAGTGCTGGAGCAGGATGCTGCCAGCAGCTCAGCAGGATTCTGCCACACCATGCACAGCCAGGAAGGTCAGAATCCGTTGGGATCACTACAACACATCCATCACCCAGCCCATAGAGCATCCATAACAGTGCACACAAAGAAGGCGGGGAAGGACAGGGTTGATTTTCACAGCTCTCCATCATGCCATGGCAAGCACCGGAGGCTTTAGCTGCATGGCAGAGCCGGGGGTGACTCTGGCCCCCTGCTCGCCTACGGTGGCCGTGGTGCCCACAGGGAGCCCAGTGCAGCCCGGCAAGGCAAAGACCCCTGTCCCTTTCACCCCACCTTGGCTGGCTTCTGCCACCTCTCACCCCACTCTCCGCGATAAAGCCGGTCCTCCGGTCTTGCTTTGATGTGGCAGAGCAGGAGACACAGCTGTCCCCCTCAGAGGGGTTTGGCAGAGCTGTGGAGGAAGCTGCTGTGGTGGGCTGATAAGCCCAAGGGATTTTGGGTATAAGGAGGTAAACCTGCCTGGGTGAGCTGTAAAAGGCAGACCCTTTGGGGAGGAAAACCTTCCCCTTCTGTGCAAGCAGCCAAACCAGGAGGGAGGGGGCTGTGAGCAAAGGGCGGGCATTTTCCAAGGAATGCTGGGCTGGGGATCTCAGGGCCATGAGGTCTCTGGAAGCCCAAACCCATCAGTGGGCTCAGAAGTGGTTAATCAAATTCAGGGAAAGACAAGCTTTATTAATGCTCACCGTGAACAGGGCTCCATACACAACCCAACCTTAGAAACCTTCAGCCCCTCTATTATGGGTGACAGAGACCCTGGACTGCCACACTCCGGGTGGGGGTGGGGGAACAGACATGACACACTTTGGCCCAGCACCACACCCCCTACATTGGATCCAAATTCAGATAAAAAGAGACTGCATGAAATGTGTGAGTGTTTGTAACTAGCTGTGCACAGGGGATGTGCTGGCACAGCACCAGAAAGCACAAGTGGTTGCTCATGCCCGACCCAGCCCTGGGACTCTTCTGTCTCCTCCTCTCCATCTCCTGGGAGACAGAGGACAGGCACAACAGGAGCTCTCTGCACCAGCCTGCCAGGGCTATCCCATTCATTCTCCTTTCTTTATCTTCTATTATTAACAAAACAAGATAAACCTGTTGCAAAACTGGCATTTCACTGTTTCTGCTTGCCAGCACAGGGAAAGGATGCACGAGAGGCCCTGGCAGGCAGCAGGACCCTCTGCTGGGTACCACAGTCACAGAGCTCAGCTCCACACCGACATCCATCACCAACCACCCAGGAAGCCACCCTGAAGCAGAGGACCGTGTCCCCTCCTCCCCAGACAGGCTTTGGGGGAAGAAGCATCTAAGCTCTGCCAGCAGCACCCCGAGCAGTACGATACAGCACAAATCACACCACAAAAAGCCGCAGCGGTCAGGTCTCCGAGCAGAAAGATGCAGAAACACACGTCACCAAGCATCTCAGCCCAAACAAACCCACACCCCCCCAGCGACCCCAACCCTGCTGCCCCTTGGCACTGCAGCAGGGCCGAGTAGCGAGGGCACGGCAGCCTTGCCTGCAGAGGAGCTGCTTTGCCAGCAGCTTTGCCTGGGTCATTCTCAAGGCAGTGGCCAGGGGATGATTTATTTTTTCTCCAGGCCAGCCCTGTTCTGCTGGGTTCCTTCCAGCCTGGCATCCCGGTGGGAGGACAGCAGGCATGCTCGCAGGAGCTTTGCAGTATCCTCAGGCTCCTTAATTCGAGCAGACATAACCACCTTTGACGCAGGTCGTGAGGCGCCTGTTCTGTCCCTAAAGCACCGAACAGGCTTCTGAATGAGAAATAACAGCTTGGCTGGGGCCAGTGCTCGCTGCAGTGCTCCCCTTGCCTGCACAGCCACAGCCCCTGCAAGCACCACTGGCTCTTTCAGCTCCCCTTGCACCCACTCCATTGCACCCACTCCCCACCGGCCCACAGCCACATCAGGCTGGACTGCACGGGGCACAGAGACCCCACAGCACGGAGTGAGCCCTGGCTTCAGCAGCCTGGGGAAGCGAGAACCCCCATCGCTTTTGTGAAGTAAGCATGCAGGCAATTTGCTCATGGCCCGCAGGAGCCGTGCCCTGCGGTGCGGAGGGACCTTGCCCTTTCCCCTGCTGGAGGTGCACCCTGCACGGCTCATTCTGCACTCGCTGCCAGTGGCATTCGCTGCGCAGGGGCTCTGCTTGGCAGGGGGCTCTGCTTGGCAGGGGGCTCTCAGCCACGCTCCCGCTTACAGCTGCTCTGTACATCCAAACCCACCCTGGAAGAAATGCCTCGTTCAAAGCTCAGACCCGGGTGCACTGAAAAATCCCCCCTCTGCCCCAGGAGTGGGGTGCAGAGCGAGGGCCAGCCCTCCCCTCCGCATGGCCTGGGTGGGGAGAGGTCCCCATAAAGACACGAAGAACTTCAGGCCGCTTCATCTGCGGGGTTATTGCTCTTTCAGGAGCTTGGGGCGCTAGTAATAAGGACCCCTCGGAGGCAGCAGCCCCCCCATCCCCAATCCAACATGACCATCCACCCTGCCAGAAGGTGGGCTGGGAAGTGCCAGCGTGACAACCTGACCTCAGCTGTACACACAGTCCATCCACGTATCCTCTATTTCCTAAAAACAAACAAAAAATTCCCCAGTCCCCCCCCGCCCCCCCCATTTTAAAGCGAATGCTGATTAGACCACTCAGCCACTGTCCAGAGACAGGCAGGGACGGTACAGCCAGACTTTCAGTATTATTATTTCACTGCTGCCAGCGCCTGGTACCCCCCACCCACATCCCCCCACCCAACACTGTGGCCAGAGCAGCCCCGAGACATCAGAGTTTCTTGCTGAAAACCCCGTTTCTTGCTGAATTGCACCCAGCCCACCCAAGCAGATGCTTTCAGAGCACCGCAGGACTCCTGGCTGAAAGCTGCCTGCTCCCCTGGCCCGACCCCCTGTCCCCCACACTGATGGGCACACCCCAAAAACCCCTCCAGCTTTTATCAAAACAGAAACATCCAAGTCCACAGATCCATCCTGCAGGGGCAGATCTCTGCTTTAGCGTGAAGAGCCCAGTGCAGGGTCTGGGCTCTGCTTCGCTCTGTGACTCAGAGACTTTTGGTTGCTCTTGGCAGTTGAGCTCAGAGGTCCCTCCACCAGCCAATGCTGAGATTCCCAGCATCTCTCCTAACCCGACTCTGCTCCCCCTGGGCTTTCTGGAACACCCAAGATGCTGAGTCTCCCTGGTGGGATTTGGGGGATTTACCTTCCAAATCCACAGGTTGGGCCACCTTGGTGTTTTGGGAGGGCTGTTGGAGTGACCTGTTAATGTGTAGGGCTGGGTCCTTTTGCTCCTCAGAGCCTGGAGCAGCTGTGAAAGAGGAGCCAAAAGCACCATGGCTTGCCAATTATATGAGCCTATGGTTAATTACCCTAATGATGAAGAATACTTGCTAGGTGACTTCTCCACCCAGGGCTGATGCTGCAGCATGTAGGTCCCAAGCCCCCAGGGAGACTCATCCAGACCCTTTCTGGGGCTCTCGAGAAGTGGGGGATGAGCTCTGAGCGGGACGGTAAGGACCACAGCGCCCAAAGGGCTCCCCAAAGCAGGAGGGAAGAGGTGAGAGATGGGGGTGCAGGGGCTGCCTCTGTGCCAGGGGTCCCCAGGGCTGAGTCCAGGGATGCTCCCAGCACCTCACTGGGAGGGTCCCTGCAGTGTCCGAGATCTCAGGGGTGCTGGGGGGGATTAATGGGGGATTTATGGGGAAATTTGAAGCGTCCCTCCTCTGGCCACAGCCCTGGGGCAGCAGCTCGGCCCATCCCCTCCCAGCCAGTTTCATGGCCTGAAGTGGCTGTTTAGGAAAAGCTCCTGTTTTACTGCCAGCTAATCCGCCTTGTTTGCAAAAGCCCCGAAGGCTCATTTTAATTGCAAGTAAATGATTCTTAACGATATAAATCAGAGGCAGCCCAGGCCGGGAGTGTTTGTGATATCTTGCACTGTAACCAGGAGTCAAGAAATGAATTAGTCTCAAATTGAAAAGAGGAAGTTTTCCATCTGAAATTGGGCAAATATGAGACTTCATCAGGGCAAGATAATCACTTTGCGGGATAATAATGAGCCTTCAGCTTATCAGTTTTGCATGGAGAATCCTTAATATGCCTGGAGCAGATTTCGCTGCCGTGAATGGTGCGAGAGACAACTCAGTAAGAAAGCTAATGGAGGAGAAGAGCTGCAGCAGCCTCTGGCCCCGGCCCTTCCCTGGCCCAGGGGTTCAAACTCACCTGGCTCTGGAGGGAAAAACTCAGGAAAATGCCAATAAACCACACAGACCTCAAAGTGTCTGGCTGGGGTGAAGGCTCTGCTTTGGTGGGTCCTCATCTTGCTCTGCCAGCACCTCCCATGCCTTATCACGGGGCTGAAGGTGTCCATGCCCAAAGAGGGTTCCTCCAATCTGCCCAAGGTCCCAACCTGCCCGGCTAGGAGCAGCAGGAGCATCCTGGTTCTGGCTGGGCCAGAGTCAACCTCCCCAAGCAGTCAGCGCAGGGGAGCTGACTCTGGCCCAGCCAGAACCAGGACAAGGTATTTTTCACTTGGTCTCTGTGCCAGCTGGGTTAGCCCCAGAGATGCTAACAACCTCTCCGTGGTGGGGGTTGGACCCAATGATCTCTCGAGGTCACTTCCAACCCCTACGATTCTGTGATTCTGTGATGTGTGAAGGGTTGGGGAAATGAAATGGCTGAGGGCTGGTGTGTTTGGGGTGCTGCTTCCCATCCCACTCCTCTCCCTATCTCATTCCTCTCCCTATCTCATTCCTCTCCCTATCTCATTCCTCTCCCTATCTCATTCCTCTCCCCAAGCACAAGGGAGGAATTCAGACACACAGACACTCAGCATCCCCTTCGCAGGCGAGGAAGCCTTCACTGGGGCACTGGGGGGCGGTTTGGGAAGCAGCTGACATGGCTGCAGCCGTGGAATGTCCCAAGGGGGTGGTCCCCTGAGGATGATGGTGGTCCCCAAAGCCGTCCTGCCCAGCAGGTCAATGGGAACCAGGGCTGGTTCCTGCACCCACAGCCCCCTGCTCCACAGAAGGGAGCTCAGCCGTAATGACTTTGTAGTCCTGCTGATTTCCAATGAAATTAGGCAAAAGCTCAGATCTGAGCTGGGGACTTTATAGTCTCAGGCACAGTAATGGAAAAGGCCAACCTGGGACATTCGGCTTAGCATTCAGGGAAACTTTCCTTCCCTGAACTCAGGCTGAAAATGACTCAGTGTTTTTCTCCCCAAATTGCTCCCATTGTTTGCACTGATTTCCACTTGCTGATGTGTGCAGCATTGTTCCCCTCGCTGCCGCCTCTTCCCATGGCTGCGAGTGGCCCCTCAGAGCCGAAAACGCCATGCTTGCACAGAGCAGGGTCCCTGCCAGCCCCGGGCTGGGACACAGCCACCCCAGGGCTGCTGGAGCCAGCCAGGCTGCAGCTGGAGAAGAACCAAAAGGGATGCTTCAAATTTCCCCATCAATCCCCTCTGAGCACCAGGACACTGTGGGAACCCTCCCAGTGAGGTGCTGGGAGCTCAGCCCTGGGGACTCCCAGCACAGAGGTGCTCCCAGCACCCCCATCTCCCACCTCTTCCCTCCTGCTTTGGGAAGCCCTTTGGGCACTGGGGTCCTCCCTGCCCTGCTCAGAACTCATCCCCCACTGCCTGGGAGCTCCAAGAAGGGTCTGGATGAGTCTCTGTGGTCAGCCCTGGGGATTCGGGACCTGGGCCCATGGGACGAGCTGCCTGACTGGTGGATGGCATTACGCAGTGGGGGCACTGTGCAGCCCCCCCACAGTGAGCTCCCCGTGGGCCAGCAAGGGGTGAGCCCAGTGCAGTGCCCGGTGACGCTCCTCCGGGCTGGGCCAGCTCTGCTCTCACCGGTGTGACCCAGGGACACGGTGGGGTGAGGGCTGGGGACACATGTCCCACCACAGCCCCGCGTGAGGACACAGCGGGTGATGGGACTGGCTAGGTGCTCAGGCTGCTGCAGTGGGGGATTTTTTTCACTGAAGGGCTCAGACGTCAAGTTTAATTTGCCCAAACGGCATCCGGTAGCTTCATGGGATGAGGAGTGGGATGTAATTGCTCTGACTGGGATATCTCCGGCTGTCGGGAGGATGAAGCTGGGCTGGCCGGCATGGAGAGGCCAGTGCCAAGCCAGGCAGCAGCTTCACAGCCACCAGCACCATGCCAACCCCTCTCCCCACGCCCTGACCTCGTGGCTCAGACCCCAGCACACAAATACACTTCCCAGGGAGCATCTCCCTTGTGGCAGGATGGGGGTCCCAGCCCCGTGGGATGGGGCGGTGGCTGGGGGCAGCCGGCTGGGGAGTGGGTGCAGCTGCTGCTGGTGAAGCCATCCATGGGTTCATTACCAACCTTTTCAAAGCCCGAGCTTAAAAATATCCCCCGCTCGCGTGGGCTGGCTCAGCTGCACGGCTGGTCCTCATCTCCCTCTCGGGATATAAATAGCCAGCGCTGAATAGCAACGCTGGCCCAGCGCTTTTCGTGCCGCTGCGCGAGGGGGGATGGAGGCATGAGCCCCGCCAGTGGCTGGGGACGCTGGCTGGGCAGCCTGGCCGTGTCCTGCCAAGCCGGGCTGTGACTCCGGGTGTCCCGACGGGAGCCGCTTCCAGCCAAATGCTCGAAGCAAAATGCAGTCAGGGAAGCAGCTGGGAAAAGAGCATGGTGCAGGGCTGGGGTGAGGGTGGAGGGGGAGAGCCATCCACAATGGCCAGGGTCTGCAAACGCCTCCTGACCCCCCAGGACCTGCCCTAGGAGCCGTTTCTGAACACGCTTGGATTTCCTTTCACAAGCTGCTGGGGAAATTGGTGATTTTGTGACCAGTTTTGTGGCAAAATCAGAAATTCGCCATTCGCAGAGAGGGGTCTGCTGCACTACCGTGCTTTGGTGGCAGTGGATGAAGATGCTCTCAGGCCACGTGTCCTAAGGGCAGGATGCTGTACCTAGGAAGAAAGAAAATAGATGCTAAAACAAAAGAAAAAAACCATGTTTTTTCCTTCTTTATCTTCTGCTGAGAGGCTGGGATTTAGCAAGAGGCAGATGCTCAGACACACCTTTATTAAAGGCAAGGTGTAAATGTCTTTGCTTAACCCCCTGTGCAGGTACTGGACTCAACGCAGGGCAGAAGGTTTCAATACCTTTTCTAAACAAGGGGCTGGTCTTGTTCCCCAGTGCAGCTGCAGCCTCCTCCGGTCAGGAAGCTCCTCAACTGCTTCATCATCATCCCCCCAGACTAACCCCTGCATCCCGCCGGGAATTCATCATTAATTTCCACGTATCAAGAAGATCCACCACACAAGAGGCAAAGGAAGAAAAGCCCACGTGAAGCCTGCCCTCCTCACGGCAGCGCAACTGCGTCCTCGGAAGCAAATTAGTCCCAGTGCCACCGAGAGATGCGGTGACATAACCCTGGGTGCTCAGCGGGCTAAACTGAGCAGGAGGAAAAAATTCATGCCCAAAGGCAAGGTGAGGAGGTTCTCGGTTGTAAAAGATGTGTTTGAATCAGCAGCAGAATCTCTCCTGGGAAAGGGCTGGAAAAACTGGCTGCAAGCTCAGAAACTCCCCCTGTAGCTCCATCACTGCTCACCCGTGCTGGCTTCGATGACACAGGCAGGGCTGCAATGCAGCGATGCTGAAGCTGGAGGGTCCCTTTCACCCCACACCCCTCTGAGCTCCAGCGGTGTCACTGCACACTGTGGACAAGGACAACCTTCATGGTGACAGAGCTGATCCCTGCTGCGCTTGGGGCTCCCACTGCCACGTGGGGACTGGGATGTTCACTCTCACTCTGTCTCCTGTTTGTGCCCAGGCTGCTCCGTGCCTCTGGCACTTCATGCGGAGGAGAGGGGCCCTCAATCATCGCACGTGGTTCTCTGCTAGAGAAAAGGGGATGCGACGAGCCAGCCGCCTGCTCCGATGGCCAAGGAGATGTCATGTGTGTTTGCTGCCTTACAGAGAGTGGTTATCCACTCAAAAGTGTTGTCTCATAACTGGGAAAACAAGGCAAAGCTCAGTTTTGGGCCAAGAGAGGGACGAGTAGGTGCTGAGCCTGGGAGAGGCTGCCCCAGGACACGACCCTGGGAAGGGCCACAAGTCCCTTGGTGGCCAGGGACAGCCTTTGCCTGGGTCCCCAAGCCAAAAAAAGCCGCGGCTTAGCATCATTTCATGAATCATCCCCAGCACATGAGTCACCACTGCTCCTGGGCTCCTCATTTCATTGGGAATGGGCTTGTGCTTGTTCCTCTGCCGAGGGCATGATGGGGCAGGAGCCAGGGTAGGAGCCAGGTCAGGGTGGGAGGGGATGCCTGGGCCGGGCTTCACAGCCATCCCTCTGGAGAAGACATCTCTCTTCTGAGACAAGGCAGGAAGCCAAAATAAGCCCTGCCAGAGTGACACTCCGAAACTCCAGCTGCTTTTGGGAAACATGAGGTGGTGGCTGCACTCCCATCCTAAGAAGATTATTTCTCTCCTACACTGGGCTTGCTGCCTGCCCGCAGCCGGTTGCTAATCGCATCTTTGTAGCTAGTTATCACGGGGTTTATCACTGATCCCTCATCTTTATCAGATCTCAGTCTTGCTGAGCCGAGGAGCATCTCTTACGCTTCCTGGGCTGGGAAGGTCTCTGCTGCCTGTTTCTAAACTGCTGAAACGATGCCAGGCTCTGGGAAACCAAACCTGTGTACTGTGTCCAGAGCTGGGATCACCAGTACAAGAAAGATGTGGAAATGGTGGAGAGGGTTCAGAGGAGCCATGAAGATGCTCAGAGGGCTGGAGCAGCTCCCCTATGGAGAGAGGCTGAGGGAGCTGGGCTGGTTCAGCCTGGAGAAGAGAAGGCTGCGGGGGGACCTCATTGCAGCCTTCCCATCCCTGAAGGGAGCAGAGAAACAGGAGGGGAATCAGCTTGTTAAAGGGCAGAGACTGGCAGGACAAGGGGGATGGAGTGAAGCTGGGGGAGGGAAGGGTTAGATGAGATATTAGGGGGAAGTTCTTTCCAGATAGAGTGGTGAGGGGCTGGAACAGGCTGCCCAGAGAGGGGGTGGGTGCCCCATCCCTGGGGGTGTTCAAGGCCAGGTTGGATGGGGCTCTGGGCAACCTGGTGTCAATCCAGGCCTGGAAGTTGGTGGCCCTGCCTGTGGCAGGGGGGTTGGAGCTCTGTGATCCTTGGGGTCCCTTCCAACCCAGACCATTCTATGATTCTGTGACTCTATGAAACCACAAAGCCCCACAGCCCTGAGTGACTGGTCCCCAGCCCTGTGCACAACTGGGAGCAGGTGGCACCAAAAAGTCTCGTACCCACCATGCCACACCCCCAGGGGAGAAACACCGGGCAAAACCTGATCATGGGTGACACGGGGCCCTTGCAGAGCTTCAGGGAACATCGAAACAATTGCAGCAGGAGAGGCCAAAGCTGCTCCTTCAGCATGAGCTACTCTGAGCATCGTCCCTGTGTACACACACACACGCATGCACACACTGCCTGTGGGAGTCGGAGCTATAGTTTGTTTCGCTCATGGTGCTCCTGGAGCTCCAAGCGATGGGGAGATGCTGCCGGGGATGGTCCACCCCTCCCAGGGACTTGGCAGCGTGAGGGCGAGTGGTCCTTCTTCACCAGCAACGAGTGCAGGAGTCACCAAGGAGGAGGGATGGCTGCAGCAGGAGCAGCAAAGAGCACAGCCACACCGCAGCCCCCACCTTCAAACCTCCCCCAGCCTCACAGCGCAGCCACAGTCCCTGTGTCACCCCTGGGAGAGCATTGCTGTTTCAAGCCCTGGCAGCACGAGTTGGGAGCTGTGATTTATTCTGCTCAGTGCAATACCGCTGGGTCCTGGGGCTGCATCGTGGCTCCAGGGCTTTTGGCAAAGCCCAGCGCTGCCTGTGCTATGGGATGGAAATGCACCCAGCATGCAGGCACAACTGCACTTTGAACACCCCAAGTGCCAGGAGTGCTACACCCCAAACTCCCTGCCTCAATTCCCTGCTTGCAAAGCAGAGATGAAGATACCTTGGACCATGGAAGGGAGCTGGGAAAACATCTGGCTGCATTGAGAAGCACTCAGAGACAGACTGCCACAGGGTAGCCTGGGCAGAAGCCGATACCCTTGGCTCCGCTGAGCAGCCCAAAACCTGGGTACCAAAGTGATGCTCACTGCCCTGCATCCTTCTCAGCCAACCCTTGCAGCATGCTGGGCAATGGGCACAAAGGGCTGGATGCTGCCATGCACCATCCCCATCGCAGCATTTCTTGGCTCGGCCGTGCTTGTCTCTGCAACCTGAGGAAATCCGGTCGGGTGGGAGAGCGCACCCCCTTGAAGAGCCCTTTGGGGGTGGTGGTGTCCCCACCGAGCCCAGGATTTGAGGCACACAAGGGTACGTCCTCGGGCGCAGCACCAGCCCGCGATGTGCAGGGGTTAATGCCGCAGCCAAACCCCTCCTCAGGATTATTTTAATTTAAAATAAGCGTTTTTCACGGGAAGCAGCTGGGTGTGCGGAGCGAAACTCATCACTCCAGGGATGCTCAGCGCTGCTGAAGCCAATTTCAGGAGTAAATATGAATTTTTAATGTATTTCTTTTTACGAGGCAGAAAGGCGACATGGCTGGATGGTGGAGAACTTACCTGAGCTAATGGCCCAGCTGGAGCTCTTCCAACCAGCCTGTTTAAGGAAATGGATAGTTTGGGGCTTTGAATGCTTTTAACTAGATCTGTGCTATTTGCCTGCTCTCAGTCCCTGCCACAGAGAAGAAGGTGGGTTCTGCTGGCAGCAGCCATGCTGGGGTGGGAGGAGGAGGCCAGAAGATGCTGAAGGTGGATGCAGTCATGGACGTGCTGGCAGAAGGCTCCTTGGAGCCTTGCAGGGTGCACAGCAGTAGAGGAGCCACCAGATCCTGTTCCGTGGTTTCTTCCCAGAGAAACAAGGACTTTCCCTGCCAGGCAGAGACCCACCAGTGTGTCACCCTCGGTGGGGGCCACCGCTGGCACAGACCACTCCAGGTGGGACTTCAGGGAGGGACATCCCTTTGAGCAGTGCTCAGAGGTCCCTGCAGCTGGATCCAGAGTCACTTGTGGACGTCCGGCTTCTTCCCACTGCCTCTGCAAGAGGTTTTAGACCCCTTCATGGCTTCCTACCAGCTCTGAACCGTTGCCCTGGGGAGGAAGCAGCCCGCTCGGAGAGCCAATGTGATAATTAGCTTTTTCATGCAGGCTCTGCAATGCTGAGGTCAGTCTATGGATTATGTGATATTCTGCCACTTCTTAAACACACTGGGAAATTATTGGCAAGACAGAGGTGCTTCTGCTCTCCTCCCACCTGGAGAAGACCCTCTCACCAGCCCAGACACATGACCCTGGTTTGCAGGCTGGCATTTCCTCTCCTCTTACCTCGCTCAGACCTCTCCTCCCACACTGTGTCCTTGCTCCCAAACTCACAGCAGTTCCTTTCTTGAACAAGTCAGCAGAAACATGCTGTATTCACACCTTGGGTGCTGTGTCCAGTTCTGGGCTCCTCACCATAAGAAGGACATCAAAGCCCTGGAGCCATGTCAAGAGAAGGGCAACCAGGCTGGGGAAGGGGCTGGAGGGCAGCAAACCTTCCAAGGAGCAGCTGAGGGAGCTGGGGATGTTCAGCCTGGAGAAGAGGAGGCTGAGGGGAGACCTTATCACTGCCTACACTGACCTGACAGGAGGGTGCAGAGAGGTGGGGGTTGGTCTCTTCACCCAAGTGATAGGTGATGGGATGAAGGGGATGGGCTCAAGCTGTGCCAGGGCAGGGTCAGCAGATGTGAGGGAAAAGTTCCTCCCCGAAAGCGTTATGGGGCACTGGAACAGGCTGCCCAGGGAGGGGCTGAGTCACCACCCCTGGGTGTGTTTAACAGATAGGTAGATGAATTGCTCAGGGATCTGGGTTAGCAGGGAACAGGAAGTGTTGGACTCTATGATTTTAAAGGACTTTTCATACCTGGGGATTCTGTAACCACAAGTTCTCTGCAGCAGGAGAGCTTTGCATCCAACAATGTCCCTCTGGCTGGGTGATGATGGGTGATGGAGGCACAGGGCAGGTTGGCCAGCATTGTGCTGAAGCCAGGATTGATGTGCTTTGCAGGAGGCTGCTGGGACAAACTCTTCAGAGCCATGCCTACAGCTGTTAACACAGGGTAAAAACCCAACGGGACTCTGAATTTTGACCTGTATAAACAAGAGCAAGGTTTAGTTTGATGGTGAGATCCTGCCTCGGTGAGGCCACTGAGGATTTCTGGATGGAGTTGATTGCACATGGTGAGAAAAGCCACCCATCCTGCCCACAGAGAAGAGTCCTGTGTGGGGACCAGAGCTGCTGGCGCTCGGTTTGGCCATCCTGCAAGGAGCTTTTGGCAGCACGATGAAGAACTTCATCTGAGCATGGTGCTGATCTGATTACAGAGTCTGGGAGATGAAGCTGCTGGCCTAGGGCAAGCAGCTCCTGTGTCGAAACAGCCTCAATAACCTTGAAAATAAAACTCCAGCACTGGATTTAAGCGAGCATGTCTCTGTCAGGCCGGATGATTAAATAGCAGTGAGCTGCTTTCAGCTCCCCGGCCCTCACTCCAACATGGCTTTCAATTAGCTCCAGCACAGGTTTGGCTGCTCCCATGAGCCAGGAATGAAAGAGCTGTGATGAAAGGCTCCATGCCAGGTGGGCCAGGATCATGGCAGAGAGCTGGCCTGGGGACACAGGAGCCTCAGGGAGCCCTGGCCAGCGGTCAGATGCTCCTCAACCCCTCCATTTGAGCAGTGCACATTCCCCACTCCCTGAGTACCTAAGAAGACCATGGATGGCCACCACCATCCATCTTGAGAGACCAGGGTGGAGATAAGCAGATTTGCTGTGTGTCAGTGCCAGTGACTCCTGCCTTCCATCTTCTGCACAGTCCCTGCTCAGGAAAAGGGCAGGGACAGAGCCTGACTGATAAGGAGGAAGCATGAGGAAGAAAAGGCAGCAGTGATGTCCTGGGCCATGCTGTGCCTTCCAAGCACAGACCGGTTGGATGCACCAGGACCTTGGGAACCACACTGAAGTTCGTGTGAAGAGCACCAGGAGCAGTGTGCCAGGCTTGGGAGGACACATTGCACCTGCACATCAGTGACTGAGCTGCTGCCATCCTGCTCCAGCAGCGCAGCAATGCACAGACACTCAATGTGCCAGGCACCAGCTACACTGTGCTGGTGGCTCAGTCTGGCAAGCACAGCACCAAGAGAGTGAGCTGGGACAGAGCACCCCTATCTGCCCTCACTTCTTCCCAATTCACAGAGGAGATCATGAACCTGGCACCTCACTGCTCCCTGAGAAGATGTGCCAAGGGAAGACACAGGCCCAGCACAAGGCTGCGTTGGGACCCAAGGGAGTCATAACAACAGCTCATCAGGCTCTTAGAAGCTGCTGTCCCAAGGGAGATGCTCACCCAGCTCCTCACTGGGAGCTCCTCATTAAAGGCTTGCTCAGGTCAGGAGTCTCCAATGGGCTCAGACACATGGGCACAGCTCAGAGCCACAGCCTTGTCACCCCCATCTGCCACTGGTGCAGGGTCTGCAGAGGCCACCAGCCCCTCCCACATGCTGCTGAGCTTTTACACACACAAGTCTACATGTACATGAGTACATCAGCTGCCTTTTTGCGCCACGTGCAGGGTTGGGGGAACTGCAGGGCACAGCAAGGCTGCAGTGCCTGGGGGGATGTGGCCCACAGGCAGCTGGAGCTGCAGGCAGGGACATCCCCCACCCTCCACAGCATCGGCCTCCCCATCCACCTGCAGACATCTCTACCACCCTGCCCAGTTCCCACCTCTAATCTCCTGAGGGATACGTTTGAAGATCCTGCCAAGTGCCTGGCCAGGATTTCACTGCACCCACCAAAGGGAATCAGGGGAATTCCCCAAATGAGGAATGTTAGGATCTTATGTTTTCCCCTAAATCAACAAAAACAGACTTCAGCCATCATGTAGAGAGGTGGAATCTCTGGCAGCAAGCAGAGATCTCCTCTTGCCCCGTGGCCCCTGTCCCATGGTGATGCTGCAGTGCTCTGAGGACCAGCGTCCCCACCACAGGCACAGCTGTGGGTGGGGAACATGCATGGGGTTGTCAGGAGGGTGAAAAGCTGCTTATGCCAAGGGTAATGTATCCAGGCTGAGATTTTTTGTCCCCCCTCTTCCACAGTCTCTAGCCAAGGTAAACCAACAGTGTCCAGCCATGGCAGCAGTGCCTGTGCTCAGAGCCCAGCACACACCTCAGCAGCTCCCCAGGGCTGTCAGGAGCCCCTCTGCATTCCCCAAATGGGGTTTGGGGAGAAAAGGAATCAGGGTTTTCCTCCACGGTAAGTTACAAGAAGGGCCAAGACAGATCAGCTCAAAAACTCACTGAGAATTAAAGTATTTCATATATTAATACAGAAAAGTAGTATATTTCTACATAAAATAAATATGTTTCTATGCAAGAGAAATATTATATTACTATAGAATCTACATGTAGAAGAATTCCTATTGTTTCCCATGCTGTGACTTAGGGCCCCTCACTGCCCCTTCCAGCTCTGGGGCGTGCATGCAGTACCCACTCCTGCTGCCCACAGACCCATCTCTCTCACCAGGGTCATCACCATGCTTCTTGGCAAGCACATAGGATCATGGGGTTTGGGGGGCTGACATCCGCCCCCCCCTCCTCATCATACCATGGCGTCCCTATCCCAGTGGGCACGAGGTCCTCCTGGGAACAGGGACATTATGGGACATCTCCCCTGTCCTTGATGGCCACAAGAGAGAAGCTGGCCATGGTGAGCACACAGCCCAGCCACAGGGCTGAGTACCCCCGTGCCAGCTGCACGGCCACAGAGGCAGCAGCAGTGCCAGAGGGCATTTCATCATCCCGGAGCAGGGATGCTGGCCATCCCATGGGACATCTGGGAGCTCTGAGGACCTAGCAGAGCAGCAATGCTGCTCTCACAAGCCTGCATGGACCAGCATGTGGGGCCAGCCCCCCTTTCCCCACCACATTCCAGCCTTGCAGGAGCTGGATGCTTCCTTGCAGCCTGTTGAACTCCACAAACATCTGCTGAGCTGGAGGTGAAAGAGCTCAGAAAAGCCCCCGGACACCAGTACGTGCCTGAGCAGAGTCAAGCAGCACGGCAGCAGCCATCTGAGCAGCCAGAGCCCCGAGCTGAGGGATGGGAAGGAGCCTGGCGATGCTCCTGTGCTCCCATCCATGGCACACACGAGGACTGGAACGCGAAATTGCTTGTTAACGTGTGCAGAGCTTTGTGCTTACTGAGCTACAGTGCAACATACTCTGCTGACACGTTGCAGGGCTTAAAGGAATACAAGAGTTGATGCTCTAGTTTTACAGTGTGAGGGGGCTGCTGAACTGCCAGGGGTGTTGGGGGTGACCAGGCACCCAGCCTGCAGCAGACAGAGGCCTTGTGCCTTCTGTGTGCAAAGTAAAGCTGCAAGGGAATTCTTTTTGCCTGCTAATTTGGGGCCAGGGGGTGCCACGTTATTACCTGGTGTAGCTCATTTGCTCCTTTTCCCTGGACCCCAGTGACCCCCTTCCACTTCTGGGAAGCTGAAGCCCCCCATGAGAACAAGTACTGGTGATGGTGTGCCTTCCACCAGGTGCTTGTGGAATACCTCATCTAAGTCAAGGGGGACCTTTCCACCCATAACAGATGCAACAACAAGTGTGGGGAAGGGAAAAGCCCCACAAGGTACAGCAGACATGGGCCCTTGGCAACGCAAGGAAGCAGCCAGGCCGCAGCAGTACTCACATCACCCTCAAAGAGTTGAGCCTCTTGTTGTCCAAGAGCATTGCAGTGATTTCCTCAGTGGTGCTTGGGAGCTGGAATTACACTGTTGAGTGTCCTTATGCCTCTGCTGACTGGCTGCAAACAATCCACCACAGTCTGTTAGAGCTGGAAGGCAGAGTTAGCAAGGGATGCTCACATGTGACTTTGCTCTCAAAGACCTGCTGTCCCAGCTGCTAGGGGTCTTGCAGCAACCCACTCCCTCCCTCCATCTACAAGGCATTTCCCCAGGGCAGCCCTTTGCTGGAGGCTGAGCAGCCACCAGAAGCATTGCCTGGGTGCAGAGTTTAACTGTTACTTGTCTCACCTGTGCAAATTAATTGCACATGCTGAAGGTCTGGGGGAAGGAGGAGGGGTGGCTGTTAACCCCTGCAGCACCAGGACCCCTGAGCAGCCTGGGGAGTCACCACCCCATCTGTCTGCTGTTGGCCCCAGAAACTCCACAGGCAGGAGGAGGAAGAGCTCTCCTCTGCCACCACAGCAGGCACTGGACCATGCAGAGGAGCTTCCCACCCTCAGCACTGCCTGTAGATGCCAAACATGTCACAGAACCCTACTTAGGCAGGGCTATAGGTGGTGGTGGGGCTACCAGTGAGTACAGAGAATGCACCCAGAGCCACCCATCAGCATGCAGAGCCAGACTAGGCTCCAGCACCCACCACCCCCCAGCAGCCCCTCAACCCCATGAGAAAGGCTTTTGGGGGTGGAAGACACTACCCCAGCAGCTACTGCACCTCCCTACAGCACACAGCCTGCAACAGGGCAATTCCAGCCAAAGCAGAACACCCAAGCCCCCCAACACACACCTATCCCAACCAGAGTGCTGCACCAGGCCCTGCTTTTGTGCCTGGTCCTGATTGCCCTGACCAGCTCCACCTGGGCCCAGCTCTATAAAGCTCCGGCTCTTCCTGCCCCTCCTCTTCCAGCCTTGAGCTGTCTCTAGGAGCAGCAGGAGCTGGGCTGTTCCCTTGGGGTGGCCCTAGTAGTGTCCTGGCTCCCTCGGGCCCTATCTAGGGGCTGAGCAGGGTGCTGGTGGCAGCGGGCTGGTTGCTAGCTTCAGCCACAGTAGAATGGTGCTGTGAAGAGCCCTGAGGAAGGTCACATCAGCAGTGTGAGGCTGTGCAGGACATGGGCTGGATGTAAGGCCCCTTGCATCATGTATCTCTTAGTCCCCCAGAAAATTTCTCACTCAAGAAGCTGACACAGGTAAGACGGCAGCATGGTTTTATCTGGGGTGGGTGTTTGGGCTTTTAGGGGCTCCTACCTGTGGGCTGGGGGGAGCTGGGGGGATGTACCCAGGTGCAGTAGAACTTGGTGCACTGCTGGCTCTCATGGAGTTACTGCAGCTCTTCCAGGTGTAACTGACACTATCTTAAGGGCTATGTGTGGTGGGGTGCCTTCCTCTGTGTGCTGAGGAGCAGCCAAGCCTTGGTGGGGCTCTGAGGTGTGCAGGTCCTCCTGGGTGCTGCCTAGAGATATTGTGAGGCAGCTGGTGTGGTGAGCCTGTAGATGAGAGCTCCTTCATGGAGCCACAGCACAGACATGCAGTTGCTGTCCTGCTTCTCCCTGCCCTGGCAGCATCTCCCAAAACTATAAGGGAGGTTGGTGGGGCATGGGCAGAGCTCCCACGGGCTGAGCTTCTCCACTGCTTGTGTCCTTCAGGTGGCCATGGAGGTCTGGAGCAAGGAGGGCAGCTGGCAGTCCCTCCCTTGGAGGGTGTTCGTTCATGCACTGACATGTTTATTTGCATAGAGACGTTTTAGGCTTTTTTGTTGTTGGCTGACTTATTGTGTGAGTTCTCAAAGCTGTGATATTGAATTATAAATTGAGACACTGTATCCGTGAAGGATTACTCTTTGACTATAGGCAGCATTATCGAATATGACAGTCACAATAAATGCATGCTATAAAGCCAAACTAAATATGCTCTGCAATCCAAGATGTGCAAATCAAGCAAGTAGAAAAATAACCATAATGTGGTGGGGTTTTTTTCTCCACAAATGAATCCTGAACCTTGGGTGATGATTTTGTTTAGCTTTATGTCTTGGCTCCTTGGCAAAATACTCAGGCAGCAGATAATGAAATGACCTACTTGTGCTGTCTTTGTTCATGACAACACATAAATTAAGAATTATGCCCTTTCAAATTAAACTTATCGTTTTCGTAGAAATTAGAGTGTGAAGCAGGGCTGTGTGCTGGAGATGGGGGGGAGGAGGTGGGTGCTGGTCCAGCTTCCCCAGAGTTTCCCCTGTGCTGTGCCCCGCTCCTGGGAGCAGCGGGCTGAGCATCGGGGTGGTCCTGGGCTGGTACCAGCAACTGGCTGTGTCTCCTCTTCCTATTAGCTCATCTGACTCACAGGCCTTTACCTTCTGGTGAACTTCTGGAGGCCTCAGAGGCTAAGCAGTGCTGTTTAGCTGATTATTTAAATAATGCTCTGGCTTTAACCTAAACGCTGACTTGAGAGCTACCATAAATGGGGGCTGTCTAGAGCAGTGCCCAGGGAGACCCTCCCTCTCGGTGGGAGTTGTTTTGCCTCCAACTGCATCCAATGTGTGACATGCTGTAATGCTTTCTGACTGGGTGACAGCAAAATAACGTTTGCTTTAATTGAATTTCAGATTGGGAGTGCAGGCTGCAGCCTGTGGTGCTGGTGGGGGGGAGTGGTGTAGTTCTTGTTTGGAGGTGGAGGGGTGCCACTGAGCCCTGAGGGGGAGCCCAGGCTCCCAGCAAGGGTGGAGGTATGTCAAAGGAAGGTGTAATTGGAATGAGTGGTGGGATGTGTGTGGCTGTTGTTGCCTTGGCACTGGATGGCTGGGTCAGAGCAGTGTTACTTTGTGGTGCCATATAATTTCCTGAGGATGCCAAAGGCATGAAGAAAGGTGGAGCGTGGCCTGGCCTGAGGTGGGCTGCTGAAGCTGGGGTGACTTCTGTCCTCTCCAGGCACTGCTAATGAATTTAATAGTCTACAAAGCCCATTATGAAACCAAACGATGTATCTCTATAAGCAAGAGGCTAAATATAGCGCTTGGAGCTTTCCGTTTCTGGGCCCTGCAGGCATGTTAGGAATCTGTGTGCTGCAGGAGCAGGGCTGGGAGTGATGGCAAGGGACCCTGGGGACCCTGCTGCCTGCCCTAGCTATGCTCCCCTCCTGGGCTGCAGATCCAAGAGCCCCTCCAGCCTCTTCCCAAAGGTCACTGCTGGGATGCAGCACTGGGTCAGTCTCCATCCCTGGCAGAGACCAGTGAGAGCCTGGGGTAGGGTGTGGGGGGATGCAGAGCAACATACCCTTAGGAGATGAGCAGGGGCACCTGAAACACATCCTTGCCCCCCTGAAGCTGCCCTGGACAGCAATTCCTATCTAGTAGGAGCCCACTCCCATCTTGCAAGTGCAGGGCAAGCTGCACTGCCCCATGCAGGGGCTTTGCTGGGCTGCTGCCCACGGCAAGGATGATGCTGACTTGCCCTGGCCCCGGATCCAGCCCTGTCTGTGCTGCTGACATGTCTGGGGCCCACAGAGGTTTGTGCTGCAGCTGCTGGAGAGCTGCAGTATGACAGGAGGCTGCGAGGTGCCAGCATGGCTTTCTCCTAAATCACAGCGCCCTTGTGCTCTTGTTTCCCTGCTAGCTGCTTCCTCAGAGCTCTGGACTCCCACATGCTGGCAGGAGGATTTGAGGCTCAGAGGGAGATCCAGCTGTGCTGCCCAAGCCTGTGTGTGTGGTGGGGTGGAGTGATGATCAGAAGCAGAGAAAGACCCATCAGACCCCAAACCACAAAGCATTCTTCTGTAGGGATTCCCAACTGTGTCTGTAGCAGGGGTTCAGTATCTGACATGGGTTTTGAGGGTGCTGTGCCTGTCCTGGCCTGGCTTCAGGCTCTTGTGTGGCTTGGGCAGGTGTAACCTTTGCTCTGCTGCAGCAGGAGAATGGGGCAGACCCTTGGGTGCTGGTGTGGGGTGCTGCACCCTGCAGCACAGACCCCCACACTACACCTGCATGGGGTGAGCAGGGCTGGTAGCTGTGACCCCACACCAGTGGGACCTTTGCCATAACCACTTCAGTACTTTGCACTAGTACTTTGTGTGGTCAGAGCTTCCCAGGCTGTCCCAGTGTGGGTGCTGGGTGACTCTGAAGGTGGTGGCTCTGCTCCCTCCCCAGGCTGGCTCCTGCATCCTGCTGTTTGAGAGGCGGCTGGCAGGAGTGCTTGTACTTCTTCCTTCCAGTCTGTTGTTTCCAGGTTCAGTGAGTAATTCCTGATGAGCTGTAATTTCTAAAATTAAATCCTTAAGATTACAAACAAGAGGCCTGAACTAATATTCCTGCAGCATGTGGTGTGTTAACTCCTGCTGGGATGTCTCACTTGGTGGTTGTGCCTCCCCTGCAAGCCTGGCCTCCTTCCAGTGGGACCAGTGCTGCTGTGGCCAGAGAGCTGGATGGGACCCTCTGCTTTCAGATCTAGACCCAGCAGGAGATGGATGGGTTGCTCTGGACCACTGTGTGCTCCACACTGATCTTAGCTTTGAAAATAACTTATTTGGGTCAGATTTTTTTTCCAGACAGATCTTCTGCCATTCTTTTCTTAATCTGAGCTATCTAATTGGTGGCCCTTAATTCAGCTGAACATGCTGTTAGCCTTGTTGAAGCAGATCTGGCCTCATGGCTTGATTTTTTTTCTCTTCCCTTTTTGCAGTGGATTGATTTTCCTGCCAATGTGATCTCTCCCCACTGAAGTTCCCATTGCTGCAAAGTTCAGGCTCCTCTTTGTTCTAATTATCACTGTCTCCACACAAAGGGAATGAGGCAAATGCTCTGGTCTATTTTAAGGTGTAACTGAGATGATAATCCTGCACAGCTGGGAAGGCTGCAGGAAGCTTCTGCTCAAAGGATCATCTTTCCCTGCCCAGAATCAAAGGGGCAGCCAGACTTTGCTGGGACACCCAGGGGAAGGCCATGTCTACCTGGCCAGGCTGCTCTCAGCAGGGAGCAGTGTTGTGTCCAGCTTTCTTTTCCCTGTGGGAAAACCAGGACCTGGGGATGCTCCCTGTCCTCCTATGTAGCAGAAGATGAGGGAGAGGACCCCTCACATTGCTCGCTCCATGGATGCGCTCTCAGGCTGGAGACAGTGCTTCAGCACAGAGGCCTCTTGTTGCCCTTGTTAAGTTATTCTGAATTCTCTGGTTAAATTGCCAGGGAATGTGGGCTTTTCCTCTTGCAGACTGCCAACAATTGCTGCTTCCCATAATAACCCCAGGGAGCAGGAGCAGTGCCAACTCAGCTGCCCTAACTTCCAGCTGAGACACTGGCATGGTGTCCTTGGGGCTGGCTGTGCCCCGCAATGGGAGATGCACAGCTCTCCCTCCACCCACACCACCTTCTACACCCCAGCCCCAAATTTCTACCAGCCCTGAATCCCCATAAGTGAGATGCTTGGGGAGCAAACAGCCCACAGCAGCGAGCGGTGGCACTGACATCATGGGCCTGGCCTCACTTCTGGATGGATGGTGTGCTGCTTTGGGGAAGGGGGAAAAAAAAGGGGGTGTTGACACGTGGGCTCTTGGTCCTGTTGTGTGTGTTGGGGGTCAGAAACCCAGCCTGAGGGGATGGGGTGACCTGTGTACCTGGGAAATGGCAATACTGTGTGTGAAGTAGGCTGAGCTCGCTGCCCAGAGCTTGGAGCTGCTCTGTGGGGTGGGAGATTTGGGGCTGGGAGACTCATGATTCGGGGCATCTCAAGAGTGTGGGGTGCTTGCACGTAGAGGCTGGGAAATGGGGGTGTCCCAGGAAATACCCCAAATACCAAAGCAGCCTGTGTACACACAAAAAGCATCTGCAGGGCCTCAGACAGACCTGAAGCCTGTTTAGTGTGATGCTGTCACCATTGCATTTGGCTTTCCAGGCCGTGCCAGGCAAACTTCCCTTGAAGCATAAAAGATAAAATTCAGCCCTGTCTAATTGCTTGGGATTTTTTCTTCCTAAATGACCTAAGCAGAGGGCTGGGTGATTTCTGGGGGAAGAGCTGCTAATTTTAGGAGCAAGGTGTGGCTGGGTTGGCCTTGAGCTGGGAGCACATGGACTTGCAGGGCCTGCTCTAAGCCCAATGGTGTTTCCCAAGTGATGTGCTGCTTTACGGTTAAGATTCAGCCATTGACAAAAAGGCTATTTTTTGAGAAGGCTCTTGCTGACAAAAGATTTGAAAGCCTTTTAAAATAGTTTGCATGGAAACATGGAGAAGCTTGGGCTGAAAGCTGTGGGGATCATCTGTTCTGCCCCCTCCCCTCCCAAAAAAAAAGCAAAACCAACCTGAGCTATAGATCCAGCTTTGAATTTATACCTTATTTTTAGATTTTTTTCAGTGCAAATCTGAAATTTTTCCTTGTGAAGTAAACTACAAAATCCCTGTCAAAACAGTTTAACTGAAACTTCTACTGAAAGTAGCTGAACAGGTTGCTGTGAAAAGAAGTAATTCAAAATGTTTAGTGACCTTGTCTGGATTCCTTTTAGCAGCTTTTCTGACTTAGAGCAGGAAAATATTCTAAAATCTTCAGGTCCAGAGGTGTGTGTGAACCACAGATGAGGCAGCTCTCTTGCCCTCCTGCATGGGATTTTGTTGAGCCCTCTGGGACAGTGAGTGGCTTGGATGGTGCCACAGGTGCCATAGGGTTTACAGCTCTGCGGCAGACCCTGTAGCTGGATGACTGTACTGAGCATCGCCATGGGCTCATCTCCCCCATCCAGACCCACACAGCAATGGGCTGGGGCAGGGACAGAGCTGGGCAGCAGGAGGGGTGCACAGGCAGACCCCTATGCTGCCATTTGGGCTGGCTATGCCTTACCCCAGTGCCCTCTGTGGAGCATTGCTGCAGTGGGCCACCCATCCCTTGCAATGCCACTTGCTGTCCTGCAGCTCCCACGGGCTCCTTGTGCCCTGGCTGGTAATCTCAACTTTGATTAAAAATGAAAGAAAGAGCTTAAAAACCTCCTCACTACGCCGGGTGAGAAGGGGACTTCTAAAGGCAAAAGGACCAGTATGTGCATAAAGAGGATCTGTAGTTTATTACTCTCATTTTGTTTTTTTCCTGTTACTAATCTCATTATGCTTAGGAGTATAAATTTAGGTTGGCACAAATCTGTATTGCTAAAATATTTTACCTTAAGTTCTTAGAAGCTCTCTCCATCTGTGAGGATAATGCTAAGTATTAATTAACTAGCTAATCCTATGCAGTGCTTGGAAAACATAAAACACGACATAGAAGCAAGTCCAAAGTGCGATTCCAACCTAATAAAAGCAAACCTGTCCTTTTCTTCAGAGGAGAAGGCTTTGGGATTTCTTTTTTCATTGAGAACGGCACTCAGCTTGCTTCAAATACCTGCTTGAAGCTGCAAATCACTTTTTAAATCAGAAAGAGCTAAGCAAAGTGAGACAGAAAGGTGGCCAGGAAAATACAAGCACACTGCTGGGTGCTTCTGCCCAAGCAAAGCCCAGCAGCTATTTCTCTGTTCCTCTGTCCTTGCTGTGGCAGCACGTCTTGCAGGTGAGGGGCTGGAGATCTGAGCTACGTGCTGGTGCACCTGCCCTGGTCTGGGCACTGAGTTTTGCTCTCTGGGTCTGCCCCCCTTACATGTGGCTGTTCCTGGCTCCTTATCTTGGCACACTGCTCCTAAAAAGCTCATATTTAGCAACAGACCTGCTCCCTTGTCATCTGGGGGAGTTTGTCTTCACAGTGGGGTGAAGCCACTCCAAGGAGGGCTGTGGCATTAGGATTCAGGCAGTGTCTGAGGAGGCACAGGAGTGAGCACACATAAATAACAAGCTGGGCTCTGTATTGATGGGCTGGCAGCCTCCCTGCTGCATGTCACCGCCTTGGTGTCCTCTGCCACATCCTGAGGTTGTCTGGCATGTATATATTTCAGTAATGTGGGGCAGGGTGCACTGGGTGGAGAAAATAAGTCTGGGGGCACGGAGGTGGTGAAGGGTGAGGCTGGGGATGGGGTAGGGCTGTTGTGGGGGAAAGGGCAGGGCTCTGGTGCAGGAAGCAGGAGGATGTTTCCCTTGCTTTGTGTGCCAGGCAATTGTTCCTGCTGCTGCAGATCACAGGCTGGGGATCTGGAGAGTGTTTAGGGGTATCTTGAAAATATTTGGGGGGGGTTGCCCCTCTGTCACGGGGTGTTTTGGAAAGCCCTACCTTCAGAGCTCATATTTGCACAGAGTTTGCAGAAGCCTGGCTCTGCTTGCCTCCAGACAATGCCAAGTGAAATGATTATCTACTGATATTGTCTCCAAGTGCCAAGCTTGACATGAGCAGGTTCATTGCGCTCTCACTATGAATTCACAGCTGCTGGTCTGGCCCTTCCCTTCTCCCTCTGCGCTCACGAGGGCTCAGTGAGGTGTGGGGGGATGTAAGCCTGCCAGCACTGGTGCCCTGTACCCCCTTAACCCCAGCTCCACTTGTTGGAGCTGCAAAAGGCATCTGTGTAAAAGCTTACACTAATTGGAGTGGCGTAATGAGCTCCCGGGTGCTGATGAATTCTGTCTTCACGCGCCAGCGAGCGTAGCCCGAGCCTGGAGCTTGCCGAGGCAGCAGCTGCTGGATGAGGCAGGGTGGGAGCTGCAGCCCTGTCACCACGCTGCAGGGTGGCTGTTATCATGTTGGCACAGGTGTGGAATACGAATCTGCCTCCTGTTCCTGCCTCATACTGGGTCTTCATGGCACTTACGCTGAGCTGGCCATGGGGAGGTGACAGGGTCTCTCAGCTGGGCTCTGTGAGGGGCTGAAGTTGGGGTGAAGGGTTGGATGTGGCAGAGACAGTCCATCCATGAGGTGCTGGGGTGTGCAGAAAATGAATGGGGTTGTTCTATATGCGTCCCCATCCTCCTTCCTGCCCTTCCTAGCAGCCAGGTTATCCCAGGCACCTTTCTTGTGGCAACACACTGACTCTGCCCTTCTCACCATTGGTGAAGGGCAACGAGGTTACCTGGTGTGGAAGGCCACGGATCAGCCCCATCAGGATCCGTGCCATGGGCAGGAGCCTGTGGGTTCAAGCACCCTTTTCCCTGCAAGCAGAGGCCAGGTCTGTGTGTCTGTCCTTCCTGCACACATCCAGCCTCCCAGGAGGAGCTGTGCTGTTTGCCTGTGGTGTGCACTGTGTTAGTATGGCACAGTGGAGACTCAACATCAGCTACCATGGCATTTAGTAGGGATTAAAGCTGATGGTAAATGCTCTGTAGAACTTTATTGGGCAACAAACTCCAGAGTCCAGTGGTTACTGGACCTTGCTGCCAGAGCCTGTGTGCCTCCATGGTGTGGATGCTTGTGCTGTGCCCTCTCACATGGGGGGAGGCCTGGTGAAGCCTCCCAAGCCAAATTCACAGCCATGGCCACCCCAGCACCGCTCTCTGACCAGCACATGGATGTGGTAGCCAGGCTGTTTGGTTGCCAGCCACCATAGTTTGCTCCTTTGGTGCCTGCAGCCTGCTGGGGCTTTATTCCATCAGACACAGACCTGAGCAATGTGGCTACTCTCCCCATGGGTGTTAGATCGAAGTGTCATGGGTGGCTTTAAAGGACCTGAGCTATGCTAGCTGCCTTGGTGGTCCTCTGGGTGGCCGTGAGCAGGTCAGGCCTGGGCTGAACCATCCCTAAAGTGAACAAGAGAGACTTTCCAGGCTGTGCTGTGGGGGGAAGGGGAGCCAGTGATGCTATGCAGGAGCTCCAAGCACATCTGCCAAAATACCAGGCTGGAGCCTGGAGTTTGGCTTGTTCAGGGAGCAATTTGGAGTGGGGATCCTGGCTGAGGAACAGCCGCTCTTTGCTCCATCCCACACAGCACAGGGGCTGTTGGACCAGCAGTGTGGTGCTGCTTCTGCTCAGGGCAGCCCTGCAGCCAATCTGTCCCACCCAGCAGTGTTGCTGCTGTGATGTAGGCTCTGCAGGTCAGTGGAGATGTGACTCTCCTGGGCTGAGTGGGAAGTGGCTCATAAACAGCAGGAGCTGTTGCTGAGGGGCCCATGGGCTGGCTGGCAGTGGACTGTCCCAGCCTCAGGCTCTGGTGACCTTGCAAAGGCAAGTGATTTCTTTGTAGGGCATCACTCGTGCCACCAGACTGGGTTTAGTTCCTCAGTTTGTTGAGATGGTGTCAGCCACTGATGTGATGCTGGCATGCAAAGCTTCTGCTGGATGAGAAAGCTGCCAGGTCTTGTGCCCCTGCAATGCTCTGCACCTCTGGAAAACCTGCATCCCATGTGTGTGCCACTGGAAGCCTCCCTGGCACAGCAAAGCCCGGCAGGCTCTGTGGTCTGGCTCACAGCACAGAAGCCCTTTGGGCAGCACGTGGGTGGATCGGGGCTGGAGCACCTCTGGTGTTTGCCCTTCAGAGAGGTGATGTTCTGCAATCACAGTGGAGCTGTGAGTGCTGACACTGTTCCTGACTTCAAATCAAACTCCCACACTCTCTCCTGCTTCCAGTGCTTGCTGTTTTTCCTCACTGTTTCCAACCCTGCAAAAGGCTGAGTGCAAACTAGGGTGCATAGTGTGGTAAGTGGAGCTTGGGGGCAGAGGTGTGATGGTAGATGTGGGATCTGGAGGTCAGCATGTGTGCCAAGCCAGTGGGACCTATGGTCAGCCCCACCTTGTCAGCAGCTTCTGATCAGCTGGTTCATCTCCCTGCACCTTGTGAAACCATCCTTGAAGCCAGCACAGAGAGGTGCTGTGATGTATAACGAGATCCTGCACTGAGGCTGGAGTGCCAACAACCAGGTGCCTGGTTACCCGGTGTCAGCAAATCCCTGCTCTTCATTGCAAGAACCATACCTACACATCCTGTCTACTACAAATATTGTTCTGTTGGTCTTGAACTGGTGCCAGTGATTGGAAAAACTGGTGTTCCTCTTGGGAAAACCCAGATCAAAAGAAATATTTCAGTCCGGCCAGGTAGCACTGTAAGCTGGGGAAGGTGCTCCGTAGCATGACCAGAGTGTTACAGAGTGTGAAGTCAATCTTGGCCATGGACATGGAGAGCAGGAAATTGAAGAGCGTGAGGAATTTATAAGGGGATCTGAGGCCAAGTGTTGCCTGTGTGTCAGGAGTTACGAAGGTGCTGTGTGATGAGAGACTTGCTGCCCCGAAAATGCTCCTGATCTTACTGCAAGCCAGGAGCTTGCTTTGCTCCTTGTCCTGGGGGCAAGGCTGGGGCAGGGTCCCCATCCAAACTACCCTATGCTGGGACCAGCCCTTCTCTCACTCCTGCCTCTGTCCTCTGTGTTCAGACTTGGAAAGTGACACCTGCTTGAAATGCCTCAGCAGAGCTCTGGTAGTAGCCCAGGAGAGTCCTGTCCTACTTGCCTGGTCAACAGCTGCTACCTCTGAGCAGAGTCACTCCTGTCCACCAACAAGCAAGGTCAATCCCAGCATCAAAGGTGCTGCTTTCAACCTTCAAGCTGGCTTTAAACAGTAAATGGACTAAGTATGCAGACTTGGAGGTGCTGGAAAGAAGAGGTATGAGGCGTTGCTCCTCAATGTTGGAGATGCTGCCTGAGAAATGCAGTCTTTGTCCCAGATGGTCATCAGCAGAACTGGATTTGGAAAGCCTGGAGCTGGTGGTGTTGCTGCTGGACCATACTGCTTATTGCCTGTGCAGGATCTCAGCAGAAACTAGAAGGCAGTCCCATATTCTGGCAGTGTGATATTATTTCCTTTCATCTCAAATTATTGATCAGAGTAGTAAATGTCTGTTCTTCCACCACCCAGAATCCTGGAGCCATGGAAAGATTATACCATAATTCTAACTCCCTTGGTACTGGCAAGGTCTGTGGGGAAGAAATGCCAACACAACTACACCCAGTGCTGGAACTGCATTGGGAAAAGATGGTAGCACAAGGGGCTGGGAGATGCATCCATGGCTCTGGGAAGCAAACAGCTCCAGTAAAGCAGCATCCTCTGGATGCTGTTTAAATGCTGTTGCACCATCCCATTGCGCTTACCCCCCAGCAGGCAGCAGTGGGACCCTTTCTAGTGCAGCTCCCATTGCTGGGAGGCCTCTGTGCAGTCTCACTGCAAGTCACTGCTTGTGCAGGGGTGTTCCAAGTGGTTTAGCTTCATGCTAATCTGAAGTGATGTGCCACATCTGCCCTGCTCGCTGTGTAAGTGTGGCCCGTGCTAGACAAGGCAGTGCTAGACCTGCAAGCCCTCCTGGCATAGACTCCCCTCACACCAGCTGGAGGTACTTTTGTTGCAGGGCTTATGCCAGTTCTTTCAGACATAAGCTGGAAGCACTTGGTGCTGCTCTAAATGCTTTGAGGATTTCTGCCAGTATCTATCACAGTGTCACGTGGAAAGCGCTCCCAGGTTCTGCATGCATACCTGTTATTACTGGACCAGTAAATGATCCTGACTTGGACCTGACCAAACCCCTCCAGTTTGAAGGATCAAGGCAAAACTGGGGTGTAGCCTTCCTGGAGGCCACCTTAGAGAAACCTTTCACTGGTTGTGGTAGGAGCACATCTCATCCTGGCTGTGGAAACACTGTCTCCGAGCTACCTGCACAAGGCACTGCCTCCTTCCAGCAATGCATGTGCCTGCTCATGGACCTGGGGACGTGGTGCTGCTTGCCTACAGCCAAATCTGGAAGCGTTTAGTCCCCCAGCTCTGCTCTGACCTTTGTCTGTCTTCATCTCACAGCTGAGCACTTTCAGAGCTGTGGGTGTAGTGCTGAGCATCTCTGGGGGTAGCTGCCTCTCCTGGGTGCGGGTTTGCTGCTTGTGTCACATCCCTGAGCTGAGAGGGGTGACATGTCTGGGGGATCCTTGCTCTTAGATGGAGATGGAAAGCCTGAACATTAAATGAGATCCATGCCTAAACACCAGCAGCAGCCCAAATGGGCCATGGGCCAGCGACTGTGGGTGCTGCACTGGGGTGTAAATGTGTGAGCTGCTTTGGCCAGCTTGGGCACGGGCCCAGCTCCTGCCTGCCACCCTTGAACACCACTGCTCAGCTCCCTGGGGTGAAACTGGGATGTAGCCTGTGCTGTCCACAGTCCCCTGAAGAGCTGCTTCAGATCTGTTTATAGACACCTGTGAAATTCTCACTCTGCTGAATGAAGTCAAAGACTGAACTCCTGTTGACTTCAAAGGCAGGAGGATTTCATGCTGAGCCTGCATCTCCCATCCCCTCCTCCTTAGATCCTGCTCCTGGACCCTTAGATATCCCTCTCTTTTTAACTTGAGATGATTTGTACAGCCTGAAGCTATATTTGGGTTGGAATATGCTGTGTGTTGCCCCCATCATCATTGATGGGCAATTTTAAGCTGGGTTTTGCATCACTTGTCAAAGGGCTGTGTCATGTGTAGGTGCTGTCAGATGTGCTTCCTATAGGGAGCTGCTCTGAGATGTGTCTGAAGGCATCTCTGCCCTCATGGGCTTTTTTCCCTGGATTTTAGAATCATAGAATCATTTTAGATTTGTTCTGACTTAGAAAAACACTGTACTTCTTGCTTGAGAGACATGAAGTTCTGCTCTGGCCCTGTGGGCTGGAGCCTGTTTCAAGGCCAGTCCCAACCCTGCTTGAACTTGATCAAAATCTTCACGGAACCTGCCAGTTCTGTCAGATCACCAGTGTCCACCAGAAAACTGCTGAGCTCTGCATTTTTCTGGCTAGTGGTGGTGTATCTCAACTAAGAAACGTGTTCTTCCCCTGCCTTGTGAGCCCAGCTGGGATGTTGGGGTTCCTCTGAGGAAACACAGCTTGTTTGTTTCTGTGGTGTCCCTGAGATCAGAAACTGTAATGCAATCTCTAATTATAATGAAGTTTTCCTCTACTGCATCATATTTTCTACCAGCTTTACAATATCCTGATGATCACAGCCTTTCCCCCATCTCTCTAGCTTTAATTTGCAGCCCATCACAATGTTGGTTAAGAGAATCAATCTTTAAGGTCATTACCTCAAGCTCTTTCCCAATATGTTCTCCTGTAGTTTGAATAGATTGTGGTGTTCTTCCTTCAGATCTTTATTTTTCCTCCTCTGTGGCTGATTGAGACAAATTACCCCGGGGTGAGGAACAAGCCCAGTGCTGCGTCCTCAGTGCTGAACATCCCCAGCGCTGGCTCCAGCGAGCACAAAGCAGCCCTGGCAGAGGTGTGCTCTCTGAAGTGTTGCTTGCTGAAGGTGTCTGGTGATAATATGGTGGAGTCTCTTGTGGCTCCCATGAGGAGTCATGATGTTGGTGTGGGGAAAAGCCAAGTGATGCAGAGCATCGCTCTGTGGGTCCCCTGGGGTCCTGCCGCGGGCCATCCTTGGAGGGGTCACCACTAAACCCACAGCTGGCTTTGCTCAGGAATTTGCAGGTTTTCCTGTAAAAGCCACCACGGTGTGTTCACAAGCGAGTGCTGGGACCCCGGGCTTGTGAGCTTGTGTGTGTCCATCCCTCACACCCAGGGCTTCAGCAAGGCTCTGAGATGGGGCTGCCTCCTGCTTCCCCACACCCTCTGCTCCTGAGGAATCTGTGTCCACGCAATGATGTGTTTTAGCTAATGGACGTGGTAGGATCCCTCTGGCAAAGCGAACCAGGAGACGTCGTCTGTCACGGGTCGGTTCGAGCGCTGGGCTTCCTGTCGCGGTGCGGGCGCTGCGGCACGTGGGGTTGACGTGGCATCGGGGCCATGTAAGAAATGGGTGCTGTCAGAAAAATGTGATACGGCTTTTCATTTCCTCTGCCCTTCAGTGTGTAGCAAGGGCAGTTCAGAGCAATATATAATTAGGGCCATGCAGCACACAGGGCTGTATACAGAGAGAATTTTCCCTCCCGCCTGCTGGCTATAAATCACCTCTCGATGCTGAGCGCTACCTGTGAAAGCTGAAGCTTTCCTTCATGCCTCAGCATCCCTGGTGGGCAGTAACACCGCACGAGGCTCGGTTTGTATTCGGGCAAACCCTGCCATAATTCCAGATGTCACATATGGGGTTTTATTTATTTATTTGTAAACTAACTGTTTTGGCCCAGAATTTGACTGTACCTTTACCACCCCTGAAAACCTTGCTGCTCTTTGCCCTGCTGAGCTCCATCCCACCTGGGAGGCGACTGTGGGTTGTGGTGCTGCTGCTGTAGGGGTGTTAGGTTTATTCTTTGGCGGCAGGGCTGTGGAGGTGGCTGCTGCTCTGAGGCTTGCACTCAGTCTTGGCTCTTTATTGCAGTCCTTCAGTCTGTCCCTGGGCTGGGGAGCAGGCAAGGGACGGGTCTGTTGGTCAAGTTAAGCATCCAGTGAAAAACTGTCGGTAACTGCAACAATTCTGTGTGTTAAGATGTGTTGGCCTTTTGCTGGAGATGTAGACAAAGAAGGAAAATCAGTTTAAAGGCTTGAAACACAAAGTCTCAAGTGAAGTATTTATTTTAACACCACCCCCTTATCCCTGTTCCCTTTAAGCAAAGCAAGCTTTTATAACCTTGTTTGGCCACTGTCTGGATGGCTTTAAGGATGGCAATAACTGTCTTTTTGGGGGCGGAAAGAGAAAAAATTAGTTAATATGTGCTGGAGAAATTGCCGCTGTTCTTTTTCTCTGTCTGATCCTGTGTCCCCGAGGACAGCACAGAACAGGCAGAGCAGGGGAAGAAGAGGCAGTGGCTGCCCAGTCTAACCTGTCCTCACTGCCTGCAGAGTCCCTTCCTGCTCCCAGCGGGGTGGTGGCACCAGGCTCTCCCCCAGGGCTCCATCCCTCCCTCCGGAAGGTGCAAGGGCTGTTTGGGATACAGGGCAGGGGGTAGCTGTTCCCCCAGATGGGTCCCTACCCTCGGTCCCTTCCCTTCGTTCCCAGGGATGAACAGCATCACTCCCCAGTTCAGCTGCCAGAGCCGCCTCTGATTTGGTGCCTGTGCCAAAACGTCAAAATCTGGACAAACGAGTAATTTTCTGCAGAGTGCCAAATCCCAGTGGATCAACCACAAAACCTGCTGTAAAGGACACATCCTCCCAGCTCTTATTTGTGTGCTGGCTGGCCCCTGTCTGCGCTGTCTCTGGCTCTCATTAGCAGGGATTTATTCCTGTGGCCAGCGCAGTGGGTTACCTGCCCACGCTGTGGGCAGCCAGTGCTGCCCCTGCCCTTTCCAGCAGGGTGGGTGGTGGTGGGTGCCAGCATGTCCATCTGTCCCCGGGACCCCTACCCACCCAGGGATCTGCCTCAGAGCAGCTTCCCAACTGGGTAAGAAATCAGATTTGCAGCTTATTCCCTGCTCCCCACTTAATTTGATCCAGCAAAAGCTGGACAGCAAGCAATGCTTATTCAGTAGCTGTGTTGAGGTGTGATGTGGTGATGCTCACAACCTCTCCTGTGGCTGGGGCTGGCATTTCCTGCTTTCCTGTTTTATTATAGCACTGCGGAGATGCTTCCCCAAAGCTTTTAGAGCTGTGGGTCCCATCCTGCAATCGCACTCACGTGACTGCCGTTCACACATACACCGTGCCAGCAGCGTGTGTGGGGTTATTGCTGCTCTGATGTGCAAAGCCAGGCAGCTGGGCTGGCTGGGGCAGCAGCACCAGGAAGCTCCCTGGTTATTTGTTTGCTTTCCTTCATTTCTCTTGTTGACTTTGTAGGAGCAATACGTGTGCACAGGGGACCTGAATACAGATGTCCCTGAGCGGCTGGGAGCTGAATCACGCGTTGCCTCCCCTTTTTTTTCCATCCTTTTTTTCTCCCTCAAACCTGGCCCCCGCTGACACTGAATTAAGGGCTTTTATTATCACTTGCATGGGGATTTTTCTTTTTCCAACTGTTCTCTGCAGAGCAGTGGCTGTGCAGCCACGGCCGAGAGCGCTGCCATCCCGACTGCCCCGCTATTAATAGCTGCTTTCCTTTCATGTGTGAGGCCCGGCGCTTTTATTGCAGGCAAGAAGCAGCTCTTTGGATGTACTTTAGATGTTTCCAATTCTCCCAGCAATGTCTTCTCCTATTTCAAATTCTTGCTGCCTATTTTTATTTCCTTTTATCTCAAATCCTTTTTTTCCCACCCAGAAATGATCCCGCCAGAGGGCGATTTTGTCAGTAATATTGCTTTTGCATTTTAGACTTTTCAAGGACTAATGAACTTTATTAGATTATAATGAACTTATTACTCAGTGCTGCTGACCTGCTTTCTAAAGAACTTGAATTATTATTTGGAACAGGCCTGTTGAGGGACTGTATCTTCTTTTTTTTATTGCAGAGCAGTTTGGATGTATTAACTGTTGAGAGTTGGATTTTTGTGCTTGACTGTACCCAAGGTCTGTGTGAAACAGAGCAGCTCTGTGTGGGTGGAGAGCCAGGGAATGGGGATGGGTGCTGCTCCATCCTCCCAGTGAGCTGGATGAGCTGTGTTGCGATGGGTTATTTGGTTCCCATCTCTTGCCTCCTCCAGAGCATTGTTCTCCATTCTGTCCCTGAGGCTCCAGCTTCTGGGCCCTTGCTGGCCAAGGGATGCTCTTTGTGTGAGCCCCAGTGGATCACACACCCCTCTGCTGGCTCTGAGGGTGTCTTGACCCCAGGTTCCTGGGTTTGGAGAGTCCCTGGCTGAACTTGAGTGTGGGTGGGTGAGTGGGGGTCCCATCCAGTGGGTGGGCATGTGCAGGGCAGGAGCGCTGGGATAAACTTTGAGTTCAGGCAGTCCCACATCCATCAGTGGCAATAAACCAGTGCTGTTAAATCCTACTGGCAGGGAGCAGGAAAAGGCAGCTGGTGTGGGGGGATAAGCCATCACAACCAACACTGGGAGGAGTGGAGTCCCAAGTCTGGTGCTGGTGAATGGTAGCTCCAGCCCTAGGTGCTTTCTTGCTCTGGGAGGAGAATCGGTGCCCCCTCTGTGAGCCAAGGCTGGCTCGTGTGGGTTGGTCTCCTCTGGACCTGCTGTTGCCAGCCCACTGGCATGTCAGCTGTGGCTTAAGTCCTGGCTGAGCAAGGAGAGGCAGAGCTGGAGCACGAGCTGTGCACTGCCCCCGTGGCTGTGGCTTTCCATCCTTCCCCGTACCGTGCTTCTCAGTGTGGCTCAGCAGAGCGCCTTGCCCTCGCCAGCCCCGTTCTCACCATCTTCTCTTGCTCGGTGGGTTTTTGATTCCCAATTTTCACCTTTCTCTGCCTGCCTTCTGCTGTGTAAATCCTGGACACTCTCCCTGCGTGCTGTGACTCCTCATCAGTGCCGCTCTGTGTGGCTGGGGCTCGGTTTGTGTTTTCTCCAGCCCTTTTAAAACTCCTGGATGTCTGTGCTCTTGCAGTGCGCGCTCCCTGCGCTCCGCAGCGCGATGGTTTACGAGCGGCGGGGGGGATGCGTGTGGAGCGAATGGATGAGTCAGGCGTTGGCAGGGCACCAGTTCATTGCAAATCAATTTTCACCTGCCTGAAGCCCGGGCTGCCAGTTCAGAGGAGAAAAGGGAGCGTGTCAGGGAAGGTGGAGGGAGGGGGCTGAGGAATGAGCCTCCCCTGCCCCAGCCAGCCATCGGGGGTTTGGCAGCAGCCCTCTCCAGAGTGGCAGGACAGAGGTACAGGCAGAGCTGGGAGAAAGGCAAGATGGTACCTGGCATGAATCCCCAGCCGCCAAGCAGCATGAGAAAAGCATGGAGAAGAATGAGCTGCTTCTTGCTGCATCACTTGCACCAGGGCAGGATCCTGCACAAGAGGCGCTTAAACAGGCCCTCTCTGAGCGTGTTTCTTGTGGGTGCAGGCTGGGGCTTCCCAGGAGCCCACTGCTGACCCCCAAAATGCTAAGGTTGGGATGTTACCCCACAGGGGTAGTAGTGGGACAGCCCCTGCAGTGCAGTGTCTGCGTGATGCTGGGGACAACAGGAACAGAGTGTGGCTGTGGGAGGGTGATGAGTTGAGAGGTGCTGCCAGGGCTGGGGGAGACCCAAAGCCTTTCCCTCCCTGCCCCCTGCAGCGGCACCTGCACCTGCTGCCTTGCTCTTGTGCAGAATCCCACCTTTCCTGCAAAATTCAGCAGCTCTTGGTGCTGTGGCATGGCACATGGGGCAGGTCCAGCTGCCTGGAGGACAGGGAACCTTCAGGACATGGTGGGAGGGAGCCCTTGGCTCGGCTCTGGGATTTGGGTGCTGCCAGTCCTTGTGGCATCTCTGCCTTAGCCCTGTGTGTGGTACCCTGCCTTGTTGCTGGCTGCTGTCTTGGGATGATGGGGAGGGCTTCTTACCTCTTGCAGCATTCCCTTGTTGCGTGAGCACTTGTCTCCTAAAAGTGCTGCCAGGTAGTACTGGGCACTGTGTCCCCCAGTGCTGCCTGGGGAGATGGTGAGCTGTGGTTGCTGGGGAGGTGTGGGGCTGTCACATGGGAGCTGTGGGGAGGGACTCACCAGGTCCTGTGCTGCTGGCGGGCAGAAGACCTTACAGAGCAGCGGTGGCAGGAGGTCTACATGCTGTGTGGGAGGACAGCCCCCAATAAACCTACCCTGCCTCTGTGGCAGAACGCCCCCAAAGCAGTGCCACCCCTGTGGGCATCAGCAGAGACCCAGGGCTCAACGCAAGCTGGGTGTCTTCTCTGTGTGGGGGAGTCATCGTGCCTCCTCACTGCCTTGGAGCCATTGAGCTTAGGTGCCCTCCTTGACCAAACCCACGGCAGAGCAAGGCACCCGGTGCCTCCTTCTGAGGCCTCGGCTGGCCCCGTGCTCCTGTGCTAACCTTCCTCTCCAGCAAGCTTTGCTAGAGACCTGCTGCATCCAGGAGTCATAAATCAGAGAAATGAGCTTTTCTTTCTCCCTTAGCTGCTAAAGTTAGATCAGAATGAGCAAAAGGCATCTTTGCAGCAGCATTGCTCCTTGCCAGCCTACTGGTGGGCACTGGCTGAGGGTGGGTGGAGGGTCTTGCCCCCTGTGCCCAGGCTGGTGGGGCATAGCTTGGTGGTGTTTGGGAGGTGTGGGGATAGAATACATGTGAAATGTGTAAGCAGAGTCCCAGGCAGCTTTTGGTCAAGGATGTGTGGCTGTGGCATCCCTGAGCCAGTGCCCGAGCTGTGCCCAGGCTTTGATCAGCTGAGATGTAATGCAGTAAACAGCCTGGATGAACCCTAACAGCACAGCAAAGATAATGGTGACCTTTCTGCTGTAATTACCTTTTCTCATTTAAAAAAATACATGCTGAACTGAATGGAACAGGGGAGGAGGGAAGTGATGGTTTCATAGACAGTGTCACATAGGAGCCTAACCTGCCCCTCCCACCCTGGGGGGATTGGGGGCACTCCTCTCAGCACTCAGGAGGAGGGGTGCTGATGGCAGTGCAGTGAGGTGCTGTTGCATTTTGGCATGCTGCCACTTACCTGGATGTGGAGGATGGGGTAGGGTGTGAATTGGGCAGGCAGCTGTCTGCAGCCCAGCATCCAGCACAGCCTGTTGCTGCTGCACTCCCCACCTGCAGAGCTCTCCACGTAGGCAGCGAAACACAGGCGGGGTGATAAATAATGAACTGGAGATTTACATGACCCTGCAGCTATAAAGCTGAGGGGAAGAGTTAGCGCCAGGCCACTTGAAAATTATGGGGTGTTGTAAAAGCAGCCCCTTCCACACACTGCAGGGCTCCCACGGGGAAGGATCTGCATGAGCTCACGTCTGCTCACAGACTGATGCTGCTCCATCCCGGCTGTGAGCCACTGGGGATGGGTGCGTGGCCAAACTGGGGGTTGTTGGATGGGTAGAGAGCACCTGGGTGAGGAGAGGGAGTGAGGGGAGGGGGTGGATGGTGCAAGCAGTGGTGAAGGCACTTGTCTGCTCTCTGTCCCAGCTAAGACAAGGGGAGCAGTGCAGCTGGTGCTGGAGATGTCAGCATGCAGGGATCGGTGCTCCCAGGGCAGAATCTGGCCCCGGGTGCTGCTCAAGGGTGGCTGCAGGATGGGCTAGATGCCATCAGTGCTGCCAAGCTGGGTGCAAGCACCCATGCTGATGGGGCACCAGGGGACAGATGCCTGCGGTCCTGCTCGCTGTGTGAGCCCTGGCTGGGTCATTAGCATCTGTGCTGTTATTAGCACCTTGCAGAGTGAGTCAGGCAGCATGCCTGCTCCCAGCCTCTCTTCATGTTTTATTTAAGCCTCGTGTTTCTTCTTAGTGCTGCTGGGGAAAGAAGTGGCCTGCGAATCTCCAAAGGCTTGTGTCCTGATCCTGCTTTCAGATGCCATTAGAGCCCCGGAACGTCTGCTCTGGGGTGGTGATAGCACAGAGGGCTGGAGGCAGGCAAGGGCAGCTTCCTGCTGGGCAGAGCTGCTGGGCTGCAGGGACCGACTCTTTCCAGCCCTGGCAGCTTTGCTCTGGAGCCATCACACCTCTGTGTCCTTTACACAGAGCAGCTTTTATTTTTAGTGCTCCCTGCTTATCACTTCCTCTCAGATCGGGCTCTGTTACTTAATCTAAGACCTCCAAGCACTTTGAGTAGGATCATCTGTGAAAGCATCGTGCATGGAGCAGGAGATCCCTGTATATCCCTTTATATCCATGCACGTGTTGGCTGCAAGCACCCAGGTGTGGTGTGAGAGACCTCAGGGCAATGGTATCCATGGCCAGCAGTACCTATGCATCAAGGTGGGACCCCATATGAGCTATTTTCCAAAACTGCTGGGACCTTTGCAAGAAGGGGCAGGTGGGCAGAGCCAACCACTCAGCAGCAAAAGCAGAGTGATGCTGCTGGATGTGCCTCTGTGGATGAATATCACTGGCAATTATGATAATGGCTGGGGTATCCAAACCTGACATCTTCCTCATGGATGATGAATAAGCTGTCTGACTCTTGTTCATTTTTTATTCGAAACTTCAATGCTGGCTAATCCGGAGCTCCGGATACGAAATGCTAATGAGAAATGCACTGCCTGACTCCCATACTTAATAGCAAAAGCAACTCCTGGGATCAAGGGGGTTAAGTATTGAAATTGTCTCCTACATTAAATAATTAGTAGACAAACAGATTGACTTCTCAAGCCATCACTGGCCCCATCTGTTTCCTGCACATTTGCTCCCTCTCTCTTTGCTTGATCAGATAATTGGGTAGGGCTTCACCAAGTGGCACTTCCCTTTATTTGGGCAGTTGCAGTGTGTCAGGAGGGGAAATATGATGATGTGGCTCTAATTGAGGCTGGCTGTGAAGCCAGAGCATGCTGCGAGTAGATGGTAGCAGTAAAGCTGTGGTGGGACAGCCAATGTTGGCTCTGGGGTTTGGTCTGAGGACTGGGCTGGGAGGTGATTAGGCAAATGATGCTCAGGGTGAGGGAAGTGGCTGGGCTTGGCTTGAATCTTTGCTGATGGAAGGGATGAGCCTGGCTCTGCTGTGGGTATGTGTGTGCACGGACAGGCGCTTGGAGGGGGAAAGTGAGGGCAGAAACCCAGGGGAAATAACCCTGGCACGCTGCAGGCCGGTGTGTGCTGAAGTCGGGTGAAATGCAAACTCCATGGCCTGACCAGGAGGGAATGCTTTAAAAGGCCATTTGTTGCACTGAAATGTTTTTGTAAATGTTTCAAACGGGGAGTTGAAAGCTTTTTACTCTTTTATTTCCTTCTTGGTGCTAACGCTTGAAGGTTTCCTGTAATTGCTTCCCTGGTTTTACTGCTCCGTGGCTTTTCTGAAATATTTTTGTTTTAATTACAATATTGATTTAGATACAATGCTAAGAAGACCCCTGAAAAAAAGTAAATGAAAAGCAATTACTAGAGAGTGCTCTAATGGAAAGGAGCCTCATGTGGGGAATCAGCCCAGACCTCAGCAGTTATTATTATTTATAGAGCCCTGGAAACGAGCGCTTGGCCAGCCTGGCATGAAGAGTTATGGATGGGCAGGCTGTTCCCATCAATAAAGCAGGCATTCGCCCAACGCCTGTGGGCAGAGACCTGCTGCTGGTGGTTACCATCCCAGGTCTGAGGCTGTCCCAATGTCCATTTCCCAGAGGAAGGCTGTCCATCCCACTCCTCTGCATGTGTGGAGCAGTGTTTGCACCCCAAGTGAGCCCCCAAAGCCTTGGCTTCGGCAGAGCACGGCAGATGCCAGCCTGCAGGAGGTCAGGAACATGCCTGTGAAGGGCAGAGCACCCAGGCTGATCCCACCAAAGGCCATTTGAGCACAGAGCTGCTTGGGCAGCCCTTTGCTGCATGCTTTGTTATGATTTTATTTTTTAATATTTTATTTTTAATTTAAAGCCTGTGCCATAAGGCTGTTGCCATGACAGATCGCTCTTCAGCCGGCACGCCGTGTGGGGGTGATGTGGGCTGGGGAAGAAAGGCAGGCATTGGAGAGGAGGTGAGCGTTATCTTGTCAAGGTAATAAAAGAACTGAACCTGAGGCATGCCATAAAAGAGGAAGTTGACTTTTTCCTAAAACACATAAGACATATTGCTGGGAAAACTCTATTAAGGATTTTAAAAGGTGAAAACCTTTTATCCAGTTGACTCTTGAGAAAGGTTCCTTGGCACCGAATAGATAAATAGAGGCTCTTGCCCTTAGCTATTCTAGCATGAAAGGAAAGTCTTATGAATACTTGCCAGATTAATGAGACAGAGGACTCATAAATATGTCAGAAAAACACAATACTTGGAGATGAAATAGATGCTTCCTTGGGATGCAGATTAATATTCACAAGGCTGAGGGCTTTGCTGGAGGTTGTCCGTCCCCTGGCCCGAGGGTGGGCTGTGCCTGCTGCCCCAGGCAGGCCTTGGACTGGAGGAAGGAGCTCACCCTTGAAGGTGTCGCCTTGCATGGGCTTGGCTGGGGCAGGCAGAGGAGGTGGCCCTTGCTGTCCCTCCATGATGGCAGGACTTGGCCCTCCCACATCAGTGGGATGCATACAGCTGGGTTTTGTGTCTGCTGTAAAAATCCAGTTTATGGTGGGCAGGTCAGGATGCTCCCACTTTACCTAGGTAGGAGGGTGTCTGGGCTGCAGAACAGAGGTCAGCAGCACCCTCGGTGTGTTCCCGAAATGCACTGGAGCCTGTAGCAGTCCACTGTCATGGTGCAGCATCCTACACCAGCCTGGTAGGGACACCCCTTGCAGAAGGTGCCAAAACATAGAATCCCAGAATCTGCTGAGTTGGAAGGGATCCATAAGGACCATGGAGTCCAACTCCTGGCTCCACACAGGTGCAGCCAAGTCAGAGCATGGCACTGTGCACATCATCCAGTATCTCCTGCAGCTCCTCTGCTGCACCAGGCATCTCTGCACAGCGTGGCTGCAGCTACAGGTGCTCTGTGTGAAGTGAGGAGTTGCTGAGAGGTGTGGGGTGAGGCAGGGCGACACGCTGTTCTCTGCTTGCCTGCTGAGCCATTACAGAGAGGCTGCTTTCCTAGGGACAAGTATGTTTTTCTCCTCCTGACTCTTCTCCTCTTGCAGCTTGCCCAAGGTGTTCAAACAGTGCTGCAGTAGGTGACCCCTGCAGTGACAACCCCCGTGGGCTGCTCCTGTGAGCCCCAAGGGCTGGTGGCTCCATGGGTTTGGGATGGGAGAGATGAGGAGCTACCCTGGGCTCTGCAGTTTTCTCCTGTGGCTTGCACACAAACCATGTTTCCTGCTGACAAATAAATGCCCCCAGGCTTGTGCCAGGGGTGATCCTGCCCACATCCCCTACTGCCTCTGTGTCCCCAGGAAAACCCCCTGTGCTGGGAGCAGGGACTAATGGCAGCATTAGCCTCATAAATACTGAATTGGGGCTGCTGGGAGGAAAGCGATGCTGGAAGACGTGGCATGTACGACACGGCGAGGTACTGCATGTCGTACAAGTGAGGCAGAGCCATGGGGATGCTGTGGGCCTGTCCCAGGCAGCGGTGGGAAGGTGGGTTGTGCTTTGCTGTGGCCATGCTGAAGTTAGAGAAAGGTGTTTAACGGCGTCAGGCTGGATTTTTCATGTGCAGGTTGAAAGTGATGCTTGCTGCTGACCCGAGGATGTGGGCATCTCGCCTCCTTACACCTGCTGTGCCAGTGATGATGGGCTTGCAGGGTCCACTCTGTCCTCACATTTATCTTCTCCCCAGCTGCTGTGTGCACCAGGGATTTCGGGAAACTTCCTGGGGATGTTAAGTCACTGCATGGCAAAACAGAGGAAATCATTCCAGGGGTCACTGGGGTCCTCTCTGGGGGCAGGGCAGGTGAAGGAGATGTAGCTGGCATGGGGACAGTCTGTGGCAAGGGCAGGGGGAGCTGGGTGAGGGCTCCTAAGGGCTCGGGGAAGCTCGTCCCTGCAAGAAGCAGCCCCGTGTGTAGGTGTTTAATAGGACTATCACATCGAGCGGCACTGCATTAATCGCCATGGTAACACGGCAGCGGTAAACAGTCTGAAATCATCCCGGAAAATATCACGCCAGCGTTCACATCAGCCCTAATACGAATTAACAACCAAGTTGGCAATGACTCACTGTAGCATAAACTGCAGCCGTGGCATCGCAGAAGTCCCCCGAAGGGGAATTGCAGAGTGTGCCAACCGGGGAGTGAGCCCTGTACCCCTGGAGAGCAGGATGCACTCCATGCTGTCCCACACTGGCATCCCCTTGCCTGCAGCCAGCTTTGGAAAAGCTGGAGCAAAGCAGCTGGAAACACCTGGAGCAAAGCATTTCCTCCTGCTTGCCCCTTAGAGGTCCTGCAGGATGTGGGCAGAGCCATGAGGCCATGGTGGGACCTGTCGCTGGGCTGCTTGGGTAGCCTTGTCCCCCTTCAGTGCCACTCAGCGTCTCCCATTAAGCTGTTTTCTGCAGCAAAATTGGCCCTTCCCAGTGCAGCAGCTAAACCAGCAGCTCACTGTGGAGCTCAGCCCACAGCCAGCTTCACCAGCCTGTGCCTCCAGCAGCACCCCCAAAGGATTTACACCATGAAACCTCCTTCCTGACACTGTCTGGATTTCATCCTGGTCCCCAGCTGGATGACAGACATTCACACAGCGTTTCCCCCTCCACGGGATGCAGTGAGTCTGTCCCCCCCGGCACACTGCATGGAGCCTCTGAGCATCCTGCCCCCCAGCCACCAGCAAGTGAGAGCAGCAGCTGAAGTATGTCCTCAGGCATGGCACATGCTGCTGGTGCCCAAAACCACCTTCCTTGGGGATATCCCCAAGCTCTCCTGAGATATAAGTCTTGGCAGAAAGGTTCTTGAGGCACTCAGGGTGTCCTGGGGGAGAGCATCATCTCTGCAAGCCCCGGTGGCAGAGGCTAGTGGCTGATCACAGCTTTGTCAAATCAGTGCCTCAAGTCTTTTGCCATCTTTAAAACATCAGGCCAACACCTGCCCTGGCATGTGCATGGAGAGCACATTCCAAAATTGCTGGCAAGGGGGAGATGGGGGGGGTGGTCTGTGGAAGATGGGGTGCAGGCCCAGAGAGCTCCATGCAGGGATCCGTGCAGGCTGGGAGATGGCAAGGACAGAGGGATTGCACCTGGGTAGGTGATTTCATCAAGTGCTGACAGCAAACCAGGGAGAAGGGAGGCCTGGAAATCTGTGATTGGAGTCTGAAGGAGGGTGTTGGGCCCCAAGCATCCCCCTGGGCCCTTCTGCCATGCAGTGCTAAACGCAGCTCTGCTCTGCGCACAAACTGTCCTGGCAGGGGGGATGGATGATGGTTGGAATCCACATCCCTTGTTCCCTTTGCTCTTCATAAGACCCTCCAGATATCCCTGCAGGCTGAAGAGTACCAAGGAAGGTCATGACACCTGTGACTGCCTCTAGATCTAACTGCTTTCAGCCTAAATCCCAGCAGTCAGGAGCTGAGCTCTCAGTCCTTTTAAGTTCAGACTGTCAGGTCTCATTCTGCACTGGAAAAAGGGTAGCAAAAGGGCAGCCCTCCCCTCCTGGGCACTGCCTGGCATGTTCACCCTGTGTCTGAGCTCTGCTCTCAGCCCCAGCAGCAGGCATTTGGGGTGTCAGGGCTGTATGCTGGGTGTGTGCTCAGAGGGCTGCCCCAACCACAGCTTGACCTTGGGTTGGATGAGGAGCATTTTGTTTTTCCTGCTATGTTTAATCCCTCTGGGTCAGATAGATGCCTGTGCTGGTTTGTCTGCTTCATCCTGGCGTGCCCTCTGCGCTTTTCTGTGGTCTGGGTGCTCTGAGAGGTGCTGTGGAAAGGGCTGCAATGTAGCTATTGCTTGTGCAGTGCTTGTGTTACCTGGCTGGCAGAGGGCTGGTCTGGGACCTTCCCCCAGAGCCTGTGGAGATCCCAAATGCCTGTAGCTGGGGGTCTTCTTAAGATCATCTGCAGCATGGGAGTAGGGTAGCACCTGCTGCATCCCTGCTGTGGGTGATGCCTGCCCCCAAACAAGCATCTTGCTCATACTGAGGGGGGAAACACCTGTAACTGTTCAGGGCCTTGTCATGATGTCAGGTGCTGTGTTTGTCATTGTCAGGGAAACAACTTGTAAACCATCCCCAAAAAGTGTTGTGCCAGCTGAGGCTGTGTGGCAGGGCTGGCTGCTGGCAGGGAGAGGGCTCAAGGTAACATTGGACCTAGCCACAAAACAGCCCAGCACCTTCCCTTCGAGGAATTCCTGGCCCTGCTGAGGGAGAAGCAGGGAGGGATGGGGACTCCGGGGACCCCAAGGACCCCAGCATCAGTGTCACCTTATGTGACAGCTTGCCTGGAGAGGGAGCTGCAGGAGCCCCCACCTCATCCCTTCCCACTAGGTCCAGCCCAGTGTGTTGCACAACCCAGAGCCAGTGTTGGCCAAAATGTGGAGCAGGTGATGCCACACACCATGAGAAACATGCAAACAACCCCTTGCAGCAGCTGTACTGTGTACTGCAGGTCTCATTCCTGGAGCTGCTGCACAGGGATGTTGTTGCATGTGTGTCCTTGTGCCACCAACCCTGTGGCTAAAATGCAGCTTCAGGTTACCCACAGTTTCTGGGAAGAAAAGCTCTGTAAAGCCTCCTTCCCGTGTAAAGGGATGCTTTGTGCTGTGGGCGAGTGGAGTGGGACCAGCAATGCCCTATCCCACAGCACAGCCCAGGGCTGCGGGTCCCCATCAGGGTGGCAGGGGCAGGGTCACCAGCTCTAGTGGGGCTGTCAGAATTTCAGAAACCTGCTTTTTTCCTGATGCCTTCTACAGGATTTTGGAGTGGGAAGGAAGGACATCTTTCCCCATCAGGCCTCAGGACTGCTCTGCACCATGGTTAAGAGCAGTCTGTGCCTGCGCTGCATCCCAGGCATAGTGCCGGTGAGCCCACAGTCTGGTGCAAGGAAGGGTTCCTTTCAGAAAGCCTTTTTCCACCTCAGTTTGTAGTATTTGTCCTTTGATTAAGACCCCAAATCTCCTGCTTGCCCCTCTTAACTTCTCTTCCTGAGTTTCTTGGTGCTGTAATTTCAGAGGCAGTTTCAAGGTTAGAGCAAACTCCTCACGCTGCAGTGACTGCAGCTCTCCGGGGGAAGGTTAAAGGATGCAAATTGTTGACAGAGGGCTTTTCAATTTAGCATGCAAAGATCTGATGGTTGAAAGGTGAAGCTAAACAAACTCAGGGTAACAGGACGGGTGATCGGCAATTGGAACAATTTGCCAAGGCTTGTGATGGATTCTCCTTCACTGATGATTTTAAAATTAAGATTGGATGCTTTGCTAAATGATGTGGGCACGTTCAAAAAGCATTAATTAGGGGGAGTGCTTCAGAGTAGCTCAGACCAGTCCTCCCTATGAAGCCATGAGTCCTGCATCCCTTTTCCATATCTCCTCTTCCTCAGCCCTGATTGCATGGTCTGTGGAGCTGCTGTGGACCACCCAGCAGAGACTTGTTAACCTCCTGGGATGCTTTTGGGTGGGCTAGAGCAGCTCCAGCCAGCTTCTCCATGCCCTCCCTCCCAATACCTCCACTCATGGCTGTGATGACCACAGGCTGAGCCCCATGCAGAGCTGCCCCTGACACAGTGCCTCGCCCAGCTCCCTCCTGCCTCACCAATGCCCTTCGTTGCCAAAGTCTCTGGGAAAGAGGGCTGCTTTGGGAGGCCACCGCGCTTATCAGCAGCATCTCACCTTTGCTCAGAGCTGCCCCCAGCCATCTCTCCATCTTGGAATGATGGATGGTATCTCTGCCCTCTCATGGACAGATCCCACATTCCCTGAAGTACAAAGGCAGCAGAAAGTGACGCGTCCCCCCATCCCATGAGTATCAAGGTACGGGAGCAGGGTACAGAATGTTTTGGCTCAGTGGCACCAGCTTCTCCCTGCTCACAGCTACTTCATGCTACAAGGAAATGGGGGAGTTTTCAAGTTACTTTTATTGCTTCATGTTTTCAGTGCAGTCTCCGGAATGACTGTCCTCTTCCCTGCTCTGTAGCTTGGATGTGTCTCTTGGGTTCATTTAAACTGTTTGCCTTGCTCTTTCCTTGCTTTATTTTTTTCTCCCCCCCTTTTTTTTTTCTTAATTCTTTTCTGCTGGAATTTAGTGCCCAGCTGACAGATCTTGAAAACAGCATCCAGTCCTCCAGCCTTCCAACATGGACCTACTGCTGCCTCCAGCCTCACAGCACACTGGGTAGCCCTGCCCAGACTGGGGCCACCTTCCCAGGGGAGAATGTGTTCCCCCTGGTTTCTCACTTACAGCTTTGTCTTTTCTACCAAGTGATGCCCTTGGTTCTTGGTGGCGAGCGCTGCTTCTTCATGCTTGAAAATCAGTGGGGCAACCACCATCTAGACCCTATTAAGTGTCACTGCTACTCATTAGTGATAATTGCAGTTGTGCTCATTGTGGGTTTTTATGACTCAGGTACAACATGGGCACCAGCTTCCAGCTGTACACGGAGACTGCGGAGCGGCTCAGCCTCTCCCGCAAGCGTGCGCCGATTGAGCGCAGCCAGGGAGCCTGCCTCTCTATATATTTTCATCATTTTCTTGCTTTTGATTTAATTTAGAGCTGTGTCCTTCATAATGTTCAAACAAACCTCTGCGTGGCTGTCTTGGGCATTCAGATCTAAGAATCCTTGTTTTGCGGCGCGCGTGTGGAAGGGAAGTAATAAATGTCTCCAGCTTAATGGTCTAAAAGTCTTTTGTGCTGCACAAAAAAACCCAGCATCCCCAAATCCATTTTCATTTATAATATTATGAGTAATTCTACTGGCAGCAGTTTTTCCTTCCCATATATATTTATTAGAGGGAGAAATTCCCTATCCTAAAATAATGTTCTTGCTTGGATCGAATAGTTTTCAAACTCTGGGTCTGTGCTTAACCCTTGCGCCGCTCTGCGTGTGCTGGTTCATCACACACTGCATGGGGTGGAGTGTTCCAGCAGAAAAGCTGACACCACCCAGGAATGCAGAAAGCAGCCTCAGCAGGAGCCCCTGAAGCAGAGGCAGTGCTTGGAAAACAAAATTGGAGCTGCATCAGAACAAGCTGTGCCATTCTTGAGAGCAGGGAGCCACAGGGACTGGCAACCCTCTCCCCAAAGAGCAGAGGTCTTTGGCCCATGCTCCTCAGCGATGGTTGTGAAGTTGTAATTGGGGTATTGCCGGCTGTATGCAGACACCCTGAGGTCACCTGGGCTGCTGAGGGACATGGATGGGTGTCCCAGCCCAGCTAAGGGAGGGTCTGCTGGGTGGGCTGAAGGTCTCTAGGAGCTTTTATGGACCTCAGTGTGGTGGTAATTGCACAGTGGTTCGTAACTTCTCAATGTGACGGTAATGGCACAATGGTTCGTAGATGGTCAGTCCAAGTCATGTGTGGAGGGGGCACATCCCAGCAAGATTTGAAGGTAAGAGGGCCTTGAGAGGAGGGGATCCCCCCTGCTTTCTGGTGGAATATTTGTGGCATCGATTTTTGGCAGTGTGGGAATGAGGGGGAGCGGAGCGAGTGCTGTGTTGGAGGATGATGAGGCCACCATGGATGGGGCTAGAGACCTCAGAAACCTTGGTCTCCTCCAACCGTTTGGTTGTGATTGGGAGCACTGTCTCCTGATGAGCAGGGTATTTTTCATCATGTCGGTGACAAATGGCTCCCGGTTGAGTAAAGAAATGGTTTATTGATTAGCTAGCAGAGGTGCACACGGGGATCGTGCCGCTAATGAACTGTGCCTCTTCTGCCAGCTGCTCTCTTGGGGGGGCTGCTGGGGAGACATGGGGAACTTGGCCACACATGGCCTCTTCCTCCCGTGGCCATGGGCCCTGCCCAACAGAGAATGGGGTGCAGCAGAGCTTAGGGGAGCCTCCTCCCCCTCCTTTCTCTTCTCCATTGCGGGGCTGGCTGAGCAGGGACCTATCGCTGTCCCCAAGGCGGGGGGCTGCCTGGCTCCTGGGGGCTAGCGGCGACAGTCTTGGGAGGTTACCTCTTGGCAGCCAGTCCCTCTGCATTCCCATCTCTCCACACCCTCCAGTCTAATCCCAGCTCTCACAGGGCACGCTGATGCCTGGTTTTAGGCAGGTGGTGGTTCTGCTGGGCTTGGCTGGCCCTTCCAGCTCGAACGTGTGTGGATGCTGCGGAGCAGGGAGCTGCTCCAGGTAACTTGGCTGCCTGGGCATGCTGCCGTCACAGAGTATTTCTCCCTACTCAGAACTTCATCGTGGGGAATAAACAGCCCAGTTACTGTAGTTCCCTTTTATATTTTATTTCATTTCCCATCCTGGGCTCCCTGTGCCTGCCCACAGCACACCTTGAGGAAGGCAAGCATAATTAATCACAGTTTGCTTCCCCGTGCTCACATGGGATCCCTAATCCTCAGTAAATCCTTTGGGGAACAGATGCAATTAGGAAAGAAATGCTTATTAAAAAGAACTATATGTGCCATAAAAAAAATGTCAGGACAATTGTCCTTTAGTTGTTTGTAATGGTGCCAGCTGTAATATACGATCCTAGTGCTACATCCCAGCTGTCTCCATCCCCTGGTACAGTGCGCTTCAGCTTGGGCTGGATTTGGTGTGCAGCTGCATAGAGCCCCCAGATTTCAGCTGTTTCCCCCCCTTCTCCATCCTGTGAGCACCTCTCCTCAACTCATCAGGCAGAAGCCTGTCACAGCCACAAACCTCCTGTAGCAAACTCGGTATTTGATCTCTCCTGACTGAAATGGATGATGAGCCGCTTGGAATTAATATCTTCTGCACGTGTCAATGTGACCAGCCCCTGGAAGAAGATATATTTGACAGTGATTTGTTGGTTTGACTGGCTTGGCAGAGGAAAGACCACAGCAACTGAGCTGCAAATGTGTACTGCGCTTTTCCATCTTTATCTGCTTTCCTGCCTGTTAAGGAGGGAAGGAGGAGGTTGCACCCGACCTCCATGTGTCTGGGGCCCTGTTCAGCGCTCCTGAGGTGGTTTGAACCACCTGAGGATGGTGAGTCTAGGAAAATGCGAGCTCTGGGGTTGTGCTCTTGGAGCTGGCCAGGCAGTTTGTCCCTCGGCAGCTCAGCTTTCCACCCAAGAGGCCAGGGAAATGATGCCTGCCCACTTGTGTAAAGGCTTTGAAGGAGCCACCAAACACAGACAGACAGAGAGGTCTCCAGGAAAGCTCTTGAACAGCACAGTTGGGTCGCCTGTGACCAACACCATGTAATTCTTGTGCATGGCATGGTGTCAGAACAGGGAGCAGCTTGGAAGAAGCAGGAGAAGGGAGGTGGTTTTGCTGTGTGTGTTAAGGATGTGTGTGCTTGCCACAGGCGTGAGAGAACAAGGGGATGTGGGACCTGCTGGAAAACTACACAGATTAGTGAATGTGGTCACATATTTTGAGGCTGCTGACCTATGCTTCTCTTGGTGAAGCAAGTCTTTTTGAGGGCGAATAGAAGAACCATTTAAACCTTAGGAAGAAGGACAGGAGATGTAGCAGGGGCATGCTCACGCTTGGCTCAGCTTGAGCTTGTCGCTCACCTTTGGGAGAGGAGGAAAGACTGTGAGGGCTAAAAGCCAGGTCACCTTCCCAATGGTGAGTCGGGTGGCATGATCAGGCAGGGGTGACACCGGACAGCTCAGGGTGCAGCACACTGTGCAGTCAGCAGGGACTATAAAGGATGACAAGGATCAGCTGCCAGTAAGGAAAGCATTTTCAAACTGAGAAAAGCCAGAACTTTATCTTCAGTCAAGGAACAGGCAGACACTATCTCAGGGCTGTTACAATGCTCCTGGAGATTGGCAGAGGTGAAGGTGAGACCTGTATTTGCAGAGGGGTAAGAGGAAGGAGGCGTGGGGAATTATTAGCATTGTCATCTGCTTTGAATTCAGTCCCCAGAAAAATAGCATTGCTAAGTATCAAAAAGAAATAAGGCAACGGCCCTCCCAAAAGAAACAACACACAGGTGTCAAGCCAATCTGATTTCCCTGTGGGATGAGACCAGATATTTTGGATTGAGAAGCCAGAGATGTCAGATGCCTTAGCTTTGCTGGGGTTTTGGTGTGTTTCACATGATGCTCCTTTGAACAAGGTTGGTAAGCAGGTCTCCATAAAACTACTTGGAGAGGTGCAATACATGGTTGGAAACCAGACAAGAGAAGTTAATGATTTGCTGTCTAATGAAAGGATGGATTGAGTGACTTTCTGCAGGAATCCATCCTTGATCTAATAGGAGTCTGTATTTTCCATAATGATCTAAATGATGGAATATTCCTTGTTCAATCTGCAGAGGTTCAGGGTGGGAATTAGTGCTGCAATTGCGGACAGGATTTCCAATCTTGTAGCAGTAAGGACAGTGAAGAGCTGGGATGTTTTCCCTGGGGAGGTTATGGAGTTTCTACCATTAGAAGTGTTTAAGAAGAGTTTGGAGAAACATCTCTGGGGAATAACACAGAGCTAACCCTAGCTGGAGGCAGGGATAATGCTTGAGGCCAATTCCAGCCCTGTTTTGCATCATTCAAAAAGCACTGTCACATCTCCCATGACTGTTCCCTAAAAGTATGAAAAATACCACAAAAAGCTGAAAAATCTGTGATGACTGACTGTAGAAATAAAGCTTTTACCAAAGCCTTGATGAATCAGTCCAGTTCTCCAAACACCTGGAAGAAATCGAGTAGCCTGGCTTTCAAGCCTTGATGTCTGCAGACCTGCTGGAGCTCTTGCTGGCTTCCTCTACGCTGTGTGTGGAAAGACAGGGCAGTGAGGTCTCACTGGGGTGGTGGTAAGGTCTCACAGAATCATGGAATCGTAGGGGTTGGAAGGGACCTCAAGAGCTCATCGGATCCAACCCCCTGCCAAAGCAGGGTCCCTGGGACAGGTCACATAGGTTGGCGTCCAGATGGGTCTGGAATATCTCCAGAGAGAGAGACTCCACACCCCCCTGGGCAGCCTGTCCCAGGGCTCTGAACAGGGTGGCAAAGTCTCACCGCCGTGGAACGGTGTTGGATTGCTAAAACTGAAATATAAACAAGGTGTTTTTTATGAAACAGGGAATGAAAAGTCTTTCTCCATCGACTCCTCTGACAAAGCCAGCTGGGCATTTGGAGTGACGGTGTTTGAAATGCAAAGTGTGCCTCACTGGGGAGTTGTTCTGTGCAATTCATCTTCAGAGCACACTCGTAGCGCATGTGTGCGTCGGGCGGCTATAAACCACGCTCCCTGAGAGTGCTCTGGCTGGCTTGGAGGTAGGGAAGAGGGGAAGGATGGTGATATCAGACATTTCAATCCCCACCGCAGCCTCCTTTGCTCAAAGCAAGATGACTTGCAAACATCCAACCCAAATGAGGAAGATGAATCGTATGCAAGGTCAGGCGCGATGCCAGGAAACTGAGAGAGGCAAAAGCAGTTAATTGCTTTAGATTCCACCGGCCCCGAGACGTGCCCTGTGTGCAGACATCCCTTCCTCGCGCGGCGGTGGACCTCACCCTCCAAGCGGGCAAATAAAAGAGGCAATGGAGGTGCTCATTGTGATTTTTAATGTCAAAATTAGATTCACTGTTGCCTTATGGTCTCTGTAATTACTAGACATCACTCATCATTTTTCCCAGCTCAAGGGATACTCCGTTATTGACCTCACTGGGAAGATATAAATACATTACTGAATGGAAATATCACCGTTTACTGTTGTGGAAAGGTCTACATCATAGCTCAAAGGACTTGGAAATCTTTATCTCAGCGTACCTATAGCAGAGGAGAATGCCTGATACTGTTGATACGATGGCAAACCGCTGCTACTAAGGTCTTATCTTCGAGGAGGAAAACCTTTTACAGGTTATTAGGGGAGAGCAACAATAGCAAACCACAAGCTCAACTTGCTACAGTCAAACAGGTAAAGATACGATGCTGGGCTAGCACAGAGCTGCCAGCTATGGATGTGTCCAGAGGGCACGATGGCCTCACCAGTCTGAAGCTGGCGTTGGTAGCGTAGCAGGACCGCAGCGAGCCACAGAAGATGAAAGAATGTTATTTCCCCTGAGTGTGATGAACATCGAAAGGAGGCGGAGGCCAGCGAGATGCTCTTGTGAAGCCTTGCATGGAGCATCGTGGTGGTGAGATGCTCTCGTGAAGCTGTGCACAGGGGATCATGGTGGACATTCAGCTCTGTGGCTCACCCCTGAGGCTGCCTGAGAGAAGAGAGTCACTGGCTGGCTTGTTGGCTGCTCCAGAGCCTGCGATGGGGATACTCTGCTGGTGGCAGCCCTGTGAGACACCCCATGGGTCTGGCAGCACTGCCCAAACCATCCCTTGAGGTCACTGCCAAGGTGTGTGTGCTGTGAGGTGCCAGCTTCCACCTTCATGGTCCCCCATGCTCCCTGGGACCTGCCTGTTACTGCTGGATGAGTGGCAATGCCCAGTCCAAGCCCCCAGTGCCCTGGAGCTGGGAAGCAGCTCTGAGCCACAAAACAAGGGCTCTCTTGCTTGGGACCTTGGCGGGGACCAGCTGTCCTTGTCCATGGAAGTGACCTGCCTTTGCTTTCCGGGTCTTTGGGCAGCTGCAGAGCAAACAGCTGTGCAGGCAGGGCATGTCCTCAGCAGGGGACACCTTCCATGACACCCACATCACCCCTTAGGTGAGAAATCACAACCAATGATGCTCAAGCTGGAAATGTGTCTTTCCTACCAAGGGATTTTGTTTTAGCTCCCAGGATGACTACCCTCATCATCCCCCTGCATCCCTAGCAAGGGGAGGGGGAAGGCTGCCCCTTGGAGGGGTCTCTCTCCTGCCTGGCTCAACTTACTGCCCAAGTACTTCCCCCCACAAGAAAAGCTCCTCTGTGCCCCCGCAGCTTGTGCTGAGCCCCACAAGCCTTGCTCCAGTGTCATACCTTCAGCACGCTGCGGCCAGGGGCTGAGGGGAGGCAGCTGGCCCCTGCTGCGTGACAGCTCACGCGTTCAGGAGCTGCAGGGCTGTTAGTGAAGGGGTTTTTGGGGCAGGGCTGGCAGGGGGCCTTGATAATTTCCAGGCTTTTCAAGCGGTCCTGTAAAAGAGCCCCATCCATTTTGAAGGGGAAGCAGCTGTTTGCAGGTAGGCAGAGCAGGGACCGAGCAGGAGTTGGACTCTTCCAGGGACTCAGCAGCAGTTTGGTCACTGCTGGTTTTTCAGGCATTCATAGATTCCATCCAGGAAGGGCCAGTGGCTCACACGTGTGTGGCTGAAGTAGGTCCCAGCTGGTAAGGATGCTGGGACTTGATGGAAAATAAAGAACTGGTGAATCCCACCATCTCTTGGAGACTTATTCCTGTGGCTAATCACTGCCCCAGACTCATTAATTTTTAAAGCGGTGTGTCACACAGATCCGACAGCTGCTTTGGAAAATCCCTGCCTGTAGTCCTGACCTCCCACAGGAGCCTCTGTGATTGGAAGGCTGCACACCTCTGAGAGCTGCTTTAGGCACCTGAGGGAGAGAGGACCTGGTGCCTGGGAGCCGGAGCACTTCCTGGGGTGACAGCCGCCGCGCGTGATGCTTGCTGTGCTGGGAGCTGTGTCACTAAACCTCTTGGTGCGGCATTGCTGATGGGGTAAACAAGCTGTGCTGGCAGCATCCTGTCCTTGCTGCTCTGCACACCGCTGGCACCCTGGGGCAGGAGAGGGGAGGACTGTGACACGCTCAGCAGCACAGCCCAGCGGAGGGGGACCCTGCTTACTGAGGGGCAGGCTGTGTGGGGGCTCCTGGTGTGGGGAGGAGGTGGAAGAAGAGCTCTGGCCTTAGAGGGCACATCAGGATGGGGGAAAGGAGCAGGGATGTGCATGCAGGAACTCATTTCACCTTCATTTGTTTAATTTTTATGATGCCTAAAAACCAGCCACAACTGATCCCTCTGCCAGGGCTGTGCTCAGAGTGAGCGTGGGGTGCTGTAAATCAGCGTGTCCTCAGCTTGGGGCAGGGACATGTGGCAGAGGAGACCCCTGGGGACTTGGCTGGGCTCAGCCCTGCTTCCCAGCACAGCCCCAGGCAGGGACCAACCTCCAGCCCACAGCATCAGTGGGGACAAGGAGCAGGACAGCGTGGGACAGCACCTCCATCTTTCTCCCCCTTCCCATCCTCAACGGACTGCGATGAAGCAAAGCCATCCGGAGCCTGGCCGAGCCTGCATCCCGCAGGGAGAGCTGGCCCTGCAAATTACAGTTTCCCTGGCTGCAAGTGCTTATTATAGTTTATTGAGCTAGGGAGGTTTCTCTGCGTTCTATTTTGGGCCAAGCTCCCATTGTATTTATCTACAATCAGCAGAGCAGCTTGTAGCCATTGGAGTTGAAGAAAATTGCTGTGAAAAGCAGGAAATTGGCTTCTCACCTTACGAGCGTGGGAGTGGGTTTCGCGGAGGGGAGGTGCATCCCCCCACCCCCCGAGGGACCCCAGTCCTGTGCTGGCTGCAGCATGGGTGCACTGCCCCATGGGGTGGGCTTTACCCCCGATCTGACAGTATGGGTGTCTTGTTCTGGCGTGTTGCTTTGTGTTCAGGTCTCAGGGATGTGAGAGGGATCCTCTGGTGCTGCTATGCAGCTGTGTGTGCACAGCGCTGTCTGGAAGACCTGCTTAGGAGGTCAGTGCTGCATCTCCTATCAAGGGACAGCCACCTTAGAGCCAGCTTGTATGTGTCTTTGGATGCTAGCCAAGGTCTTTCAATCGCAGTTATCCTCAGGGATGTATCTTGGGAGGGTGAAGGAGTGGTGAAATCCCCAACTGAGGTCGCTGGGGTGTGTTCTGCACGGTTCTGGGCTCTCCTGTGCTGTGGACTGGCTTTGCACCCACTTAAAGTCAGGGCAGCTGCCGTATGCTGGGGTGACAGCCCCAGAAAACCCTGCAGCCCCCTGGTTTAGGACAGGGCTTGTCTCTCTGGCTTCACCGTGCCAGCAAGGTGCTGAGCACTCAGCCCTCTGGCAAGCCCTGCTCTGAGAGCAGCGGGCTCGGTGCGGCTCGGGCTGTCCTCAGCCAAATCTCGAGTCCCTTGGAAGGGGAAAGCTGTGCAAGCGCCTATGCAGCTTCTCTCCCTGGACCTATTGTAAATGTCATGGCAGTGTCTATAAGTGGCCTAACATATTAAAGATCAGGCAGCAAGGGGAGGGAAGATGACCTTTTGCATTTTGCCCAGAGCAGGCAAGGGTAATGCAATTATAATTTCATGTAATTCATCTCCTGACACTGTGTAATAGCTGAACTTCACTTGGCCAAGCCAGGGGTGGAGTGGAGAAAGGCAGGAGGAGGGGAGCTGCTCAGCCCCCAGCTGGGACAGTGTCTGCTGGGCAGAGCCCCCCACCCTCACACAGCTCATCTGCTGCCACGAGGGTCCTGGGTCTGGCCTGGGTGCAGATGGAGCCTCTCCTCCTCGTGGGAGGCTGCCAGGGCCGTTAGCTCAAAGCTGCTGTGTTTGGAGGCCAGCAGCTAAAATGCTTCCCAGCCCATGGGAGCATCTGGTGCAGCCGGGGCTGTCTGCTCTGCCAGCCTCAATCTGCTCCTCTGTGTGCTTTAAGCTCTCTCCTCCTTCCCTTCCCCATATCATTCCCTGGGGTTGTGCTTTTTGAACCGCACTAAGCACAAAACCTCTCTCTGGGGGTGGGGGAGGCGAGGGGCTGTGCTCCCTCTCCCCAAATCCCAGAGCTGAGGATGGAGCAAACCCACCCCAACAACCTCAGCCCTATCCTTAAATAAGGCATTTCTCTTGTCCAAGCATGCTATACCCAAAGCCCTCATAGTGTCAGACTGCTGTTAATTAGTTCCTTGTTAATTTGCTCTGCTGTCCCTGGGCTGGACCACGCTGCTGGGGCCGGTAGGAAATGCGGTGCCGGCCCAGAGCACTCACAGCCCCTGGGCTGGGATGAGATGATGTTGCTGTAGCAGGTTCGGGCAGGTCACATCTACAGGATATTAGCAGAGCAGAGACCGTGTTTTCTGAAAGAAAGTTACACTTATTTAAAAGCTGCCGCCACCTGAAATTTATTTTTCATCACTAACTGATTAAATTCTGCTAGTCAGAGATTTTATCCCAGAGAAATTCTCTAGGAAGCATTAATAGCAGAGTCAATCTTTATAATATCGCGAACAATAAAACAAGAGACCTCATTTTGCTGAAGGTTTTATCTACGGCTACGTGGCTCCGCATGCCTACCAGCCCCATTAGCATCCCAGCACCCAACAGGAGTCATTAAATATTTATTTAAAAGGTTTTAATTCCTGGACGGTGAAATAGAAACCGTCAAAGATTAAACGGTTTTAAGATAAAGAGTCTGGAAGAGAGAGAGCACCTTGTTGCGTGGCTCAGGAGACCGGGCAGTGGGATGCAGGGGCTGGATGCTGCATGCTCGGGAAGATCCCAAGGCAGAGTTGGGTAAATTAACCATGGCAGGGGGGTGGGAGTGGGATGTGACCAGGGAAACATGGTGCTGGGTGATGCTGAGCCCAAGAGGAGCTGTGAGAGAGAGCTCTGTGAGCTGCCATGGGGACCTGGCACCCAGTGAAACCCACAGTTTGCCATGGCAAGAGGAAAAAGAGGGGGTGATTAAGGGAGGTTATCGTCAAATCTGCTGCACTCTGGCCTCTTAAAGCCCAGAAAAATGTCCTGAAAGTCCAGCTGCTGCTGCAAAAGAAACTCGCTTCATCGGCACTGGGCTGTATGGGCAGCACTGCTCTCCACAAAGGCTCCAGCAGAGGAAACATCTCCGCTGCCTCGCTGAAGCCCTCAGTAAATGTGTTTTTCCTTATTAAACATTACCCTAAGCTCAGGTGAGAGAGGTTAGCTGGCATTTCCCATGCTGCGTGTGCTCCAGGGTTGCCTTCCCAGTGACAGGGTGGGATGTGCCCATCTGCAAGGTCTCTGCTCCTCACATCCAAGCTTTCTGTGGTGTCTCTGACTAGAAAGAAGACACGTACCGGCTCCCCTCCTCCTCCAGCTCCCCTGTAACAGCAGCTCTGATGGGCAGTAGCCCTAACGTGGGTGAAACAGGCTGCACCTCGGCACTGGGATTCGGCACCTGTGGTGCCACGGCAGGAACAGGGTTCCCAGCAGCAGGTTGGAAAGTGGGCACTGCATCCTTGCTGCTTGGAGGAGCTTCTGAGTCACAGCTGTTTGAGCACATAGGAAAGTGGGATGGTGTCAGGGTGGGGAACACCAGCAAGGCAGGAGCCCCCCCATGTTGTTTGCACCCCTCTTCCCCGAGCCCTTTTTTAAATACAGAAAGAAAACCTCATGTTTTCCACCTTGCTGTTGACAGCCAGGCTGATTCTCCTTTCCAAATCTATAGCAACACCCCAAGCTTTTATCAAGATTTCCCTTTCTATTTTTCCTTTGAGCAGGCTAGAGCAGCAAACACAGCAGCTGAAACAACACGGCACCTCCCACCTCTGGATAGAATATCATCCTCACCCCCTTATTTTATAGCATTAAATAAGGAAGTGTCCTACTTATTTTTCAAGCATAGATTTTTCAGTGTGATGAATGGGAAGGAGGGTTTTTTTGGTCGATGCGATTTAATTATGCTACAAAGCATTGAAGAGAAGAGCCATCCCTGGCCTCCCACCCCCCTCAGCTTGCTGGGGAGGATGGGGGTACACTGGCCAGTTTGGCATCATCCTGCAAACTTCTTTCCCCCCTGCTTGGATTCCTCCTATTTTCTTCATTGTTGCCCTTGAGAAGGTGTTTTGCCACATGCTTGATCTGCCCCAAATCAAGAGTCCCCACATCACACAGAGATGATCTGGTTCAGAGAATCCCAGAATCGAAGGGGTTGGAAAGGACCTCCAGAGCTCATCAAGTCCAAGCCCCCTGCCAAACCAGGGTCCCTAGAACAGGCCACATAGGTTGGTGTCCAGACGGGGCTGGAATATCTCCAGAGAAGGAGACTCCACACCCCCCTGGGCAGCCTGTCCCAGGGCTCCCTGACCCTCACTGGGAAGAAGTTCTTCCACATATTGGTGTGGAACTCCCTGTGCTCCAACTTAAGGCCATCGCCCCTTGTCCTGTCCCCACAGACACTGAGAAGAGGTTGGCCTTTTCCCCCTGTGTCCCACCCTTCAGATACTGATAACCATTGATCAGATCCCCTCTCAGGCTTCTTTTCTCCAGGCTGAGCAGCCCCATCTCACTCAGCCTTTCCTGGTAGGGCAGATGCTCCAGGCCCTTAATCACCTTTGTAGCCTCCGCTGGACTCTCTCCAGTAGATCCCTGGCTTTTCTGTATTGGGGAGCCCAGAACTGGACACAACACTCCAGGTGGGGCCTGACCAGGGCAGAGCAGAGGGGGAGGATCTGCTCCTTTGACCTGCTGGCCACACTCCTTTTAATGCCTCCCAGTTCCCCACAGGCATTTGATCCTCACCATGACCACCACAGCCATGGCAATTCGGGTGGGACCAAACCGATCCAAAGGCCCATGGGATGTGGCTGCTGGCCCAGCGAGACATCAGCCTGTGCAGTCCCGTTACAGCTCCAGTAGGACCGGCACCAGCGACGCGTGCGCCGAAATCAGAGGGCGCTGTGAATGCTGCAGAGCATTTACATTCAAAAGTCTTTGAAAGGTTTGGGATTTATCTCCATCCTGGGAGGGAGCCTTATTAGTGGCTTTTGGGTACACCGCTCCTGAATAATGAGGACAATCCTGTCTTGGGAAGATAAATCCCAATATAATGATGCCATTGTCTTTCCTTATTGTAACTCTGTCAGCCCCTCATTTAACTGCTGTTTTACCCAAAGATTTTGACAGCCTGCTTTAGCACAGGAGGGATAATACAATGCTTTTTAATTGCCACCAAATCTAAAATTAGCCCTTTTTTCCGTGCCTAATGAGCCACCTTTGGGGATGATGGTTTGACCGTGGCCTCAAACCCTACATCTCCTCATCCTCTTGGCCATGCTGAATCTCCCACTGCTTTACCATGTCCTGATGGACTCAGCACATCACCCAACACCCTACAGCATCCAAAGCTCTTGGCTCAAATCCCTCCTTTCCTACCCCTGCCCGCTTTGCATGGGAAGAGCGATCAACAGGGAAAGGTTTTTGCAGCTTTTCAAGTCCTCCTACAATTATTGCATGAAAGAGGGGGCCTGAGAGGAGCAGCCTCAGTGCAGAAACCCTGCTTGGAAATAAATTTGTGAGAATGTATTTGTGTCATGACAGGTATGGGGAGCACCGGAGCAGGACTAAGCAGGCAGGCGGCTCGTCGGTCATTACGAGTTCGAATCAGTTACCGGGGGATGCGAAGGGACCTGGAGATGGATGTATTGTAAGAAGGTTTTCTGGAGAGGATTTGAGCAATTTCATCTAGCTGCCATGGTTGGGATTGGCTTGGAAGTTTCCTAATGAATTTCTTTGTCAGGAGGAAATTGGGCTGTTGACTGGAGGAATGTGCAGAATAGAAAAGCAGGCTCCTTCTGTTGAAAATCCCCCAGTGAAAAATCCAAGTAAAGCTAAAATTCCTTAACCTTTTGATGGGGATCCCCTCAGGAGTCTGCCATCTTTGTGTTTGTAATTCTTCTTGGGCTCTCAGGGCAGCAGTGGATACATCCCTGCAGTGGGGTGGAGGGGCAGAGACCTGTCCAAGCTCAGCACAGTGGTGTGGAGGAAGTTGGATCGGAAACAATAGCCATGATGCACAGAAGCACAGCCTTCCTTCACTTGAGGCATCCTCAAAACAGCACCCCCAAGACATTTATCCCCTTGACACAGCCCCGGGCAGCAGCATCCCTGAGTGAAGGGCTTGCAGCTCCCAGCACTGTGCCGCAGCACCCAGCTTGCTGCCAAAAAGCCACACATCCCCAAGGAAATTTTGGGGAGCAGTTCCTTGGTATAAATTTTACATCAGTTTTCAGTCAGGAGGAGGCAGAAGCCTCTGCCCTGCACGCTGTCCTGAGGGGCTGGAGGGGAGGAAGCCATCCAGAGGGATCTTGACAGGCTTGAAAGGTGATCCCAGGTGAACCTGATGAGGTTCCACACAGCAAAGTGTCAGGTTCTGCACTTGGGCCAGAGGAATCCCAGACATAGATACAGGCTGGGAGAAGAGCTCCTGGCGAGCAGCCCTGCTGGGAAGGACTTGGGGATTCTGGTGGGTGAGAAACTTCACATGAGCCAGCAGTGTGCTCTTGCAGCTTGGAAGGGCAATGCCTGGGCTCGATTAGAAGAGGGGTGGCAGCAGGGACAGGGAGGGGATTGTCCCTCTCTGCTCTGCCCTCGTGAGGCCCGAGCTGGAGTCCTGTGTCCAGTGCTGGGGCCACAGTATAAGGAAGATGTGGAAATGGTGGAGAGGGTTTAGAGGAGTCTACGAAGATGATCAGAGGGCTGGAGCAACTCCCCTATGAAGAGAAGCTGAGAGAGCTGGGCTGGTTCAGCCTGGAGAAGAGAAGGCTGCGGGGGGACCTCACTGCAGCCTTCCAGTCCCTGAAGGGAGCAGAGGAACAGGAGGGGAATCAGCTTGTTAAAGGGCAGAGACTGGCAGGACAAGGGGGATGGAGTGAAGGTGGGGGAGGGAAGGTTTAGATGAGATATTAGGGGGAAGTTCTTTCCAGAGAGAGTGGTGAGGGGCTGGAACAGGCTGCCCAGAGAGGGGGTGTTCATGACCAGGTTGGATGGGGCCCTGGGCAACCTTGTGTAGCTCCAGGCCTGGAGGTTGGTGGCCCTGCCTGTGGCAGGGGGGTTGGAACTCTGTGATCCTTGGGGTCCCTTCCAACCCAGACCAGTCCAGTCTGGGATTCTGTGATTCACAGATCTTGGACCACTGTCTGGACAGGGTACAGAGGTTGGGGTGTTTTTGCCTTTTTTCCTCCACTCTGAGTTGCTGTGTTGATTTAGTTTTGTTTTTTCCCCAGAGATTGGTGTCCCAGTGTGGGAAGTTTGGAGCAGCCTTGCAGGGACGCCCAGGAGCATGTCTTGGACTTGTCAATGAGGTACATCCCTTAAACTGAAACAATAATAGTGCTGCAGTTATCTCTGTTACGTGTGTAAATCTCCCCATCTTGCAGGCAGCAAAGGTCCTTGGACATTACCTGGCTTCTTGGTGTTGGGGTCCAAAACCTGCTGAGCCCTTTGAAAAGGGTTGTATGGGCTTTGTGTGCTGGGACCGAGATGGAAGCTGGTTAAAGGAAGGTCCTTTGGGAGTCTGAGCTGCCTCGTGTATTTATTATAGTGCTGGTGCTTTCAGTCACTTCAAAGGTCTCATTTTCCTGCTGATGTCTCCATGATCCAACTTTAGCAGGGGCAAGGTGATCAGCAGATAGCTGTGAGGGATGCTGCTTGGCTCGCGATGGCTTTGCTGTGTAGGTGCTCACAGGGGGGTGTTTGTGGTACCTCACTGGTCTGAAGGACCCAACAACCAGTTCAGGTAGTGAGATAACACCCATAGCTTGGTGCAGATGGTGAATCCAGAGCCCTGCCGGGGATGCCATCAATGGGTGCAAGATTTCCTGCTGCTCTGGGAAGGTTGAGGTGGACCCTGCAATCGTGTGTCTGGCTCTGTTTGCACCCGCTTTGCTCCCTCTGTGCCATGAGCGCCGATCGCGCCGTGCTCTGCCGTGAGCAGGCGTGATGCCTTTGGTACCAGCTGGTGTCTGGACATGAAGGACAGTGTTTCCATTGAAACGGACTGCCTGCGTCCTCCTCATCCCAGAGCATTCCAGTAGAGCAGAGTAACCCGTGCTGAAGCTGCTGGCAGCCACAGTGTTCCCCAGACCTGGATGCAGCAGTGCTCCCGTTCCCAGTCAGCAGGCCGGGCTGTGCAGCCACCTGCGAGCCCACGGAGCAGTGGGACACATGGTGGGATGCACGGTGACACCAGGGGCTTGGCTGGTGGGGGCTGCGGCCAGCAAAGAGGGTTTGCAAAGGGGAGTGGGCTGCCATGGCTCTGCTGGCCCACAGCAGTGCAGCCAGGGCTGGGTCAGCCAGCAAGCACTGGGGGACATGTTGTGCCCCTTCCTACACAACCCCCATGACATTTGCCACCCGGGGTGGCCATCCCATCCCTGGGGTGAGCAGGGCACAGCAGTGATGTGTTTTTCCTAATCCCCAATAACCCACAGGTGGGGATGCTGATACCCACAGTCCGCTTTCCACCTTGCCCTTCTGTCCATTTCCCACCAGTTGCCACTGGAGAGGGCAGGTGGCACTGCTGGAGATCCCTGCTCAGGGTAACGGCATGTGGGGATGCTGCAGAAGGGTGAGGAGCACCCACATACCGCTGGGCAGAGCCTCACCTCCCTGCCCTGCTCGCTGCCCACAGACACAGACCATGGGACTAAAGCCAGGCACAGGTTTGCGGAGAGCTGCCCCAGGCAGGACGGGCTCGTGTTAAGGAGCCAGCAGCTGGGAGAAGTTTGTCCTCAGGATGCAGGAGCAGCCTGGAGGCTCCTCCTGACACTTCTCCCCTGTAATGGGATGCTATCTGAATACTGCAGGAATGAATACAGTTATGCCCTGAAAAAAGAAAACTCATTTATTTATGAGGCTATTTGATTTCCTCTGAAATGCCTCATCTAGCAGCCCCCCTCCATTAGCAACCCTACGAAGCTATGCAAGAAAAAGCCGTATCTTGTTATTTAAATTAATAAAGCAGCTGCAAATTTTTGCTTCATTTTAAAATATGACTATAGAAAATATCCTTCCATGGACCATTTTTCCTGTGGTTTTCTTCCTGAATATTCCTAATTATGGCCATAATTAATTTTAACGAGTCACCCACCATCAATTCCACTGTAATTTGTAAGTGTCCTGCAGCTGACTTAAAAAAAAAAAATTAAAAAATTCAAAGTGATGCCCTACTCTGGCTGCCTCCTTAATGAAACCCAGGATTACTTAAGGAATTGGCACTTGGCCCCAGCGATGCAGAATTGCCTGGTCCTCAGTCGGAGCTGATGCTGTCCACCCATTGATGGATGGCATCATTCAGAGCTTTTATAGGCACAGCAAAAGAGGCCGATCTGTCCGGACTGATAAATCTAAATCTTTTGTAATATTTCATAGTTCTACCAGACGTGTGTATGAAGCCAACATGATGCTTCATTTTTGCAGGGAAACTGTTCCTCCAAAGTGAATAGTCAACACCAAAGTCCTTGGACAAGCTTTGTGCTCTGGGGAAGGAGGTTGGGAAGGTTTGGATGGAGGAGGTGAATAGAGAAAGGAGGAATGATAAGTTCTCTGGGGTCTCATCTCCATCTTCTGTGCTGGGATAATGTCAGGTATCTCTACAACAACATATTCCAACTGCTTGTAGACATCCAAGAACGTAGGAGCCCTCAGAGGGCACCTCAGACTGGACTTCACCATTTTGTTCTCATAAGAGCGAGGAAATTAGGTGAAATATCAAAGTCAAAAGAATTTAAGGGCACGGCTGGCAGGTGGGACGAAAGGGGAGGGAGGGATTGGTCTGCGGAGCGCTCCTGCGTCTTTGTGAGGATGGATGCAGGTGGAGACCCCCCCACTACAGCACCCACCGCCCCGGGACTCGGGGTCACTGTTCGCTCTCCAGCAAGCACAGTGTGGGCCGGGCAGCAGCACACCTTCTTCCACCGTTGGCTCTAATGAAGAGCATCGCTGATGTCCTCATTAGAGCCTCGCAGCCAAAAGTGAGGGCTGGAGGCCAGCAGCGGCTGCGCGCTCGCAGGGGCTCACTCCTGACATTTCAGAGCTCGTCAGGCCTGCCACAGCTAGCCAGGGTTTTGCAATGGAAGGTACAAAAGCAGGTAGCAACGACCTCCTCGGTGTCACAGCATGGCTGGCAGCCAGGTCCCTCCTCTAATTCCTGTATGAGTATACTACTGGCATTGCCCTCCTTTGATTTCCTTTCAGAGCCGGGGCAGGTGGCCATGAGGCTTGGGGTTGTGGCAGCAGAATTTGGGACATGCTCATGACTACTCCCATGAGGAGTCCAAGCTAGGGCTGTTGCCACCGCACGCCGCTGCTGGGAAAGCGAATACTCCCTGCCGAGGTGTTGCTGTGATTGTCCTGGGGCACGTCCCGTTGTTTAACGGCCCCAGCTACGCTGGTGGGAGAGCCCTGCAGCACTGCAGGAAGGTGGGAGTTAGGAGACGCGTAGAAAATCCTGACCTCTTCAGGCAGCTATGCCAACCATCCTTGTTACAGCCCTTGGAAAAGCACTTATCATTGGGTCTTAATCTGCAGTAGCTACAAAAGGGATAATACATCCCGTCTGGGGAGCTCTGGGTGGCTTATCAATGTTTATAAAGAGCAGCGTGGAGAGGGACAGGGCTCAGAAACCCTGAGCCTGTCCCTGGTGTTCAAGACACTGGCTTGAAAATTGTGAAAATACTGAAATACGATCGATTTTTTAATCTCCTGGCCCTGCGCTGCTGAGGGCACGGCTCACGTTTGCAAAGGGCTCTGCGCAATCAGAGTGTTCCTGGCTGTTCGTGAGCGATGTGCCGAGGTTTCCCTGCACCCCGTGGCTGGAGTCATGACGAAACACCCATCTCCCCCCGGGGCCTGTGCATCTGGTACAGGCACCTTGGGATGGCAGCAGTCCCTGAGGGAGAAATACCCAGGTTAACCTCAGGGAATCACAAGTGAAAAGCAACCCGGAGCTGTAATTGAGCTTTAAATGCTTCATTTCTGTTGCATTTGATGAGCGTTGGGGGCCCAAGCAGACGTCTCGGTGGCGGTGCACCTGGCTCCCCAGCTTGAGGGAGTGTCAGGAGTGAGGAGGGCAGGGCAGGGCCTCAGCCGGATTCAGCTGGCTGGAAAGCCTGTGAGGACAGAAGAGGCACTGGCTCTACATACGCAGGGTTCAGCCACGATAGTGTTAAACCGGGAAGCAAATCTTCCCTCTTTCACCACAACTTGGAGCAGTGAAATACGAGCTGGCCAGCAGCTACGGCAACCATTTTATCCGCCGATTTACTGCTCTCACTCCCTGCCTGGCCCCGAGAGCCCCGCTCCCTTTGTACCGTTTTTCTATTAGTGGGTTTTATTTGTGGCTGGGAGCTTTGTGCTCGCAGAGCAAAACCCGGCTTTGCTCCTAAACCATCCTGCCTGGGCACAGCTCCAAGGCCCTGCACCAGGAGAGCTGCTGTGGAGGTTCTGCCAAATTATAGTGCCAGGAGCAGGGGTTGAGCTGTGGGGAGCTCTGCGTCACACTGCCGCACCCAGCTCGGGTCAGGTGGGGAAACTGGGTCTGGCGCTGCCTCAGTTTCCCCCTCCTGTTTTCCCTCTAGGGCCATCATTGGTTGAGGAGGGGTGCGAGAGGCTCAGGGACCCCATGTTCTGGTGTGGCCACCCAGGAGGCACACTGATGGCCCAGGACATCCTGGGGACACCTGGGGCTGCCCACCGGAGCCAGGACCAGTCCCAGTTTTTAGACAAACTCAGCCAAACAATTGCTGGTGGGATTTGCTGGAGGTGCCAATCCTACCTCTAAGCACCATTTGCCAGCGTCCATCCAGCCGGGGTCTTCAGTGGCCTTCTCTGTCCTCATTGCCAGTCCCCAAAGAATAAACCCAGTTAAAGTTGCCTCGTGCTTGGCTGAAGGCATTTAATCACTGTCTCGGCATGACAGAAATACAAGCTACTCCTGTGCCAGTCAGGACACGCTCTTCTTGCACGGACAAAGATGAGCAAGGAGCCATCTGAGCATGAAATAGTTGTCAGGCTTCCAGAGGGTCACAAGATATATGGATTATGAAGTAGAGACTCCCACAGATCTCAGATTATCAAATATAAAGACTGCAGGAGAAGATTGCTTCGATGTGTTAGATCACAGGAGCGCTGTCTTGAATTCAGAGCTGGGCTGAAGCACCAGCCCAAAGGCTGGCTGAGTCTGTGGGACTCTTCCTCATAAGCTTTGGGTTTGCCCCAAATGCAGCCACCCCTGCAGAAAGCTTCTCGACCGACAGAACGATGCTGTGCCTGTTTCTATCTCCAGCTTGTGGGAGCGGGCGGGTTTTACGCATGGGTGTGCTATGTGGAGCAGAAGGCATCTAAAGGTTAGAGCTCTTGAAGGACTGGAGACTGGGATTAAACAGGACCTTTAGGCAGGTTGGACAGAGACTAATAGGATTAGTGGAATAGGTTTGACATCGGTGGGAGCTGTCTGTGTGCGCAGATCGAGTGTCTTTAGAAGAACAGACAGTCGCTGGGGGGAAGCCCGGCAGCATGATGGCAAACCCTGAGGGGCTGTCGGAGTTGGGGACCCCTGCGTGCCTGAGATCCAAGGGGATGCTTTTGCTGGCAGGAGGACACTGCTCTGCCCTTGGGCCTCTTTCCTAAAGCCCCGAGATAACAAGTAGCAATGCTGTCATGGATGTTAGTGCTCAGAGGCTGAGGAGGGCCTAGGGTAGTTTGCCCAGTGTGGGTTTTATTGCTGCACTTGGCTCTGAGCTGTGACCAGTAATGGCTCCGCATTACAGGAGATGCAGCTGAGGGTCATGTCCCTGCTCCTGTGTCCTGGTTCCCCATGTCCCTTGGCAGGGACAGCCATGGCTCGCTGGACTGCTTTCCACCAGGAGCATCTGAGCCACTTGCACAGCTGATGCCTGAGAGATGCCAGGGCTGCAAGATGCCAGGGCCAAGCCCTCCCATGCTTGGTGACCCAGGAGGTCCCATCCAACCCTGAGTCCCGGTGGCCCTGTCAGCCAAATCCTCAGGTCACCCTCAGGCAGTCCCTGTTCCAGATTTAGGGCAAACAGCCAGGAGGTCAGCAGAGATGTGTGAGCATCCCTCCCTCTGCTCTGCCTGTGCCTCTGCCCTACTTCCCCAGCCCCTCCAACTGCCTCTAAAGGTGGGGAGTTTCACTGATGTTTTCTTGCAGCTCCTGAAGGAGACTGATGGTTAAACCCAGCCTAAGGGACCCCAGCTACACAACGCCCCCAGCTCAGTGCACCAGCTCTTATCCTTGGCTTTCACTGCTGCTCACCAGTTGCTCTTCCCCAGTGCCCGGGCTCAGCCCAGTGTGAATTAGCTGCAGGAGCCGGACGTCAGCGGCTTTTATGTAATGCTCCTGTGTAATTCCATCTGCTTCTTTCTGCTCCCCCACTAATTTATTCACTCCAGGTTTGTTTAATTCAGCCCAGCTTTTTTTTTTCCCTTTTTTCCCCCCTTCTTTCCCCATCCCCCTCCAAGGTCTCTTTGCAAACCACGTTCCTAATCCAAGGACATGGCATTCCCCAGGTAGCTGGGGTGAGCAGGAGCAAGCCCCAGGGGACCACAGCAGTGGGGCGAGTGCCTTTGCCTGGGTTTCGCTTGCTAAGCACTGCTCATTACTTGCCTCCCTCCCTAATTACGTCTCTTCTACTGGTTCTTCTACTGCTTCAGCAGAGAGGAGCCACACTTTCCTGACAGACCCCCCTGCAGCACTAACTTAGGGAGATATTCTTTATTATTCTCTTTTCCCAAAGATAAATTGTGACTTTTTGGAGAACAGCGATTCTTTATTGTAAGATGAAGAATTATCCTACGTACTTATTGATCTCCAGGAGAGCTATTACTTAGAAAAACAATCCTGCTGGAGGAGTGGGAATTGTCCTTCATCTCCTCTCCCCAGCTCAGCAGCACTGGCTGCCAAGAGGTGCCATGGTGCACCAGCAGTGCAGAGCCGTGGATGCACCGGCTTGATGGCTGTGGCTGCAGAGCACACTGGCGCCACTAATGAGCTGCCTGGCTCTGCACACTGCAAAGGGCCTAACTCTCTCTTACAGCACTCATTTAGCTCTTCATATAGCTCTTGTGTTGGCAGGGCTCAAATTAAGAGGCAATTCAGGTGGCTTTCAGAGCGAGAGATGCACGTGAGTCCTTCTGATGAGGTAGCAGGACTCCAGGGAATCCAGTATCCCAAACTCTTGTGGTGGGTAATTCCCTTGGGCTTAATCTTCGCACGAACCCCACCTCGCACTCTTCATCCACCCCTGCTCGCCCACCTGCCTGCCCCCTGAGCAGAATCAGACATGGGTGATCCATCACGAGATGCAAGAGTCCCAGAGCGGGTTTTGTGCTACCTGGGCCCTGCAAGAAGAGCTACGAAGTATTAGGACCAAAAAATCATCTTATTTGCTTATTGATTTCCAGTAAAATCTAATAATTAGAAAAACAGTCCTGTCAGCTTGTGTGTACTGTGCTTACAAAGGAAGGAGGCAAAAATCATTCAGAGGATGACAGCGCTTTGATACTCGCCCTGTAATTTCTCTGGACAGACAGACAGCTCTCCCTGTACCTGGCATTAGTCTGTGTCTCAAGGGAGAGAGCGGAGAGTCAGCGCTGGGAGACCAGGGCATCCCTGGGGCATGTCCGGGGCCAGGAAACAACTCCTGTGAAGAAGCAATTTTGTGAGTCCAGCACTGTGGTGGGGACCAGTCCCCCGGTGGCATTACCAGCCCAGTGGCATCACCAATACCCAGTGGCTGCGGTGGCACTACCAGCCCGTAAGCACTCCTGCCTCTGCTAGCATCACCTGCAGCTCCTGTTTGCACTGGTGGGGAGATGCTGCCATGAAAATAGCTGGTGCCATGTCTCTGAGCATGAAGAGTGAGGCTGGTCCTGCTATGAGAAGACCATCCCCACGGCCAGCACTGGCACAGCAGCGAAGGTGATGCTGCCGAGGAGCAGATCTGCCTCCTGTGAGAATGAGCTGAGTGTTTGGCTTTCCGCAGATTCCCAGTATAGCACTTTCTGCCACCTGTGAACAGCACACTTAAATTGCAGTTTATCTAAAACAAGTCTCAGGAAATTACCTGAACTCAGCCTGTGTGATGCAAGGTGTGTGAGCTGGAGGGCTGCATCCTGCACGGGAGCCTGAGAGCTGGCAGATAGCAGCAGCGCTGCATCAGAGCATGTGTGCTGCACTCAGCTGTTCTGCTACCTGGACTCTAAGCCCTGAGCCCCTCCGGCTGTTACCGTGCCAGGCACTGTAACGGGCTGTAACCCACAGCTTTGCACCCTCCACATGTGTGTCCTGGTTTTGGCCAGGGTAGAGTTAATTGCCTTCCTAGCAGTGGGTGCAATGCCGTGTTTGGGGCTGGGATGGGAGCAGCACTGGTAACACATGAAGAGTTTAGTTGCTGCCCAGCAGTCAGGGACTTTTCAGTTGTTCATATTTCCCTGCTAACGAGAAGGTGGGAGCACCCAGGGAGCTGGGAGGGGACACAGCTGGGACAGGGGACCCAAACTGGCCAAAGACCATATTCCCTACCAATTACAGCATGCCCAGCAGTAAGGGGGCTGGTGGTGGGAGGTAGCACTCAGCTCCAGGACGCATGGCTTTGGGGACGGTCAGGTCTTGGGATGGCTCTGGGCTGTATGGCCTGAGCTGTGCAGCTCAGTGAGGCACCACATCGTGTGTCACCAGTTGTATGTATTTTGCTATAAAGTCCTGTTATTGTATCTCTCCCTCTGCTAGCCTAGTAAACTCTCCTTATCCCAAGCTGTGAGGTTTTGATTTCTCTGGTTTTCTTTTCCCTCCCTTTCTTCCTCCCCCAACTCCCCCTCTCACCCCCCGTTAGAGTGGCTGCATGGTGCCCTGCTCTCACCTGGGGCAAAACCACACAACGTGATAGAGCAATCAGGATGATTCTGCAAAGGAGCTGATATTTTACTTTTGGAAAATCAAGCTGGGAAACACTCACATCCCAAACAGCTCTTCATCTGTTTCCTTTCTGCTTCCCAGCCTTGCTCCTTCCAGCTGGACTGTGCTGCCTTTCCTCGTGGCTCCCCCCCTGCCCTGTTTGCTCCTCCAGGTCTAAGAAAGCTAAAGAATTGTTAATGCTGGAGTGCATTGCACTTCCCAGAGATTTTTGGAATCTCCTGAAGCTGGCACCCCAGCACGGGTGTGCAGAAAGCGCAGCTCTCTGGGCAGGTGTCACCACCTCCAGCAACACCAGGCACCATCCTCGGCCTCAAGAAGCCATCCATCCTGTTTGGTAATGAGGGCAAAGAGATCAAGCATCAGGGATAAGTGACAGGCAAATGGGTTACAAGTCGCTGGCTGCTGACTGTTCCCATGGCGGTTTCACACTGTGGGACAAGGACCACAGTGTGCCACGTGTGTCACGCTCAGCCCCAGCCAGCGGTCCCCAGCACCTCAAGGCTCACCTCGTGTCCTTGGCATTTATCAGGAGAGCAATAACTGGGGAAGGAGCTGGGGGCAGGCTCTGCCTGGCAGCCAGGAATGCTCCAGGGTAGGAGCAGTGTCATCTGCAGAGGGACAGGCTCTGCACACAGGGAAGGGTGGCTCTTCTCCTTTCGGCTCGAGTTAACTCTTGTGTGGGTCAGGACCGATAGCTTCATCTTGCCAAGTGTGGCTGATTAGCATTCTGCTCCAGTCTGGGTTTCATAAGCTGGTCTGACTTCGTAAGATAAAAAAGTAATAACACTGCCCTCTATTATTTATTAGCAGCCTTTATGTCTCCTGGAGAGAAAAAAAGGCCTTCCTTCTTTCCGGCTTCCTCGCTGGGCTGCTCCGAACAAGGCACGATGCTGTCACTCCATGGCCACTGTCACCAGGATTTCACAAGGCTCCAGAAATCCCATCTCATGGCTCAGGAGTTATATTCCAGGTGTGCTGGGCACTGGGTCTGCTCCTGCCCTGCCTTTCTAGGTGCCTGGGGTGGCCTTATGCTCCAGGCAGCCTGGGACACTTCCCTGAGGCCGGTGGGGAGAAGCATGGCAGTTGGGGTATGGCTGGGTGGGATCCCCATGAGAGCACTTGCCTTTTGCCCCAATTTCAGGGTTGTTAAGTTCTTGCATATAAAATTATTTTGCCTCTAACTCTTAAAATTACTACTCTGAATGCAGCAGGCATCCGTCATTCGACCTGGGCTGCGTGGGTGTCTCAGCTAGAGATGGTCTGTGCTGGATCCTTTGGGGTCCTGTGGATGTTTTTGGAGTAGATGGGAGTCCCTGGTGTCCTGGCCAAGTTTTCCCAGGGTGCTTGTCCTGCCTGGGAGCTGGGCAGTGTCCCCATCCCTGTGCTCAGGGGGACTCAAGCTGCCCGCTGTGTCCCCAGCATCCATCCCTGCATTGCCTGTGGTTTGTGTTGACTGTATTGACTGAATTAATTACAGCTGAGGTTCAATATTGAAATTACTCAGAACTCCGGATAGCCAAGCTGAATCAATTAGTTTATTAGTGAGAGCCAAAGCCAGCCGAACAGCAAAGGAACGTTGCACCCTCAGAGGGGAGGCAGAGCAGCCGCCCTTCATCAGGCATCAGCCCCACAAAGCACATTTAGAGCAATCTGCCTGGTCTTGCCTCACACTGTATCTCTGTCTTAGTCCTGATGCCCCAAACCTGGCAGGTAGGTCATGTAACCTCTGGTGTTTGCCCAGGGAGAGCTGGTTTCCCCAGACAGCTCTGCAGGAAGGAGCACACAGCATCCTCACGTATGACAGTGTGGAGGGGGGGCCTGTAACTGGAACAGAAGAGAGCCCTTGATGTCTGAGACATCTGTGACTCACATATATGATATTTCTAAGCCCCAAATATGGTTGTGAATATCAGCAATAAAAGTACATCACTAGCTAATACAGAGATGTGGGACTCAGGTTTCGGATTCGGATGTACACCGTTGGCATGCCTCATCATGCACCCTGGGACTTCCATCAAGGAAAGACTCGCTCTGACATGCAAGCACTACATTCATCTTACTTCCTGCAGCACACCCAGGCCCCAGCACTGGGAATTAAACAACTATTTCCAGTTCTCTCAGGCTCTAGGTATGGCACTGCCAGGAGGCATCAGGTAGAAGTTTGGCTCCGCTCGCAGTGTGCTTGGTGCGCAGCCCATTGATGTGCCAAACCTGCCACCTTAAAATCCAGCTTCTTTCCGTCCTCCTCACTCTGGCTGTGGAAACAGCAGCACCTTTGTGCACGTAAGCATCCGGATGGAGAGTTACCAGGTTTTTGGACTGGAGAAGCACCTGGAGGGCTGGCTTTGCTGGGGCGTAGCTGGCTCCTCGCAGGTGGCAGGGGGTGGCATTGCTATAGTGATCGTCACCTGGGAAACGGAGAGGTATAGAACTGCCGGAGCAACGGTATTCTCTCACATTTCTCGAGTAGGTTGGTTCAGTTTGGCATCCAGCCCTGGTGTGGAAATCCAGAGTAGAGCCCAGAAGTAGACCCGTCTCCATGCCCCGTCCTTGCAGTTGGCCGTGGCGTGCAGATGGCTCAAACCACCCTGCAGCAGAAGGCCACCGCAGCCCATCAGGTGTCTCCTGTGGCTGTAGAAGAGGCTCAGGATGCAATGAGATGGGCCTAAGGGGAAAATAAATCCCAAAATGGAGAAGGCTGAGCCCTACTGAGGACAAGATTTCAGCTCCTTTCCAAGCGGAGCCTCTTGCTTCGGAGCAAAAAACCCCTCTTCCCTCCTCCCAAAACCTCCAGGAGCAGAAACTTCCCAGCCTGCTCGGGATCAGCTCCTAAGCTGTCAACACGTGTCTCACTTAAATAAGGTCTTCACAGGGATGCTCTCAGGATCTTTCCAGTTTTATTTATTTAGTTGGTTTAGTTTAAGATTAATCAGAAATGGGGAAAGAGCCAGAGCCACACAAAAGAGGCTCTAAATTATTCTGAGTGATTGAGAGCACCGTGATTAATGGGATCTGCTGATGCCATTCGGGTGGAAGCAGCCTTCCGAAAAATAGATTTATGTTAAATGGAAAAATACAATAATGCCATTCACAACAGGAGAAAACAGGCGGTGGAAGAACCTGTCTTGAGCAGTCGTCACATATAATTCAGGCTCACGAGGAACAAAACTTAACTTCTCTAAGCTCTGTGTGTCCTGATTCTAAATTCATTCATTATATTTATCTTCAGTCCTCCCCAAGTGTAATATATTCTTTCTTAGAGAATTCGCCATGCTTCATATCAGGCGTGGTTTAATATTTTATACAGTTCATTAAATAACACATTCAGTTCAGCTCACAATGCCTTATTCATAATCCCATATACATCCCTGGGAAAGCATGGAGAAACAAAAGAAATACTGATGTATGGAGGAACAGAAGAGGGGATTGAAATGGCTCCGTGCAGGAGCCCTGACCACCAGTGGGACTTTGCAAAAGGAGAGGGGAGAAGGTGGTCCCGGTGGTGGGAAGTGTGGCTGCAGGGCCGGACAGCTTGGAAGAGGACGTCTAGATTTTGCTTTGGGTCTTGTCACGCTGGGCAGGTTTGTGGTTCTTCCCTCCTTCTGCACTTCAGGTATGAGGAGGGGAGAGCTGCCTCTCGCCTGCACAGACCTCACAGAACCTATTAAAGCTGTGAATATGCCCTGCCCTCTCGCTGGAAGCAAGCTGGGATGATTGCCGACTGATACCCGAGATTGCTCTGAGGATATGGGCAGTGAGGGCTTTTTACAGGCTCTGTGAGGTGTTAGGCACCCCATTTTAGTTTTGGGTATCCATCTGGCCCGACCTGAGCCAGCCATACTGCCACAGGGCACTCTGCCTTCATCAACGTGCCAGCTCTGCATCCTGCTTCCCTGGGCTTCGGCTCATCCGCAGGCTCACACCCGTGTTCTGCATGACATCCTTGTGTGAGCCAGGGTGCACAGGCAGCCCCCACGGGTCAGGCGGGACCGGGACCATCGGCTGCACTGGTGCAAAATGCTCACATGTGTCCCAGCAAGGTGTGGAGGCTTTCCCACAAACAGCATCTTCTCTCAAAGACAGCTTCCTTGATTTCAGGGCAAGGCTTCAGCAGGAGGAGACTGAGGGGACATAATTCACTCCAAGCACAAGAACCTTTTTCCGGCAGAACGTTAGATGCATCCAGCAGCGGGTGGAAACTCTGTCCCTGCTCCAGAACACAGCGAGTACAGCAGATATCTCCAAGGAGGATGAACCTAGTCACTGCATCTGCAAGGACACCGGCTGATGGGCGAAGGCTAGCGTGCGGCAGACTCTATTATTTCTTCATGTGATTAAAATTAATAATTTATACGGGAACAAAGTGACTTCCTGGTAATTTCTTGTGAGCTGTGATTCCTCCTCAGCAGCACCGGGGATGCCGGAGGAGACTCAAGGAAGAAATAATGGGAATGGATGAAGATGCCTTTGTGAAGGGCAGAGCGAGCAGCCCTCGTGCTCCTGCTACGCACAGCGTCTGCTGCCCCGTGAACGTGCAGGCTCCGTGCTGGGATCAGACAGTTGCCCCTGCAATAAATATCCCCAGTTAAGCGATGCATACCAAATGAGGATATACATTATGCCCAGTCCTCAAGAGCTGCAAGTATCATCCACTGTTCCCTACCAGGATGGTTCTGCCCTTGTCAGGAGGACCCTGTGGAGTGCCCGAGCTTAGAGGGGAGGACCTCAGGGGATGCATCACTCAAAGGCTGGGAAACAGCAGCGTGCCAGGCTGGGTTCGGTGTATGTTCTCAGGCAGGTCTCTCTGCTGACCAGTGTATGTTCTTGGGCAGGTCTCTCCGCTCCCACACCTCTTTTTTAACTCCAAGACCCACTTTCTCTAGTTACACACAAGCTGTCAAGGGGAGGGCGGTCTCCTTCCTTGTGTCGCACCCAGCAGACGGGGAGCCTGACTCTGCAGAGCCCTCTGGTCCCTGCTCCCCTGCCATCCTTCCCGATGGCAGCACGCCAACCTGCCCGAGGCAGATAAGCCAAATCCTGCAAAAACACTGGGTTTTGAGCTGTTTGCTTGTATACATGCTCATGCTCAATTTTTTTCCCTCCCTTCACAAGGGGAACCTGTGTTCATTGATAATGCAGAGAGTCGGGAGCAGCTCTATTGAGACGTCAGAGCCTGACTGCAAAAATCATGCCAGGTAGAAGGGCAGCACCGCCGCCGCGCAACGGAGTCAGCACCAGTTGCAAGTAACTGTTAGAAGCAACAGTTTTGTTAACATCTCACCAGCCCGAGCACACCCCTGGCTCCCGCCCGGTGCTCCATCTGCTCCCACGGTGGCGATTTTGCTGCACTAACAGACACCCACGAGCAGCTGCTCAGCAGCAGCTCACCAGCCTGCTGGCAGGAGCGGTGCAAGGCGCTGCACACGTAGGAGCCGGGCAGGTGCCGCTCACAGTGACCGAACGGAGAGCACTGGCCCAGCAGTGCAGATGCAGATGATGCTCCTTGCCTGTGCCACCCCAGCCAGTGACGAGTCCCCAGGGCGCATCCTACACGTCCTCATTAGTGTCGCCTTGCACAAGTGTTTCCTTTGCACAAGTGTTTCCTTTGCACAAGTGTTCCCTTGCTCTCATCCTTCTGCCTTTACACATTCCTCCCTCTCTTTTCAGCTGCCCATCAACCTGATCCTAAATGCCAGAGGAGATATTGGGTGGTGGGTCCCATCCTCACCCTCGACAGAGAGTAGAACTTCCCCCACTGTGCCTGGCGTACACAGGAGTTAGAGATGGGAAGAGGAATGTAGGCTTGAGTATTTCAAGTTGTGGTGGATGGGTTCAGCTCCAAGATCTCTTGCTTTTTTTCCTTTTCATTTCCTTTCCAGTGCAATAATCCTGCCTCCATCAGTGGGCCGGATTTTCTGCCTTTTTTTTCCTTTTCCTCCTCCCACCAGATTTCCTAGCACAGAAGAATTACAAGAACAGAAGGTGAAGCTAGATCTTCCTCCTTTATTTTTATTTTATTTTTTTTGGCATCCCTCCCTTGCTCTTTCGCCAAGCCTCTCTGATTCCTCTTCCCTGGCACCCACGCTGCCTGCCCAGCCTGCCCAGCGCGGGGGACATGCAGTGCCCATGGAGCACCGTGCCGTGCATGGTGGTCATCGGCTCCTCTGTGGCAAGAGGAGGGGGCGTACAAAATACCAACCTGAAACCCAGGGGAAGCACCCGGGTGGGCTTGAATCGCCCTCTGATGAGGATTCGCTGAGTCAAGGGCTGAGCTGCGGCCCTTGGCTGTCTCCCCACAGGTGGGAAAGGCTCATCATGGCAAGGGAAGACCATGGTGGAGCTCCAGGCTTGGAGCTTCCCACCTGTGTCCTCATTCCTTGCCCAAAAGCCATCCGGAGTGTTTAATCATCCTTCCCACCTTTATCTGAAGCCTTCCGAGCTCTACTACATCCCTTTTCACCTGGGTGGCGTTCGGTGTGTAGGCGCCTGGGGGTTTTATACAGCACCAGCGTGGTTTCTCTCTGTTTTGCTCTCTGTTCTTCTCTGAGTAATCCCTAACATTCAAAATTCCGTATTTTTTTTGTTCTCTGCTGAGTAATGAGCTGATGTTTTCAAAGAACTACCTATTATAACCCCGATATCTTGTTCCTGAGAGTCAGTAGTCAGCTCAGAGCCCATCATTTTATTTCTGAAGTTGGGAATGGTTTCTCCCACGTGCACTGCTATTTATCCACACTGAATTTCTCCTGTCATTTTCTTGGCCAGTCACTCATCACAAGGTCCTTCTGCAGTTCCTCACAGTCAGCCCATGTCCTTAATATCCTAAATAATTTTGGAGCATTAACAGAAGCTGTCATTTCGCTCTCAGCTCCCTTCCTCTCCTGTTCCAGCAAGCCTGCACATAGTGTCTTGGAGAAGTTTTTGGGGAAACCCCTAGAAAAGCCATGACCCATGGAGGGGGACAGGAGAGAAGGACCCCTGCATCTGCCTGCAATCCCGGTGGGCATCAAGAATCTGGGAGCAGCAGGGATGGATTCCAGGCAATCCAAGCAACAGATATCTGCAGGGACACCTTATTTTGATAGTTTGCCCCCAAGATTTCCTGAGAAATGGGATTGAAGGGCCTTTAGTGACCATAGGGAGTGAAAACTTCCCATGGAGGAACGGCTGTGGCTTTCCTGCACGAGCAGATGCTCGGTAGAATCGATACTCTCCAGGGAATTGTTCCAGAAGGTGAATGGAATAAAGTGATTCACAGTATTTAAAAAAATAAAATAAAAAGAGAGACATCAGAGCTCCTGGAAGCTGTTCAGTTGGCATTGGGAGGTCTGTGAATAACAGACGCCCAAGGGAACTAATGATTTAAGCCAAAGCAATTTGGGTAACAGGACAGGCTTGGGGGGGAGGAAACACAGTGCCAGATTTTGGATTATGCTGCACATCAGTGCTAAAAAAGAAGACACACATGTTGCAAATGTACAGCCCAGGAACACATTTTATAGCATATTCCTAATGTGGCATGTGCTCTGCTTCTTCTTATTGATAATAGCTAACTATAGCTTCTCCTTTAGCTCTTCCTCCTCCTCTTCACCATTCCACTGTGGGATTTAACACGCTGGTGATGACATGGAAAGATGTAATCCAGGTTCTGTTAAACAGCTTTAAAAATTCCCAGGTGAGTATATGGGCTGTTTGGAGGTTCTGCCTTGCACGCTCCACGCTTGCGTCACCGGGCAGTTGCGTCCAGGCTGGTCTGAGCCTATTTGTTTCCTGTATTAGCATCTGAAACGGAGGGCCAGGGAAGCGTCCTCCATCCAAGGAGCCACAGCATCAGCTTTATTTGCTCAATAAGGCTGTGTGGCAAGAGCAGCAGGGTTCAATCTGTCCAGAAGTATGTCTCTTTAAAATGTCAGATGATGCTCCAAGCTTCCGCAGAGCCGGGAGTGCGTGTTCTCCTTCTGCAAACTGAAATCAAACCTCTCCGTTCACCTCTGTCCCCAGTAGAAGCCCAGAGAAATTAATCACTTGGAACCCGGTGATAAATCAGCTTTTCTCTGGGAGAGGAGGAAGAGTTGTTCTTCCCCTTCCTCCCCACCAAGCCCAATCTCTGTGCCCTCTGCATCTCCGTGTGTGTGCAATGATGTGGGGTGCACCACGGCTCCACCCCTCACTTCGGCAGGGCCAGCGGAGCAGTCCTGGGCCAAAATCTGGGAAGTTTTGTACATCTGGCTAACCTTTAGTGTTGGGCTGCTGGGAGGAAAGCAGCACGGAATGATTGACACCTGCCAGCGTGTCCTGTGATCCTTCATTACTGAGTTGGTCTCATTCGAGTGGAACGTTTGTCGTGTGGCTGGTAATATCCTGGGTGACCTTTCCATATCTGATCCCACTGCTGTCTGGAACTAAAAAATCACTTTATTCAAGAATGTGGGGCAGTTTATCAGGCTGGTAAAATGACTCCATCCTCCCATGACATTCATGTCCCAGCCCTGAGGGACCTGGGAGATTGCTGCCCAAAATGTGGACAGTCCATCACTACATTATTATCCCTACGTTATCCCGTTGCTGTGAGGGCTGTGCCTCCCTCAAGACTTCCTGCAGCACCATTCACCATGGAGAGCCAGCACCAGAGCAGGCTGCTTGCCTTTGCTGATGAGCTGTCTACAGCCAGGTCTCAGTGCAAGCTGCTCCTTGGGGGTTCCCAGCATCGTTGCTGCCGGTTGTGTCCTCAAGTTATTGATACAGGTGGTTCTTGTAGATCATGGGGTGTTTCTCCTGGAGCTTTCACAAACAAACATCTCCTTTCTTTCCACATTCACAGCAGCCCCAGTCTGCTACAGACCTCTGCAGGGCCGGTGCTCCATTAGCCTCAGCCTTGAAGGGCAACGAAAAATCAGGTACCTCTGCATCTACCCCTTTCCATGTGGAGCCCAGAGACGTGCTGGGTGGTTTGCTGACTAAACCAAAGGGGTTTGGTGGTCCTGCTACCTCAGAGCTGATGGATGAGCCATTGGCTGGTGGTGGTGGGGTGAGTGTGTCCCAAGGAGCAGCCGTTTGGCTGGCCATGGGCAAGGTTTTCCAGGGAGGATGATGAGTTTTTGTAGGGACTGCCTTGACCACAGCTGTGGGGTGCCCCTGTGATGGGGAGGCAAGGTGCCTGGGGGGAGATGGAGCAGAGTAACAGGGACAGGGCAGCGCCAAGCTGAGTGTCCACAGTAAAACCACCAAAAAACCTTCGGATTCTGCCCCAGATCTCCAGTTCCTCCATTTTTTGGCACCCTGGGGAAGAACCCACTCCACCCACTTAATTGGGTACCACGCTAGGCCATGGCCAGATGGGGCCGGGCACCACCCTCAAGAGGCACAGCTCCACCTCACACCGTGGGAAGGCAGCCTGGGCAGCCAGCTCATCCCTCCCACCTGGTACATCCCAGGAGGGAGGCGAGGAGCCGGGCTGGAGCTGGGTGCCAAGCAGGGGGTGGCGCGGGGGGGACGGAAGCACGGCTCACCCCCGTCCCCTGACTCACGCCGGTCCCCGCGATGCCGTGGGGCTCAGCGTGACAGCTCGGCTGCCTGCGGTCGTCTATAGCAACTGAGCCACCTTGGAAGGCTGCGCTGCCTGTGTGGGCTTGAAATTATGTGGTTGGTTTTGTTCCCTCTTGGAAAAAAAAGACAATCTGATTTGTATGTAACTCTGAATAAATTCCTTGTTAACCTTTACAGCCATCTGGAGGGAGAGTCACTCCTCGTGCAGAGCGCACCGCGGCTGTAGGAGGGAACGATGCTTCTGCCGGCAGATTTTGCAGGAGCTGGTGTGGAGGGAGCTGGAGTCACTGCACCGGGCAGGAGCCAGGACCCCCAGCTCAGCCTGGGCATAGCCAGTAGGTGGAGGGTGTTGGGGTTCAGAGTGTTCTGGGGTTGTCAGGAGGGAGCTGGTGCATTGGTCTGCCCCTTTTGCTCCTGGGCACAGGGCAACGGGAATAGCTTCTCACTGCTTGTCTTAGATAGGAGTCAGGATGGAAAGCCTCATTCTGAGAGCATGCTGGAGGTCTCAATGTACTGGTTGGGTCATACTGCACCAACACCACATTCTCTGTGTGCCCCCCACCCTGCTGAACACCTAAGCTTTGGGGGGTTGAGGGTTTGGGTCAGACTCTGGGTACTCAGAGTCTCTCATGTCACATGGGAAGAGCTGGGTCAGACCTGAAGGTCCATCCAATCCATCCATGGTCCCCAGGAGCATGCTCCAGTTTGCCCAAAACATCTCCCTCAGATTCCTCTACTTTGGAGTGGTCCCCTGGTAAGTCTGCTTTGGACCCGCAGGGCTTTCTTTCACCTCCAGGTGCTCCTTGCAGAGTCTCATCTCTACTGGCACAGTGTCTGGCTCTTACCTGTCATATTTGCTATTCTGTTGAACTTCTGGACTGAGAAGACTGGAAGGTTCATCACCTTGCAGCTGCAACTGCAGCAACCAGCCAGGTAGTGTCTTTCTGAGAGTGCCTGCTACATCCCTCGCTAAGCATGTTTGGTGCCGTCTCCTCGGGTTGGCTCAGCACCCACGTTTTCAGAGGTGACAGCTCTTGAAATCCTTCATGTGGATTCCTCCTGGCTTGACCCAGGCGCAGCATCTTCCCTGGGATGTGGGGTGACCCAGGACTTCCTAACCATGGGGCTACAGCAGAAGTCCCACCGGACCCACAAGACTCAGAGGCTTTCTGGCCACTTCTATAGCTCCTAAAGCTTTCTCAGTTATTCACATCTCACTATGTCAACCAAGAGGAAAAGAGTGCTCCTCCCTGGCATTTAAGGGTTGGTGAGGAGCTGGCAGAGGAGCAGAGGGACCCTATGGAGGAAAATTTCCCATGCCATGGCTATGGAGGATTCCCTGGCACAAGGATTTCCAGCAGCTCCTCTGGGATGTATAGGATATATGGATGGCTGTTGGGTTGCATTCACGTCTGCCCAAAGACCTCAAAGCACTTCCCAAAACTACACAACCACAACAAACCCCTTTAAAGAAGCTGTGGATCACTGGGCACATGGGGCTGTGATCCTTGCTGTGGTGCCCCTTACCATTGGGTAGGCTCCCTTACCCCAGTATAGCACCTCGTGGCTGGCTGCATCCCTGCCTGGTCCCCTGGCATCAAGGAAAGATGAGCAGAGGGAAGAGGGGACACTGGGTATCCATCCTCCTGCTGAAGGCAGCCCCGTGGCAGCCCAGACAATAGGATGAATTAGAGTTCCCGTGGATGTGAAAGCGAAGGGAGAGCACCAGCCAGAGAAACACAATGCAACTTTATTTTCTTTCTCTCTCTGCTCCTTTTAAAATATATAAATATTTTGAAAACTTTCCAAAGGGAGGGAAAAACCAGCAAGTTGCACATCAGTGACTCAATGCAGTGTCACACTGTTCATTAAGAAAGAAGGAAATCAAATCATTACTGGAATTAATAAAGAAGAATCTTTTTGTTGACGAGGAGAGGGGGATGCACTTTAAACGGGCTGGGTGTAACACCACCATGGCTGGTTTCCAGCCCTGCTGAGCTCTGTCTGAAGGTCTTAATTATAAGCAGCTCAAAAAAAGCCAGGGAGAAAAGGAATTTACAACACAAAAGAAATAAATTAGATCTCAGGTGCCTCTATACATATTTAATCGTTGGGATGCTGATGAAGAGGAATCTTTAATATTAGCCACCACGATCCAGCTTTGCTCGTGGAGGGCTCTGGGGCGGGCACCGTGCCCGGTCGCTGGTGGATTTGGCTGGTGGAGATGCTGCTGCTGCGGCGGATGGCTCTCGAGGCATGGCCACCAGCCGGCAGCCAGCAGCCTGAGAGGAGAAAAGCCCGACCTTTGGGTCAGGGAACTTGGCTGGAACAGCAGTTGGACTGGGCGCCTCCTTGGAGCGCTCTCCAAGCACAATGACTTGGCCTTCAGAGTCGCTGAAGGTCAGCGAGACGCTTGCTAAGTCCAAGAGCATCACACGTGCTTCAGGCAGGGCACCCAAAAACCCTGGCAGAGCCTTCAGCTTCTGTGATGCACAAGGGATGGTTGCAACCCTTTTCCATTTCCAAACCAGTCCCACCAAGTCCTCCCTGAACTCAATTAATTACTGTTGCCATCTTAGCCCTGATAACCACAAGGATTATTCGCCTTTACCCCACGGTGGATTCTGACTCTCCTGAACCTTCTTTTCATTTATTGATCTCCCACAACCTCCTGGGTAACCGTTTCCACTGTATCTTTTTAAGGCTCCGTTCAGATATTATCTCTCCCTGCTTCTGTTTGTGTTTGCATAGCGCATCCTCATTAATTAGGATATCTTGTCGGACAGAGTGTAGTCTTCGGGGAGTTCCTCTAGTGATTTGTTTACAGATGTCAGGTTAGCAATAAATTGGGAGGAATAATTGACCTTTCCTGTAAGACTTTGCTAATCCTGTTTCTTCTTAACTGTTTCCAATTTTTAGTGTACTGCGGTGTTTTTCTTAATCAATTGTTCAGACTGTGAGAACATTAAGGGAGATGCGATCAGGAACACGTCGCGGTGATGCAATTTTAATGATTCATTCCCTGTTCCTCATTAATTCATTTCATTTCGTGGTTCTTCAAGTGCTGACTTTGGAAGTTTTCAAGACTAAATAGTCGGGTTGTTCTAAAAACCTGATTACAGGAGCCTTCTTGGTGTGAGCTGTGTGGCTGCAGCGGGCGGTGAGCAGGATCTGCTGGGTGGGCACAAGGTGGGCACGGAGCAAGGAGCTCACCCCAGCCTCCAGGACCTGACCTTGTGCCGAAACAGCTTCCAGCGAATGCACAAGGAGAACAGTCAGCAGAACATTTCTATTAGAAACTGTTACTTTTAAACAAGTTAATTTCCCCCATGAATCAAGACGCTGTAAAGAGAAATCCCGAGTGGCAGGCTAACTATAATTGCGATACTCTGATTAGAATTGCTCAGACTGAAGGTTTTTTTAACGTATTTAACTAGTTTTTTAACTGAGGAATTCAAAGTTGTGGAAGTTAAAGGACTTGGAAGAGATCCAGCTGTTGTTTTAAAGGAAATTGTTCCGTTGTTAAACTGCATTTCAGAAATTATAAAAATGTCTTAGATTTTGAAAACAAAACCTGGGGATACAGAACACCACATTCCATGCAAAAACAAAACTATTGGGGCTTTCATTTTAAGAGAGCGATAACATCCTTGTTAACCAGCTGCACTAGCATCTAATGCTGCTACTAATATGCAACTGCAAGTCCTTACTCCGGATCCCTGACAATTAGCAAGGCAATGATTCTGCAGGGAAATCCTTTCTCCAACTGATCCCCTAGTTAGAAATTCAGAGATTGATTAAACTTATCAGGTACAGTCAATTCATTGTGAAACCATCTCTCCCACCAGTGGCGGTGACCCCCAGCCGAGTGGTTTCTGTGAGCGGGTGTGATGTGACAGTACCCCTAATCTGCCTTTACATGGGCTCTTATGGCACATTACACGCTGTTAGACCCATCAGTTTATAAATCACACGTTCATTAGGACGAGCTGTTATCTCCTTTCACATGGAAATGTCAGTTTAAGGCAACATTACAAATTACACGCTATCTCAGGGCTGTAATTGTCTTGGGGATGCTCTGCAGTATCAGCTTGGGGTGTCCTCTGCCAGGAGCACTGGAGTGAGGATGGGTGATGAATTTCCCAATCCCACCACTCGAATCGCTGCAGGGACTTTGGGTATCCTGGGTGCAGCTCATCCTGGAGCAGAGACACGTGTGCATCTCAGTCACTCGATCATTTTAACCCAAGCATGCCCTCCCTGAGAAATATTTACATGAGAAGCCAAGGCAGTGGAATAAGATGCAGCATCTGCCATTCACAGGGTGGAAGGGGAGTCCAGACCTTTAGTTTAGAACTAAAAAGTCATATTTATAATTAAAAAAACCAGCCCTCCAGGCAATCTCTCACCTAAGGCACCAAGTCCCCTTGGGTTTTCAAGCAAGCCTTGGGAAGACGAGTTGATGGCCGAGCCTTTGTAGCCAGGAGGTAGTTTTCCTGCTCTCATTCAGGAGTTTTGGGCTTATAGGGCAGTGTTTTTTGAGCACCAGTTCCCAGAGCATTGTGGCATTGCCCAGCCAGGGACCAGGCTGACATGTCCAGTGTGCAAAGCACCTCACTTTGGACTCACTTCCCAGAGTCTTTCCTTAACTGGTCTGCACTGGACAGTGGTACACGTCTGTGTGTGTGTCTGCACGCTCCCAGCCCACAAAAGCCACTTAAAGGCGGCTGAGCACCAGACCACCCCACTGCCTGGGCAGAGACTGCTCACCGTGCCGCATCCTGCAGGCAGAATCCCTCTGGCTGTGGCTTTAATTAGGTTCTTGGGTGGAGACAGATGCTAATCAGCTAATCTTGTTTTGCTGGGTATTTTATTTTATTTTATTCAAAGTTTTGGTGGTATTATTACTAGTACTGGTAGTAGTATAATATTGTGTCGGCTTATTTTCTCTTCTCCTTTCCTCCCCTTTCCCTTGCTTTTCCCTTTTCCCTGTGAGACAGGTGCCTCATCCCAGGTGCCAGGGGCTTTCCCTGCAGCATGCATGCAAAGCTGGGGCTCTGACGGCACCTCCACGATGGCTGTGCCCCATCCCCAAAAGCAGGGCGTCCTCATCGCTCTTCCAAAGGCAAGGCATCCCCAAAGGCAGGGCATCCTCACCACCCTTCCAGTGTGTCCTGCACACCAGCGATGGTCATCTCACTCTGTCCTGGGAAGAACTTCTCCTCTGGGGATATTTCCTGCCTGTTCGGTGCTGCTGTCACTGCATTTGCCATAGCACTCTTACCCCTCTGACCAACCTCACCGCGGGGAGGGACAGACAGAGAGACACATGGCTGCGTACGTACTCAGAGGGACAGATGGCATCAGCATCACGGAGATTTATGCTCCTGAGGTTGAAATAAAAAGGCGCTAAACATGTTTCAAACGAGGCCGCTTCCAGCTGTCGGGATAATGGAGCGTGCTGGGAGGTGGGCTGTGAATGTCTCTGCTGCTCTTCAGCTGCTCACGGCTTCATCATGCTGCAGGAACAAATCCCCCCTCTCTGGAAACAGCCTGGGAAGGATCTTCTGCTCACTCCCCAGTTAGAAAGGGTTCTCACACTCCCATCCAGGTGGGTGAGTTAAATTACCAACTCAAACCAGACCCATCTGGCTGGGTGGGTGTTCTCTTGTTGGGTTTTGGGGTTTATCCCAAACTGATGTGGTTTGGTCATTTTTCTCTTTGTTTTAGACGCAAGGAAATAAGAATTACTAAACCCTGGCAGGAGTGAAGGCCACCACACACTGCCCTGCACTGAGCTGCTGCATCGGCAGTGCCACCTCCCCTGCTTTGGAGGGAGAGAGTAAAAGAAAAGGGTAATGAGACCCCAGCCCCACGGTTCCATCCCTTTCCCTGTGTTAATTCTGACCCTGCCATCACGGTGCCGCACTGAGCCCTCAGGTTCCTACTGGCTTTGCCAAGAGGGGCACAGTGGGAGCCTATCCCCCTTCAATTTTGGGCTCATCCAGGGTTATTTTTATAAGCTTCCCATTCATACCTGTTGTTGGGTTACACTCCCCCCTCTCCCATGGGTCTGTGTGGTCAGTCGTGCCAGGATTATTTAGGTCTGTTTGAACTCATGTCTCTGTGATATGATTTCTTTAATGGAGGGGAAAGTTATGCAATTGCTCAAAGCCCAGTGAAACCTGAGCTAAAAGAAGTCGGTACCGATAGAACCAAAATAAACCCAGACCGACAGGACAGACAGCAGGCGGCTGGGACCGCTGGGACAAGCTGCACCAGTCTTCTCATCCTAGAGGAAGTTGCAGGCAAAGCCACAGTTCCTTAAATAATTTCTGTAAAAATTCTGAAAGCTAAAAGAAGTCTATTTTAAGCTCAAATAAGTCCATTTTAAGCTCAAATAAGTCTATTTTAAGCTCAAATAAGTCTATTTTAAACAAAAATATGTCCAAAATCAGACCAGAGCTGAAAACTCCTGAAGCTGGTGTGACTAATTTCTGAAGGCTTTTGGCAACACCAAACTGCCTGGGGTAGGGGGCTGGTGTTTTTTTGTGTGAGTGAGTGTTTGCCATCACAGACACAGAGGGGTTCAGACCAAACAGGAGAGCTGCTAGCTTGAAATGAGAATGTTCAATGGCAAAAGCCTTTATTGCTGGGTCTGTGTGCATCTTCCCCATGTATGCCCCGATGAGGTTTCCAGTATACCCAGATGTTTTCGCTGCTGGGCAGCTCCTTCATGATCTCATAGGCTTGACTCCTGCAGGATTATTAATATTTTATTGTATTTCCTGTGTGATTTAGTCTGGGTGATCCTGCTCTGGAAAGGGGGGTTGGACTAGATGATCTCCAGAGGTCCCTTCCACCTCCTAACGCTCTGTGGTTCTGTGATTATTCCCATGTGAGGACCACTCCAGGACTGGAGTGGGATGATTTTGGCTGGGCACTGCAGGAGGAGGGCTTGCTCCATCCATCCCCAGCTCCCTGGCAGGACTGGCTGTGCTGTACCATGCTGGAGGGCTGCGATCTCTGCGTAGGTTTAACTGCCTGGCAGACAGAGGACCCGAGTGAAGGTATCTGAGTTCAGAGCTTGTTTTATGAGAATGGCTGTATAATAAGTCTGAGAGTGCTGAGCTCAGCAGCCTTCCCCAAGCAACTGCAACTAATGGCTGCCTCCAGAACTGGTGCAAGTGCAGCACAGTGCAATGTCTGTGTGGCTGTGAAAACAGAACTCTGCAGATGTAACGACTGCAGCGAGCCGGCGGTGGGAGCCGGCTCTTTGCCAAGGACCATTAGCAGACCTGGGAAAAGTGCCTGAAGCTTGGGGGCATGCATGGCCAAATAGAGAGAGAGAGAAGCAGGTAGGACACCCTGGATGATGTTCAACTGGCAAGTCAGACCTGCATCTCCCCAGTTCTTCCTGGTCGCCTTTGCTGGAGAGGATGGTGTGAAACCAGGGCCCTTCCCAGCAGCAGGAATGTAGCCCAGAAACAGCAGCTCCAAGCCACAGCTCCTCCAACCCCCTGTACAACCCTTTTGCATGGTGAAGCTGTGTCCCCCTTTTGAGCAGCTCTGCTGTGCCAAGGATGGACCTGAGGGGACCACAGCATCTGTCCTGCCCATCTCCTACCCATCATGGGCAAAGGTCATGGCTAGGCGCATCATAGCTTGTTTTTTTCTGCTTCCTTAGAGCCCAGAAAAGTGTTGGATCAGCTCAGTAGTGTTTGGGGTGGATCTGGGGAAGGACAGCACTGTCCTCATTAAGTCCATGCTCCACAGTTCCTCCTCCCTGGTCAGCCCCACCTGAGAGAGGATCTGAGCTTGATCTGCTTGTGGGTCTTCTGCTGACTGGAAATAACTCATAGTGGTGGTGGTGGGAAAAGTACTGAACCCCTCCCACCTGAAAATGTCAACAGGCCTTTGGTGGGATGTGTGCTGGGGGCATTAGTACTGTTTAGCATTCATCACTACTGGTGTTTGTAGGGTCACAGGATGGGAATATCATCAGGGACCTTTCTGCTCTAATCCTGTCTCCGCTGCCAATCCTGTGTGTGCTTTGGGCACCTCTCCATCCCTTCTGTTCCTGCAAGCTCACACCTGCCCAGTAACCAACCCCTAACATCTGTGGTTTTGCAGACTACGGGCGTTACAGAAGGTCTCAAACACCATGCTCCAGGGGCCAAGTTAATCTCCTCTTGCCCCCTCCAAGGAAAGTCTTGCATCCCTCAGGCAGGAACAAGCCATGAAAACCAGCTATGCTCCATGCACGAGCGGAGGACATGGCAGGACTCCTCCCTGGCTCAGGTACAGCTTCTTCATGAAGGAAAAGCAGCTAAAACTCACATCATATCTACCAAGATACCACAATACCTATATTCAAGAACTAACAGGCTTCCCCTTTCCTTTTCCAGTCTAAATTTGCTCGTTTACTCAGTTTCTGAGTGCTGACAATCCCTTGTGCCAGTTACTTTTGTTGGAGGAGAACCATCCAGCACCATTAGTCCTCAGCCAGAAGCTCTGACCCAGCAGAAATAAGAGAATCTGTGCTGCTTTGATTCACACTGTGCCTGGCTGGGAGATGCTCCTGCCATCCCTCTGTGTAGCAATTGGATGGTTGGCAGGTGATCATCGTGCCTTTCCCATTTTTAATAAGCACTTGTGAGAGAAACGCTCTGTTCATCTTCCTGAGCTTTCCATGAGGAGACATAAAGCTGCAGAAAGCCTGAGAGCCCCTTCAGCCAAATGCCCCAGCAGTGACTCTGCACAGAGCAGACCTCCTTTGCAGGGGGGTCAGAAGAACCAAACTAAAACGGCACAGGGCTCAGCTCAGTGCAGCATCCAGAAGCAGATGCCAAGGTGGGCTCATCAGCTCTTGCCCTCATAGGTGTTACTGGAGGGATGGTTTGGGTGGTTGTGTCCTAAAAAAACCCAAGACAATACTTTTTTTTTAAAGAATAGTCATCAATAATTGTATTAACAGGAGAAATGCTGATGATTTCCTTTAAGATGGGAAGATCCCCTGGTTATGCTGTTTCAGGGTCATGGCGTCTCGGGTCCTCAGCACTGAGAGTGAGTAGCTGCAGGGCATGTTCATTTTCTGTGGGTGTGATGGGACCACTCCAGGGATGTTTTGATTCAGCTATCAGAGAAGTGCTGTGATTTCAGAAGGTGCTTGATTACACCCACCTCGAAGCCAAGCCTGTTTCCAACTCCTTGTCCTCTCATGCTTTGCTGCCTCTGCAGGGCACTGCTGGCTGATGGATGACCACAATACCGGCTTCATGGCACGAGTTGAACTCTAAGCTATTGTGACACTAAGAAAAGAGAATTTCTTTGCTGAAAGAGTCTTGTGTAACCTTTTAGAGGTGTCCTGGCTTTTGGATCACCTCTGGCCCTCCATTCCCTTGTGTAACGATGCTTGAAAATGCGAAGTCAAAGGCATAACCTCATGTTCTCAGCCTAAGTGGTCTGGCACAGCATCATGGATGGGGCAGAGGTGCGCTGGAGCAATGCTGGGGAATAGGAATGTCAGGAGCAGTGCCCTCACAGAAGCAAAGCTGAACTCTGGAGTCATTTAGAGACAGCTTTTCTCCATGCCCTCTGCACGGTACTACCTTCTCATCCTGCTTACCCAGCAGCAAAGGTGAAAAGCAGGGCACAAATCCCTCTTTATTACCCTGCCTCATCTCATGCACTGCACAGAGCACTGGTGGGAGTGGGAAATGGATCTTGTGTCTCTGAAATACAGCTGGTCTTGAGATTGCTGGGAGTGTTGCTGTGCATGGCTTGCTTTCCTCACCCCTTCTCCCAGCTTTTGTTTCTCCCTTAAGATTCACCCCAACTCTACAGGGAAGTGGGAAGCAGTTTGTGATTCTGAAAAGCGTGATCTGGAGAGGGAAATCCTCCTGCCTGTGCCCTGCCCCTTTCCTTCTCCTGCCAAGCTTGCCTCCGAGCTGCTGAGGACCTGGCCACAAGTGCCTCCAAACCAACCTGGGAAACCACTGAAAACCAGCATCACATCCACGCACATGTCTGCACACCACTGAGCAACCAGGGGGCATTCAGGCTCCAGCCTGGTTTTATTTGCATATACATGGGGACAGTGGTGGCCACGCTGCTTGAGGTGCTTCACAGCTTTTCCTGGGAGAGCGTGGAAAAGCACTTGAAGGAGAAGAGATGTGACACGGTGACTGAAAGAGGGGCATGTGGTCGAGGAAACAACCAGCGACAAATAATTTGGGGCTCCCGCCCCTTTCGCCACAGTTCCCTTGGGAAGAGAGGACATCTTTCTCCAGCAGAAATGGACAGGATGATGGATGAGCACCAGTGTCTTCAGAAATCCTTGGGCAGGAGCAATGACACATAAAGCTGGTGGACCAGAGGGCATCTCTGCAGTGGAGTGTTGCTCTGAGAGCTGAGCAGGCTACAGCGATGCTCGTGCTGACCAAAATTAGCTTGCAGGGAAGCAACAGCAGCAAAGATGTGGCCACATGGACTTTGCAGTGCTCTGGCAAGGACAGCACGTCTCCAGGGTACTCAGAAGAGTTTCCATCTGATGTGATAATGCTCAGTGAAGCCTCTGTGCTCCTCTTCACTGCTGGTGGTATTCTGCTAGCATAGCTCAGCAAGCACAGGGAGCTAGCATGCCTTGTCATCAGATCTGTACTTGCCAGGTTGGTACGGCCAAGTACCTGATGTCACAGTTAAACAGGCATGAAGCATGAGTGGAGAGTGGTGGCAAGCAGCACTTCAAAGGTTAGGAGGCCAATTTTGTTTGTCTGTGAAGTATTTGCATCCATTTGCTGGAAGGCGATAATCCTGCATCTGCAGGAGCAACAGGTGCAAACAGGGACCCCAAACCAGTTTGGTGTTTTCATTGTGCACATCACAAGTGACATAGAAAATGCAGGAGGAGACAAAACACCGGGCAGCCCCTGAGGTTTTGGGGCAAATGTATTTGGAGGAGCCTGGTGGAGCTGCAATGCCATGCACTGCTGGCGTGTATCCCTCTGGGCATGCTCTAAAATCCTGGCCTTAAAACTCAGCTCCAACAGAGTGCTGCTGTTAGTGCTTTTAGTGACAGCAATAAGGGGTTTTTTATTGTTGTTTCATATAGGAATTTCACAGCGTGTCCCTATTGTTCTTCTGAGGTCACTCCTCAAATCCAGCCGCTACAGCTGCAGTTACGGAAGAGGCCGATGTGGAGCGTGTCCTGCACAGCGTTGGGATGGGCTGTAGCCGTCTATAAGCTGCCGGAGCCGACAAGGATGCTTGTGTTCCCTTTACATAGGAGTGCCTGTGGCTGCTTCCAGAAGAGGACTGAGCTCTTGGGAAAGAGCTATGAGGCTTCCTGTGGCGATTTCTCTAGCAGAGAGCCAGAAGCGTAGAGATGCGTGGCAATACCTGTGCTCCCAGTTGGCTCCCAGTGCCCCGGGGACCTGACGGTGGTTCTGCAGCTTTCATCTCAAACTGGTGTCCAGCAGCTCGGCCCCTTCATCACTGGAGGGGCCCGACCACTGCATGAGCTGCTGTTTTAACATTCCTGAACATAAATCCTCCCTCTAATACACCGACAATTGATGTGCACGCTGTTCCTCTCGTAGATCTGCAACGACGCCCATCTGCCAGGGTGGCACAGTGCCCGCGAGGGTGTAACGCCAGGAGCACGGCTGAGGTGCCAGCTCAACAAGCGCGGAGGGGAACAGCCAACAGATCCTCCTGTTTGCAAACAGTGCCAACGCTGGGCAACTCGCTTCACTGCAGAGCGTGCATCTGGAGCGGCTCACGGGCACGGCACCCCTGGCACGCTCCTCGGCACGGCCGCGCTCCTGTCCGGCTGCCTCCCCGCCTGCATTCCTGCGCGTGGGCGGCGAGCTGGGAAGGGAAAAATATGTTGTCCGCTTTTCAGACCAAGGGCAAATGATAACTCATGGGAGCAGAGCTTCTCGGGCGGTTATTGCCAAGAGCTGGCTCATCAGATGTTCCTGGTGCTTTTCCTCCCTTGTTTCCAGCTGCTAAGTCTAGTATTTGCTTCCATCGTGAGTTTTCCGTGCCTGGGTGATGGGAAGGGGGGGTCCCTGCAGTCACAGAAGGTGGGTTCGCTGCCCCTCACACAGGCTTTGCGTGGTCTTCACCAGGAAGCAAGTATGGAAACCGCTGCCTTTAAGATATAATCCTTGATGGGAGAGTTGTGCGTGTCCTTGTGCTGAGAGCAGCCACCTGCCCATGGCTAGGCCAGTTTCGAGATCAGAAGGGGTGGCAGGGGTGGCTGATGCTATTTTGGGGGATACTTGGGTTTCCTGGTGGGCAGATACCCTCTGCCAGGCCTTTTAAGTTTCAGATAATCAGAAGGGAGCATCTTGCTGATGGCGCTGGTCCATCGCCTGGTGCTTCTCACTGGCAACTGGTGATGGCAGGGGTCAGTGTGAGGATGTATTTGATATTAAGTCCCAAAGCATTATTTCCTGCATTTCTGATCAAGACTGTTCAGGAAGTGGTGACATTAGGCAGACGCAATGCTGCTCAGATCGCAGCTGGATTCAGGGAAATACCTGTCATCAGGAAATCTGCTTTGTAAGGGCACCAGTTAGCTTGGTCTTGTAGCTGGAAGGCATGAAGGATGAGTAGGAAAGCAACTGTGACTAATGGAGGCTTGTCTCAAATGAATGTAGTCACAGGAGTTAATGGAAAGAGGAAAAGAGCTGGCTCTGGAACTCTCCGTGCGGAGAAGCGAAGTGTAACTATGCTGAAAAGGGAGCTAGCATTTTCAGGTGCCTTTCCAGCAATTCCTTTGGTATTTTCAGGTCTCTCTGAGCTCCCAGACCAGCTCAGGAAAATGGATTGTTTTCATATTTCCTGGAAAGACACAACACTGCTAAAAACAATCCTGTTCTCACTGCGTTCCTGCTCCTCCTCACAGAAGCAGCAAGTGCAGGGGAAGGATGAGCTGAACTCCTGTTCTGCTGGGTGCTTATCCCAAATGAACCCTTCTGTCACCCTAAGCGGGGCTCTTGCACCTCCCCGAGGCACCCAGCTGCCCCTCATGCAATAATCAGCCCAGCTGCCAACTCGAGCTCCCCTCGTTTCTTGCAGGTGGGAGCATTAATTCCCAGCAGCCTCACTTCACTGCAGGAGGAAAGGTAGCAGGGAAGGTTCCTCCTCTCTGAAAGCAAACACACTGGCACCACAGCACTGGGAAAGACTCTTGGATTACATGAAAAGTTAGAGCTGGATTCATTCTTCCTGGCTTGTCAGAATAGATGACTACATGTTGCACAGTGGATTTGAGGTCCTGTGAAGAAGAGCTCCTTTCCTACTTGCTGGGTGGTAAATTGGAGGGATTACTTTTCCTCCATCCCTGGATTGATCGGCATGTAATTGAGGCTCTGTCCTTGGAGGGTCACTTGGAGTGTGGACAGCTCAGAGCCTGGGAGTCTCCCCACTGCCTCCCGTCTCCTCTACACCCAGGCCATGTGTTCTCAGGTCATACTGGTCGTGTATTTAACATCTGTTTCCAGCATTGAAATAGAAGATGCCTCACATGATGTATTCATGCAAAATACACCCTCCAGATCCTGAATCCAAACTTCCCAACTGGAGCTTTGCAGCAACCCTCCTGTGCCAACATACAGCTTGGGAGTCTGTGCTTGCCCAAGCTGGAGGCAAAGCAAGGTTTTCTCTGGTCTGGAGGGAGAGAAGCACTCAACCCTCTCAGCACCTGGGGTGGGCTACGCACCCCATGAGCCTGAAACACCAGGGCCGCTGCCAGCCGGGGAACCGCGGTACAGACGGAGCTCTTGGCACAGCCAAACCCTCAAGTCTGGGCAAGCATGAAAGAAGCTTTTTTGAATTTGGCTCCTTGATTCCAGTTACATAAAGCTTCAGGAGAGCTGGCCTGTACCCCACTGGTTTCAGCTGGCATCTACCCTGACAGACAGGAGCAAAGCTGCCTGCTCCCCTCAGAAGGCAAACCCTGCGTACAGCGCGTGCTTCAAGTGTCTGCAGGGAGACAGATCAATGAAAGAAACAATGGGCTGCTGGGGGGGACAGGTGGTGAAGGCTGGAGGAGAACACAGGTAGGAGCTGGAAGGGCTTTTAGGGGCGGGGGGTGCTCGAGAAGGGTGGAAAGGAGTGGGCTGGGGGTGTGGGCTAGTGAGGAGGTGTGGGATGATGCTGTGCTCCAGGGTTGCTGGCGTTGTGACCATTTCCCTGCTCTTACCATAGAATGGTTGGGGTTGGAAAGGACCCCAAGAATCATACAGTTCCAACCCCGCTGCCATGGGTAGAGCCACCAACCTCCAGGCCTGGATCTACACAAGATTGCCCAGGGCCCTGTCCAACCTGGCCTTGAACACCCCCAGGGATGGGGCACCCACCCCCTCTCTGGCAGCCCTGGCAGCATCACCTCCCTGTTCAGAGGAGTTCAGAGCTGGGAGCGAAGCCCAGGATTTCTTTAGCCTTAAACACGCTGGTATTTGAGACCCTAAGTTTTTGGATGGTCCTTATTGAACACGTGGGGTCGGACGCTGCCATCAGACACATGGGCTGGCCGTGCTCTGCTTCTTGCCTGCCCTCTCCTTATTCACACCACTGTGGGGGCGAGGTACCCCCGAGCTGTGTTGGTGTACATGGCTCTGCGGAGATGCAAAGCAACCAGCGGTCCATGGGCCCTCTCCATGTTCATCCCTGTGCCAGCCTGGGGTTGGGGGGGGTGCAGCACCGGGGGGTTGGTGCTGCGGTTCGGGCAGCGATGGTGCAGCACAGGGGATGAGTTTGAGGAGCTGGCTGTCACGTGGAGCTGGCGGCTCTGCGGAGCAGCGCTGGTGACCAGCTGCAGCCTGCCCAGCAGCACGGCCAGCAGGTTTGTAATGACCAGGAATAAACATTCCAGTAAAATGCCGGGATGAGCCTTAAGGACACTTTAGCCCTGTCCCCTCAGGACACACTGAGCAGACTGTTTGCTCAGGCAGCGGTCGATGCTGTGTTGGCCTGGCTAAACAAGGGGCTGAGCCAGCCCGGACACAAAACCATCCTTCACAAAACCATCCTTCCATCTCTTTCTTGAAAGATGGGCCTGGGTGAACCTAACAAGATTCAACACTGCCAAGTGTAAGGTGTTGCGCTCGGGCTGGAGGAATCCCAGACATGCATACAGCCTGGGAGAAGAGCTCCAGACTGCTCTCACTGCCGGCCTGGAGCTTGAAAGACACTGATATTCTGCAGCCACATAAATTATTGCTGTGATTTCCTGAATTCAGAACCCTCACAGAGTTTTTCTGACTGCAGATGACACCGATCCTAAGGATTGTGTTTTGTCAGTACCTGTGCAGACCGTCGGGGAAGCTTACAGCATCTAAACCTCCTGGCTGCCCAGGAGAACGTTCCCTGCAGCTTCGGGATCCGGCGTGCAGGAGTACAGTAAATATTTAAAGCCATCAGGCTGAGGTTTCCAAAGGACTCTGAGGAGACTGATTTCCCCAAACCCCTGTGACTGCAAATGGCAATTCTGTGCCAGCTTCCCTTCAGCCAGCATTTCCCAGAGAGTCTAAATGTAGATCTCAGATGTACTTGACGAAGTCGGGACTCGCAGCTCCCCGTTACCCACCGTGCCAAGATCCCTGTCCTTCTCAGCAGCAGCTGAGGTACCCGTGCTGCTAGCATGGGCATGCAGTTCTGCCCAGACGTGCCGTGCTGCAGTTTTCCCTGCAATTCGGGGTGTCTGATGGTGGTGGGTTCCCTTCTGGCTCCCCATGCGCATTCTCCATTTACTTTTGACTGAATCTGGCCCCTCCAGCTCAGAAGTGCCATGATCCTGTGGAGGAGGAGGAGGCTCCAGCTCCCTTTGACAGGCTGGGAGGCGGTTGGACTGGATGATCTTGGAGGTCTTTTCCAACCTTAAGGATTCGGTGATTCCCCGACATGAGTACTGCCAGTAGCTCGCTCCCGCCCCGGTTTGTCATGTTCTGCCCAGACAGTCTGTAACCCTGACAGTTTTTTCAGGGCTAGATGTTCACACCAGGAAGGTGGAGCCTGATGCCAAGGAGCTCAGCAGGCGCCCGAACTGCGTGCACCAGGAGGACGGGCACCCATCCCAGTCACCCATCCTCATCTCACCGTGCCTGGTACCTACCCAGGTCCCACCAGATGATCACAGCAAGTGAACCACCACACAGCCCTGGAAGGGATGGGTGTCCCTGTGTGAGGCGTGGGGGGGGCACCAGTGACCTCTCCCTGCGTGGGGCACCCCCCCAGCGCTGCTGTGAGGCGAGGAGGTATTGCACAGGAATTTGGCACTCTCCTTGTGATGTCAGCACCCGGTCCTGTCTCATGGCTGTGAACATCGCTAACAGGCATCGTCATTGCCCTCCTTGGACGCTGGAGAGGTGCTGCTCTCAGCGGTGGCAGCCAGGAAATGGGGGCAGAGAGAAGGTGCTGATTCACTGGGGACTGGTGCAAGGCTACGAGCAGCTGTCCCGCTCTAGGCTGGGACACCATCCCCACAGCCACTCGCATTACACACGGGGGAGCGTTTCCCCAGCCCAGAACCACTGCAACAGGCTGTGCCTGTGCCTGCCCGAGGCCAAGCGTGAGCTCTTTGCTGCGGAAGGCAAGGGCAGAGAGCACCGTCCCCGAACTGTGCCAGGGACATCAGAACGGTGCTGGCTCCAGAGGACAATCAGCAGGATGAAAAGAAGAAATGAAACGATGTCGATGCAGATTGGGGCTGAAATGATGTGAGTGAAATCCCCAACGATGAGATGCCAGGAAAAATAAACCCCAACGGAACATCAGGAAACCAAATCGCAACAAAGAGCGTAAGGGGGGTGGGGTGAAAGAAGGAAAGGGCTAATCATGTGGGACAGGCTGAGGGAAACGCAGGCGGTCGGCAGAGGCCAGTGGCATCAAACCGGGTGGTACGAGTCCCAGCGCCAGCCCGTCACCAGGAGAAAGCCCTGAGGAGATGATGAGTGATGCCGCACAGAGCAGAGCTGGGGCTGTGGGAGCACGGCAGGATGGGGGCGACTTGTGAACCAAACAGCAATTCCAGGGCAGGAATAAACTCCTTGGTAGAAGAAGAAGGTAAACTGCGATGCAGAGTGACGTCACGCCGAGCACAAAGAGCCAGGGCTGCTGGAAAGGCAGCTGTTTGAGGCACTTGGTGACACGGAGAGTGGAGCTGGGATGAGCGCTGGGGACGGGGCCTGGCTCCAGGCATGTTGGGGAGTTGTGAATCCCGGGACAGGGCTTGGGAGGTGCCTTTGCTACCAAACCCTGGTTGCACACTTGCTGCCACCGCCTGAGGGAGCTCAGCCACCCCATTCTGCAGATGGGGAAACTGAGGCACAGGTAGGGCAGGCAGCATGACTTTGATGTTCTGCCAACCCTGCTGTCGTGTTGGGGCCAGGATGGGAGTGGAAGCCCTGACATTGACAGGTTCACAGAATCCCAGAATCTTAGGGGTCGGAAGGGACCTCCAGAGCTCATTGGGTCCAACCCCCTGCCAAAGCAGGGTCCCTAGGACAGGTCGCACAGGTCGGTGTCCAGATGGGGCTGGAATATCTCCAGAGAAGGAGACTCCACAGCCCCCTGGGCAGCCTGTGATGGGACATCACTGTCCCATCCCTGCCACCCTGCTCCCTCGGCTCTCCCCTAAACCCCTGCTTGCTTTTTACTCCAGCTGCCAAGCGAATCACATGGCAAGCCTTGGGAAGCCACAGGTAAGTGCCTGGCCTAAGGTCAGGCAGCGCTGGGGAGGTGGGAGAGGCAGCGTGGATGCCAGAGCCGGCCCCATCCACTCCTTCCCGCAGTGCTGTGCTGTGCAGGCAGCCCTCCCCAGCGCAGAGCCCTCGGTGTTAAATTCATGCTGCATGCCATACAATAAATGGAGCTGCAGAGACAATAGCAAACCCGGTACATTTAGTACATAAATAACTTTACAATATCAGTGTTGTGGAGGGGGAATCGCTGTCGTTTCGCTGCAGTACTTTTCCATCCGCGCCGCACGCCGCACGCCCCGTGTTTCGTGGCTGGGCAGGGAGGGATACACAGGTAGGAGCATTGCCAGGCTCACCTAACGTCTGTGGGCAGCCAGGAAGATACAGCTTCATCTTCTGATGACTTCATCTGACCTGTTGTGTTCGGGTTTGCGCCAGGTTAATTTTGCCTATTGCCCTGGAATGACATGGGGAGAAGCCCTCACCCTGCCAGTGAGAGGGGTTTGGGGCTTTAGCGAGGCCCTGACTTCCAACAGCAAATATTCTAGTTTTCCTTTTAATTTCATTGGGAAACCTTTGCTCTGGAAGATCTGAGTGACAGCGTGAAAGCTGAGAAGCTGCCTGAGAGGGAGCTGAACCCAACGGACAAAGCCCAAGGGAAGCCTCTCCTCCCCTCCGTCTTCTTCCTGTGCTCTCACCAGCCTGCTCCTGGGGGCTTGGAGTCAAGGATACCCCAAAACCCCCCTGTCCTCATCCCATCCCCTGCTCCCGACCTACTCACAGTGGGGGCAGGCTCAAAATAGTGATCCCAAAGCCATTAGTCATGTGGGGGACGTCACCCTGCAGCCGGATTCATCCCTCCTCTGCGAATAACTCCTTCCTGCAGCCTCGGCTGGAGGATTATTTATATCTGGCATAAATTGTCCCCAGCAGGAGAGTGACAGGAGGCCACGATGCTCTGGAGAACACCTCGGCATGGGGGACCTCACCTTCCGTGGGGAGATGTGATGGGGTGGCTCTGGGCTGGAAACCCCCTGGGACAACCCTTGGGTCAGGGTCTCGGGCACCGGTGCTGAGGCCACCTGGGATTGATGCTCTGAAGGAAAAGCTTCTCATGCTGACAGGCTTCCCCAAGCCCCAAACCCTGGCTCAGGGTGGGTTTGGGGGAGGGCAGTGCTCAGCTCTGCCTGGGCTCAGGGGTGTATTAGTATGCTGAAGGATCCCTCCCAGGCCAGCGCTGCTGGGTCCCCCCCACTGCGTGCTGTTCAGGGGCTGCTGCTTGGGTCTCTGCTGCAGTTTGGAGTCAGTGTCACTTCTCAGAGCTGGGAGTTGCAGCCCCATGGGTCCCTTAGCACCCAAATGTGTTGCTCTTTGGGCCCCACAGGAGCTGGGGCTGTTATGCCAGCTGGGGAGGGGTCCAGTGGGGCCACATTTAACAGCTAGAAATTACCTCCTTCCCTGTAAACGTTGTGCACTGCAGCTTTTACACAGTAGTGCTGTCCACAAATTAAAAAAAATACTGAAGTGTGAGAAAAGAGATAAATATTTAACGGGTAAGGAGCCCATTTAGCCTCTCACAAACATCTATATCCTGGAGCAGTTTCTCAGCGAGCAATTTGCGTTTCATTACGAGCAGAGTGGACATGTGCTAGCAAAATCCATCCTTTGTTTATACCTCCAGTGACCGAGGCACTAAGCAGCCTCCCTATCTTTTTACAGCAGCCTCCCAGCAAATCAGCCCGCTCCATGGCCCATTAAAGCCTTTAATCAGCCACCTCGGTGCCTCTCAGCAGCCGAAACGCAAACAAACCCCACCATGGCAGGGTTAGGAGGACCCAGTGCTGGGCCTGTGCAAGAGAATCCTGCTTCTGGTGGGGCTTTGGTGTGATGGGGGTCCCAGCAGGGTCTTGGTGCCCCCAGGTGCTGCCTCGTCTCTGTGTGTGGGGATGAAGATACGCCCCAAGCGCTCAGCCAGCAAGGCTGGAGGGCACGTCCTCTGCAGAGCTGCGCTGGGACCAGGTAGAGAGAGGGCTATGGACACACTTCTTCCTCATGAGGAGCAAACCTCATGGTACTGGGCTTGGGCATGTCCCAATCTATGGCAACGGGAAATGGCAGAGGGCGGGGGGGAGTGGGCAGCTTCATGGGCTGTATCCCATGCGGGGTGGATCTGCCCTTCTCCTGGCTTCCTGGCTCCATGATGGAGAGGGTCAGACTGGCAGGGATGGGACCCAGCCCAAATCCTGCCCAAGCCTCAGCAAGTACGGAGGAAGCGGGGGCATGACCCTGCTTATCTTCTGCATGAGGACCAGAGAGGAGGGAGCAGCGGCTTGGCCAGTCACCAACCCAGCTGTGGCTGGACCTGTCCCTGGCCAACCACCCACACCCCAGCAGTGCAGCTGGTGAGCAGGTAAAAGCTCACACCAATGCTTTACGCCGTGCTTTGTCCTGGAGCCTGGACCCTCTGCCCCAAACCAGTGGTCTGGTTGGAACCTGTGGTACAAGGACTGACAGAGTGCTGATGGCACAGACCCCACCCACGTGCAGCTACGGAGCTGAGGAGGGGATGTCTGGCTTTAACCAGCCCTCCACACCAAAGGATTAACAGCAGCAATCTTGTTTCCAGCCAACCTCCAGATGATACAACATAATAAGACATATAACAGCCTCTTGGAAAAAAGGAAGTTATAGTTCCCACAGCAACCGTAACTCAGCCGTATCACACATATATATATATATTAAGGCATAAATTTAACAACATATATTTTAATGCAAAATACCAGCAATGCATGTGGGGACAAATAACAGTGGTTGAGGGATCCATAATGTTTGGCTCTTCCCGCTGCTGGAATCTCACGGTGAGGAAGATGGAGCTGGCCAGGTTGCAGAACCTCTTCCTCCCGCTCCCGTGTTTCAGCACGGGGCAGGGATGGGCGTGTGGCCCTGCCTGTGTGCACAGACACCCCTGCGTGTGGGTGGTCACCCACATGTGCAGACATGGTGCGATGTAGGGGAAGTTATAGACTGAGATAGCCCCTCTCATGGGGCACCCACAAACGCGCTCGGATGCGGCAGGGATTTCTCCTATTGCCCATCAGGCTGAATGCAGAATGAGATCCTTTCAGCAGATTGCTGGGGTATTTTTTCCCAACTATCTGGCAGAATGGCACAACAGGGATATCATTCTCTATTACATTTTATGAAATGGCTCAAACCCATGTCGTTTTAGCTCATTTTGCCAGCCATCTCCTGGACGCCGGCAGCAAAGCATGCGCGGTGCTGTCCCCGCTAACGCCACGCCGTTTGCTCCTGACGACTTGCAGGGGATAATTGCAGCTGCAGTAACAGAAAACACTGCGCAGGGAAGAGCTGAGCTGGTCACTGCCCCTCATGGGGGTCCCCTGCAAACGGGGGTCCCTTGGTCTGGTGCCTGGCAGATGGAATGGTGCGGCCGAGCGGAACGTATCCTGCCCAGTCCATCACTCCCAGCCACCCCAAAGCCATCCTGGAGGAAGCAATCCCAGCTGGGGATGGAGGCTCTGAGCATCATTGCCCTGATGCAGCACAGTTGTGCCCAGGCCTCCTGCTGCTGGGAGAAGGGGGTGCTAAGGACAGGTGGGTGCTAAGGGGGTGGGATCAGCTTCACTTAGTTTGGGAGATGCATTTAAGCTGAGCTTCTGGCCTGGGCTGGCCTTGCTCTGCTTCACCAGCACTGCTTTCTGGGCATGGTCCCCTGGCTTGGCTTCTCTCTTGCTGGTGTCGCTGGGCTGTGGCTGGTGCTGTTGGTGGGCTGGCTCTGCTCACCTCCTTACAGGTACTGTGACTCTTCACCACTCTGGGGGTGCTGCTGCTTGGGTGGGGTGTCCCTGAACCAGGGAGATGCCTGCTTCCTCTGTGCCTCTGGTTTAAGCACCTATGCTTGCGCTGAGATTAATTTGCTTAATTGCATTGTTCCCTAGATTGCTGCTGTAGACTCAGATGCTCTGTGTCCCTGCTCCTGGGATCAGCACGGAGGCAGAGCTGGGACCCATACCAGTCTGCCCCTTGCACTGCCTGGGTGCTCAGAGAGGAATATCTCTGTGTGTGCTGTTTACAGAGCCCGCTGAGCTAATCTTGCTATCTAGCAGGGCTTTGGCATGTCCTTTCAGCGGGGATTTGTGGAGTTTGCTACAGTTATTTCCTAAGAATGCATTACCCAGGGTTTCAGATGAATAATGTAGGTCCTTGTTCAGCAAGTTACTTACAAATGTCGAGCCTTAAACCGCCGGAGTCAATGGATCTACTTGTGTACTTAAAGTTAGGCACAGGCTTAAGTGCGCCCGTAAATCAGGGCCTTATAGCCTAATCTGGCACCCCTAATAAGGGCTGCTGGTATAAATAGCAAAGCATATTGACCCAAGGGTACGTTTGCCTGGGTCAGTGCTGCATCCTACATGACAAACAGAAATGAAACCGAAATGTCCATTTGGCTCAGCTCCAGGTATCCCTGGCAGGTACGTGGCACCACCTCCCCTTCCAAAACTCAGATGTTTGGATGCTCCTGGTCATGGGTCTGTGCTCTGCACTCCTGAGGGGGGGGTTAACTTCAAGCCCACGCTGTAAGGCGGTAATGGGGAGATGCATGGAGTGGCCTGCCATGAGAAATGAGTTGACCTATGGGTTTGCTGTGGTCAGGAAGGGTATGGGAATGGGAACACTTGAGCTGGTGCTGCCCAGGGCTGGCTGCCTCTGAGAGGTCCTGTGTGCTGCTGTTCCTCTGCTGTGGGACAGGAAGGGGCTCTCCAGGACGGGTTTGGTGCTGCAGAGCCCTTCGGCAACGCTTAAAGGAGTAAAATCCCAGCTCTGCTCCTGGCAAAACCCCAAGGTGAGGGAGGAGGATGCCCCAGCAGGTGGGTGCCCTGACTGCTGCTGGCGCTGGGGCAGCAGATTGCTGGGCTCACTCTGACGTGTGCGGAGCATCCAGACTGCCTGGGCAGCTTCACCCAGAAGGCTGAGCTGGATAAATGGGAAGTGTGTTGGATCTCCCTTGGATGTCCCTGCCTCCGTGCCCTCGGCAGAGCTGGGGCTGGATGGGAACTGCTCCAGTCTGGTCAGAAGTGATTTTTAAAATTATTTTATTTTACTTTTTGGCTCGTGTGTGCACAGCACGTGTGCTGCTGGTGGGGTGGCACGGGCAGAGGGACCCTCTGGAGCAGGAGGGACCTGTCTTAGAGCACAGCCCACGGGTACAGAGCAGAGGCGGTGTTTCAGCAGAGATCTAACTAGTGGTTCTAATTAGCTCTGATTTCCTCATCACCTGCAGGTCTCTGCTCCTGCTCAGGCTCTGGTGCAGAGCTAAAGCATGAAGGGGTACACACGGGTGGGGAATTCCCACAGTAACAGCACCCTTGGACACCACAGCCCCCTCACCTCTCTGTTTCCGTGTCCCCAGCTCGCCCAGCCGCAGGGACGCCGGCGGGCGCAGGGGAGCTGGCAGCGAGGGAGCACAGCGCTAATTAAACTCTTCTCTAACCTCCGCTGTGCCTTGGCTGGCGGGGAGCTACTCCCAGGGGAATAGAGAGTCACGGGGGAGTAGAAAAATGAGGGCACGGGGTAGAGGGGCAATAAGGCATAAAATCACAGCTGGGCAGAAAGAGGAAGGAAAAAGCTGCAAGCTGTGAGCTTGGCTCTGTGGTTTTTTCTTCCCTGAGCAGCCCTGGGAAGTGATGCTCCTGGGTCCCAGCAGCCTGTCCTGCCTGGCATGGCTTGTCCTGTACAAAGAGCAAGGACTGAAGTGATGTCTTTATCTCAGACCAGGCAACCAGGCTGGGGAAGGGGCTGGAGGGCAGCAAACCTTCCGAGGAGTGCCTGAGGGAGCTGGGGGTGTTCAGCCTGGAGAAGAGGAGGCTGAGGGGAGACCTTATCCCCCCCTACGGTGACCTGACAGGAGGGTGCAGAGAGGTGGGCAATGGTCTCTTCAGCCAAGTGATAGGTGATGGGACAAGGGGAAATAGCCTCAAGCTGTGCCAGGGCAGGGTCAGCTCAGATGTGAGGGAAAAGTTCTTCCCCGAAAGGGTTATGGGGCACTGGAACAGGCTGCCCAGGGAGGGACTGAGTCACCACCCCTGGGTGTGTTTAACAGATGGGTAGATGAGGTGCTCAGGGATATGGGTTACACAGGACAGGAACAATTGGCCTCAATGATCTTAAAGGTCTTTGCCCACCTGGGGATTCTGTGACCTGTTGGGAAGTGGCTGGGACGAGCAGTGTGGTGGTTGGGATGTCCTTTGGACAAAGTAGAGCAGAAGAAAGCAAAACCAAGTTTAAAGCATATAAACCCACAGTTATCCTGGTGAGGAGGGAGAGTCTGTGCCCCCTTGGAGAGGTGGGTGGGATCTGGCCACAGGACTTGGGAGCCTGTGGGCACAAGTCTTCATCTCTGCCGTGTCCCCTTCCCTGCTCTCTGGAGAGGCTCGTGCTTCCTGTGATTGCCTGGACAAATTCTTGTGAGCCAGCCAGCATCTTTCCTCTTGTCTCTTGCAATTACTGTCCCAGTGTTCTCCTTGAGAGAGACCATCTGCTACTCTTCCATCACCAGTCATCTTCCCATCACCCTGGCATAGCCCTTTCCCTGGAGAACGTGGCTAATCGTGCTGATGGTGCATCTCCTGAGGTCCCATGCTGCTCATTAGGCTCAATCAGATCAAAGGCGGCTGCTCCATCAGCCGATGCACCAGCCATGTGCTCGGGGGGCTGTGCTGGCCACCCCCTGGCCTCAGACAGGGCACACAGGCCAAAAATGACAAACTGGAAGGCCAGGCTGGTGCTCCTTGCTGGGGGCAAGGGGAGCTGGTGACACTGGAGACTCTGGCTGTGTCTCTCTGTGCCTCACATGACTGCTAAGCAGACCGAAGCTGCGGGGGCAGGGGAACCCCAGGACTTCTTGGAAGTCAGCTGAGGGTGGGATGTCCCAGGTGGGGCAGGGGGTGGATGAAGATGGGCAGCTTGTGGCTGGGGAGATGCTGCTTGGGGGCACAACAGCTGAAGCAAGAGGCTCTGGGGTCAGAAACAAGCTGCATCTTGAGAGCTTTGGGGCTGGGCTTTGAGTTGTCACACCGCAGTGGTGTGGGCAGGGAGCAGCACAGCACTCAGCTGCACCACAGTGGCTGTGCTATTAGGCTCTTGCTTTTCATCAACAGCAGAGGAGTCTCTGAGGGCCTGTTCCCTGGCTGCAGGATACCAGAGACTTCCCTTGAAGTCGACAGAAGTTACTTGTACCCTTGGGCAGAAGAGCACAGTCCTGCGAAGTTGAGGGAGCTCTGATTTAATGCTGCGTGTCACAGCCTCAATGGAAGCTAGCGCCTGCCTCTTGGTATAATTCCAAACTAAATGTACATTTATGTAAAAAATACAGTAAACCCATCACATTTTATTAGGGGAGGGTGTGCAGTAAATTTTTAGGTCGAAGCTTCCAGCAGCCAAAGATGAAAAGCATCTTCAGGAAACCCACTGCCATGGAGATCAGCTTTCATCCCACCATATCAGGTGGCTCGTTTGTATTTCTAAGGAATCTCCTTAGAGCTTTAACTGATCTGTATAAGGTAGAACATCATCTTTTGGTGGCTCTAGTGCTGGCCCAGCTTTGAGCCACCACAGAGCAGGGGGAGTAGGGGGACAGTCCTGGGGAGGCACTGAGCCTGTTGAAGTTTGCCTTGCCTCACAGCCCCATTCCCAGCCTGTCCTTGGAGTCAGGTGAGAGTCCTTGTTTATTTATGCTGGCAAGCATCCTCCTTAAAGCCCCCATAAAACTGATTTTCTGTCTGTTAATCAAAATTATTGTCTATGAAAATATACTTGTGCCTCCTCCAGGATTTATCCCACAGCTTTAGCTGTGGATTTATATCCCTGTGTCCATGGATGAGTCAGGTGCCTCCTGCAAGTCTCTGTCCAGCTCACCCACAGCTTTGCATTGGTTCCATGTGCTGACAACCCTCTGGGCTGGGAAACCCGGCTCCTGGCTGTTGCTCCTGTGTTCTCCCCCAAGCCCTGCTGCCTTCGCTTCGTTTGCTTCCATCCAACAGCTCACGCTGCTCTCCCCTTGTGAAAGCGTCTGCCTGCCCATCTGCAGGGCTTTGAGATGGGCTTCCCAGGCTCCGAGCAGCCCTTCTGCTCCAGCTCCTGTTCTCTCCTCCCAAATCCCACACTGTGGCTTTGTAAGGTGATGAGATGCCATGAAAGAATGATTCTTTTAAAGACAGACAAACATATGTGATCAGAAATTCCTAAACCAGTCCAAGGCTGGAGGTGAAATCCCCACCTGAAGTCATGGAAGACTCTTCAGTGCCGCTGTTCAGGTTCTCTCAGCTTGAGAACTGGCTTGGGTGGTTCAGCGTTTACAAGCTACGAGGCTCACTGTGCAAAGGAAGAAATAAAATGGTTGAGGTGGCACAGGATGGGTGATTTTTGCAGCTGTTTATCCCTCTAGCAGTGATTCAAGGACATCTTGCACCACCTGGACTCGAGCAGCTTGGCAAGGGCAGGAGCTGAGGGACCTTCTGCAGCAAGAAAATGCACTCAGGGGATGTGTCTGCAGCAGGGACCTGCCTTGGTGCAAGGAAAACCTTGTTAATGAGCCCTAAAACCTCCGGTCCAGCCCAGCCCACGGTGGCTTTTGGCTTGACAGCTGTCAGGCAGGGAGGGACCTGGGGGTGTTGGGTGACTGCTGACTGAACAGGAGCCAGCAGTGTGCCCGGGTGGCCAAGAACTCCAGTGGCATCTTGGCTTGTATCAGACACAGCATGGCCACAGGGCCAGGGCAGGGATTGTGCCCCTGTACTGGGCATTGGTGAGGCCGCACCTTGAGTGCTGTGTCCAGTTCTGGGCTCCTCACCATAAGAAGGACATCGAGGCCCTGCAGCATGTCCAGAGAAGGGCAACCAGGCTGGGGAAGGGGCTGGAGAGCAGCAAACCTTCCAAGGAGCAGCTGAGGGAGCTGGGGATGTTCAGCCTGGAGAAGAGGAGGCTGAGGGGAGACCTTATCACTGCCTACAATGACTTGACAGGAGGGTGCAGAGAGGTGGGGGTTGGTCTCTTCACCCAGGTGATAGGTGACAGGATGAGGGGGATGGGCTCAAGCTGTGCCAGGGCAGGGTCAGAGCAAACATTAGGGAAAAGTTCTTCCCTAAAGGGTTATCAGGCGCTGGAATGAGCTGCCCTGGGAGGGGCTGAGTCACTGCCCCTGGGTGTGTTTAACAGACAGGTAAATGGGGTGCTCAGGGATATGGGTTAGCAGGGAATAGGAACAGTTGGACTCGATGATGGTCTTTTCCCACCTGGGCATTGTGTGGTTCTGTGCAGGCACTGCATCTCCAACAACCCAGGGCCACCTGCAGGAGCCAGCCCTGTGGGGAGCAGGACCTGCAAACCTCTGTGATACCTCTGTTATCCCCCACGTACCTGTTCCCAGTGGCACAGGGCTAATTCCCATGAAATTTTGTAACCAGGTTGGTTGCTTGCACACACACTGTGTTTTTAAAATATGAGTAATGCACAGAAAATAAGACCTGTCCCTGTGTCAGAAGGGCTTGGGAAACTTGTGAAGTGCTCAGTGTTTTCTATGAAGTGTTTCTCACCCTCTTTTTTTTATGAAGGAAAGCTGGCAGGGGAGAGAGGCTTACCTGGTCCTAAATTAGTAGGCAAATTAGAGAGGATGTAGAGCCTGTCCTCTTCCCCCCACTGTGCTGAACCCAGCTCACCCTTATAAAATATTTGGGGGGGGGGGGTTGTGCTGCAGTTCTGCTCCAGGAGGGGAGATTTGGGAGCCAGGTGTGGGGCTGGGCCTGGCAGAGCAGCAAACCCACTGCATTGCTTGGGTCGCGCTCTGCATTTATAACAAGGAACAGCCACGTGTTGCTGTGTCATTAGCTGCCAAAGTGCTGACTGATGGAGCCTGGGGGCATGTACCAAGGGCAGGATCATTTCATACGTGGCCTGGATCCTATATTTTTCCATTGGCTTTTGCTCCCAGGCTCTGTGACCCTTGGCCTGGCTGTGAGCAGCTCGGCTTTGGCAGCCTTTGCCCTCCAAACGTGCTCCCGGGTTTCATGTCGCTAGGTTGCTGGTGCTGCCCGTTGCAGGGCTCTGTTATCCAGCCTTTTTAGCCTCTCATTAAAAAGGGGGAGGAGGCTGGAAAAAGGAACCTCAATTAAGAGAGGTGAAAGTTAAAACATCAAGAAGAGCTTTTAATTGAAGAACAGCCCTGCAGGGAAATGCAAAGGCAAGCCGCTTGTTTGGCAGTTTTACAGATGGTGATAATGTCACACTTTTTGGAGAGAGGGGAGAAGAAAGGAAACGAGGAGCTCGCTGGGGTGGCTGGGAGCTTTGAAGAAGTAGGACGCGCACAAAAGGCAGGAGAGGGAAGGGAGAAAGTGCTGCTGCGTGTTGGCTATGGGCTCCCCATCGCTGCCTGCCTCCTGGGACCCCTGCCTCCATCCCTCCAGCCACACCTTGGGGTGCAGTGGTGTCCCTCAGGGCTGCCCAGCTCAGCCAGCACACAGCAAAGCCCCACTTTCCCCACTGAGCATGTGCGACTCCCCAGGCTATAGAAAACTTTCCCCTAATTAACTCCAAATGTTAAAAAAATTAGTTTCCTACGAATCATGCTGGGGGCCCTGCATGTGGCATTGGCTGCTCTGCTGTGCCTGCCCAGATCCCACCATGGCAGCTGGGAGCCGAGGCAGCAGGACAGGGCTACAGCCCTACAGCTCTGCTCTTCCCCATTTTCACTGCACTCGTGTTCTTCCCCTCTTCCCTCACCCTTATAATTCCAGCTGCTTTGCTTGATCACCCCATCCTGTCCCTCACCCCAAGTGAGAATCCCCCTCCACATCCTTAGAGAAGCCGCCCCCAGAGCTCCTTCCCTGTGCCAGGGGTTGGGAATAACTCCAGTAAGTTGGGATTCTGCCATTGCTGGGTGTTGGTGAGCCTGTGTTTTCACTTGTGAGGTTTCACCACAAAGAATTGCTGGTGGGTGCTCAGTGGTCGATCTCTGATGTCCAGGCTCCCTGGTTATGCGCTGGGAGATGGGGGGACCCTGCCCTTCTCAGGACAGCCCTGCGATGCCTCTTGCCCTGAACTCAGAGCTCGTGGCCTCAGGCTGCTCTCCCAGGAAGCAATCACTGGCTTCTTTTCTTTTTTTAGGCCACAGCCCCCATGGTTAAACTTCTCTGGCTGTGAGCACACTGGCACCACCCCATCCCTGCACCCCCTTGGCCATGCACAAGAGCACAAAGCCAGCATGGGCTTGCTGGTGGAAAGCACCCTGAGGAGTGCAAGTATGGCTCAACCCTGCTTAACCCATTCTGGGAACGTAAATATTCCCAGAGGAGGGAGTTACAGCCCCAAAGGTCCCGTAGCTCTTGACATTCACTTTGGTTTTATCTCTGCTCTGAATCAGTGGGAAGTATCAGCTGCCATTCTTGGTAGAAAGACACTTCTCTGAAGGGCACCTCGAGCAAGGAGGTGGAAACCTTGGAGCTGCTGAAAGGGTGTGCTCCCTTCGGCAACACTGGGGCTCAGGGCTGAGTTTTCATTGCTACCCCGGTGAGGTGGTGTGGAGGCACAGGCATTAATACAACCAGGATGCTTTCACCAGTCTGCTCCTTCACTGAGAGCCACGAGGTCAGTGGAGAAACCTGGAGAGTAACACAGGAATGACAGAAATCTCAGGGCAGGCCAGGAGCCAAAGCCAATGCCTGGTGTGTGGCAAGTCACATTTTAAGTCGTTTCCCTCAAAACCTTTGCTAGGTTTGGTGCTCATTAGGTGAAGGGAGGGGAGCTCCACATATGACCAAAACTAACCAGACTGACTCAGGTCTCAATTTCTGCCTGGCACACCCATCGAGATGCTGAGGAGCAATCTGCAGCTGGGGAGTTGTTAGCAAAACCGATCCAGGGAGTAGTTTGGAACGAGGAGTAAACTTGAGAAACTTCAGCACTTGTTGGCTGATGACAGAGAAAAAGGAGAGAGAGAGAACTGGGTGCCTGAATTATTTGTGATGAGTTAATTACACCGGCGAAGGATGATGGAAGATAGGAACAGCAGTCAAAATTTTCTGCCTTTTTCCACCCACACAATTTTCTCAGATCCACTCAAAATTAATGTGGTGTTCGATATCAGACCCTTTCAAGTGCCAGTGACTCCGAGCCTAAACATTTTCTTGATTTACAACTCTGTCCAGTAGTACTGTGCCTTATTTTTTTGGATGTCTCCAAGATGTAAATCAGCTGGGAAGTGAAAGGTTTTGATAATCCCAGGTCCTGCTTCTGCAGGGGAGGCAACAGCCCTCCCTAGATGACCCTAAACACTTCCAAACGGGACAGAGCTTTCACCTTGTAAAGCCAGCCTAGAAACAACGTGGTCACACAAAACCAGAGAGCAAAATGCAAAGCCTAGGAGGTGGTGGGGAAGGAAGATGAGGCACAAAGACCTCGAGCTGGTTGCTACTTTGTCCATACTCATCCCCTCGGGACTGGCACTGTGGGGATCTCTTCCTGGGTGCTTGCAGGATTTACACAGCTCTCATTTCCCATCCCACCAAAACTGCAGATCTCAGGGGAAAGCTGCTTCCCTGGGAGACTTCCCACTGAACCACACACATCCCAGGGGGCTGCAAAGCACCCAGCCAGCTCTGGTATGTGTAGGCTAAGCTAAATCCTGAAGCACACAGGGTATTCCCTGCTGGGGGAGCATCACCTGCTCTTGTGCACACAGCAGCCACCGTGTGAGCGGAGATGGAAACCCCACTGGGATCAGCACCCCTTAATTAGTGTCAGTGTTGCACAAAATACTGCACATCCAAAGCGACCCCGTGCAGAACTGAGGCACGCTCCCTCACCCTTATTTCTGTAATCACATGTTTGGGGGTTTATTGAGACATCCAGGTTGTGTTTTCTGAGCTTTAGGAGGCTCTTTCTGTTACAAATCCATGGATTTTTATGCATTCAGTAATGGATTTCTGATGGAAGTTTGGAACTGGAAAGAAGCCTCTGGCAGGGACTTTTCAGGGCATCGCTCTTGGCACCTAAAGAAGGAAAAAAATGGAGAGGGAAAAACTTAATGAAAATAGATATTTGTATAAACAATCAATGAAGATCGTGTTTGTGTGTTAAACAACCACCTTGAAATTGGTCTGTCTCAGAGGACTGAGCAATTGCAGACTACCTTAGCATGAATGATTTATGACATTCATGAACTTGGCACCTGCATCAGTTTTCCTAAACCTGGCAGCAAACACCACCTGCATATTAAGTGAAGATTTATGATTTATAAAACTCACCTCATTATGCAGAGGAACATGAATTGTCTTATGTGTGCAGTCTATAACTCTCGGGACAGATGAAAAGGCAGCTATGACACACAATTTATGTGTTCTTGCTGCTGAAGTTGGTGAGGGAAAAACAGGCAGAATAACTAGGTCTTTTGAGTCGAGTGTCTTCAAAGCTGTCCACGTCCCTCTCCCTCCCTCAGAATGATGCTGTGGCTAAAATTGCCTGCTCTCTTGGAGGGGAGAAAATAAAAAAAGCCTTGCAAAGATTAATGGTGGAGGTCATTTGAATTGATGTGCTAAATGATGCCCTCCCTCCAAAACCCACGGGGATAGGAAGCATCTGAGATGGCTCCCTGGAAATAACACACTGGTTCTTGAGCTTATTGCTATATTTTTCCACACTCTGTCCTTTTTTGATCCTTCCTACCCAGTGATGCAAGTTCCTGGCTTCAAGGTGTAAAGAATTTTGGTCTCAAAAGAGATCAAAATGTGGCGTGCGGGTAGGTGTGGAGCTCACCTTGCTGAGGAAGGGCTGAAGCAGGATGTGCTTGAGCCCAGGGTACAGCTGGTTTCCCTCACGGTTTGGGTCAGGAGAGCATGAAAACAGGCAGAGCTGATGGACTGAAAAACAAGTGACATGATCCAAGGAGAAAACACCCCAGGTCAGAATTTATCCCTGATCTACCACGGGAGTTTGAGTTGTGGTGTGTCTCCTTTCCTCATCTGATTAAAAAAACAAATGCCTGGAGAGCAGATGCTGGTATAATTTGATAGGCAGCACTGCTGGGGGGCTGTCAGAAGGCCCTGGAGCTCTCTGGTTACTGCTGAGAGCAGGAGAAACTCCAGCCCAGGGCTTCCCCCTGTGTGCCCAGGGCACTGTAGGAGAAGGACATGCCCTCCCTTGCTGCCACAGCTCAGACAGGGGTGTCTGTGCTATCTCCAGGCTCCTGGACACGCGGAACGGTTGCTGCAGCAGGGCTGGGATGCCCATGGGGACAGCAGCACGGGGACACTGAGCAAGGCAGGGTGTCCACTGGCACACTGACCTCTGGCTGCTCCTGCATCTGGCTGGCAGGCTGCAGGCAGGACACAGGAGTGCAAGAGGGGCAGCAGGCTCCCTCTGCTATGCACAGGGCAGCCGTGGCAGGTACATCTGATCCAGCCAGGCAGCACCTCCCTGCGCCAGAGCCATCTTCTTCTGGCAGAAGGAAGAAGGGATGCGACCTGAGAGCAGCAGTTTACAGCACAGACATCTGAGCTGGCCCTTCAGCCGGGCAGCGTGGTGCTAATTACACCCAGGGGCTTTGGCTTCTCCTGCGGGAGAAAAACATGTGTGAAGGCTTCAGGTTTGTAATTGGCTGCAGTGCTCCTTAAATCAATTAAAGCCACCTCCATGGGATGCTTGTACCCCCACTGTGCTGCAGGGAATTGACCTGGGAAAGTGAGCTGGGGGAAGCAAGCCTGGGGAAAGGCCCAGGGGCAAAGAGCCCTCTGGCAACCTGGGGCCCCACCAGCTGAGCATCCCCTGCCCCAGGCAAGCGGGGCTGCAGGACCTCCCAGAGATCAAGATGTGGAGGTTTTGGATGCATCTTCCTTCAGCAGTAAAGGGGTAAGCTTGTGCCATATGTCTGTACCCCGGCGTGGTGATGAGACTTGGCTGAGCAGGAAGGCTCAGCTGGAGGTGAGGAGCTGGTGCTGGGGGCAGCCAGGATGTGCTCCCTTCCTGCTGCTGCAGGGGGGGGAACACAATTCACTCCTTATTTTCTGTAGTAAAAACCTGCATTGAAGCTCTTCAGAATATATGTTGGTGCTACCAGAAAGGAGGGAGTCAGGCATGTGAGTGATTTTCTGTCTTCCTCCCTCATTATCTTATTGCCAAGGTAGCGAAGAAGAAGCGTTTCTTCTGGCTAAGCACAAATCAGGAATTTTTCTCCTCCAAACATGACCCTTTTCTTTCATACCCATCTCACGAGGCTGATTTCAAAATGAAACTGTTGTAAGTGAATGTACTAAATAAATCACAGGCTCTACCTGGGCTGGGTGTGTTGGCAGCAGCTGATCCAATGGGAGCTTCCTGGCACGGGCCCTGCCAGGCAGGGAAGAGTCTTTCTCTCCTGGCTCCGTATTCAGAGAGTCAGCACAAAGCAGTGTGCTTGCACAGAGGAGCTGCACGAGCTGCATGGCGTTGTAGCTGACAAAGGAAAGGACATGTATTTAGGAAATAACAAAGGAAATAGCAAGTATGTATCAATGGAGTGATTTATATTGTTTTCGGAATAAAAAGCTGTATTCTTTCTCAGCAGACAAAGCCTGCCGACTTGGGGAGTTCTACATCCTCTGAGCTGCATCGGGAATGGGAAGCTCTTGGCTCCTGGGTGCACATCCAGAGAGAGGGTTAAACTACCTCGGGTAAGAGGACAGTGGGCACTGTGAGGAACCGTCTCTGAGGGCATCACACCTTCGTGATGGCCTGGAGGAGGCAGCATGGAGCACTCTACGTTCCCAGTTTGGTGACTCGGCAAATACTGGAGAGAAGAAGCACAGAGAGGCTGGGGAGGACAGGAGGCTAGCAGCACGCAGGAGATTCCTTCCAGTCCCAGGGGAGTGAGCATTTAATGCGGGAGCGATTAGGGAAGCAGAAATGAAGAAACACGTTGGGGTGTCACACTGGGATGCCAGGGGTATGTGGGAGACCAGATGCACCTGGTCCAAGACACAGGGCCAGAGCAGAGGACTGGCAAACCTCACTGTGCGCCAGGGAGGGAGGATAAATCCAGCCCTGCTCAGCAGAGGGGAGACTTGTGCCAATGCACATACAACATGGACCGTTAGTGGAGGGGTCCCCAGGGGCTTCCTCTGAGCCATCAGCCTTCCCACCACAGCACAGCATGGCTATGGGTGACCTTCAAGCCAGCCTGTCCTCTCAGCAGGGCTGAGACCAGCCTTCAGAGCCAGCACAACCTTCCTGAAGCCACTCTCTCTTTGTACCTCAGCCACTTCAGATCAGGGTAAAAAAAAATAATAAAAAAATCTGCAGAGTACAGCATTTGGAAGTTTTCATTTGTAACACGCTAATTGCCCTCATTATTATGGCTCCTGGAGGCACCTCAGATCCTTATTACAGCAGCTGCAATTGTGTAGGGGTGAGATGCGGTTTGCTGCTCCCTCTGGTCGCCTGCATCCTCGGCTGAGTGACAGGTCTGTGCCACACACGCTGCAGGAAGAAGGGCTGGTGAGCTGCTGGCACACTCGCAGGCAGCCCTCACAACTGTCTTGTTGCTGGTTTGTTGCCTCTGTGTTGCTTTGTGATTTGTTTTGTGATGCTTCCCAGGCTGATGCCTGTTGCCAGCCCTGCTGCCATCACAGGGGTGAGACCAGGGAAGCCTGGAAGGGTGCTGTGGGGCTGACCAGCTCGGTGCTGAGTGCCTACCCCAAACCCTCATGTCCCTGCTGTGATCTCCCCCTGAGATGATTACCTAGCCAATTGTCTGGCTGCTGGTTCACTACACCACTGCTGCACAGGAACTACAAAATGCCCAAAGAGAAATGCCTGCATCCCTTCCAACCCTGCAAACAGGGCAGGGGGTGGGCTTATTTTTGCCCTGCTGCCCCTTCTCACTACTTCTATATGCCATAACCTGCCTGTCTCCCTGCCTGAGCGTTTAGGGATAACCCTGAAGTCACACACGACCATCTCCTCCTGTGCACGGAGCACAGCAGTGCTTGGCTGGCAGTTCAGCCCAGCTCGGGGTGCAGGGTGATGCCATGCCATGTTGGAGCCATCACTGCTTTACTTCCCAACTGCATTTTGGGGAGCAGGGAGGCAATTGAAGCGCAGCTGATTTGGCAGCTGCCTCAATGAGCCTTTTCACACTGGGACACCTAAAATGCTGTTAACCCTCCGGGTAACTCCAGTGCACCAACGATCCAGAGAACAGGACCTGCCCTCACATCCCTGCCAACGGGAAATAGTGAAGGTGGAGAAGCTAACGCAGAGCTCCCTGTAAGCCCTGTCAGGCTGCCAGTAGCCCCAGCACTGGCAGGTGCCTCCAACACGCTGCTTCCACTGAAAGCTGTGTGTAACCTCCTTGCTTTTTTGCCATTTACAGTGCTGTCTTTCTGAGACAGATGCCTACGGAGCTGACAAACGCAGCCAAGTGACTTGAGGCTTTGCAGGAAAGGAGCTACAGCCCTGCTCTGCTCCTACAGAGTCAAGCAAATGCTCCGCTGCTGAGCTCCATGGGAGCAGGGATGGGACATCCACGTGGAGCCCTGCGCCTGCAGCAGCCAAAGGGCTGCCCCACTGCGACACCAGCCTCTGCGGTGCTTCAAAGCCGCCTGTGTCTGGCAACGGGTAACAAGGAGGAAATTAATTCAGTCCCCACAGGGCAGCTCCCTCACACCAGTTCTGCATCGCTGTGTTGCGGGCAGCTGGTGCCTGGTCCTTGCTGCAGATAGCCTGAGAAGAACTGTATCGCCTTGCCCTTCCTGTCTGGCCCTTTCCAGCTTTTACCCCTTTCCCTAGGGATGCTCAGGGGCAGGGAAGCTCAGGCTTGAGAGCTGATCCTGCCTGATGCAGAGCATCCTCTGGGTCATTTGGAGCCGGCAAGCTGGAAGCTCTGGATCTCTTCCAGGGGTGCTCAGCACGTCAAACCACTTCCTGAGCACCAAGGGGTACGGCCATGCATTTTGCCAACTGTACAGACTGTGTAGGATAATTTAGGGAGTGGAGGGAAAGGAGGCAGATCCCTGCTGAGGGAGCGACACACTTGGGAGGAAGCAGGAGGGCAGAAGGTGCAAAGGACCCTGCAAGTGGTGCAGCTGAGGGCAAAACAACTAAAGGCAATTTGAAGGTCTGAGCTGTGGCTCTTGGTGAGCAGAAGGTGAGCATGTCATACTGAAGGAGTGGGGACTCAACCTGCCTGCTGGCCTGCCGCGGGGGGGCCCTTGCTGCCTGGAGTAAGCTGTGCCAGGAAGGGCAGTCGCTCAAGCACTGACACCTAAGGTCAGCCAGGCCCCCAGGTGCTGTGCCCAGGGCCACTGCAGTCCCATCTGTCTTCTCACAAGCAGCCAGAGAGGGGATTTTGCGACCTTCAGAGCAGTAGGATTTCCTCTTTCTGTTGTCTTTACCTCCTCTGTGGAGGCTGCTGAGACAGATTCGCCTGTTGCGTTGTCAGGAGCTGGCCAGTGGGTTCCCCACCACGGCCGGGGTGCAGGGCTGCTCTGCGGCGGGATGGGCCAGCCTCGGAGACCAAAGGAGAGCGGGGAGGAGTGGTGCAGACCGAGCTCCCGGAGAGCCGCTTCTCGGTGCGTTAGGGTGTTAATCGCAGCCTTGCCAATCCTCGGGACTTGGCAGGGCTGTGAATTAAGCTGTCATTTTCCCAGGCTTAACGAGTCCCAGGAGCAGCCCGAAAGCAGCGCTAGCACGGCTGGCTGCTGCCCCTTTCTGGCGGTGGGGAGGATGACACTTGGATGCAGTACGCTGCTGCCGTGCCGGATCAGAGGCTGTCCATCCCAGGGCTCCGTATTTTCAGAAGCAAAGACGCCCGAGGGACCGAAGTCAGTCTTTAGCGAGTCATGCAGAAGCGGTGTGACTGCGCGGTCATCGTGGACGCACGCTAATCCTGGCTCGGTTGTATCGCCTGTGATTTACTGGGTCCCCGCAGCGGTTCCCAGCCCTACAAAGTGAACCAGCGCAGGCAGCAACTAGCAGAAGGAGCCGCACCCTGCCCCAGGCCACTCCCAAACCCACCGTGCTGGCGGGCATGGCGGCCAGGCCCACGCTGCCGGCACGGGACAGCCGGGGCTGGGTGAAACGATGGGCTTCTGCGTGCTATCAGCTGGTCTGAAGCTGGAAAGCGGAATTCAGCGATCCGGAGAGCGCATGAGCGGGTGTTTGGTGGCGGGGAGCCCCTGGGTGGGTGTCAGCGGGGAGCCCCGGGCGCACCCGGCCCGCGGGCAAAGGGCGCTGCGCTGGCGGGACGGGGCAGCCGCAAGGAGGCGCAGCGCTGAGGCCCGGGCCGCGCCAGGCCGATACAGCCCCGCTTCTGCGCCTCCAGCGCCCCGGGGGCTGCGCGCCAGGCTCAGGCCTTGCCCTGGCGAGCCCGGGGCTCAGCCCCAGCCGCGGGGAGACCTGGGGGGGGGGGGCGGCGGCCCTTCCCCCACTCCGCTCTCGGGCTCTCCCGCCCGGCGCTACGCCAGCCGCTCACGCGGAGGCAGCGCGCATGCGCGAACTGCTTAACGCGGCCCCGAAAACTGCGCGTGCGAGTGAGCGGGGCGCGTGCGCACTGCCCACCCTGACGCAAGGCCGCTGCAATCGCCCTGCGCTTTATCCTGTCCGACCTTGAGCGAGACGCTGCCGTCAGGACCCGGGCTGGCGATCCTTGTGCCGGTGTGGGCCGGGTCGTGTCGGCACGTCTGTTTAGCCTTAATCCGCGCCGGAAGAGGTAGAGGATTCTCTCACCATCTCCGAAAGGCAGCGCGCAGCCGAGCCCTCGGTGTCCGGTGTCCGAACGGAGCACCGAAAGCGAGCGGAAGGATCAGGCGATTTTAGAGACAGGCCGCGCCGGGGGTCCTTCAACGCAATCTCGCCACCACCCCCTCCCGTCGCGACCCACGTGGGGTGGAGGTTTCCAGAAGAGCCGCGGCCCCGTGCGCGCCCTCCTTCCTCCGCCGGCCCGCTCCGCCGCCGTCCCGCCATGCTCAGCGCCAGCCGCGCCGCCGCGCGCCTCCCGCTGCTCCTGCCGCGCACCGCGCCCGCTCCCGCGCCTCCTGGGCTGGCGCAGGTACGGGGCGGCCTAGGGGGGCCCGGGGCGGCATGGGTGGGGGGGCCGGGGAAGGGCTGCGGGAGGTCTGAGGAGGCTGGGGGCGGCTGTGGCGGTGTTGGGGTGGGGGGCGAGGAGGGAGCTGGGGGGCGGCTGTCAGCTTGCGGGTACAGACGGTGGCGGGGCCGGGCCCGGGCCCAGGCCGCGCTCCGTGCCGCGGGGCCGCCTCAGGCGCTGAGGCGGTTTCGTGGGCGAGACGTGCGAGTGGCGGCGCAGGGAGGGGTGAGGAGGGGGTAGTGCTCTGGGAGCGTGTACTGCGGGCCTGGCTGCGCTTTAGGGGAAGGTTACGGAAAGGTTGCGCAATTCCCCGTCGGGCAGCGGTAGCGGGAACCGGGCCGGGAAGGGCTCGGGCACCCCATCCCACGGGTCTCGGCCCCAGGCGTGGTGCTGGCCCGCTCTGACCGGGCCCTCCCACCCCCTCACCCGCTCACGCGGCGCGGCCGGGCCCGGGGGCTTGGGAGAGCCAGCCAGACGTCCGCGCCTCGGTGCACCCGAAGGTGCTTCCTTCAAACCCTGCTTTCCAAATGTAAAGAGCAGCAGTGCCATCAGAGCTGCCCAGGGTGCCACTTTCCCGAGCCAAGCTACGACCGCTGCGAGACAGCCTCAGGAGTGGCCACGGAAATCTCCACTGCTGGTTCTTCAGGGGCCACAGCGGGTCGTTAAATGCTGACCCCGCACAGAGCTTTAAAAAATCCGGGGTTAATGTTTATCTGCTGCTGTCCGTTGAAAGTTGAAAGGTTCAGAGTTAATTCACTGAGGTGTTCTTTTGCCTGGTAGCATGTTTGTGGGCTGTAGCTCAGTTCTGGTAAAACAAGGCAGTGTCACGCCAGATTAACACGCGTGGTAATTGGTTTTCTACAGCAGTCGAAATCATTCTCAGACTCTTCCTTAGTTTGCACTTTGGTTTTGAAAGTGCAACGTGGTAGTAGGAACGTGTTGCTTCAGAAGTTGTGTGTCTTTGAAAAGTCTTGGCTTGGGGATCAGTTAATGTTTAGAACTATATTTTCATTAAAATGTCTTTGTTTTGTAGACATTCTGGAATGGCCTCAGTCAAAATGTTCTCAGAGCAGCATCCAGCAGAAAATATGCGTGAGTATTCCTTTGGCTTTTCATGTTTGGCTGCTTGATATTTATATTTCCTCTCCTTCTGATACCAGAACTAATTACTGGAGCCAGAGATGAGTAACGGAGCAAAACCAGCAAGATATTAGTGTCTATGTGTGCTGGTTTTCTAAGGCTGTGCCTTCATCTCTTCACTTGTTGGTGTGTGTTTGTTGTGGCTTTTTTCCAGAGGAACTTTAAGAATTGTTTTTCCCCTGTTCTTTCACCATCAGCAGCATCCACAAAATGTGGATTGTTGAGATTTCTTTGGTTAAAAACCAGAAATGAAAAATGGGTGGAACAAACTGGTTTATGCTGGCGTGAAACAGGAGCGACACGTGGCTCCATGTTGCTGCAGATAAAGTTTATTTCAAACAGCTTGTGCAGTTTAATCACTTGTTTTTCTTACTGGGAACACAGTAGCAGTTTGTTGTGTGCTGTAGTCAGATGCTTTGTGGCTGGTGCTGATTCAGGACACAGAGTGGGAAATGTGTTTGTGTTGGGAAAGCTGCTCAGTTCTGGTCAGTCCGAGGAAACTGAGCAGTCACCCGTGTGCCAGGTAACTTCGTAGTGTTACTGACATGGGCATAGAGCAACTCACATTAACAGGCAGGGGTTTAGCTACAAGTTACCTGATCGAACGCAGAGGTGGAAGGTTAAATGCCCGTGTAAGGGACGCCTTAGTTCAGGTGTGTTTGCTTCCCCATCTGGTGAAAAACTCGCATTGTCCTGTCTTCAGGACAGAAATCTCTTTTGCTATTCATTTTCCTTCAGTAGTAATGTTCTCTTTCCTATAATACGCTTTACAGCTCAGAAGCAATCAAAGGTGCCGTTATTGGAATTGATTTGGGTACAACCAACTCCTGCGTGGCGGTTATGGAAGGCAAACAAGCAAAAGTAAGTAAAAACCCAGCACAGGTGTGTGCTAACGTTACTGGAAGCTGAATGTCCACGTTGGTGCTCTCAGAGGCAGTGGTTGTTGATGGCATCTTGTTATGTTTTGCTGCACAGGTGCTAGAAAACTCCGAAGGAGCCAGGACAACACCTTCGGTTGTTGCGTTTACTGCTGACGGGGAGCGCCTGGTTGGAATGCCGGCGAAGCGGCAGGCAGTAACGAACCCACACAACACCTTCTACGCTACCAAGCGTCTCATCGGGCGGCGCTTTGATGACTCTGAAGTGAAGAAGGATATGTAAGCGAGGGGGGGAAGCAATCCTGCCACCAGCAGGAATGCATAAAATACAATGCTGTATAATGTGACATGTTCTGTTTTAAGATACAACCCTCTTTTGGGTGAAGTAGTTGTGCCCTCAGGCCTCAAAGTTTCAGTGCTTATATTCTGAAGGCCAAGCTGTATTTTGCTATGTTTAAGGTTGGAAAAGAGCTCCAAGATCATCAAATTCAACCCTTTGTTGCTGATTATCTGAAGTCCTTCAGAGAAGGAAAAAGCCTTGTAGGTGCTGTGCAGAATGGTCAGCATCTGCCAATGAAGGCTTTGCTCATTCTCAGGGTGTTTAATAATCCGAGCTGTATGATCATACCCAAGGCTTGTGATTAAGTGATGTAGCTGATTTAAAGCAGTTAGTAGTATGTTGGTGCTTCTGGGGCTTCCTGGATCTGAGGCTGCTGTTGACAATTTCAGTATTCTTTGTGTAGGACTTGTACATGTTCGTCTGCTGGACTAAGTGTAGGGGTTTGTGCTGTTCAGGAATTCAATGTGGAATTCTCCTGTTTTTCAGTAAGAACGTTCCATTTAAAATCGTCCGTGCCTCCAACGGGGACGCCTGGGTAGAGGCCCACGGGAAGCTCTATTCCCCCAGCCAGATCGGTGCCTTTGTACTAATGAAGATGAAGGAAACTGCAGGTTGGTACAGTTTGGTCTTCGCTGTCTGTGCACACAAACGTGACCTTGGGCATAGGAACAGCTGGGCTGTGGCAGGGGGAGGTGCTGCAGCCATAAAGGTACTTTCTGGGCACAGGAATCTTTGTATAGCAGGGTCCATAGAGGGGCAGATCATGGAAGGGTGTGGGGATGGGCTGTGGTGAAGCCTCAAGGAAGATCAGTGTCCACCTCAGCCTCAGGTCTTTAGCAAGGTGTTAATGTGCTACTTAAAATATACTGTTATTAAAACAGCACCAACTGAGTCAAGTCTCAATTTGAATTGAACCCACGCTCACTCAGAAGGGGGAGCTCCTCCTCCTTGGGAGCTGTGGTCCTTGTGCCCGCACCAGCCAGGGTTTGAGTGGCTGGATTCTTACCCAGCTGCTGGTTGCAGAGCAAGAAAGGGACCCAATTTTGGAATGGAATGAAGAGCTGCTTATCCAGTGGTGACTTGAAATCTTCACTAGGGGAAAATATCCATTGGCCTGGAGAAATTGGGGGTGTTTTTCTCCTTTTCCCAATGTGGTTTCTGGGGAAACTTAGTACACGGAGTTAGTAGTAAGTAGCTGCCTCCCACAGCCTTGTTTAATAAGCGTGCATCCAGTGATAAGTGTTGGGAGGGCATTGCTAAAGTTAGTACTGAAGTTTCATCCAAAGGTGATTGTTTTACATTGTTAGGTTCTGGGCACTTGTTAAAGCTCTACCCAAGAGTAAAATACTCGTATGTAGTATGTGAGCACCTTAGATGTGATGAACCTTGCTTACTGTGAGGGTGGTGTAGTCTGTAGGGGTTTGGCCTGGATGCTACATGGATTCAGCTATGGAATAATGTGGTGTCAGGACTGTGCAGGGTGAATGCGTAGGCATAAATCCTCTCTGTGTATTCTCACCTCATTACGAGCATTCTTGTTTATTAGCAGGTCTGAACCTGTGTTTGATGACACCCTTCTCTTTTTTTTTTTTTTTTACTTCTTTGTTTACTAAGAGAAGTTAGTAATCTTAAATTAGGGTGTGACACCATTTTTTCTGACTTGTCACGAAAGCTTGTGAAGTTAGTGTATGGACATTACTTGGACCATATAAACGTTACCTGCAGCAGGCTCTTAAAGCCTGCTCGTTTTCATCCTGTTTAAAGAGCGTCACACATTGAATGCTCCAAAGAAATGGAAAGCAACTTCAGTCTCACATGATAAAAAGACAGGTGAAGCTCTTGGATGAGTTCTCAGTCACTAGTGGCATTCAGTCAGTGCCTGAGCTGCAGAGGTTCCTTGCTGTTCTGTCAGAAGTTTACGGGCTATTCCATGTGATGTGGAAGGACTCTGTTTCATCACAACTCCCTCTGCCTCTTCCCAGAAAGCAGCACATTCTTGGGCAGCAAGCCTGTCTTCTGTTCTAAGTTCAGGGAAATGATCTCAAGCTATGTAATAAGAACAACATGGTGGTATCCTTACCTTACAAAGATAACTTTCTGTTGTGTCTCCTTTTCCCTCCAGAAAATTACTTGGGACATTCAGCAAAGAACGCTGTGATCACAGTCCCTGCTTACTTCAATGATTCTCAAAGACAGGTATTTGCCAGGCCTTGAGATTTTTTGGGCTTACAACTTGTGTTTGGTTCCTCTGGGTAGTCAGCACACTTCCTCTTTTTCCTCAGGCTACAAAAGATGCTGGGCAGATTGCTGGCTTGAATGTTTTGAGGGTGATTAATGAACCAACAGCAGCTGCACTTGCCTATGGTCTGGACAAGTCTGAAGACAAAGTGTAAGTGCCTGTTGATAACACCTACCCTCTCTTAAATAAACACACTGTAATTTGCCTTGTAAACGCCTCTTCTGCTTCCTCTTTTGAAATCTTTGGGTGAGACTGCCAAAGTGGACTCAGAGCTGTAAGTGCTGTGTAATGTCATCTCTGTTTTATGCCAGTCATACATCTTAAAGAAAGCAAGTTCATAACTTGCAGCTACAACTTAATTATCAAAGCTGAGTGTCAATTTAATTAGCTTGCCTACTGGTACATGGACTGGTACAAGGACATCTGGGTGAGAGGCTGTCACCAGTGGTGCTGCAGTGTGTCACATGGTGCGTGCTGAGGTTTGCTGCTGCAGCTTGTCTTCTTTCCTGACTGCATTCAGCCTTCTGTCACTGTCAGGGTGGTTATATAAATGCAGAGGTTTTGTTACAGATTTTGAACTTCTCATTTGGATTATAAAGCTGTGAAAGCCTTGCAGTTTGAAAAACACATTTCATAAAGGTTCTGGTGTCCTTGCCCTTGTCATTGGATGCGAGTGTGGTGTTTTACGAAGGAGAAGGAAGTGCTCTCGCTGAAGTGATGGGCAAGGTTAAGCATTGTGCAGCACGTCTTTCGGAAGAGACTCCCATGGGAACTCAGGGTGCTCGGAGAATGCATGTGCTTTGTGATTGTTTATCACTGTCTTTAGAGAGGCTTTTAACTTTCATGGGCAGCGAGGTGAATTCTGCACTCTTACCTCCCAAGGAGACTGAGTTATTTTTTAGCCATGTAGCTTTGCCTAGGAAGTAATGATTTTTGTCTCTCTTCCTGCAGGATCGCGGTCTATGATTTGGGTGGTGGCACTTTTGATATTTCCATTTTGGAAATCCAGAAGGGAGTTTTTGAGGTGAAGTCCACCAATGGTGACACTTTCTTAGGTGGAGAAGATTTCGACCAGGCTTTGCTACAGCATATTGTTAAAGAGTTCAAGAGGGAGGTAAGGTGTCTCATCAGAATTCAGTGTTGTGTTACACTGGTATTTTTCAACCTCGCTACCTTCTATAGAAGACCAGGAATTTTCTTAAAGTATTAGGATTTATTTTGTAACCAATGGCAGAGTTGAAATGTAAGAGTATTAGACACCTGCTAGCCTGGCTTCTGGTTCTCTGGCTTGTTTTCTTGAGGTGGACTATTCCTCTCCTAGAAGACATAGAATAGCAGGACTTCTGCCTTTATTCCCCTATGTATGGGACTATCCCGTGCAGTACTGGGTTGGCTGTAGGAAATGACAGTGTAATTCCAGGTCCCCTGTTCTGGTTGTGCCTTTATGTTCTGTGATGCAGCATCTTTTCCAAGCTTGCATAATCACTTTTGGAGCAGAGAGGGCTAGCAGGTGTTCTTGAAATGCTCGATACGCTAGCCATAAGTGAGAGAGATCAGCAGTGCATGTCTCAGGAGGGTGAGCAGTGATGAAGAGAAGCTCTCAGTGACCCCTGTGCAAAAGCTGAGTCTGTTAACCAATACTGTTTGTTGCTTAGATGGGTGTTGACCTGACTAAAGACAACATGGCTCTTCAGAGGGTGAGAGAAGCGTCGGAGAAAGCAAAGTGTGAGCTTTCATCATCCGTGCAGGTAGGTGGCTGGGTTCAGAGCAGTCTGTTAAATGAGTTTTCCATTATTTTTGTTTACAAAGCTCTTTGAAATCGCTGCAATTTTTTTCTTGTGGCAGAACAAGCTTCTGTGTTAACCAAATGACATCACTTTAACAGAAGGTCCTTTAGCAGGGAAGGCTGTTTAGGAGCACAATTAGTTGTTGGAAGCCAGGAATGTTAGCGGGTGCTCTGTTTTGCCTTTCCTCTGGCACTGTATTTCTTCATCCTGTGGGGACTGTGACCTTGTTCCCACCTTATTATGTATTTCAGAAGTATGATGGGCACTGAGTCGTCCAGCTGCAGCTGGTACTGCTGGGTTACTGGAAGCACTTGTAGCTTTGTGCAAGCAGTTCCAAAACTGTGGTGCTACTCATTCTGCTGAAACAGCTAATTTATCTAATCACAAGAAATAATTTCTATAAAGGATCTTTACTTACTTGCCTGTAGAAGACTTGTCTAGACAATGAGCAACATATACCCCCCCCCCTCTTATTTTTTCCCTCCTGCTTTGTATACTAATGCATTTGAGCATGTCCTTTATTCACTATTGAATAAGGAGCTGGAGAAGGAGCAAGTTGGGGGTGTAATAGTCTTGCCTAAGTGAAATTAAGGTCAATTATATAGTAATTGAAATGGGGACTCTGCCAGTTTCTAGGTTCTGAATAAACTTTTTTTTTTGATGGTGGTCTTTTTGTTGGCCAGCGGGGAGCTTGTAGCAAGGAGTTGAGGCCGGTCACAATGGATGCACAGTTCTGCCAGAGACATAGCAGGCTCTGTTTTACTGGCTCAAGAGTTGGCAAATACACTCTGTTCATACCAGGCAAAACTGAATTCCTTAACTCTTTAGCAGTGTAGGGAAACCAACTTGCTTTTGGCCCTATTTTCCCCTAATACTTTTGCCTGTGCCATTCATAAAGCAGGTACGCACCTCTGGTCAGCACCATGGGTTTAGTTCTTGTGTAAACTTAATCTCTAGAGCCTAAAGCTTTAATGTTTTTAATGGCTTTGATTTGTAGGATCTTTCTATGTCAGCATGACTCAGCACTTGAGCAAGCTGGTTTCAGTATAAGATTGCTTTAAAAATCCAACATGCGAATTTGTGAAGTCACTCCCGAGTAGCTATGAAAAGTGGGGATTATGGGCCTTGGCACTGATCAACTTTGTGTTAAATAGCAGTGGGCTGGCTGTGGGACATGAGCAGCCATGAGTTATTTCCCTCAAGTAGCTTGCCTTGTATGAAATGTTAATTGGCAGAATCTTTCCAAACTCTGAAGATGGGCTTGCTTCTGCACTGTGCCAAAGGAAGGGGATGATGGTGTCACTTTTAATATATCAGCCCTTGCCTCCTGGCTGGGATAGAAATGAAACTGTTCTTAACAATAGAAGACCTCAGAATAATGCAGTATTAAAACCATAACATACATTGTAACCAAGAGATGCCTAAGAACATAATTTTCCTGTCTGCAATGTGAAGCATAAGAGCATATGCCACTTACTGGGCTGTGGAACAGGCATGTAGATGTTTTAGTACAGGCAGAACAGAACCTGTAACTTGATCTAAAACTTGTATGTAGCTGACTTATTTTCCATTCCTGATTTTTTTTCACTCCAAATTTGCTTCTGTGCTGCAGACTGACATTAACCTGCCATATCTTACTATGGATGCCTCTGGACCAAAGCACTTGAACATGAAGCTGAGTCGCTCGCAGTTTGAGGGCATTGTAGCTGATCTGATCAAAAGGACAGTAGCGCCGTGCCAGAAAGCCATGCAGGATGCTGAAGTCAGCAAGAGTGACATCGGCGAAGTCATCCTCGTGGGTGGCATGACCAGAATGCCAAAGGTATGAGAGACATCTCTGTCAGGGGCAGAGGCGGCACGGCTCGCCAGCGCTCGCTGTTAGGGGGGTCTGGAACAGAAAAGCTGGGAGTCTGATAACTGCAGAGCTCCAGCAGCTGAAGCCCGCCAGGAGCAGAGCAGATATGTGAAGTAGTTGCATGAAAATGGTGGCAGGAGATTCTAATCCTGTTTAATTAGCTCAGCTCGGATGTGGGGGGTGTAGCTGAGCTGCATTCCACAAAGGCAAGCAGGACGTGCAGGGTGGGTTCAGAAGTGAACTGACGTTCTGATGCAGACTGAGCATAAGCAGCATTGTTTGCATACACAGGGCATCTTCTCTTGCAGTAGACCTCAGTGTGTGACAGAGGTATGCTTCAGTGACAAGAACCTATGGGTAATCTTAGCTTTCCAGTGGATTTCTTCCCCTGTGTGAGTGCTTTATAGGTAGCTGTGACGAAGCTGCACAAGCAAAATGGCTGTTACTCACTGGTTGTGTGCGTTCGGCTACCTGTGAGAGGCTGGGTGTTGTCAGGCTGTTCCAAACACTCGTTACCTAATACCTGGCCCTTGTATCACTCAGAAGCTGGCTCTGCTGACATGCAGAGTCTTGCAGATAAAGCACTGTCTGCTGGTGATTTACTACTCGTGTTCATAGGAATGCAGGTTGCTGCTTAGCTCCCCTCGAGTCTGAGCTGAACACGTGTGTGGGGCTCCCTTCAAGGGTACAGCTTGTCCTTTTTTACAGAGATCATCTGCATCTCATTCCATAGGGATCGGTCAGGCTTGGACTACTTGTTTGCTGTTGGGATTTGCAATTTGGAGGTCCTTCTGAGGGCAGTAGGTGTGTATGTGGTTCTGCTTGGGATTGATTTGAAGTTTAGTGGTGGGGTTTTTTTTCTTCCCCAGCTGCCAAATGAGCCCGGTGGTTGAAGGTGATAGTAGTGTGTGCAGAAGGTCACCCAGGCAGCAGAACCAGAGCAATGAGATAAACAGAAGCTGCTGTTCTGGCCAAAGCTCAAGTGAAGTAACTGTGCTATACCTTCCCAAAATCCCTGCTGTTCCAGCTGGATAAAGGGAAAATGGTGTGGTTAGCTACATATAAAGTGGTGAAAAAAACTTCTGGAGTAGGGAAGCCCTTCCCAAAACATTATTTATACTCTGGGGGGTGGGAGGCAGTACTTACATACTGATTTTATTTTTTAATTATTCTTTTTACATTTTATGCCCTATTTATAACCCCCAGCAGCTCTGGCTTAGAGCTTACATCCTGCTTTCCTGAGTGCCTATAGCAGCAGCTCAGGCTCCAAGATCTGTGCCTATATGTCACACGTAGCACTGAGTCTTCTGGTGTGTACATCGCTGTGTTCATGTCGCCCTGCTAGGAGGGAACGTGCCACCTTTGGAGCGCTCACGTGGGCAGTGCTCCGGGAAATGTACAGTGGGTGGTTAGAAGTCATGTTTCTTTTGTGCTGTAAAATATGCCTCCAGAGGGAAAGACTTGCACTTAATTATAGGCTTGTACATAAAGTGTCTTCCCTGTAACGAACACTCGCAGCAGTTGTCTCTTGGCATGAGTGCAGGGAAGCTGGACGTTTGCTTACAGCGGTTCCAGGCACCTGTGCCGATACGTGCCGACCAGGTGTGCTCGGTGAGGAGGGAAGCTGTGAGTGGGAATAGAGTCCTGCACTCTTGTAAGGCAGGGGAGAGGATTGTCTGGATGCTTCAGCAATCAATATGTTGCAATGGTGAACGCATTTCTCAAAGGGCAGAGCAGTGGAAAGCTGGTCGTGCAGCTCAGACTGTCTGCTGACTTGGCGAATCTGCTTCCCTGGTGAAATGGCCCTAACCAGTTTGAAGATACTGGCCTTTGTACAATTTTTCCCCCTTTGGTGCACACAGACAAGTTGAACTGTGCTTCTCTGGGCTCTTTCTACCTTTGCTGCAGCCTGCTGCCTCCACAGCTGTCCTGTCCTTGGCAGCTGCGCTCTGCCCCGTGTGGGCTTGCGCAAAGTGCAGGGGAGCAGTCCTTGACTCCTGCTTGATAAGGGTGGAGTGATCCCTTCTGAGCATGGCTGGCCTGTGGGGAAGGACTGTTGTAGGCTGACTTGCAGCTGGAAAACTTTAATGCGAGGAAGCCTGCAGAGAAGGGGTTGGCTAGACTGAAATGAGTGTGTTTAAAAGTGTGCATGGAAGATGGGGAATTAGGGAGCAGGCACAAACCTGAAGGTCAGTATTTGTGTCGTGCCACAAATACAAGTACGTGGCAGCAAGGGCATATAGCTACACACCTTCAGCTGAGGCTGGGACGGTCTTGTGGCCACAGCCCTGGGCAGTAAAGGCTGGCTCTGCATACAAGCTGTGCTCTCTCTCCATTCAGGTGCAGCAGACTGTACAGGATTTGTTTGGCCGTGCTCCTAGCAAAGCGGTTAATCCGGATGAAGCCGTTGCTATTGGTGCAGCCATTCAAGGTGGCGTGTTAGCTGGTGATGTTACTGATGTGCTGCTGCTGGATGTAACTCCCCTCTCCCTGGGGATTGAGACTCTTGGAGGTGTCTTCACAAAGCTCATCAACAGGAATACTACCATACCAACTAAGAAAAGCCAGGTACAAATTGACTCTAGATGGGTGGGTCTTTGGTCATGGTGTCAAAACACCCAGTGAAGGCTGCCCAGAGCATGCTAGTAGATAGTCTTGTCTCTTGCTCACCTGGCAAGGAGAAGCATCGCAGAATTCATGTTTAACAAGTCATTAAAAGGTGCAGTAAGCATCTCTGATTATTAGTGTGCCTGAGAGGGGAGGTAAGTTGAATTAATGTGTGCCAAGGCACCCCAGGGTGTTTGTGGCCTGGACGTGGTTGCGGTGTGTGTGCCATGATGTAATTCTCAACACATCATTCTGAAGAAGAGTCGTGTGGAGACGTTCTGTAACTGAGCACCATGCCTGACTGAGACCACCTTTCTTGGGTGGCTTACCTTGGAAGGGTTTATTTTGCTTCCTGTGTTGTAAGTAGACCTGGGTGTGACCCTTTCTCTCACTTTGCCTTGTCTGGGTCTGCTAGTGTGTGCTTTCACTGATAAGGCCCATTCTCTGGGATGTGGGGTGGGGGCAGGAGCCTACTGCCTCAGGAGGCAATGTTCTGATAACGGAGCCTGCTGCTGGCATGGTGTTACTAGTCAATGCTAGCCTTGGTGCCATGGTGTTTTGTGAGAGGAACAAGCAATGATTCTCCCTCACTAAGTAGTAGCTTCTGGGTATTCCTTCCTTCTTGTGGAGCAGTGTGTAAGGGTATCCCCTCATGTGATGCAGTTTACTCGCTACACTGTAACTTTCTGTTCCCTTTCTGCAGGTGTTTTCCACAGCTGCTGATGGGCAAACTCAAGTGGAGATTAAAGTGTGCCAGGGGGAGAGAGAGATGGCTAGTGACAACAAACTTCTTGGCCAGTTCACCTTGGTATGTTGGCTACTTGGTATTCATGACCTTCCACTTGACCTTATTTCAGAAGCTCGAAGCCTTCTCCATTTCAGCTGACCCCTGAAGGCAGTGTGGGGGAGAGTCACCTTACAGAAGACATCTGATCCTGTTTGTAGTGAAATAGCGGTCTCTGAGGGCACAGCCTGATTCTGGGATGGTGGCAGGGGGAGCAGCTAGTGTTTAAGATGAGCTGATCTGCCCTGGCACAGGGGTTACTGTAGCTTTAGGGCTTGATCACCTAGTAGCACCCCCTCCACTTCTGGGCACAAAGAGCTCAGTAGTACCAGGGCTGTGCAGCAGCAGGTAGGCTGATGTGAGCCTTTCCTCTGGTGTTGCAAGGACAAGACTTGGAGCAGGCTTCCTATTGACCCACAGCCATAGAGTCACAGAATTCTTTGGGTTGGAAGGGACCTCAAAGATCATCAAGTCCCAACCCCCTGCCATGGGCAGGAACACCTCACCAGACCAGGCTGCTCAAAGCCCCATCCAACCTGGCCTTGAACACCTCGAGGGAGGGGGCAGCCACCACCTTCCTGAGCAGCCTGTGCCAGGGCCTCACCACACTCAGAGGGAAGAATGTCTTCCCAATACCCAGAATGTCTTCCCAATACCCAATCTAAATCTGTCCCCTTCCAATTAAAAACCATTCCCCCTCATCCTATCACTCCAGACCTTTTAAAAAGTCCTGGAAGGTGCTACAAGATCTCCCCGGAGCCTTCTCCAGACTGAAGCAGCCCAACTCTCTCAGCCTGTCCTCACAGGAGAGGTGCTCCAGTTCATAGGGGAACCCCAGTACTGCTTTTCTGTGCAAGCCTGTGGAGCTGCCCTGCATGCTGGAGAACAGATGTGCCCCAGGCATGTGTGAGCAGCACCCAGTTCCCCATGTGGAATTGGGCTGGCAAAATCTGGCAGTTAAAATTTTGCCCAAGCCTGTGTTTGGGAAGAGCCATCCAGAAAGGGAGGGCTTTGCCTTTCTGTTGTACTCTAGGAGCTGTGCTGCCTGTCACTCCTTTAATATGGTAGCCTCAGAGGTAGTCAGTGAAGTCCAGTTACATCTAGAACTGAGAAAATAGAACATCCTGCTATGCCCTGAGGGGAAAAGTGGCTTGTTCAGCAATAAAACAAAACTGCTGTCACCTCCAAACCAAACTTGGGAGCTACCTCTATGGTTTCTGTGGACTTGCTCTGGGTAAAAAACCATATCTAGATACTGCTGGTTCACCGCCTGGTGCCAACAGGAATTGAGAGGACTCTGAGGGTCAGTGAATAGTTGATTCAGCTGACAGATCACCAAGATAATGCACCAGACAGCTCAGCATACCCTGAGCTCATTTCTGGTGGGAGCTGATGGCCAAGCTCTTCTCGTTCTCAGGTTGGGATTCCTCCAGCGCCGCGCGGAGTGCCCCAGATCGAGGTCACGTTTGACATTGATGCGAACGGGATCGTTCACGTGTCAGCCAAGGATAAAGGCACCGGGCGCGAACAGCAGAGTAAGTGCTGCAGGACACTGCCTGGGGGTGAGGGTGCCACAGCATGCTGGGCACTGAGGGTAGCACTAGGTGACTCCAGAGGTTCTCTCCTTGCAGTACAGGCAGGGATGAAGCACCTACTGATACCAAGGTCAAGGAAGTGCATGCTGGCAGGGTTTTACCACATTCCAAGCAGTTTCACACTGATGGACAGTCCTGTCCTGGCCTCGTGGTCTGCTGTGATCTCTGTAGCAATGCTTCAGCAGAGTGCAGCTGTTTCCTGGGGTTCCCTGTGTGTCTGGGCTGTGCCTTGGTCACCGGGGAGGTGTGGGTGTATGGGGTGGCTAGCTGAGGGCTCACAGAGCTGTGGAGCTGTGCTGCTGCTTACAGGGGTGTCTTGTGTCACTGAGGAGCTCAGGGCAGTGGCGTTCTGCCCTATGTCACCCTGGAGGGACAGAAATTAGGGTTTGGGAACCCAGCACCTTGCAGGAGTTGCTCTTGAGCTGTGCCCTTGGGCACACTGTTCCTTTGGGAGTGCCCGCTAATGCGCGAAGGGATTGTCATCTGTGTGAGGCTGCCTGCCTGAAGGTGCCAGCTTTTAAGGGAGAAGGCCGGTTGGGAAGACTTCCCTTGAATCCAGGTCGTGTCAAGTACAGCTGAACAGATCAGCCCTGTGCTGAGCCCCTGGTTTGTTTCTAATTACTCCCTTAGAAAGGTCTTGAATTTCAAGTATTTGAAGCAGCGGGTGTTTTGCATAACCACCTTGTTAATTTTCACCCATTTAGGCTGGAAATGTCTCTAAATGGCAGGAGGCTTGGGGACTTGGAGCTGCAGTATATTCTGCTCGGCAGCGCAGCAGAATGTTAGGCCTGGTGTTCTGGGGTAATTAACTATGGGGTTGACATTTTCTAAAGCTCTGTTGTGGGCTCAGAAAATTAATTTAAAGCGTTTGTAGATTCCCCTGACACAAAATAGATCTGGTTTGTGCCTCTAACTGGGAAGCCTCCATACTGCCCGTCGGTTGTTTCTTGGAGGCAACCACTTGAGCAATCAAATGCGTGCTCTGGTTACAAAAAGTGCTGTTGGCAACTTGAAGGTCTACACTCTTATCATGCTGCTTGGCTCTTGGCAGAGATTTGATACAAAACCACACCGGTTGTTACTTTGATTTCCTTGCTGCTTTTCCATGTGTTTTTTCCCTGCTAAGAGCCTCCTGTCTCTGAACAGCCATCTCCTGGTAATAGGCAACCAGAATGCTTTTAGCTGCCCCCATCTGTTCACAAACATGGTTCTGATTGTAAAGCCGAACTGTCTGTCTGCCTATCCCACATCTGCATCCAGAAGGAGATGTGGTTTTATTCAGGATTTTGCACAACTGACAAATACGAAGTAAAAAACTTCTACTGAGGCTCTTAGTCATACCCTTTTTAGACTTGGCTATACCCTGGGTGCTGGTCCTCTCTCTAGCAATGGAATTCTGCTTTACTGTGGAAATGAGCTTAAGTCTAGACTATACTTTGTGCCATTAATGGAGGTAAAAAGGGGGGACCTTTAAGGGCCTCTCCATAGAACCACGCTATGTTCGCTTACCAAGGTGGGGAATGTCTTATCCCGCTGCCAGCCTGGGCTGCCTTCCAACAGTGAAAGGAATTGCTGTGCCCTGGTAAAACAATTCATCCTGTTTGGATATTGTTGTTGGTTGGTTGGTGTGTTTGTAGATTTGGGGATTTTTTAGTTTTGTGGTTTTAACCTGCTAGGTGCCCCTTTGGTTCGGGGCTTTGTCTGCACATGCATGTCCCAGGAGAAGGGCCAGGGTGACTTGCAGACCAATGGACAGGAAGTGTGGCAAAGCTGGATAGTTCATAGATCTTTGGGTGCTGGGCTTTTATCTGGCCAGCAGCATCGCTGCCTCCTCAAAAACTGTCCTTGTACTGCCCACGGGGTCTTCACAGCTGCAGTCCCTGAGCAAGGCTGCTGCCATGGAGAGGGTTTGGGAAGCAACTCTCCTTTCCTCAGAGATGAGAGCACGTCTTTATTAACGCTTATTCTCTACTGCAGTTGTTATCCAGTCATCTGGTGGCCTTAGCAAAGATGAAATTGAGAACATGGTGAAGAATGCAGAGAAGTACGCGGAGGAAGACAGGCGGAGGAAGGTAACGTGACTGTTATCACATCTACCAGCATGTAGTGTGCCTGCCCATTGCTGCTCTTCTGTGCTGTTAACTGTGCCCACCTCGAAGGAGCTGTAGGTTCTGGTCTGTGTAGTCTTGAGCCGCTTGCTTGTGCGGTTACCCAGATACCTCCTTGCTTCCTCCTACATTCAGTTTACACTCCAGGGTTGCAAGAAGCTGAATGCAGAGGCATTTGGATCTTGGGTTTGGGTAACTAGCATTTCCATTCTTCCCTGAGGAATTACTGGGACATGGAGGCAGCAGTAAGCAAAGTCACCTGTCTATTACTCATGAGTAAACAGCTTTGCAGCTCCAGTTGTGCTTCTTGTCATCAGTGCTCTTCACTGTCCCCCTCCCTGTCTGCTACCTTGGCTGTTACTTTGAGCTGGCCTCCTCCAGCTGGGTTTTCAGCGATGTTCTGTTTAAATGGAAGTGGTACAGGGATGCTTAAAGCTCTTTCTCTGAGTTTATTTTAAAGCTTAAATTACAGAACTTGCCAAGCAAAGCTGCACCTCAGCTTCTTCCTTCATACATGGGAAGCTGCTTTCCACAGTGCTTAAAAACATCTCTGTGACACCTTGAATGCAATAGTTGTCTGAACACGGCGTTGGCCCTCAGCACAGGTGAAGCTGGCAGGAGATGTGTGAAAGCCTCACTGACTTAGTCAAGGAAAGACTGACACTTGCCATGGTTGAGTGACTGAATCTGTGATACTCATAGGACTAATGGTTGGAACTAATTGGTTTAATGAGGGTAGTACTAATGACTTATGCCACTAGATATAACGCATTGACTGTTAAGCAGACACGGTGCAGGGCTGCTCTGCTAGTCTGTAGAAACCTGTCTCGGGTGCTCAGGCAGCGCTGTAAATCTGATCCCTTCACTACTGAAGGTGAGAAGAGGACTGAAGGAGACAATGTGTGGAATAAATTCACATGAAGCAGCACTGCCTTAACACAAAGGCTGTAACACCACAAAACATGAGCTCAGTAGCATTCGTAGTTGAGATGGAGAATGTTTTAAGACCTTGGTCTGAAAGTCCTGCTGTTTAAATAACCATATCATTGCTGTGAAGCGTGGGTGGTGGCTGAGTGCTTGAAGAGGCTGCACTGGCAACTCCTTCCTCTTGCCTTACTTTGTATCTTAAATTGCTGAGTAAGTTCCTCCCTGTTGTAGTTGTGAAGTGGGACTTGTCTCTGTCCAGTGACGTGTCAGCTGAAGGTGGTTAGGGTGCTTTAGCTAACACTTCTGTGTCTCTTTGCCTCACCTGCATAACTGTAATTGTCAAAATTCCCCCATTACAATTTTCTGGTTGTGGTTTTACTGCTGTGGAAGTACCCTGAAAGCATAAACAGAGCTACGGCTCTGCTGGGCTCAGTGTCTTACTGGGGACTTGCACATCCCACAAAGAGTGGAGACACAGTGTGGAAACAAAAGTACTTTTCATCAGCTTTCCTTTGCAGGTGGTTAACCTGGGAATATCACTATGCCCATGTTTAGGTAGACTCTTCCAGATGGAGAGGGCTGGGTGTCCCAGAGATGGCTCCTGGTGAAATGGTTCATGTTAGCACTGGGGCTGAATTAGGACTCGACAGGACCACCGCTCCTCTGTACTTAGAGCTTGCCCTGGGGGCTCTCTCTGTGGCAGTGACGTTAGGAGCTGGTATCCAGCAGTGCTGGATGAGTTGCTTCCACTTGCAGGGAAGTAGGATTTGCAAAGCGTGAAGGTGTGAGGACCACCTGCACCGGCTGCCCTTGGGGCTCTGCTGCCAGAACACATCCAGAAATGGTTTACTTGCATTTCTTCTGCCTGCCTTGGCGTTGAAGAGGACCCTGGGTGGGAGCTAGAATGGGAGTTGGCAGCTTGGGGGAAGAAATGTCACCTGCTAGTTCACGCACAGGCAGCTCGTGCCCCGTGATGTACACAGAGGCCCTTACGCACTCTCTTGCGCAGGAGCGTGTGGAAGCTGTGAACATGGCTGAAGGCATCATCCACGATACAGAGTCCAAGATGGAGGAGTTCAAGGATCAGCTGCCAGCAGACGAGGTGGGTAGCTTCTGATCCCATAGCAGGAAAGGAGGTAAGGTTCCTAACTCTGTCTTTGCTTGGATTCTCACCTCACTCACAACTCGGGTATTTCTGCGCTGTGAGAAGATGGCATGGCCATCAGCTCCTCTGGTTTTCCTGCTGGGAATGGGGTTGCCAAGGGAGGTGGAGTCACCGTTCCTCTGGGTGCTCAAGGAGAGGTTGAATGAGGTACTCGTGGACACGGGTTAGTAATATAGCTGGTATAGGGATGGTTGGACTGGATGATCTTGGAGGCCTTTTCTTAAGGATGCTGTGATGAGTGGAATGGAGGATGTAAGGATGTACTTGGAGGAACATGGTTTGGATAATAGTGAAAATCCTATTTCAGAATGCAAGTTCAGCCTCACAGAGGATCCAAGAGTCTGGGAAGCTGTTAATGAAAGGCTTCTGCATTGATTATGTCCTCGACTTGGCCCTGTGATGACATAAGAACTGTGGTGTGACCTGTGTGAGGGGCGTTTTCCTTGCAAGCCAGAGCTGGCCAGTGGTGCCTCCCACTGTAGGAGCAGGGGTGCAAAGGCCAGGCCTGGGTAGGGCAAACCTAATGCCATGGGAGTTACTGTATCCACGTAGCTCCAGTTTTCCTTGTGTCTGGAGTAAAGTGGATATTTAGTATCAAAACAGTGCTTTTTTCTACCACTCTTAAGTGAGGGTTTAACTTCTGCATCATAAGTTTGGAAAGCCAGGTTTAAAACGGATTGTACGATCCAGGTGGTAAGGATACTCGGAATGAAAGGGCTGGTAGGGCCTCTGAGGTCCTTGCTCGAGGGAGCCAGGCTGTAGCTCATCAGTAAATAGCCCCTGATCAGCTTAAGTACTGTCTCAGCCCAGCTCCTCTCGGTTGGATACAGCCTGACTCTGCGGTTACGATCACTGGGGTTTTCTCTCTCTCGGGAGCACAGACCCCAAATCCTTATTCCCTGCAAGAGCTGCTCTTCCCTGTGATGGCTTTTGGGGAACACCAAGGGAAAGCAGGCAGCAGTGCTTAGAAACAAGGCCTGCATGGTCGGGGAGTGGGAGATGGTGGCACAGCACAGGTGGAGTCGGTCATGTTCCCCTTGCTGTGGGTCTGCGTGAGAGCTCTGCCTGCGCTCTGCCTGCGAGCGCTGCCGGCACAGCTGTCCCCCAGTAACCCTGCTTCTCCGGGCCTGCCTCTCCAGCAGCGTGCCAGTCTGAGGGAGAAATGCCAGGCTGCGGGGAGGGTTTGACAGATGGCTACAGGGGCTGGGATGAGACCGTATTGCTTTGGTTTGCCTCTGCTCCTTCTCCCACGTGCAGCAAAGGGATTAAACAGGGCGATGAACAGCCTTACTCGTTGGCTTTCTGACAGCACCTTAAATACAGATGAAAACCAGCTTTTCTTTTTTTTTTTTTCCTTCCCTTTCCCCTGGCTGCTGGGGTGCCTGACTCCATGTGAGGTGTGCTGGGGAGAGCTGTGCTCATTCTTGGCGGGCTCTTCAGTCTCAGCAGGGCTTTCTGTCCCTGGCGCCTCCGCTGAGACTGCAAACAAGGGGACCGATTAATGCCAACTGTGGCACGTTTAGTGACATGGACAGGTGCCCATTGGGATCTGAGTGCAGTCGTGGTCTCTGCAGAACAAATGGCTCCGTGTGAGACTTAACTTTGTGGCTTCTGGCAAAAAAATAAACCCCAAACCCAGTAGTTCTGCTGTGGGTGAAGGGACAGGAATGGGATTTGCTGTGATTTCATTGTGTTTGTTTGTGACTTATTTGCAGTGCAACAAATTGAAGGAAGAAATTGCTAAAATGAGAGAACTTCTGGCTCGTAAAGATACTGAAACAGGAGAAAACATCAGGCAGGCAGCAACCAGCCTGCAGCAAGCTTCCCTGAAACTCTTTGAGATGGCATACAAGAAGGTAGGTTTGCAGTCAGTTCCATTTTCATAGCCCCTGGATGGGGACTGGGGGGTGTCCTGCCGTAGGTACCCCGCCTCTTGGGGTCGTCTGTTAAGTTTCTGTAGCTGTTGGATGGAAAAGTGCTGGAAGCTCTTAGAGTGCATCAGGAAGAGCACAGACAGGGCTTTGTCCTAGGTGTGTAGTGCCTAAAGAAGCAACACAATGTTTGGACTTTAGAGATGATAGTGTAACAGTCTGAAGCTACAGTAGTAAGGCCCTGGGGGGGTTGTTCTCTGTCCCAGTTGTGGCTGCTGTGGACGTCACCTGCCTGGGGAAGTCCCCCAGCACAGATGTGGCATGCTCTGCCCCAGTGACCTTGGTGGGGCTAAGCTGCTTGTTCTGCTGTCAAACTGGAAGCGGTCAGCACGGCAGCGTAAGCTTGTTATGGCGGTAGGAAAGTGTAAGTAACAGGAAGATCATCTCCTCCCGCTTAGTGGTAGTGGTGCAGAGATGAAGACACTTCCCTTCTTCAGAGGCCAGTTGCCTCTTCACTGTGGGAAGGGTCTCTTCAGTGTAGAACTAACCGAAGCAGCTTGCTGGGGGGAAATGTTGAGAAGAAGCGTTCTGCTGTTACTACAACTAATCAGCCAACTCTTTTTGCAGATGGCCTCTGAACGAGAGGGTTCTGGAAGTCCAGCAGGGGATCAGAAGGAAGAGAAGCAGTAAGAAGTCTCTGTCTTGCCTTGACCAGAGCATGAAGAAGAGGTCGATTGTCTTGACGCTTGGGAGAGAAGGGACCTTCCTGAGCAGCAACGGGCAGAATTCAGACTTACTGTGTTTTTGCAGTATTCTATATATAAAATTCTTTAATGTATAAACTTAGTGATGTGTCTGCTAGATAAATTGTCACTTGATGAAAGTTAATTCACACCAGACCAAGTTCTGAGTGTTTGGCCCTGTGGTATTCAACTGAGACACCCGGGGACTCGCTGATCATTTGTTTCCCATACTTGACTCAGTGGCGGTCTAAATCCGATAGCAAAGCTTGGAAACCCTGTCGCTAAACAGAAGGGTGGGGGTGGAAGTCCTGCTGGAACTGGGAGGATAATAACACCTGTGGTGAGCAGGTACCAAGGCCTGTGAACAGCCATGAGAAGGCTGGTTGCGTTGCTAGAGAACATTCAGATCTGCAGCTAGGCTAGTGCCCTTGTTCCCACGGAGAGGGGCTACTTCAAATTTAGCTGTAAAGTTACTCCTTTCAAAAGAGGCTGTGTGGAAGGTAAAATACTTTGCTTGTCTGAGCCTCCTGCTCCATTCTGTGTCTGTTCTCTGCTTATGGTAAAACAATTTCCTTGAGAATAAAACTGTTATTGGATCTATTCTGGACTTTTTTAAAATAAAAGCTGAAAAGTGTCCAACCCAGAGTTCTTGGTGTCCTGGCCTCTGATGGAGAATGTTATCATGTTAGCTGCTGGGCCTGCAGCAGCTCTGGAATCTCTGCTTTGTTCACATGCAGGAGGGGATACCTGGTGCCAGGCAGGCCCATGTCCCTTCCCAGCATCACTCCCTATGCCTGGAGGCCCAGCTGTGGTCTCTATAGCGGTGGGGCTCCACCATCAGGCACTTGGGCTGGGCTCACCCTCCTGCTAGAGGCTGTGGCCTGCGTGCAGCAGAGGAGGGGCAGGCAGGTCCTTGCCACACTGTTTCTGGTTTTTCCTCTGTTAGTGCTGTGTGTGGAGTCACCTGAGGTGAGAATGCAGATGTTACAGTTGCCTTGTCTGGATAGCTCCCATACTTAGGAGGAAGGAAAGACTTCATTTTCTGTCACCCCAGACACTGTCCTGACACTGGGAAGCTCTTGTGGAAGGGTGCAGTTCATGCCAGGAACTTCCCTAGGAGTTGGGGAATAGAAGGGACCAAGTCTGCTTCAGCTCTCCAGCAGTCCCAGCAAGAAAGGCTGGAAGCAGCTTCCCCTGGCAGGTCAGTCAGCCCAGGGCCTTGGGCAGAGGAGGAGAAACCCTTTAGAGAGGAGTGAGAGGGGGCTCAGTCCCACCGTGGGACTAGCCCCTGCCCTGGGAGGCTGGAGGAACCTGCTGCAGCTGAGGGGACACATGCCTAGCAGTTTCCTCTCCTGAGGGTTGCTGGAGCCATCTCTGTGTGCAACTATGTGTCTGGTGTGCGGAACCAGGGGCTGTGTTCGCATAACGTAACCCTGCTCCCCTCCTGCATGCGGCTCCGAGACTGGGCAGAGCTCTGCAGGATGACTGAGAGCAGTTGCCTTCATAAACTCGGTTGCAGGGAAGCCCTGTCCTGACTTTCCCTCTGGGCCTCCAGCATCCTGATTCATTGATCAGCGTTGGCCTTTCCTTCTTGAATGAATTATTGTCTGTCACAGTTTAAAGCCACCTTTCTTAGATATTCTGTAGTTCTTAATGCCCTGTCCTGAGCTCCTCCCCTGTAAGGCAAGTGACTGGATCAGGGCTGGAGAAGTGAAATCAGGTGACGCGTGTCAGGCTGAGAACTGTTTCTGGCTGTGGAAAGCTGCCAGGAAGGCAGAGGAGGCAGTGAAAAGGAGCGACTCCTGCCCCAGGGACTTAGCTGCTGCTGGAAAGGTCCCTGTCACAGGGAGAAGGGGCGATGGGGGTCCATCGCCTGCTGCCATTTTCTGGGTGGGCTGAGACCTCAGGCAGCCTGTAGCCCAGTGGCGCTGCAGCCCTGGAATGAATTACTGGGTACAGCTAATTAGAAATGTTTTGTGTGTGTTCTTTAAGGAAAAAAAAAAAAAAAAGGAGCCAGAGCCATGTTCGTGCTGTGTGCTTCCACCCCGGCGCGGGTGGGAGCGGGTCAGTGCAAGGCACGGGCTCCTTAAAACAACGGCAGCCGGTAACAAACGGGGCGGGGAGTGGATTCCCTGGCGCCTGCCTGGCTTCGGGAGCAGAGAGAAGGCTGAGATACCACCCCCGCTTTCCTTCCCTAACGGCGTTCTCCCCGGGCTCAGGACAGCGGTGTTTGGGGAGCGGCCCCGAGGCCAGGGACCCGCTGCGCTGCCTGTGCAGGCTGGAGATGTCTCGCTTGCTGGGGGAACACGGGAGGGAAGCAAGCTGGAGTCTCTCCTCCCTTCTCCACAAGACAGCGGCTGCCAGCGCGCTGCGAAGGCACGGCTCCCTCCTAAACCGCCTCTCTCAGTTGCGCGGCAGGATGTTGAAGAAGTTCTCTCTAATTCTGGCTCTGCCCCCGTGGCTGCTCTCGGCTCCCTCCTCGCTCCCGCGGGGCTGAGCCGCCTGTGGGAGCCGGGCGCTGCTCGGCATCGAGAGCTGCGGGGGAAACTGACGGCAGCGTCTGGCACGTCGCAGAGGCTGGAGCAGAAAGTGTCACGGCAAAGTGGGGGTGTCGGGCTGGGAGGTGGCAACTGGGATGCTCAGTGGGTGCTTTTGGGAGTCCCTGGGCTGAACTGGGAGAGTGAGATTGCTGGGGAAACATGGGGTAAGCTGTCCACCTGCCCATCTCCATACTCTGGCCCTCTCGTATGGGTCGCAGAAACTTCCATCTCAGCAGATCATCTAAAGCCAGGCATAATCCTCCTGTTCCTAGGAGGATTGTAAAGGGCTCGGTGGAACCAGATGCATAAGGGGGAAAGACCGCTATGGGTTGGAATTGATACTTGTCTGGCCCCAGAAAAGAAATGGGACTTTGAAATCCAATTAGGTGGTTTGGAAATTCAGAGCAGTTACTCCAGGGGTGTGTTACCCCTGGCCCCAGGGAGCCAAGGGGCAGCATGGGAGGGAGAGGAGGCTGCAGCAGGCTCAGGCTATGGCAGCGTTTGCCGGGCCCAGGGAATGATGGCAAATGCTGGAGCTAGGATGTCCCAGCGAGGTGTGTTGGGGCTGGAGGGACACCATGGCCATGACACCCCCCCTAGCATCCAGTTGGCCATGCCTGCTCAGCATTAACCCTCTGGATCCATCACCTCCGGGGGAGCAGGGAAGCAGCCTCACCACTCCTGCTCAATAAAATGAACAGGCAAATGACTTCAGCGTCATTTCGTCACTGCACTTCCAGGCGGGCCCGGAGGCAGAGCTGGCCCTGGTACTCAGTGGAAGCAAACGCACTGCCCGGCGCCCTCGGAGCATAACAGGCAGGCTGTGGGGCTGCAAACCCTGGCACCAAGGCTGTGGTTATGTTTCGACGTGGCCCTTGGAGCTGCTCACAGCCCTGCTGGCACGGCGGGCACGCTGCCACCTGGGTGGGCTCCTCAGCTTGTCACCCAGCCGCGCTCTCCAGGAGCCGAGCGAGGCTCTTACAAGGATGCATCCCTAAGAGAAGCCGCAGAACATGGGCACCGCGGGGACACCGGGATGGGCTGGCACAAATCCCCCGTTCATGGGGGACCTGGGGGAAGTCTTGCAGGCGGCTGTCCCTGGCCGTACCGCGGGGCAGGGCAGCCCGGGGCGCACCGTCCCTTTCCACAACAGGGCTGCGGGGGCGCGGTGACCCCCCAGTCCCCCGGGCTGGGCTCTCCGCTTCCCCACCCTCTTTCCTACACGTCCCACTGCCCTTCTCCGGTACCGGCGCCTCCGGAGCAGCGCGCCGAGCTCAGAGCTGAGCTGGCCGAGGGCCCCGCAGGCGCCACGGCTGGGTCCTGGTCCCGGCCGCCCGCGAGGTGACGTTCCGGGGGAAGGGAAGACACCCACTGACCCTCGGGCTCCGCTCTGCCGCGGCCCCGTCCCGGGCTTCCCCCAGGCGCTGCGGGAGGAAACGCCCGGGCCGGGCCGGGGGATCCGCAGCCCCCGGCACGAGGGGCCGAGGACAGGTCTCTCTCCCGTCCTGCGGGGAGGAGCGGCGGCGCCCCGCAGGGCGGCGAGACAGACACCCGGGGAGAGGCCAGCCCGGGCGGGGCCGGGGCGGCGGACAGACCGTACTCAAGCCACGCCGCTCCCGCCGCCGCGGGCCCTTTAAGCGCGCGCGGGGCAGGCCGCGCGGCTCTCGCGAGACCCGCCCGAGCGCCCCGCCCCACCCCGCCGGGGGACTACGCGCCCCGGCGCGCCCCGCGCGGGACGGCGGCCAATGGGAGCGCGGGCGGGGGGCGGGGACGGGCGGAGAGGCGGCCTATGGCGTAGCGCCCCGCTCCCGCGCGGGCGGGGCGGGTAACTGTCTCCCCGCCCCGGTCCCCCGGAAGTGATGTCACGGGCCCCATGTGAGCCGATTGCAACACATGCAGCGCGGAGAGGGGGAGCGCGAGCAGCCGGTGTCCGACGTCAGCGCTGCCGCCAGCCGCGCGCCGCCGGGGGGGACCGGGCCTGAGGTGAGGGCGCGGCGGGCGGGCGGGCAGCGGGGCCGGGCCGGGGCCGGGGTCTAACCGCTGTGTCTGTGCCGCCGGCCCGCCGCAGGCCGCCGCCGCAGCCGCCGCAGCAGGAGGAGGAGGAGGAGGAGGAGGAGGAGGGAGAAGATGGCGGACGATCCCAGCGCTGCCGACCGCAACGTGGAGATCTGGAAGATCAAGAAGCTCATCAAGAGCCTGGAGGCGGCCCGCGGGTGAGCGGCGGGGCTCGGGGGCGGCCGCGGCGGGAGGGTGGCCGCGGCGGCGGGGGGGGGGCAGGCCGGCGGGCCGCGGGGGCGGCCTCCCCGGGAGCGGGGTGGGGGTCCCGGCCGGGACGGGAACCGGAGCGGTGGGGCCGCCGCCCGCCCTGCCCACCCGCCCCGGGCCTGCCGCCGCGGGGGCGGGGGAAGGGGCGAGGCGCGGTGCTGGCCCGGTGGCCCCTTTCCGGGCTCCGGTGCCCTTTTGTCTCGCCGCGTGGTGAAGCGGCCGGTCCCCGCGGCCGCTCTGGGGCTGGGCGAGCGGAGCGGGTTTGGGGCCCGGCGGATCGGGCCGCCCGCCCGCCTGCCTCTCCTCCCGGGCCGCGGGGAAGGCTCAGTGGCAGAAAGGAAGCGTAACCGCGCTACCGCACGGGAAAAGGGCAGCGCCTGCCGGTAAGCTCCCTGCTCGGCCTGGCCGCGGCTCGTCAGCTGTTTCCGCCCTCCCCCTCTCCGCCCGCCCTGGGCCCTGAGCTCCCTGCGGGGGTGTCACTCACAGGTGCGGGTGTCCCGGCCCCTCGGCGCGGGGGGCCGTGCTGGCTGTGGGGCTCCACGTCGTGTCCCGCCTCGCCATGCCTCTTGGCCGGCCCGTGCCAGCTGGCACCGGGGAACGGCGGATTCCTGCCGGAGTAGCCGGCTCCTCTGGCCCCCGTGCAGGCTTGGGCTTCTCCCAAGGGACCAGCTGGCTGGGGGAGGCAGGAGGGTGAGGGCAGGGCGGCCGGGGCCGAGGCAGGGCTTATTTATCGCTTCTCATGCTTGACTTTATTTGCCCCTACACCTTCTGGTAACAGAGCAAGCTCTTCCAAAGTTTGGGTAGTGTTAAACTGAAAGCCTTTAATCCCACTTACATCCATCTTGCACTTTGATTTCTTTTTTACCCCACCAGAAGTGAAATTGCTGGCTGTTCTTACAGCCCACCCCATGCTGAAGGTGCCGTGGCACCTGTTCCGTGGGTAACTCAGCAGTGGGATGGGTCAGGATGCTGCTCAGACCTGAGTATTTGCTGGAACTATGGGCACCAGGGCTGTAAAATAGCAAAGGAACCATGAGTGTCAGTATGCAATAAAATAAAAATGAAGGGCAATTCCTTATCTGCTGCTGTGGCTCCGGTTTCCATGGGCTCACCTGAACCGGTGTTCATCTAGCTGGGACACGGCAGGGGTTGTACCGTGGCCACCCAAAAGGCAGGTTCCCTCTGGACAGCTCAACATAAGCCAAACCACTGTCCTGTTCTTTCCATAGTGCTGGTGTTTGTTCTTGTGTGTGGAGTAGACCAGGAGAATCGTTCAGCTGAAAACCAACCCGGGCAGGAGGGGAAAGGGGAGAAGAGTCGAAGCCACAGGTCTCTGAATGTTTCTTAAAATCCGATTCATGATGTAGCTGTGCAGGGGGAAGTGGGCTGTGGGAAGTGGGAGCGGGGAGCCAGGGTTTTCCTCCCCTGTCCCGGGGTGGACTTTGGCTGCCGGAGCTGATCACTCAGCTGCGCCTTCGCCCAGTGTTGGCAGTGTGCATTGTACTTATGGGGAGGCCCCAGCAAGCAGAAGAGTGTGTGAGCACCTTCTGCCATGAAGTTGAAAGGACCTGGGGAGCTGCAGGCACCTGTGGCAGCTTGTGAAGACAACTGTTGGTCCCTGTAACAGGGCTGAAGGAGGCTGGGCTGTGTTTTGGGAAGGTACAGTTAGCATCTTCACTCTCTCCGGTTCAGAACGTAGTAGCATAACCGTGTCTACCCATAGTGGCAGCTCTGCTCTTGTTTGTAATACGTGAATGTTGCAGAGAGCAAGGTTAAACCTGGTGTTGGAGCCCTCCCAGGAGAGGTCAGGCTGAAGGGCCAGCCTGCAGTGGGTGGCTCTTAGGGTAGTGGCTTCTTGGAGCCACAGCCCAGGTCTTCTCTCTTCCCCATCAGCCATCCCTGGTACATCTCTACTCTGTGGTAAAGGTGCTGCAAGCACAGTAAAACGTGTGTAGGAGGTTTAGCTGAGCCCTCTGGATCCGGTGTATCTCCTAGATGTCGTGATAGCTGCTGTTCCTTAATTTAATATGTGTACTAGCTGCTAAACCGCCACCTGACGAAGGCTGCTGATGCCAGCAATCCTTCTGTAAGCGAGATTGTGCCGGTTGTGTGTCAGTGCATGTTGTGCTCCCAGGGAGCTCTAGCTAAAATTATCCTGGTCTGTTCAGGTCCAGTAAGGGGAAGAGATGCTGTAAGTTTTGCCACCAGAAGCATTAGGCTCCCCGGTACAGGAGGTGTGAGGCAGTGGAACAGGCTTTTCCGGCCTTTGGGAGAGTCGCTTCCTCTTCCTGTGAAGTAGGAAGACCTGTTCTGGGGTGGGTTAGGGGGCAAAGCCTTTAAATAGGGTGATGTGGAGGACCAGGGACTCCTTGGCGTCTCCACCTTCCTTTACTCATGTACTCCTAATAGTGACCCAGCAGCAGTGTCCCAGTTTCATGTGCTGGTTGTTCCTGTGGTGGATCAAAGGGACGGGAAGCAGAGGAAGCTGGAGCTTGGATGTTCAGCTCACATGTGGCGGTTGGGGTGGCTCTGCTGTTGCCCAGCTATTTTGGTAAAACCTCAATGAAATCTCCAGAACGTTACCAAAATACTAAGTGAGTGTAAGAGCAAGGAAATGGTTTTATTGTGTCTGGGATAGATGAGGTAAGTGGTGGGATTGGGTCAGAGGACCGAGGGAGAAGGTTAAAGCCAGAAGTTGATCGGCTGGAGGCCAGCGAGGGCAAAGTTGCTTCACAAGCTTTAACGTGACGTCCTAGCAGGAATGCCCTGTTGTTTTTCCAGCCCTGCTTAGGAAAGCTGGCTTTCTCGCTGATCCCTGGTTTGCAAGAACATGGCAAATAAAAAATGATGGAAAATAATGTTTAATGCACCCCCCCAGCCCCACCCTGAACCCCTACCTATGCCAGTGGGGAGCAGAAGGAGCTCTTGTCTGCATCTTGCTTCCAAACCCAGAAGTGTCTGTTGGCTCCTCCGAGCTCTTAGAAAGATGAGTACCAAACTGTCTGGGCCTGTGAGAATTTAATGAGCTGATCTTCTGATTTGGTGAGAGGGGAAGGGGAGTAGCTGGTATCTGTGGAGAGTGTTTGAGTGAGAGCAAACGGGCCGAGTTCTCTGCGACAGGCAATTAACCTTTCTGCCCAGAGGAAGATGAGGGTAAAAGGCTGGTGATAAGCAAGTTAAGCCCTTGTGAGAAGTCTAGCCTTGTCATCTAGCCTTCATCTCTGGGAGCTTGGGCTTCTGTCAAACATCTCTGCTGCTCCTCTGCAAAGGGATTCTGCTTTCAGTCCAGATTTTGTGAAACTGTCCTGCTGAAAGACTGTGCCCCCCAGAAGATGCTGCTGTGTCTTTGCACGTGGATCTCGCAGCAGCTCAAGTAGGAGCAGCACTAGGCATTGTGTTTTTCCCTTATCCCCCCTCTCTCTCTCTCTGCTTTTCTGCTGTTGCTTCATGCAGTTTTCCAGTGTCAGTGTTAAGCTGACAATCACTCTTTGTTCTTGTGGTCTTTGCAGTTCTGAATAGTTAGCAGGTCCACGGTCAGTGTTTTCTGCTAATCCAAGCTGTAAATGCTCAGCAGAAGGAAGTTTTCGGCGGCAGCCAGCGCTCTCCTTGCAGGCTGGGGCCTGAGATGTCGCATCTGAATCGTGTTTGGAAAACTTCTCAAAATCCTGGAAGTGAGGGCTTTCTTCTGCAAAGGGCCCTGCTCAGAAAGGGGTTACTGACCTCTCTGCAGGGCAAGTGGGCTGCCTGGCCCCTGAGGGTGTGGAGCTGCATTAGGATGGTAAAACCTTCAGGAACCTGCTTCCTCAAGACATGTCTCCTGCCTTGAGCTTAAAAACTGGGCTAGACTTCTGTTGGGGGCAGCAGCCCTTCCGAGTTACTTTACTGAAGCAGGAGGTGAAGCCAGTGGCACCTGTGACGGCTCTGCCTGCAAGCACAGCTAAGGCTGACAGAGTGTGTCAAAGAATGTTTCTCCCAGTTAAGTATTTTGGAAGGTTGGGGGCAAGGCCTTCCTGTCCTTCTGCAGCCAACTCTGAACGAGTTAATTTGTTCTGGGTGTAAATGGAAGAAGCATATCGAGGCAGGAGAGCAGAGAAAAGGCAAGAGAAGTCTTGGTGTCTCCACAGAGCAATGGGAGAGCACAGCAATGCAGCTTCCTGCTAGGGTTCAGGTTTTCCCAAGTTGAGGTGTCCATCTGCTGTATGGGAGAAACCAAACGTGAGACCAAAGCCTCTAAGAAGGACAGAAGCCAGGAAAGGTGTGGGAATTCCTAGAAAGTGAAAGAGAAACTAGTTGTGCTTGAGTGTGGAGAAGCTGTTGCTTAGGCATAATTAAAAAGACAGCTTAAACATAAATGGTTTTCCCAGCTTGTGTTGCAGAAAGCCTTGTTAGGAGCTGGGTGCTCCCACAGTCCCTCTGGAGCCTTGCTGGCCCTCACGCAGGGGCCCAGCTTTGGAATTAGCCTTGAGCTGCTGCTGTTTCCCAGTCTTGTGTGACAGGGATGGGAGGCTGTGTGTCTCCGCACCTTGTTCTGGGGTGTCCTGGGATGCTGCTGCTTCTGTGAGCAGGCAAGGTGGCCTGAAAGCCCGTCTTCTGTTGAGCTACCCCTGCAGCTCTGACGGCTGGGATGCATTTAGGGAATAACCAGGGTCAGTTGTGAGTAGATGTCCTGTACAGTTTTGCCTTGTTCCTGATTTCATTTGAACAAAATGCTGGGAAACTGGTGGTGCTGGGGTCATAGTGTGCTGGGCCAGTGAGCTGTGTTGCTCTCCTGAGTGAGGCACCACAAATACTTGCTCACTCCAGGGAGCATCTGCAGCACTTGGGTGTGGATGGCTTGTTCTGCTGACAGCAGTTGCCATACAGCTCCCCTGCACTGGTGTCTTCTGGGCAGGAAAAGCTGTGGCATAGCTGAATGTGGAGAACAATTGATTCTTAACTGTGGTGGGAACTCCTCTACTCCACCATATATGTGTCTAAGGTACAGTGCACTGTATCTAGCGGTGCACTGTAACAATACCTGTGTCCAGGCAAGTATCAGTATAGACATCTTAAGTGACGCCACATGCCAGGAGGGGGTTTTGATGTGGTCTGTCATTGCTGTGACTGGTGCCTGGCCGTGCTGCTGGAGATGTGTCAGTTCAGAGGGTCCTGCTCCCAGGCTGGCAGCAGATTGTTCCCTGCCTTCTTTATGGGGATCTCTCCGTGGCAGTGCCTTGGGTCTGGGATGTGGTTTAGCTGTTGGTACAGGATCTGTCTCAGCAGAGCTGAAGCCTTCACCTTACAGTGTGGAGTGTGATGGAGACCTTGAACCGGGGTGGATCTGGGAAAGGCACTGCTGTGGCACAGTACAGCTTGGCTTTCCAATGTGTGCTGGAGTGTTGCAAGTGGTGGTATGTCCTGCTAGTGCCCGTCACAGGATGGATAGCCTCCAGGATCTCCATGGCAAGCTGATGTCTCCAGTGGACATTGCTTTGCTGTGGCTGGAGTCTGGGCTGGGCCAGCCTTGGGTGAATGGCTGTCTCACCTGGGGAGCATGGGACCAGTAAGCGGGGCAGGGACTGGAAGAACAGTTGAGTTTTCTGCTCCGGCTTTGTGATTGTCACTGAAGTGCAGAGTGACGATTTCAGTTCTTACCTAAGCTGATTTGCTTCCTCGAAGTAGTGCTTTGGCAGCCTGCTTGTCTGAAGGGTGGTTTCTATAGGAGGTGACATTTCTGTTGTTGAGGTAAAGGCTGTAATGTTAAAGCCTCCTTTGCTTCTGGTGGTGTAGAGGAAAGAGAAGACACTTGCAGAGAGGCCGGAATGGAAATGGGCCAGGGCAGGAGTGACACCCGAGGGCTCTGTGGCAGGTAATGGTGTAGGATGTGCTGCTTCCCTGCTCTGACTGTTGGAGTCTCTTTGGGCTGCTGGTCTCCATAGTGCTGGGGTTGGATTTCCTGGGAGCAGGGCTGGTCACACCTCAGAACTGTGTCTTTTCTGGGTGTGTGTTTCAGTGGCGGTCTGAGAGCTGCACGCTCCCTGTGCCAGGCGAGAAGGCAGCTGGAGCCTGGGAGGATGTCCGAAGGGTTGTTGACATCCTGCTGTTTGCCTCTGCCTAATTGTTGTAAAACATTTCCTGGGCTTTCTCATCTGCCTGCTCTACCTGTTCCCTTTGAGTTATAGCAACAATTACGAAGTGCTGCTTCCAGCATACACACTAGAAGTGGCAGAAAATGACCTGATCTGGGAGAATGGTTACGTGTCAGACACGACCTCGAGTAAGTGTTTTATAGCCCTCGGTTGTTCGGCAGCCTGATACCCTCTTTACAACTGCGTGAATCATTAGTGAGCAGTGTGATTCATACACAGATCATCATTCACATTGAGCTAATGAATGAGCCCCTGACTGCTGAAGACAAATGACATGGTAGAGGATGGGAATGAGCACCTCGAAAGAGGACAGACTTTTTTGGCTTTGTGGCAACTGGATTTCTTTTTTTTCCCCTGTTAGCTCCCTATTCCCACGTAGCTCTGAGGCATTAACATCTTAACAAGCAAATCTGGATTTGTTGCTCCAGTCCCTTGGTGTACATCTTGTACCCGACTGGCCCATTAGCATAATGCAACAAGTCTCTTAAACTTGAAGCATTAATAATTGGAGAGGGAGGAGGGAGAGCAGGGGAGCCGTGGCAGAACTGAGCCTCCCAGTGAGTCACAAACGTCTGAAGTGCAGAAATGTCTGTTCCACTTACCAGTAATTGGGTATCCGGGCTTTCTGCATGAGGTCAGATGCAGCCAATAAGGCCTGTTCCAAACATGCCTGCGCAATTATGTTTTGTGATGTGTTGCCTTTGATCCGAAGATTTCGGAGTGGCATCGATTCACCTTCCCTGAGGGGGGTGTGGTGTCCACTCGTGCTGGTTCAGTGCTCCTCGACAGTATGGGATGTGGTTGGGATCTGCTCCTGGAGCTGCAGAACTGACTTTGGATCTGGGCGCTGGTGGCTGCCTGAGCAGCAGCTGCCCCAGGGTCGGAGCTGGCTCCAGGTGGGGATGGGATGAAGGTCAGAGCATTACATTGAGCTCTGCACAGGTGGTGTGTGGTGGGCAAGGGCTCTCAGTACCTGTGAAGCCTTCAGACAGGTGATACCTGGCCAAGTTCTCATCTCTGTGCAGAGAGGTCTGTGACCTTTCTGTCCCTGGGGAGTGATGCATGCTGAGCTCAGGAGACAGGTCTTGGCCCTCAGCCAGCGACTGCTCCTGGGGGGAAGCACTGCCTTGCCGGCCCCATGGTGAGCTGCTAGCCCGCCTTGCCTCTGCTCCCTTGCTGAAGCAGCCGTCTGCTGCCTCCCTGTGGGACGCTTCCTCTTGCTGCGGGAGCCGAGAGCAGGCTCGCTTCCCTTCGCAGGACAGGTTCTGGCTTGGTGCTCCGCTCCCTCAGAAAGCTTGCTTGGCATCTGGGGGCTTTTCCTCTTTGAGAAGGTCAGTGGGTTAGGGTAAGAGGGCAGAATACCTTTTCAGGATGGTCTTAATGTCTCTGTTCAAGCTGTTTCTTGTTACAGAAAGCCCTTTTTCTATCTCAGCTGCCAGCATTACAGGAGGATGATGCACAAGATTCCTGTTAAGGGGTCTGGGACAGAACTTCCATCACAAGAGCCTGGCATTGTGTGAGCTGTGGTGGCAATAGCTGCATGGCTGCATGCTGTGCAGCTAAGTGTTTTTTCTTTCTCCAGGACAGAGGTGGCATTCAGAGACTGACAGGGGAATTAGCTGTCTGGAGTGTTTCTTAGACTCAGGGGAGGGAGGGGAGTCACTTTCTCCAATTAATGCTTACTTTTGATGGAAGAATTACGTGGTCTCCTGGCTCTATGATCCTCCCATGATATCCACCCTGCCCCTGTCTCGGGCTTTTTCTGTGCTTCTGAGATGCCGCTGGGTCCATGGGGGTCACTGCTGCCTTACTCTTGCTTTGGGAACTGGTCTCTTCCACATTTCCATACCCTCATTTGGATGATCTGGAAATCTTTGAGGAACAACTTGCATTAATGTTGCCTGTTAATGAGTTTAGACTCATGTATGCTGTGGTGAAATGTGGAATGCCTCCGAGGTGGGGGTTGTGAGGGTCTTGCTGAAAGGATGCTGTAAAAAGTGCTGCCAACAGCATGGCTTTCAGCTCAGCTTTACCTTTAGCTTGGAGGGGTGTAATGGGTAGGTCTCACAGTCAGCTAACTGGCATGGTGTACTCTGTCTAGGTATCCATGCAGCACTTGTCCCCTGCTTGAGCTGTGCTTTGAGCCCATCATTGAACAGGGAGCAGGATTTCATCTATTTCTGGTGGACACCTCACAAAAAGCTGTTGCTTCTCAAGGAGCAGTTAGATTGAGGCGTGTTGGCTGGGCCCATGTTCTCACAGGCAATACCTTCTTTGGGTAAGCTTCCAGGTAATGCTGTCTCTGAAGCACTGAAGGGATCCCAGGCTGTTAAGGTGGTCTCTTCTCTTTCCTAGTAGGCTTGTGGGATTTCCAGGAAAAGTTACACAGCTTTTGCATCTGCTGACATGCCTCTAGATTGGCTCAAGTCCACTTGAGATGCCCACTTTGTATTTGATGAAGGCTTTGTCTTATTGGAAGACATTAAGTACTTAAAGGGCCTGGCTATGACCTGCTTATGTACTTCATAGCCATAATTCGCAAGTTGTAAGAGCATTTGCGTAGAACTTCCCTGCAGCAAGGTCAACGCCGTTGCATGCAGGGCTTGTACGAGTAGGGAGTGTGTAATGGCCTAGGTTTCGTAAGGGAACCTCAGCCAGCAAGTCTGTACTTGCCTGTGCCAAGGGACACTTACCTGTGTCGCACATTGTTCAACATCTCTGCTCAGATACGGGATAAAAAAACCCCAAACCTCGAATAGTCTTTATTGACATTACTGCTTGTGCAGACTGTGCTCTGGGCTTAGCTCTTCGCTGACGTATCGTGAGCCTGCGGCGCTGCACGGGTGTTTCTTCAGAAGTAGCTCTCTTCTCTTGGACTCGTGGTGAAGTTCTGCCTTGCATTACACAGATGTAGCTGGCATCTGTCTAGCAGCTGGCTGTGAATGTGTCAGCGATGGTCTAGCTATAACTTCAGTAGTCTTGGTTGTCTGGGTGGCTTGGGCTCCTCAGTACATGTGATTCTTGCCCAGTAATCCCCAGTCCTCGAGCGTGGAGGCCCACAGATGTTACCTTGGGAAGGTAACGTTGCTTGAAGCAGTATGTGGCAACAATTATTTCATAGAAAGCTTCCTAGCTGTGGTATGTGGTTAAGATCAGATCGTCTGAAAGCTATTTGCTCCACACTCCTGCTGGTCTCTGGCCATCACAGACAGGCCTCGTGCTCCCCTTGGTTCCTGGGAAAGCAGGATGCTCATGAAGCTGGTGCCCTGTAAAAATAAGCTCACTTTGAGTCCTAGAGAAGGCTGACGTTCCTTCCCTCCGTACCTCCAGCTATGCAGCATGCTATTTGTGTAAAACGTTGCACTGTGGAACCCCTACAGCTCAGCTGCTGTTTGTCAAGTCTCCGCTGATACCACGGGATAGGCCGGTAACAGCTATTTATATATCACGTCTGTTGAATTAACGCTGTCCTTTGCCAGCACATACCCTAAATTTCAGGAGACAGGTTGAATGACTGTTCCTCCTTGGACCTCTGGTTGGGATTGCTCTTGCCTGCCAAGTTGAGGGTAGCTGTGCTCTGTGCTTGCTGGCTCGGTTCTTGTGCGGTACACAGCCGTGCAGGTAGCTGTTTTACTGACATGACGCCACGTAAGGTGGTCTGAGTGTTTTAGAAAACAACTAGACCAGTTTCTAGTTTCAGCTGAAAGCTGAAGGTCTGAGGATCTGCTCAGCTGTTCCTTCTGATGGGCAAAAGAGTAGAAACCAAATCCCTGTAGTTGAAGATGGTCACCCAGAACAGGAGGTTCAACTGCCAGCTGTAATGAAAACCATCCATGGGCTGTACTTGGCAGCTTATTTCACGTGTGATATGCTGCTCGCTTTGTGGATTTGCCTTCTGTTGTGGTGGCTTCTTCATGCTGAACCATAAAGTGCACACACAGTGGGCACCGCTCCTGGTGCCAAACATGGTTTGGGACTCGGCACAGCAATCCAGCTGGTGAGTGTCTTCCTTGAAGTCCCTGCTCTGGTTTCTGCAGAGGGCCCAGTGGTTCTCGTCGCGTTCTGTGATCCCACAGCTGTCACAAGGCACGGTGAGATGCTGGCTGGTGATACCTCCTAGCCAGCGCAGGGAGATCCTGCAGGAAAAACAAACTGCTTGGATGCCGTCGTACCTGCTTGTGGGAGTACTGGCAGGATGTTTCCTTTCGGCTTGTTGGGGCTCGGTTAGTGATGATTCAGTGCTGTGAGAACTTCCCAGTGCTTGCTCTCAGGCCTTTCTGTGACTGGGAAAGCTCTTTGGTTTGTGGCACGGCCGTCTGAAGTTCACACTGTAGTACCATTGCAGTTTCAGTAACAGACCAGGCAGTCCTATCCACAAACCTCAAATTTCTGAAGAACTTGCTGTCTGGGGAGAGCAAAACCCGCTTGGTTTGCTTCCCCTTCCCCTGACCAGCTCTCTGGCAGGCTGTAGGAGTCAAGGTCGGAGCCCACCAGCAGTGCTTCAGGAGCATCATCTCCTATTCTGGAGGTACCTAATGACCTTCCGGGCCATGCTAAATCTGAGCTAATTGCCAGTTACCAGCAAAGCTGGCCCAGGGAAGCACCTGGGCAGTGAGGGGTTCTGCCCTGCTGGAGCCTGGCATGCAAGGTCCCCATTGTTCCAGTGTGGTGTGTGGCCAGGTGCCCTGAGTGCTTCTAGTTCTTGTCTCCCCTCCAGTGCCTTGGGCAGTGCCCTGTGTTGTGCTGTCCTGTGGTGCCATTCTCACAAAACAAACATCTCAGTGTTTCGGGTCTCTATGTGCGTACTTGTGTTTGGAGGGCAGGTATGTGGCTGCTGCGCAGGCCCAGAAAAGGGACAGCACCTGTGCTTCAAACTTCTCAGTCTGAAAGCATTTGCTTCCAGCCAGTCGAGTTTAATTTGCCTTGGGCGCACTAAAACCAGAGCGGGGAACCTCTTAGCAACACTGGGTTTGGTGATTGGGATCCCACTGAGCAGAGTATAATCTGGAGTGCTTCAGTCCACCCTTCCTGTGGGTACACTGGGGCTGATAGGGGAAAGAACCAGCTCATTGCACGTTTGATCCCGAGCTGCTGGTGTGAGTACCGCCCTTAATCTAGATTGATTATTTAATTGTTTGCTGTAACAATTCTCTAACGAAGCTCTGTCTGACAGTGTGGTCACTGGAGGATTCGTGGTCGGCCAGGCAGCAAAAGTCCAGTGTGGTTTGTGTACAGCAGAGCCCGTTGGTTTTGGATGTCTGCAGTTTGGGAAGGCCAGTCTCCAGAGTTCGCAGTCAGCGTGATTTCCCCTACTTCATTCCCAGAGTAAATGGATCCTATAACCCAGCACACAGCTCATCTAGCCACCAAAGAGGCGGCTGCATGGGATTTTGCAGGGATACCTGTTGTCTCACTCAGGCTCAGCGGCTGCAGAGACCATTGGGAATCCTGGAGTTCGGATTGCTGTGCAGAGTAACCTGTGTCTTTTTTCCAAGCATGCAGGAACTGCCGTGTTCTTAGAAACTCTCTGCTCCATTTTGCCTCACTGAGGTAAATTGGAGAGATGCAGCCACAGGTTTTCAGACCTTGCTGTCCTGCAGTAGGGTGAGGAACAAGGGTGTTTTGAGGGGAGGAGCTGCTCTCCTGCAGTAGGGTACCAAGGTCTCTGTGGTGGTGGGGGTTCTACAGCTGTCCCGGTCCCTTGCGTGCTGACCTGCTTCAGCTGTGCCTTGCTGGTCTTGACCTCGCTGGGATGTGATCTAATTTAGTGATGAGATCCTCACCGTGTGCGTGATGAAGGCAGAGGGAGATGAGCAGGGGGTGCTGACCATGACCTCTAATTAGCCAGCTGCCTAACGAGCTGCTTGGCTGGGTGGATTAGCTGTACCCAGCAGCAGGCGGCAGCAGCATGCTGCAGGGGCTGCCTGCCTTGGGGTGTCAGGTGCCTGGGGACACTGGGTGACACGTTGGCTGACTCCTCATGCTGCAGGTGAGGTGCTCTGGGTGCTCCCACTCCTGTGGCAAGCTGTGTGCTTACTGCTTGCTAGATTCTGCAGGAATTGGTGAGTGCCTGGAATAGCTTTGGCTGAGTAAATAGTGGCCAAAGGATATCAAACTTGAGAAGTGCTCTTGGTGGTGGTGGAAAGTGCTCCTGGTTAGAAATCCAGGCTGGAATTTGCTGCAGGGTCAGACCAAGCACAGTACTGTGCTGTGTTAAACTAGTTGGAGACTCAAATGAGGGGGAATGTATCGTCTAAGAGACCCTTTTAATTTACTTGTTTGCCGTACTAAATCATGAGGGCTTGTGAAGTCCGCTGTGTTACCTTGGGTAGGTGCTTTGGGCAGGGTGTTGCTAAGGAGCCATGATTTGACTGACACACATGACTGCCTTACAGATAAGACACTGTGTAATATAAATAATCGCTGGTTATGGTGGCCCCTCCAGGGTGTGGGCTTGGTGCAGCGTGGCCAGCTCATGGTACACAGAGCTTTGCTCTGGCCAGCAGCTCTGCCAAAGCCCATGTCAGCCTGGCCAGTGTTCCTGGGGCAGTGGAACGTGGTGTGAGGCAGGGGCTGGGGTCTGGCTTGTATTTCTAAACTAAAGGTGCTGTTACAAGTGCTTCTTTTACTCAAGAGCTGGTCTTGGGAGGGTGCATCCAGCCTTCCTCCTTGCTGTTCTCACTGGCTCCCCTAGCTCGCTGTCTGCTCTTTGCTCCCTGTCCCCAACACAGGAGAAAAATCACATGAAATCTCTTCTACCAGGAAAGCTGTGGAGCACCCAAGGGGCACAGTGGTCCCTTCTCCTGCCTGCTACATCAGGTTGCCCTTGGTTCCTGCAGAAAGTTAGGCGGGATCTGCAGAGCTTTCTAATCTGGGAAGCCTGAGGGCCTCTTCTTTTGGGGAAGGAACGAACCACGTGAGCTTGCCTCAAGAGTGTTACACTCAGAAAAGTTGGGAAGAGTTTCTTTCATTCTGATGAGCCTCTAGCTCAAAGCAGCCTGCTGGGAATGATAGGCCATTATATCTCCCCTAAGGTGCGCTATTCACTGGGGCAGCTGACTGCTTTAATTGAGTGGTATATGGAGTGTTCTTGGCTGGTGTGACCTGGAAGTCTGATAGCTGTCAGCATGGCTCAAAGCTCCTTCTGGGAGTAATGTGCACAAGTGTCTCTCTGCGACTTTCTTGATTAGTGTGTATGGGGATCCTGGATGTTAAAACCAATTAGTTGTCGTTAAGGTCAGGGACTTATTTGACCTACCAGCATCCATTTCAACTTGGCCTGAATTGAAGATCTTTGGAAGAGGGCTGTACAACTTCCGTAAAGAGGCTAACAAAGTGATGCTTTTTAAAGTGCTTCCCTGCTGTCTCCGTAGCCCAAACACTTCAGGCAGGATGCTGGCGTGTGACCGTCTGAAACGGTGGCCTGCAGGTACTGTGTTAGTCTTGTCCTACCCTAAGAAATGTGAAAGACCAAAAGCTTTTTTCTTTGCTGGCAGAAAAGCACTTTGGTGGTGCTCTGACTCAGGATCCTGAGTAGAGGCTTTTTTCCTAGAGCTTAGCTCGTTTGTCCTTGAGAGGGCTAGAGGACGTGATGAGGCGTTTGATTTTTATGCCATTACTCTAATGTGAGGTGTGAGGTCTGGGTTAAATTTGAGACAATGCAGAAGCAGCACTTCAGCCATCTGGGATACTTCAGTGACAAATGGGAGGTGGAAGGTGGACAGGAACTTCCCCAGTTTTTGTTTTGGCTTTGGATGGATGTGAACTGCAAGGCTGCTTTGGGGATTAAGACCTCTGCGGGATCCAGCCCGAAGCCGCAGGAAAAATGACTATCAAATTTATGTTTTTTCACTTAATTTAAGCCAGTTCTGTGATTTGTGGGGCCTTATCTCCTGACTCCATGCCTGGGGTTGGTGCTTCTGAACTTGCAGTCATGAGCTGAAGTGTGCTTTATTTAAAACAGCTGCCAGAGTTGGTGAGTGTGTCTCTAAAGCAGAGTGCCGCTGGGGGAGCGGGGAAGCCTAACTGCTACAAAAGGATCCTTCCAGTTCAGTTTTCGGTGTTAGCCTGAGGAGAACAAAGCGTTAAAACAGCATTTGGGCTGGCTAGTGCTCCAGCTGTCTGAGAACAAATGGAATGGGCTTAAACGTGTCCTGCAAGTATGTGGCTGCATTGTTTGAAATAATCTCTGCTGGGCAGTGCTTACATACTGTTAGCTTCCCAACCCTTAGTCTGTACATACGTTCTTTTTCCCAGCACAGTATCCCAGGTACAATAAGCAGCTTTTGGAGGACTTGCTTGGCTAACCTGAACGCTTGGTTACAGTCAGATCCTCTGGAGAGCCTGTATTGTTTTCTTTCCCTTTCTCTCCCATTGATACCTGGCTGAAAGGGGATGGATGTGAAGCGAAGCATCCTCCTCGGGAGGGAGGAGAGACAGCTGCGTGCATGGAATATGGTAGGAATACACTTGTTGCTTTGTCTGGTGGCTGCTCACAACCCCTCTTTTTTTCTTTCCTCAGCAATGGTACCAGCATGATATCGTTGATCATTCCCCCCAAAGACCAGATTTCACGAGTGGCAAAAATGTTAGCGGATGAGTTCGGCACCGCCTCCAACATCAAGTCTCGAGTGAATCGCCTTTCAGTCCTGGGAGCCATTACATCTGTACAGCAAAGACTGAAACTTTATAACAAAGGTAACCTCTAGCTTGAGTGGGTGCTGGCTGACTTCCCTTACTTGAAAGCAGCCTTAAGTTCCTGCATTATGCAGCTTTCTGCTAATGAACTCTGGCCTGTGCCTCTGTCTTGCACTGATACTCCAGGTATATTGCCTGTGGACTGGGAGGAGACCTCAGGACCAGAATAGCTTAAGATGGTCCTTGTCTTAAATAAGCGGGTTCATGCTTCTGTCCGTAGTGGTGTTGACTCCTCTGAACCTGGCCAGCCTTGAGAGCTGTTTCACACTAGTTCACCTGCATGAAACTAGTGGTTTTCCATCGAGCAGAAGCTCATGTATGCCTTATGCATGCCACGGTGCAGCTGCCAGAACACTGGGGAAAGTGGACCCAGGCCATCTAAAATGAATACTGGAGAAGAGTTCACCATTACTGCCCTTACACTGGCAAGCAGCCTTCATTGAGGTTGTTGGTCTATAAATCACTGTAAGAACTAGGAAAGCTTCATGGGGATGTTCAGCCTTTTTCTGGACTCCTGAGCTTGCAGGCTCATGGGTTTAACAGACAGGTACACGTTCTTGCAGCTTTGTCAGTTTTTCCTTTAGTGCTACCTTTAGCTTCCTGCTCAAAGCTGGTTGGTATAGCTGTGCTGATTGTGTTTGTTTTCCATTGAAGAGATGTGTGAGGAAATGAGGTGGGGGAAATGGAAGGTAAAACACTTGGCAACTACAGCTCTGCCTTAAGTCTCAAAGCCTAGGAGTTTTTGTTAGGTACAGCTCACGATATTTCTTGGTGATCTAAAGCTATGCTGTGTCCTTTATAGTACCTCCAAACGGTCTGGTTGTTTACTGTGGAACAATTGTGACAGAAGAAGGAAAAGAGAAGAAAGTCAACATTGACTTTGAACCTTTCAAACCAATCAATACGTCGTTGTATTTGTGTGACAACAAATTCCACACAGAGGTAAGAAGTCTTCTGTTGCCTACTGGTCTTGCAGTAGTCCAAGTCTGACTGCTTTGCTAGTGTCGCTGGAACCACCCTTGGTGTGCTCGAGTCCCTGGTCGCAGGACAGCAGGCTTCAATGACAATATCCTGCTGGGGAAGCCACTGGGCATGGCTTGTGACTCTCTGGGATTCAGACCTGTGTGATACTTGCTGAAAGCAGCTGAGATATTGTCCAGCTCCTACTAGAGCTGACTTCCAGCTTGTAACTGTGGAGTTTGTGTAACCTGCAGGCATAAGCTGCTCTCTGACTGGAGGCAGGGCTTCTTCCCAACCGCAGACCCACAGATCTTTTTCCAAGCCAGGCCTTACAGTAACGCCAAGATAATATTAGCGCTGCCAGTCTTGGTATCAGATGTTAAATGAGACCCTTGATGGAGAGCTGGCATGTGCCTAGTGTGTCCGGGTTGAAGTGGGATTATTTTTATCCAATGTCTCCTTGTCTTAGTTACGCGAATGGTTTGAGGCGTGTTTAAAGTGATGTGGATTACTCTAGTCTTGACTGCATGAAGTAAGTTTATTGCATCTAAATCTGTTTTGGCTCTGTTGGCAGTTGCAGAGGTCTTGATATTTAGTAGATGACTAACTGCCCTTCACGTCCATGATGTTCACCACTGTAAATGTGTGGTGTCTGTCATCCAACCCGTATGATGTGGGCTTGACAGGCCCTTCAGTGATGTAGTGCTGCTTATTTGCTTGGCTTTTGGGAGATATAATCTGTGATTGGGTTTCAAAGGGTAGGAGTGAAAGAAGGAAAGGTACACTTGTCATAGATGAGCTACATCCCAATTACTGTCTCCTCACCAAGGATGACATCCCAATACATCTTTGCCCTACCAAGGACTACAAAACTGTGCACAGGTACAGCTCCTGAGTTCTGCTGAGCCCACGTGTTGTAGGCAGTTGGAAGGAAGAGGTAAATAGGGTAATTCCAGAGAGAGCCAGAGGTGCAAAGCAGGTTGTCCCTGCAGTTGTTGGCAGTGGGTGGACAGCGGTGGGTTGCTGCCTGCCCTATCAGGAATGGGATTAATTTGGTGTTGGCTGCAGTTCCTGCCTCAGGGCACCAATTCAATACAAAAACAGTAGCTGCTGCCCAGTGGGCTGTTCCCAGGAGGCAGCTGTAAATACTCTTGCTGGTGCATAGCGTTGCTCAGTGAGAGAGTGGCAATAAGTTGAGAGGAATTTGTGGTAATTGCTGCTACTGCTGATGTGATTACTACCAGCACCTTTCTCCATGGGCTGTCTGCTCTCCTGTGTCTTCTGAGCATGTGATTATTTTACTTAGTACTGTCTGCACTGCAGAATCAAACTAAGTGTGAAAACCTTCTGCGTGCTACCTTGAGCGATGAGATGACACTAGCACTGAAGGCTTGATGTGTTTGTCTCATCTGGTCGTAGAGCTGTGCTTTTAACCCTGGGGTTCCCCCCAGCATGCAACTAGAACTCAACAGGTAGGGCATCTGGCACAGAGACTTGCTCTGAAAGTGAGGGCATGGCATGGAGCAAGGAAAGGATGTGAGGGCATGGCATGGAGCAGAAAAAGGACGTGATCTTCACCTGTAGGCTGCAAAGAAGAAACTCAGCCTGGGCTGAAGGAACAGAGTAAAAGCAGTAGTTCCTTTTTTGTGCTTGATAGGTCAAACAGTGGAATTGCTGACGTAGAAGGAATGAAAGGGAAACAAGGAATTGCTGATTGCTGGATACTTTATTAAAATAAGAGGGAATCAAGAACATCAGAGCTGTAGTCATCTGCTGCCTGGCAAGAGTATCTGATAAGATTTCCTGTAGATACTTTATTGCCTGTGTGAAACCCAAGTAACTTCCCAAGAGGGATATGAGCCCTGATGTGTCTGAAGGGTAGGATTTACAACAACTTATTTTGATACCTTGGCTGGAGCGCTCATTCCAGTCACACGATTTGCTTGGCTCTGTCCCAGTTAAATAGATTGCAATGTAATATGCCACTTCCTTCTCTCATTCATCCCACTGCTGAGGAATTAATACAAAATATTTATTTTGGCCAGTGGATTCCATTAAACCTTAGTGTCTGTTTCTTTTAAGCTTGAAAGCTGTAGACTTGGTCGTGTGGATTTTGGAGAAAGATGACTGATGGGTTTAATCCTTTCCATTCAGCCCAATAAGCAAGCTGGCAGGCGTGCAGGAAGGTAAAGGTCCTGTGCAGTAAACCAACACCATCACTCTTTCGATATTAAACTGGTGACTTTCAACAATCTGCAAGTTGACAAGTTCTCTGTCCTGCTGACGTGGTTTTGCCAGCCAGAAAAAGACCTTGAAATTACTTTTCTTGGGCATGTGTAAGTGAAGAGGAGCGTGTGAGAGCTCTGGATGTGCCTGCCCTTGAGGGAGCAGTAGCTGACAGTTTCCCTCAAAAAAGGAGTGTAGAGTTGGGTACTGGTGGCTATCCCACACCACCAGTACCAGGGCTGGGCAGGAGAGAGAACAGAGTAGCTCAAAAGCCTCATTACAAAGTGCTTTAGTTAGTTAACTTCAGTGACCTTACAGGGTGGAGCTAGGGAAGAAAACAGAGGGATAACTTCATTCTCCAGCACGTGTTATGGCTCTCTTCTCTCCAGCCAGCTACGCACAGGACAGTTACTCCAGTTATTGCTGCGTTCTCAGGCTGACTGTCACAGCCACTGTAGATTTCATCATCCCACCTTGGGGACTTGAGCTCGGCAGGTGCAGCGAACCGGCTCTCGTGGCAGTTGCAGAGCTGTAGGTCTGTGTCAGGGCTTTGTGGCACGAAACCCAATGGATGGATAGACAGCCCAGTCGGTGGGCTAAGCAGGCTCTGCTTCCTGGGCTGGAACATGAGGGAAAGGGCTCTTCCAGTTTTGCCTCAGAGAGGCGTGATGGGTTTCAATTAACACTTTCCAGAGTCAGTCTTGAGGGTTTTGCTGTGACACCTGCCTGGGACGTTGTGCAATGAACTGGGGATGCTGTGAGAATAGTTATCAAGCTTAAACACTGGTTTCCTTTCAGCTCTTGGCAGCGTTGTGTGAGAGAGTAATCTGGGGTAGTCTAACTCACGAATCTTCTGGGGTTTTTTGTAAAATTTGTGGTTTATTTAGTTTTTAAAAAAAAAAAAAAATTAGCAAGCACCACCTATGGAACTAAAATTTCTTGAGGGGGGATTATTTCTGGTGCCTTCCTGAGCCAGGGTCCTTAATGGTGCTGACGACACCGCTTTCTGTTCCAGGCTCTTACAGCGCTGCTTTCCGACGACAGCAAGTTTGGCTTTATTGTAATAGATGGTAGCGGTGCGCTCTTCGGAACGCTTCAAGGAAACACAAGAGAAGTCCTGCACAAATTCACTGTGGATCTTCCAAAGAAGCATGGTAACGTGCTAGTCTCTCTAGACCACTTGCAGCAGCATGTCACGGGGTGGGATGTGAGGGCAGGAGCAGGGAATTTGGCTTGGAGGTGTTTAGCTTGACTCAGTTCTTTGCTCCTTTGGAATCGGACAGCAAAGCCTCTAGTCTGGGCCTTCTGTCACAGCTCATGAATCACTGTAATACACAGTTGATCTTCTTTAAAGTGGTGTTTTTTATTTCTTGGTGCATTTGACCCTTTACTTGGATTTCATAGAATGGTTATGGTTGGAAAAGACCTTCAAGATTGAGTCCAACCAGCTGTACTAGGTCCAACACTGGACTGTGTCACCAAGCACATCATCTACTCTTCTTATAAACCCCTCCAGGGATGGTGACTCAGCTGCCTCCCTGGGCAGCCTGTGCCCCAGTATCTGACAGCCCTTTCAGTAAAGAAGTTTTTCCTAATATCCAACCTAAACTTCCCCTGTTGCAACTTCAGACTGTTTCCCCTTGCCCTGTCACTGGTTACCAGGGAGAAGAGACCAATCCCCACCTCACTACAGCCACCTATTAGGTAGTCACAGAGAGCAGTGAGGTCTCCCCTCAGTCCCCTTTTCTCCAGACTAACCAATCCCAGCTCCCTCAGCTGCTCCTCATAAGATTTGTCTTCTAAACCCTTCACCAGCTTTCCAGCCCTTCCCTGGACATGCTCAAGCATCTTGATGTCTTTCTTCTTGTGAAGGGCCCAAAACTGAACACAGTACTCCATGTTTTGGAATGGTCTTAACTAAATATTGGTAAACAGGTGGTAACACTGCTTGGTAATGTCTTCAGAGTTTGCTTCCAATGGTGTCATGTACAAACCATGGTGAAAAGCAGGAAGCTGCTCCTTGAAAGGAGCACGAAGCCTTGGAGCAAGGCAAAGGCTAGTTCTGTAGTTCCACACATGATGGTGTGTTGCAGTGAGCTTCTGATGAACTTGGCAAACTGTCTGTTAGTTACTCCTGGTTTACCATCCTTCTCTCTGGATTAGGGTAGGAGAAAAGGAAATGGAAAAGTCTGCCCCAGTTAAGTTCCTGCAGCAGAGACTGCTGGGGTGCATTGCATCTGCCAGCAAAGCCTCTGGGGCAGTGTAACAAAGGGAATCGCTTTTCCTGAAGGTACAGGGCACAGAAAGTCTGCACAGACGTTCAGAATCTCTGTGGAGAGTCCAAACCATGATAGCCTAACACATTGCCCTCTGTGGGATACCTGGGGAGAAATATCCTGCTGTGAACAACCCCCCCCCTTCGCCTGCCGTTCCAATGAGCGCCCCGGCTCTGCTTGCAGCGAGCCAGTTCTGAAGGCCATGGCTTGGGTACCCCCTTGGCTTTGGGTACCCATGGCCCAGTTGGGACCACGTGCGAACAACCTTCTGAAATGAAGGGACTACCCAGTTGCTACCTTGCTTCTGTTCTCTCCCCAAGGTAGAGGAGGTCAGTCTGCCCTGCGTTTCGCTCGCTTGAGAATGGAGAAGCGACACAACTACGTAAGGAAGGTAGCAGAGACGGCTGTGCAGCTGTTCATTTCTGGTGACAAGGTGAACGTGGCTGGTCTCGTTTTAGCTGGATCAGCTGACTTCAAAACTGAATTAAGTCAATCTGACATGTTTGATCAGGTGAGTGGCCTTCTACACAAAGCATGAATGTTTATGGGATGTAAACAGTGAATGTTAATGCTGTCAGTAACGTGGTGATGTTAGCAGGAGCTCTGGTGTAAGATGCATCTCAGGAGGGATGTAACTTTGGATCAAAACTCAAAATCTGATGTGTCTGAAAGACATCCCTTTCCCAATACCTCCTGCGAGGAGGTTAGATCTACTTTTGTTGGTAACAGTGCTAATAAGAAATCTGTCCTCCCTGGTTTGGAGGTGGAATTCATGTTGTTTGTGTTCCCAAATCTCAAGTAGCTTTATGGGAATTAAACTCTACCAAACTTAAGCCTAACCCTTCTGTCCCCGTTGTGCTTCAGTACTAAGGAGGTCACTCAGACTCAGAACCCCTGGAGATAGATGGATGTGGTGTCTCTTGTCAGGTGCTTGTTCTTGCAGTGCTATGAAGCAGCCCATGGCAGTGCTGTGTAACACTCTTGCCTGTCTCCTCTCTCTCTTGTCTAGCGGTTGCAATCCAAAGTGCTCAAACTAGTTGACATTTCATACGGAGGAGAAAATGGATTCAATCAAGCAATTGAGTTGTCAACTGAGGTCCTCTCCAATGTGAAATTCATTCAAGAGAAAAAACTAATAGGTATGTGACTACATGCTCAGCCTTCTCCTGAACTGGGCTGCTGATCTCCTGGCCATGCCCTTGTGTGCTGCCTCAGCCCTGCAAGGCTATAGAACTTGGGTGCAGCACGATTTGTTGTGATTCTTTCTGGTACCTGGACACCTTCACAAAGCTGCAGGACTTAACTGAGACTGTGGGGTTTCTTTTCCCCACCAAACTTCTCAGATCTCTGCTGATGGAAAGGATCAGGGATCACCTTCATTTCAGGCCTTCTGGTGACATTTCGGGGTGGGAGAGGGGGGAAAATACCTCCTTGGATTGTTTGTATCCTCAAGATGAGAGCTATGATTGATTTTGTTTTAAGATGGTAGAGACAACCCCTTGTTTGACTGTTGGCAGATAACCTGTAGCTACGTGGCATGCTCAGGCAATAGTAACAGTAGCTGCCTTACACCGAAGGGGATGAGGTTAAACAGTACCTGCTGCCAGGTTAGTCTGGTTGATGGTTCCATTGTGGAGGTAAGCCCTTCGATGGGGCGAGGTTCCTGGTGGAGTTGACTTTCTGCTGATGAATGTTTTAAATTTCATGCTGTGACGTGTTCTCATACCCCTTCCTTTCCCTTCAGCAGCACTGCAGTCTCCTTTTCCAGTTTTTCTTGCACTTAGATCAGGCTTGTTTAAAAATCCATGATGAGCGTTTGTGACAATGTCTCTCCTTGTATCCTGCTGCAGGACGATACTTCGATGAAATCAGCCAGGACACGGGGAAGTACTGTTTTGGTGTTGAAGATACACTAAAAGCTTTGGAAATGGGAGCAGTAGAGATACTGATAGTCTATGAAAACCTGGATATCATGAGATATGTTCTGCACTGCCAAGGCACGGAGGGTAGGTAGCGCTTCTGCGAGACATAGATCCATGAGGGTTTAATGCCTAAGCTGTCCCTTAGGTAGCTTCTGCTGGAGGCACTCCTAAAGGCACTCCTTTCAGCACTTGATGGGGGGATGCTGTGTGAGCAGGGCACTGACTCAGAGCTTCCTGGATGCTCTGGGGGGACAAGCTTCCAGTGGGGGGAGAGGATTGCAATGCTGGGGGGCGGTTTGTCTCAGAGCTAGTGTGGAACCCACCCTGCAGTTGTGCGAGTAAAAATGGGGTGCCAGCATGTGAGGGGGGAGACTGACCTGAGCCTTATGGCCAAAAGCATGATTCTTACTGCTGGTGGACAGTCTGTATGCCGAGCAGCAGGACCTCTGCCTTTCTGCTGGTGGCACTGCGGCTGCTCTCTACTGGTGTGCTCTTGTTGGTTTCTCATAGAGCTTCAGCTAGAAGGAAGGGCCGTGTCAATGGCCAAACCCTCTGTGCTGAGATGGCTGGCTGTTGTCAGCCTCCTGCTTTCCTTAACCTACACCTGGTAGTCTCACCCATCCTAATTTATTTCTTTTTTTCTCCCTTCTCAGAGGAGAAGATCCTGTATTTGACACCAGAGCAAGAGAAGGATAAATCCCACTTCACAGATAAAGAGGTATTTATTTCAGGTTTGGGGCTGGTGGATTTATTCTCAGTGTACTGGTGTGGCAGCCTGAACAGCTGAGCTTAGTTTGTCATGAGCCCGAGAGCATGATGACCTTTCTGGCACTCAGATGAGACTTCAAGATGGTGGCTGTGGCTTTTCCTGTTCACCTTCAGTGTAACCCCTGGATGCTAGACTTGCTTTTCTCCATCTTCCCTGCCACTGATTCCAAGGCTGTGTAGACAAGTTGCAGTGACATTGACCCTCCTAAGGGTTCAGCAGCCACCACGTAACGGGCAGGCTAAGGTCCCAAGCCATTACTCCCTGCTTATTGCACACTGGTGCAGTCAATACAAAACCACCATAGGGCTGGAAACCATTCATGGATTTAAGTGGAAGGGAGTGTTTGCTTCCAGTCGTATTGGAAGTGTGAATCTGCCTTTTGCTGTCTGTGAGGTTCCTGCCCCTGTGGGTCAGCAAACCCTGATGGGATGGGGGGACTGGGCAGCTTGGCAGAGTGAGGTGGGCAAGAAAGCCTGTCCCTTGCAGAAAGGGTGGTCCTCAGTGTCTCGCTGCCAGGGTGGCCATTACCAGCTGCTTTCCTTCTGGCCCAGTAATGGCCAGTTCCTTCTGAGCACCGTGGAACCGCAGCGTACCGTGAGCTGGTAGTTGAGCAGATGCGTTTAAGGACGTTTTCCCCTCCCTTCTCTGTAGTATGGAGGCCCAAGGCCTGTCAGTACTGAGTGTCTTAGTGCCAGGAGCCTCCTGCTGGTGCTGGCACGTGTCTGATGCAGATGTCAGGAACATCTGCCACCTTGACCCTAGTAAGTGCCAGGCTGCTCCAGCCTGTGGAGCGTGAAGGCTGGATGGTGTCTCAGACTTAGGACTGGGAAGGCAGTGGTGATGTCACACCAACTTCTGGTATGAATTCTCTCAATACTTGACACCCAGTGACCATAACGTTTTTCTATTTATCTTTTCCCCCTCATGTGTCTACATAGACTGGCCAGGAACATGAACTGATAGAAAGTATGCCCCTTTTGGAGTGGTTTGCAAACAACTACAAGAAATTTGGAGCAACATTGGAAATTGTTACAGACAAATCACAGGAAGGATCCCAATTTGTGAAAGGATTTGGAGGAATTGGAGGTAAACTGCAAGAGTATTTTGTCTTTTCTTTTTTTATGGTTGATTTGATAACCTGGTGCCACCACAGGTAGAAAGCTAAACAGATTAACCTGTTAGTCACGATTCCAGTTTAAGAAAGTTGTGTTCATCAGGGATCTCCAGGTGAATTTGTTCCATATCCAGTGAGATGGTGCTGCAAGTTAGGCAGCTGTCACTCTGTGTTCCTCAGACCCCTTTGTCCTTCAGTGTGCTCAGAGGGTGGACTGCCCTTATTTCCAGCTGCTGGGTTTGAGGGCCATGAACTGCTTCCCTCTGCTCCGTACAGTCGTTGCGTGGCAGACTGAGCCCTGCTGTGCAGAAGTGGTGGAGGACAAACACCAGCCTGGTTTCTGAAGTAGTCAGATATCTGTTACTCAGAGCACTCATCTCAGAGTCCATCCCTGGACTTTGCTTCCCAGGCTTCCGCTTCTTTTGAAAAGAAGTATTTTTAGCCCAACTTCATGGAGAAAGGAGGCTTCTGAAATCCTTCAGCCCTCAAGCACACTGACTGCTTTAGCTAACTCGTGTGCTTCAGTCTGACAGAATCCCTGTGAGGGTAGAGCAAAGCCACCTGCCATGCTCCTGTTCCCCAGGGCAGGGGCTCCCCGGGGCCGGGCCATTGCTGACCTGCTGGTTAAGCTGTTGCCACTTGCTGTGTTTGGGTTGATGAATGCAAACCAGAGATGAGTGTGTTGTAATGAGGAATTTCTAGGGGCTGGAGAACACGGATTGGAAGGAAACAAGCTCCAGTTGTTTGGCTACATAAGGAGCAACAGGTTTTTAAATTTTCAGGGTTTGTAACTCGGAGTCCTTTGGGTCCTGCCAGATCCAGCCTCCTTGCACGGTGGGGTACTCTTTGGTGCCATGCTCCAGTTCCTGTAGACTTGAAAGGAAATATTCCTTGGATACCTTTCACCTAGGGCAGGGATAACAGCTCCCCAGAGACCCAGGTTGCTGTTTGGGGTGGGAAGAGCACAGGAAATTAGCCACTAAATACTGCTCATACTCTGCTGTGAAAGTCCCTTTGGTGCTGGCTGCCTTCTGAATGTACCGGATAGGGTTTGCCTGCACAGGGAAGTGATGAGTTACTGGTGTTCCCATGGAAATACAACCATCCTAGAGCAGGTTCAGCTCTCCCAGGCGAAAGCTGCCTGCGCTGGGCAGGTAGGTACTCCTGGGGTTTGGCAGTGAAGGGCCTCGGGCTGCAGCAGGGATGTGGCGCTTCGCTGTAGCTGCGTGTCTGCTCTGTCACCCACCTGAGCCCCACTTGCTCTGAAAATCCAACTGAGCAATGCTTGGCGTGCAGACAGGGCTCAGCAAACTGCTTACAATGCCTTTCTCCCTCTTGGAATTTTGAAGAAGCTAAAGCTTGTTGTTTTTACCAGGTATCTTGCGGTACCGAGTGGACTTCCAGGGAATGGAATACCAAGGAGGAGACGATGAATTTTTTGACCTTGATGACTACTAGGTAGTCGACCTGGGTCCGGCAAAACGTGCCTCGCCCCTCCAGCATCCAACCCAAGGAGCAAACTCATGGTGGAAAACACAACAGATCCCTGCCTTAGAATTGGAACACTTCCAGAACTTGATCCACAAGCATTGGATATAAAAAAGCAAAACCCTACACTTTGATTTGTCATAGTGTCAGTACAGCAGCAAACTACTAAGTTCCTATATGCCACTTTGGACTAATTTAAAAAAAAAGAATCCCAGTTTTTACTTTTACTCAATGGTGAAATTGGTTCTCTTGTATTTTATGAAAATGATTTTTTTAACCTCCATGATACATTAACTGCTGTAAACCTCTTCCTTCAGAAAAAAAAAAAGATTAATAGAAGTAAGATCCTACTGGTTTGTTTCTTTTTACTTTGATTGGAGTAATCGATCGCTGCCTTTTGCAGCAGCGTGACCCATTTACATGGCATTCTCAGCTTAGACTGCAGAAGAAGTGGTGTAATGAAATTGGAGCCATTCATTCTCAGAGGAATGAGAAGGCACTTCACTGGAGTGCCGGCTTAGAATGTGTGGCTTGCAAATTCAGATGGTTTGGGGAGGCTTACCGGCCAAACGTGCTTTAACCTATTTGTGGAAGCGCTGCTCTTATGAACTAGGAAATACTTCATTGATTGCAATGAAAATGCTGCTGAAGTCTTGGGCTTAATTTGGATTTGAGCAGTGCAGCCTTCAGGATTTAATTATTATTTTTTTTTCCAGTCTTGACAAAAATAAACACATGATTTAAGTGAAGTAAGGTACACTTTGCTTGGTTTTGTTCCTCAGTAAGTTGTTTTCCTTTAGTATTTTTTTTCCTTTTTGCTTTAGGACTGCATGAAGGTTTCCTTGATCACATGAATTTGAACCCACAGTTCTTTAGGGGAAGCGGGTATTTTGCAGGAATGATTAGTAAGTGGAGTCCTTGATGGAAACCTTAGTACTGGTGTGGTGGGAGCATTCGATGCCAATGCCTTGAGCGTTGGCCCAGCCCACGGGGACTCTGTCTCCCAGCACTGAGGCAGTTTGTTGTAGCGGCTCGTGAACGTCCTGTAAATCCGATGCTGAACTCTAATTGTGCCCTTAATGGGCCTGAACTCTAATTGCACCCTTAATGGGTTAAAACTTCTGGTTGCATCCAGACTCCAGAAAGCTTTCTGTCCCGCCTGCTCTATAGAATGCGTTTCAACCTGCTAGGAACAACCAAGGGTTTTTCAGATGGGTCTTGCAGGCAGAGGCTGAAGTGAACATTGGCACAAGATAATGCACAGGTCTTGCTTCTTTTTGGGGATTACTGGGCTCTCTGACAGGCACCCTGCCACCGTGGTGCCTGCTCGCGCTGTTCTTCACTGGCTCTGGTGCTCCTGGCGCGGTGTCGGCCAAGAGCAGCTTCTGTTCCAAAGTTGCATACCTGCCTATTTTTTTCCAATTAATCCTGCTTTCACTTGAATGGAGGGGGAACTTGTCTTAAAACTTCTGCCACGCTGTTCTTTGAGGTCCAAAATTACCGTCACGGTGAGCAATAGAATTGGTAACCCTGGTTTCTATCTATTTGCTGGTGGTTTCACATCAAAGCTGGAATCTCTCACGGAAGGTGCAACTGGGTGGGCTGCAGATTGGCACAAACCCGGGTTTGGGCAGATCTGTGGTCTTCCCAGCGGTGTGTTCTGGACTTTGCCATTGTAAATGGGTCTAATGTGACATGACAAGACCAGAAAAATTGGATGTAAATTTACATTTTTGAATATACTGCTTGTTGTTTCACATGATACATTAGGGTATGCAGCTCCTTTTTTTTTTTTTGTAGTTTTTATTTTTACTATTTAAGTTTGGAAATGATGCCAAATTTTTGTATTTCTTTAATCAATGTGTTCTCTTCAGTGATATATATTGCATTATATATTGATGTGTATATCAATATATACTGATATGTATTACACTTACACATACAAACACATTAAATGGGGGTGAAAAATCCTAGCCTTCGCATACTATATAACCTCTGCAGAGAGATCCCAAGCAGTGATATCTTGGTGTTGTGATGTACAGAAATGGAGAAGAGTATTAAACCATATTTAAGAATATAGCACGGACTCCTGATTTCTTTCCTTTAGCCCAGGAAACACCTGCTTTGCACTCAGCTCAGTGCCAGCTCCAGGTCAGTACCTGACTTCAGAGGCAGCTGTTTTGTGGTTGGGCTTGAGAACATCTTGTTTCTTCATCGTTTGGTGTTGGGCTTTAAAGGTGTAGCAGAAATGTGACTTCAGAAGAGGGGGGGGGAAACCCCCAACATCCCAAGTTCAGAGAGGAACCTGCGCTGTGGGTGGTGGTACCTGTGGAGGTCTTGGGAAAGGCCAAAGCAACTGAAGACCACCACCCTGCCATGCAGAAACCCACCCTTAGCATTCCAGTCATGTGCCACCGAGGTTTGTTGGGGTGTTTTTGTTAAGAAGCCTTTCTGACCTGACCTTTGGGAGCAGGACACATCCATGTTGGAAGTGTTCTTGCTGCCTCTGGTTGTTTCCTTTCTTTGCTGCGTCCGAGCCAGGTGTCTGGGTGACTTCCCAAGAGGACCTGCTTCCTTCCCTAGCTGGTAAGAGACATCATCAATATCAGGGATTTTAATGGATGTGTTAAATCCCCTGCCAGCCACTCATGCCTGGGAGTGATTCTCTGGCTGAGCGTCCCCTCCCCGAGCCAGCGGACTGGAGCAGGATCTGTGCAGCAGAGCTGCCTGCCCTGCGCTGTGACGTGCAGGCTCTCACAGCGATGGGTTTTCCTGGAGCTCAGGCATGTTTTGGCTGTTGCGCTCGCTGCCTCACGCTGCTGCTCTCTGGCTGAAGCAGATGGCAGAGGGTGGTGTCCTGTGCCCCTCGGCTCCGGGTAGCAGAGGTTTCAGAGAGGAGCAGAACTAAAAGCGATGCACAAACCCACCTTGCTGCACGTGTCTTGTGCTGCCTGCAGCCTCCATAGGCATTGCTGGTGGCCACTGGTCAGCTCCTGGCGCAGATCAGCACAAAAGATTTACAAAAGAAAAAGCTTCAAGAATCCCCTCAGTCAGCACGTGTCCCAGGAGGAGCTGATGCCTGCAGCACTCTGCCCCCGCAGCCTCTCCAGTTGCTGTACCCAGGCTGGGGATGTGCATTGTTTGCAGAGAACCAGAAATATTTACCAGTTAACAATTTACTGGCAGCAGCAGCAAGCCTGGTTTCCCGTGATCCAAACTGGAAAGGAGAAAAGGAGGAGCAATGAAGAGAGCTGTAGGGATGCTCTGTGCTGGACCAGCTTGGAAGCTGCTCTCCCCTCCCACACTCACCTTCTTGTCCAGTTCTCCCCTCTCTTCCCCTCAATGTTTCAGCCAGACAGTGTGTGTAGTCAGAGCCATGTGCGGGGTCCCTCCAGCTTGGTGCTCGCATCCGACTCCTCCCTGAGGCACTTGGCGCCTACAGACAGATGAGGTCCCTGGAGAGGACCTGGCAAAGCCCTTTTCTTCCTTGTAGCTGCTGAGAAAAGGTCACAGGGTCCCTTGAACCCTCCAGAAAGCACGTTCTGTCCCAGGCCTTGCTTTTGTCACACTTGTGGGGTCAGCGCTGGCACCTGGATTGTTTTGTATTTGAAATGACTTAGAGATGGTTTTATTTTGCCTCAAATACCATGGTGTTGGGGTGGGTGGGCTCTGCCTGGTATGTATAAACATGGACACCCACACCAGGAGCCCTGGCTGCCTTCGGGCAGGAGCTCAGCAGGACTGACTTTCGGCACCTTCAGGCACAAGAGGTTGGAGGATGCAGGTTTGTGTTTGAAAGCTGGGCAGGGTGCTCTTAAGTAACGTTTCCCCAGAAGGAATCCAGAATCCCCAGGTAGGAAAAGACCTTTGAGTTCAAGTCCAACCGTTCCTGTCCTCTACTCACCCATATCCCTCATCCTGCTCCCGATGAGATGGAATCAAGAGGATGAAAATCATGTCGTTTCCAGCCAGTCACCTGGAGCTGCTGCTGTGCATCTCGGGGAGGTTTAAAACCCAAATGAGAGTCCCATCCCTGCGCTGCTCCACACCTGAACTCAGAGGAAGGAGCAGGCCGAGGTGAGTGGCTGTAGTGGGGGTTGTAGCAGGGGATCAGCTTCTGCTGGCTGTCCAAAGGCGCTGCTTCCTTTTGTTCTTTCCTCGTTTCAAAGGGCTTCGGCTCATCAGCTGCCCTGTCTCGCTCCCGCAGTCCCAACCCGCCGGATTCCACGGACAGCCCGAGCCCGGTTCGGTTCTAAGCTGGCGCCGTGTGCTCAGATACTCTGTAACGCTCTTTTGAAGTGCTGCTTTCTCCACAGCTGTAATTAAAGACAGAATCTGCCCTTTATAACTTGTTATTTCGGGAGCTGGAGCCCAGCCTGCGCCGTTGTTGCTAGCAGCCTACGAATGCCATTGTCCTGGGAAGCCGAGCGCAGCCGGCGGCGCTGAAAGGCAGCTCCGGAATTTCACTCGGCTATTTTTAGGTGGTGGTGAAAAATTGCACTTCCAGCACTTTTAAATCTTTGTCAGTGCTTAAACAAATCAATGGGCAAACCCCATCTTCTTGCTCAGGCGTGGGACAGGGAGGTGACCCGAAGCTGAGCTGGTGGAAGGGTGAAGTGTGGGAGCAGGGACAAGCCCCAGCTCTGCCCGGCTGCTTGGCTCGGGAGCGGGAGGAGGCTGGGAGGGTAGCAGGACCTTCAGGGTCGCTTCCCGTCCCTTTCCCTCTGCCTCCCCTGGGTGTCCTCCTGCATAACTGGGTATTGGTGCCACGTGTCAGGTCTGTTAGCCACAGAGCTGTGGTGATGGCCACCCTGGCCGTGGCAGCTCTTGGGAAGCCAGGGGGTTGAGGCAGGCACTCCAGAAGGATGCTGCCTGTGTCTTGGTGGCTGAATACTGACTGTTGTGTGTTAGACTCTGCCCTTCAGCCCTGGTTGTCTCTGTAGCTGTGAGGCAAAACCAGCTTCTAACCCACCCTCTCTTCTTTTATGCCAGGGCAGGAGTTTCCTGAGAAGCTGCTTGGCCACCAAGTTTCCACGTCAGCGCAACCCCCAGCGCTCTGACCACAGGATCCTGGTGCAGTTTCCTTGCCTGGCTGCTCCACATTGTGTCCTGGGGACTCCCAGGCAGCTGCTTTGCTGGTTTCCTCCTCCCACCCTGCCCCGTGCTCTGACTTCAGGACTTGGTTTGAGTGAGGAGACCTCTGGGGGGCTCCCAGTGCCCTCCAGTTACTGAGAGCTGCTCTGCACATCACCCAGGCTCCGGACGGCACGGAGGTCAATAGGTCCTGTAAGGACACGTGTGGACTGTGTGGCTGCTGGAAAACCACAGCCATCTCCAGGACACCGGGCTGTGCCCCCGGGGCAGGAGACCTGCTGCTGGCCCCGGTGCCAGGCGCAGGGGGGACGGACCCAGCCCAGCGCCACAGTGCTGAGCACCCCTGGCCTGCCCACTGCAGAGCACAGCTGGTGTGTGCTGCCTGTCTGCCAGCTCCTGCCCTGCTCCAGGGACTGGCAGCTCCCAGCATCAGTCGGCTGGAGGGTGCTGGTGGGTCACGGCAGAGGGTGCAGTGTGACAGGGAGATGGTGCCCCAGCACCACTCCTGTTAGCGCTGGGAAGGCCGTGACTCACCCCACTGATATCCTGGCGTCAGTGCCGAGGTTCCCCTGCACCCCCGGGCTGCCCCGCAGCACCCACACTGTTCCCAAACCCACCCTGAGGTACAGCCCGTGAACCCATGAACAGGGGCTGATGATTTCCACCTTGCTGGGGGTTTCCATCGTGCTGCACCCTTCGCACGGCACCAGCCCCTCTCCAGGCTGCTCCTCTGGGGTCACCAGCCCCTTTTTGGGGTTTTGCTTGGGTTTAGAGTGGCTCTGGGCATCCCCTGAGCCTGTGCTGGCTTTGGGAAACTGGGCCCCTGCAGCACCACGGGAGACTCGTGCAGCCCCCAGGAAGCAGGCTGAGGGCAGAGGAGCTTTACCCAGGATCCCCAAATCCCTCTGCTGGATGGGGGATGCTGGGGGATGCTGCGCAGGGCAGCGCAGTTCCCACCCCAAAAGTGCAAGCAATTGTTCAAACAACATGAAACGGCATCAGAAACCTCAATTAAAGGGGAGCTGCCGTGCACAAAGTCCCAGGCTGCCCAGCCCAGCATCAAGCACAGTTTAAGAAAAAACACCCCCAAATTTTAATAATAATCCAAAGCTGACAGTCCCTAACCTGTTCCCAGTTTGCAAACCTCTGTCTGCATTGCATGAGCTCATCTTTGAAATTATTATTTTAAATTTTTTTTAGTTCTCATGTGACAGGAGATGTTGTTCCACTTTCAAGACCAAGTCCTGCTGTACTGGGGGGGAGGGGGCTCTTATGCTACTGATTTCACCTGCGGGTGTATGAAAAGAGCAAGGATGGGCTCTTCTCTTACACCTGAGAAATGGTTTCTGTTTTTTTCTGGGAGACCTGAGGAGCTGGGAGACTTGTCTGACCCAGATGAGCAGAAGACAAGAGGGTCTGTGGAGCAGCGTGAAGGAAAGCAGTGATCCTGTGGGGTGCAGAGGGTCAGGTGTCGAACCCTGCTTTGGACCGGGGTCTTCTGGCTCTCTTGATCTTCAGAGCACAAAATCCTGCCCTGCTTTATCACACAGGATGTGTCAGCTGAAGCAGCGCAGCGGGAAGGCAGCACATGTGTCGCTGGAGAAGGTGAGTCACACAACCCAGGCGCTGCAGCTGGCAGCCATCTCACTGCCCACACTGGCTTTTCCTCCTCCTGTCTCCATTCCTTATCTCCCAATCTTCATCATATGAACAAACCCACAGGAAAAATGAACTGGGATGCTGGATCCTGCACTTGGGAGGGTGGGTGCCTGCTCTCTGTGGTGCCCTGAGCCCCATCACCCCTTTGCACTGAGGTTTTATTGTCTTTTTCCTTAGTTACAAGGGGTGTTTTGAGCTGCCCTCACTCCTGGCCTTATTATTTTAGATGCCACAGCAGAGCTGGATAGGGACCAGCTGCTTCTGTCCGGGCAGTGGCTGAGTTAGCAGGTCGCCCCTGGGCAGGGTGAGAATCCTTCTGAGTCTCGTCAGGGTTTTTCCCAGATCTTCACTAAATAAATAAATAAATTCACCAAACCTGGTGTCCCCCTGGTTTGGCTACAAAATGTGTCTTTGAAGGAAGAATTCATAGTTCAAGTGCACTGGTCCCTGCCCTAATGTGAAGGTTTGTTTATGTCTCACTCCGACCAGCTGCAGTTGGATGATTGTTCTTCCAGCTGGAGCAGCTGAAATCTGCCCTGTGCTTTTATTCTGCTGGAAGTTGTTACCAGCCACTGAGCACCCTCTGATCCCAATCCAAATGGCCAAACACACCACCCTAAGATCCTAAGATGAGTGTGTTAGTGAGCAGACTGGGTTGGGCTGGGGACTGTGGGAAATGGATACCCGGGGAGGTGCCTGCTCCCGCTGGCTCTGTGGCATGACTCAGACCATGTCATTCTGCCATTGCCTGCTGCTGATTTCTCTTTTCATTTCTTTTTTCTTTTTCCCCACCTGTCTGGGCCTCACAGGAGCTGTGGTGGGACTTGGGGCAGCATCCTTGCCTGTGGCTACGGAGGAGCCGGGTTGGGAGGCACCCGTGGCTGGTTGCCCTTATCCTGTGGGTGTTTTAAAACCAAGGGGCAGCCCTGAAATAAGGGGCAAGCTCTCAGGATGGTTGGCATCTGACTGGGCTTTCTGAGGACTAAAAGATGCAGGATGTAGAAATAAATCACTTCATCCTACAGAGAATATCTGGGGAGGGAAGAAAAAGCTTTGTGCTCCAACTGAGAAGTATTTCTACACTGTGTTAGTCCGAATAGCCTCCCCCAGGTGCTGTTTTGGGTGCTGGTCCAGGGCAGCGTGAGTAAATCCTTCTGTCCCTGGGGGTGTTCAAGGCCAGGTTGGATGGGGCCCTGGGCAACCTAGTGTAGATCCAGGCCTGAGGTTGGTGGCCCTGCCTGTGGCAGGGGGGTTGGAGCTCTGTGATCCTTGGGGTTCCTTCCAACTCATACCATTCTATGATTCTGTGGGACTGGGCAGGTGGCACAGCTACCTGCCAGCCCCCCCCAGCTGCCAGCCCCATCCCAATGCAGTTTGCCCTCCGTGTCTCTGCTGGGAGAGGAATTCTGTACATCATGCCACAACCGTGTGGAAAACGTCACCTTCAAATGATGGCTGAGCCTTGGTAGAGGTGTCAGCCCAGGGGTGATGGTCTGGGTGCACCCCTGGCTCTTTGGAGCAGCCTCTTGTGATGCCCACAGCCTTCAGGCAGTGCTGGCCACAGGACCTGTGATACCACCTTGCCAGGGTGGGCTTTTTATTTGCTTCGATATGAAGATGGTGTCACCCTCAATTAATTCTTGTGCTGTTGCACAACGTGGAGGTATCTCTGGTTCACTGGCGCCGGGGCTTTCCCTCTGCCACTTCCCCCTCCTCCTCATCCTCGAGGGAAAGCTGGCAGAGCGAGTCCTCTGGGGCTGAAACTGCCCCACCGCCCTGGCGTGCTCCCACTTGGCCAAGGTCGTCATTAGAGGTAATGAGCAGCTTCGTCCCCGCCTCGGTGCTGTGCAGCTGTCTGTCAGCAAGGGCCATGCCCACACAGGAGGAGTGGGTGAGCCAGCCGCCTCTTAACCCGAATTCGGAGCACACACCCAGAGCTGGGCTCCTCCCCTCACTGTGCGGCTCCTGTTCCGTGGGAGCCGCCTGGCTCCAGCAGAGTCCCAGGGGTTTGTACCTCAGAGTCGATTATTGGAAACCTGATGTTTTCAGCCATCTTCTGAGACCTCGCCTTGCCACGCCACAGAAGCATGGAATCACCTGGGTTGGACGAGACCCTTTAGATCATCAAGTCCAACCACAGCTTAACCCTGCCCAGCCACCTCAAGACTGAAGCACTTCATCCACACGCCTTTTACACCCCTCCAGGTGGCTCCACCACCTCCCTGGGCAGCCTGTTCCAGTGCCAGACAGCCCTCTCAGTACAGAAATTCTTCCTGATATCTCACCTAAATCTCCCCAGTGCAATTTCAAGCCATTTCTTCTCATCCTGTCACTTGTAATCCTAGAAAAGAGACTGACCCAACACCTCTGTGACCTCCTTGCAAGTAGTTTCAGAGAGCAATAAAGTCTCCCCTCAGCCTCTGTCTCTCAAGGCTAAAGCGCCCCAGCTCCCTCAGCTGCTCCTCACAGGGCTTATTCTCCAGCCCCTTCACCTTCACCCAGTCCTGACGAGCTCTTAAGTCAGGAGCTGCTCAGAAACAATTTCACTTTGTGGCTCGCTATCCCCTGCTCTTGTTTTCTTTGGTGTTCTGCACTAAAACAAACCCAAAGTGGTGGCTTTGCAATGCTTCCCTTAATTAGTGTGAATATTCTTCTCCCTGGTATCACAGAAATCACTTTGTTCCACACAATTAAAAGCAGATTACAGGCACTGGAGTTCCACCTGGCAGCTCATGCCACGAAGGCCCACGCCTGCTTCTGTCCCGCTCCGTCATTGAGATGTGTTCAGCCTGCCTGAACGTGAACACAGATAGACTCTTTACTCAAAGAAATAGAGGATTTTAACCTTTTTTTCCTCTCTTTTACATTATTTTTCTCCTTTCCTGTGTCCTGGGCAATCCTTTCCATAGGCAGAGAACCCTCCTGACTCTGCAGCTGTACTTTGGAAAGCGCCCTGTAAAATTGTATCGTCCCAGTCAGCAGATCCCTTTCCCTGTGTGTATTTAGGCTGAGACATGCTGATTTTTCACTTTGGTGTCACAAACAAATCTCTGCTGCCTTCTTTGATCTCCTGAGTGAGCGTCTGATTAGAGGGAGAGCCAACCCAAGCTGGGTTTAGTCGCACCTTGTTCCCAGTGACACCTCTGAGCGTGCACCGAGGTTGGTGGTGTTACACACTGCGAAGGACGGGGTACGATTTGCCCTGTGAGCCCTTTGTTGTAGGTCGTGATGTGAAGGTGGAAGGAATTCGGCTCAGCTGCCAGACCCAGCACCCGGGTTCGATGCATCAAAGTTTCACCCCAGACTCCGAGCAGCAGCAGTGTGATGGGGTAGGAGACCTGCTGCTCCTGCTTTATGGTTTTTAAATGCTATGAAAAGAGTTTGCACCTCAGGAGAAGTATTTTTTTAAGCATTTCTGAATGAATAAAACACATTTCTGCTGACATCAGCGTGCTGTGGAGCAGGTGCACTATCAGTGAGAAAGGACTTTGTGACATTTACAGTTGTTCATCCCCCATGTCCTCATGGTTTGGCAAAGGTTGGAACAGGTAATGGAGAAAAGTGCTTAGGCTGAAGCTACCGTGTCCGTTTTCATTGCCGGCACGGCGTCGCCAGCGCTGTGCTGCTACAGCAGATCGCTGCTTATGACATTTTTGCTTCCAATTTCCAATGCCTACGAAGACATTTGGTCCCTGCTGTGTCATCAGAGGGCAGCCTGCATGCCCTCGGTGCCCTCAAAGCACCCGGGCTTTGGGTGTTGCCCAGCCTGGGTCCCACCTGATGCTCTGGCAGATGCTCGCTGCCTCTGGCAGCGGTGCTAAGGGAGGATGGCGGTGAGCTGCGTTCTGCCAGCGGGACGCAGGCCCTAAGGGCTGAAGAAGCTGCTCGTGGTGAAGGGCTGTGAGTAGCTCACTGGAAATGCTGCCACCTCACCCAAGTGTTTCCACCTTTCCTCGGCAGGAGGAACATCTCCTTTCCAGGCTTTTTTATTTGGCCCTTTCTGTCGTCCTCTAGTGAGGACCATTCACTTCTTTTCCCAACACTGTGCCTCCTGCTGCTCAGCAGTTAATCCCAGTAGGTCTGTGGTGGGGTGGATCTCCACTGAGCAGCTGGAGTAGCAATGGAAGGAGAAAGAGGTGCTCTGCTTGACAGCACAGACACTGTTGCTTGACCAAGGAAAGCCAGCAAGGTAAGTTCCAAGGCATGTGGCTGGGCAGAATGGGGCTTTTTAAACCAAACTGTTTATTAACCAGGCATCACAGTGTGCAGCACCAGCATGCGACTCCGTATCGTAACGCTTTCCTAATTGAGCACAGCTTGCAGAGGCTGGCATTTTTCATGGGTTCTGTTTGCATTTCTTAACACTACAGCAGGGGAAATACACCAGGAAAAAAACCTGAAACCAGAGTTTGGGCACTCTGAAGAATGTTCTGCTCACAAGTTTCTGTGTGTTGAGTCTTTGTGAGGAAAAGGGTAAAAGTGAAATACTGTTGGGGCTTTGGTTTGTTAAACAAATTAATTCCCTGAGTCCAACTGCAGGTCCCCATGGATTGAGCACAGGGGACTCCAGGGCCCAGGAGGTGAAGCCTCCCCCTGTGACACTGTGGGCTGTGCAGGATTTCTTCTTTCCCAAGGTACTGTCATGAGCTGTGCCTTCTCTGGGGCTCTTAACCGTCATTTGGGACTCAGCAGGCAATACCCAGCTCTGCTGCCAAAAAGAAACCCGGTCAGAGGTGTGTTAACAGCCCGCAGCACTCAGCTCCAAGGCCAAACAAAGCATCAAGCGTTCCTCTTCATAAAGCCAAACAAAACTGATACCATGACATTGACCAAAGTCTGCCTGACTTGCACACTCGTTCCGGGCCTGTCCTCCTTCCCTCCAAGAGAACATAGTCCTCTGATGTGGCACAAAGACAGGGGCCAACTTCCTCTCTCTGGTTAAATCAAAAGGATTTGAAAGACACTTCCTGGTGCGTGCTCTGGCGCTGAGGCAGGGGTTCTCCCGGGGCCCAGGAGCCGGAAGGTTCTGCCTTCCCTCTGGGCGCTCGTGGGCCTGGGTACAAAAGCAGGAAAATGAACCGAAGCCAACTCAGGATCAACGCTGGGGTACTGCAACTGACTCGGGCGAAATGAATTTATCGCCGGCAGGATAAAGGCGCCTGTTTCAATTCGTTAATTTGATAAGCAACCAGGGTAGGGAACGGCGGGAGGGCAGCGGAGCCAAGAGAAGGTGCGGCCCGGGGGGGTCTCCAGCTCCCGACCCCGCGGCACCGTAGGGCACGGGCCGGAGCGGCCGCCCCGCTCCTTCTGTTCCGTGCTGCGGCCCGCGGAAGGGGCCTCGTCCCCTGGAGCGCGGCGAGAGGAGGCGCCGGCCCTCCCGCGGCCCCGCTCTCCCGCCGTTAAACCCCCGTTCCGTTCCCCAGGCTCCGGGCCCAGCGCGGGTGCCGCCCCCCAGGAGCGGCGGGGCGCCCAAGGGACACCAGACGCGCTGGGGCGCCGCGGGGGGTTCCTGAGCGCCCCCCCGGCTCCCCGCGAGGCCCGGCGGCGGCCGGAACCAGAACGCGGGGACGCGGCTCAGTGTATGTGCGGGGGGGGCCCCCATGTCTCCCAGCACCGCCCGCGGGGCACGCCGGGAGCCGCCGGCAGCCAATAGCGGCGCGGGGCCGCGGTGGCCACTGGGAGTTGTAGTCAGTTTCCAGAGGCGCCGGGCGTAGGGGAAAGCCCGTGTGGGCGTGTTTCCTCTCTTCCGGGCGCCGTGACGTTACGGAGGACGCGGCGTTCGTGCGTGCGTGCGCGCGCGCGCGCGCGCGACGGGGTGGGGGCGGGAGGGCGAGCGGCGGCGGGGCCTGGCGGGCGCGGGGAGGCGGCGGGGGCGGGCGGGGCGCCGCGGCGGAGCTGCCCGCCGCTATGGAGCCCGACTCGGTGATCGAGGACAAGACCATCGAGCTGATGGTGAGTGACCCCCGCCTCCCCGCGCAGCCCTCTCCCCGCGCCGCCGCCGCCGGCCGGCCCCGCTTCCCCCTCCCCCGCCCGGGTTCTCCGCCCGCCGGCAGGCCCTGCCGCCGCGCCCCGGGCCTGCGGGGCTCCGGCCGTCGCTGCCGCCGCCGCCCCGGCCGCGAAGGTGACTCTGGCGAGGCCGCGCTCGGCCCCGGCCCGGGCCCCGCTCAGCTCCTCCCGCCGCCCCGCAGGGGGGGGATCGGCTCCGATCCGCTCCCCTCCTCCACCGCGGCCGCCGGTTGGCCCTCCCGGCGCAGGCCGGGGCGCGACGAGCGCCTCAGCGTAATTGGAAAGAAGGCAGAGAACAGGGTAAAGCCTCGGCGGAGGGCAGAGCCGGCCCGGGAGGCGCGGAAAATCGCTCCCGGTAGCCGGGCACGCTGCAAAAACCGAAACCGAAATGCCCCGGCGCACACCGGCGGTGCGGGGCTCCGGCTCCCGCCGCCCCCCGAGCCGCAGCGTCTCGCTTCCCGCCGGGGCCTTCCCGCAGCAAACCCTCCCCTCCCCCCTTCCCCCTTCGCTCCCCGGAGCCATCCCGGGGGCCGCCCCGGTGGCGCCTGCGAGAGGCTGCCGGGCTCCGGGGGGATGGTGGGGGACGGATTTAAACTTCCACCGTGAGGATTTGGGGCTCCTCTAGCAGCGGTGCCGCTCGGGTCGGTGCTGGGGGCAGCTCTCGTCGTCCCGAAGCGGCACCGGTGCTGGAGCTCCGGTCCAGCGAATGCGGTATTATCTAACTAGACCTAATTGGTGTGTTTGTTATAGCCCCTAATTAACGCTTACGCCGCTAAATTCGGGTTAGTGGAGAGGCGGCCGGATGGAAGCAATAGAAGGCGAGAAGGCTGGGTTTGGATTTCTTTTTTTTAATTCAATATAAGCAAATCATAGATGTCTGTAGCCAAAAAACGAGGGGCCCTAATTTTACTGCCTTTGGGGATGAATAAAGCCAAGTTAGGAGCTGAGAGAGAATAATAATCAGGAAACAAATTCTAGTTTATTTGTCATGAGCATAATTTGTTTTCACATACAGAATTTCATTCAATACTGCAGAATTGGGTGGTAAAATGCAAAAATTTGCCTTTTAAGGTACCCTGAAGGTGAGCTGGGCCCAGTGGAGATGTTAAATGGGCTTTTTAGCCAGCACAGCTCTTGCTAAACTGCCTGATCTGGCAAATAGAAACTTTGTTTGAGTGTTGTCTGCTCTTAAGAAGCAGAAATTAAAAAATTAAACAAAAAAGGCAACACCCCCCACCCCAAAAAAACCCCTTTGTGATTCTTTCTGCATTTATTTCTAATTGCTGAGGCCAGGAGCTTAAAAGCTGTTCTCAGCGAGCCTCCTTTCCTGATCCCTATCGATTTGGTGATCTTGCACTTAACCGTGGGTGACATCAGAACCGCTTCCGCGTTAGTGGGCTGCAGCACCGAGGATAAAGGCTGGGGGCAGCTCTGTGGGTATCCATTACAGGACAGATTGCCTGCAGGAAAGATGTCTGCTCAATTTCCGAGGTGTGCAGTGAGTTCTGGTGGCTTTTTTCCTTCCTGGGATGGAGGGTTCCTAATACTCCTCAGCCTGGGGTTACGTCAGGTGCTAAAAAGGCGTTTGAGGCTGGAAGGTACGTTCACCTCGCTCAACTTTCTCGCTTTGTGTTTTTATAAATGCTCTCCCATTTCAGAAGCCTCTCCTGTTTGGGGCCAGGTGGTTGGCAGGCAGAAGGAAATGTAACTCTTGCTGATTATTAATATTTGTCGTGCCCTCTGTTTACTGTTGGACCCAGGAAATGTGCTAATTGATGCAAATATCGGTGGGGTTATGAAGATGTTGCATTTTGTGTAGTAGGAGGTTTAGGTAACCAGTCTTTCTTTCACAAGAAATCAATAGATATAAAAATTTAATAAGATGACCGATGAATTCCGTGGTGTCCAGTAGAAAATGATACTGTCTAACACGTAGCTGGTAGCTGAATTGCATTTCAACCTTAGCCAAGGCTTGGACAGAAACACTTGGGCCGGAGTGGAACTGTCTGACTGAAATCATTGCAAGTCATTCCCAAGTGAAGACATGGCAGGGAGGTTTTGCTTTCCTGTGTGCTGCAGGAGATAAGATTCTCTGGAAGATTTGTTTAAATACACAAAGCAGAAGCCGTATTGAGAGTTTTCAGTCAGCGATTTCCCTGTTACGTGCAAGCGCTCCTGTCGGTTGTTGATGCTGGTGGCAGTGGTCCCCAAATCAGGGCTGAGCTTAGCCTGGCAGGCCTAACACCGTGCTTTTCTTTTTAAGAATGGCATTGTTTACTGAAAGCAGGATGGTTTCTGCCTCTCTTTGATGCAGGAGATTGGTTTTGGTGCAGGTTGGGTACTCAATCGCTTCCCTCCAGTGCCAGCGATGAACCTATAGTAAACACAGGAGTAAATGTAGGATGCAAAAGTTCTGAAGAGCAAATACAATATAATTCTGGGCGGCAGATAAATAAGGGATAAAGTGTCAACATGTTAATTGCACGGAAGTTTGAGAACACCATGTTCTAACCCTCAACCGTAGATCATTTGCATTTATTTAAAGGAAAATCAGTCATGGAAATAATACTGTTCTATTTTTAAAGCTGGAATCGAAGAGGAATATTTTAAGGTTTCAGAGTGACAACTTTCATTTGCTGTATGAAGTCTCAGCGAGCGCTCTGGAGTCTCTGTGCCTTTTAGGACAGCTTAAGGCTTTGCAGGGCTTTTGTACATCGTGTCATCTAGCCATTTTAGTGGTGATAAGGGATTGATTTGGTTATGACATGTCATTTGTAGATGGTATCTAACTTTACAGGGGAGATACCCGTTGCTTGTAGAGGTGATTGCAGGAGGCTGGAGGCTTCAAAGTTTAACTTGTGGCTGTGGGAGGTCCAGATTTTGGCTAGCAGGGCTCTGTTGGGGTTGGTTTCAGTTCAGATAGCTCTGTACTTGCGCTGTCTCAGTTAAATGCTTTGTCTGAGTGGGCAACCTATTAGAAAATGAGTCGTAAGGAAGTAATCCAGAACAGATGGAGGGCTAGCCAAAATGATTGAAAGGGCTCTTTCTTCTCCTGGTTTTGATTTTCTCACTGCAATTAGATAACTGTAACCTTTTTGCTCTTCTAAAGAATCAAACTTTTTTTCTTTCTTAAGGTGAAGCACCCTCAACAATGCTTTGTGAAATAGGGTTTTTGCCTAGGGATGCTGAGTCAGGTATAAACTCTGTATTGTTCAGTTGCATCTAACCCAACATATCTGTTTGTCTCCAATACCTGTGACCAGCCTTGTGTTTTTGATTTTCTCAGAAAGCTTCATGGAACTTTTGTTTTACCAGCAGACTTTCCAACCAGGGGGCGATTCTTAGCCTGCATTAAAGTGGTCATAAAAGAATACCTAAGCATGGCAAATACATTTTTTTCATATGGGTTAAAAAGTTCCATGTTTATGGGGTGAACCACGTGCCATGTTAAGATGTGGACAGTATATAAAAAATATGAATAAATCTCTTGTGCCCGCCAGACGCCTGTGGGACATGGTTACTGAAGCAGGAAGCCAACTGTGTGTAAATTCTCTTGCTTACTGAGTTTATCATCATCTGTCTTTCTGCTGTGGCCTTGATGCACATGCTGTTCTCAAACACAGACCCCCCTGCTGCAGAGCTGGCAGTTTAACTTCAATATAATGCTGCTCTGTGGCAGTACTGTGGACAGGCTACGGAAAGGCCATGCCTAGGAACAAAAGCAACATGGAATTGACATTTGTATCTTTGTTATCTGTATGGAACATATTCTTGCTGATATACTACCTTCACTGTCTAGAAAGTCTCTCTGGCTTTCATGGAAGTGTCCAGTGTTTAAGTACCTGAGTGAATAATAAATGAAGGACTCTGATTGTGTGTCTTGCCAAAAGTCCTCCAGTTTCTCGGGGCAGAGCTTTGGTGTGGGCTGAAGGTGTTCAAATTCACAAGGTAACAATCTCTAAATCAAGTTTTTCACACAGACATGTCTCGCCAGTGGGGAGTTCTGCTGTAAATCATGCCAGCAGTACCTGAAGTTCCTTGGGTTACTGCAGCTGGAGATGGCTGTGCCTCCAAAGCTTTTCAGCATAAAAAAAGACATCTTAGTGTCTGTTTGGAAACTCAGCTCTGTATGTGTCTCGGTAGGGCCGTACCAGTCTGGCTCTCTTCTTCCCTGTCTCAGTCGCCGCAAGCCAAGCAGGCAGTTATGTGTTTGTGAATCCTTTTCCACGTGTTCTTGCAGGATTCCCTTCAAAGAGTTTACTTTTGTAGCAATACAGATGGACGAGGCAGTGATCATCTTTGCATCTGAAACAAGGGAAGTACTGTTCTAGCCAAAACATGACTGCTTCTTAATCAAAGGCTGGGAGTAGTTGGAGGTCAAGACCATTGTAAACCTGTGTGTAAACTGGTTGTGCTTTCTTCAGAAGGGTAACAATTCGTTTGCTCTGCAGTTACTTTTTTTATTCTTCAGTAGCTAAATTAGAATTGAGAGCTGCACGCCAGACATCTGAAGCACAGAGCTGATGGCATGCTGGCTAGTTTCGTATATGGAGGAAAAAAAGGAAATGGTTTGAGCAGCTATCTAAAGAGGTGGTGGTTAGATGGCTGTTAGGAAGTCACAGATGAGCCTTTGGGGCAGGGGATTAAGATCTGGGCTGCTGCACAGACTATCGAGAGTGACAGTCACATTTCAGAGAGCGCCTGTAAGAGGAAGGATGCAAATATAAAGAGAATAGATTGCTGTGACTTTGGCAGCGGTGCAGAAAATGGGAAGGAAGAGCTTAGGAAAATGAATTAGAGCAAAGCAGCTGAATTCAGAGCCAGCAGAGTGCTGGCGAAATGGGGGAAGTGGACAAAGAAGTGTGGAAAGCTGTATCTTTTGGGAAGGGTTAGATGAAACAATAGGCTCAGCAGGGAAATGGGATGGAGAAGAATACAAAGATGGGGAGGAGAGGTTACAAAGAAAAAGTTATCTGAAGTTTGTGATGGTTGTGGCAGCAGCCATGAGTTTATAGAGGGGACAGAAAGCTGCCCATGCTCCCTTCGTAGGGAAGAGCCTGCTGCTAGAATGCTTTTGGGTCTTAGGAGAAAACAGTTACAGTTTCTTGGGGAGACTAAGCACTGGCGTTTCACCAGAGGCTTTTCAAGTCTCATTTGAGATGTGGAGATTTCTTCTGCCTCGCAGTGCAGTTACATTTTTCTAACGTTACTGAATTTTTCAACCTTTGCCACAATGCTGAGCAAGCAGGATGCAGCAGGGAAAGTTCCCTGGCTGCCTGCAACACATGTGTGAGCACCTGTGTGTATGAGCACCGCTGGGGAGCTCTCACCTCTGAGCTCTGGCTTGGGACCAGGAGGCCCCTGATTGTGCTCGTAAATCCAGTGTCCAGGTGTGGATGTGGAATGAGATCACAGCTCTGCAGGCATGCAGAGTGTGTGCCAGCTACCCTCTCTGAAGTGCTGCTGGGTTGCTCCTTTCAAAAAGTTGTAAAGGACACAAATGCCATTTCTGCATTTCGGACTTTGCTGACCGTATCCCTCAGGCAGGGTTCTTGAACACTGCTAAAAATTTGGGTCATCTACAAGTGTTGCAGCAGCATCTCAGCAAAACAAACAGCCTTGTTCCAGGCTGTACCCTTAGAGAGACTTGGGAACGCTCCTTGAAGGATGGATGTACCTTTTCATTCCATGTGTGTTTTCTAAAACGCCTCCCCTCCTCGTACAGTCAACCTGCTGTGTGTCTTTTGATGCGTTACTGTTTATTGCTGGGGAGTTTAGAGGTCACTGGTGCTTTGGCATTTTCGGTTTCATCTTCCTGTGCTGCTTTGAGTGCTTGTGCAGCAGTGTGCAAAGTGAGATTGCTGATGGGTTTAAAATGAAATGGATGTTGCAGCAAATGTGCCAATGCAAGAAGAATGATATGTGGGAGAGAATAAGAGGCCATGGTTATAAGAGGGCTGCTCTGTGACAAGGCATTTCTTTTTTTTTTTCTATTGCAAGGAAGAAAATAAATTGAAGGGAAATGAGGATATTTATGGAGGACTTTAACCGTTCTGATTAATAACAATACTTATTTCTCTCCGGCGATGTTGTCTTAGTACTAATGCCACTGGTTATGTTATTATACAATCTGATTTCTTGCTTTGATTTTTTTTTTTTTTTTGCTTTGATAGTACTTCATTATTCACAGAAGATCCACTTTTTCTGGAAAATCCCTTCCTTCCCCAGTTTATCGGTGTACTTACGAGTTCAGTGGTGTGACATCCATTTGCCTGTACTACTTCCACACACTTCCCAGTATGAGTAGTGCACGACTGAGACCAGATAATGCAAAAATAACACAATGCTACTTGTATTTTAACAACAAAAAAGCGCTGACTCTTTTTGGAAACTTGATTTGCTTCTCATGCAGGCTGAATTAACAGTGGGAGTGTGCGAAGGCTCGTTGTTTCTTCCTTGCTTTGTTAATCCAGGTCCCCATGGGACTCACATCCTTGTGTCCTAGGAAACTACTGGGTTTATTTGAGATCAATTCAGCTACTCAGGCCCATTTTTTGTTACTGATGCAAAGAGAGATTTGTAAAGTGTAAGTAGGTACCTGCTTCCTAGGAGTAGGGACTGATGTGCTTGCTGGGTAACAGGTAAAAAAGCATTTTGGGACAACTTTTAGCTGTGGCAATGCTACAAGGAGTTGGTTTCTTTCCTGACAAACAGGAAGGACACAGCTATATATTCAGCATTATGAGTTGGGGGCTGCCTTCTCAGCTTGATGCTGTTGAGAAGTTTTGGTACAAAAGATGTTGCAACAACTTGGCGTTTGCCTTTTTTGAGAGGTGTCTGTTTGGTGTCAGGGTGCTTTGTATAATGACACCTTGTTCACATCTTCCATCCTTTTCAGTCACCCTCGTGTAAAGATTTCACACAAAAATACATGCAGCTTTTTGAAAATTAGACCATTTCCAAAATTCAAGTTGCAATTACAGCTTGTATTTGATAGAGAATCTTTTAGGCAGTTGTGTTTGGGCAGCGAAGGAGTAGCCAGGGAAACTTGATGCTCTGGCTGTCTCCATCACAGCAGTGCTTCTGGAGACAGAAATCAGACCTGTGCTGTAACACTTGCTAGTACTTTTAAGGAATGCCTTCGTGCCTTTCCTTCCACCACCCCGCTGGCTCTGTTGTGACTTAGCAAATCAGTACATTTATATAATTTTGATGCTGGCTTCTCACTGAGCTATATTGTACTCTTAAAATTCTGAGTCATATGCCTTGACATCTTATCGCTTTACTTGGCAGCCTTAAAAATTGTGGATTGGACATGGCATCAGGCTTACAGTGCTGCTTTGTCCTTGAAATGTCGCCTTTTAATTGACTATTGCTTTAGCAGCAGGAGAAAAGCAGAGAACATCACCACACGATGAAGGTGCTCCTTCCCTTGGGTGGCTCTGGGCAGCCAGGGACACGACTGTCCTCATCGAGACAGTTTCTTGGCACAGCTATGATCAGCAGCAGTTATCTCCCACCCTTCTCCAAGCTGCTGATACTGTGAGGCGTGGGACACAGTTGTGGAGACTGAAGGATGCCTGGTTCAGCTCCACGGAAGGCCTGGAGAGCAGAGGAAAGGGTGAGAGACAGTGGGGGCACGGTCTTCTGTGGATGCTGCAGCTTTACATTCTAGAAATTGTTGGTGTTAGGGGAAACTTTGTAGGCTGTATCTCAAACATTTTGGAGAACTGACTGGAGGGTGCAGTCTGGTCTGTGGAGGACACACATTTTGTTGCACATGTAGTATGGGCTCCATCTTCTCTTAGGTGTTACTGTTACTCGTCACTTACCCTCTGAGTGTAGTGCTGGATGAAGGCCTTTCATTGTCTTGCTCCGTAAATGGTGACTTTCTCTTGTTTCAGGAGTCACATGCCTTGGCTTACCCTCTTCTACTTCTAGACTGTTTTCCAGAGACAGGGTGAGACTGGGGATTCACTGAATTCAGTGCCGTCGCTCAGTGTCTTGACTTTATCTTTGTGCGGGAGATCTGTAAGACAAGTCAGACTGTGTTGAGCCTGGAAACAGGGCAATAGTCATTGCAGTAAAACCCTTTAGAGCATGTCTATGGCAGATTAGGGGAACTCTCACTGGACTGTTTTGCAAACCTGTGTTACCGTTTGGGCAGTCCATGGAGCAGGCTTGTGAGCTGTAAGCTGCTGGCTGAAAGGTTACTGTTTGCTTTGTCATTTACATTGCAGCTTCTTCTCATCTTCCCTTTGTCTTTGCAAAGCAAGCTGTAGCCCCAAAACACTAGGTGTGCATTGGGTGATTCAGGGCAGGGGAAAGAGCAGTTTCTTGTCCATAAATCCGTTTCTTTGTCTTAGATCCACCAATCCGATGACCCCACTAACGTAGTCGTTACCAGACTGGTAAGGTGCCCAGGCTGCCTTGTCTCTCTAACAGCATTAGCAGTACATAATTGGGATTTCATTCAAGAAAGAAGTAGGTACACCAAGCTGAAGATGATTGGCTGCTCTCTTTTAACAGACAAGTCTGAGAAGGAAAACCCATTCGAATCCCCTTTCATTCTGGATTGGTGGATCTGAAGCCCAGAAACAAAGTTTCAGGTAAGAAGTCACCCTGTACTATATCTTGCTGCTTCTGCTTAGATGAGTTTGTCTGCAAATTCAGTATCTTGCTTTATCTGCTTGAAGTGTTAGAACACACAGAGTTAGCTGCTGAGCTTGGAGGAAGAAAGGGCATGTGCAGTACTTATACATGCAGCGCATAAGGAAGTCACAGGTCTTTGGGAAATGAAACTAGGAGCATACAGTGAACTTGCCTTCCATGGAGCTGGAAAGCACTATGCACAGGGACACTGAGCAAAAGGCTTAAATCCTGTTTCTCAGAGGAGAAAGCAGCCTCAGCAATGACTTCATTGATCTCCTCAGTTGAGTTCAGGAAAGGAATAGCCATCTGCTCTGACTTCTAGCCATGTTCTCTGCCAAGTTCCTCAGAAATTCAGAGAACTTGTCTAGTTGTTGGTAGTACAAATTCCAGTAACTTTCTCCTGCTGAAACACCCTTTGACATCCAGTTGCGGACAGCACTTGGGAGTCAGTCTTTTAAATCCTCATGAGATTTCGACATTCTGTTCCAGCTGTTCTCAAAGCATAGCTGAGCCAGTTGTAAGGCACAGTTCTCCAGAGGAGCTTGAACTTACAGTGGGCTGATTTCAGACTAGGGGAGTGTGGCTGTGTTTTGAGTCACATTCGTTAGAGACTCTGAAATTTCCGTAAAAGGCTGTGGTGTTAGAGACAGGATTGGAAGGCATTTGTGTTTCCAGGCTGATAGGAACATAAAGTTACATGAGTTAGGTGTCTGGTGTGGGAGGGTGACCTGCACCTCTCCTAGTGCCCAGCTTTATCCTAAGTTAGTGCTTTAATGAACTTGGCAACTTACTTCTGAAGTTCAGATGAAGCAGTATGCCTCGATTCCTTCTGGTATGAGTAGCAGTAACACTAAGCAGCTTGAGTGTTCTGTTTTGGAGACAGCTATTAAAGCAAGCTCTAGGGCCTTGTTCTTTATTCTACTGTAGAAGAATCTTGTGTAGGTGCTGTATTGTTTTAGCTCTGCGTTTGTTTTGCTGGTGTGGTATTCTGTGCAGGAAGTCATACTTGAATTTGATAAATACATATATAACAAATTACTTGTGCCCAGGGTACTGTTGTTTCCTGGTTTGATTTTTTTTTTTTCTTTAAGTATTTGGATTTTATTTGGTTAGGGTGGATGAGAAACTTCACATGAGCCAGCAGTGTGCTCTTGCAGCAGAGAAGGCTGATGGTATCCTGGGCTCCATCAGCAGAGGGGTGGCAACAGGGACAGGGAGGGGATTGTCCCTCTCTGAACTGCCCTCGTGAGGCCCCATCTGGAATCCTGTGTCCAGAGCTGGGACCCCCAGTACAAGAAAGATGTGGGACTGTTGGAGAGGGTTCAGAGGAGGCCATGAAGATGATCAGAGGGCTGGAGCAGCTCCCCTATGGAGAGAGGCTGAGGGAGCTGGGCTGGTTCAGCCTGGAAAAGAGAAGGCTGCTGCGGGACCTCATTGCAGCCTTCCAGTCCCTGAAGGGAGCAGAGAAACAGGAGGGTTATTGGCTTGTTAAAGGGCAGAGAATTGCAGGACAAGGGGAATGGATTGAAGCTGAAGGAGGGAAGGTTTAGATTAGATGTTAGGGGGAAGTTCTTTCCAGAGAGAGTGGTGAGGGGCTGGAACAGGCTGCCCAGAGAGGGGGTGGGTGCCCCATCCCTGAAGGTGTTCAAGGCCAGGTTGGATGGGGCCCTGGGCAACCTTGTGTAGATCGAGGCCTGGAGGTTGGTGGCCCTGCCTATGGCAGGGGTTTGGAATTCTGTGATCCTTGGGATACTTTCCAACCCAGATTAGTCTGTGATTCTATGAGAAGTCTTGAGAGTGCTTTTTAGTATAACTTAAAAAAAAAAAAACCAAAAAAGTTGAGGGAAAATTGAGGAGAAATGCTCTTGAACCTTGTCTGACACATTTCTCTCAGTCATGTCCAATATCCAGTTGAATTTGTCCCACACGACAGCCAGGCTCACCTTGGAGTTAACATGGAGTGTTTGCTCTTCAGGGCGTGTCTCTTTCTAAAATGAGAGACCAGGGAGGCAGAAGTGAACTCGGCATTTTTAATGCTGAAAACTGAAAAGAGGAAATATTTTAAGGGGGGGGTGGGGGTGGGAGGAGAGGAGGAAGCCTAAATGTATACTCCTGCTGATTAAGATCCCTGATGTTACTTAATATTGCTTAACATTTGGAAGGATGGAAGAGTCCTACAAAAGGCAGTAGTAAAGCTCAGTTGAACTTGCAGGTGGGAGGCTTAGTTCTTGCCTGGGTTTTGAATCTTATATTTCAAAAGCAGAATGTAAGTCAGCTCTCACAGGCTACGGAACTCTACCACTCTGCAGCCTGCGATGCACAGACCCTGAATGTGAAGCTAGTGTTTATTCAGTACTGAGCCCAGGCTATGTGTGCTTTTAAGCTCATCAACTTGAAGTGCCCGCTGCCTTGTCTCTACTAGATTTTTAGTTGGGGTTAATAGTATTTTTAGGTGGTGTTAGTCCTCATCCTTAAAAACTTAATGTAGAAAAGAGTCAAAGACAACTCTGAACATCTCAGACAATTTTCACTCACGTTTTTCTAAGTGCTTAACTTAACGTTTCTACTATTTCAGTTGGCAGTGATAGCTCTTTCTTCAGTGCTTCTCTCCCCCTGTTTGATTTACTGTGAGCAGGTGTGCTGCTGTCTGTAGTCGTCTCTAACACCTCTGTCCCCGCTGCATAAGAACATAGGAAAGTAATTTTTCTTTTTGAGATGGCCATTTTTATGTAACACAGGGTATGTTAATGCAGTAAGGACTAGGGGAATTGGATGTATATATGCAAAGGAAGGAAGGGTTAATCTAAGTACTGTGTATTTTGGAAAATCTAGATTATTTCAGTTAACATTGAGTGACATCAGTGAATGTATTGGGATTTTCTTTCCTGTCTTTTGTATCTTCCTGAAAATGAGATACTGCATCTCATGAGTCTTACCCTGATGAATAAATTATAATGGGATAAGATTGTTGTTGTATTCAAAGAAAGCATTTAATCTTTTCTCCACTGAACCCATATTCCTTTTGTAGCATTCATTTTGTTGTAGCAAACGCATACTTTGATCTTCAGGAGCAGAGTGGGACTGCGTTATCGATCACCCTTCCGTGAATTCATTGCCCTATCTATAGAAGAACAGTGTGGTAATGAGGAGACTTTCTCTGATACATTATTTTCCCTCTGTCTTGCTTTACATTTCCTGGTTCCTCACTTAGTGTTTTTTCCTCAAATGCAAGAAGCTTATGTGCAGATCTTGAATGGCCTGTTGGAAGGTTGTCATGTTGAGCGATTTTTATTTTGAATGGCAATCATTTAGCCAAAGAGATGATTTTTTTTTTCATAATGGAAGTGTGACCCAGCTATTGGTTACCTTTTTCTTTTCTTTTCTTTTTTTTTTTTTTTGAATGATCTGATAACAATAAAGGAATAATCAAAAACATTTCAAACATTCCATGAGTTAAAATGAGTTTGCTGCATATTTTTGAGAAATTCTCTTTTGCATCTGTAGTTCATCAAAGGACAGAAATGCAAGAATAATCTATAAGTCAGTGTTCTTGCCCTGAGAATGTAGCCATTCTTAAAGCAGAACACTGGAGTGCATCTGTAGATCTCTGTGGATTTTGGAAATCCATTGTGTGAATGGTACTCAAACAGCCTTCCAAACCAAACGCTCAAGACTGGATGTGAGACTGCATTTTGGCCATGGAAAGGTCGTGGTGTGATGGCACTGATTCCACCAAGCTTGTATGGAGCATGTGAATACACTGCATCTCTCAAGGGACAACTTGGTTTTGAAATGAGAATAAGAAGAGTGTAAAGTCCTGCTGTTGGTCTGGTGTGAATGATTTCTTTGTTTGCAAGTACCTCAGCAAAGATGTTACATGTTGCACCAAAATCAGCAGCACAGGGAATGAGTTACTGTGCCAAGCCAGGCTGTCACTTGTGGAACACGTGTATTTGTGTTACATGCATGCCCCCACACTGTGCTGCTGATTAAGTCTTCACACTTAAGAGTATACTCTCTGACATTCTTACTTTTCCACCTCTTTCAAACATTCAGCCTACTTGTTCCGATACCTAGTTGGTTCAACACTGTTCAGCTTGTCGCTCTTTTGAATAAATCACCAGGTAAGATCCAGATAAAATCCCAAAAGGGCCTGGAGTTTGAGAAGCTGGCAAGTGTAAAATAATACTGAAGCCCTTGGAACAGTGTTAGTGCTTTGTGAGTTGTTATGTCTTACTGTGGTTAATGCTGATTTTCGAGAAGCTGAGATCTGAGCTTGGTAATTTGACATGGGAGCACACAGCTTTCATAAACAGTCGTCCTGTCCGTAAGTCTAGGTTTGCTTTTCGGAATTGTCCCCTTGTGCAGCATTAAATCTGCGCTACTGGGGACCGTGCCTGTCATTCCCAGCCATAAGGAGGGTTTAAGTAACAGCAGTTGCCCCATGAATTTCTCACTATTAAGTGTTAATGGAAATAAAGAAGGATCAGTTCTCTTAGTCCAGGCCTAAAGCAAGGTAAACTAAACAGTAAATTACCAGTGTCGAATAGGAGCTGGTTTGTTGTCACAAAAAGTTGGGGAAACATTTGTGAACTTAAATGATGTGTTAGATTCTTGTGATGAATTTTGTTTTGTAATAAACTGCAAAAGAAAAAAGATGGTACAGGAGAAGTGAATTAATATGATTAATTCCTCCTTGAAATGCTCCTTGAAAAAAAAACAGTAAATTAGCTCCCTCATTTGTCTTGCTGTATATTTGTTTGAAATTCCAAAATTCCCCCCTCATCAGTCTTTCTTGGACTCTGTCTAGAAACTGATTTTCAAATACAAGGATATTTTTGCCTTAAAAACAGAATTTCCCAAACTATAAACATGCCAATCAATTTTGATTCCTTAAATTATCTTGTATAAACAAAATGAATGCAGCGAAAAATTCCCAGATCATCATTTTAATCCTTTGTAAAACTCAGAGCCATAATGCTTGGTTATGTAAATGCTGTCATTCTTAATTACAATATTTCCTTCCCTTGATATCAAAGTTGTCTCAGTTCCATCAGGAATGCAAGCTATAGTCCCCATTCATTTCTTGAGCAGATAAGGGGATGATTGGCTTTTTCTTTTGAAGAGGTAAGAAGGTGTGAGGATTTCTGTGTGATGTGACTTGATTTCAGATCCACTGAAACAAAAAGTTCCTGGATGTTATACAGTGCTTTAGCAAAATAGCAGTGCTGAATGCTTAGAAGTCCAAAGTGAATGAAAACTTTGGACTTAGGGGCTGCTAGGTGGGTTTGTTGTAGGGTTTTTTTTGTGCCTCTGTCCTACAAAGTTCCCACCTGCAGAGCTGATTCCTTGGGAGAGCACTGAATCACAGAATCACAAGGTTGGAAAAGGCCTTTTAAGATCATTGAGTCCAACCATTCCTGTCCTTTGCTAACCCATATCCCTAAGTACCTCATCTACCGTTTTTTAAACACATCCAGGGATGGTGTCTCAACCCCCTCCCTGGGAGGTGCTGCATACACAATTAATAGAAGTAGTTCTTAGCCTCTGACATTTAAAGACACTGAAGCATACTCCCTTTTCACTGATAGTACTGAGAATTCCTAACGTTGAATGTAAATGCCAGCATTCACATGGGTTGCTTAAATTTGACATTTAAGATTGAAACCTAATTCCTGAAGCTGGACTGCCAGAGCCTAGCTCTTTGTGTATAGAATTGAAATAAATTGTGTAATAATAAATGAATGTGTTAATCTTTCCAAGCATAAAGCATCTGGGAGAGCAGAATGAGGGTTTCTCTGTCTTTATTCTTTCAGCGTCACTCACTCCTTGCCGCGAAGCTGTAAAGCCCTTCTTTCATCTGCTTGCTTCTCCCCTGCAAGTAGTGTGTTCAGATGCACACACACCTATCTTAATGTGAGTCCATTAAAGCTCTGCATTGCAAATTAGCTTCCTCCTTAAAATTGGGGTTTTGCTTGGCCTTGGCTTAGGCTGTACGGTTCTGTTGTCTGCCAGGGGGTTGACACTGGTTTATATGTGTATTTAATATTGTGCCTGTTGGCCAGTGTCATTGTCCCATTCTCAAACTTTTGTTAAATAGCGCTGCAGCTCCCAGGGATCTTGACAAAAGGCAGGTGGAAAGCAGAGGCTCTTATCCAAAAAATTAGTAGAGTGTTATGCTTTTATTTCTGACAGCTCCTATGCAAGCAGGGTCAAGAACTAACAGGTCGAGGAAGCACACAAATATTTGCACATTCTGGTTATAGTGTGAAGTAGAATGCAATATTTAATTTGTAGCATTGGGCAATACATCATTGCTACAGCTGAGTGCCCAGTGATTTCTGTAAATCCTTTTATTCAGGGTTTCGTAATACTGTGGAACAGGGATTTTTTGTGTGGCTTAAACTTGGCATGGAAATGGCCTCTGTGTGTAATGTATTTTGAAGTAAAGTAAAAGATTGTTCTCAAGTTGCTCTGAAGTTCTTAATGGTTTAACTGGAGTGGGTCCTAAAAGAAAACAACTGTCTAATAACCTAAACCAGTGATTTTTAGGGTATAATTTGTGGACTCCTGTAGGTGCGGATTTACTTTACAGATTGTAAGCAGTTTTGTAGCTTTTACCTGAAATCCTTAGGAGATAACTTTGGTGTTTCTCAGTCAGTGACTTTAATGAGTGATGTGAGCAGAACTAAAATCTTTAGCGAGCCTGTGTGTTTAAAAATGCAAAAACTTATCTGGGTTTTAACAAATACCCGCAGCACCACGCTGGATTGCGGTGGTTCAGTGTTGCAGAAACACCGTTCAGGTATTGTGCCAAATAGGGTTAAATACTGCAAGAGATTAGAGGGGAAGTTTCTTGAATTCTCCAGTCTTTTTATAAGCAGAGGTGTAAATAGTCATATAAGATCCTGCACCTTCAATATCACGGTCAGTGGGTTTGAACAGCACATCCTGTCTGCCTTTCCAAATATAAAAACAGAGGGGTTTTTGGCATCTTGTTGAAATTAAGGTAGTTTCCCTAATGTCACTGTTGACTATCTTGGAATAATTCTGGGAACAAAATTTCAGGTGTTTGTGTGAGGACATGTCCAGATGAATTACTGCAATGTCATTATAGATGTACTGGATTAATTACTTGATAGCTAATGGGAAAAAAATGCATTAAATGTTAATAAGAAACTTTTAGTAATAGAAAACTGTGATTTATTTTGCTATTGTAGAAAGAATAATACAATATAGCAGAACTATGTCTATTTTTACCTTGTACATAAGGTATACACACCTGCCTGTTGCTTAAGTGCGTAGTACTGGACATCCGTATGGAATAGCAGCCTTCCTCCTGGTAAGAGGAGAGAGGATTCCAGTGTGTTTTGGTGCTGCTAGGGTGGTTGTTCTCCTTAGCTCAGACATGAAAATATTAGGGGTTTTTAAATATATATTTAGAAGAGATGAAATTAAACCCAAAGTTTTTAAGCTTTTAACCTCTCCAGTTGCTCTGGGCTCCCTCCTTCCTCTTGTTTCTGGCACAATAACCACTTTCCCCAAGCCTTCACCTCCAATTATTCCTCTTTGATCTGTGTGGGGTTTTTCTTTTAAAGATTTGGCCTTTGTTATAACTAAATTGGAAGCCTGCAAAAAATATCAAAAGCTAAGCCTGTGCCAAATTTTAGAGCTGGGTTTGTGCACTGCCCATTAGCAAGGAATCAAATCCTTTTCCCTAAATTTATCCGATGGTTATGTAGCACATGGCTATTCTGTCCTTCAAAGGAGCAATGAAATAATATTGTGGAGGTCTGGGCATCTGTCTGTCTGTGTCAGCTTCTCTCAGCTTCAGAAAAGAAATAAAGGATTTCCAAACTTTTCCTGACTTCTGGTGTGTGCAATGTGTGGAGCCTGGGAGCTAAGCTTGGTTCTTTCTGGCTTGGGGGGAGGTAAGAGTAATAAATGTAGTTAGGGTCTAATTTGGCTTTAGGTTACTCACAAGTAAGGGCACAAACTGTTCTCCCCAGTAACCCATTTAATCAGGATACTATGCATCTTGAGTAAGCCATGCTTGGTTTTGGGATTTGAACTGAGCTAGGTGGTGTTCCTCTGTAAAAATACTCATGTTCTGTCGTCATGTCCGTGTCCCAGTACACGGGCTGTGATCTCAGAAGGTAACACCAGCTGTCTGAATGAGTAAGTGCAAGTAGTACGAGAAAGTTGAGACAGTGTGGGGTGCCAGACCTTAAATACAGGCTCCTCCAGGTTGTTTGTAAAGACTTGCCACCCTAACGAAAAGCTCCTGTGCTTCTGTTCCCTGAGGGTGACTGCAAAAGTGAAAACCTCGCCAGCAATTATGGCCAGGCCAGTTTGCTGGGTAAGGGCTCTGTCCCATCGCAGCAGAACTTGTTTTGTCGGTAGCAGTATGTGGACGCATCGCTGAACTGATGGACCCAAACTGTAACAACTCTGATACTACTGGTAGTAAGTTAAAATATTCAGCTGGGCACTAAAGCTGTTGCAACTGAGGCAAACCAGCTGGTTACCCTCGGTAGGATAGGGGGACGGTTTACTTCCCCAAAAGGATCTTCAGTCATTATTTTCCCCTTGGCTGCTAACCTTGTGATTAATGTAGAAATAACATAGATAAGTACCCACGTTAACATACTAATGAGTTGCCTGCCTTGAGTGATTTGTTGTGGCATCTAACTGCTTCTTCTCTTCCTTCCTTTTTGTCACCCTGCAGTGTTCTGTGCCAAGGTCTTTGTGGCTAGGCTGCTCCAACCTGGTAGAGAGCATGTGCGCACTGAGATGCCTGCAGAGCATGCCCAGTGTCAGATGTCTCCAGGTGCCTTTCTTCTTTCTTGTTGTAAATGTTATGCGTATGCTGTTGAACATTTGTTAAACTCTCAGGACTCTGTTTAATCAAATTGTTAAGTCTGCTAAATGTTTTTTGTGCATCCTTTTCTGAAATCTTCTACTTAAACTGCATTGTAGGAGTGAAGCTTAAGAGGGCTTTTTGTACAGTAGGCTCTTGTGGGGGAGGGTGAGCTTTTGTGTTTTATTGCCTGTTTACTCAAGTTGTGATATAAGTAGCATAGTCGTGTGCATGTTGCCTGCTACGTTTTGCTTTCTCGTTTAATTTAAAAATAAATAACATAATGAGCTTTGCCGTTTCTTTTAAATTGCAATGAACTGACTGGACTGTAATATTTGTGTGATTTAATTTAGAAAGGATAAGCTTTTTATTTTCTACTAAGCGTGCTCCTGGTTATAGCCTTACGTGACAGTCCTTGCGCATGTTTGATTGCAGAACAGTTAGTGTGGAGTCCCGGAGCTCCTCGGGGGTTACTCTGTTAACATAGCTTCTTGCCTTTTTAAACGTGAAGAATGAGGGATGGGGGCTTACTCTGCATAGAAATCGCTAAATCTCAAGTCTCTGATGTTTTTCTTCTAGTAAGCTGTTGAAGCTGAGCCTGTGTAACTTGTAGGCGGGGGAAATGCTGCTGTTTCTTCACGGGTTTGGGAGGAATTGAAAGTGATAAAGGGAGATCTTGATACTGGTTAACAATTTTGAACTCCTATTTGCCTTGGAAAGAAAATGCAGAACATGTAGTAATTGTGTGGCTCTGCTGAAGGTGTTTTAGCAGAACATAACTACTGTTTAATAGTCATATCTGCTGTAACATCGCAGCGTCAGTGGTTCAGTCCCGCACGTGTGCGGAGTGAGCGCTTCAGTCACTTCTGTGAATGAAAACTTGTCCGAGCTGAGTTCTGTTTGCAGTTTGCCCATTGAGTTCAGATGCTGGCTAAGAGGACTGTGTTCCCTCAGAGTAACCATTCAATTCAAACCCTCTCCTCTGGCCTGTAAGATGTGTTCCAGCATATTCGAGTTTCAGATTTAAAAAATTCACTCAAAATTGCTGTTAAAATCCAGACATCTTTCTCTGTTTGAATGCTTTATGCTTCCAATTCTGAAATACTATTCAAAGGAGAGGTAACAAACCCACGGCCAAGAGAAACATCTGGATGGATAATACAATTGTATAGAAGTTGGCACTCCCTCGTGGCCAGATAGCGGTTATCAGAGATGCTTGTAGTCACAGCAGGGCAAAGTCACAGGGATTCGGTGTCTGTCTTGGGAATAGTTACAGCCTAGTTCTAATAGAAGATTTTCCTGCTCTCTTTCCCTGACCATCAGCACTTACCCCTCACTGGAGAACTAAAATAAAACATTTTTCAGTAGAAATTCTGATTTTTTTACCTCTCTCTTTTTTTCCCTTCTCCTGGGACCTAACTTGTCAGTGGCCACAGAGCATCACCGAGGTTTTCAGCAGGCGGTCAGAGTTGGTTTTAAGATGGCTAGTGGTGCAGGGGCAGGTTGGTTTTAAGATGGCTAGCAGGTGCTGGATAGAGTCTGGTGGTGTGGGCTGATAATGGTTTCAAGGCTCGTTACCGAATGCTGGAGAAGGATGTGAGGGGGGAGCTGGACACAGCTGCTGCTATGGGATCAGGAGGCTGGTCTTTGGTGCAAAACTATACTTTTATGCTTAATTTTTTTACCTTCTCTCTACCTGACTTTTGAATGTGTGACTTGTGCCTGACTGTATCTTGACAGCTTGAGAACTGTTTCAGGATAGGAGCCGTTTTGCTGTTGTTAATTGTCTCTTAAATAGTAGGTGTAGATGTTGGTTTTCTGGACTACATCCTTTGAGGGGGGGTGTGTGTGTGTGTGTTTGGTTGCTGGACCCATGCACAGCAAAGTTCATGCAGACTGGGTAGGCTGGGGGGATCCTTAGCAAGGGCAGGGTCCCTGCTGCCGGCAAGGTGTGCATCTCTGCAAATACCTGGGATGGGAATTGCAAGGACAAATCTGCCCCAAGTTTCTCATAAGTCTGGAAATTTCTCATCAATTTACACATTGTGGCAATTGCACTAGTTTTGGGGATGGGTTTTTTTTTTCTCCAACTGAATTTTGTTACAAATGGAAAAATCTCTATATTCCGTTGAAATAAATAATAGTGAACCTATTTATTAGAAACACCTTTTCTTTCCCTTGCACCATCCATCAATAGTGGAAATTGAACAGGTGAAAGCTCAGACCAGGCTGGGCAGTAGATTAATTGATGCAGAATATGCTGTGTTAGGAACTTCTGTTGATAATAATGATTACAGAGTAAAATACAGTACAGGGTGTTCACAAACATACCGCTTCATACACCAGATTTTTGGGAACCTCTTATCACACAGATGCATTGTCATATTCAAATAAAACCCATGGCTAATGCAGCTGTTATATCAGGATGTGTCATTTACAAAAATTTCTTAGTGCTGTGTTGTTTTCAGGAGTCATTACACATCAATCAGCTTTAATGAAGTCCACATTTGAAGTACCAGTTACTTTGTGTAGGCTTTTTGCTCCATGTGCCTGTAGGAATTTAACAATCCAGAACATTTTTAACTATAGTAACAGCTAAGAGAGTTGATGATTTGTAGTGATGAAGTACATCACTGCAAGGAGAGCACCATCAGTTAAGCTTGAAGTTGTTGGGCGCTCCGTGTGTGGCAAGACAGAGTTTCATGTGTCTAGCACTTGGAGTTGCTGAGGAGGGGTTTCACCTTGGCCCTGCTCTGTGTCCTTGTGCTGGCAGCATCCCCCTGATGGGTGCTCTGGGGAGTGAGAGGGACTGCTGTCCTAAGCAGATACCTGTGGGGCACGCTGCTTGGAGAGAGAGCTTTTTAATTTAAATGTTGGCTTTTTTTGGTTTTTTTGGCAAAGTCTGCCTTGTGCAGAGCTGCAGCCAGGAGTAAGAGGTTTTGAATCTTTTAGAAGCATCTGTGGGAGATGCTTAAAAAATGGTGAAAGGTTCTCCTTTCGGGTGTGTCACTCAGTGACGCCCAATGGGGAACTTGGAAGTGAAAGTGGCACCAGCTGCTTTTCCCCATTTATTATTTTGGGTGCCTTGGCTTGTCCTTCATTGTCTTCTGAGCTGTAAGGCCACATGTTAAATCACGTAGGGTGCGTATGCCAGGAGAGCTTCATTCTGTAGCACACATTCAGTTAGGATGATGATGGTTAATAGAAAGTGTAAGAAGGGACATACAGAAGCCCTTTGGTGATTCCCAGAAGTTATCTGGGAGTTTTATCCATTATCTCTGTGTGTTGTATGTGTAATTAGCGAATGGACCAGAAAGGAGAAAAACACCCCTAGTCTGAACTCTGGAGCCCTGAAGAATTGTTTCAGGAAGCTCTTACTTGGTCTCAGGGCTTTTTCAAACATTTAGGCTTCAGGAGTAACCAACCATCAGTCTAAAAGAATAGAGCAGAGGTTAGGTTTCCTCTTGCCTTTCCATAATGGTGTCCCTCAGGGGTGCATACTGAGACTGGAACTACTTAATAGTTTCATCGGTGACATTGATGGTAAGGTTGAGTGCACCATCAGCAAGTTTTTTAGATGATACCAAGCTGAGTGGTGCAGTTGACATACTGGAAGGACATCATGTCATCCAGAGGGACCTGGAGAAGCTGGAGAAGTGGGCCTGTGTGAACCTGAGGAGGTTCAACAAGGCCAAGTGTAAGGTTCTGCACCTGGGTTGGGGCAATCCTAATCTTCAATACAGGCTGGGAGATGGTGTGATGGAGAGCAGCCCTGCAGAGAAGGACTTGGGGGTGCTGGTGGATGAGAAGCTCAGCATGAGCCAACAATGTGCGTTTGCAGCTCAGAAGGGCAATCACATCCTGGGCTGCATCAAAAGGAGTGTGGCCAGCAGGTCAAGGGAGGTGACTCTGCCCCTCTGCTCTGCTCTCGTGAGACCCCACCTGGAGTACTGGGTCCAGCTCTGGAGCCCCCAACATAAGGGCATGGAACTGTTGGAACAGGTCCAGAGGAGGCCACGAAGATGATCAGGGGGCTGGAGCACCTCTCCTGTGAAGACAGGCTGAGAGAGTTGGGCTGGTTCAGCCTGGAGAAGAGATGGCTCTGAGAGATCTTACAGCACCTTCCAATACCTGAAGGGGCTACAAGAAAGCTGGGGAGGGATTTTTAGAAGGGCCTGGAGTGATAGGATGAGGGAGAATGGTTTTAAGTTAGAAGGGTGGAGATTTAAATTGTGTATTAGGAAGGAATTCTTCACTCTGAGAGTGGTGAGGCCCTGGCACAGGCTGCCCAGGGAGGTGGTGGCTGCCCCCTCCCTGGAGGTGTTCAAGGCCAGGCTGGATGGGGCCTTGAGCAGCCTGGTCTGGTGAGAGGTGTCCCTGCCCATGGCAGGGGGTTGGGACTTGATGATCTTTGAGGTCCCTTCCAGCCCAAAGCAGTCTGTAATTCTATGTTAGCAGTCAGAAAACCAAGCTGTAACATTTAAGCAAATACCCTCTGATGTGGGTGGGTTGGAGGTGGTATGCCAGGTCCCCACAGTTACTCTGGTTTTGTATTCTGTGTTTTCTCACGCAGTGAAATACCCTCACAGTCCCTGCAGAATACTGGAGAAGTGCTTTCTGTGTTCTGTGAGCTGTTAGTCGATGGGAGAGAGAAAGAGATAATGTATTAAATAAGAAATAAAATTCCCATTTATGATACTTAGTTTGCACTCACGTAGTCTGAGTTTCAGCAAAATTAATATAATTCAGAAATAAAATCCTTGACACTTATTATCTCTCGTATTGAAAAGCACATATTAAACTCCAGTTCATTATACTTGAAACTACTACAGATTCTGAGGCCTTTTTTCGTACTACTTAATTATCCTTAATAATGTTTTTGTACCAAGGAGCCTGCTATTATGAGCACTTGAATGCAAATAGCTGCTGTTTCCATCCTCTCTTGGATAGGGATTTGACTGCAAGGTTAAAAGCATACTGGTCTCTTATTTAGGTGTTTAGAGAAACTGGTTTGTTGTGTAATGCACCACCTTCTCTAGCTTCATCCTCATGAAGCCTTGCAGGGGTTTTGAATGTGTTTTGTCACACTGATGTGGGAAAGGGCTCCAACTGCAGTCACGCAAAGAAAAACCTTCTTAGTTCTGTAAGTAAACATCTCCAGTGTGAACTGGAGACTGGTTGTGAAGTGGCAGGAGAAGTGCTCAAACGTCGCTTGGAGTTACTGCATAATGTAGGATGTGATGAAATAATGCTTGGGGAATAAATTATTAGATAGATGTAATTAAATTAACCTAGTAACCAAATACTGCTCAACCAACTACTCCTGCCACGTATTCAGTTACACTTATTTTTTGACTTTGTTTTTTAAAAGAGATTATCATCTCTCTCTTCCAAAACTGCTTAGTTTTTTCTTGATTGTTTAGACACACACACCTCCCCTCCCCTCCCCCCAGCACGTTGGAATTTTTCTACACCTCTCCATCTATTGTCCTTCAAATTTTCAGGTTAATTGTATGTAGTGTCCTGCTCTTCCTTTTATGTTCAGATGTGGGGTGGGTACCTTGTCAGCTTTAACAGAGCACTGATTCACTACAGGAACAATAAACGGCTTGCTTCCAGACTGAGAAGTTGCCTTGTTCTTCTGGGGATCAGATCTTACAAATCCTGTAGTGGCTTTCTGGGCCTTGAAGCTGCCCTGGGTGGGCTTGTGACAGCGTGTCTTCACGATAACATCACCTGTCCTTTGTCCTTGGCTTCTGTACAATGGGATGCCCAGCTCTGTCAGTTTTCCTTCATCTGCATTTTCATTCCCACACCACGTGTCCTGGTGATGGACAAGCAGTAGGAAGGTGACATTGACTTAGTTCTTGCCAGTGTCATTCTGCTTATAGATTAAGACATGAATGTATTGATTTGCTCTCCATAACTGGAAGCTATCTTCACAGAAACGTGGCCTTAAAAGCCTTTTGAATTGGCCAATTCATAATTTATTGCTGCTCAGAAGAACTTACTATTTGCCAGTGGCAATTTGAGGTCTGGAGCATTAGGGTTTTAATATTTATTCCTTACAATAGCATTTCCTGCAAAGGAAGTTATTTGTTAGCAATAAGGAGTTTCTGCTATCGCAGCTGAGCTGAGGCACAAGAAGGAAGTTTATCTAAGATACAGCTCAACATTAACTGGCTTAAGCTTCTATTTGTCATTCTTCTTACTAATTTTGAGCTGATGTTGGTTGTTTCTATTCAGATACCAGAAGGAAGTACAGTAACAGAAACTATAGTTGGACAAAATTGTACTTGAAAACTAAGAATTCTGGTTCCTTGACAGGAAAACATCGTCATCCTTCTTTCACAGAACAAATTCAGATGCAGACGTGATGCTGTAGCCTTCAAACGATGATGAGTGCAGGAGATGCATTCTGCTGAGAACTACTCCTACAGCGTGTGAAATCACAAATGGGGAAATGATGAATAGCCTGTCCCCATGAAGTCTGCATCCTTCTCAAAATGTTATTCTTCAGTGCAGCTGTTAAAATGACTTGTCATAGTCAGACAACTGCTTTGCTTCTTCTGCTAGGTTTGAAGTAATTTACAAATACTTCTTTGACATGTTTTCTGATATTTTGCCTCAAAACAGTGGGACTGTTACTATTTCTTTCTTGGAAACAATCCAAGAGGTCCATTAAAAAGAAATGCATATTTGATTTCTTTTCTTTAAAGGAACAGAATGTTCTCTCCAATATCTGAAATAGTTGTGCTTGTCCCTCTGTTTTAAACAGAACTGAGATGGAAAGCTTTAAAACTGAGTGTAGTATTGCAGAAACAGTTAAAGATAGCCGTGCACTAGGCCTGCTGCCATCTTGTGTGGTGAGAGGGCCTCAATTACCCAGTTTGTAGACCTGATTTTCCCCCTGCCAGCGGCAGTCCCCCTCTTGTGCTACAGTGCTCAGCCATCCTGGTGGTCTCCTCCAGACCACGCTCCAGTATCCCAGTGTATTTCTTACAGTGGAGTGCCCAAAACTGGAGCTGGGACTCTGGATGAGGTGTTAACAGCAGCCCGGTACGGCTCTGGCTGCGGTCTCTTATGGTGACAGCAGCTCATTGTGGCGCTTCCCAGTGGTGTGGCTGTGGCTGCTTGTTCAGTCCAGACACCAATAGGATAAGTAAATGTAACGTGCAGGGATTTTTATTTTTCTAAGCATGATTTATTATCTGAAGGGAAGTGTTATGATAAGCGCTTTTTTCAGTCATTCTTTGTGTATCTGAGTGCTTTCAGCTTTATGACTAATTATTAACTAAGCTGGTTCATTCTTAGGGGCAGTACGGGAGACCTTCTCTTCCTGGGTCAATTCATACTGTTTATTTTTAAGTAGAAGAGAGTGATTACTTACTAGATTACTGTAAACTTAGCCAGCAAGCCAGTGCTGAGCTATGAGCCAGAGCTCTTCCTCCTCTGTTTCCTCAGCCGAGGAGCAGGAATGCATTCTCTGCTGTCAGAAGACTAGCAAACCAACGAAATATCACGAAGTTTTGGTTCCTGATTTTCCCCAGACATGCTGTACATCAGTCACTTGTAGCTGACTATGGCTTCTGCTGGCCGTGTCTGGCTGTGTAGGTTCTGCTCTGTGCAGGCGTGAGCAAATGCCGACTGCAGGCTGGGAGGCAACAGGCCTGTGAAACCACGCTGCAGGTCCTGCTCCTCTGCTGGGGCTGCTTGAGCAGTGCCAACCACTACCCTTCCTGCCTGTGGGGAAAGGACTTTGCTGCTCTAAACATCTTAACACAAACCAGTGCTTTCTTTTGGAGGGGGGTAGATATGGTTGTTTTTGGTGGTTTTCAGAGAGCGCTAAGGGTTGCAGGGTTCATCCCTGAGTGGTAGGTAAGCTTGTGTGAACAGAAGAGTGACTCCTCTCTGAGCAGCTTGTCAAGGTATTTCACCGGTGGCTGTTAGCTGGTGGGCACTTCTCTCACCTTTGGCTTTTCTTCAGAAGTTGCTGGTATTCAAAATTTAGAAATTAATAATCTTTATGATAGAGATTAGGAGGAAGTGGTGATACGACTCTCTCTGGAGTTACTTCGCTCAGCTGTAGATGGGCCTTCTGAACATGGAAAAGTAACGTGAGCTTGGAGATCTCGTCCTTATGCCTTTGGGTCACTCGCTAGCCTGCCCTTTGCTAGCATTTCTCTCCTATACTGTTTAGTGATCACAATCTGCCGTGTCTCAGACTGGGCAGGATGTGTTCCTAAGGAGGCAAGTGCATTTTGTAGTGATGGAGTCATGTATCAAACAAGATACTAGGCCTTGCCTCAGTAAATCCAGAGCAGATAAGCATCTCTTCAGATATAAATTTACGTTCCTCAGAAAAGCTAAGACAATCACACTCCACTCAACGTAATTTCACAGGTAGCAGGAAGGACCTGTTATCCCTGATACCTTTTATAATGCATCTTTAGAAAACTACACCTCTGAGTGGAGAGATGACATTAAACACACCTTCGTGCTTACTCTGTCTCAACCTATGTTGGAAAAAAGGACCTTTTTGCTATCTGATTCTGTTATGGTGCAAAGAAATTGTCTAGGTAAAGCATCTTGTGCTCTGCCTGCCTTCTAGTAGTGCCATGCTTATGCTGGGAGGGAGCAAAATCTTTCTTGGGAGAGGAGGAAGTGCAAAACAGTCTGTTCCCAGTGTAGCTCATATAGTCCTCTTCCTTGTGGGTGTTTGGTTGGTTTCCTACAGAAGAACTTTCAAGGAAAGCAAATGGCGTCATCTATTTTGTACTATGGTTGGAATGACATTTGTGGAGTTTCTTCACAGATCACAGGCAGTCTCCATGTCACAAGCGTCATGGGCAGGAGGGTCAGATCCCCCACTGGCGGGGAGTAAGCAGCAGTCCTGTTAGTAACGGTTTTGCTGATATTAATAATTCCACTCTTGAGTCATCACCATAAGAACATTTGTTCTTTCAGTGTGAGAAGTTCCTGGGGTGCTTAGCAGGCAGGTCATTCCCGGGGTTCCCTGGACCTCCTTTATTTTCATCTGATGAGTTGTTCCATAGGTCTTGTGATCTTATGGCAGTTGGATCTTTGCATCTGTGCCTTGGTTTTTGTGATCCTTTGAAATGGTGGTAGAATCCAAATAAGTCAAAGGAGGCGTTGTAGGTGTGGATAGGACAGCTGCCGACGCACCCAGCAGCAGCAGGACTGAGCAAATTTTACTGATGCCCATCTGTCGAGTGTGGAAGAAGTGGTACAGCAGAGAAAGAAGGAACTATAATCAAACTCTGTTACTGCTTTGCATAATACTTCAGTGGCAAAGCAGTCGTGTTTGTAAAGCCCCACTACGGAAAGGCTTCGCTTTGTGGCACCAGCTGGGCTCCCTGTGCTTTGGAGAAGTGGATTTGGCAGATACCTCAAAAGTTTTGGAGTTGACTTTGTTGCCCTAGAGAAATAATATAGGTTATCTTCTTCCTAGGCGGTTCACTGACTCTGTAGGCATTGAATTCTGTCCAGAGGTTTTGCAGTGGTGTTTTTACAGACTCTCAGCTCAACTCTTTGCTTTTTAATTTTACAGTTTTCCTCATCCCTCCAGATCACACATGATTTTTCATAGAATTCTTAAGACAGCCTTTAGGGATGATCTGAACTACATTTCTGAACATGTTTATTTGCATCTCTTCAACTGTCAGTTTTCTTTTTGAATAAAGAAGTCGCTAAATATTTACCGTAAAGCATAAGAATGCAAACATGTGTCTCTTTCTTCAGCTGCTTTTCTTGAAGATTCTGAATTGAAAAATTCAAATTTGCGTATTGTAACTGATAAATGTCATTGTACCAAATGGATTAGGGCCCTGCTTTCAGAGAGAAGTTAAAATTTGAAAGAGAACAGTGAAATAAGAAATTCTTAAAGAAATATTAATGAATGACAGTGGACATTAAAATTCTCTCTGAGAAGTTAAAATGCCCCACTTGAAAAATCACTTAAGGATCAAGTGAAGGCATCTGAACCTGTATATATGATTGCAGGGCTTGAATCCACACTTGAACTTAATTTGAAACCAGGGGACTTTTGTCTGCTTTTGAAGCTATTTGAAATAGAGAATGTATTCAAGGCATGTAATCCTGAGAAACTACTTGCCATAATGTTACAGGAATCTGCTGTACATATAAGTTCTGTACATATAAGCTCAGGTTGCTAGAGGAAATGTAGTCTGAAAGTCTCAAACTTGGGTATGTAAGTGTGTGTTTTGGGAAAAATGGTATGTCTTTGGATTCACTACCTGAGTAGTAAAATTAGCGTGATGCCTGGTGCTAAGTGATTATCATCACTCTAGAGACTTTTATATTGTCCTGCAGTATCTATTAAACTCTCTTTGAGCCCTGCCAACTTCAAAGTTAGCCTTCAGTGCAGCTTTTGGAGGCGAAAGCCCTTTCAATTCTGACTTGGGCCATGGAAACCCTAGCTGGCCCTCTCTTTAATGCTGTCCTTTTCTTCTGAAGCAAAAAAACCACCATACAGCAGTTTTTCTCTTGGAGTGACATCAAACTCAACAGGCTTCAGGAGGCAAGGAGATGATTGCTGGTGGTCACAGCTTTGGTTTGAAGGCTGCGTTGCACAATATGGTGCTTTCTGCTGGTCTCTGCCTTTGTGATGTGCTGTCCCAAGCAATTTCTCACCACCTCTCATTTATGCAGTACAAGATGGTGTGCTGTGACGTAAAGCCAGTCACTGATCTGATACAGATTAAAAATAATCTTCCAAAAAGAGGAACCTGAGACTTTGGGCAACTGTTCCTCCTGTTCTCAAATCTGTAGAGTCTTACCACAATGTGCTTTTTGTATTAATCTACTGTAACTTGAATTGTAGGGAGAAGCAGTGCTGGCCTTCAAAGTCAGCAGCATTTAGACATCCCTTATATAAATGGTGAGAAATCTAGATGTTGCAATTGTACATTCCTTTTGATACCTAGATAAAACCAGCACTCCAACGTAGCATGCCTGGCTAACCCCAGGCTAGGCAGGGGAAGGATATTTGAAAATAAAACCCCAATTTGGGTATTTTTTTACCTCTTGTATTTCTGAAAGCTGCTTTCTTTAGCTGAAGTTGCTCTGCTGCCTTCTTTGAGATAAGGTTTTCTCTCCAGGCTTTTGGTTGCTTGGATATCAGCAATTATAAAACCACACTGAAATTGTGTATAAGCAAAAGACTTGTGTTTCAGGCAATTAATGAGATTAGGATTTCCTGAGTAGTTATGATGGATTGATATAGTTTCATGAGTTGCCAAATCTACATTGCCATACATATTTGGAGGAAAAAAACCCTGGATTTATGACAGCATGGGATTCTTTCTTGGAGTAACTGACTGGTTCTAGGCTTTACTTTTTTTATTGACCATTTCATTGCAGTGGCTGTTTTTTTCTATATTTTATGTGCAAATACCTTCCATTTTGCAAAAGAAAAATACTGGAATGTTACTGCAATTTGATTATTTCAGACTCCTCGGTGTTTTTTAATAACCTCTTTATAACTTGTGCTAAAAAAGTTTGTAGAGAAACATCTTTAAAGCCTGGTTAAAGTTTTGCTGGTCCTTGGGGAAGAGCAAAAACCAAAGAATGTGAATAAATTCTGATGTTCAGTTTGCCAGGGAAAGCAAAGAGGGATGCAGAGGGCAAAATGCCAGAATCTGGTCTTAGAAAAATCAGAGAAAATACATAGGCATGCTTGGAGAGAAGCATTAAGTGTTTGGTTGAAGTCTACAGCTTTGCTGGCTCTCCAGACCTAGTGTGTTAGTGGTTAATGCCAGTGAACTTATGGCTGCGGGCTTGTAGTTGTTTGGAGATGCTTATTGTTAAGTTACTCTTCAGTTGTGTGCTTCAGTACCTGGTATTTGTGTTTGTTGCTCAGCTGCTTTTTTCAAGCTGGAAGTACATGTCTGCTGCTTTTCTTCCTCCTGTTCCATTTAGTTGTTTTGCTTGAGGGTTAAAGGGCTGTGGATCTTCCCTAGGTCGTTGGGGGAAGGCACAGGTAAGAAGTGTCAGTGCACGTGTTAAAAGCAGTACTGGGTATGAGAAAACAATTGATGAGGTTCTGAAAAAAGGACTTGATGATCTGGATCCTTACCTGGCTGCAGTGATCATGTTTCTGATGCCCGTTATGTCCCGTCCTTCATGCGCCTTGTCAGACCCCTTTGTGTTGCGGGGCTGTGCCTGACTTCTGGCCAGTGTGCAGAGGTAGCTGAACTTGGACAGAGCTGGTTTCATGGGGAACCAGCAGCAGAGATCTGAACATAAATTCCCTCTGGGAATCCAGGAATAACCCTGGAACTATTTTAACTTTGCGCCAGGCAGCAAAATTGCAAATGTAGTTAATCTTAACATAGGCTAATTTAGTGTTGATGAACCTGAAGTCATGTAATTATTAGCCTAGCCTGAAATTTGCTTCGGCAATGTTACTTACCCTGCCTTTAATCTGCAGCACTGTTACCAGGCTGGCTAATTGTGTACAGAGAGCGGTTTGTTCTCTGCCTGGTTTCCCCACTGACGCTACACAGAGGAACACGTACTGCTGGCAGCTGCTGTGCACGGCGTCGCGCAACACAAAGTGGGGTTTGAATTTTGCCTTGCGCCTTACTCAGGGTGTCTGTGCAGTACCAGTGCTTTTGGAAACGATCCTGTGCTTGTAGGAGCTGGCTCAGGGCTGGGGAAGTGCTGAGGCTGCAGTAGGAATAGGGTGTTGTAGGGATGTACCAGTTAGCTGTAACATGTCTTGGCTGCTGTAGAGCCTGTTTGTGTGCCTAAATCCCTTGGTTTAGGGGTGGATGTGCTGATGTGAGCAGCCAGCACTGAAATGCAACTTTCTGAATTGTGTTCCTTTTACAAGTCCTCCAAATAAATAGGTGGGTGCATCCGGGTTTCTGTGCCCCTGCTCGAGAAGGAGGGAAGGAAGGACAGTTCTTACAAGCTCGAGCCACTATTTTCCCTTCAAGGTTTCATTTACGATCGCTTGGGGTTTTTTTAAATACAGGAAATAAAAGATGAAGAGTCTCCTTACTAGGAATGGAGACAGTTTCTAAGGAAGTAAATATGACTTCATGCTTCTGTTATACCACCCCCCCAAGCCCCCAAATAAAAATACCAAGCTTGACATATCTGATCCTTAACCGCCTAACAAACTCCAGTTACTCAGGGTAGTTTTTGGTGTAGCTGGCGATGCAAATGGTCTGAACAAACCTGCCTGGGATACAGTGGAAGCTCTGCAAACTTGTTGCATTTACTCCAATAAATGTAGAGGGAAACCTGGTTTATGTCATGACACATGGAGATTATAGGTGCAAATAGATTGTCTAAATAGGTCTAATTAATTAGATGAATCATAAGCAATATTGTTAATGCAAAACCCAACAGTAATTGTAGCAGAGAAATGGAGGTAACTTGTCTTAATTAAAAAAAGAAGCAAGGGAAACTAATATATTGCTCCTAGTGTGTGTGTACCTTTCTCCAGCTGGTTTGCTGTAGCCATATTGCTGATGTAAAGGTTTCAGTTGTTACTTGCAGACTGTGAAAGGATTTCTCTTTTGGGGTACTCATACTCCAGACTCGTCTTAGAAATGTCACAGGAAAGTGACTGCAGCCTTTTGCAGCAATACTGATGATAAGCCTGATGACTGCTTTGATACCCTGTTTAAACACTGAGATTTTCCTGGTCTGGGTGAGGATGTGGATCGTTGATGTACTGCACACGTACAGTGCCTGCCAAGAAGGGCTGAGTGATGGTGGAGTTAAAGGCATGGACTGAGGCAGATGAAAAACAGGCAACACTTGGAAGCCGAAGGTGTAATTAAACCTCCTAATAGGCTGGGAAAGGGCTGCAGAGTCCGGCTGGTTGGAAAATAAAGCCAGTTTTCAGCTGAAGTAAAACATGATCTGTAAGCCTCAGGTGGAGCCTTGAAGGAGGACTTGCTGGTTGCACTTTCACAGCCCGTGGTGGTGATAATGAAGATGATGATGATGATTATTATTATTATTGATTTTTCATTATTTTCAACGACCAGCTTGAGCTGAGCGAGTAGGCACTGTTGAAAACGTTACATACAGCGAGGCTTAGTCTAGCCCCCAAACATTACTGGGCTCAATCGAAAACCTCATTTCCCATCCCTTTAGTGAGCTGGTTCTGCATAAACCCAGTACTTTCAGTTTTGAGGGGCGGGTGTAGTGAAAGTGAGTAAATATATACATATATATATATATGTATATATTTGGAGCTCAACATATTTATATCCAGCAAAAGAGCTTGCACGATGTGCAAGTTTTGCAAGCCTTCATGCTTGGGTACTTGAAATGGTGCAGGGATGAGTCATCAAATTGCTCCAATTACACAATTCAGTACTCCTTGTCCTTGTAAATACAACATATTAATATAGGATGGATACAGACAGTTTTTGATTACTGACTCTTTACTCCAGCCGCTCTGAAAATTAAAGGAGGGCTGGGATGTGTTTGAGACAGTTACGCAAGGAATGTGGTAGCCGTGATCCCCTAGTACCTGTTGGGGTAAGTACTCCTCTCAGGAGTCAGAAGCTGTTACATATTTACAAGAAAAACCTCAGCAACAGGCAACTTGAATTGGCTGATGGATCAAAAACATCCTCCTCCTCCTCCTCTAATTTTAGAAACTCTACCTGCTGATGAAAATGCTGGATGTCTCCTGGGATTGCAACAATTGTATTTTATTCCTAGTGCTGTGGGTTTGGTGAATGGAAATGGAGGTGTGCTTGAAAGCAGCTAGTAACTCGGGCAAAAATAGCACGTTTTTCCTTATTGCATCCTAAGTTGATTACTAGTTTAATCAGAGAATATCTTTTTTAAATACTGATGTTTATGAGAACCTGCATTTTCCTATTTCTGAAGCTGTGAAAGCCAGCAGGGTGATGTTGCTGTTACTATACCACATCGGTGGCCGTGGTTTGCAGGTTGGGGTGCGAATTACCGTACTGCACTGGGTAGTTTCAGACTGCAGCTTGTGTGTACAACTACCTCTTTGAAGGATGTGCCATCACCAAAAGTACCGTGGTGGAGTCAGCGCCCTTGTTTAGGGTTTCCTGGAATTAGATCAGAATAGTAATCCTGAACTGTTGGTAATTTCCATGTCTAATTACATTTTAAAAACAAATTATGTAGTTTAGTCATGTGTGGACACAGCCCAGGTTGATCTGACTTCTGAGATTAACTTTATGGTAGGTCAGATGCTGAATATTAGGAAATCATAGAATCTAGAATGTTTTGGGTTGGAAGGGACTTTTAAAGGTCATCTAACCCAACCCCCATAAGCAATGAGGTATTTACAGAAGATCACCAAAATAATTTTGTATGAAGTGTAAGGTGAAGACTGACACTTTAGAAGCAAAGTTACAGTAGGGGTACTAACTGCCAGTCAGCAAAGTGTTAGTGATTAAACCAGATTAGTTAGTGATTAAACAAGGAAAAAGTTCTTCCCTCTGAGGGTGGTGAGACACTGGCATGGGTTGCCCAGAGAGGTGGTGGAGGTCCCATCCCTGAAGACATTCAAAGTCAGGCTTGATGGGGCTCTGAGTGACCTGATCTAGTGAAGATGTAACTGCTCACTGCAGGGGGTGGGACTAGATGACCTCTAAAGGTCCCTGCCAACCTAACACATTCTGTGATTCTATAAGGTACCATCTTTAAGTGCCTGCTTGTGTTCTGTTGAACCTGCAAAATTAACTGGAACATTCAGGTGAATAATGACTTGAGATTTCCTTTCCCTAAGCAGAGAGATGGGACCAGGCAACTGTTGGGTATTGGGGATTTACTGATCTGGGCAGAACTTCCTAAAATTAGGCCCTTGAGAGGTGTCAAACCAAGTATGTAAAAGTGTTGAGTGTCTTTTACAAACAGCGTATCTACAGCTTGTGGTCAAACCACAGTCTTTGGGTTTAGAGACTTTAAACACCAACTGGATAACTGTCTGCTGGTCCTGAATTCACCCTATCTTTCTGTAAGCTTCGTGGTGGTTAGTCGGAGGCCAGATAAAAATGATGCCTTATTTTCAGTACGAGGGTTTTTTCCTACTTTTGCCTTCAGCTGTTGGATCTTGGTAGACTCTTTTAGTATTTCAAGTATATTTTTGTTTGAACTTTCCAGCAATAACTATGCTAAAATAAAACCCGGCAACTGGGAGAAGTGTATTGAGCTTAAGTTGTGTAGGTCCCTAGTGCTTACATAAATAGCTTAATTTATGCTGAAACAAGTAGTTATTAATACAGATGTCAAATATAGACATGTCTGTGGTCAGCAGAGAGAACTTTCACATTAAAGTCATAGAATCATGGAATATCTGAAGTTGGAAAGGACCTTTACGGATCAACTCCCTGCTCCTTGCAGGACTGCCTAAAACTAAATCAAGTTTAATTCAATGAGCTTTATTATCAAAGTGGTTTATAGTGACTGTGCACAGAGGATTGAGTTTATTTCCTATCAAATATATTCAGAAACTCTTTATTTGGAAAATGATTTGACCATGGGCTCTACTTTCTACTTTTCTGAAGACTTTTGGCTTTTGTTTCTGTGTATCTCACTAAATTTAATAATAGTGTATTTTACCTTGTTACATAATTAATGGGTAAATATTGGAATTATTTTCTATAGGCATCATGAGTGAGGTTAAACCCATTTCTGGAGGTGTGGTGGTGCTGCTGCTGTCGTCTTTGTGAAGCCAGACATCTTTATTGCCCAGAACCGAGTCACTGTCCATACCATTTTATACTTACTGCTTTGATAAGGGAACCTTTTACCTCTGTACTTAGCCTACAGTGAAGCTTCTGCAGAAATTTTTTGAAACAATGAAGCTTTGCAGTGGTTGGGATAATCATAGAATCATCATGCTTGGAAAAGACCTTCAAGGTCGTCAAGTCCAACCAATATTGATGCTTTGTCAGCAACCACCTGTTTCTGATCTGGCGTTTGGAAGAGCTGTAGTCTTGCATTTCTTTGCAGACTGATATATCCAGAGTTGAGGGGTGTGATAAGTAAGGGTCCTTGCTGTGAGAGGAGGTGATTCCCATCTCGTGCAGTTCAAGTCAGTGGCTCTCCCTACTTGGTTTAGTGCTTGTGCTACAGTATGATTTTATTAAGGGTCTCTCACTAGTTAAAAGAAGAAAATCCCCTCCTTTCCCGGATCAAGTATCAAGATGTTGTTAAGAAACACTGCTTAACAGTGTTCCTGGATTGGAAAATGGTGACCATTGCATCCTAAGCATTCATTTGGAAATGCTTTAAACCATCTGAGGGATTCTAGCTATATTAAAAGCTGCAAGGGACACATGCTCATTGCTTTTAGATGGTAAGGATGGTTACCCAGTTTTCCTCCTCACTGATGTGGTCCAGTTGTCACACAGGATGGTGGATTCCTCCCCTCCTCTGGGTGAAGGTGTAATTAATGCCCTCAGCAACCCTTGTGCAGGCAGAGCTGGTTTCAGGAGGCAATTTGAGTATACAAAGCTCCAGCTTAAATTGCTGCGTTTGACTTCAAGCCATCCAAGTAGGTATTAGTTATGTTTTTATAAATTGTTTCTCCAACTTCTAAACTCAGGACTTGACATGATTTGTTAAAGGGGATCACAGCTCATCTAGGGGAACGGTTTTTATTAGTTTTGCTTATTTTGTAATTTTAACTGAAAGTTCCTGGTGTCTTTGCTGGTGAGTGAGAATTTTGTCAGAAATTGGGTTTTTAAAGGAATAGCTTGGTCTTTAACTCAGATCAGAATTACTGGTGTAGTTTCAAGGGTAGTGGGAAATGGAAACTCTTGTTTTCTGACACTTTCCCTTTCTTACAGCTGAAAATATATTGAGGACAGCTGTTCTTTTTTTGGTTATTTTTTTCTTCCCAAGGCAACACAGCCATTGTCTAGTTTTGCCCATCCCTGCTTTGGTGGGGATAAGCTTCTCGCTGAAGAAACACGGCAGTGTTGTTTGTTTGCCTTGCTCAGTACTACTGCTGCTACTTGTGTGTCTTGTCCCAGTTCCCAGGATTACTGCTATCACTTCTGTAATTGCTCTCTCGATACTGGAACTAAAACTGGGTTAAAGAACAAAGCTGCATCATGCTGTTTCTCTTCAGAGTCAATTAAGTGACTAAGGGCACTCCCAAGTCCTGGAGCATGGTGTGAACCGAAGCATTCCCTGCCCGTAGCTGACATAAGTCTGGTAGAATTGGGTTGGCCTGGGCAGCTCTGATGGATTTCTGCTAGAAAAGACAATGCTTTTTTTCATGTGTTTTGTGAGTGAGGTGGGCTTTGCAGGCTGGGTGCCCTTCATCTGCATAAAGATCTTGGGTGCTTTGCACCTCATGTCACAGTCATACCTACGTGGAACAGTTACGCTCAAGATGCCAGTTGTAGTTGCTGCCAGGTATCTAAAGATCTTAATTGAAACTCTGATTTATGAAGTTTTATAATACCTACAAAATTTTTTGCCTTTGGGGATCATTCACGGTTGTTTTTCCTTTGGAAGCTTTTCATAATCTCCAGAGGAAATTAGCTTTATGTAATTATGCTGCTTGTCACACCTCTTTCTCCCCAAGTAACTTTTGAACCTATTTGCCATGCTCATCTGCATCTCATAGAAATCCCAAAGACTTGTGGTGCTGTGAAGCAGAAAGACTAAAGAAAGCTTGAAGTCACTGCAGAGCTAGGTGAGGAACAGGGCATGCAGATCTTCATGGAACGAGCTGTTAAAGTTGCAAGGCGTGTAGGAGCCTGCTGTGTTACTGCTACTGCCCACTTTACTGTTAGTGAAAATAAAGACAGAGGCTTTCTGCAGTGTACCTTTGTGTTCACTTGCGTTTGAAGAACTCTAAGGCAGCAGAAAACATCTCTGCTCGAACCCAGAACCCAGCGATACCACTCCGCTGTTGCCGGCGTTCCCAGTAGGGGATGGAGAGTGCTTATTCCTGGCTGACTAATTACAGAATGGCAGCTGGCTGAAAATATCATTCTACTTTTACAAGAGCTGTGAGCAACTTAACAAGTATTTCTGGAAAAAATGAACTTATAAACAGGATTAGTTGACAATATTTAGAAACCAGGCTTCCTCTGTGAGAGGCTGCTAGGGTCTTGTCACTGCGGGGCTAAAAAAAAATCAAGGCTGTTCTTTCAGAGTCTTCAAGTGTGGGGCATTCTTGCTGCAGGAGTCACTGAACAAGAGCTCATGGCTTGCATCAGGTCTGTATGCTGTTCAGCTGCAGAGGAATGGAGCAGTGTCCGTGTTAAATCCACTGTAGAGCTCCTTGGGAAAGCTGGGGAGGCAGCCGCACGGTAGCTTTCTGTAGAGGGTGGGTGGGGTAAGCAGCAATGTAGAATTTGAGGGAAGGGAACACCATGATGAAGGGGAGAGTTGAGCTTGTAGATGCCTATCTTCCTTCTTGCACAAGAACCTGAGGCCTTCCCCTGGTGACACCAGCTGTTAGGAATTCCGAAATTCTTCCTCTGCTAAGTGCCCTTGATGTACAGGACAGATTGGGGTTGTCTAATTGCTTCTTCCAGACAACAGGGTGGGATCCACCTGCTCATCTTTTAGTCTTCATTTAATAGGCTAAGTGATTTAGAGACACAGGAGAGCCTTGAGTTAGGATGTATGTGATCTTGGGAGTGACCCCTAAAACAAAGTGTTTAAGACGAGTAGAAGGAAGAGAAGATATAACAGGGCAAACAACCTATATAGTTCGGAGGAGAAAGGGAACAAAAGGATTAAAACTGTCAAGCTCTACACTAAAGTAAGAACAAGTGGAATGAGTTTAGGATGGGAGAAGAGAAAATGCAATAAACACTGTAGTGTTTATCAAATTAACGCATCTACCTACTTCCCAGTTAAGTACAATGTTTCATTTCCAGCCTAAAAATCAATGTGTAGTCTGTCCTCACATCCATGGCCCAGATGTTGAGAGGGCATGGAAATGATCTCTCAGCAGCAGTTCTGCCAGTGCTGGGTCACCCATTTGTGGATCTAAGACACTGTAATCTTAGCCAAGACTGTGCTTGGAAGTAAGAGGGACAGGCAGAGAGAGGCTGGAGAAGTGTGGTACTCCTGCTTCTCCCAGTGGACATGCCAAGGATGTAGCATCCCCCCTCTACCCAGTTTTCTTTATGGAGGCAGCAGCAGAGGCACAGTAGAACGGAGTAGGTGCACACCAAAGCCACCAGCAATCCATAGCCTGGAGTAGAAGTCCAATTGTGTTGGTGAAACTTGTGTTCTTGCTTCACACTTTGTGCCACAGTGCTGCCTGTTCCCAGAGGAAAGGACGAAACGTGCAGGAGATGGTTCTTAGCCCACATCCCAGGGAAAGTTAGGAATGATCCCTGAGATGGTCCCCAGTGAAGGAGCAGAAGGTGGCAGTGCCAGTGCCTCGCTGTGACCTACTGAAGGAGAGGGGCTGAGTTGATACAGTGTGGGACTTCTGCTGGATACCCTGGCTCTCTGCTTAGTTGGGAGTTCCTGTTCCTTGCTCTTAGCACACAGGCTCAACACAGGTATTTACCCTTCAGCTGCAAAAGGGGATGAGATGTTCTATACTCCTTTAAGCACACACTAATTGAAAACACTTTACACAACCTATAGTCACTGTAATGAGTATTTCTACACATCCAAATTTAAAATAAAGTAATAAAAGAATCCTCTGTAGTTCCCTGGAGTGGTGTTTGCTGGTGTGAGCCAGTTGGGGACCAGTAAGTCCAGCTGGACCATGCTCCCTCTTGTGGCACCATGCAGTGGGAGAGCATCATTCACACATCGGTGATGGTGCTGGTTACCAGCAGTGTGTAGTTGTGAATAACTGGAAGGGCCTTCAGGAAACTATAAATCTGAAAATGTGGATAATGGCATTTAATTTTCCAGTCTTACTGTTCTGTGTGTGTCCAGAAACACTAAAACATGTATCTGTGGAGTAACACCAAGCCTTTGCTGCCTTTGGGCATTTTTGTATTGCCCACTGGCCATCTCCTGGGCTTGTACCCGTCATCATGTGCACTCAAGTTTGTCCATCACCCAGCAGACACAGTTTCCACAGTGCAACCTCCTGTCTGTGTGATGCATGTTTTTCATACCTACCCGAAGGGTTCAAGGTAGACTTCAGACCAAGCAGTGCAGCCAGGCGATGGAGGAAGGCTTGCTGGGAATTTGTTCAGGCGTCCTGGCTTTGGTACAGCGCATCCCTCGTGCAAGAAGGAGGAGGAGATGAAGCAGTGAATGTTTTTGAGGTGGAATTGTGGTTTGAATGGGGGTGGATGTAGTTGTTAAAGGGTTAATCCATAATCCGTGATGGAAAGATTACAGGAACTGTGTGACTTACCCCATCATGTGTTTTACTTCAGTGCATAGTTCCTCTTTCTGCTGAGACAGCTGACCCAGGGGAAGAAGGCTGAAATAAATGCAGACAATGTTTTAAGATGTTCGGTTTTTCGTGACAGCGTTTTGCCTGTTAGCCAGTGTCTCCTGGGCAGGAGTAATGGGGTGTGGGGTACCAGTGAGGAGGCAGAAACAGGTGGATGTTGTGGTACGGGCAGCAAAAGGGAGTGGATCATTTAAAAAAATGAAATATTTTGAAACACTGAGGTAAGGTCTAAATGAAATATTTGCAGCTGAGCCTGTCTAGAAATCCTTGCATCTCTTTCTCCAACAAAGGGGAAGAAAGCAGTAGGGAGGGGAGCGGCTGTGATGTGGGGAGAGCACTGTAATTAAGTCAGGGTGAAGAAAGATGGTGACTGCCAAGGGTTATGGGACACAGACCGTGGCAGGGAATTAGACGTTCTGCAGAGAACGGTCCCTCCTCTGTGTGGTAAGCTAGAGCTGGAAAAAACCCCATGTTCTGTTGCATGTGAGTAGTGTATAGTGACTTTTTTTTTCCAGCTAGATGTATGCAATTTAACTTTGGCAGAAAGTGCTAGTTGATTACTTTGACAGGTTTAATTACTTTGGCTTGAGTAGGATGAAAGTGAATTTATTTCCCAGTGAGACAAGCGTTGAAAGGCTGCATGAAAACCTGTCAAAGGAAATTGAAGAGGGGTTGGGGAGTTATCTTTACAGTAAATGGAATTGACAAACATGTCAGTTAAAAGGGGAATTTATTTATAATGCCCAGGTTTTTTGGCCAGAAATCTTTGATAATTCTGTTCACTGGGAAAATGAATTTTATCTGTTCAATTGATTTGCTTTTTCATAGCACTTGTAGAGCAAGGAATTGCCATCGAACTAAAAAATTGAAGTAATAATTCTTTTCTTTTTCTTTTCCCCTAGAACACATCAGTAATGGAGGATCAGAATGAAGATGAGTCTCCAAAGAAAAATACCCTATGGCAGGTAGGACTAATGTTTGGGTGAAAAGAGACGTGGCATGATTTTATATGTTCCTATTTTTGAGAAACTTCAAATCTTGCATCTGCATAGTCATTCTTGTTTGTAGTTGACTGTATCATCCTAAAATTAGTGTAGCCTTGAAGTGAAGGATGACACCGATGGATAATACTCCAGAGATTGCTAGTTCTCAGGTTTTTGTAGTCTGTGCTGACCTTGAGAGGGCAGTTCTGCACTGAAGGATACTTGGGGACACAGTTCCACCTTTCTGAGCACGTGACAGTCCTTTAAAAGGGAAAATTTGGCACCTCCACATGGCAAGGAGACGCAGGCAATTTGCTTTGAAGAAGTTTGGGTATATTTCAGATAGCTGACAGTTGTTCCCCAGCAGCCCTCTCAGTCTCCTGAAGGGCTCAGAAGAGCCTGGCATCAGCCTCTGGTTCTATTTATTAATTAGCAGTAAGTCCTGGGGTGTTCTTGCAGCATCCTTATGTGTAGCTACAGCTCCTGGGATTTTAATGATGTTTTTATGTCTGTGTCCCAAGTATTGATGCAAGCTGTTTTGCCAAAACAAAACAAGCCCTTGACATGGTTTAACTGTCAGTTTTCATTTCTGGACAAGCAGCTCAAGACTGACATGAGGGTCTTGAATTTTTTGTGTTAATTTATACCTGACTTTGGTACATCTCTAAATGTGCATTTTAACTGCTGGAACCTGTGGAAGTCGTTCATGGAGGAAGGCTGCGGTATGCAGTAGAGGCAAACTGCAAAATATAGTAGAAACCACTGGTTTAATCTGGAAAATTTTGTTCTAAGAAGAATTAAGTTCCTTGCTATTTAAATGGTTGAAGGGAATTGAAGTCTTTCAGTGTAAGAAGTAACTTAGGAGCAAGGTCCTGTCATTTATCTTTGTATATGAAAGATGAAATTTGCATGGCATAACTCACAGCTTTAAGAATTTATTTTAAAATTTAACCCAGTTGATTTTATTTCTTTGTATCTTTGCACATTCTTTTCCTTGACAGAGTTCTTATAAAGCTGTTCCTGTCCTTGTTTACATCTAAATACTGACATTCCTTTTCTAAAAACAGATAAGTAATGGAACTTCATCTGTGATTGTTTCAAGAAAAAGACCATCAGAAGGAAACTACGAAAAGGAAAAAGACTTGTGTATTAAATATTTTGACCAGTGGTCTGAATCAGATCAAGTTGAGTTTGTGGAACACCTTATTTCACGAATGTGTCACTATCAGCATGGACATATTAACTCTTACTTGAAGCCCATGTTACAACGGGACTTCATCACTGCGTTACCAGGTAAATGAAGATTTATTTTACAAGAGATGCATTTATAAATAACTTTTTTGTTTAATACTTTGGGTGTATGCAAACTTCTTGGAACATCCTCCAGATTTAGTTTGTCTCTCAGATACAGTGATGCTTCCTAGCCAGAAGATGTACAGGGAAGGTAGCTGAAGTCATTCGCTTCTGTGATTAATTGAATTGGCCACTGGATGCCAGTGTTGTTCCATGTAAAAGTAGTTGTGAGCAGCATAACCTGAAGAGTAGTTTGTATTTAAATTGGAACTGAGCTGTCATAAGAGTTGTATCTCTGCAAGCTCTGGTCTAAATTCCCTTTTTTTACAAACCCCATAGGTGTAGAAAATACTACAGAGATGTTTTAAGTTCTGAAGTATTTATTCCCTTCTAGTTTTGTTCTAAATTTCCTCAATCTTAAATAAAAACCTGCCTGCTTGGATGAGTGAGTGTAGTTTGTCAGGTCCCATTGCTGATTCAAGGGCAAAAGCACTTACGGATTTTTATCGTGTAGTCCAGCTGTGATTCCTCCCTGCAGTTGCTCCAAAGCTCTTCTGCCACTGATCAGTGGAAAAAGGTACCAACAGTTTGACTATCACCTTGGTGCTTACATTTGCTATATGCATTTCTTCAAAAAAAATATGGGGCAGTAATAACATGGGGTATAGAATCTTTAGCTTCCAGTCTCCTGGTTAAGTTGTCTGTGTTTTTCTGCTGATTTTTGGAAGGAACTGTATCCCTGGATTTTTGCTGCTGGGGAGAACAATTTGTTTGATTCTTTGAAAGGTAAATGTGTGGATGTGGTTTACAGAGTGGGAAATAAGCATGAAATAAGCAGTCAAAATGTTCTGTTTGCCACTGGCAGTATAATAGCATGGATTCACAGCTATATAGTCTGTGGATGCTATCCCAAGAATGCCAGGGCTGGTGAGGGGGTGATAAAAATCACAAAAGAAATTGGAAACTGGGATTTTTTTAAGTGCAGGGACCACTGAAGTGAAGTTCCCTTAAAGGTTGGTCATATTACAAGCCCTGAAGCTTTTGTAGCCACTGGCGTGCTTAGGTGGTCTGGTGCATAAGGGCCTTCCTGGCACCTGGGGCAGGCTGCTGCCTGGATGGTGTGGGCTCCTGCTCTCTGTCGTGCTGCTAGATTTCCAAAAAACCTGGAGGAATTCAGCAATTGGAGGTGATGGGTGGATTTTGGCTCATCTGTCAAGCATGGACAAGAAATTAACTTCTTAAAAGTTGGAGGGGAATGAAGGACATAAGGTAGCATGCAGGAAGTGATATAGAATCTCATATGTGCTCTATATTTTCTTAAAAAAAAAGGCTTAAAAATGTGAAAGGGGGCTGTGAAAGGGAGGAAGCGTCCTCTTCTCCCACACCTTAGTTTCTCAGAAGTCATTTTATAGGCAGCTTAGCTTGTCTGGCCACAAACATAAAAATGTGCTCCTTGTTTCTAGTAGGGAGCTGTCGTCTTTAAGTAGTGTGGATGTTTCATCCAGCTTGCTATCAGAATACTGAATTTTGATTTGTCAAGGGAGTATTGGGGATTAACTGAAAAGTAAAAGGAACTGGATAGTCATGGTTGTGGTGTGAAAGTATGAGCCTCAATTAGACTTTTGTTTGCTTTTAGTTTATACCTCAGGGCTGATCCCATGGAGATCGTTCTTTCATTTGTGTATTTATTGCTAAGAAATTGTTGGGAGCTGCCTAAACTGACACTTATTTACACCACATTTATATATATCAATAAATGTATTGATGTAAATACTGGGAACTGTTCCCATACTCAGCCTTTCTTATTAAAAGTGTTTGGAGAATGTGTAAATTTACCCAGGAACCTAACCTGTGTTGATCGGAATCAATCCTGCATTGGACTAATCACATTAAAAGATAACAGCAGAGGTACTGCTTTTTACAAGATAGTTTCACTTGTCTCCAAAAAAAAAAGAGGAATTTTACTTCTTTAAACAGAAGGAGTTCTTCCTTGCTGCTGTCCCTGCTGACCTACACCTGTGAGTGCAGGGAAAATGGAAGAAGTTTGTTGTATCTGGCTTCCCTTCGCTTCAGGGGGAAAGACCTGATAAATCTGGTGTGCTTTTCTGTAACGTTTAGTCTGCAGCACCCGATCTAACACGTTGGGCTGTGGTTGGGTCTTTACTCCCATCACCCTCCTGGCATATGGCTGGCTGTGTCGGCCGTGGCTGTGTCGGCCTTTGTGGCGACTGGCAGAGAGCAACACACAATTCCAGGTGAATTTTAGGTGAAGCCATTTTATTAGGTGAAATCACACAGATTATATTATACCTTTTTTACTGCAAACGTGGCAAGCTAAAAAACTGCTAATTGGTTACACACACTGTTCACACCTTATTGATTGGTTAGTAATTACAATGACCTCTGATAATCCTATCTTATAGCTAAATATCGTTAGTTTACCTTTAATGCCTAAAAGTATCTGCACACCTGCTGTTTTGACCCTCTTGTTATGGTTGGTTCCTAACATGTTCTGTTACTCCCAAATACCTTCCCATAACTGCTTCTTGGTTTAGGGTAGCCTGTACCCTTATCAACAAGGCCGCTGTGTTTTGAGAATGTGATTATTAAGATCCTCAGAGCATGAGTAACTCTTCCTCTCTCATGGAAACAGAAGAATATTGTCAGGGCCTAAATCCTGGGAGAAGAGAGCTAGGGCTCCGGCAGGCCTGCTGTCTTCCCCGACAGGCAGTGGCTGTGTCGGCTACTGCAGGGCCCGCTGATCAAGTGGCTTGGAAGCCTTTGCTCATCGTTTTTCCACATCTTCCTCTAGCACATCCAAAACAGCTCTCCAAAGACAGTGGTCTATAATGGACAGCATAATTGCAACGCAGCTTATGTCACCTCTCTGTTTTTGTTTTTTAATGATCTTTAAGATGTTAATATTCCTTGCATGGTCTCACCTGGCTTGTGCCGTTTCCTGAAACAAATGACAGCTCTGACCCTTGAGCACTACCTTGTCACCCTTGACTAGGAAAGTAAGTCCCTTCTATATCTGTTTTGTGTGTTCAAACTGGAGAGCTGGATTCTGTGTCAGACAAGTGAAACCCAGCTGGGCTTCTTTTGAAAGCTGTTTCTGAGGTAAGAAAAGCCGGTGCAGTTGCATGATGTGACTGCTTTGTGTCTGACGTTAGTCAGCTTTATCAAGTCGTCGTCCTGCATTTGGGTTTCATTTTCATACAAAGTGATGTTTACACATTGAGCTTTGAACTCCCCATGGATTTTAATTGTTTTAATTTATTATTGAAATTCAACCAAACCTTCATCTGGTACCTCTGGAAAATCAACAGCAGCTGCTGCTTTCTGCTATTGTCTATAAAGCTGCGGAAGCTCCTGTAGAGGCCGAGGAGTTGGGAATAACATTTGTCTCTGAAAACTGTACCAATAAACCCTAGGTGCATTTTACTAAAGAAGATTGATAGGTTTGAGTCCCCTTTCAGGAACTGTTTATAAAAAGAAATGCTCACTGTTTTTTCATGTACAAGAGGTATGTGCAGCTATTCCAGGCCTTAGTATGCATTAAAGGTGGTCCTTCCTCCAGGTTGTCCACAGTAATTATAGTGGGCTATCCTGGTATCTGTGCAGTGGACCTGTTCTACTCTGGAAATGAGGGTAAATATTTTACTCAATGTCTCTTTTAATGTCAACAATTGAAATCTCTGCACTTCTGCAGGCAGTAAAGATCTGAAGAAGAGACTTGGTGGCAAAGCAAAGCGTTTGTGCTTAGCGTGCAGCTCTCAAGGCACTGTATTCACAGAGGGTGGCATTGCCGTATTTGAATGCCAGCAAACATTTGAGTTTCCGACTTATTAAAAACCTGGCTTTAACTGTGACTGGTGTTATATACAATTGTGACAATTAGGCATCTTATTAAAGGGGTTTGGCTTAGTTATTCGCAGTTGATCCTTAAAGCTCAAGGAAATACTGGCTTCATAATGACAGGCTGTATGTGTTAAAACCATATAGCCCCAGATACCTATGTATACGTGTGTGCCTTACCACTGTTGAGGAAGTGTGGTAGCTGATGGCAGTTAGCTTCTACTGAAAGCATTGTGAGCATCAGTGAGCATTTGGTACTAGGATTACCCCAGGAGCAAGAGTCTGAAAAGTTAGTCAAGCGAGTAAAAATGAGCTGAGCACTTGTTGCTTGGCTTTCTTCTCTCCAAACATTTGGCCTGATACTTCCATCAAACATCCTTCTGCAGATAGCAGTCAAGTCTGTATCCTCTCGAGAACATTCCTAGCCTGTAGAAAGCAAAAGTCACCGTAGGAAGGAAGGTTTTCCTTGGACCTTGAGTGTATTTGGAGAGTCACTCTCCGTAGGAGCCGTGTTCCAGCCCTGGCTCTGAACACTTGGTACATATGTTACAGTGAGGGGATTTTTTAAAAATTGAATTTTGAGAAGGACCTGGATTATTGCCTGATACATGCCACGGAAAGGCTCCAAACACCCTGTAATACCCAGCTCCATCTGCACTCTGGGGCATAGTGTCTGTCGCAGTGTTTCCCGAAGCATTGACTGGGGATGCTGGGGCCAGCTCTCCGCGGCACAGGAGTTTTGTACCTCTCTGTCTGTGGAGATGGCATTACTGACTCCTAGTGCCTTCACAGTGGTCTGTCAGCTCTTCACCTCTGCTTCAGGTCGTCTTGTCGACAGCCAGAAATGGCAGCATTGATCTCTCCAGGAAAGGCGTAGCTTTCGGATGAGTCGGTGGTGGTGCCTTGGTCATTTCAGGTTGCATGTCTGGACTTAAAGCATAAAGAAGTCGCTTTGGATCCAGATTTTTGCAACTGTTTTTAGGAGGATTGTTTTTGCTCTTTCTAGCACAGTTGTGTGAAAGACTGAACCATTGCAAAACGTTCCCACTTTGTTCTTAATCAGTTCTGTGCAACTGCATTTAAGTTGGAGAATTCATTTTGGAAAATAGTATTACCCAAGTGTCGTGGTTTTGCCCCGGCCGAGGGCCGCACCCCACACAGTCGCTTGTACTTTTAAAAGGAAGGGGGAAGGAAAGTTGGGGGAGGGGGAAAAGGGAAGGAAGAAAAGAGGGAACGAAACCACAACCTAGAAACCAGAACCACGCAGGTTGGGATAAGGATAGTTTACTAAACAATAACAGAAAACTAGATATAACAATAACATAAGTTTAAAGCACAAAATAGATGAAACTGGTGATACACAATGCAGTTTCTCACCAAACCACACAACTCAGGCCGCACAGCTTAGAGCCCGTCCCGGACAACCCAACCGTCCCAAGAAACTGCACGTCCTGGCGTTGTCTCCTCCTCTTCCCCCCAGTCCCCCTTTATACTGAGCATGACGTAACTGGCATGGAATATCCTCTTTGGCCAGTTCGGGTCACCTGTCCTGGCTACGTCCCCTCCTTTCTCACTAGTAAGGAAATATGCAGAGCTGAGAAAGGTCCTTGATTGCCCGGCAACAACTAGAAACATCAGGGTGCTATCAGCACTGTTCTCATCCTAACACCCAAACATGGCATTCCATCCACTGCTAAAAATAATTAACTCCATCATAGCTGAAACCAGGACATTATCCACCCCTTATTCCATACCATTTATGTCATGACCAGATCCAACAATTTTCTTTGGGTACAACCAGTTTCGTGTTTCACACACCCATATATTTATGTACACATGTATGCACACATACGTGCACACAGATCTTATTCCTTCAGTCTGTGAATCATCCCTCTGAAGTTGTTGAGTTCATTTAGTCCATGATTTTCAGGCTCCATTTGTCGTAACAGTTTCTCAGGATAATTGTATGTTCCATTGGCTCGTTGCATGCTGCATCTCAGGCTCTTGACTGATACACCTGGCATGGTCCATGCTCATAGTCTGTGGGTCAGAGTTTATTTTCAAAGGGAAAAAAGAAAAAAAAGTTCTTGAGAGGCCAGGCTTTAGTTCCATCATCATGGCACTCATTCTTCATTAACTTGTATGACTCCGGCTATAATGCTATGGTACAACATACAGCAATCATAACAATAATGAATATACAATAATGGGTTATTTGGCAATTATTATAATTTCTACTCTATTAATTATATTGGCTATTCTCACCCAAAATCAAATCCCCTTGACGTACGCATTCCTGCCATTTTATTCCTAAAAACTGGATTTCTCGCGTAGGCCCCTTGACTTTACTTCGTTTTATAGCAAAACCGGCTTCTAAAAGGATTTTAATTACCGTTTCCTTTTTCAAAAACTTCCTCTGCTGTGTTGCCCCATACAATGATGTCATCAATGTACTGCAGGTGCTCTGGTGCTTCACCCTTTTCCAGTGTATTCTGGATTAGTCCATGGCAGATGGTGGGGCTATGTTTCCACCCCTGGGGCAGACGATTTCACGTGTATTGGATGCCTCTCCAGGTGAAAGCAAACTGTGGCCTGCACTCTGGCGCCAGTGGGATCGAGAAGAAAGCATTCGCAATGTCAATTGTGGCGTACCACTTGGCTGGAGGCAGGGCCCCTCTATTGCTGCTGATCATATTTGTTTTCCACTGGTTGCATAAAGGACTTAGAGGTCCTTTCAAGAGGATCAGACACATCAGACATATAGGTAGGCCTTCCAGTTGGTCTAGGGAACTGCCCAGTAGAAACTGGTGCAGCCTTCTTCCTGGCAGAATCTCGTTGTGCGAATGTTTTACCCCGCAGCTCATTTACTCGTGCTCGAAGGGCTGAGGTGGGCTGCATATCCCATTTCCTCATGTCCTCTCCATGATCAAGCAGGTAAAACCACAATGTACGTCGTGGTGTGTATTCTCCCTCTTGGAACGATGGACGTTTCTCCCAGTAGCTGCAACATTGCTCCATATGGGTTGAGAGTTGGACACATTGTTGTCAAGTCGTTGAACCAGTTTTTCTACTGCTGCAATGACGGAGAGGGAAACATTGTCTTGGTATTTCCTGAGTCGGCAGGCCACCTCATTTACGGTTGGTGGATTCATATCATCCAAGTCAATTGCTGCCAGTGAATTGGTGTACCCTGACGGTGCACTTCGTACAACCTTACGCCACATATCTGGAGTGCATAGGACTTCATCAGGATCAGCGGGAAGCTGTGAATTGTCCAGATCATAATAAACTATCTCCCGTACAGCTAATTCTCTCAGGTGCTGGATAGCTGTCTCTATGCTGTTACACTTGGGTGTCTGACATGTAATATATTCCTTTATGGGATATCTTTCCTGCACACTTGACAGTAGTCGCCTCCAGAGGCTGAGGACTTCCGGCCTCCTCCCAATTGCTTTGTCAATTCCTCCTTCTCTAGCTAGGGATCCCAACTGCTTGGCCTCTCTGCCTTCTAACTCCAAACTATTGGCCCCGTGATCCCAACATCGGAGCAACCAAGTGATAATGTGCTCACCTGGGTGGCGGGTGAAATCTTTTCGAACCTCACGCAGCTCACTCAGAGTCAGGGATCGGGTAACAATCTCTGATTCTGCCTCATCCTGATATCCTCGGGATGGTCCCGGTTGATCATCATCATCATCCGTCACTATGCGAACTGATTTCTTTGTGCATTTCCTCTTTTGTACGGGAGCAACAGATACTGGTGTGGGTTGGTTTTTCTGATCATCTGCAGTGTCTGCTGTAGAGATTACAGTAGCTGCAGTGTCGGTCACAGGGGTTGCAGTAGCTGCAGTGTCAGCCCCAGTGGTTGCAGCAGCTATAGTATCTGCCAGTCTGTTTCCTTTCCCTTCTCCCTGACAGTGCTGACAGTGCTGACAGTGCTGCCTGCTGTCAAGCAGTGTTTGATAAATAGTGGCCAGAGCCCAGCACAGTGCAGTAAGGTGTCCATCTCTGGGAAACCTACAGCAATTTTTCCTTAGGTATGCAGTCACTTGATCGGGGTCTTGTAGCTGTTCAGGAGTGAAGTTCCAAACCATCGGGCGTGAGAAAGTACCTAGGTACTCGCCCATACTTTGCCACATGCCCTGCCACTCGTGATTATTCTGTCTCGGAGAAAACTCTTCAGTGGTATTCATAAACCTATGCTTGATATATAACAAAAACTGAACCATCTGCACCAAATCTACCAATAGCAAAATGCTAGTTTGAATATCCCAGAGATATTGAAGATTTTCAAAAACTGCCCTAAGAGCTGTTGCATTTAGCCCAAAGGAAAAGAAAGCAGTGCCCCCACCATACTGGCTGCTGTTATTAACCCCTCCCTGTCCAAAGAATGGACAGGACAGCAAAACCTCATACAAGTACGAGCTTAAACTCATGATCATCGATATTATTGTATCATAGACCGATATCATAAAATACATTATAATGAAGTATGGGAACAAATACGGGAGCCGCAGACCTGAGAGAGTAAAGAATCCTGCCAGGATTGTATACAGCATGCGGTGGTTTTGCTGCCACAGCCTTGTGAATAAATACCACAGCATCGTGACCAGAGATTGCTTAAACAACAGTGCTTATCTTAATTGCGATAGTCAGGGTCAGATCTACCGTTATCCCAACCGTTCGTTGCCCCACGTTGGGCGCCAAAATGACTGTCGTGGTTTTGCCCCGGCCGAGGGCCGCACCCCACACAGTCGCTTGTACTTTTAAAAGGAAGGGGGAAGGAAAGTTGGGGGAGGGGGAAAAGGGAAGGAAGAAAAGAGGGAACGAAACCACAACCTAGAAACCAGAACCACGCAGGTTGGGATAAGGATAGTTTACTAAACAATAACAGAAAACTAGATATAACAATAACATAAGTTTAAAGCACAAAATAGATGAAACTGGTGATACACAATGCAATTTCTCACCAAACCACACAACTCAGGCCGCACAGCTTAGAGCCCGTCCCGGACAACCCAACCGTCCCAAGAAACTGCACGTCCTGGCGTTGTCTCCTCCTCTTCCCCCCAGTCCCCTTTATACTGAGCATGACGTAACTGGCATGGAATATCCTCTTTGGCCAGTTCGGGTCACCTGTCCTGGCTACGTCCCCTCCTTTCTCACTAGTAAGGAAATATGCAGAGCTGAGAAAGGTCCTTGATTGCCCGGCAACAACTAGAAACATCAGGGTGCTATCAGCACTGTTCTCATCCTAACACCCAAACATGGCATTCCATCCACTGCTAAAAATAATTAACTCCATCACAGCTGAAACCAGGACACCAAGGAAAGAAAACTAAAAGCAGTTGAACTTGATGGATAGACATGTTGTATTACTCAGCTATTGCATTCATGTTAAAATAGGAAATCATCAAGCCATGGGCTTCAGCAGTCCTGTTTTTACCTCTTGCTAAAATGTGTTTGAGTGGAAAGCAAACCCTGGTGTTACCATCGTGACTGTGATCCAAATACTCTTTTTTTATGGTCAAAAAATTGTCTTCTAAATGAAATCCTGAAACTGCTTCAATGACATGTATGTTCTTACTCACACAAAGGATTCAAAATACAGCATGGATTTCTAATGGTGGAATATGCTGTATGTCACGTATCAAACTCCTAAAGCAATTGCACTTGATTCAGAACCCTCTGTCAAAAAACAAGCAGTGCAGTAGTCCTACCTCTGATTGGTGTCTCAGATTCCATTCGGGTCAAGCTGACCTATTCTGCATCTTCTGAAAGAGGATGCAGGTATGTTAGAATGGGCAGGAACCCCAAACCAAATCAAAAAACCCCAGAACCACACGCTTATTGAGTTTGAAGGATGCTTTGCAGCAGAGCTTTTGCATTAGGTTGGTTATCAGTAACTTTCCAGCTCCTCAGGTTCTCATCTCTCTTTAGGGGGAGGGTAATTATTTAATTTGTTGCCAGGAGATGGCAGTAACAGATAAACTTTAAAAACACCATGTTGTGCATGACTATCATTTGAACATCTGTTTGTCAGTCACTTTCTCCCTCGGGAGTTGTTCATTACACACCTGACATGTTCATCATCTTTCCATTTCAAAGATTGCTCAGATCTGTAAGCAAGGTGTGAGCAGTGTTCTCAAGTGCCAGTGTGGCTACTCTGTCCCATCCCCTTTCTTTGAGCTCGTGTTTGAAGTAAGTGCAGAGTTACAGTTTGCTTAGTACTCCTGGAGTAAAAGCATGTACATTTCCTTCGTTTAAGAAGGTTAGTGTGCCTCTGGTGATTATTTTACTAGATGATACCAATTAGGCAAAAATGCACTGAAAAGTGCATTTGGAATGAGGAGAGCATGCAGTGGATGGGGACCTGTTCAGCATGGATCTTGTCATCCATCCTTTCCTAGAGATAACTAGTGGTGTTTGGACCAAGACACCCCTGAGCACTGCTGTTCCTTTGGCCGTACAGTTTATTTGATGAACCTAGCATCGCTCACTTGGTCCTGCAGTCATTCAGGTGTGTGAGTAAAGAACTCTACACCTTAGCAGTGCAGACATTGAAAGAGCTGCCTGTCATCAGTGTATTTTATGCTAAAGGCTTTCTTGGAACCAAGACTTAACTGGAGTGTGTTTCCCTTCTGAGAAAGGGGAATTAAGGTCATCTGGAGAGGTTAGTTTGTGTGCCTCTGCGCTTCTGCCATGCCACAGCTGAGTAAAACCACCTTTCATGCAGAAGGGACAGGACGGGATCCATGTATCTCTGGGAGAGCTGGAAACCGAAAGCCGGTACACTTATCCTGCCATGTCTTGCAAAAGGGTGTTTTCCTCTCTTTTTCATCATTTCTGGGCCTGCTGGTTTAACCATAATCTACTTTGATGTTGACTCCTACTTTCTTCTAACTTTTTCCAAACTTTGCAGTCATTCATTTTTGTATTTAATTAATAACCTTGAAACATAGTAGCCTGGTACTGGTTGAACTGAATAATCGCCTCTGTCATTTCACAGCACAGTAGGCTCTTTTATCACCTAGTGATTTGACTCAAGATCCCTGTGCGAGGTAAATGTTGAGACACCTTTAGCCCTGAACTGCCACACACGTGCTGGGAGGACAGCAAATGCCCTGGGAAACCTGTTCCAGGGTGGTGAGGCCCTGGCACAGGCTGCCCAGGGAGGTGGTGGCTGCCCCCTCCCTGGAGGTGCTTAAGGCCAGGTTGGATGGGGCCTTGAGCAGCCTGGTCTGGTGAGAAGTGTCCCTGTCCATGGCAGGGGGTTGGGACTTGATGATCTTTGAGGTCCCTTCCAGCCCACAGCAGTCTGTGATTCTAACTTAGTGTCCTGGAGAGGGAGGGGAGAGTGATCCAAGCTTAGATGCGCTGAAATAGAACCTGAAACACCTTTCTTACATGAACCTCAGTGTACTGTTCTACTAATAGAGTTTGTAATTATGGTGGTTAATTACTGTATCCTGTTTGCTTTGGGAACTGCAGTGCTTTATGCTGAAAATTCTTCCTCTTCAAAATGTAACATGCTTGTGCTGGGAAGATCTGTAGGTGACTCCATAGTGTGATTCCAGGGTTGCGGATGTGCTAGACAGTCACTCGCTCTGCATAGGCTGATCTGATGTCATTGACCATGACTGTTGTTCTCCAGTCTAAATGCTCTGTTAGATCTGTTCCCATTAAAGCACGGTGTGTGCCCTGTTCATGCCTGTAACCTTCAGAAGCTGAGACAAGCTTACTCAGCAGAGCTGCTTGTTTTCTTTGTGTTTGTCTAGCTGCGTCATCTGCTCTGCACGTTGTATTAGTTTGTCTCCTTGATACCCAAGGATTCGTGATTTGAAACTATTCAAAATGACCTTGCAATGATTATATTTTCTGGAAGAAACCTTGGGAACTGTTTCAAATCACATAACATCACAGTAAGATAAAGATATCCTAAGTAAACTGTATTTAGAATCTCAGAGTTGGTATTTACCAGGGCAACTGGGATGCAGCAGACTGGAAGGCCGCTTCTAGAATGCATTTAGACGCCCTGGTACTTTCTTCAAACTGCTGATAGAGGAGATGGTGCAGCTTAAAGCTGCTCTGAGACATGGTATTGTTAGGAGAGCATTTGCAGGTTTGGCAACGGTTACATTTCAGACCCACCAGTTATTTGGACCCCGCTACGTTTCAGTTATTTGAATATGTTTTTAATGACCAGTATTGAAAAATTTGTATAAGCCTGATTTTATGTTGTAGGAGCTTTCACCATTCTTCAAAGGCTTGTTATAGTTCTCAAAAATACATAGAAGAGATGAACAAATTTTATTTGCTTCTCCTTTCTGTTCCTTTTTGAGGGCCATGCCATATTTAGCATGCAGTGGAGGACTAGATAAACACTTTCTTAATTCTTTAAAAAATTAACAGTAGTTTCTTTGATTTTTTTTCAGGGCTATTTGAAGCCTAAGTAGGCTGTCATGAGATAAAGTGGAAAATTAAAAAGGTCATCATCTCCTGGTTTGAAAGATTTTTTTCATGCTTGGCCAACTGGCATATGTTATTCATGAAGATGAAGTTAGTCTAGATCTTTGATTTAGTGGAGTTTTTGGGAAAGCCAAATTACAGATCCTTTGAAATGTGTAACACACCAATGACTCTTTGTGGGACCAGTGACACTGTAGTTGGAATCCAAACAAGAAAAGTTTGATTGCTATTTTAAATTTAGTGCAAGCCTATTATCTCAGTGGTTTCTCTGTGTGTAGCTTGACTCAACCACAGTCCCATTTTTAAATCCAAGACCTCATCAGGCGGCAAGATCTAGGCAAAGGCTGTAAGCAAACGCGTGCAATTTCTACCTGGTTTTATGTCTTGATAGGTCTGTGCTGGCAGCTTACTGTATTAATCATCATTATGTGGTGCTTATTCTTTGTATCAGCTTCAGCACCTTGTGTTTTTGGATAAGGATTAATGGGTATTTAGGAAATAATATATTGTGGTGTATTACCTTGCATAGATCTGATCAGTGGGCAAAACCCTGATTCTGGTATATCTGAACTGGTGTGTTAAGTGCATTTAATATGTAAATCCAACCCTAGAGTGATGGACAGGGGATTGGACTTGATTTTTAAAGTTCCTTCCAACCCAAACCAGTCTGTGATTCTATGATATAAAAGGATCACAGGGGATGATGAGCAGGTTTTGGTAGCTAGGATCTTTGTGATGAAAGTCGTCGTTTCCCCGTCCACTAATTGCTTGTTGACCAACATGCCTTATGCTGTGGGTGTGGTTAGAGCGTGAGAACTGCCAGGTAGATGAAGTACTGGCAAGGGGCTTTCACTTGGAGGGGTGTTCTTTTCCTTGGGAATTCTCTTGGAGTACACTGCTGAACTCATTCTTTCACCCAGTAAAACTGAAGTCATCACATCAGCAGGGTGAAACACACATTCGCTCTGGCTCTGGAGAAGGTAGTGTGCCTTGAGAGTGGGAGAGCAACAGATGCAGGAAAGGTGCTAAGATACTATCTCTTCATGTGGCATTTTAAATAGTTGGGAAATATTTGTGCAGCACAAAGGAATTACTTTGCATTGGAATTTATGGGGCAGAACCTGAGTGGTTACCTCTTGTTATGTGAGAGTTCCCTGACTCCTGCTAGAGTCGTGCTAGGAACAGGTGCATCCATTGGCCCCAAAATAAATGCTGTAATGAATGTTACAGCCAACTTTACTTGTTTCAAAACTCATCTCCCTCTAGATTTTTTCTCGAGCTGGAGAGAAGCTGCAAAGACCCAACTTCTGGTGTGAGTCGGTCAGGAATTGTCTCTCTAAGTATGGAGGCTAGTGATGGTCAACCATGAACTGGGATGACCACACCATTTGCAGTTAATGAATTCCTGCCAGACTCTGTCCTTTCCCCTTCCTGCCCAGGGCTTCAGGTCATGGTGTCCCTGGGTTATTCTCTGTGCCACTGGAGTCCTGAACAAAATCCAGACTTGGAGGCTACATAAATAGCTTAAATACAAAAAATGCCTGTGTGTTGGATGCTAGAATTTATTTTACAGAATCTTTACTTCTGCTGCCACTGGATCTGTCTGTATTTGTTCCTGTGGAGTCCTGCCTTCTGCTGAGTTGAATTCTTGTTATGTGTGAGGGAGTAGTAAATGAATCAATGCTTTAATTTCACATTGCTGCTGCTTAACGAAGCATCTCCTTGAAGTTGTTGAGCTTTTCAGACCATGTAGCCGAACGCATTATGTGCTCAAAAAGTTCAGGATTCTGTGCCCAGAAGCAACAAAACACTCTGTGTGGCTTGCATACTGTGCTGAACTTTGGGGTGTGCTCATTCTCACTCTGTGAACGGGACAGTCCAGTAGGCACACTGTAATAGCAAGGGAGTAAAGAGAGATACTTTGGTGTACCTGGTTGGACTAATTTGAGACTGCTGCTTCTAGGTATGATAATTTAATTATCACCTTGCTCCGGTGCCTTACAGCTGTGTTGGCTTTCTCTGAATGCATTGCAAAACTTGTTTAGTCGTTTGCTGTGAAGTGATTGACGTTCTGATTGCCTTTATTCCCTTGTAGAGCAAGGCTTAGATCACATAGCAGAAAACATCCTTTCCTATCTCGATGCCAGATCCCTCTGTGCAGCAGAGCTGGTATGTAAGGAATGGCAGAGAGTCATCTCTGAGGGAATGCTATGGAAGAAGCTGATCGAGAGAATGGTACGCACAGATCCGCTCTGGAAGGGGCTATCAGAGAGAAGGGGTTGGTAAGTACCTCAGCCATAACTAAATGAACTTTTTACAGTGTTCTCTTTCACAAATTTCCCTAATCATGAATGAGCTCTGCCAAAAAGTAAGCTGATATTAAATTGATGTCGGTCTGATCCTTTGCCCTGCCATGGGTGTGTGGCGGTAGCTATGGCGAAAGCTGTCACCTCTGCTTCTTTCTGCTTTGGTTTTGTCCCCGTCCTTTTGTGCCCCCATGCCTTTCAACACTTACTTTCCTGCAGTAAGTCTGTCTGCTAATTTGTAATTTGTGTTTTGCAGGGCCAGCTAACACTTACAGTCAGCTTACAAAACCTAGCAACATGTTTTGCAGGGCTTTTTTCTTGAGTGAGGCATGTTCAGTTAAACTTTCTGCTTAAAATGTAAACCAGCTGACTGGGGTGCAGAAGCCTCTCAAGAGAAACCAGTCACCTTTGTGGCAACGTAGTTTTTCTGTCCTTTACAAGTATCTCAAGCACTGAGGTGTTCTGCTTTAGAAACCTGTTTTTCTGTGCTCTCTAGTGGTGTGCCTAAGAAAATGCAAAGCATCTTGTAAAGAGAAGAGGCTAAAAGCCTTACGAAGCAGCAAACCCTAATTTGGAAAACCTTAAGGAAAACACCAGTGCTCTTTTTAGTCTTGGACGCTTTAAATACAGCTGTCAAACTGTAAAGTCATAAGGGTTGTAATGGTGATACTAAAAAAATCTTAGAAGTGTTCTGTGAGAGTATGTCATAAGGTTTTGTTCTGTGCAGATATTGAATGCCTTTAAAGTTTGGGTTCTTTGTGGTAAATTGAAAAATATCTCTGTTTCTTTCTAGGGATCAGTACCTGTTTAAAAACAGACCGACAGATGGCCCCCCCAATTCATTTTACAGGTCCTTATACCCAAAGATAATACAGGATATAGAGGTACGTTTCGTGGTATATAAATACCTGTAGGAGAAATAAGGTTGCGTATCGTTAGTGTTTCAAAGATGAGCAGTGAGGTACCTTGGATGTATCTGTGTTACAACTACTTTGTGAGCTCCAGACAGGCAGACAATGTAAAAAACACCCTCAGCAACTAACTGCTGCAGTATGTGTGGCAAGGGTTACTTTAGGTGTTAGCACCATGGTTTTGGAACTCTTCTGGGACAAGGGATTTTAAGAAAAGAGCTAATTTAAGAAACTTACTACTCCAAGACAATTCCACTTACTCCTAAATGTTCTCAAACATTGTTTATGTTCACCAGTGATCTGAGGGTTAATGCCTTAAAGACCTGTCATTTAAATCATTGCACAGCTAGGACGTTAGTACTTCTAAAGCCATCGCTGTTGGTGATACAGCTTTCTTCAGGGTGTGGGATGCTTCTTCCCCCTGAAGTGGTTTGATGAGAACTGTCAGTCCTACAATGATAAACACAGGGGAGGGATTGGTAGTAAAAAGACTGTAGAAATTACTGGGGTTTTTTTCTTTGATATAAAATATTGCTTACCAGGTGTAAGAGTTACAAAGTAGGGCTTGCTTACTTTAGTATGTTTCTGATAAATCAGGATCATCTTGGCATTCTGCTTACCAGCAGCACATCTGTCTCGCTCGTTTGCTGCGTACCCACCACAAGCCTCTTTAAGTTATACCACAGACTGTAATGGGTTTATTTTGACCACGTGATGGATGTGAAATGATTGGTCTGAAATTCATTAGTGGGGAAACACGTGTTTTGATGTTTAAGACAGATGTGAACTAATGGAATCATTCTGCCATGGCAAATTGGCCCTCAGTAAACAAAATTGTTCCGAACTCTTAACCTATCTGTACAATGTATCTGCTGGGAAACATAATTTAATTTTCAACTATTTTTTTTATAACCCTTGCACTGAAAGAACTAAGCATGACATGTACCCTAGGCAGAATAGGTGAAACTTGATGTATACTTGTGAGCTGCACGGTACATGTTTTATTATTTGAAGTTAGGTGCCTTCTCCCTGTAAGGAATTACAGAGTGACATTGTGATGGTAAGAAACCATTGGGTTAAAGAGAACTTGGTGTGATACTTTCTTGCTTTCTGCAAAGTTCTGGTGGTGTTCAGTAAAGGAAATGGGCCAAAAGCGATGTGGCAACCTTTGCATAGAACGTGAAGGAGTTCAGCATTAGCATAATTCACATTTTAAAAGTTATTCTGAAATATTAGCGATGGGAGTATTCCTTGGAGATGTTCAGAGGACTTTTGGAGACCTTTTGACTGTTGCAGTTTTATACTTTGATTCTTCAGTTGCTGTAGGTTTGCTAGTAGGATGCACAGAAGCAAAGCTCCTGAGCTGGGCAGTTCTTGCTACTATGAAATAATCAGGGAAAAAAACTAAAGCCCTCATGCTTCTCTCATCACCAATATCAGTATTAAATGTAAAAATGTTTTGTCTCTAAATAGCTGAGAGTGGGGAGAGGATGTGCCCCAAAAAATATGTTGTAGTAATGAGCATGTTTCTTAAACTAAACTTTGTTACATTAACAATAAATATATTAAACCCTCAAATTAGGTGAAAAATGTGCCCTGTACAGCCTGAAAAGTCAGGCCTCATGTACTCCAAATTCACACATTGGTGCTTGGCAGTAAAGAAACAGACTTACAGTACTCTGCTGAACCCTAACTTTCTTTCAGGGTTTCAGCTCATAAATTTTTATTGTTCATAACATAGTGCTGGGGTGGATGCTGTGATAAATGTGGGCCGTGCAGAGCAAGGGGTTATCTCGTGTCAAGCTTTAGGTGGAGCTGGGAGGATGCTGTGTGTAAAACACACCGTGCTGCTGGGACTCAAGATAGTACCGTGAGTAATGAGCGTGGGAAAAGAGCTGTCTTGTCGGCAGTGTACACAGAGTAAACTGCACGCTGTTGCCATAGTTCCTGCCCATTCCAAACCGCCTGGCAAGCCAGCTACTCTTACACAGCATTGCTGTAGTTTCTATCTAATGCTTCTATCCTTAAGGATGTTAAATATTACTGGGGCCTGCAGGGAACTCCTCCCAGGCTCAAACTCTGATGGAGAGAGGCAAATAGAGGAGCAGAATTAGGGCTGTTCAGGAAACATCTTCTGGTCTGTGTTTTCTGTTCCGTGCTTGTGTCTATAAACCTCTGAAAAACCTTTGGTCTTTGTGGGTTGTCAGTCACCTGGGTTAGAGTTGAAGGTATTGGCAAGTGTCTGAAGGGCTGTCTGTGGCCTGCGGATCCTTCGGGAGAGCTGAAAGCAGCCAGGACCTGTCAGCTGTGGGCTCCTGCCTCTGAACTTCACTTTAGCAGAAGTTAGGTGTAAGCTTCTCCTTGGCCAGATTCAGGAAACAAACGTGTCTCTGGTGGTCTTCTAGAGTGGTGAAGTCTCTCCCTGAGAACTAACAGCCACTTCCAGACTCATCAGTGCTCGGTTCATACAGGCAGTGCGTTTCCCACTCCTGGTTCTTCGAAACTGCTGAGCTGGAGGGGAAAGGCAGAAGGATGGGTGTGTTGTGCCGTGTCAGATTTTTCCCTGTTTACATATTAACCTTCAAGCCCTCTGAAATACTGCTGTCCTCCATGTTTCCAACCTGGAGTGGGATTCATCTTTCTGCTTCTAGCCAAGGGTCCATCAGTTCTTCCACTTCCAAAAGCCTACTGTTATTTTTCTAATAAATCGCCCGTTAAAGCACTTTTCACAGATCTCTTCCCTAAAGGACTGTCAAAAAAAGTGTTAAAACACTGTTTAAAAATGTAGATGGTGAGTAACACTAACAACAAAGCTATCAGATTAGGAGAGCTCCTTAACTTTTCCTCTTAACCCAGAAGTCATTCCCTCCCTCACTTTCATATTTTTCCTCTTTCCTTCGTTTTTCAAAGCAATATGCAGAAGCTCTTGAGTGATATTTTCATCTTAGCTGTGATGAAGAATTTTATATCTCTGAATACCAAAATGTTTTTTCTTCAAATATTTGCCTGGATTTTTAATAAGATCTTCCTGTTTCTGTCTGAGGGGCAGAGCTTAGGGAGCTAGTGATGAGCCAAAGGCTACCATATTAGCATTTTTATAAGAGAAGTATTTTTATAAGACATGTATCTTGTGTCCAAAGGGCTTGATTTCTTTTTTTTTTTTTTTAATACAGTAAAACATATTTGATGTAACACCAAAGTCTTGTAATTCAGTATTTTACCTGTGGAGCACAAAGATTAACCAAATTTTGCTTGACTGTTTCTAATGCTATGAGTTACTACTTTCCAACATCTGGTACTAAATCGGGTCGTGGGTAGAGATAAGCTCAAAGAAGAACACACTGTCTCCTTTGGATTGACTGACAGAATTTGAAAAGTAATCCAAAACCAAAATTCACAACTGGAAGGAAAAAATGAGGAATGATAAATAATAAATTGGAATTCTTTCCCTTGGGCTCTATCTGCATTTTGGGTCGAAAGTCCACGCAACCGCAAAGTGGTGTTAGCTGCAAGGTAATGCAGGCAGTGATTTGGAGAAGTGTGAGGTTCCTTGGCCTCTCTGAAAATTTAGCAGTGCCAACATCTGTTTATTTCCTGCCAAACACATTTTGGGAACGTAATGTCACTTCTGAAATCATTGGGTTTGAAAATAAGAGGACATTTAGAGATCTGAAACCAAATTCTTGGAAAGAGGCAGTTTCTCTCCACCTCTACTGTGAAGCCAAATATTTAATTAGGTTTCATTTCACAAGAGGTGGTCCAGTAATTTTAAATGTCTCCAAGTGAGATGTCGAATTGCCAAGCTTCTTTAGGAGCTTATTTTAACAGCAAAACCTAATTTGGGGTTTCTCCTAGAAGCCTGGTTTTGCAAGACTTTGTTTATGGAGATGATCTGGTTGGTGCAGGGTGTCCTGTGCCCAGTCCCAAAGCGTTGTGGTGAAGGTCAGCTGGTTTAATGGGATTGTGTTAATCGGCACATTGCCAGTTTAATACTGCTGATTCCAGAACCCCAAGTCCCTGGATTTTTTCCATATTATTTGTGAAACTTGGCCAACTATTCTGTTTTCCCCTCAGGATTAGCACAAGTATCCGTTTCCTGTGATGAGTTGGGAAGACTCATTTCATAAACGTTCCCCTTATCTTTTGGCGCATGGCAAGCGCCCTCGTCTTGTTTCCATGGAGTCTTGGGTCCACCTAATTAAGATGAGAATTAAACTCTGATTTTCCCCAAGACTTCAGGAAAACGTGGCATCAGGCCATCAAATAAACACCATGTGTTCTTCTGAATTTTGAAAAAGTTCAGATTTTAGGGCTAGAACTGAAATTTTAAACCCTTGGGAAATCTTGCAAAGGGGAAAAAGTCATCTCAGGCCCTAAGGTGCTGCCAGCATTGCTGAGGCAAGTGGCAGTCTAGAGTTTCAGAGGAAATGGGTTTGTTTAGGTCGGCTCTAATTAGGATGCTGGAGAAATTTTATGTGTGTATGTGGGGAGAAGCTGGTCAGTGTTGCATTGCCTGTGAGTTTTTTCAGCCAGCCTTTGAAATCTTCACACTCCAGGCACTTTCCAAAAGGTATCTCTTACAAATGAAACTGGCCAAGGAAGGGAGAGGCTGTTGAGCGACGGGGACACGGTTCTTGTGGTGCACAGCACAGATTTCTGCTCCTGCATCTGAGCAGGGTAGAAGACTCCTTTCCTGGTGTGGCAAGGATCCCTGGCTTGGCTTTTTTTGTTCACTTTGCCCACGTCACACCGACTTTGTTCCACAAATGGGCAAACCAAGGCTTTCGATTTTCTTCTGCAGATTGAAGAGAGGGATTTATTGCTCCTGTTGGAACACTTTGAATGCCGCTGTGCTCTGCTAGGGGCTGATAACTGCCTGTTTACGTACACCTTTGTATTTTTATGGTGCTGTGCATGAACTTAGTTACTGTCTCCAGTGGAATGTGAAAGGTGCAATAGTTGTGTTTTTCAGCAGCATTGTTCTCTGTCAGGTGTTGAATACAGTCCAGATACGTGTGTTGTTGAAGTGCCTCAGAGGACCTCTCTCTGTTTTCATTGCTTGTTGGCTTGTATTTTAAAGATTTCCTCTCCAGAGCTGGAAGTTATGACAGTACTTCTCCTCTGTCGCTGTGGTGTAAGCAGGAGTCTGGTTCAAGTTAGTATATTTTGATGTTGCATCTGTAACCTGAAAGCATGAAATCTTACTCTTAAGTGTGCTGGATCCAGTGGATGGAAGTTGGTAGAAACAGGGATCCTTCAAGAGAAACCAGCAAGACCCGTCAGTGGGTGTCACAGTGATCTTTGCAGCTGCAGAGGTGGAAAAGGTTTTTCTTTGTCAGATGCTACCCTTGAATCTCTTTCGGGATCTCATCCTTTGTGCCTGCGTTTGCAGAGGTGCTTGAGAGAGAAGACAGTCCTTTCAAGGAGGATCCCTCCTGCTACAGGTTCTCCTGAGGAGCTGCGGAGAGGATTCTTTACTCCCATCCCCAGAGAAACAGACCAGCTGCTGGGGTCAGATCAAAGACTGGCTAGCACAGCATCCTCCCTCTCAGCAGCATCCAGTAACAGCAGATGGATGGAGCAGAGCTCGGGAACATGGTGCAGCTATCCTTCCTTTACGTGGGAGTAACCACAGTCTCCTGTGTCCTGCCTGTGCAGTGGGCTGTGTCTCCCGCAACACCTCAGGCACTACCACCGTCCTGGGCGGTAAGGTTGCCTGATTGATGTCTTGCTGCTTTTCAGGTCTGCAGCTTCCATTTATTTATGGTGCCTTTTCTAATCTGATTTGCCTTGGAACTCAGAGAACATGCTGTCTGTTCTCTGTGCTTGACAACATGGTCAGTGTTGCACTGTCAGCTTTCTCCCAGAGTCATTTCTAGACTCCCGGTGCAGCAGTGGCCTTTCCTGCGGTTTCTGCAAGTCTCCTCTTCCTCTGCAAGACATGAGCACATCACCCCACTGTCCAGATTTATCTCGTTCAGCATCATCTGTTCTTTCAAAATGTGACTCAAAAAATGGTTCAACAAAGCTCCAGCGACATGTGGAGCTTTGAGCAAGTTCATACAGGTTGGATCAGTCCCATGCAGGAACAGACAACACTTCATCAATTGGCATTGTCTGTTTGGATCCTACCTCAGAAGCTGTGAACACTAGACACTTAATTTTTAGCCTTAAATTCTGCCAAGAAATCATGATTTAATTGTAACACTTGCTAGGAAAAGCTCCCCGTTCCTTTTTCTCTGGAACTGTTTAGATTTATGGACTTCATTGTTTATGGCTCTTCTACAGGTCTTGGAGTTCATACTGAAAATGCTGGTTTCCCCCCAGACTGGTCTGAAAACCCATGCATGGAGTCTTCAGATGTGGGGTGACTGTCAGAAGTCACTTTGCTTTAATTTCACAATGTTCTTCAACATGTAGCCTGAGTATCCTGGGATTTCTCAAAATCAAGCCAGAAGCCCACTTAGCAGTTACTGGAAGTCCCCCCTCCCCCGCCCCACTTTTTTTTTAGGTGTGTGAAAGTGGGCCAACAAACTCACGCTGAACTTTAAATAAATATGTACATATGCATGAAAATCAGCATATGTTCTGTGTTAATGGGGTATAGTGAGTCCCTATTCCTCTCTTTCTTAGACTTGCTTCCATTATTCTTCATGAAAGTGGGATTTATTCTTACTCAAACCCTCTGCACAAAGAAGTGGATGCTAAAAATCACTTGATCACTGTTTTGAGTAAACCTTTGCTCACGTTTACTTCCTTGCTCTTGTTGATGGTGTTACTGGTTTCTACCTTCCCATGCTACATGGCAACAATTTGTCCTGTTGCTCCTTCTGAAAACTTTTGGTTTTCTTCTGGACTTTCACTTAGCTTTCATTTGGAATAATCTAAAATAGCAAAACGTCTTGGTAGTGGGAAGTTTTTATTCCTTTGGTAAGCTGCAGCACCTGCATTTCCACATCAGGAGGGTATAAATTTTAACTGAAGGACTCATAGGAGGGACTATCATGCTGCTCCCAATTGTAGAGCTGCTTTCCTCTATGTTTCTAAGCATTTGGAGAGTGAAATCCATGTTTAGTCACTCTTCTGAGTCCTGTAGTGTAGTATGGATCATGCTGGTTCCACTGTTCTGTGGAACAGGGTAAGAGAATGACTCAGGCAAGCAGTATGCTTAGTGGTAAAAGTAGGATGCAGTGATGGATGGCTTGCAGCACTTGGTGTTGCCTCCTCTAACAGCAGTGCCAATTTACATTCAAGATGTTGGCATGGACATCTGTATGCCCTGCTGCTCGCTTCCAGAGACCTCTTTACTGGCTGGGGTGACAACATGCTCAAGTCTTAGTGAATGTGTAATGAGGTGTGCTGTGCCTGCAGCCACAAGGCTTCAGCTACTCCATCAAGGCATGAGCTCTGTAGACGTTCTTGACCACATAACTTTCTCGTTCATCACTTTGTTATGCAGCTGCTCTGAGGAGGAGGAGGTGGTGTTGTACGAAGAGGATGTTGGATCCAGTGCAAGTACTTTTTCTGCTGCAGTGTTTTGGTACAGGGATTTGATTGCTGTCCCTGTACAGGACCCTCCCCACTGCTGATCGAGTTCCTGTGGTCTGTGAGCTTTTAGTTGTCTTTCCTGCAACATGCCTACCACTGGCACTTAGCTCCGTAACAGTGGTTTATAGAAGTGATGACACTCACAAGAAAGAGACGAGGATGCTCTTTACTTGCAGGGGTTTTATCCCTCTGCGGGCTGCTTTGGAAGGAGGCTCTGCTGCTGGCATGTTTTGCCATCTGTTGCTGTGAGGCAGTCATCCCTGTGTGGTCAGAAGTCTTGTGGTGTGTGCTGTTGTGGTGATGACAGCTCTCTGCAGATTTCTGTTGAGGACAGCTGAAGCATTCTAAGTGATAGCCATTGTGTAACCTTTCTTCTTCGGGCTCTTGTAGAGACTACAAAAGCTCTTTGGCCCTCACGGTCCAACAGCAGCTTGGAGACCCAACAGTGAGTTCCAGACTCAAGCTCAGGATCTAGGGAATCCTTCTTCCAGACCTCGATGCTGGTGTTTTCTCCCTAATGGTTGTACCATCTTCAGAGAGTCCAAGAAGGGAAAGACCTCAAACATGCAGGGAGCCTGGTGCCACGGCCAAGCTGTTGTTTTGTTTTTGCTTATTGACCCCTCTTAACTTCACAAGGAATGAAATAGTTACCCTCTCTACCATGATACCATTTGCTTGTTTGCCTTCTGCCTTTCTCTGCCTTAGGCAGGGGGGATTTTCTTTTTCTCTTTGAAGAAAGCATGTGAAGAACAAGGATTTGGATTTTAGCTGCCTGTGGTGTAAATGCCTAATGCCTCGGGAGAAATCCTGATGTAGGTAACAAATGTGTATGTGCCTTTTCCTTTTCTCTGTCACGTTTGTCCTGCAGAAGAATTGTGTATTCAGAGGGAACAGGAGCTCCTTCGTTTATGGGATTAAGATAAACCCACTTACTCTGCAGTAACATTCACAGGGATAAAAATGCAATTTGTAGCCAAGGAGTTGAACGCAGCTTATATTATCAAATGGGAAAAAGCCCTGTTCCTAGTAGATTATCCTTAACACTTCCAACATAGTGTTCCAACTGTCCATCCAGATGAATTGTGTCTTTTTTCTACTATGCATCTTTGTATCAGTGAAGCTATTCTGGCATGGCTGAGGCTTGGCCATACTGCTACAGCTCGGGCTGTTCCCTCTGTGTGCTTTTCTCTCTAAATGACTTTTTTTGTCTGCTTATACATTTCTTCAGCTGCCAAATGGCGCTCCTGCTGTGGCAGATGCTTTGGCTTCGTGCTTGGTCTTTATCCCTTGTGCGTCCAGGTTTTGTTGGTTAGACAGTATTTGTCAGCTCCTTGCTGCTGTTGCTCTACTGAGCTCTAGACAGGCATGAGAACTTTTTTTTTTCTAGGTTTGTGATCTAAAGAGGTGATGTTCTGCAACATCTGGCTTTTAATTGTGCAACCCAACTTTAGGGGCAGTTAGGGTGGAGACTGTGAGGACATCTGTAGGAAATACAGCAGTGGCTCTTGCATATACCGGTATGAGGTTTGGTACCAGAGATATGCAAATAATTCATGGGCCTTGTCATTATTGACACCTTGATGTCCATAGAGCACAGCAATTTCTTCCTTGCCCCTCGTACACGCATGCCTACCTACCCAACGTGTACACAGATTATTAAGATATCTCTTGGAAGGAGGGTGCAGACAAAGACTTTGGCTAACTATGCTATCGGGTAACAACCAGAAATTTCCTATAGTGAGAAGCTTTAATGTGGTTGCCAGCATTGTATTAAACATGTTCCTTTTCAGAGGGTCCTCCAGGTTGCCCACCCACTCAGCCGTATTCAGTCATCTAAAATAATGTTATTTCTCTGTACATACACATCTGTTTTCACTCGGTTGCCAATTGAAATGCTGCTGTATATTCTATGTGTATTGTGGCTGCTTTCCCAGCATACTGGAAATTTACGCAGTGTAAGGGGGATTTTACAAGTTCTCAAAAAACATCAAGTCTTTTCCCACAGTAGCCACACCGTGTGATGCCTAAATGAAAGGACATCTAGTCACAGAATTAAAACCTGCACCTGCATATTGCTTACTGCTTTATCTTGCCTTTGTGGAGATAGAAATAACACTTCCGTTTCCTTTATCTGGAGCTTAAGCAGCTTCCTGTAGCAAACTTCTAAGAATTAAGGCAGCTAGAGACCCGACTGTGTGGTGAGTGTGTTTTTGCTGACTCCTGTTTTGGTTAGGAAGCTGTTGCAAGCAGAATTCCTGACTTGTGATGCTCTCGGTGCGTTCTGTAGCTATCACTGATCACCCAGCTGAAGCGTGGAAGTGCTGGGATGGTGGCTGAGCGCTCAGTGGGTCGAGCAACCCAGCGCATGTTATGTGCAGCTGCTGATTTCAGACCTTTCCAAGAACATTGCTTTAGGGCAACTCTCCCTTAAACACCTTTCAGGTGGATGCCTGAACGTACGTGGTTTCTAAAACTGTTTACGTTGGGTAACTCATCTGTCACGCTTTGTCTCCTGCATCTTCAGAGTCAGTGACACATTTTTAAATGTCTTGCCTTCAGATCTGTAATTACATTGTTCATGCTGTGAATGTCCCAAATCCTTCCTGTGTCTCAGGGTCACCTCTAGCAGCAAGGTTGTTAATGAGTTGCAGTTTTGCCCTCCTGGCGTAGAGGATCGGACTTCAGATAAAGCTTGAGAATGGCCCGTCCTTTCTCCTCAAAACCTCCATCCCAAGCTGAGCATATTGAGCAGTCTCCTACCTTCCAGGCAGGAATCCAAGGCTGAACCAGCACAGTGTCAGATGTGAACGTTTTAAGCCCAGTTCCCAGTCTTAACAATCAGCAGTGAGCTAGCTGGCCAGGAAGACTGATCCCAAACTGACAGATGACTTGCTATCTGAATTTCATTAGCTTCCCCACCAAATTAGAAGAGAATGAGAGGGGATGAATAACTTGTCAGCATGCTCCTCTAGAAGCATCTCTCAGTACTTAGGATTTAGACATTCCCGTGGCACATCAGGATTGTATTATGACTATGTATGATTCTCTCCAAATTGCATAACAGGAGACAATTGAAGGAGCAAATGTGTGGAAAACAAAGTGGTCAGTTAGTTTCCCCTTGGAGCAGATGTGTTTTCCTAGAATTGGGACGTCATGGTTGTGCTGCACTTTTGCCTTTAATAAGTGTTTCAGTTGTTTTCCAGTCTTGGAGGAGCTGCAGAGGTGCCTGCTATTGCTTTGAAAGTTGGGATTTGGTTCTAAATAAGCTTTTCCAAACAAACTGGCAGTTGATCAGCTTATCCCAGGTCTCCGTGCAGTATTTGTGAGGGATCCCAGGGAAGTAGGTAATAAACAGCCTCTTGTGGTGCCTGTGCTGGAAGATGGAGAGCATCCCAGCATGTCTAGGTACTGCAGGTATTGGCCTGGAGTGCTGTGCTCAGATTTCCTTAGGGTTGTTGTTACCAACTTCCTAGATAACATCCCACTTTTTTTTTATTAATCCAGCTTTGGTTTTCTGACAAGTAATAAAGCTGATTAAAACATGGAAATCATCCTGGTTCTGCTGTGGAGTAGTTTGTGGCTTTTTAAGGCATGTCAGGTCTATTCCCTTAAAAATACCTTTCAGAATGGAAATGTTGAGAATTACACTTCCACACGTTTTAGGGGGGAGGAAGCTTGTATTATTTGAAATATTGTAGTTTCTGTTAATGTATATTTTTATGAAGCTTTAAGGTGCTTAGAGGAGGCTTTCATATCCCCAAATCCCTTTCTAAGATGTGTAACAACAGTTAATGGGTGAAAGGACTGGGGAGGGGCAGGAAAGGTGCCATAAACTCCCTGTTGGATGCAGCAGCTCTGTCCTGTTGGTTACTCGCCTGAGGCTGAAGATGGCACCATCTGAGGTTTAACCTTTGCTGCTTATGCCACAGGGTCTTGTAAATACAAGGGGAAAACTGAGCTGTTAGGAAATGTATCTCTAAATTATTAGTTGCCAATAATTTTCACCACTAAACCCAGCTTTTGTCAGGACAATTACAAACATCCTAACTCGAACTCATTGCATTAGATGTATTTTTATGGGGGGGGGGGGTGGAAAAGCTGCATTGAGGTTTTATATACTTCAGATTTACTGGTGACACAGGTAAAAGTGGAAAGATGGCTGTGGATATGTTGGAGTGGTTGTGCTCAAGCACGTGGCCTCGCACCTGACTCCTGATTGTTTCCCCTCTTGTCAGACTATAGAATCGAACTGGCGATGTGGGCGACATAATTTGCAAAGGATTCAGTGCCGCTCCGAGAACAGCAAAGGTGTCTACTGTTTACAGTACGATGATGAAAAGATTATCAGTGGCCTACGAGATAACTCCATTAAGGTAAACGCTTTTTTCAGTCTTTTCCCTAGAGATGAGTGGGTAATTCCTGCTTGGAAAGCTGACTGCTTCTGTTCCTTTGTTTGTCTTGTCTCTTCATGGGACAGGATTTAGCTGTGCAGGGTTTATGAGGATGGGATGTCTTCTGTAGCCTGGTAAAGGTCTCACTTTGCTCTGGAAACTTTCCACCAGCCAGAGTGATACTACTGATCACGTATCTTTTCATGATCATTGCTTGTTTCACTGTTCTGGCAAAAACCTGCATTGAGACCCCCTTAAGCTAAAAGGGAGGACAGGCCCACTGCCCATGGGTTCTTCCCACTGTCTCTAGTATTCTTCCTTCCTTTGTAGCTGTTTGAGTCTTGGATCCCTGTTCTTGCTGTTGATAAGCCATTTATACTTAATGTTTTTGGCAGATTTGGGACAAAACAAGCTTGGAATGTTTGAAAGTATTAACAGGACATACTGGCTCGGTTCTTTGTCTGCAGTATGATGAAAGAGTCATTGTAACTGGATCTTCAGATTCTACAGTGCGGTGAGTGTTAACTTTTTGCACAAAAATCATTTGAGTATCAGGGCTGGGAACGCTTACAATAAACTCTAAATATCAGGAGACATCCCTAATATGAATGTGATACTCTCATTCCAAACCCAAGATATTCATAATTGGCAATGCATCACATTCTATATTTTTTTTTCCCCAAATCTGTCTCGTTTTCTTTGAGCATTAAGAAGTTTGAAGGAGCTGAGTGATTGGAGGCATATCCTGAAATTTTAGAATGGCTGCTGGCCAGCTGTACAATAATCTCTTCGTTTAGGGTTTCTTGTACTGCCTTCTGTCATCTCTTACTTATGACTGTTAATGAAAGGGTCATGGTATATATGGAGCACTTGTCTTACTGAAATTTTGATGATAGTTTAAATTCTTGTGTGAGTTGAGCAATCATTAGGCATCTAGTCTGAAGACACTAGGGTACAGTTTAATGGAAGGACCTTGTCTGCTCCTGGTTTCTCAGACTGGTGGCAATCTCTTTAAAACTTTTCAAAAGTTAAAAGCTGGACCTTAACACCCTTCAGGTTCTGTAAGCAGTGATTTTTCACTGGGTAAGTAGCCCTGGAGGGTGCTACATCCCACCTGTGTGTGTGAAATCTGAATGACTGGTGCAAAAATGAGGAAAAACTCCATAGTGGGTAGTGTTTGTTTTGGTCTGTTCATCATGCAGGCTTTAGTCGTCCTGGGAGAGTTGTGGAATGGTGAAGCAGCTCTTTCTCATAGCAGTGGGCCCAGCTTAGACATTTCCTGGCCTGATTGTTCATTGCTGTTAATCGATGCTTGTGAGTCCGAGAGGTGAACTAGGGCACTTCCCCAGCACCCGTCTTCCTGCCTCCCACATGCCCTACGAGCTGTTGAACAGCCAGAGCACTCCCTGTTACAGACAGGAGGAGGCTTGTGCATGCTTACGCTGTACACCCTGCGTAGCCATTGTCATTTGGAACAAACTCCTTTCCTTTTGCAGAGTTTGGGATGTGAATACAGGTGAAGTCCTGAACACGCTGATTCATCACAACGAGGCAGTGCTTCATCTGAGGTTCAGTAACGGCCTAATGGTGACGTGCTCGAAGGACAGATCCATCGCCGTGTGGGATATGGCATCACCTACTGACATCACCCTGCGCCGGGTCTTAGTCGGCCATCGCGCCGCTGTGAACGTGGTGGACTTCGATGACAAGTATATTGTGTCAGCATCAGGTGACAGGACCATTAAAGTAAGTCGGCTGGGTAGCCAAGGTGTTCACAAGCAGTTTGTGCCTTTGCTTTAGGGTCAGCCAGCTGCTTCCCCTCGCTAGCTGGCAGCGCCTTTGTGCGTGGAACTGGGCTCGTAATGGCTTTGTGGCTTCTGTCATATGGTTACAACAAGGTGAAGCCCGTTTGCTGTTTGAACTCCCATCCCAGGAGGGTTTGTTTGTGAAATGGGGCACATCGTGTGCCTTTTTCCGAGCGGGATTTTTTATTTCAATTGGCAGTCCTGTTCCAGACATGAAAGGTATCGGCGGTGGCCTTTCCTCACCACGCCTTCCCAGCAGCTCAACCAGACTTTGCCATGTTTGAAGAATTAAGAGGCTGTATTTGAAGACTTTTACATACCAGAAGCTTTGAGTTAACCAGAGTGTATTAATATAACAAGGGCGTTTCCAGCCTTCCCTCTCTAGAACCAGAGCTACCTTACACTGTGCCAAAAAGCTCTCGGCAGCTTAATGTCCAAGTATCTGCCAGAGATCCTGCTGTACTCTGTGTTGGAAAATCAGTCACTGGATACTCGACATTACAGCTTCAATGACAGTTCATCAAAAATGGGCAAAGTTGATCGAATCATTTAATATTAAGAAAGAAGCAGCTGCCAGTCTCCCATAAGCCACAGGTTTGGCCTTCCCTTACTAGTAGATAGCTAGAGATTTCTTTTGTAAAAAAAATGGGGGGTTGTGTTATGTGGTAACTTCCACTTTTACAAATGATTGCTAACTGACCAAGATTCAAGTGTAACCAAGCTTTTGAAATCATTTGGGGTAGTCTCTGCCCCCCGAAAATATTTTATGTACATGCCCCCCACCTTTTCTCACTGGTTTGATGGGCAGTAGCAGTGCCCGTGGCTCTTGTCACCTAGGTCCCCGTAGTGCCAGGCTCCTGTTAATGCCAGGTACCCACTCTTTGCCCATAAAAATGCCACGGGAGCTTTCACTCCAGTGCCCAGCCACAGTCAGCCTCAGACCTCTTCTCTTTATGAATTCATCATGACTTCTGCTGGCATTCAAAACCGTTGTTTGGACATAATGCTCAGAGGAGCGTTTACCTCCTGTCTCACAGGTGTGGAGCACAAGTACGTGCGAGTTTGTTCGTACTCTGAATGGGCACAAGCGTGGCATTGCATGCCTCCAGTACCGGGATCGACTAGTTGTCAGTGGATCTTCAGACAATACCATTAGGTGGGTGCCCACGAGCTGCTATCGGTATGTAACAGCCTGAACGCTTCTGCACATGGAAAAATGGGATCTCCCCTGACCTTTGGTGCTGTCCTGCTCCGCTGCATGTGCAAACCATCCACAGTGTGCCTTGTCTTGGAGCAGGTGATGTTTGACTGAAATTTAATTCAGTGTGAGAGTAAACGTGTCCCATCCCCATTGAAAAAATGGGATGCTGAGGTTTATGGCCAAGCTAAACAAAGCTTCTGATGTTTTGCTGTAATTTATCACCTAACCTTCTGCTTGGAGAGATGATGCTAGTGGCTGGTTTTCTTAATTACTTTCTGAACCGCTAATCATTGGTTTATACAGGGTAGAAAAAAGTGTATTCAGGTTTCCCAAGATAAATTACACCTGTTCAACCTTTACTTGTATGTAATCTTGAATGACTAAATTCATTTTGACATACTGTAGCTGCAACGCAAACTTATCCCTGACTTGCACACAAGGAACTCCTCATGGTTCTGCCTTTTTGAGGAAATGAGGTGGCATGTCCCCAGAGAGCCACGCAGCAGCGTGCTTAAATCTCTGTGTGGGAGGCTCGGGGACAGAGCTGAGCCTGAAGCGCTCAGAGACGTTCTCCTCTCTTCTCTTAAGGCTATGGGACATTGAATGCGGCGCCTGCTTGAGAGTATTAGAAGGCCATGAAGAACTGGTTCGATGCATCAGGTTCGACAATAAGAGGATTGTCAGTGGAGCCTATGATGGGTATGTTCTCAAAAGCAGGTTCAAACAGTGTTGCTTTTCTCAGCAGAGCATCTTCTGAAAGCCATTGAGCCTTGTGTTCCCGTGGGTAAGGGTTCGCTTCTGATTTGACTAATGGAACAATATTTTACTGAGTGGCTTCTGCTTGAGCATTTCAACGCAGCAGGTTGGAGCTTTAAACAGCCAAGAAACTGCTTTCCTGGTGCTCTTTAGCACACTCCTAAATTGTGTTTTCACTCGAGTTTGACTTTCTGTTGAAGGGAAACTTTTCTTTGGCTGTTTTCCTTTGTTTCGTCCTTCAGGAATTGCTCCTTGATGTGTCCTGTGTGCTTACAGTAGTTAAGGCTTTCTGTTTTTATAAGACAGCAACACTGGCAATGTTTATTGCGAGCATAACTACCTTGTTGGGCTCATGGAATTCTTCGGTGACTGTCTGGGGTCAGGTGAAGGCAGGAGCCCCACTGTTAGCAGTTCTGACTTGCTCAGTATTTTTGGTGTGTGGTGGATTCAGGACAGTTTATATCCACGTCTAAACTCTCCATGTCTTTCTCTGCCTGACTTCAAGTGAACAGTAGAGTTATCAAAAAGAATTATTGAGTTATGTTTATCTCTAGCCTTTTATTTGGGGTCAGTGTCTCACTGGGGTGGTGGTCTCAGCTTAATTCCTGCTGGAGTTTTGCACCTGACTGGTGGTGCTTTGGGCTTTTGAGTCCATCTGCTGTTCCAGAATGGCTTGTCCAAAAATAATTGATTTCTCTTTCATATAACCAACCCACTCAGTCCATTATAAAACCATTGCTGCGTTTGTCCTTGAAAAGAAATACAGAGCTATCTCTGATGTACGAGCTTTAGTGTCTTTTAGTGAAGATAAACTCTGCTGTTCTGCTTTGTTTCTGATAAACCAGCTGTAGGGAAAGGTGGGCATGCTTCCCACTGCTTTGGGTGTTTCTTCCATGCTTATACTTGCAACAATGCTTTCATACTGACCTCCTTCTTTTATTTTATAGCAAAATTAAAGTTTGGGACTTGCAAGCTGCTCTTGACCCTCGTGCCCCAGCAAGCACATTATGCTTGCGTACGTTAGTGGTATGTAAAACTAAATTCATTTGGGGGTATCCGAAATACTTCGTATCGGTTTATTTCATTATGGTGGGATAGGTGAAAAACTCAGGAGGGTTATAGAGCCTAGGCTGCTGCTCATTCTAAGAATAAAGAATAATTTCTCTATTGTTACATCCTGAATGATTTGGATCTGAGCTTAAAAGAAAGTTCAGGTTTTTGTTGTTTGAGATTCTCAGGTGCTTTTAAAATAAAATAATCAGCATGGCACTGTATCAAATAATTCCAGTTATTGGTGTGTTCCCTAATAGCATTTTAGGGCTGGCTTTAAATTTCCTACTATTAAAGAGGGAGGAGGAATCTCACAAGCCTTTCCCAAACCTTTCTTCTAATCCCCCAGCCTGGAGGGAAGACATGTGAAGAGGGCAGGGAGGTTGAGTCAAACAGATTACCATGGGAGCTCCAATCACAGAATCACAGAATCACAGAATTGTAGGGGTTGGAAGGGACCTCGAGAGATCATCGGGTCCAACCCCCCTGCCAAAGCAGGCTCCCTAGCTCATATTGCTCAGATAGGCGTCCAGGCGGGTCTTGAATATCTCCAGTGAAGGAGACTCCACCACCTCCCTGGGCAGCCTATTCCAGTGCTCAGTCACCCTCACTGTGAAAAAGTTCTTCCGCATGTTGGTGCGGAACTTCCTATGCTCCAACTTGCAGCCATTGCCCCTTGTCCTATCCCCACAGACCACTGAAAAGGGGCTGGCTGATTCCCCCTGCATCCCCTGCTTCAGATAATTATAAACTTTGATTAGGTCCCCCCTTAGTCTTCTCTTCTCAAGGCTGAACAGTCCCAGCTTACTCAGCCTTTCCTCATAGGGGAGATGCTCTAGGCCCTTAATCATCTTCGTAGCCCTTCTTTGGACTCTTTCCAGGAGATCCCTGTCCTTTTTATACCAAGGAGCCCAGAACTGGACACAATACTCCACGTGGGGCCTGACCAGGGCAGAGTAGAGAGGGAGGATCACCTCCTTTGACCTGCTGGCTACACTCCTCCTGATGCATCCCAGGATCCCATTGGCTCTCTTGGCCACCGAGGCACACTGCTGGCTCATGGCCAACCTGTCATCTACCAGGACCCCCAGGTCCTTCTCCACTGAGCTCTTCTCCAGCAGGTCATCCCCCAGCCTGTACTTCATTTAAGGCTGTTCCTTAAGTTTTATTTTTCTTTGTGATGAGTGTCTTGCTTTATCACAGCAGACAATTAAAAAATAAATTAGGGATGTGAGTTTGCTGTTCTTTTCACTGAAACATGTGTGGAATTTTACTTCAGAAGTCAGTTTGAGGAGCTAGTATTGACCCAAGGTTGTTGTCTGTGTGTGATGGTAACAGGCTTACTCAGCGTGTGCTTGGACTTCCCAACACCTAAAGAAGTGTTCACGTGGCCAGAGATGCTTCTGACTTTCCTTCCTGTCCTGCAGGCTTTGCAGAGAGATGAGATTTAACTGTTTTATTCTGTATGAATGTGGTGTATTTAGTTTTGCTGAAGAAGCTGATCCTTTCCCTTTGTTGGCTGCACTGTAGCTCAGGTTACCCTTTGGAAGTCAGGCTGACAGCATCGGTTCTCTAGTAGTGGACTCTTTTTAAACTGACGAAAAATGGAGCAGCAGCATGAACAGGAGAACCCTTTTTCTCTGTGCCTATTAGTGCCCTTGGAGAGTATTTGAAAGAGCTGGTGGAGCGTGTACTCCCCCACCTCCCTTTCTTCTTCTACCCCGACTAGTGAGCCATGAGGATCCTTGTGGCACCGTGTCCTGACTGAAGCTGTGACGCTGGCTGTACAGAGCCAGAGTCAGCAGCTGTTGGGTGCAAATATTTTGAAAGAGAAGGAGCCCTGGCACATCGTCAGTGCCAACCAATCTGATAAATTGCCACTGCTTGATTGATAGGTGCTTTTGCTTTTAGTAATCTCAGGCTCTATGGCTGGCCCCTCCAGGGAGGCTCAGGCTTTACAAGCCATGTGTTTGGGTGAAAAAAACCTGTACATATGAAATTGGCTTTGCATAAACTTGGGTGTAATTACAACTAGGGGTTTCTTGGTAGCACAGAGAATTTGAATTCACTGCGTTGCATCCAGATACATGACTTGAGTACAAATGTTCCCTGCTTCTTGCCTTGCTAACGGTTTCATCTTGCTCACAGGAACATTCAGGACGTGTCTTTAGACTCCAGTTCGATGAATTTCAGATCATTAGTAGTTCTCATGACGATACAATTCTGATTTGGGATTTCTTAAACGTGCCACCCAGTGCCCAGAACGAGACCCGCTCTCCATCTAGAACATACACTTACATCTCCAGATAACAGTCTGCACTTTACTACCCTCAGAAGGTAAGTCTCCCTCTCTTATATCAGATGCGTTATAAACATCTATAATTACCACTCTGCCTGTGCATTGGCTTAGTCAGAACAAGAAGCTGATGTTTTCCTTAAGAAAATAAAATGTATTTATGCCCCTTTTCTCACTATCCAGTCTCGGTGCTGTCCGGCTTCGGCTTATAAAACTTATCATGTTACCTTTCTGCCTTCTGCAATCCCATGGTTTGTGATTGAGTATTGTGTGGAAAGTGGTTATGTATTCACAGCGTCCTTAAATGCTGAGGAGACTTGGTGTATGGCACAGCTACTCCAGATACCCTATGAAATCAGAGCCTTTTAGGGTTCTTGATGCATCTGCTCGCTGCGTGAAGCTCTGTAGTGAGTGTGGTGACGCATCTCTGGTAAGCCGAATGGGTGCGTGCTGTTTGGAGAAACGTGCATCAGAAATGAGATGTTCTGAGATACCCACAAATGGTAGGGAAAGCTTTCAGACCTAAAAGTGGTGTCGTGTTGGGCAGCATGACAACATGGAGCTGTCAGAAACTCTGCATGTGAACTTTGCCAGTTTGTTTCCATTTCCCTGCAAGTCAGCTCCCTTTAGTTCTGGGAGCGTGGTGGGCAAAAGCTCCGCTGCGGATCTGTTTGTTAGAACAGTGGATTCTTTTCCTTATGTCATCTGTGTAGCTGCCAACAATTGCACTTCCAACTATAAATAGCTGTGAACTCTGGGGCTTGGGAGCATGGAGCTGCTGTATCAAAGCAAGCAGTCACCCCTTTCTCCAGTGCTGAGGCTGGATGCTTCCAAGGAAGTGGAGACACCGCAGCCAGAGGAGTAGGGAGTAATGTTGCCCTGACAGGAAGGATTTATTTTATTTGAAGTAGATAATGAGTAGTTTGCTTAAACACTGTGGGAAAAGCTTTCCCGGTCTTGGTGTAAGCATGGATTTTCATTATCTGTGGCAGTGAGTTCCTTGGGTTTTTCCACTCCTTCTGGCTAAGAAATACCTTCCCTTGTGAAGACACAATTTGCTGCTTTTTTGAGATGCTGGTTCTTAAAAACTAATTCTCTTTCACCTGCAAGCATTCCTCAGGAAAAGCACTGGCTGCCTTCCCTACTAGCTGAACTCCTGCTCAGTCTGAAAAAAGCCACAGTAATGTTATCTCTGGATCTCTTGGCTTGTTACATTTACCAGAGGGACAAGGCAAGAAGTTGGCCATCGCTAGACTGAGCTGCCTGTCTTTCTGAGCCTGTAATTCCTTAATATGATCATGGCCATGGGTAAGGAAGAGGTTTAATGCTCTGTTGGTGAACCAGTGTGAAGAACCAGCAGTCAATGGAACTGTCCCTTGAAGCCTCCTCTTAAGAACACCACTGCGAGGGCAGTTTGGGAAGAGCCAGGTCCTTCAGCACTGCTTACCTGTCACTTCCTCTGCAAAATGCTTTCGCTTGATCTGGCATGATGTACTTGTGTCCTTGTTGTGGGAGGCTTGGTGCCGTCACTGGCGGTGACATCCGTAGGGACTGCAACCTGCTCCATTTCGGGTGGAGGTGCTGCCTTGGCTTCTGTGCCCCCTGGGTCCACACGTAGGTGAACTTCTGTGGTGGAAACCCCAGGGCTTGTTCAACTTGATTCTCCCTTGGAAAGCTTTTTCCCTCCTTTCTGAATAATTCTTTGCTTTCTTTCCCATGCCTTTCCAGGCATATAGAATAGGCTGCGTGAGAAGACAATGATGGCTTTAGGAGCAATCTCCATCTGTCTTCCAGTTCCTACACCTGTACCAGTCCTCTGTTAACTTACCCGGTACTTTGAGATGGTCAGATTTTTTTTGTTGTTGTTTTGATTTGAAAAAAAAAAAGCAGAAGTCCCGGTGGCAAATTTCTTTCCTCCTTAGCTTGGCTTCTGGCAGAGCTATGCATAGCATGTCTTCAGCATGAAAGAAATCAGGAGTTGAATAAAACGTCCATTGACTCACTTGAGCAGCGCTGTGCTGGTGTGTGGCCTTCCCCTCGCGCCCCGCGCAGCCCCACGACACCCGCTGCTGTCACTGAGATTCACAGTGAAATCAGAAATGCCTTTGGCAGCGTGTCTGTCCGTTCCAGTTCTGCACAGCTCATGTCTGACTCGTCCCATGGCACAGAACCGAAACCCCACAGACCTCCGTATCCCAGGAGCTGCTGGGGTTGGGCCTGACGGTCCCGTAGGGGCTGTTTCCTGTGTAGGAGAGATGCTGTGATGTCGCTTTTTGACAGGTTTCTCTGAATTCAGAATCTAAACCCCACAAAGCTCCATAAAGTTATGGCCAAACAGCTAATATTTCATTATGGCATTTAATGAACCAGCTTGAGATGCTTTCAAAGGCTGCAGTTTCCGAGCAGCGAAGCGGCCCTGTGGACTTACTTTACCAGGCTTGCAATGTTATGTCTCTTCAGAGCGGATCGGTTTTGACAGTCCTGGCAGTTGGCTGTGAGGCTTTTATTGCTTTCTGTTGAGTTTCTGTTGTTTATTGTAACACGATAAAAATTGTTCCCATATGATAGTCTAATATTCGTATATTAAGCCCCAGGCCTTGGGCTAGGGGAAGGGAAGCCAGGGGGAAGTGCTTTTAAAGATGTTTTAACCTTTCATGGGAATTTCATATCAAAGAGGGAAGCTCTCCGTAGTCTGTACAACTGGTTTTGGGAAGTGACAGGTAAAATCAGAGTTCAGATTTAATTACACAAAGAACTAGCGCTGGCTCCAAGCTGAGAGCAGACTTGTACGGCTGGGAAAGGTACCGGAATAGGAAACTCTTGAGTTCTTTGTCTGTGATACCTGTGTGTTAGAGCTGAACTTTGCACCCTGGGCAGAGCCGGCTCCTCTGTGGTGTCAAGAAGAAAGGAAACCTTTCAGGCAGTGCTTGGTCAGTCCCTGTTTCAGTAAGTGGCTCCATAGGGTGCCACCCTAGCTGGGGGTTCTTCTTTTCGTCCCCAAGACGGGTTCAGATTCTTACTGCCCCTAAGAATCCTCCTGATTAAGGGTCTCGAGAGCAGGTCTGGTGAGGAGAGGCTTGGAGAGCTGAGACTGCTCAGCCTGGAGAAGAGGAGGCTGAGGAGAGACCGTACCGCTCTCTGCAGCTACCTGGAAGGAGGGTGTAGCAAGGTGGGGGCTGGCCTCTTCTTCCTGTAACTAGGGACAGGAGGAGATGGGTGCAGGTTGTGCCAGGGGAGGTTCAGATCCAAGACCAGGAAAAATTTCTCCACCAAAAGAGTGGTGCAGCATTGGGACGGGCTGCCCAGGGAGGCGGTGGAGCTGCTGTCCCTGGGGGGGTTAAAAAAATTTGCAGATGTAGCACTTTGGGAGATGGTTTAGAGGCTGTGGTGGTATAGGGCTGATAGTTGGACTTCATGGTCTTGAAGGTCTTTTCCAACCCTGATGATTCTACAATCCTAAGGCAAGTGCCAGTCTGAAGGTGACCCCCACGTGCTGGTGCCACTGGGAATCTTGTCTTGCTTCAGCTGACTTCAGAGCACGGCCTACAGCGAAGGCAGCGGCCTGTGGCGGTGCATCTCTCCTCGAAGGAAGGACCTCTAGCACGGAGGGGATTATTTAACTGCGGGTGTTTTGTCCTGTTAGTTCCAGCCTGGAGTGGGACAGGTGGTGTGGGCTTGACCTGCTCCTCCAGCAGCTGCTTTTTGATTTCTATCTCCTGTCGGCTCAGCTTGTCTTTTCTCTTTTTCAGGGTTTCACAGTCTTGAACTACTGGATTTTTGGCTACTACATGCCTGAAGATGTTGATTGACAGCTAAAGTCAGAATTGGTTCTAGATGCTGTGTAGATGCAAAGCAGCACAATTCTATTATCTAAATTTCTTAATCTTTCCTGCTCTCGGTGGTCATCTTTGAATTTACTACAAATTCACTGACTTGGAGTAGATGAATTTCCGAAGCCTCTCCTTCCCTGCAATGAGAAATCCAAAGCTTCACGTGTAAATTGTCCGTAGAAACTGAACTCTGATGGCTTGTTTTTCAGAAATAAATCAGAAGTCAAGAAAGGACTTGGCCTAATTTATATTGCTTTGCACTTTTGTCTGACTTTAAAGAAAAAAAAAACATTCTCCAATGAAATTTGGGTGCCAAACACATACCCAGAATGTACAGAGCTTTGCTTTCACAGTCACCGTTGTCCTTTAGACTTTCCTGCCAGATTCAGAGCCTGTTTTGTTCGGTAGGAGTGTACGTTGGACTCTTAGAAATATTTCTGAATTGCTCAGTAATATTTTTGGATTACAGTTTACTTGTTTCCGCACCAATAATTTCTTTTAAATTAAAAATTACCTGTAATTCAGGCTAGGTTATTGCAACTAGTTGTATAGCACTGTCTTTTCCTTTTACCTGTGCTCTGTACTACAGCCGTCCTGCGCTTCCCTAACGTTTGGTATAGTAAAACCTTTCCATGTGTGCTTGCCTCATTTCAACCCCTGTACAAGCATGTAGATACGATGTACATAACAGCGTAACCTCCGGGTGCTGGCGTCGGGCTTTCCTGGCACTACACACTAACACGAAGCGTGGTAGCACTTGGCAGCAGGACGTTGGAGCTCCTGGCGCCGGAGGGGCTGCCCTGTGTTCCCATGGCATCTGCTCTGCGCAGGGAGGTTCTCAGTATTCCTTAGGGGGTTTTGGTTTGGGGTTTTTTTTTGTTTTCTTTTGTTTTTTGGTTTGTTTTTTTTTTTAATGGGAACTACACATTTTAAAATGTAATTTCTGAACTTTTTAAAAATTAAAAGAAAAAACAAAAAAAATGTTTAATTTATGTTCTGTATCTTATCTTTTTGTGCTGCAGTATTTACAGATGTCTTTCTTTTGGCACTGGTAGGTTCTCGCAGACACCTACCGCTGTCCTCCTTTAGCATTAGTGTGGCTGCTCGATGGAGAAGACGCCATGGGCCAAAAGTTAAACTTATTTATGTTGGGTTTGTAACCCTTCCTTATGGTGGAGTTGGAGGTCCCTTCACGCCAACGCTCTGGTTACTGTGCTGGTTTCTTCCCACGCTTGTTTCCTCTCCGTAGCTGTCGGATGTGACCGCGCTGCAACGTCCCGGTCGCGGCTCCGCTCCGTTAGCATCCTTTTGTTAGGGAGTCTCAGCAGTTTCTTTTTCTGTTGTCACTGTCTCCCCTCTTCATTTCTGTGGTCACAAACGCCCCTGCATTTGTCTCCTGTCAGACACGGCAGGGATAAATGCAGAGGTGAATGTTTTACCCGTGTTAAGGGGTGACTGCACCTCTCGGTGGCTTTTCTTTCATGCTTCAGTCCAACCCAGCGTGATGTCTGCCTGCTTGCCCAGGAAGGTGTGTGCTGACACAGAAAGGTACGGTCCTTCCCCCAGCCTCTCTATGCCACGTACCTTTCTGTCCCCTGGCAGCGCTTTGTTGGGTTTGCTGTGTTTGTCCCTTTTGCAATCAGAAAGGTCAGGGGATGTCTGATCGCCGCGCGGTGCCGGCGGGACACCCGTGGTTAGACACACTGTGTGTCAGGTGAATTCAGAGCAAACAGATGTCAAGGCAATGCCGAATGGTTACAGGAGTGCAGCTTCAGGTCCTCTCCTCTGGGCACTGAGAGAGAGGGAGGTGTTGGGATCTGTGTGTTGGTTCAACTCCCGTTGACGTGTTACAACAGCAATACCCAGTTCCTGGAGATGACCGAACGGGACGAAGTGCAGAGGATCCAAACCGCGCTCCTAAGCCTCCGTACGATCACTTTTTGGTAAGCTTGACAGTAGTTTGTCAAAGCGTCTTACTTTACCCTTCTCATCTAATAGCTTTAATATTAAACTGTTTAAACAGACAAGGATCTCTCAGAGCCTGAAGAAAAAGCTATTTGTTGCCCAAGAACGGAGTCCTCTTCCTTCTTCTTTTTTGTTTTCTTTTTTTTTTAAAAAAATGCATGTGTAAGATTTAAATTCCTGTTTTTCCTTGGGAGATAATGGTATTTGAACATGCAGTCTGAACTTCTTTGTGCTTTGTGTAACATAGCAGTGGACTTTCGTGATTGGCACCCAAGGAACTTGACTCCTGGGATTAATGGTAGTGATCCTGGCTGCACTCTGGACTTTGTTTTGCTAACCATAACTGAGCAACTTGTACATTACTGCTATATTAATGTTTCAAAGCACTGGGATAGTCTAATTCTAACTTGTAATTATGTTTGCCAATTATCTGTTTGGAAAGTTGGTGTATGAACAGCTTCTTGAAACTGTTAAATTGTACAGATATCGTTCCTGACCTAAAGCTTTGTACTGTGGAATGTGCTTAATAAAAAAAACCAACTTTGAACTTAACTTGTCCAAGAAGTGGCTAAGTACCGTCACCCAGCCCAGTGTGGGTGGTAGGTGGTGGCACGAGGTCAGTGTGCGGCTGCGCTGCCTCGGAGTTGGTAAGTGTTCCCCTTGGGGCTGGGCTGGGGACCTGTCGCAGCCGCCAGAACAGCATGAGGAGAAATCTGGTTTTCTGATGTTATCAGGAGCACAGGTGGAGCTTTTAGAGTGTCCCCATTTCCTGGGCTGCCAGAGCGACCCGTGTCCGTGCAGATACCGGGGCTCCCAGCACTAGCTCCAGCTTGCTTGAGTGTTGTTGAGCTATTGTGCAGTGACCAGCGAGAGGAAGTGATTCCATCTCTTGTCTCTGCCCTTTTTGCCCTGGCCTTCTGTCATAGTTTAATTTGTGAGCAAACCTCCCTTTAACACAACCTGGGAAGCTGCTGTGTGGTCGCTGAGTTGTTCCAGATCATTCCTGAAGGAAGGGGCCAGAAGTGATGGATGGTGCAGATCCCCTGCTGCTGCCTCATGCTGGGACGGGATGGGATCTCGCTGGCTTGCCGAGGTCCAGGTACGAGGGCAGCAGTGGCAGTGTGACAATGTCGTCTGAAGCCATCGTGCCTCGGCCTCTGCAGTGCCTTGTGTGCTGACCTTGGGGCTCACCCTCCTCTCCAAGGTGTTACTCTGTAAGGCGGGTGCTGGGAGCACCAACTGACACATTTTAAAGGTGCCACAAGTGCTGTGCTGAGAACAGGAACGCGGTTCTGGCAATGTTTTGGCAAGTTCAGTCTCGAAACGCCCCTCCAACAGAGATCACTTTTGATTCTGTTTGGCCAACTTGGGCACTGTGTGATGATGTTCAAAGCAGTGCTGCTGCTGCTTGGACTGTGTCGTGCTTCGGTGAGAGGTTGAAACAAAATCCCCTGTCTTCCCTCGCTGTAAAAAGCGAAGCCTGGCTGAGCTGTTCAGAGGGGCTGTGAATGTCCCGCTGGGTATCGTTCTCCAGACGAGCTCCATAAGGCTCCAATCAATCTCCTGACACCCAGAGTATAAATTTTGAGGTCAAACTCTCATGTTCCATCTCACCTGGGTGGCCTTTGGTGGTTTTGTCAGGTCTTTCCCTTGCAGTTGTGGGCTCTTTAGTGATCATTCGTTAAATCCCACTGGAGAACCTCACAGTGATGCTGCGGGTGCTCCCCCCATCCAGACATGGTCCAGGGAATGCTTGGCCCTGGTTTGGGAGAGGCCATGGGCCATTCTCGGGCTGTGCAGTACCCAGTAGCCCTGTCTGTGCACACTGGGTCGGGTTTCACCCCCGCTTTGCTGCCTTGTTGGGGGTCCAGCAGCATGCGTGTTCGCTCTGCTGTGGTACCTGGTGCTCCTGGGGGCTGGGGTCCCCAGGCTGCTATTGGTGCCCACCACTATGGGCAACCAGGAAAGGGGTTTGCAATTAGAAATGAGGTGGTGGGGCTATGCAAGGTCTCCCAGTGCCCTGTGCTGGGGGGAATGATGTATCAGGAGCTGCATCACTGCGCTGATCTGCGCTGTGTTATTGTCTTCTAGGCTTGCTTCCTGGGCACTGCTGTGGGGATCCTGGCAGGAGGATCGGAGGGGACAAGTGCTCAGTGGAGAGCCACAAACCATTCCAGTGGGATTCATTTCCAGACCCACTGTGGTGGGCTGGGCTGCTGCCGGGCTCAAGCTGTGGCTGGCAAGAAGGGTCAGTGTTGGAGCTCCTGCGGCTCCGGCTGCTCAGCCCAGTGCGGCTCTCCAGCCCTTGCTGATGGGATCGGTTGCTGTCACGTGCCAGTGCCTGTAGGGAAATCCCACTTGGCTTTTCCAGTGAGGTAAGAGCCTGCTGCCTGCAGAGAGGCTGCTCTTACTCCCTCTCAGCTCGGGGGGCTGGCAGTGCTGGAGCCACGTTGATGAGCCTGACTGGGGAAAAATGCACATTTGCACAAGGAATCGATGGGAAGTGTGCCCGAAGGTGGCAATGGGTGGGAGGGAGAGGGGTGGGAGGGGTTTTTGGGGGCGAGCAGGAGCTCTTTGGGCCTGATCTTACAAACTGCCTGCCTAGAGCTCTCTGCTCTGTGCAGAGCGCAGCACTCCAGGGCTGAATTTTCCTTTGGCTCGCTGAGCTGCAGGTGAGTTTCCTTCTCAGATGCCTGCTCTCCATTTTCTGCTGCTCACCATTTCCAGAGGCTTTGGGTGTTTGAGCAGCTGTGACAAGAAGACCCGAGCAGGGCACAGGAGCAGCAGTGCTGGAGCTGTGGGAGGACGGTAGCAGGGCCTGGTAGGAAGCCTCACAAAGAGAGCGTGTGGCTGCCCAGCACAGTCCTGCTGCTCACACCGGGCAGACACCAAACCCCGCTCACAGCAGGTAAGGTGCGAGGTACAACCCTGTCTTGGGTACTGGGACTGTCACAGGCCATGACACAGTTTTGCTACCTAAAGACGTTCTTAATGATCCAGTTACAGCTCTTGCTTTGCCCCAAGGGGGTTTGCCAAGCTTGGTCATGGCTGGACCTTCTGATGCCGGCTGATGCTGAGCGAGAGCTGAACTGGCTCCAGCTGAGGCTGCGAGCTCAGCCCAGCAACCAGCTCCCCCCAAGATGTTTTGCTCCACGCTGGTGCCGTGCTTTGTGCTGCAGCAGGTGACAGCTGTACAAGTGCCACTTCTTGCAGAGCAGGAATTGATTTGGTGGCCGTTCCCTCACTTGCTGCTGTTTTTCAGGTCATGTGTCGGTGGTTTTACTGGTTTAAGTCCACTCAGCGGGTTGAGGGGCTGCGACTTTCAGAGCCCCGGGGGTTGGTGTGGGACAAGGCAGCCACTCGTGCAGAGCTCAGGGGGATGTGGATGGTCCCGACTGCCCAGCCCAGCTTCCCAGGCAGGAGCTGAGCCCGGGGGCGACATGGTCCTTATGCCCCCACTGCTGAGCTGAGCCAGGTGGCTGTTTTGCTGAGCCAGGCAGCTGCTGAGCTTCAGGCCAGGCTGAGGGATTTTCAGGGTTTGTTGTGCTGTCCGTGGCAATGGAGGCACAGCGCTGTGAGCCAGGCACACGCTGCGGCCGGGGGTCTCGTGGTGTGGGGTGAGATGGAAGTGGTCACGGAGGTGCTCAGAGTAGGGGTAACGCAGTGCCAGCAGTGTGCTGGTGAAGGGGATGGAGGGGGCAGCGTGTGTCACTTCCCACCCAAACCAGAGCTGCTGGGGACAAACTGTTGGTTTTCACTCAGCCCTCAATGGCTTCGGCAGTGCAGGGCTCTGAGGACCAAAATAGGTCAGGGCTGCCGACAGGAAGGCTGCTGCTGAGTGCTCGCATATTCATGACACACTTGGGGGCTGTAGGGAACAAGGACCTGTGACCAGCTGGTGCTCAGCTCCAGTGAAGGCTTTGGGGTCGCTGTGCTCTGGGCTGATCTCCACGCATGGAGGCTTCCTGCCAGCTGCCCCGGTGATCGTGTTGGGCTGTTCTTGTCCCGCTGTCTTTCCCCGTCTGCCTGGCATGAGCTTTCCTGCCTCTTTCCCAAGGGATGTTCCTTTTGTCCCCACGGATCAGGGCTTCTTTCTGTCTTTCTGAGCTGTTTTGCCCCTGAAATCCACCCTCCTGTCCCTCTGCTGTGCCCTCATCCCCAGCACAGACGGGGACTGTGTCTCTAGCAGCTGTGTCAGTGCAGGGACAGCTTCCCTCATGTCCTGCCCTCGTGTCATGGGCCAGGAATACCCCCAGACTCTGCTCGCCAGCCTGGCAGCGCTGGGTGGTCCCTTCTTTATCTGGAGGCAGTTCTGGGGCTGAAGCAGAAGCAGCTTTTCTTGTCTGAACCATTTAACTAATCGCAATTTCATCTTTTCCTTGGCACAGGCCAGTGCAAACAGTGGGATGCGTTTGTATCCCTTGACTATTTTTTTCCACAGTCAGAAATGTTGTATTTTCTTTTCCTCCAGTTTTCCCTTTGCAGAAGCCCTCTGAGGGGTTTGTTTTGAATTCCCAAACCCATCACGCTCAGAAGAAACGCTTGGGGTTTTTTCCCTCTATGTCTTCCCCTGGGATAGGCTGGCTCTTCCATGTTGGAGGAGTGGGTGAGCCAAGGACTTTACCCCTTCCCAGGGGCAGGACTCTACACTTGCTTTTACCAACCCTCACAGGGTCCCTCACTGCCCGGCTCTCCAGCCTGCCCAGGCTCACTGGATGGCTGCACAGCATTCCTGTGGGTCAGCCACGGGCGCAGGTCCTTGTTTCTTTTTCGAGCGGGATAGCTGGTATCCATGAGCAGAGGGGCAGAAGCTGCTGGGAACACTTAGGCTTTGGTTTCATTACGACAGAACAGCCTGTTGAAGAGGTCCTGGGTGGCTGTTGGTTTTTGTGATGTGACTCCTTCCAGGAGGGCTGCAGTGAGCAGCTGTGAGGCTTGTTCTCTTGGGCTCCCAGCAGAGTGAATCCCTGCAGCGTTACTCCCAGCAAGCAGCTGCTGGGGCTTGGACCAGGAGCTTTCAGGGGACAGACTTACCCTGGGCTGATCGCTGCCATCTGGGTGAGGGCTGACGTGTGCCCTGGCTTAGCCGAAGAGGTTGATCCGTTGCCCTGGGCCTCATCTCACTAGAAGGGATCTTTAAAGGCCATCTAGTCCAACCCCCCTGCAGCAAGCGGAGACATCTTCACTAGATGATGTTGCTCAGAGCCCCATCAAGCCTGACCTTGACTATCTCCAGGGGTGGGGCCTCCACTACCTTCACTACAGAACAGGGAAGATGCTCCTGCGGTTGCTGCCCGACCCTTCCTGTGTTCCCGCTTGTTTCCTGCAGGTGAACAGCAACAGGGATGAACAGACACAAAAGGATGCAAAATTTGGTCTTCTGGGGGTTTTTTTCCCATTGTTTTTAATGGCTTTGCTGGAACGAACCTGTGGCTAAGGCCTTTGGCACGTGGGCAATCTGACAAGAGTTCCTGGAGCTCCCATGTATTTTGTAAAGAAAGAAACCCTCAAACCAACAAACCCAAACCAAACGAAAGCTGCGCAGAGGTTTCAGCACGTGAATCTCTCTGCTGGAGGGAAATCCTGGGGTTGGTGGGGCCAGAGCCCCCCCCCGAGCTGCCCATGGGAGCCTTGTCCTGCAAGGGCTGAGCATCCCATGCAGCCACCTGCACAGCAGGGCTGAGCTCTTGGCACTTTTCCAAGACAGCGACTCCAGATTCGTGCCCTCAGCATCCGTATTTTTACAGCACCAACCACAATATCCTGTTGGATCAAGATCAAGGCCTCAGTCCTCTCTCAAGGTGCGTAGCAGTCTGGGCTCTGGGTTTCTGACAGTTGAAAGCTTGCAGCCTGAATTCAACAACAGGGCATCGCCGGCAGCGTGGATGGGATAGAGCATTTTGGTGCAGGATGTGGACCTTTCTCTGCGCTGCATCAAGAACCTGGGGGTGCCCGGGAGCTGTGGGATGTCACAGACACTCCTCCAACCTGCCTGAGTGCCCGGGAGCCTCAGGACTGACTTCTGATGAAAAAGCAGGTATAATGTGAAGACTGAATTCAGAGAAGATCCTTCTCTGCACCCCAGGTCTGCATCCCTGCTCTACTGGAGGAGATGGAGAGAAAGAGCATCATGTGCCAGACAAGATTAGAGCAGCACTGAACGAGTCTATGACCACGGGTGCCATTTGACCCCCACTTGAGGACGCTGACATTTTGCTGTGGTTGCTCTGCCATGGCTGGATGGGTTTTTCTGGGGCTCCAGGCCCAGACAGCTGAGCAGACAGCCATGCTCTGCACAGCGTTGGACCCGGGGTCCTGCAGCCTCTGCAGTGGGGTGGGCTGCGAGACTTTTCCAAGCTCCAGCTTTTCCCTGGGTACTTTAAATCATTAGTGCTGCGCTCTGTGGTACTGAAACGGGACACAAGTCAGTGTCACATCCCAGGAAAAAGTGCTGCTGTGAGCAGCTGTGTCTTCACGGCAGCACAGCACACCTTCTGCAGCAGCGCTGCTTGGTCCCCAGCAAAGGTCTTGGCTGACAAGACGGCAGAATTGAGGGCATAAGGTGACAAAAATCAGCAGCAATCACCTGTATCTGTAGCTAACACCCTCTTTGAGGACCTAGTCGGGGCTGAGAATGAGTCCTGCAGCAGTATGGAGGACTGGTTTGAACCCAGACCTCTCCTGTTGGAGCTGGTGCTGTGTCCCTGGGTGTTCCTGCAGTCAGTAAAGAGGTGTATGCCCCCGCTGAACCCCGGCACCACTGGCTCAAATAACTAATTTTTAGCTGTCCTTTCCTTTGAGTTTAGCATTTAGATGTTGGGTTATTCTGAATATTCTAAATTGTAACTTATCCAGTCCAATCACAACTGGACCAGAGAGATTCCACAGGATTTTCAGTGTGGTTTGTGCATCTCTGCACAGCACAACTGGACATATTCACTGCAGAGTTAGACATGACCCCTTTTGCCTGCTCGTTGGTGGTGACGTAGTGCTGCTCGCTGCCTTGCCGCAGCACCGTCCGCGCTGGGGAACAGTATTTAGTTACGGCTGCGTCTGGAAAGCTTTGGAGTTCGACCACCCTCTCTCCCCGTATCATCTTTCCCGCTGTCTGATCGTGGCTGCGAGCGCGGAGCACTCCTCGTTGGTGGGGTAATCCAGCCGTGTCAGAGGAATGCGGGCTCCTCTCGTCTGCGGGATTTCAGGCATCGGCACGCCGACGCTTCTCGCCAGTGGATGAGCCTGATGATCTTGCAGGCCTTTCCTGTCTAAACACGATGTCTCTGATGAGTTTTGCATGTGTCTGCACTCTTCACCCTGCAGCGCGCTCGTCTGCGGTGCGGTGGGTGGCTCCTCGGAGGTGGTGTGGGGGGAACCAGTTGGGAAAAGGCGCTTGGAGAACTCGACACATGCATCGTTGACTCCAAATTCCCCTGGCTGCTTTGGCAAGCAATAGGCAAAGACATCCTGCCGGCTCCTCCCCAGCACTTGAAGGCATCCGTGTATCTCGGCACGCGCTCCTGGCTAGCTCACAAGCCCTTGTCGTGCTTTTCACTCAAGCCGTGAAAGGACAAGTCCAAACCACCAGCGTTTGGATTGAAGCACAAACATTCCCCTCTTGAAGGAGATCGTGCTGAGTGAGGAAGAGAGGCGTGGAGCAGCGGCCAAGGTGGTGTTGCCCCAAATCTCTGCTTCCCCCTGGGCGGGAGAGAAAATGGCTTGCTGGGTTTGTGTGTGGTTTAGAGGGCGATGGGTGTAGATGGGCAGTAAGCCTTGGGGCATGGTCTGACTGCGCGCTGGCATGGATCCTTTAGACTCCTGAACACCCGCCTGCTGCTCCTCGGCACAGCACTACGCCCCTTGGCACAGCCCCTCTCTGTCTGACCCTGGTCCACAGGCAAGAGAGAGGGCAGTGGGAGCGCTGGGATGGGAAGGGGTCCTGGTTTTGGTAGAGTGAATTGTCTTCCTAGCAGTGGGTGCAATGCCGTGTTTGGGGCTGGGATGGGAGCAGCACTGGTAACACACAAAGGGTTAAGTTGCTGCCCAACAGTCAGGGACTTTTCAGTTGTTCATATTTCCCTGCTAATGAGAAGGGGGGGCACACAGCCATGACAGGGGACCCAAACTGGACATATTCCATGCCAGTTACCACATGCCCAGCAATAAGGAGGCTGGTGGTGGGAGGTAGCGCTCAGCTCCAGGACACGTGGTTTTGAGGACAGTCTGGTTTCGGGATGGCTCTGAGCTGTGCAGCTTGGTGAGACACAGCATCATGTGTCACCAGTTGTGTGTATTTTGCTATAAAGTCTTGTTGTTGTTATTATATCTCTCCCTCTGCTAGCCCAGTAAACTCTCCTTATCTCAACACACAAGGTTTAGGGTTTTTTGAGGTTCTTTTTCCCCCCTTCCCCTCTCCCCTAATCCCCCCCACACCCTCTTAGAGAGAGTGGCTGCGTGGTGCTGGGCTCTTGGCTGGGACACAATCATGACAGAAGAGCAGCACAGCAGCAGGTGGGGAGCAGTCCCGTGGTGCCACGAGCGATGGTGGCAGGGAAGCCTGCTTTGCAGAGACACCTTCTCTGTCTTGGCTGACCCATTTCTGAGAGAAACCCATGCGGATCTCGCTCAGTACCTGGGTGAAGGCAGACACTGACAGCCGCAGTGCCTGGTGGGGGGCCGCCCTTTGCTTCATGAGCTAAATCTACTCTGCGGGGCACCCACCGATGCTACTGGGGATGGATGTACTGCAGTGGGTCCCTGCAGTCCAAAGTCCATCATCGATCACCCTGTGCTGTGGTGGCTGGGCCCATTCGGGTTGTGGGAACAGGCTGTGTGAGCACTGGGCTCATGGCCCTCATGGAGCCTGTGCACCGCTGCTATGTTGGCAGTGAAGTGTAAGACCTGCTCACAGCATGCTGTTGGGGCCTGTTTCTTCTCCAGGACAAAGGGAGCTGTTGTGCTGAGCAAGAGAGCTGCTGCCTCCGGGAATGCTGGCGTGGTGACGATGGGAGTGGGGACCTGCAAGCAGAGTCCCTGGGCTCTGCAGCACAGCGTGTGCTCTGGGCCATGTGAAGGCCTCGGCACACCTGGCCTCCTCCATCTCTCACATCTTACATGGGAAGCAGAGGTTAGTGGAGGGACAGCCACAGAGAGGGAAGGGGCTCCTCAGTGTCCAGTGCCCTGCCCTCTTGGCTCGAGGACATGGTACCTGCTGCCCACCTGGGAGAGGGGCCATGCGATCTTATGTACATCCCATGGGAGCCTCGGCCATGTCCTCAGGGAGGCGGTAACCCCTGCATGGAGAAGCCACCTTCAGCCATGAGCCTAGGGCACAGCTCTGCCTGGAGGCAGGTGTCCTCCCACTGCGCCAAAGTCACGTGTCACTCACCCCTGAGAGACCCAGTGTGGGGCATGTTCAACAGGAGATGGAGCCATCACCCCCACCTCTGCCTGGCTGTGGTGACGGGAAGCTGCTGAACACCAAACCCTGCTCCAGGCTCAGCTCTGACCTGCACACCATGGGAGAGATGCTCTGCAGCACCTCAAGCCCACTGTCACCTGCACGCTCCATGAGCCCAGCATCCCTGGGAATGGGTACAAATGAGCACGAAGCACTGGAGGGCAGCAAAGACACCACAGCTCCTGCGTCTGCACCTGAGTGAGGGATGTGCTTCAGAAGAGAAGCTCAGACCACGAGCCAAGCATCCCGGGAGCCACCTGAGCACAGCCACCTCCCTGTTGTCACTCCAGAGAGACCCCGTCAAGGACAGACGATGCTTTGCTCACTAATCGTGTTTCAGGACATATAATCCTTACTTCACACTTTTTCCCAGACAATATCTTTCCATATAATCTTAATGATTCCTGCTGCAATAACAAATAGGCAGCCCTGAGAATAACTTCACACCGAATTGCTCGTGCCAAGAATCTCACCACTTGGCCCTTCTTTGGGTGTTTTCCCTCCAATCCATCTGCACAAACAGAAGTGGGCCAGTTCTCTGCCTCAGGAATGAGGAGATAAAAAGGCAATAATTTATTTTTCCACCAAAGCTAGAAGTATTTTATAGAATTTGCTCAAGTTTTTGTTTCAGGAAATTTCATCATGTCTCCAGGAAAAAAAAAAGGGGAAAAAAAAAGAGGGAAAAAAAGCACCTAATTGGCCTCAGATTTTCTAACTCCCTTTTCGTTTTTGTAATATGAGGAGGTCTAGGTCATCTCAAGGTCACTGCAGTTAGTGTTGCTTTAGTGCACCTCTGTGGATACCTCGTTTCTGGAGCAGTTTTTCCTTTCAAAACAGCCCCAGCCTGCTGCTGTAACGGCCACTTTCTTTGGCAACCGGTCGCATTCCTTTAGCATATGGAAATATTTTTTAAAACACATACCAGTGTATGCTGCTTATAGGTGAAACTCTCCATCGGAAAGGGAGCAAATGCTTCTAAGCTCTTTGAACCTTGTTATTGAAATTAAAAAAAGAAAGAGAGAAGAGAAAGAATGCATCCCTCAGCTTTACCCGGCATGCTGCCAAGTCCCATTATCTAGGTTGGAATCTTCGTTAATGTCAAAATAAAATGCTGGTGGTTATCAAATTAATAACAGTGTTTTGCTTGGGAAAAAATTAATTTTACCACCCTCCCAAGACTTCCTGCTGTCTTGGTGTGTTGGCTTACAGAGCTTCAGCTGGCCAGTTCATCCCAGCCTGGGCTTAGCTTGAGTTTTCTGCTTGATTTTCCTTAGCGCAGCTGCAGGCTCCACAGCCTCTGCCTGAGGAAAAGCCTGTTACGTGGTAGCCTGCAAATGGGACAGCCGCTGAGTCTGAGTATGCTGTAGTTTGGGGGGGGGGGGGGAGGGGGGAATAAAAAGAAGCAGTGTACCTGAATGACCAGATTTTTGGGAACAGAGAAGGGCAAGAAAGGATGGGAGCAAAGAGGTGCTGTCCCTGTTCATCGCTCGGGAGCTTTGCTGCAATTTGAACCTTGTGCTTGCTAGAGATATGCTGGTCCTTGTGTCCTCCCAGCTCTGATTTTGGGTCACACCTAGCAGTCCCTCTGGAAATGTGACAAAGGCACAGGTTTGGGGCAGGGGGGGTGTGTGTGCAAGTTTGCAGTGTTCACCTTGTAAAAATGCTGCCTTTCCACTCTGTGCCATCCTTAGAGCTGCTGTGTGCCCACTGCCAGCGATGCCTTCAGAGAAAGCTGCACTGGCTCAAAGGCAGGAGAGGCCAAGCCTTGCTTTGCTAAAGATCACATTTCAGCAAGCAGAAAAGCCACGGATGCCTGAGCTGGTGGCCTTGACAGGGCTTGGAGAGAAAACTGGGACAGAGAGGGAAAAACCATGTATTGAGGGCAAGCAGAGCTGTGAAAGCAATACCAGAATGAGCCCTTCATGACCTGCAAGGCTGAAGGATGAATTAATTTTCCCTTCAATGCCATACTTGCAGAGCCGGTTCGCTGCAGAGCCAGACTGCAGCAGGCATGGGGTTTGCAGGTGCTTGAGCTAATGTTCGCGCCATGAGTAGCACAGTAGACTGGGGGGTGGCATCCCCTCTCCTGGGGATGTGGGCTCTGGGTGGTTCAGATACTCATCTGCTTGCTCATGGCTTTATGTGAATCATTTCACTCAGCCACAGCAGGGCCTTGAGCTCACCAAGGGACCCTTATTCTGCAGCCATATGCAAAGGAAAACTCTGTAGCTATTCTTTCAGAGCTTAAGTTCTCTCTCTTCTGACCAGACATGTGGCCTAATATCTGCAAGCTGGGAATGCAAAATGAAACACCATTATATGTGATCTCTGTACAGCTGTATATGTGCTGGTGCTGATCCATCCGTGTTTCGAGCCTTGTGCCACTTTGGGTATACTGGGAGGGGAGCCCATTTAGAACATGAGGTTGGGGAGCAATGTGTTCCTACTGATGGTCTTGGACAAGATCTTTCACCCTCAAGGTTTTACTTTTCTCCTCTATCTGATGACAACAGAGACAATAATGAGCCTGAAGCAAGGTTATTAGCTCTGGAGAGTTAGTTCCAACAGAGACCAGCCCTCAGTTAGGGACCAGGTTGGATGGCTGGGTTTTCAAAAGGGGCTCGGTACATCTCCTGCCACATGGTTTTGAAAATCTGGGACATGTACAGGGCTGAACTTAAGCAAAGCAAAGCTTTTAAAAGTTGTGCCCCACTTGTGGTTGCTGAGCAGTCTGAATCCCGCATGGCGATGAAGTCAAGTGTCCTTCCAGGTTGTGTGGGATCCTTGTGCCCAGCTGGTTTTCTGGTGAGTGTATTGTGGTTTGTTTGTGCCTTCTGCTTCATCCTTACCATTTTTTGCCATATTAGGCAACTAATAGAACTGGCAACGACGCCTGTAATAAATACTGCATTTTTCTTCTGTTGATGAGTTTCCTGCAAATAAGTTTCTACGAGACAGACCTGCACACAAAGCTCTTGCTTGCAGAGTGTTGGTGAATTATTTGCCGTGACTAGCCTCTGGCTATTTACTGAGTTATGCAGAGAGTGATTAATCATGTACGGTTGGTGCTTTTGTTTTGTTTTGCTTTCTCACTCCATGACCGGATAACTGAAACAAGAGGAGTGAAATGAGGAAATTCAAGTTGCCACATAAAGACTTCCAGCGTGAATGTTGGAGCCAACACACATTCATGTGAGAGCTGGCAAGACTTTTACTTCTTCCACTACCTCTGTGACTTTTTGGCAATTCCTGAGCCCATCGCTGAGCTTTTGACTTGTCCCGTGTGACACAATCCAAACAGGCTGGGCCATGCTCCTTCTCCATTACTGCAGTGACCGAAGAGCCTTCCAGATGATATTCCTCTTCAAGGCAAACCAGTATTTTCTTGTGTGAGAACTCTGTGGACTGGGTATGTGTCCTTTTTGCTCAGCCAGTGCTGTGGTGCGGTGTGAGCAGAGCATCGGCCTTCAGGCGAACAACAGAGCCCTGAAAGTTCGAGGTAAATGGGGACACAACCCCGAGGCAAGATTTATTTCAGCTTATTCTGAGATAGCTCAAGGTCATTTGTGCCAAACCAGTGGCTTTAATTTTCCATCTTTGAGGAGAGTTCAGCGCAAACCCAGCCTGATTCCCAGTAATAAAACCGCCAATGGGAACAGGATCCCATGCACAAGGAATTGTATGTGGTGGCTGGCAGCAGGAACTCTTCTCAGCTGAGACCCTCTGCTTGTCCCAGTCACATTCAGGCTGGTGTCTGCTCAGCTTTGGCTGAGTTTGGAGTCAGCAAAGTTTCTCAAACAGGAAGATTAGGGGCTAGGTAGGAACTGGTCTGAACCAAAATGCTCCTTGTGCGTACCATATGAAGACTACTGACTGAGTGCAGTGACCTCAAGGCTGTGGTTGGGTAAAGCTAGCAGACATAGACAGCTGGAGTTGCTGTCCCTCTCTTTGGATTAATATTCCTTGTGTAATCAGATTTTAGTGCTTATGAGTATACCTGTTCATTACCTAGCTCTTTCAGCATCCCAAAACATATTGCTTGTAAATAGCTTGAGAGCACCTTCAAAAAGAGCCTCTTCCAAATGTAAACCCTCCAACTTTGTCTGGGCTAAAAGATTCCCTGCTGCCTCGAGTAGAGGGGTGTTTTTTTCTGTCCTCGTTTTAAACTCAAAGGCAAAGATTTTGAAAAATGTCACATGATTTTGGAAATCATGGTGGTTGAAGATTAATTTAGAGGCACTGCTGAACTACTTTTTGCAATCCAGGTATTGAATTTCAAGCAGCTTGAGTCATATCCTGGAATAAAAATACTGAAAATTATTAGTTGTTTTTGAAATTTGTACTTATGATATCTTCTATTACCTTCTGCTCTCAGAATAAAGACCACTTTCAATTGCAACCGTGCTCCTGGGCAGCAGGTATGAAGCAGAAGAAAAGAGAGAGTCAGTGCTTCGGCAAGCCTGGAACAGCGACACAAGGCAGAGAGCGAGTGAGAAAAGGAGCAGAGACAGACGCTGGCACGTGCAAGTTCATTTAAATCACCTTGGGACTTCTTCAGGTACACTGAAGTCCATTTATACCTGGACCTTTGACCACCCTTTTTTCTCTGGGTTAGTTCATTGTGTGCTTTCATTGCACAGCTGATAATTGTGTGTGAGTTTGTTTCATGCTTCCTTCCTTCCAATGCTTGTAATGCCCTGTCTTGACTTTTGAGTGGCCAGAAAGATTTGGACTACATGTCTGGGCTGTTTCCTTGATAGGGAGGAAGAGTGGAGTCTATTTTCAAAAATCTCTCTTATTTGTAAGTTATTTACACCCTTGGACAGGATTTTGATGGCAAAGCTGACGCTAATAGCAGGTGCAGATCTATTTTCAGAGCTACAGCAAGATCAGCACTGTCTCTCAGCACCTCCAGCCAACAGCAGCCGATTCTCTGCCCAAAGCATCCCATGACACCGCGATTCAGAGTGCTAACTCTTCCCCAGCACAAAATGGGGCCCCACTGCAGAGAACACGAGCTTGGCATGCAACTTGGAAATTATTTCTCTCCCATATATCCAGCCACCTGGCTCAGCTGTCGATTAAGTAGGTTGTTCTCCTCACTTACTTTTGGGGCCAGTCCAACGGGGGTTGTCTCGCTGACAGAGAGCGTGGAAGGGGTCCCTATTTGCTTCTTGCACTTGAAAGGAGTATCCAGCATTTAGGCAGAGCAGCACATCTCCCCTCTCCCCAGTGAGGCCACTGCCTGGCTTTGGAAGAGCATGTGAGTGCAGGTACATCACCTGAGTGTCCCATCCCTGCAGTATACCCCCTGGTGAGCTTTCAAATAAAGCTGCTTTCAAAATTCTACAGGGCAGGGAAAAATGGTGTGAAATTCCAAGAGAAGCAGAGAGTGTTACTTTTTCCTTCAGAATGAAATAAAACTTCAGAGCTTACTGATATCTCTTTGGCTGGTCCTGCTCCATGGCTTGACCGTGTTGGCTTGTGCACATCCATTGCCATTGTTATGTCTGATATTCTCAAGAATACAAGCCTTTGTTTTGGGAAATGGGCTTTATTTGTTAACTTGTCTTCTCCCTTTTGGCTTGGCTGTGAAATCACATAATAAAAAATCACAGACAAAAATAAGATCTTAAAAATTCCATTTGCTGCAGAAAATAAGGAGTTCAGTGCTATTGCTGATGAAATGGAAGGAGTGGCTTCATGGATAGCTCCAAAAATATACGGTTACTATTTCAAGCAGTTGGTGAATGCAAATGTTTACCAGGATGAACCATTTTATAGTGCTTTTCTTTTCTCCAGTTTGGCCCCAAAGACAACCAGAAATAGAGCAAAATATTGAATTACGAATGTATTCTTAAGGTAAGGAATAAAGAGCAAAACTGGTGAGATGGAATCTGGCACATCCAGAGAGTATATTGTCTAATTCCAGTGATTTGTGTGAAGCAAAATTTCTCATGTTGGGGATTGCACAACTTCTGTGGTGTTACATGCAATTACCTTTTACTGCCTAGACAAAGTGTCAGAGCATTAACCTGAGGTTTTCCACGTAATGTTCCAGATGCACCCCCCCCCTTGAAAAAGCCCATAATTCAGCTTATTTATAGCTGAATAAAAAACAATGCCTCCAAATTGAAGTCAAAGTTCAGAGGGATTGGCTAGTACAGTGTTTTAAAACCTAGTTCTCAGCAGGTTAAAAGGCTGGGGAGAGGCCACAGTAGGATATTGAAGTGTTTTTCTTTTTCAGACTCGGCAATAAATTCCTTGACATCCCGTTATAATTTTATGAGCTGGTTGAGATTGTCGTATTGCATTAGCTCCTGAGAAGCCTCCACGCAGGGCAGAGCACAAGCCGGCGCTGGTTGTCTACCTCTGTGCAATGCTGGAGATAAGTGGGGTAGGTTCTTGGTGATTGAAGCGGTGCGCAAACTGCCCCAGGGTGTGGTGTTTCTGTGCCACATGGGCTGTCTTGAATCCTTTGGACAGCCCCATGTGAATCCTGAACACTGCTGCTAGTTCACCCATGGAAACAGGGGAGTGGAAGCCAAAACCCCAAAGGAATGGCTACATGAGCAGGACTCGCTGTCCAGGCTGCACCAGTTGTCCCACGTGTGGACTCGTATCCAATGGTATTGCAGCCTGCGGTGATCTGTAAACAGACCCAAGGTCTCACCTGTGTGAACCAATTTGGCATCTTTCAGGTACCAAAGCACTAGCAGTCTGCCTCACGTGCCTTCTCCAAGTGTTTTATGTGCTGCTTCCCTTCATGCAAAGTAAACAAGTAAATGGAGTGAGGGGGATTTTCTGTGCAGCGGCTACATACATAACAAAAATGCACATATGACCTGTCATCTGTTTCTTTTTCCCAATGAACTGCAAAATCAACACACACAAATATGTTTATATGAACAGGCCAGAAAAACAGCTGGTTCATCAAATAGAGGGGCATACTTGGCTCTGCTAGGCCAAGCGTTCAACTGGATCCCCTGTATTTATAAAGTGAGAAAGTCGAGCGTGTTTGAAAACGCAGGTGTATAAATATTTCTGCCAGACCTGTTGGAGTATTTGAAGTCTCCGGCAAGCCGCTGCTCTGACTCACCGCTTTCCAGCACAGTGAACGCTGCCTTGCGGGCAGGGCAGCGGCACTCCCCATCCCAGTGACAACACTGCCTGGGGCTGCGTTGCCTCAAGGGGTCTTTGCCTGTGCAGCACTGGAGGACACCCCCAGGCCTGACCTCCTCCTGCCTAGAGGAGCCCAACGGAGGTGGGGCCGAGCGGCCTGCGAAGGCTGTCAGGGAAGCTTCATCCAGGGTGGAAGCAGTAGGTTGACTCCATGGAGGTGCCTGAGGCAGACGTGGAGCTGACCGTTTGTTTCCTTGGCCTGCCAGCCATGGAAGGAGGCTGCAGCTGAACTGCCAATGTGGAAAAACCGTCTCAGTTCTTCAGTCTAAACTTCAAAGGCAGTCATTACATTTAATGTTGCAAACCCCCTAATAATCCCGAGGAGGGAGAGCGGAGCAACAACGTTGGCACGGTGACGCGAGCTGCAGACGCAGTGCAAATATTATATTAGATACTTCCCAGCTATGGCTTCCTCTGGGGTGCTGTCACTGCTGCACATGGAAAAGTAAATCCTTTCATAATCAAACCCATGCTGGCACACAGACATACACGTGGCCAGGCACACAGACCTGTGCGTGCAGCCAGGGCACACCTGCAGGGCTGTGGCCCAGCGGTTGCGTAAGGCGGGCTGCCTCAGCAAAGCTCGTGCAAAGTCTCTGTCCCTTGCAGAGCGATTCTGCTGTCTATTTAAGCTGCCTCCAGCCAGCACAGGGTAATACGCTCACACAAAATAGGTTTCACGGTATTTTGGCTCCTTTTCTGCAAGTGTCTGTGACTAAATAGAACAATTATTTATAGCTTTTTCCTCAATTATGGCCTTTTAGTTAGAGGGGCCTTCTGTGTGGAAAGCTCGGTCAAGCAACAAACAACTTTCTGAGCCGAAGGGACAGAAAGAGAAGTGTGAGATCTACGGTGGAATTTAAAATCACAGTAACATTCAAACGCCTGAAACTCCGAAGAATTTGAGATCACAGTACCGTTCAAAAGCCTGAAGCTCCAAAGCCTGTTGACAGGCTTCATCTACTTTATCTTCAAAGAACATCTGGCCATCTTTGTGCCCAACTAAACACTGCAGGGAAGCTCACTGAGGGGAAGAAACAGACCCCACAAGTTGGTTGTAATATTAATGCTATTCCGTGGTTAACAACAACGCATTTTAAGCTACATGGCTGCTGATAAAGCTCCATGCCAGCACCAGAAGCGTTACCTTTCTACCTAACTCTGGTACTAGTCGTACTTGGAGAGCCTTCCCTGGGAGCATTCCTTGCCTCTGCCAGTTTGGTGGGTGTACTGTCTCAACCCTGTTACCAAAAGGCCAATCTTGACCGGTTTTTTTATATTCCTGAGTGTAACGGTGAGTCTGTGTTCTGGCCAAAGGCCTCAGGAGGAGCTTCAGCTTTGGACAAGAAAATAAAAATGTTTAAGCCATGATATTTCTTTATGGAAACTCCTGCTTTCAAAAGGAGCTGGGCTGTGCCCGTGGCATTTAGGCTACAAGGCCTGTAGATTGCCTTGGACTGGACACTGATATAGAAATTTGAGGATATTGTTCCTTCAGTTCATGGTGAAGGAGCTCCTGAGTGTGGACGATGAGATATTTGAGCTTGGATAAAGGAAGTAATGAATTTTACCTTTCTTGTACTAAACATGAGCTGAAGAAATCACACACGAGTGCTGCACCATTGGAACTTTCTAACTCCAAATGTATTTTCGTGATATTATTAGAATTTAAATTTTTTAAGATAGAATTTTAATAAACTTCTATAGATGTCTTGGAAGAGCTCCTTCAGCCTCCACTGACTCCCAACAATGGTGTAATAACCCCTGGGCTGGATCTGTTCCCACAAGTGCTGCCAGTTGTGCCTCTCCCTCGCTCATCACAGTGGGGATGAAAGCCACTAGATGTCACTACTATATTGCTCTAATAAAGTTAAAATAATATTTTTCTGGCAATAAATGTCCTGACTCATAAGGAAGTTGGGTTATAAAAGCCGTGGATAGTTTGGATTCCTTCCAGTTAAAAAACAAAACAAAACTTTTTTTTTCTTTTTTTTTTTTTTAACCTAAAAATATTGGATCCAAGTTCAAAACAGTCATTTAACAAATAACATTGACTTGTATTTTAAAAGGAAAAATACTTTGAAGTTAATACCAAGTCTGTGGCTCTGTGAACTGAGCTGATGGGAAAAAATTATATCTGAAGGTCTACAGTGCTAAAGACAAGGCTTGACTAAATGCAGGGTTGGGGACATTCAGGAATACTCATATTCTCTTGCTCAACCAGAAGGCGAGGCAAAAGGCCAGTGAAATAATAGTAATAGCAGTAATAATATTGTGTATTTATATGGTGCCTTTCATCTCCCAGGTTTCCACGCTGCAGTGTCTAGCTGACTGCAGATACAATAATCACTTCACTCACCACCGAGCAGGAACCACCCTTGGCAAGGCCGTGGCAGCTCTCAAACAGCACATTAGGAACCACTGCTCCGATTCAAAAGATCATGAGGGCATTTTTGAAGCAGGTAAAGTGTATTTTAATGGGCCAGCTCTGCATTTGTCCCCATGGCTGGGTCTAATTCAAGTTTTCTCATACATTTCTCTCTCTCCTGGAAGGGTGTTTTGGCTTTGTTTTGTTTAAGACTTTGGGTCTTGAAACATTGGCAGGTGAGCTCAACTTTTTAACCCTTCTTGGGAAGAGATTTAACTTGTCTCAAGTGGCCACCCGATTATACCTTACAGTTACCTAACTGAACAATTGTGTTTTTCTTTTGATGTCACCTAGGTGAGAACCAGCCAGATCTGACTCATGCTGCCACAGGTACTGAACATGCTGAACTCTTGATGGTGGAAGATGCAGAGAATGTCCTAAATTCTGATAAGAAAATGCTCAGCTGAGGTAGGGCCTCTCTCTTCTGTCCAGGGAAGCTCTTTTTGACTATGAAGAATGAAATGTTTGGGTGGGATGGGATGGGTATTTTTGCCTCATTGAATCCTTTTTTCTACCAGTAAGTGATGTGGACATCTTCAAGCAGTTTGGTAACCAGCGTTTTGGTATGGATGAGAGAGCACATATTAGGAAGGTAGCTATTTTGTCAGTGTAGGATCTTGTCTTCACTCATTCTTGATCTTAGTATTGCAGCAGAATTACCTAAGTTATTGGTGTCATATGGAGGAGCAATTTTTACTCTGAGGAACCTTAGTGCAGTTACAGCTTGGAGTGCAGCCTTGTCCTGGTGTCTGTGTGGGTTGTGCTGCAGAACATAAGGGGCTTCATGGGCCTTTCTGTCCCAGGCCCAGTAAGGTAGCTGCTCCATCAGTCCTTGCCCAGAAAGATGGAGAAGAACCTTTCTGTACTACTAGGTGCAAGTGATCATTGAGAGAGAGCAATTAGGTTCCCTGTTGGGACCTGAGTAGTTTTAGTCTGCGCCTGCTGCATTACATGAGTGGGCTACGATATAAAATGAGTGTCAACTGTGCTCTGGCTTTCATCCATGTGGGAGGAGGAGGAGGTAGTTATCTATCTCAAGGAGATCCCTGGTATGAAAAAGACAGGGATCTCCTTGAGAGAGTCCAGAGAAGGGCTACAAAGATGATTAAGGGCCTGGAACATCTCCCCTATGAGGAAAGGCTGAGTGAGCTGGGGCTGTTCAGCCTGGAGAAAAGAAGACTGAGGGGGGACCTAATTAATGTTTATAAATATCTTAAGTATGGGATGCAGGGGGAATTGGCCAGCCCCTTTTCAGTCATCTGTGGAGACAGGACAAGGGGCAATGGCTGTAAATTGGAGCACAGGAAGTTCCGCACCAACATGGGGAAGAACTTTTACCCAGTGAGGGTGCCAGAGCCCTGGGACAGGCTGCCCAGGGAGGTGGTGGAGTCTCCTTCTCTGGAGAGATTCAAGACTCGTCTGGACGCCTATCTGTGCACTATGAGCTGGGGAGCTGCTTTGGCAGGGGTGTTGGACCCGATGATCTCTTGAGGTCCCTTCCAACCCCTACGATTCTGTGATTCTGTGATTCTGTGATCTGACCCAGAACCAGCATCAAAGGTAGGTGAGGTGTTTTTTGAAGTGACTGGAGCTGGGCTGGACACAATGGCTGACAAAAAGCCCACTACATATCACCTTGGGATAGAAAGTGTTTGCTGTGTGCCTGCTCTTCTCCAGTAATGCCTCTGGTTTAATGTTAGGATAACTTAGGTGGATAAATCTATGGTTTGGAAAGGACTTTGGGACTAATGGTGCTGTATCACTGTAGGCTTCCATTAAATACCTGGTATCAAGCAAAAAACTCATCCAAAGACACTTACAGACGCACAGTGTAACTAAAGCTGGAGGGAAAGCTAATCGGCCTCTCTCCTGATGGGTAGTACTACAGAGTTTGTATGTTCTAGGTCTAGGTAAACTCCCAGATGGAGTAGGAACGAGACGGAGAAACAAGGAAAAGGCAAGAATAACTCACTTCCCTGGCTCAAGTTACCGACAAAGGCATGAAAGCCTCAGCCTGTAGTATAAATTATGACCTATCAACTCAACCAGAGTCATAATAAGAAGGGAGGAATCAGATGAGTAAGGCAATAGGGGAAAAGCAAACACTGTGAGTAATGGCAACAAGAGGTTAGTTCCCTAGAAGTTGTCTAACCACATTAGATAGCCCAGCTTAGCGACTGAGTCTGGGCCCGGTGTCTAGAGAATAAATCAAATGGGTTTTTTGTTGTTGATAAAACATTTTCTCCAGAGCAGATGGATTTAATATTTCCTGGATCCATACTGTTCAAGGCTTGGATTGGGGATGCTTTTCCAGGATTGCATTATTGATGGCTTCGTTTCCAAGGGATGCAAACTCAGAGAGTTCTCCTAGGACTTGTTGCTATAAACTGTTCAGTGAGGATTTTTGTCTCTCTTTGTTTCCTCCCTCCATTTGTTGACTTGAGTGTTTGCTTCTGATCCTCTTCGCTTCTCTGGGACCAGTTAGTTCCTAACTCTCTCACTTCCACTTGTTTCTCTCCCCTGCTCCTCCTCTGCAGTCACTTCCACACCTCGTAGCTGTCCAGGTTGTGAGGACCAGCCTAGATTTTTGCCAGGCTGACAGAGGTAGCAGGCAGCACTGGTGTCAGTGGCCCACTGAGGTCCCCCCACTCAAGTGTGCCAGCTCCCCTTCTCTCCAACTACCTCCCGAGTTACTCTTTGCTCAGAGCAGGATGAATGGTGGAGCATTCCCAAAGTACAGTGCGAGGAAGCAGAACGACTCTGAAGTGTGATATCTTCTTGGCTGAAGGCAATGCCGAGCTGTGTACCATCTCCTAGGACATGGGTTATTCTTTTAAAGTGATGTAACCTTCAAGGGTGTTTTTCTGAAAGGTACCTTCCAAAATAAGCCTCTTTAAACTCAGTTCAGTGTATAAATGCACCCAGCTGGTGCGTAAATACATGCAGCTGCCACAAGATCATGCAAACTCATAGCATCAAGCAGTATAAAGTGGTACATTGCCAACTTCTTCAGCTGAGTTGTGTGACAGATGTAACACATCTGGGCCAGCTCACCACCAGAATGCTTTTTCACATGTGAATTTTTGTTCTACCATATCTTATCTTTCAGTTCTGTCAGATGATACTGGATTCGCCACAAACCAACCTCCCAGACCCGAAAATACGTTGTGGGGAGCAGTCCCATCCATACTCTCAGGCTGTCAATTTGGTCATCTTGCTGAACAGCTTATGCTCCAAACAAACCTGAAATTCAGACTGTCTAGGTCAAAGAAGGTTGTTTGGCAAGTCTGGGCAGAGGTGTATAGTAGACCAGCCACTATAGAAACCTTGTAGTGTTACAAGCTACTGAGATTATCTATCATCTATCTATCTATCTATCTATCTATCTATCTATCTATCTATCTATCTATCTATCTATCTTTCTCTCTTTCTTCAGATAGACAAAATTTTAACTCCCAGGAGATTGTGGGGCCTGGGACAACCCGAGGCTGGCTGTGCCCATGACAGCTGCCCTACTCTCCCAAAGAGAACCGCACCATTCCCCTTCCTACCAGCTCCGATTTGGCCAGCAGTTATTTGACACGGGGACACAAGTGAGTGGCTGGGAAGGAAAGCCAGCTTTGGATGTGAAGAAAATGCCTTTCCACAATGGTCCATGACTGGCTGTACATCCTTCAGAGCCATCTTTACCTATAAAATAGAGTGGTCTCACATAAGTCAAGTTAACAGCAGCCTCTTTACAGACCGAGTACCCCGATAGCTGCTGTAGGATGTATTCTGTGTCCCCCCCAGCCGAGACAAATCTTGGGTAATATTTTTTTAATCAAAAACCACATACACAATTAAGAATCAAGCTTTTCTTACCATGCTGTTGCTCTCCTTCAATTATATGAAAGGAGGGTCACTGCAAAATCTTTTGAGTAACAAAAATTTAGCTGTTAGTGATGGGTCCTTTGTTGTTTTGTTTTTTTAAGCTAACTCTTTAAGAGCAGCTGAATTTAATCCCTTACTCGCCCTGTAAATCCTTCCTCTTCGTGCATCTCTAGCCCACTTCCTTTTACTTCAGCATTTCCTGCTAGGTATACATGGTGCTCACAAGACACACTGTTATTCCACAATGACTAAGTTGTCCTGAAGTGTGTTATGTTTTAATAACAACAGGAATTAGGTTTTCTGCTACCAAAACCATTTTATTATGACACATCCAAAGACAAAAAAAACCCTCTTGTGCAATAACAAGGGGAAAAAAAAATACCTCTTTCCATCCACTTGTACAAAAGAAGCCTCAAGAGATTAGTGCCTTAATAAGAAAAAACTAAAGATGATTCAGTTTAGAAAAATGTAGCTAATATGTCTAAAGGAAATGGCAAGTATCAGACAGAGAGAGATTTGGGAAGCAGTATTATTGGACATGGCCTGTGAGTACAGGGAGACAGCAAATCAGATAATAAATAGATAATTAAGTTTTTTTCTGACATGGCTCTGGCATCATGGCATTTGGGATATTGTGTTCTGTGGTGTGTGTCCTGCCTGGAGGGAAGATATGAGTGGGTTGGTGGGGATGAAGTAGCCATGAAAACAATCAATCAGGTGAGTGAGACAAAAAAATGTAGGAGAATAATTGAAAAGAAAGCATGTATTGAGAGTTTGACTAAATGATGGCATGAGGAAGGGGGGAGGAGTTGAAATATATGAGAGGCCTAAGTGGGAAGAGGAACCATACAATGAAACACATTAGATAGGATCTGAAGGGTGAGAGGAAAGAAAATGTTAGCCTGACTAGCAAGAGAGGGCTGTGGATGGTTTTAAGACTCATAATGGCTGCCCCATCCTTTCATTTTGTTTAAAACAAATACATGAAAGTAGTAGGAAATACCAGACTAAACTTGAGTAACTTTGGGCAGGAATGGGAAGGAGGGCTAAGAAAGGAAAAACGAGGTCAGCCTCTGCATCTCTAATTCCGGGCTGATTCACTCTCACCTCACTAACATACTTTGGGTTTATCTTGTCTGAACTTCCGTGGATCAAAAGGTTGGGTCAAGTTCAAGGAGGGTTACCTCAGTTCTCTTGCAGAAGTGCTGTGACCTTTGTAACGAGGGCAGCTAAGGGGTGGTAGCCTCTGGAAAGCTTCCTACTTACTCAAAAGTTTGGAACAGAGGGTATATCTTCCTCTCCTCATCAGTCCTTCCAGTCTTAGGCAACTAAGAATTGGACCCTCAAGGCTACTGCTGAAACTGAGTTAAGGTTATCATCTATAGGTAACCAAGGTAAGGCTGGAATCTACAGTTACAAACATGACATTTTGGCACTGCACCTGCTCTGGCTAGGTATCAGAGATGAAAAGGCTACCTAAAGTTACATATTATTGATAATAAAAAGTCAGTGGAGTCTTTTCAGATCTTACAGTGAACGGTTCATGTCTTACTTTCTCCAGCCTACTTGCTCAGCATTCTGTATTACACAGGGTATCAGATAAAAAAATAACACTGCTAAGGCTTGAGAACTTTTCTGGTTGGTTGTGACCTCTGTTTCACCTGAGTAGGAGCCATGGAGATACACAACCAAAAGTTTTCAAGAGCCTGTGGTGCATGGGAACGGAGCCACATGACCTGCATGTCTCCTGTTCGGTGGCTTTCGCACACACCGACAGCGAAGCAGACGGGAAGTGAGAGTTCACTGAGAAACAACACATCCTCATCGGTGCGCCGAGACGCAGGATGCCAACCTGAATTCCTGACATATTAGCATTTGAGCCATAGGCAACTGCCAATGGCGCTCTGGCCAAGCCAGGCCAAACAAAAAGTTCCTCTTACATGTTAAAATTAGAAATAAGATATTACTCAGTTGGACATCGCAATAATAGCAATTGCTTACGCTTGCTCGGAATCGTTCTAGCAGGTTTAGGACTATGTCTGTCCTCTCCTTTCCGGAGCCTGGAGGTACATGACCGGATTTTGACCTGTCGCGACCCTCTTCGAACGCAGTTGCTGTAGTATTGCACCATGCAGAGTCTGTGACTCTGGAACAGCAATGCCTTGTTTTCCTGGACTTCATAAGAGGCAAGAGGTAATTTTCCTTCTGTCCCAAAGCCTTTAACGGTGCTTCGCTGATGCATTGAACCTCTTGAGTAGTTGGGACAGGGATGTGAAGAAAGGGAATGAGCAACCTGGGGGAAACCAATTCGCTGAGCCTGGTGTCCTGTGGGGTTATCTAGTGTAACAAACAGAGAAGGGCATGTCCTGAAGTTTAGTACTGTTTGTAGGGCCAAAAGGCCCTCTGCTCCCTCTTACCAGCACAATGAAGTTCTCTGAGTGACTGAAAATCACCTCTGTCCTCAGCTTCTTTTGTTTTCTTCCTCTACCTTGGTTTGAGAGTTCTTTGTTTCTCTAGCATTGGTTACCATCGACCTAACACAACAGGCCTTTGATGTTGAAAGCAAGAGGCGATGCAGCTTGAACTAAAAAGGCAGTCTTGAAGCTAAGGCGATAATGACTTTTGTTGTAGATGGACTTGTCCCAGTGGGAGAACTCTGACACGCACCAAAAGCAAAATTTCTTCTTCCAGAGTTCGAGATGTTTAGTTCAGATTAATAACAAAAAGGGTGGTGTATCCCAGCAGAGCTGGATTTCTGTGTCACTGTGGAACAATGAGCAGTTAAAGCTACATTATCTTCCGAACTTGGCTTGGACGGAGTGCTCTGCAGCTGCAGACTTGAGAGCAACGTTAGAACTGGCTCTACTAGATATGGCTGCAGTGGGAGTTTATGGGGTGGGGAGGGGTGATTGTTAAGTTGAATTGCATACTTCTGGGTTATTTTTTCTTTTATTAGTGGTAATGAAATGTTCTTTACTTGCTAAAACTTAGGACTGCTCCAGTCAGCAGCATGGGTGTGTAGCAGGGGCTGCGCTGCCTGCCCACCGTGATAATCACTCTCTCATGTCATGGCTGGCATGCTTCTGTGCATGCATGATCATCAATTTTTTGCCATTGGGTGAGACTTCTAGATCAAAGAGGTTTATGAGCAGAACCTCCAATGTGTTTGAGGTTTGCCCATCACTGCACGATACTTCCCAAGAGCATATTTCCTCATTAAAAAGTAGCCAGACTTGTTCCTGACTGCATTATGGTTAGTTTTGATTCAAGGCTGCCTCCAGAATCAATGGGAGTGTGCTCTTGGAAAGTGCTGTACAGAGATGGGGAAACCTCAAACATTTTGGAGGTTCGGTTTGGAAACCTCTTTGGTTTGGATGTCCACCAAAAGCATGTCATGAGATGGTTAGAAGGCTGGGTGGGGTTTACATCTGAGGATAGAGTGCAAAAGTGAGAATTGTTTAGCTTGGAAGAAGAAAGAGTTGTAGAGTGAGTGAGGTGTTTTAAGAAAGATACCATGAAAACTAATCCACTCTTCAAATTAACGTTGCTCCCTAATATGGGAGCAAGGGGTCAGTAAGCAGAAATGGAACAGGGAAAATATTTTAGCGTGGACAATTTAGCTAGAGTATTCAGAAGTCCTGATCTCCAAAAGCTGGAGAGAAGCAATTGGCACAAGCAGCATGGTTTAGCAGGCAGGGCACTGATTTTGAGACGTTGCTGTGTGCCCCTTAGGGAAGTTTTGTCTCCCCTGTGTGTCTTGCCCATGAACAGTAACTGAGAATGGAGAATCAGTCCTAACTCTGAGCCTTCACTCAACAGGGCTTCAGCCCTGGCACTGCACTTAGGGCAGTCTTTGCACTGTTTAGGCACTTAACAATGACATTGGGTGTCTGATGGGATTTTTAAAAACACCCACATGACAAAATCCTGTTTGGAATGGAGTATCCATCTACTTTTGAAAAGTTTGCCAGGTAGATGTGTTCAGCCCAACAGTTTATACGCAAAAAAAATCTGGTCATCTTCCACGGTGCTTCCCAGTGATAAAACAGGTACTCCAGCGCCAACTCCTCTTAATGGCACCTTGCCATGGTACATACATCAATCTCTGAGGTGCCTAGGTAGTAGGAAATAAATAAAGCTTTCAAAGATTGGTTTCTGGACACACTTGATAAAGAAATCATCCTAGTTCTGGAGACTGGCTCTTCATCCAGATGCTTCAAGAGCAGTGGTGATGTGACAGTTTACTCCAAGAACATTTCTGGATAAAGTACCTTGCCACTGCGTGCCTCACCGGTCCGTTTATCTAAGTTCTGTGCTCTTCAGAGCTGCTCGTGATGCACTTAAAGCACAGGAAGGAATGTACAATTGATTAAATGTAAAATTTTTAAATGTAAATGTAGATGACAGGATGTAGTACAACTCCAAAAAGGAGCTGAAAATACCAATCAAACTGGATCGATTGGGGTTGAGGGGGTTAGTCCCTGAAGCGGTACTGGGAGCCAAGCTGAATCAGAATAAAAGCAACGAAGCAAAGGTCATCTGTCTCCACTGGGCTGGGGACAAAATGAAGCCCTGTAAACCGGCCATTTTGTGATGCCTGGACTATTAATCATGGTCCAGATCGGTATTGATCTCTGCAGGGGTGGGGGTGAGGGAGAAAGTGAGGAGGATTTTGTGCAAGTACCAGACTATCCTAAGGGTAAGAAGTAGGGGGTCATGAGAGGCTGTATTCTTAATCACTTTTTCTCTCTATTTTCCATCCTGGAGCTGCTTGTCAGTCGTGACCTGGGTGAGGCCGGGCACACATAGTCACCCCTGCCACGGCGAGGACAGTACCAAGCAGTAATCCACTCCGCTGGCCCTGCAGGCTCTATTTTGCCTGCCCTGTGGAGAAGCCTTCAGTTGCTCATGAAGATAATATTGCTATCACCTCGAGATGCTTCTCTAGAAACTATCAGGCCCCTTGTTAGACTTATGAGGGCCTCGAGCGGCACTTCAGAACTGCAGCTGACAGAAGAATGCAGAGGCAGTTGGCTGATCGAAAAGAAAGCAGCAGGACAGTTTTAAAGCTGGAATGGCTCTGCACATGGGTAACGGGTACTGCAACAGCACCTTTCCCTGGAACAGGTAGGAGCTGGGATTTCTCCAGATATGGCTAACATAAAGCCCCTGTGATTAATGTAACTCACCACTGGATGTCATTGTTCCTCTATTGGAAAGCATCAGGGACACTTATTTGGCAGTAAAATTGTTTTTATTGTCTTTTTTTTTTTTTTTTTTAATTTCTCCCCCAAATAAAGAGCTTCACATATGGGATATTCAGGTGTTTGGCACCTTTTCCACTTGGCTACAAGCAGCTCAGGAACCAGATTATGCTTCTTGTTTTCCTAGGGTGGGGAAGGTTTACAGCCTTGTGATGAATATGGTCTATCCTCAAACTCGCAGCTATCAGGCCAGATCATCAGCTGGTGTAAATTGTACTGCTCTGTTGAGTCAAAGAAGCCATGCCAATTTAAACAGGCTGAGGATCTAGCCCATTACGCCTGCTTCTTTCAAGTCCCACTCAACTACAGCCAATCTGCTTCCTCATACACCTCCTTCATGCCCCCGTGTCCCACCTTTTCCCTCAGTGTTCTCTTAGAACAAACCCAGTCCTTTGTTCTCCTTTCTACCTCGGTCCACCATTTGAATATTTCATCCGAGTTTTGGTATCAGTTGTTTTTCCATGTTCTTTCTGCTTTTGTGTGTATTTTCTTCAACATGTCCATTCCAGATGCAAATCTGGCAAGACAGCCTTAGAGAGATGTGGTCAACTGGAAAAGGAAGCGAGTCATATGGACTTAGCCCAGAGTGTTTTCCATCTTAACATCTTACCTTGTCTTTTTGGTTGTTTAGAATTTGCTTCTCATCCCATCTCAGTGTTCATTTTCCACACCCATGCCTGAATTTTTTTTTAAATCTCAAAATATATGTTTGGGCAGGTATAACTAAGATGGAAAATTAAAACTCTTTAGTTTGAAACAAGCAGCATGGGAGTTTACCTCATTAGATCCTGACATGAATACAGGGAAGGTCTGGGAGGAGCTTAATTTTAAAGCAGTCAGTAACTATTCTGCTGATATGGATACAGTGCTTCCTGTCAAATGCTGCTGTGGCAGAGGCTCAGTGTCATCTCCAGCCCCGAGGGTAGATTTGCTTTCCGGGGCGGGGGGGTAAGGAACTGAATGGCACCATTTAGAGAGCACTGCAGAATGGGTTCAGTTTTCTTCTGGTGAGTAGTGTCCTTAGCATCCTTCTGCCAAAGCTCAGTATCGGCAGGAGGCTCCCAGCTTTGGTGGCTTACCACCTTTCAATCGCATTTCCTTACCTAGACTGAGAAGTTAATTAAACCTGTTAATTATTTGTGCAGCAACAAACAAGGAAAACACCTTTCAGCACCACACTGATAAAACAGACCAAGTCTTTCAACTTTCTATCAATACATCCATCAGCTCGCAGAGAATACCACGTGCAGGATCTTGAAGAAGGCATTCCAATCACAGGCATGAAGGCCTGTGGGAGAGTAAGAGCCTGCTCCATCAAATCAGCTGACATTTTAAAATAAATGACAGGTTTTTAATAAGTCTGCCTGCCCTCCTTGGACATATGCAGTGATAGATATAATTACCTGTCTCAGAAAAGGTGTACCCCGAGGTCTAGGGTTGCATGCATACAAGTCAGTGATGAATCTGATCGTGCCCTTCTTTCTACATCAAATTGGTTGGTGGTTCTGACAGTATAAATGCCAAACTGGGGTGAGAGAAATTAATTCAAATGTCTTGTTTCACTCAGGTGTAATGAAACCATGCAACTTCAGAGGGTAAGGGTAGATCTTGCACCGATGAAATAGAATGAAATCATTAGTTTTGCTGCCAAAAATCCAAAGCAAACCAAGAACCTAAATAGAAAGACTTGGTATCTCCCACAGAGAATTGTCTGGGGTTAGATAAACTAATATCTTACTGAGTTTTAATGTCAAAATGCGTTATAATCTTAAATGTGACTGTAATAACACTACCTTCTTACCAATGAAACAGGTAGTCTGTGGGTTTGGGGTCTTACTCACTGGGTTAAAAGCAAATTAAAAAATACTCTGAACTTGTACTCCTATTGCCTCACCTAGTCATCAGGGCTGCAGCAGAGAGAAGTGTGTTCTGCTCAGATTTCATAATGGTAATTAATTTTATATCTGTTCTATAACTTTCATGTGTTCCATGGACAAATGGTGTCTCTGGCAATGAGATGGCTAGTGAACAAAGCACTTCCACAAGCGCCTCTGGTATCTCAGGTGGAGTAATACCTTCTGAATCCTTGGCTACTGTAAAGGGCTAAAGTCTCTGCCTCCCAGCGCCTCTCGGAGTGTCACCTTGCTTAGCAAAGGAGCACTATGAGCAGGTGATGCTCTTGGTGTGACGTGCAGAAAAGTCATGGTCAGAACCTCAGAATGCCTCACTTCGAGTGCAGTAGGTTTGGGTTGTTTATTTATCAACACACCACAGGAAGGATTTGAAATAGCTTTGCAGATCTGAAATCACCAGTGAAGTATGTTCTAATGTAGATGTGGAGGGGGGCTGGATAATGAATCATGCTTTCAGAAACAGAAGTCTAAATGGATGCAGCAATATGAAGCCATCTACTGAGGCTGTTCTACAAGGTAGTAATTTAACTGAAAGCAGGACCTGTATTATAAAAGTCTCCCTTGGTTCCTGACACATGATTTTCAATCCTGATGCCAAGATCAGTTCTTTTACACTGAGAGTACATTTCCTTATTTGTTTTGCCAGCTGCTCTCTTTTCTCATCTGCATATATTCTTTGAGTATTGCATCAGGATCCTTTGACATAATTTTGTCAGTTCCTTGCTCATTAGGCTTTTTAAGGACCGTAGCTGAGTAAATAATTGATAAAAGTGCTAAGGAGGGAAGTCAGGAGATATTAAAAATACAATAGGACATAATCCAGTCTTCATCATGGAAGACAATTTGCATCTCAGCTCTACTGCTGAGGTTAAGCACTCAGAGATATTGGTATAAATATTTATACCAGTTTATTTATTTATTTCTACAAATACCTCTATTGAAAGCAATAAGACAGCTTGATATGGTTCTAAGCCATTACCTTTTTTCCCCCAGATTTTCTTGTTTGTCAACAAACAAAACCATCATCAACCAAGGTTGTCATCTCTGTCCCAGATCGCTTTGTGCATCAGTCCTCGAGGAAGCAGTTTTCAAGTGCACTAAAATGAGAAGAATAAAACTTTAATTCACATCTGCTCTGAACATTGTCACTGTTTGTTTTGAGACCAATTCAACATTTTCTGTGTGCGATGATTCTTCCCCTGTTCCTAACCACGTCGGCATAGCAAGTTAAGCGGCGGTTAGCATTATTGCTCAGCAATCAGTATCTTGTAAAACTGAAGTTCCTGCAGCATGTAATGCAGAGCTGCTGGTATCACAGGTAATAGGAACGCTGCTGAGGGGTTTTACCAGAAGGTGAATGGTTTGGGTATTTAACCTCAGTGAAATATGTAAGGCTTCTTTGTAAACCTCAGCTATTGTGCCTGTACATTCAATCTGCCGACTCAGTGTAACACATCTGCCCAGGCTGGAACGTGGCAGCCATTCTGCACTAACAACTCAACCCAGCACTTTAATTTTCCAAAGAGGAAACGTGAGGAATAATTCACCCAGTTGAAGCTGCGAGGTGAGGCACAAAGGTGATGACCAGGATTAACTTCCCCAGCAGCCTGGTTTCATGACTGCAGGAACATTTTCACATGTCTTGCAGGAGACAACTCCCTGCAGAGCAGGAGCAGGAGCAGGTCTGGATAACTGTTCGTCAGGAATACCCCATGAGTACCATGGGCAGCTGGGCTTTTTCCCTCCCACTATAAAGATGAGACTTTAAAGGTTTTTCTCTGTGTCTGTGAACATTTTCAGATGACTGGCCAAGACTGCGAGCTCTCACTGATGGCTCTGAAAGCATGCTGGCATTCATTTAAAACAGCTTTATTATTTCCAGCTAAATGCCTTACTAGGGGAGTTCAGTGTTCCTTTCTGCCTCTCCAAAGTGCAAAGGAGGAGTTCATTACTTAAACACTTGCTGTCTTTCAATAGGAGAGGGATACCCAACTCCTTCTGGGTGCCTTGAAAAATGTCCCTTTTTAGATTTGCCGAAACTTGCTGTGCTAGCTGAAAGCAGTTTGTCTCGTTTCCCACCCAGAACTCTCACGTAGCACAGCCACCCTTGCACAGCCACTCTTGCACTAGGAACCAGCTTCAGAGGTGCCCGTCCTTACAGCATGCTTTCAGAGAGTGTTTGATGGCAGGGCTGTGCTGACAAAGGGGACAACACCCCTCAGTCTCAAGTTATTTGGGTAACAAGTTAAACTTCTGCTCTGTTCCCAACATGGTAGCTGTGACCTGGACATTTTGCAGCTGCTATGCCATTAACTAGGAATTCATAGCACTGCCAATAAAAAATATGAAAGACATAATTTTCAAGTGGTAGATCTGACATCCTCTTGTTCTAGGGGCTCTTAAGTGGATTCAATCATGTTCAGTCACAGCCATGTCAAACTCAATTGCCAAAACAAAGCCTGTTCCCAACTGCCTACAACTGTTTCTGTAACACCTCTCAGAGCTCTGACCTAGCAAATTTGCCCTCTGGAGCTGCTCTTTCCATCGTTTCCAACACCTGAAAACCCAATTCCTTGAACCAATCAAGTATTCAGTAAAAAACAGTGACTGTCTCTACTGCATATTATATATCATGGAAATAGAGGGCAGAACAAACCAACCACTGTGAGGTATTAACTTAGACACAACTGAAATTAACCCAAAATGCACTAAGCAGTAAAAAATACTTTGCCAGTCTCAGGGCTTAAATACAGATTTCGATAATGACTGCAAAGTGCAGTGATGCCTTTCTTTTAGATGAAAAGGAACAGACACGCAATGTTCTCTCTGGCTTCTTTGGAAAAGCATTTAGGAGCTCTCTCATCTCTCTCATCTCATACGGAGAAATAAGAGAAGCAATTAGTGCTGAAGCCAAACTGCAACTCTCAGTCCGAATAGTACTTCACACTAACAGACCTGCTGAACCCCGCGGTTTTATTCAAGTAATGAAGTGTTGCTCAGTGTAATTAAGGATTGCCAGCTTTGGACCCCGAAAGTATAATTACAGCTTTCATCATGTAGGACGTTAAAGCATGATACAGGCTACAAATTAAGTTCTCTGCACCCTTGCCTTTCAAAATGAAACCAGACACATTTTCTGCTCTTCTAGGCCTAGTATCCCATTTAGAAAAACTACTTTTTTTTTGTTGAGCCAAGGAGAAACTGCTTTTCTGGCAGCAGTTAATTTCCTAACACTAAGGAGGGTACTTTCCACAGTTTGTATTGCCCTCTTAGCTTATTCATGGCTGCAGTGAAGGTTATCATATTAGCTCTTTCTGCAGAGGCTGTTTCCTCTTGGCCTTGCCAGCCTGGAACCTGTTTTCCAGAGCTCACTGAGAGCACGAAAAGTACAACTGTGACTGCAAATGTTAAGACTGGCAACAACGTACTTTTTCATGGATGAGGTCTGTTTTTCTTTCTGATGTGATCCTATGCTGTGATGCTACCCCAATTTGTCATTTTGGACCTCCTAGGTTATCTTGATGACAAATAAACTGCAGGTGCTTTGAAGGGCCACCTGCTAGGTCAGGCAGGATTGATGTAAATGTCTGAAGTGCTTACAAGTTTTATCCTTTTGTTAAATCTAATGTTACATACGTGGCTGAATGTGCTATTGCACCGTGTGCACTGAGAAGCAACAGACCCGAATAGTGTATATGAGAAATGATGCACAAAGCCCGTGAGTTTATATACTGCTTTTTTGGGCCAAATGCTATACTGAGGGGGATTATTGTGAGTTTTAACTTCTGCAGCTGTTTCTCTGTGTCCATAAAAAAACTGAAGTTCAGTCTCATGTTACAGCAGGGTAAACCAGATGTACTTCATGTTTCAGGTACTGCCCACTGAAAATTATTCTCCGTTCACAGCAGCAGAAGCATTATGCAACCGGGATGGATTTGTCTTTCTGCGAGGCTCCTTGTCCTTATCTCGCAGAGTAACCCATCCAAAACTCCTACGATGATGGGAATTCCTTCCAGTATTGCCAATTTTTACAGTTTAATCGTAAAACTGTCAGAGCTGGGTTTGTGTCAAGGTGAAACACGCCAGTTGTCACACCCTGTTCCTGCCTGTCAGGGGGAAAACCTTGTTTGGGCTGGGTACCTTTACAAAATAGATGGGTGCTGGGGAGAACGGGCAGTGCTGGGTCCTTCTCTGGGAATCTCAAAGGAGGGGTGAGACACAAGAGGGGGAACTGGAGGAAAAGAAACAAGTCTTAGGGATGGTGAAATGCCTTAGGGATGGTAAAGAAGCATCTTCACCCCTCTGAACAAGGGGTCGTGCTGTACGTTCCTCTCAGCTGCAGCGCCAGGAGGGCCTGAGGGAAAGCACATGCTGTTAGTATCCAGAGCAGGTCGAGGAGATCAGAAGCACAAAGGCAAAATATTGGCTAAAAGGTGGAAGGTAATAACATAGCTGTGAGTTTCGGGGGGCAGCTAGCAGCCCTGTATGGCCAGGCAGTGTCTTGTGCCAAAACACCATCTTTACTTTGTGCCAGGTCCTGCGAGGCCAAGAGCGCTGCTAACACACGCTGTCGGAACCAGAGCAGAGGCTTGGAGGGCAGTTTGAATGTCAGTGGGTAGGATACAAGATATTTTTACAAAGCCTGATGGTTTCTTACCCTGAGGCAGGGGTGGCCGTGAGGGCTAAGGTCTCCCGCCGTGCCAGAGGCTGGAATGAACCATCGTGCGGGAACACACCGGAGTGGGAGGCTCCTTGGTTCTGGCCAAGCAGCTGGATTAAGGACCAGTCTGCTTCACCCCTCTGCTCCACGTTGGTAACCAGTGGAATCAGAAAGGCCGTGCCGGACTCTGCCCTGTTCCCTTCCACCTTTTCTTCCCCCCCCCCCGCTGGAGCGGATAGTGCGTCCCAGGGGGGCGGGAACAGGTGCCGCTGGGGCGGGGCTGCTCGAACCTTCTGCCCCCCCTCAGCCACGCGATTGTGACGGCACCATGAGGGCACACGGGGAGCACCCAGTGCTCTGCTGCCTCTGCTCGGGCAGGTCGGTGCTCAGTGGCACCTTCGGAGTCTCGGAGGGTGGGTTTTTGTCTGTGGGTGGTGCTGCTCCCTGTCCCCACGGTGGCTGCCTCGCTGTGTGTTAAGCTCTGCCAGCCCAGTTGTTGCTCAGTGCCTTCCTCGCTACTTATTTAAGGCCGTTGGTGTTTTTCGGTGTAAGTTCAGGGGGCTCTGTTAACACCGGCTCGTCCGCGGGGGGAGGCAGTGTGGGGCGGCTGAGGCAGGGGTTGGCTGGGGGAAGCGTTTGGAGACGCTGGTGGCTGCTGCGGCATCCACCCAGGGCTGGAGTTAAGGTGCCTGTTGTGTGAGCTTTGGGGGCGACAGGGAGCAGCCACCGCTACGCGCTCTGCCTCAGCTGAGCTGTGCAAAGGTACGAGTGTTTAGCCACCTGTGTGACTTGCATGCATTGCAGGTCTCTGCAGCCTATGGAATAACTTCTGATAAGGCACAAAAGTAATACCATTGGCTGGGACCGGGCGCTAAGGTGAATTGAGTTTTGAAGTAGGCTCCTTCAACAGGTGTCTGCAAGAAACCGATTTCACGTGGCTTATTGTAGCTAAGAGGGGTTGGTTTGTTAGATTTATTTTTTAATTTTTATTTTAAGTTTCACTGGTGGCCTAGCCTTTTAAGGTCAGCTTGCACAGAGTACACGAACTTAAAATCTCTTTTAGAATCTATAAAAATGTTCACGTTACTAGTTCAGGTGTTTTTTTGAGCAGCAGAATAACAGCCCTTTAAGGATTGCTCCATGTGTGTAAGAGTGTGTGTTAAGCTAGCTAGAGTAAGCAGTGCTAATGTAGGGTTTGGTAGGGTAGGTAGAACACGTTAAGTCAGGGTCCTTGTCTGGTTTCCCTGCTGTTCCTGGAGTGGGCACCCTGCCCCAGCCCCACGGAACAGAAGAGGTAAGCCACTTCCCCCACCCAGCCTGGAAGGATCCAGAGGATAAAGCCAAGAATCTGGCCAAGAGTCAGGTTCCTAACTGCTTGCTGAGCTGTTTAAAGCATGGTCTGAGTGGAAGACTGAGTAGCCTGTGCTTGAGGCTGTTTTAGAAGATCTTTAAATTTTTTGTCAGGTGGGAATTGTTCACGGAAGATGGGATATTGTAGACTTATACTAGAGACCCATTGTTGACTTTTAGAAGTTACAGCACATCTGACCTCAGACTCGGTATGAATGCATGCAGCAATACAAAATTATCTCACAAATGAATGTGCCTGTAACCACCCACAAGTCCAGCCTCTGCCCCATGCAGACCTCTCTCCACCGGGTAGGTGGCACTCACCCCAAGTGGCACAGCTGCGTGGAGGAAGCGGCTTGTCCCCATGCTGTAGGCTTTGTGGTGACACACTGCTCTGCTTGGTTCTGCAGGGTTAAGTTTTACCTAATTAGTGCGAGACTTGTAGGGACTGTTGCTTTGCTTTGGAGGATGCAGGTATTAACTTAGGTCAGGAAGGGAAAAAAAAATAGATCAAAAGAAAAGTTGCTTGTTCATAGGTAATAATGGGAATGACTCCTATCTTCCCTTTTCTTCTTTTGGACAGTGTAAACAAGTTCCAGAAGAATTGCTGAAACTCCCTCCAAGTGATACATTCAAGCATCGGACAGGTAAGATCTCATTTATAAGCAGCAGTGGATGGCAGTGTGTGTTTCTGCCACGTGCATACCCATCATCAGCACTGGGAATGAAAGGTTTTATTTCTGTTTGTATTACGAACTGTCACACAAGGAAGTGAATCCTCCAAGAAGCTGGCATGCTGATAGTCTGGTCACTTTGTGTGCCACAAGAATGTTTTCTGTGGCTTCTGATGGGAAGTTTGTTATAAAGCGTGAAGTGCTGTGTGATACAATGGTGTTTCTGGGGACCTTCTTGTGCTAAGTAACCCTGTGGTTTCTGAAACAGATGCCTCGGTGATCCCTTCTTGTGCTGGAGAACTAGGTGAAGTCCTGAGTCAAGGGCATTGAGTGTACAGGAAAAACACTTTGCTTAGGTGGGAGGAAGTGTTGATTAAATGTTTGGGAAAGATCATGTGGACTCTTCTCTGGTTATGGTCAGGCTGCTGACTCAAGCCAGACCTTGCAATGACATACGGGCTGAATTCTGTTCTGATGTGGAACTGAAGCGATCTTTTACTAGGTGAAGAGGTGCTTCTACATGTTTTGGGCTTTGATTTGAGTTTTTTTTCAGATCCTTGATTCTTCATATGCTGGCCTGTGGAGCCTTTTTTTATGGGAAACACAGATGATTCCTAAGACCCATCCTGGGTAGGGACTATCATTTCCAGGCCCCTGAAGTGGCTCTCCAGTTAGTCATCTGTGTGAGACAGGCTGATGATGCAATAGTTTCTGTGGCTGTTGCTGGGATTTGAAGATCCCAGATGGAGAGTTGACCAGGTCAGAACATTGTTTCCTACAATGTTTATTTAAAAAAACAAAAAGTGTATGTGGAGTAAGTGATTGTCCATGTTTGTTTTTGCAATGAAAGACTGTGAAAAAGAAACAAGGATTTTCCCCCCCTATTAATTTGCTTCTTGCTTGTGTTTTCCTTACATCCCCTCCTCCCGAAATTTATTTATCACTTCTGATTTTGGAGAAAAAAAAATGTTCAGGTACTAATGATGTGATAGCATCAAATGGAGTGTGGCCAGAAGGTTGAGGAAGGGGATTCTGTCCCTCTGCTTGGAGTGCACTTGGAGTGCTGTGTCCAGCTCTGGAGATCCCAACATAAGGACGTGGAACTGTTGGAACGGGTCCAGAGGAGGCACGAAGATGATCGGGGGCTGGAGCACCTCTCCTGTGAAGACAGGCTGAGAGAGTTGGGCTGGTTCAGCCTGGAGAAGAGAAGGCTCTGAGAGATCTTACAGCACCTTCCAGTACCTGAAGGGGCTACAAAAACGCTGGGGAGGGACTGTTTAGAAGGGCCTGAAGTGATAGGATGAGGGGGAATGGTTTTAAATTAGAAGGGGATAGATTTAGATTGGGTATTAGAAAGAAATTCTTTACTCTGAGGGTGGTGAGGCCCTGGCACAGGCTGCCCAGGGTGGTGGTGGATGCCCGATCCCTGGAGATGTTCAAGGCCAGGTTGGATGGGGCCTTGAGCAGCCTGGTCTGGTGAGAGGTGTCCCTGCCCATGGCAGGGTGCTTGAACTTGATCTTTAAGGTCCCTTCCAACCCAAACCATAATGTGATTCTACGATAATGGGCTCTAATTCTTTTTATTTGATTATAAATGGAAGTCTGGTTGGTCTTCATAGAATCATAGGATGGTCTGGGTTGGAAGGGACCCCAAGGATCACAGAGCTCCAACCCCCCTGCCACAGGCAGGGACACCAACCTCCAGGCCTGGATCGACACAAGGTTGCCCAGGGCCCCATCCAACCTGGCCTTGAACACCCCCAGGGATGGGGCATCCACCACCTCTCTGGGCAGCCTGTTCCAGCCCCTCACCACTCTCTCTGGAAAGAACTTCCCCCTAATATCTGATCTAACCCTTTCCTCCTTCAGCCTCACTCCATCCCCCTTGTCCTGCCATTGTCTACCCTTTAACAAGCTGATTCCCCATCGCCCTTCCAAGCTGCAAGAGCACACTGCTGGCTCGTGAAGTTTCTCATCCACCGGGACAGCCAGGTCCTTCCCAGCAGGAAGGAACTTGCTCATGTTTTCCTCTTCTAGCTCTTAGCATGTCATCAGTGCCATAGTTTTTCAGAGTCTTCTCCAGTCTGATTAGAGTGAGAAAACAAGTGTTCATGGGAGGGCAGACTTCAACAGTGATATTTCTAGCTGAAGACCTATAAAGTGCTTGGGGAAGTAATTTAACATCGAAGTAATTTTATGATAGTGTTACAGCATGACATTAATAAACAGCATGAGCTTGACATGGGGTAGTAGAAGAACAACTGATTTGTAGTGCTGTTTTGTGGTGCAAGTGTAAGGGTATGTCAGAAGAGTGTTTTCTGTCAGGAAGAAAGATGATGATCTCCTGTAGTTTGTGATGTAAGTAAAAAGATAATGTTCACAGCAGAAAGCTGTGTGAGGCAATAAACAGTGTTTGTGGGGCATGAAATGAGGAAGTAGAGTGATGAACTCTGTACCTGTGAAGCTGGCTCCTGCTAGGGAGATGTACAGTCTAATTGAATCAACTGTAATCAAAATACTTTTCCATTTTCAAGTGTGTCTTAAGGTTCAGAGTCGCCGATGCCTTGGATTTTCCTTGAAAGTCTTTAAGGTGGTATGTTTTCAGGGAAAAAGTAGTTGAAGGCAAGGAATTGAGGGGGAGAGATGTGGACATGATTGAACACATCTTGGGGTTGGTTCTTTTTTGCTGTATATAAAGTTTGCAACTCAGGTCTTTGTAAACATAGGAAACTCTTGCCCCCACTACCAGAAAAAAGTGCTGTATGTAACCCTAATAATTTGGGGGATGTGAATTTTTGTGTGTACAACTTTCTGGACTAGGTCTTGAACTGTAAATTCTTTCTGATGACATCTGCTTAAGTGTGTATGGCACCAGAAGCACCCATCCTCGATGTGAAAGTTATCTTAGACTTCTTGGTAGTAAATTAGTAGTACTGTATGCAAGCTTGGTATTGTTACTGAGTTCATAACATCTGCCTGGATAGACCTAATACAGATCCTGTTTTACAGAAACAGGGCACAGCTTTCCTTTTCATTTCAGTTTCCTCTCACAGAAGTGCCTTCCTGTCTTGTTTTATACCAGGTGCTGTCTCCCCATCCTGATGTCAGTGCAGCACTGGCTTTACAGCAGTGCTTTGTGCTTACCCGGTTTCTTGATGTTCATATGGTCACAGGTCTGCCTGGGCTTGTATTTAAGGAATAAGCTGATACAATGCCTGCCTTAGTGGTTCTTTTGCTTCTTGCCTTAGCTGAAATGCTTTGTCCCTGTTTGGACTTACGGTGTTTCAGCCCCTTTCAACTCCCACCTCGTCTTTTTTTTTTTTCCATTAGTCCAAGTGGCTTCTGGGCTGTTGGCAAAAACTATTTCAAATAATCTCTTCTGATGTAATACTACTTTCCCCCATCTTGCCAGCTATTTCTGCTTTGTTGCCTTCATCCCTTCTCCGAATTTGACACCTTTTAAATTTAAATCTCCCAGTCGATGTCTTGCTTTACTCGTGTCTCAAGCATGCCAATTACATTACACTTCTCCCGTAGCACATGTGCTTCTAATTCCCTGTATTGTCACATACCAACTCCAAGCGTTGCTACGGATCATGTTTATGGTTCAATCCTTCCTCACTCGCTGCAAGCAGGAGGAGGTAGTAAGAAGTAGTTCATTCACACCCCCTTCCCCCAGTTACCAACATGGGATGCTTCCTGGTGACCTGAAGGGGTTGTATGACAAATACTATTTTCTAATGACCTTTGCTGGGGAAAACAGTCTTTCAGCCAGGAGTCTTGAGTAATGGGATCACATGTGCCACCTTGTTTGGGTGTGGAAACGTAAATCCAAAGTTGAAGGTTGTATCCTTCTAATGCTGACTTGTGCTGTTACTTACAGTGCTGCGTTCTGGTGTTTGCACCAGTCGGTTGCTACAGAACCGCTGGCCAAGCTGTACGGCTGCTGCTGTAAGCTGCTTTTGGTAAGGACAAGGAGAGCACAAAAACTGAGGCTGCCTCTCCTGCCCTTGTTCTTAATGCAGGTTGTTCTGGGTGTAACACTGTTAGTGAATCCAGGGCCTTCAGGATTTGTTTCCCATAGCTGGGATCTCTGGTATGTAAGTGACCTGCAAGTGATGTAATAAAGGCTGTAGCGTGAGTTCATCCCTCTCATGAAAATAATGTCTTTCCTCTCTCTGTCCTTGTATTTTCATGACTTCTGCAGAACAGCCAGTCTCAACTAAATTCAGTAGAGAGTTAGTAATGAACGACACAAGTTGTTGGATGGAGCAAACAGGTTTTGTCATTGCTTTGTCTTTTAGGGGGTTGGACCCGATGATCTTTTGAGGTCCCTTCCAACCCCTACGATTCTGTGATTGCTGAAACCTTGTTTCCCTGAGACAAGAAGTGTAAAATCAAATGCCTCTTGGTGTGGGAAGACATGTGAAAAATATTTGCATAAGGAATCTACAGTCCCCCAATTGTGGCATTTTCCCTGTCTCAATACCACATAAAAGCTCCGTCTGTAACTGCCAGCACTGTGGCTGACGTGGAGGTCAGGTTTCATTCTGCACAGCAGGACTACCAGTCCTTGACAGCCTCTGCAGCCAGCCTGGCTCTGGACGCCTCTCGACTCATGAGCTTTAGGCAGTACTCCTGGAGAGCAGAGGCCAAAGACATCTCCCATCAGTGTGGCTGCTCATGTCGTGAATAACAGCTTCCTTGAGGTCGTTCTAGTCTTTGTGAACTAAAAGTTGAGGAGAGTAATTCAGGGGTATGGGACCTGACCATGAAGGCCATGAAACATACCGGGTATTTACTACAGAGCTGATTGGGGTGTTCTTTGTAAGTAATAGCACATGATGTGTAATGTGTGTGTGGAAATGGCACACACTTCTGTAGCTTACAGTATAGCTGGATGTGGCAGCTGTCCCAGCCTCCTTCAGAGTTTCAAGGTATTAAGAGTCTTGGTGAAATGCTGTGCAGTTAAAGCTGATGGCAGTGCTGGATGGACGTTATTGTATGTATTTATTTTCTTACATAACTGGTTGTCTCTGTCCTTCAGCAGTTGATTGTTTCCAACTTGGGGGCTCTGCATGGACTTGGGAGAATTCCCATGTGGTACAAACATGGTGGTGAGAAGGCATATTAGTTTTTGAGATTGGATCTTTTTTACTGCTGTAATAAATCTTCAGAGATGGCCAACAATGCTGATTTATATGCAACCAGGTTAAAGTTTGGATATAAAGACCTAATTGGTGGCATGCCTGTCTTTTTTGATCATATGCAGTGTTCAGCTTAGGTAATGTCAGGCTTATCTCTGCTTTTGCAAGCCTGTGCCATGTTGCATTTACAGCCTAATACAAATAAGCAGAATTCTTTTGTGCTGCAGTGAGTGTAATTGCTGGCAGATGTGAGTTTCAGGTTAGCCTTCCCAAATTGCTCACCATTTGCAGAGTTCCCTTGGAACCATGCTGCAGCTCAAGCCTGCGCTTTAGTGATGGGAGGGTGAAGCTGTGCTGCTGGAATATGAATGGGGAGTGGAGGTGAGGCTTCTCCTCCCTCAAAAAGCCAGTGCTGCAATACCCCGATGTTTCGTGATGCTGGCAGGCAGCCTAGATGCTCCTCATGAATAAATGCAGCTTTGATGGCATGTTCTATGACCTGATCCCCTGTCTCAGTGCCGTGCCTGTGTATTTTTGGTTGTTTGGGATTACAGTGCAGTTCACAGCCTGTCATTCTGTTGTTCCATGAACTTGTTCCTGTTCTGGGATGTTGCATCTTACGCTGAAGTGTGGCTGTAAGAGAATCCATTAAAACACTGCACAGGAAGAGGTCTGATTTGTTGGCTTGAGTACAGGCATTGTTCCCCCACCATGTGCTTGATCCACAGATTTCATCAGACTTACCTTGTATTTTTAAAGGCCAGATATCTGGGACAAGTACTGTAAAAATGCCTCCTTTGAGCTGAATGCTCTCAGACCCCTCTGAACGTTTTGGACAAAATTGGATACTATAGTTCTTACATGTCTAAAATTTCTCGGATGTTGTTTCCTCATCCTTCATTGTGCTTGAGCCTCCAGCTTTTGATGGGAGCAGGACTGGGTGTGCCAGAGAACTAATGCTGAAAAGACTAGGTCTGTGGGGCTAAGATAGCTTAACCGTTTCCTAAACTCCACATGGTGCCACAGAATAATCTGTATACCTAGATAAAAATAAGTAGATCTCCAGTTCTTTAGTGTTCAAGACCCCAGTTTGACCCTGAGCTCACAGGGAGCACCAGCAATATGGAGATAAAACTGTATTGTGAGTCTAGTTTTGGGGGTGAAGGCACCGTCAGGCTGGGCTCCTATGAAATCAGTAGATAACTATTGCGAGTTCATCTCTACGACAGTTGGTGCAAGTACTCTCAAATAGGATGGCTTCACAAGGGAAGCGGCATTGTGGAAGCTCTCCTGCTTCCTGTTGTCACGTCAAAGCTGACTTGAGTCTTTGTTCCTTTAGAAAACATCTCTGGGGTGCATGTGGAGAGAAGTGATCGGTGTTTGGATTTTCAGAGTGATGATGCCTTCAGCAAAAACGTGTTGGGGTTCTGCAGTAAGACAAGGTAAGCTGGAGAGAGGGTAATGGACATGTGTGTCTACCAAGGAAAGATCTGTATGGGTTGGTCTTGTATATAAATATGCAAGCTGGGAGAGCAGTAAGAGCTTGCCTGATGTATTTGTTGGAGATGGAATATTCTGAGTGTAGAGATAAATTGGCTGTAGCTCTTGCCAGTGCAGTATATACCAGACCATCTCTGAAAGCCCAGCTTTTCTATGAGGAACTGCTAGTGTTTCTGTAATGTTGGCCCGTGGTGATGCAAATATCCCAAAGAAATACAGGTGTGTTCTGTAATTTTTCATACAGAAGGAGGATGTTCATTACTCTGAAGCACCATGAGCCTTCTTTCAGCTGCCAGAGCGGAACCCCTTGGTGTCAAGTACAAGTCTGAAACAAATTTTTATGGTTGAAGCGTAAAGTTCAGGAGATGCTTCTAATGGTAGCAGCGCTCTCTGGTTCAGGCAGGCACATTGTGAGATTTGCTGCTATAAAGTTTTTCCACACCTGTTTTCATAAGGCTGGTGTTGCACACAGAGACTGCAGTGCTTGGCTGCTGAGGGCCACCTTAGCTTTTTTTACAGATGGTGGTTGTTTCCCAGTTTTCTTACGTCACCTCCATTGGTGCTGCAAGATTGATGTAGGAAATTCTGTGCAAAAACACCCAGTCAAGAAGCTGTTGGGTCATCGTGAGCTCTTAAAGATGTTCATTGCAATGTAGTGTAACTGGCAAGGTCACCATGGAACAAGATTCTGTGATTTATAAGTCACAAATATGAAGTCTTCAGGAAAGTTGGACAAGTACTTTATAGGTCACCTTTATTTTTCCTACCATAGATGACTTGCCTTTATGTTACTGTGTATTATTGAAATGAATAAAGAAATTGCTGTATGTTTAGCTGAGTAGAATATTAGATGTAGCTTTGAGGGTTTTGCCTGAAAAAAGTCAAATTAAAGCAGTCCCAAATAATGTACAAACTGTTTAATTAAAATGAATGGGGGTGTGAGTGACCTCAGAGATCATCTAATTCCATCCCCTCTGCCATGGACAGGGACACATCTCACCAGACCAGGCTGCTCAAGGCCCCATCCAACCTGGCCTTGAACATCTCCAGGGATTGGGCATCCACCACCACCCTGGGCAGCCTGTGCCAGGGCCTCACCACCCTCAGAGTAAAGAATTTCTTTCTAATACCCAATCTAAATCTACCCCCTTCTAATTTAAAACCATTCCCCCTTGTCCTATCAATCCAGGCCCTTCTAAACAGTCCCTCCCCAGCTTTCTTGTAGGCTCTTCAGGTACTGGAAGGTGCTATCCCAGAGCTTTCTCTTCTCCAGGCTGAACAAGCCCAACTCTCTCAGCCTGTCTTCACAGGAGGGGTGCTACAGCCCCCTGATCATCTTTGTGTCTCCTCTGGACCTGTTCCAACAGCTTTCCTGTGCTGGGGACTCCAGAGCTGGACACAGTACTCCAGGTGGGGTCTCACGAGAGCAGAGCAGAGGGACAGAATCCCCTCCCTCGACCTGCTGGCCACACTTGATGCAGCCTGGGACGTGGTTGGCCTTTTGAGCTGCCAGCGCACATTGCTGGCTCACATTGAGCTTGTCATCAACCAGCACCCCCAAGTCCTTCTCCTCAGGGCTGCTCTGACTCTGTTCTCCACCCAAAGCATTCTATAATTATATGATAAGTTTGCTGGAGACTGCCTTTAGTCAACTGACAGCCTTGAGAGCTGGGGGTTATTTTTATTGGTGGTATTTTGAAGTTCTCGCCCCCCGCCCCAGGATGTGTTGCCCTTGTGGAGGGGGTAGCATACAGGATGAAACAACACTGGCCTGGAAGAGCCTGCCATCTGACTAGAAGAGCGCAGGAGAGCTGAGCTGGTGGTATTTACACTTTATGGGTAGTCAGAGACCTGGAAGCAGATCTGCATCTTGGGCAAGGCTTTGGCCAAAACCTCATTTTCCCTCTTCATAAACACAATGTGGTTGCTCATAGAACAAACCTCATGTAAATGTCATGTTGTGTTATGTTTTCACTCTTTTTAGGAATTGAACAATCCAGAATTCAGTCCTGAGAGCTCAGAAATTCATTCTGGGCTCTTGCAAAATTTTCCTTCGGTCCTCTCACTACTGTATTAAATGTTGGCGTGTCTGTAAGTCGTTCTTTGAATTGGTAGTCAGTGGAAATGGGGTGGGAAGCCTACCATCGTTTTCAGGTTGAAGCCCCTTCTGAGTTTTGGGTTTGGGGGTGGTTTTACAGAGAGAATCATTAAACTTTAAATAGCCACGGTGAGCAGTTCAGCCTTAGGCAGGAAGCTAGGTGTGTATAGTATGGCTGCTGTCCCCCCAAAACATAAAATATGTTATAGTCTGGTACCATCCCAAATGTTGGTTTGTAAACCCAACTGAACCTCGAGAATTCCTTGATTTAGGTATGTGCTAATTTATAACCATACAAACACTGAAGCTTGATTTACTGCCTGATAATCCAGCGTTTCAAGATAATGTTGCAGTTTCTGGATTCCATCAGGGGCAGGAGACCAAAGCAGAATGCATGCTGCAGAAAGCCATGGAGGAAGCTGGGACAATGAGACTTGAGCGCTGCAATGATGCCAGCCAGCTCCTTAGACAGCAGCATATCTAACCACCTTATTTTGAAATTAGTTCCTTGTGAAATTCCAAGTACTAATTCTGCTGAAAACTTGTTAATAATTTGCTTTTGTGAGAAGTTGGTTTCAAGCTAAAAAGCATCCCCATGTGACCAGCTGTAGGGTTGATGGAAATACAGAAATGATAAAATGTCCATGTTAAAACTCCTGGAAGGTTGAGATGGTGTGAATATTGAGCTCCTTTGAAAACCTGTGGCTGCTTCTACTTCATATCATGTGAGTGAGATTTAAAAAAAAATTTTTTTGAAGTAATGACTTCTGTGTCTGATGGGTAATGCAAATAGCTGCATTGTAGCTTTGGCCAAGTTGTGAAAGACCCCAGACTTACAAACACAGTCTGCAATTTAAATGTATGGAAGAAGCTTCAAATACTTCTGTACAGTATTCCTAGAAAAACAGACCTCTTGAAGCCAGTATGAAATTTTAGTCCTAAATACATTATAAGTGCTGCTGGTAGTGCTGCCTGTAATTAAGCTTGCCTCACATTTCCCATTATAAGACCCTGTTTTCAGTGGCATATAACTTTGCCAAATTTTAACTGTTTGGGCTGAAACTTTCCATGCTGAATGTCTGCCTCAGATGAATTGTTTGGAAAGCTTCAACAAAAAATGGTTTCACCATTTCTGGGAATGAAATTAAGAGAAAAATATTTTCTTTTGCCCATGCAAACTTAATTCTGGCATTTCCTAAGTTTGGAGTGCTTGGGTCTGTAGCCTTGATGTTTTTGTATATGTATATTTACATTTCCTTCAGAAAAGGAAAGTTTATAAAATAATGCCTACATAGGTATATTTGGACAGCTAGAAAACTTTTAACTCAACATGAAAATTGTAAACAATTTACTTAGCTTGGAAACAATCTAATTACATTGATTTCTTGTTTATCCTTGGGCAAACTGCTTGAGACCAGATTTCAACAGGCCCATCTTCCATAAGGGACTGGACTATGGAGTTTGGTTCAAGATCGGTCTCCTAACCTAACTTGTACGTCAGTTCTGAGATGTTCAGTGCTCTCCTCCTCCTCCTCCACAGTTTGCTACCAGGCTGAATTGAAGTTTACAGGGCATTTTGATGTGAGTTGTTGGAGTACACCCCAATATCAGCCAAATCTAGTTCGCTTAGCAGGCTGTTTGAAGTCAGGTTGTCTTCCACACTACTCTGGCTATCTCCAGACAATGAGACCATCCAGAAACATAATTTTAGTTGGATCTCCCCTGAATTCTACTAGCCAAAATGTGATTTGCAGTTCACAAAGTCTTTTGCATCTCCAGAGAAAGAAGTTAAAGGAATATTCCAAAGCTTGGACTTAATACAATGGGAACAAAAAATAAACTGTAATAAGTACTCAAAATGCTTTGGAAAAAGATGGTTTTTCTAGGTGCATATAAGGTGGAGTGGTGAGATAACAGCCACCACAATTGCATGTAAAAGGGTGCAATCATTGAATGTATATTGTCCCGCTGGCTGCAAACTCCTTAAGCAAGGAGGGATCATCTCTCTTGCTTTGGGAAAACAGCTTCCCTGTTTCTGCTGGAGTTAATTCTTTCGCTTGAGCTGTTCCCTATAGCTGTGTCCTGGTGCCTGCTCAGGAAGCATATCTGCTGGGAACTAGACTCCAAGAGATGTGGGGATTTAGGGCTTTTAGCAGTACAGCCACTGCCTCATGGTCCAGCTCGCCCTTCACCGGATGCTTTGCTTATATGTAAGATCCTGACCATAGTGAGCACCACCCAGTGTGTAAAGCAGCACAGTCAGTACCTACAGTTCAAAATACAAGACTTGGTGGAGAGCTGCCTGGACAGGCCTTGGGTTAGTTCATGAGCCTTCAGTCAGAGGTAAAGCAGAAGTGGGCGCCTACTGCTGTGTATAGAGGCCATCTTGGGCGAGTGGAGACATCACTTGGTCTTTGCACAGGTTTAAATTGTCTCTCCATGGTCTGAGCCAACCTAGGGAAGCATAGCCAGTCCAGCACCACTGGCTCACATATTGCTCCCTGAATGGCTGTTGAATGACACAGGAGGATGCCAGATGGTAGTAAGGTACTTAGGAAGCTAGAAATGTCTTGATACTTGTCTGTGAGCTGGCATGAGTGGGAGCAAAAGGAGCGTGTGAGATGGAAATGCAGGACCATGCTCTGTGTCCATTAAGGAGTCAGGCTGGCAGATGGGTGGTGGACAGGTCCCTGACACGTTGATCTTGCTTCCTGCTCCCCTTCACCCATGTGCCTGGCCAGCTGTCTTGCAGAGCTGTGTGCACATCGTGTGCCACTTGTGTGTTAGTGTGGCTGTGGAGCAGCTGGAAACCTCACTGGAGCCTCTGGTGCCTCAGGACATGCTTGTATTTGCTCTTTTTCCACCCTGGTTTGTTTTCTTCCCTTTCATCTCCATCCCTGTTGGTTACTCCTGCCCGTAACATAAGATCTGGTGTAGTCCTGCAGCCGAAACTCAGCTTTCCATTCCTGCATCATTTTCCCTCATTGGCAGAACTGAAGCTGAAGGAAAGGAAGGAAGCAACTGTGACTCTATTCTAAATGCACATTGGTTATAGGGAGAGATCCAAGCTAGGGATCCGAGGGAAATGCCTGTCCTGCAGGAAGGATGCTATTGGGAAATGCTGCCTGTATCAAAGGCAGACCCATACTTCAGAAATTGCCAGAGTCCTCAAAAAAACTGCTGTCCTGTGTGCAAGTTACAGCTACTGGTGATGGGAACTTCAGGATATCTTTGTGTTTCCTGGCTTTTACCATAGATGCTTTTCAGAGAATTGTGTCTTCCACCAAAGCCAGGTTTGTATCAGAGGCTTGCTTGGATTCCCTCAGATTTGAAATCGAGTGTTGTGCTGGCAAAGATCCCGGGAGTATTTTGTGTTGTGGCTCCTAGAACCACAGCAGACTTCTGGGACAGCTTCCATCAGCCTGGGCTATGGAAGAGGAGTCTTGACATTCTTAGAAGTTAGGGAGGGGTGGGAAGGGTGCAGACAGAGAGACGGAGAAGGGAAAAGCCTCGTTTGGTGCCACGTTAACTGGTCAGAGCAGGAAAAGGACACACCCTGCCACCCTGCTGGTGGTGTGGACTAGGGAGACCTAGCTGGTGCACAGCAGGTGTTGGTGGGAGCACCTTGGGGGGGATACTTGGTCAACTGAATAGATTTGAACAAGCCCACAGTTGGCTAGTTTTACTGGAAGGGGGGCAAACAAAAACCATCTTTGGGCCCCAGAGAGGTCAGAGGAGCTGGTTGTGTGTGGATACAGTTATTGTAGTGGTACCCTCAAGGTAACCTCTGTTCTTGTTGCATATTTGACTCAGATTCCTGGGTAGAATTTTTTTAATTTAAAAAAAGTTTCTGGTTGAAGTATTTGGAGTGATTAAGATGGATTTTTTTTTTTTTTTTTTAAAGAGGAGATCTGTTGGGGAATCAGACAGGTGTGCAAATTATCTAGTTTCTTGTGGTAGCAAGATTTTTGCCAGGGGTTTTTAGTTGCACTGCCCAGGAAATTCTTTTGGGGAAAAAAATGGTGCCAACCTGATACATTTTTCCGTGTTATTGGCAAGAGCTGTGACAGCAATGAAATAATTTTCTGTCTGGGTGCTGTGGGCCCAAGGCAAGACTTTATTCCTTTCACAGCTTCTTGTGTATTCAGCTCTGAGTAAAATTAACTTTAAATAAAGGTAGCTTGATCAAAAGAATCAATATCTCTCTAAACTACCTTAATAACAGCTGCCCACAGACAGAATTGGGGCCGTCCTCCCTCTTCTACTGGTGGCCATTTTCCATTAAAAGAAGAAAAAGGAAACTACTTTCCTCCAGCCTATCAAGGAAGGAATTACCAGAGGACCAGAAACTGCATTCCCACTTCAAAGGCTTCGGAGCTAGCTTGGATTAGACTCCCGTCTTGAACGCTCTGCTGTGGAAGGGCTCTCTCCAGCAGCTAACAAGCTTGGCCCCGTTATGTCTCTGAACTCGGTCCCTCAGAGATGGGAGTGGTGGTATATACTGAAGGGGAAGTTGTTTGCATGGCATTTCTCTTGAAATGTTGTCTCAGTCTAGCTCTGCTCCTAAACCACGTGTGCATTCTTTCAAATTAAATTTCAGTGGATGTGGTATTTTCCTTCAGCTTCCTCTCCTGAAAGAGTGTTGACGTGCTACTAAACAGCTGCTTTGTTCTGCTCCAGGGATGGGCGGCCTTTCCTAGTGGCGAGAGAGCCCAGGCCAGCCTTCGACTTGCATGAAGCTGTTGGGATTGCTCAGGTGATCCGGAAGGGTACTCAGGGCGGTACTCTGTTGTGTACCTGGGGTTACAGTTACATGTCCAATGTGTATCCATTACCGCTGTTGGAACCTGTTGTACAGCTGTTGTTCGCAGCTCAACAAAATACTGAAGCAGTTCTATACCTTTACTTATTGGAGCTCAACTATAAAATCAAAAACCTGAATAAGAGCATTAAGAAATTGGATTTCTTCAAGAGTTCTTCTTGGAATAAATAAGACAGGCAAATCAGCTTCATATTAATTGTATGTACCAGTGATCTATATAGGTTACAGCCCTAGCTTCCCTCTCCCAGCTGTTCAGTGGGCTTTTTAACATGCCTTCTAGATTCAGCACAAGAATGATCTTTCACTCGCATTTACATGGTCATCTAAGTGTGGAATATTGCCATAATGTCAGACTTAAAAATCTTGATAGGCTTCCAATTAATGTCTCACTTCTGCAGTTGAATCTGTCTAGGAGCATCTCTGATCATGCAACATTATTTTGGGAAACTGGTTATTAATAGGGGATTTTACAATATTCTATTGGGGCAATGATGAAACTCTAAGTAGAAAGTGTTCCTGTATTGAAATTTAAAGTAGTGTCGTGTTTTGAGTTTCATATTATACTTAAGTGCTGCTATGACATTTTTCATGAGCTTCAGACCAAAGATTACACAAGAAAGGTGGCATTGCAGAAGCTGGAAGTGGGTTAAAGTTGGGTATCCCATGCCGATTCCTCAGGGGATTTTTCCTTTAGTATGTGGTGAAGTACTTTAATGCTCATCTGTTTTCATTATGACATAATTACTTGGTATTTTTGTCACTTCATTCCATTTATAAGTTGTCAAATTGTTTTGGGTTATGCTTCCAGAAGCAGGGGAAGGGGTGGGGGGAAGCTGAATTCAAGTATATGGGGGGAGGGAGAGCTATAGAGATCTAAAAAAAACCCCAAACACTGCAACAACAAAAAAATAAAAATCAGGAAATAAGGTTATTCTGCTTATTTAACATAAGATACATCCCAGCTCTACCTGATGGAAAACCAGTTCTAGCTCTTGTTTGACTTAAATGGAGGTGTCCCATCAAGGTGAGTGCAAGCTGCATATGTGTTTGACAGGAGATTCTTGCTGTAGATTTTTAGGGGTGTATCTACTGAGGATGTCATATCCTAGAGTGGTTTGGGTTGGAAGGGACCTTAAATACGCCATGGTCTTGGATCAGTCTTTTTCTTTTTTTATTTATTCTGTGAGTGGGGAAATACTATTTCATTCTTTAGTGTTTCTTTTGTTGTGTGTAAGGCTGTTTGCAATAGCCTAACTTCATTCTTCAGCTCTCGAGAAAGAGCAAAACAAGTGAGCAGTAGCTTTCAGGATCACGTGTTTGGGTTGTTTTGAGGGCATTTTTCTTTGAAAGCATCTGAAATGTATTTTGTTGGAAACACTGGGGCCTAATTTTTTCAGCTTTTTCATAGCCATGTATTTTTAGGTTAGTAATTCCTTGGGTACAAATCATAAGTGCAACTTCTTAGATGCCTGATGAATGGATTGCATGGAGAAGTCATGCACTTAGTCACAGAGGTGATGAAGACCCCAACGTGCCATCATTTGGTGTCAGGGCAGAAGCCCACCTGTCTCCTCGCTGGGCAGTGCTGCTTCATAGGCACCCACCAGTGTCAGAGTGTGCCTTTGATCCTTAATTTCTTTGGCAAGTGAGAAATAGCGCTTTGGGCATCAGATGAGTTCAGCGCTTGGCAAACAGCACAAAACGCTTCACAAAACCTAATTTGTTGTGGAGGGAAAAGGAGCAGAGTTCATAGTGGTGATAACTCCTGATTGTACTAATATTTTTTAAAAAAATTTTTTTGAATTTTCCTCAGTGTTGGACAGTTCCTGGGCCTGTCTAATACTCTAGTGTAGAGAGGAAAAATGTATTGGTTGTGCCAGGGGCACAAGCTGAATAATTAGGTTTAAAAAAATGCAGTGCCCTCCCGCACTGCTGCCTGTCCTGGATCCCAGTTCAGAGGTCTTGCTCTGACATACCCATTTACTCTCAAGATCTGCTTAGTCTGGTTTACAAACTGTTTGTCTTAACTCCATAAAGCTGGGGCTTGACTTACAGGGTGCTGGCTTTACAGTTTTGGAGCTTGGGCAGCATAAAACCCAGAAAGACACGTTGACCCTGACATCCTTGTTACACGTGAGCCTTACGTAGCACAAGTGCCAGGTTCCTTCCGCAAGTACTGATCCCCAGCTGATGCCTGTGAACAGGTTAAAGCAAATGTTTAGGCTTTGCTGGGATCTGTGACGTAATAAGAAAAACTTTCAACTTAAATGGCACAAGGCCATTATTTATCTCTTAAAATGCAGGAATTAGAGGCAAGAATCGATTGAACTGGCCTGTTCTTCCTCCTGTGAGAGCTCTGTGAAATTCAGCAGCTCTGGAACAGCAGCAGCACTTTGCTTGGCATGAGCGTGCCCTGAGCGATGCCTCTGTGCATCTCGCCTCCTGTTGTTCTCTAGCCATGCATTCGCTCCGGGCTCATTTCTTTCTCACATAGTGGCAGGTGCTTGCTCACTTCCTACCTTACTCTTACAGGAAAAATGAGTGAAAGGTGGTAAAGGGGAGCTGGGGGATCAGCCTCTGATCTTCAGCTGAAAGCTGGCCACCAGAAATGCTTGTCTACAGAAGTTGCTGTGTGCCTGCTGTTGGTAGAGAGCGAAGGTCACAAGCTCTCTTTGGGAAGTGTCAAACCATTTCTAGCTCAAAATAATTAGGTAGAAATCTCGCCCCATAGACCTGAATCAATAGTGAATCCGTAATGCCCTGTAAGGGGTCTAATAAAAGATGCTTGCCTCTCCCTGCAGCCTTTGCTTCTGCTGCTCCTGGGAAGGATCCAGTAGTGTTGCTGGTAGAAGGCATCAGACTTCCGAATTCCTCTCCTTGTCTCTTGGGTGTGCGATGCCAGCGCTGTATCGCCGAGGCCAGCACGTTGCAGTGGCAGTTGACACTTGGCTTCTGAAAACACAGAACTAGTACCTGGAATTGATAGACTGAAGACACAGACTTCTGGGGCTGATAATGTGAGGAATGGGCTTAATTTCTTTTTAATTGCAGATTTTTAAAAAGAATCCTAGACATACATAATACTAGCTTATGTTGTTGACATAGGGAGATTTTGTCCATTATGAAGAGAGACGCTTGAACTGCAAAGTTGATCTTGAACTTTAGATTTAGAAAAGGTTTTTTTAAAAAAAAATATTTTAAGAAGAAAAAATAATGTGGGTGAGCAGAGCACTATGAAAAGGCGAAAGGCTATGAAGGAGCTGTCTCATGGGAGTGAGAAATCTCTCCTGGGAAGTACTTTTTCATTCAACTTGAGATGTCATGTCACTGGGGCAGACATTGCCACGAAGTGATACAGAAGGTCCTTGCTATGACATACTGCTGCTCCTGGCTGGAACTGCTGCTCCCAAGGTTTCTCCTAAATCGGAGCAGCAGCTCGCTCAGGTCATAGCGTGTTTGCAACCTCGCTGATGGAAATCCCTTGCTTTGCAGTGCCATCCAATCCAGTGCATAACCCTCTTTGTGAGTGGAAGCCTTTTTCTAACATGTTGTCTTTATGGTTCTCAGCAGCTTTGTAGTCTTATTTCGAGAAAAATGAGTGTACATGGAACCCTCAGCAGTTTTGTCTTAATGAAACTGGCTTTGATGTGTATCAGACAAGTATTTCTGTTTTTAGTGACGTGATTCTGCTGTACGTCCATGTTGTGCCTGCTGCTTGAATATCCAGGCTGAAAACAGAGTAGATATAATTTGTTTTATCCCATAAGGACTTGAAGACTCATACAGTGTCTCTTAGTCTCTTTTGTTCGAGTGACTTCAGTTTTATGGTGTTTCTTCAGCCCTTCTCTTCCCAGCAAGTCAGCTCATCTCTTCTCTCGTGTAGCTTTGCAGGTTTCTGTTTTTGGGGAGGGTTTTTCAGAATGGGGTATGACACTGTGGCGGATGCTGAGTACCTTCTGTGTGTCTCACGCTGCCTTTTCCTTTTATATGTACGTGTTTTTCTGCACTGCAGTGTTGCTGCCTGATGTTCAGATTCTTTCACTATAATTCCACTATTTGTTTGGTGTCAGACACAAGGTTATTCCCAGTTCCCAAGTTACACAGATGATTATTCTTGACTCCAGTGAAATATTGCATTCCCCCCCAAACTATGTCTACAATTTGTCTCCCCACTTTGCATGGCGACCCCCTCCCCTCCCCTTGCTGCTCTGCCTGGCTTAGCACTAGCCCTGTGTTAAGCAGCATCCTGCCTATTCCATTGTTTGAGTTACTCAATACAGACTAAAGCATGGTTGGGGCAGGACCAAGCAGAGCCCAGCTCAGTGTGGGAAGCAGCAATGCCAACTTGGTCACTTGGACTTTTTCCTGCCCAGTTTTACATGTACATGGAGACAAAGAAATGTCTTGAAAGGCAGCATCAAAACATGATGGCATCAGGTTGCTCCTGTCCTTGCTGCTGTATTATGACTTTGGATAATTTAGGGTGTGAGCTGTATGTGCTGTTTTCCCCGGCGCATGTAACCTGTCTGTCTGCTGCTGAAGGACACAGACTGCTTTGATGTGATCTGCTCTCCAGAAACCGATGTTGGCTATCAGTCACCTCTCTTGCTTAAACTGTTTGTGTAGTGATTTGTTCCAGTATTTTTCCAAGAACTGAAGTGGAAAGGCAATTGCAGCGGCCTCTGGTCTTTTGAGATGCCAAGTGCCCTGTGTTGCGATGCATCTGGGGCAGTTCAGCCCCCACACGGATCTGTTTATGTACCCTCCAGCTCTTCTTTCCCAGAGCACCATCGTCTCTGATGCTGGCTTCCGACTCTGCCATTTCCCCTTTCTCGTAGTTGGCACCTGAGTTTTGTGGGTAATATATCTAATTAGCTAAAACGTCCCCAACAAATTGCTGGGACTAATAGGAGGCATGTAGAGTTCACTGTGAAGTGTACTAAACCTGCTGTAAAACTTGAGCTGGCACAGCTTTTGGCCTCTTGCCACTGGGTATTATTGCAGGTTTGTGTTTAAAAACAAAAACATAAATAGCAAAACAAAATGTTTTTGTTAATTAAAACCTGTTTTGCAGAGTTAAATATACACTGATGTTTCTCCAGCAGGTCCTGAAACCGGTGAGTGCCATGTTTCTCTGCAGTGGTTGAAATATGTCAGGCAGGTGTTTCAAAAGTCCTTGTGCTGCAGGGAAATACACTCTGATGTAATCTGCCTAATTTGACTCTTTGAATTACTTTCAGGAACACTTGCTGTTTGTAATGGAAACAGCTCACCAGCCACTTCAGAGAGGACTTTGTAATGTGAGCTGGTAAAGCTCTGCAGGTGTAGTGGGTTTTTTGTTTTATTTAACATCTTGGGTTTGTTTACTTTAAAGTGTTACTGAAAAAATTATATAAAAGTGGGTTAACAAGTAATTTTTCATCTGAAAAATGTTTTCTTATTAACAAATTTAACATCCAGTATTCTGCAGTAGAACTACCGAGTCCAGGAAACGGTGTTTTGCCCAGGAGAGTATGTTTCATGAGGCTGAAATTCCCCAAAGATTTTTGTTTGGGATTGAACATACCTGGGGTGCTTTGGTGTAAGCATCAGTTAAAAAAATGGGAAATGGTGTTTTCCTTGCTAATTCTTGGCTACTGAACGGAGGTTACTGAAAGCCCTCTGGTTTACTGAACTGCTGCTTTCATTTCTTCTCCCTCTCGTGTAAATTTATGAATTAAACTGGGTTTGCCTCGGGGGGGAAAAGATCCCGAGATGTCAGAGTTCACCATTTAAGTTATGGAGTTAAGCAGTTGTACCTGACCAGAAGTTGTATTTTTTAGCAAATGGTTGTTTAGGGAAGTAGAAAAAGAGCCTGTGATGCTAATTTGAAGATGACAGCGTGCTGTGCCATTGTGGTAGCAACATGTAAGCCCGTTTAAGCTGGAAAAAAATCAAATGAGAACCAGTAATGCCCAGCCATTGGGGTCTGGGTTCTGCTTCATCGTGCCAGTGAATATTCATTCCCAGTTTGCTTAGTGCATTAGATGACTTTATTGGCTTGTATGATGTTAAGAGATAAAAAAAGATTAACAAAATAACGCATGCTGTTTCAAGGAGATGATGATCTATGTGATGTTTTGTTGTGGGACTTAGCAGGGATAGAGCAGTTTTCAGTAGATTATTTTAAATGGGCCCTTATTTGTATTTCATTCTCATTTTGTTTCAAATGGCAATGAGGTCACATACACAAACGCTTAGGTCCGAGCTCTTCGCTTGGGACTGCCTCGGGCTCAGGAGTCGGCTTTAAACATCCCTAAGGTGGTTACTTCAGAACTTAAAGCACAGCTCTTGTTTTTCAGTCCAGGCTACCGTTCGCCCTTGCCAAACCTGGAGCTTTAAATCAAAGCCATTTCTGAATTATCCAAGCACCAAGAAAAAAAGATCTGAAAAGTCAAGTTGACAGCTGTGAGGCTTTTCTTCCACATTCGTCTCCCTCGGAAACAGCTGAATGGATTTTATGACTTTCCAAAAATATTCCCCTATATGCTGACTTAAACAGCAGAAAAACTTAGCAAATCTACAACTCACTCTGTGTTTTGACAACTCTTGTCTCTTCCTCATTTACCCCTAGAGGTAATTTACGCAAGCGTGTTTTGTTTGTACTAGTGTTTCAGGGATGGCTGCTCCGGGTGTATCTGTGTTTACAAAAAGGTTACTTTGCAATTCATTATTTTCCAGCCTGGGGAGCGTGGTGTTAGTCAGAGGTCAAAGTGGTGACTGGAGCAGTCATGACTTGTGAACATTTTCTAGCTGAAGTTAAAACGTGAGGAATGACCCAAACGAGTCGGATGGAAATTTGAAGTGAACAATGGCAGTTGGGTTAAAAATTAAAAAAGTTAAGTTAATTTGATTTTTGTGGGAAAGATAACAATTTGTGAGCACAAAGCAAAGGGAAGGAAGAACAGCTAATATTTCCCAAAGAATAGTTCTGCCAGCTCTGAGTGTCCCCAAACGAAAGACATTTCTGTCCCATTAGTTAATTGAATGGCAAGTTTACAAACGGGTCATGGTGAGACCTCACCCTTGCTTTGTATTTCAGTGACGTTGTGTGGCGTGTGACAGCTGTTTCCCTTTGAGCCCAGGATTGCCACGGTCATTCCAATCAGGCGGAATAAGGAGGTGACAGCAAGCGGTGCCCCCGTTGCGTTACCTTTGAATGAGCCCTAATGATTTTATGCTCTATAAGATGATCACCCAAGTGGGAAGCCATAGTGAATTGGCTGGTGGCGGTTCCTGTGAGCGCACGTTTTATTACAACAGGCACATCTGGGGAGCACCTCGTGCTCTGCAGTATCCATGGGGAAGGACCTGCATTCCAAACCAGAGCTGATTTTGACTTGTAAATCTGTTTTTATGAGGTGTATGTGTGTGCCTGCCCCAGGAGAGCAAACGCTGATTCCAACTGGGCATTTGGATACCATATGCTTAGAAGAATGCTGGCTATGGCTCAGGAAAAGTCAAGTTCCTCTTCTTGGTAAGTGCTGTAGACCTCCTTAGTGAAAGGTTTCTCTCTCTAACATTGTGAAATGATGAGTGATAGATGGAAAGCTTGAGTTGCTGCCTGATCTGGTGTGAAATTTAAGATGTTCAAGAGGTCCTGAAGCTGAGGTTCCCAGCCATCTGAATCACTGTCTGTCCGCGTGTTCAACCAACACCACCCTAACATCAATGGATATCTTCCCATGTGCTTCAGGTGATGTGAGTTTGGCCTCATACGGGTCTGGTGACCTTGTTGCAGCCTTGGTATTTCATATACAAACTTAATCCAATAGCTTCATGTGTAAAACAGAACTAAAGCTGGTCTTCGGTTTAGGTTCAGCTTGTTTAGGGACTGTGGTATCTCAAAGCAACAGTCAGAGCATGGTTTCTGGGAATGTTGGCAGTCTGTAGCAGATAATTTAATAGCTCTTGCCAGCTGTCCCCAGAAAGATTCAGTTGGTTTGAAAGGGCATAATGGTGATATGCAATTCACAGCATGAGAAAACCAGGCTGTAGATGCAAAATTGGCATCGGTAGGACATGCAGTCTAAGACTGGTGCTTCTCACCCCATGGCCGAGTTCATGTGTAAGGCCAAGCACTGAGCAGGTGTGCAGTGGGATGGAGAAACTCCTGCCCTAATGCTGAGGGCAGCTCCTGCCCCCCACTCCTTTCAAGATGCTATGCTAGAGTGAAAGACTCATGATGGGTCCTGAAGTGCCATGGTGGGGACCAATGGCTGTGGGGATGTGCTGGCCCAAAGGCTCCAGTGCCAGACCAGTCCCTGAGCTGGGGATGAGAAGGTAGCAGCTCCTGAGAGCAAGCATGGGGAGGTTGTTGACCCAGCAAACAGACATCTTTGTGAAGTGCTGGCCAATTCAGTTGCTTTTCCTTGAGTACAAACCCGAGGCATGCGTTCTCTCTCCTGGGTGTGGTTAGACTGGCTTATTGCAATAGTCTGCAGTAAGATCTTGTCTCTGTGATGCCAACTCTCTTGACATTCAATCAAAATCTTAATTTGTGTCAAGGCAGAAGGTATCGCAGTATTTCATCTGCTTGGGAATATGTGACATGAGAGTAGCAATAGTGTCTAGAAAGCAAATAGTCAGGGTGGAAAAAATCCTAAACATCCTGTGAACGCTTGGGGCTTGTGGTAGTGTAGCTGATGTGGGGTTGAATAACTTAACTGTGGTTACCAGACCTGTTGTGTGAGGGCATGGAAGCTCAAGTGGTGGTTGTGTAACAGCTCTGATGGTTTTCTGGTGTTTCCACAACAGTGGAAAACAATGTTGTAAAAAGAAACAATTAGACAAACATTTATTTACATGTGTAAATACATGTTTTGTCAACCAAGGAAGGAAAAACCCCTGCTGCAGTCCTGCCAGCTGACTGGGAAAATAATGCAGCCACAGGACTTGCTTGTTGCAGCCAGAGGGAGGATCTCCTCTCCAGAGTCCACCTTCGTGGCATCTTCAGGAGGAGTAAATTCTTGAGGTACTTGCAGACCATGTCTGTAGTGTGATACAATGTGGGAGGGAGTCTTCTGGGTATTGACATGAACACTGAGAAATTCCAAACAGGGAGCAAAGGGAGGGGTAGAAATAGGAAGGAAACTTAAAACTTCGAGCATTATTGCACTTTGTTTCTGGGTGGTGACAGAGAGCTTGATGGGTTTGTGTCTTCTAGGTATCTTTGGCCAAACAGGTTGTCAGAACAACTTGGACTCAAAACCCATCCCTGCAAATTGCTCTAAGACTTTGACTTTATGTTGATTTTTCACTGTTTGTGATTTGAAGGCATGTTGCTGTGTTGACTGATTCTTTGTTCTGCCTGTGAAAATAGCATTTTCTGAGAAGTGAGATGATCTCTAGGGACACCAGGGGATGTGTTGCTGTTGGCAAGAGGATTTGTTTGTTGAATATTTGTTTGTGGTTATTTCAGGTAATTCCTCAAGACTTCATAGCAAGCAGCTCTCTGGCTCTCAGCCCGAGAGGGGACATTCTTGTGCCTTCCTGGTGGGTTTATCCAGGATGCTGTTGTGTTTGTGTAGGTTGAGATCTCATACACTAGAGTGTGTGCTGACTATCTTGCCTGATTCAGAGCTTTTCATGTGTATCATACAATGGGCAGACCCGATTTTGGTGTGCTAAAAACCTTGTGTGCGATGGCTGAGTTGAGCTTGATCTCTTGTTGTTGCCCAGACAACACCCACACAGCTGTGGGTGGGTTCTGCCCAGCATCCTGGTATCAGCACTGGAGCCGCATCCATAGCCCCTTCTGAAGCTTTGTTCGTTTTCACAGCCTGTCTACTCTGTGCTGGCAGGGTTGTTGTGTAGCTTGAAGTAGCTTCTCTTACGGGGTTGGATTGCCTCAGGGCTGGCTCAAGGCTCAGCTCTGGGAAGAATGGAGATGTCCTGCCCCAGGAGTAGGGACAGAGACTGGCATTTCTCTGGGTTTTGCATTGTGGAAAGGGGAGGTGTGGGCTTATCAGGACCACGGCTGTTACGGAGGGTGGGCTCTGTGCCTTGTTCTCCATCAAATGGCAGCTGTAGCTAAGCCCAGTGCAACTCCTTCGTGGCCAAAGCAGTAACCAGCCTGGTTTTCCAGGGCTCTTGTATGCAGACAACAGGTCTGGGTCAAGTCTTTCTGACTTTGATGGGTTTCACAGTTTTCTCCAGTTCTTTGAAGGGCCTGTATTCAGAAATCACGTGACTGGTACACCTGTTTCGCTTAAAATAAACTTGCATCCCTCAAAGGTGCCTGAGAACAAAAGCCAAGAAGCATCTTTGGGTTCAGCAAACAAAGGACAAGAACGTAAAGTTCAGTTACTGTTTTCCTGAAACACGTGACTGTCAAGGCAATTTTTTGATGTTCTGAAACCTGACGTCCATTAAGTACCTCTGGTTGCCATTGCTGGGTGAGCTGCTCGTTCTTTCAGCTCCCCATCTGCAAAATGGGGATAAATATTTTCCTACTGCATAGAAGAATCATGTTAAAAATGTACAAAGTCCAGATACCGAGCTGGTGGAGACCATATAAATATCTAAGATAAACACAGTTACACCAGGATTGGAAAATGCATTTTAATTCTAGCAATACTCTTCCTGTGCTTTTTAACAGACCTGGTAATTTGGAATATTTCTGTGTTGAGAAAGCCATCAAGGCAGATTAATAACACTGTAGATGTTTTATTTTTGTACGTGGGCAAGATAATATCATTAATATCTGTCTTCCTTTGGCTGGCTTGGTGTGGATTTTGCACAGAACACTACATTAAAAAGAGATTACCCTGCCATGACCCACTGAGTTTCCCTTTCCACCCAAAAAAATACAGGAGAGAGCCAATATGCTTTAGTTCAAATATAAACGGCTGTGCTTCACCAGTGCCCTGGTATGCTGCGTGGCCATTAAAATCAGAACTGGGTGCAGAATGCCGGAGGAGAACACTGGGGCTGCTTCTCCGTTCGGCTGAGCCTGTGTGCGCTTCCCAGCCCTTTCTCCGTGGGGCTTAGTTCTTAGAAAATAAGCCTGGTCCAAAGCCAGGGGCAGACTGTGGCATCCTGCCTGTGGATTTCTAGGGGCTCTGGACCAGGTCCTTGCTGTAAAGTGGTCAGGGTGGTTTTTTAAGGTTTCTATGGCAACCTAAACCAACAGCAACATAAACTTTGTGAGATTAGTTTTAAAACCCAGGGAGAGATATTGGAACTGGGAGGGATGTGATTGAATTCTCATCACTAGAGTATGGAGGGATTTGCTTTAGGTTGAGCTTTGTCCTGGTTTCCTAAATACCTGTGTGCAAAGATCTTGGGGCAAACCTATCTCTGCTCTCTGCATCAGATCAGGCTTTGCAGGGGTGAGAGATAGAGAGAAATTAAGATTTCCCCAGCTGAGCAAGGGTCCAGTGCCTCCTCTTTTCTTGCCTGGAGTTTGTGTTGATACTTTTACTGGTTGTACTGTCAAGAGATGCTGGGCGGTTGGTGGGCACCATAGCATCTTCCACTGCAGTGACCATCAAGCAAAAGCTTCTCTTTCCAGGAGGTGGGATCTAGGCACACTCCTCAGAGCTTCCCTGGCTAAGGCAGCTCGCTATGTTATGTGGGGACTGGTTATTTCCTCTTCTCCAAGTGGAACTGCCCCCCTGAAACTGGAGTTTCAGATTTAGGCCTGGGTCAGGTCTCTTACTCTATATCTTTTTTTGATATTTTGTTGTTTGAGCTGGAAGTTTTTCAGAAAATATTTGGATTTCAATTAAAATGAAATAATCCAGGCTAGGAGATCAAAGCTTTTGACAAAATACTTGATTAAAATTGGTTCTATAAATACTTCAGTGCTGGTTCAGATGCTTCTGGAACTCAGCATTTTGGCAACGTCCAAATTATTTTAGAAGGCATCTGAAAAGCATTGGAGCTTTTAAAATTTTAGAATAAATATAATTTCAAGGAATTTGAAACAATTAGCGAGAAATTATTTTTGTGATCCAAAGTGAATTTTTCCTGATTATTATTTAATAAAGTAATTTGCCTTTTGGGTTGGGTTTTTTAACTATTTTTTTTGTACCAGTTCTCAGGGTAGAAACTGTTTTGTCATCTTTTGTGGGACAGGAAATCTGTTTCCCATTGGTAACTGGCCATTAGATGACTGGGAAGGTGCTCTTGGTCCCCACAGCATGGGTGTAAACGTCTCCATGCAGACAGAGCAGAAAATACCTGATGCTTGATGAAGAGGGCAAGAGTTGTTGAGCTTCTCCCCAGAAGGAACATAGCCAGAGACTCGCTTCAAAACGAAACTAAATGGCAGAGACCATTCTTCCAGTATTATTCTTATCCTCTATCAGGGAGAGAGTAGTTATTTCTTTCTTATAATTTTCTGCAGCAAAAAGGCCTGTCTCATCTCTTTTCCTTTACTGAGCTCCTGAGTGCAGCTTTGGGGTTGTGGGTGCAATAAATTCTGTACGTAATCCACATCTGTATCCAGGTGTCCATGTTGTATGGATCAGTGTAGAGTTGGGATGCCTCTCTATCCTGTCAGGTCCTGTAAATACCAAAGTTGGAAAAAAGTGGAATTGGGGCCTTTCCTCCAAGGAAAAGTCTGTGTTGACAGAGCTTTGTCTTCTGTGGGGAGTGGAGCCCATGATGTGGGAGCATGTCCTCATTCACAGCATAGGAAAACTGAGGTGGATACCTTCAAAACTGAGGTTCTTGGGAAGAAAGCCCCTTTCCTTCCTAGAAACAAGGGTGGTTGGTTTGCCTTCAGATTGAGTCTGGTGGTGTAGTGTTTGGTGGGCTGCAGCTCTTTTTGTGTTAAACCCATCAGTCTGGCACTTGGGGAGAATACTTGATGTGCTTTGAGGTATTTCTGGAGGGCAACCACAGGAGGAAATCCTGCTGATGATTTGTTGTGTACTTGGCTGTTCTGTGACTCTCATAACCTTGGTCAAGCTTCTCTGCTTGAAGACCAGCATGGTTATTAAATGACTTGGAGCAGTCTGATGCTGCATTGACACTGCCATACCTTTTGTAGTCGCTGCCTCTTGGTGTCACGTTTCAGAAGAGGATGCTGACAAGCAAATCAGAGTTCTTTGTGCACGGGTGAGGCAGGTTGCCTGGTTTTCGCAGGAGATGCGTTTATCCATGTTACTCTTTTGTCTGTTTAGAGGTGTCTGGAACAGCTCTCCCTGTTGAACTGACCTTCTTTCAGTTAAAAGAACACATGCATATGAAAAAATTCTTTTAATTATTGTTTTTGCTTCCATGTTAATAGAGACCTTTTGATTTGCTGCTTCAGATGGAAAACTACCACAAGGTTTGTTAGAAACATAGACCCTTATTTATAGAAAGCTCCTATTTCCTATTCTTGTGCATTAATTTCCCTGCAGACATGCATTAAGCTATATTTCATGTGTAGCTTGCTGGATGGCCTAGGTTGCAGGCTGGATGAACTTCAGAAACCATCCCTGATCTCCAGCAGAGTTCAGTGAGCTTCTGGGGTTCATGCTGAGTTGTTTAAATCCACAGATCTGGGGTAGGAATGCACCCAGGAGGATTTCCTTCATGCAGTACCCAACCTGTTCAGAGGTGGTGGTTGCCACCTTTGAGGTAGGGCGTGGATTGTTTATACTCGGTGAACTATGTGAAATACTGTGAATAGGCAGTTACTGTAGCTAATCAAATTAGACACTGTCAACTGAAATAACATAGTTACAGAAATTGCACCATAGTTACAGAAATTGCACATCCATTGTTATGTCTGCCTATGGTTTTCTTAGAAGTGTGTTCGTCTGGGAAATAAAATACCTGGAAGTCATCAAATGGTTTGGGTTGGAAGGGACCTCAAGGATCATCTAGTTCCAACCCCCCTGCCATGGGCAGGGACACCCTCACCAGCCCATGTTGCTCAAGGCCCCATCCTACCCGGCCTTGAACACCTCCAGGGATCCAGGGGCTCCCGCAGCCTCTCTGGGCACCCTGTGCCAGGGCCTCACCACCTCAGAGTAAAGAATTTCTATCTAACATCTCACCTAGCCCTGCCCTCTCTCAGCTTGGAGCCATTGCCCCATGTCCTGTCCCTGCCCTCCCTGGGGAACAGCCCCTCTCCATGTTCCTGTAGGACCCTTTCAGTATTGGTAGGCCGCAACTAGGTCTCCACATCATGGGGTGCAAGAGTCACTTTGCTGAACTTTCTGGTCAAGCAGAATTACTTGCTAGGAAACACTAAGTAACCCTACTGGTAGTGGGAGTAGAGAGATCAAACTGCTAGCAAGTTCCACATCAGCTGTCCAACAGGTAGCAGCAGTGTGGGAAGATGTGCCAGCCTGGGGATGTAGCTTCACAGGCAGGAGACTTGCTTTTCCCTTGTATTACTATAAATATGCAAATGATGGTTGGTGATGTTCCACCTGGTGGGGAGAGTACCTGAAGGGCTCCTCCAAATGTATTGTCAGTTGCATTTTTTTAAAGTTTCCTGAAATAATTTGAGGGGACTGTGGTAAACTGAGGTGGTGACTGGAGATGATGATAGCTCAGCTGATGCAGGTAAGAACAGTGTGTGTTCAGACAGCTTGAGCAGGAAAAGCAGAGGGCTGAGAGTCTGCTATGGACTGTTTGAGATTGCTAAATGGAAGAGGATTTAAATACCAGGATACAGCAGAAAAGGATGGGTTAAAATCTGTTTTGAAAATCATTCCCTAGAACTCCTATTTTGTGTCCAATAGGTGCAGGTCTTATTTATTTATGTATTTATTTACACAGGACATCATACTGTTTCTGTCTTTATGGAGAACAATCATATAGCCCCTGCTTTTCTGGGAAGCTGGGTTAGACCTCAGAGATGTGGTAATGAGTTCCAGTTCGGAAGGAACCCACTTTGTAGGTCTCATGAGTCAGTATATATAGGAAAAATCCCCAAAGATTCCATGTATTTTGCATTTGGGAAGATGGTGGCAGATCTCCACTGCGCCGCTCTGGTTCCGTTGATGTTAACTCATTTGTCTTGGCAATTGAGTGTGGAGAACATGAGAAGGTAGCAAATTGCAAGATGATGTGAAAAGCCTGTGATTTCACATTACCAGATAGGTTCTCCTCCTTTCATTTTCTATTATATTGCAGTAATTAGTCAGTAGGCTGATTGCTGTATTTGGGGATTAGTGTCACAGACAATTCATCACGCGTTGAACATATGTTCCCCTGGATGTACCATGTTTCCTTGCTTATAATTACACTTTGATTGTGCATGCTAGTCAGAGGGAAAACTCTTCCTCATTAATATCTGGTTGAATATACTTCTACCAGATGTAGATTACTGTGGGATGGGTGGGGTTTTTTCCCCATCTGGGATAAATCAATACAGATACCAGTTTAGCTTTTAAAGACAATGGTCAGATTGTGTGAGGGTGTTTCGTACCTATTAAGGTTGTGTAAATCCCTTGTGGTGTTAATTCATCTAATCTCACTGGCTTTCTCTAGGCTTTTCTGACAGTTCTAACACTTTTGCAGTGGATGTGGAGGCACAACTGTTTAACACTTTATAGGGCAAGGAAAAGGTTCAGGCTCTAGAACTGTGTGAGGACATTGCAGTTCTTAGCAGAAAGGTGCAGCCAGAGAGATCTGCAAAAACGAGTTGTAACTGGAGCCTGCAGCTCTTACTGTGACTTGCTGGCTTGTTCTCCAAAGCCTTCGCTATAGAGAGCTTCGAAGTTAACACCAGTCCTTTAACTCTAGGGCTCTCGATTCCTCATGACACCTCATAGCTTGGTGCTTGGCTCTTTTCTGGGATGTGTTAACTTTGGGGTGGTTTGTATGGGTGATATTTCCATCCTTTTGATGCAAGTGCCCTTAGAGATCAAGGTACGCAGCAGGTCCACCGCTACGGGAGTCTGGTCCACTCTTCCAGGATTGGATTAGTCCAGTGGAAGACAGCAGAAAGGGCACTGCTTCACTGATGTGCTTAGTGACAATGCTTCTTAAATTGGTACACCCTTAATTTGGGAAACAGTCTCCTGGTGCCTGGATCCACTTCAGGCAGTTCAGTCTGGTGTACCAGCACGGTAGGGGTTGTAGGATAAGTTTGTTTCTTTATTAAAATCAAAATATTTTTAAACAATGCATGGTGTCCTCTGGGATAAGAGCAAGGATGCCCAGTAGTATCCAGCATAATACCCATATAATGGTGGTTCTCTTACATACGTAAGTATGGGATGCAGGGGGAATTGGCCAGCCCCTTTTCAGTGTCTGTGGAGACAGGACAAGGGGCAATGGCTGTAAATTGGAGCACAGGAAGTTCCGCACCAACATGCGGAGGAATTTTTCCCCAGTGAGGGTGCCAGAGCCCTGGGACAGGCTGCCCAGGGAGGTGGTGGAGTCTCCTTCTCTGGAGATATTCAAGAGCTGTCTGGATGCCTATCTGTGCAATATGAGTTAGGGAGCTACTTTGGCAGGGGGGTTGGCCCCGATGATCTCTCGAGTTCCCTTCCCAACCCCTGTGATTCTATGATTCTGTGAAACTGTCTGTTTAACACAAAGCAGCCAAGGCATATCCTCACCGAGGGGTTTGTGGCTTGAAAAGCTGTCCTTCAGTGGAAAGCTGAGGATCCAGGGGAGAAATGAAAGCAGCCCTCCCCAGCTGCAGGACTTCTCCAGAATGACCCTTTAGGCACTGGGTAACTGAGTTTACCTCACCTTTTTGACCTCTTCCTGGAGGATTCGGGTGTTTGGCTGTGGAAAGCTCTCACTGGTGCTGGTGGGAACCCATTCTTGAAATGTAGATTTGCACTTTTGCTTGTGATGTTAAACAGACTGTTTGCTAAAGCCCCATGGATGGGTTTCCATGTGACAGTCTCACGTTAATCATCAAGAGCATCTTCCTGTTGGTAATCCCATGTAACACATGTAGGCATCTGGTGGGGTAAGACCATACTGCAGGTCCCTGAGGTGATTAACAATGGAGCTGAAGCAACAATGCCTTTATTTTTCATGGAATATTAAGTGAAAAAATAACAGGTTATTAGGTGATGGACACTTAACTGAAGTGTAATATTGAAGTTGAAGGTTTCTTTGAGAAGATTCCATACTTGTAGCTGGATTCTCCCATCTTTCATTGCGGTCTTCCCAGGGCAGGGTGTCTCTTCTTGAGGAGTAAAATGAGCAGCTTTTCTGTTTGATGCCAGTTTGGGCTGTTTTGGTAGGAATCTAGCATGAGTGGGCTCCCTAGGGATGTACAGCTGTTAGCAGGGGTTGCCGTTGTAATCTCAAAGGATCTACAAGTTGGAAATCAGAGGAAGTATCTATATTCTGGGCCTTGATTTTTACTGTCATCTGTGGCTGGGAATTGCGAGGACAATAGCCTAACAGGTACAAGGGGCTGGAGAAGCCCCAAGCAAAGTGAAAGTGAGTGAGAAAAATGGGACCTGTGGTCATCCTGGGTTTGTTTTTTGAGCTCCTGCTGAGATGAAGCAGCACACTGCCTTGTTAGATAGCGTAACCTGGTAGTGCTGCTCCACTCCAGTTAGTTCTGCTACTGCACATGTTATCTCAGCATTTGTCCTGGAGAAGGACCTGAGGGTGACAGATGCTCCTGTTATACATCAGGGCATTTCCACCACAAAAGTTGGAGGATGGATCAGTGGGCTGGTGTGGCCTTCGAAATACTGGGAACTTGACTGCTGTTAAACATACTGAACTGTTCTTGTTGTCAGGAAATAAATTGAAGGTCAATAGCACATGGATGTAGTAGAGCTGCAGGTGCTGGACTGAATAGTGGTTTGTAGATTACATGGAGATTTTCCAAAGAAGTCAGTTCTGTGCTGGTGTTGGGGGGAGGTTGGTCGTGCTTGGGAACCTGCCATGCCCATCATTTGGACCTCTTCTAGCAGTGGACCTGGTCACAAAGTTGTGGGAAAGTAGGAGTCTTTATTCCTTTCCTTTGCAAGGGTCCCTTTGCTGTGACAGCTTTAAATTTCAGCTTCCAAGGCAAATCTCCAGTTTGAGAAAGCGAAATAATTATTGTAATATAGAATATAAATAAAATCTTTATAATATATAAACATATAAGTGTATAAATACGTAATATAATGTTTCAAATGTCACAGTTCCCTCAGAAAATCCTTACTGTTCACTTTAGTCCTGCGCGTTATGAGAGCAAACAGTTACGTGGGATTTGTTGCAGTTATTTTTGAAGCTGGTTGAGGCTCTGGGTATAGGTAGGGAGGGAGAAGTGTGATAGAGAAGTCATGCCAAGAAGAAGGTCAAGGAGACCTGATTAAGCCAGGAACTTAACACATCCTGGTTCAAGTAAGACTGGAGTAGGTGAGTTGTTTTACTTAAGCAGAGATATATCTTGTGAGGTGGGGCTAGGTAGAAGCCCTGTCCCACTGAAAACAAACCCCAAACCACGCAAACCCTGTCCCTCCAGCAGCAGAAAACCCCCAAAGTTGCATGTGCCACTGCATGGATGTGGGGAGCAAGACTTGGATTGGCTGATCTGGAAGCAAAATATCTAAGTATTGCTTCCTTCATCAGGAGGTGAGCAGTCCAGACAAAAACAGGTAACTGTTTATTGTAGTGAACTGTAGGAGAAGATTTAGAGCGTTCTGCTTTAGCTTACCCTGTGCCTGATTTATGCTTTCTGTCAGTTCTCCTGATCACTCCTCAAGGAGCAGCGCCCTGAAGGCATTGCCTGGGTGGCCTGCTGTAATTCACAGCTCCCTGAGGCTTGAGAAGTCCTGCCTTGCTCTGTCCTGGTGTGGCTAGTGAAATAATAAATTACATAGTTATGAGGAAAATAATAGTAGCTGGGTTTATACCTGTTAAGTTTCAAATTATACTCTTCTGCTGTAGATGATGGTTGTTTCCACTTGATAGTGTTCTGGTACGAAATAGACCCAAAGAGTGATGGCAGCTGAGTCTGTGGTCCCCTCTCTAGTGAGAAGAGGTCCCTCTCTGCTGGGATTCATGCCGTGTCTTCCCATTTTCTTGGTCTCATTTTAATGCCAATGTGGAAATTGATTTTAATTACACTTACTTTTAATATTGTGATCTCAGAAGGGGATGTAGGTGAAATAGAAAAGCCAAGAGGGAGGTGCAGATTAATTTGATGTACTTTGGGAGCAAAAGGAGTGTTTTATCAGTGGCATTACGGGATGAGAGGGGGAGGAGAACTGGCTTAGCTGAAGGAACTTGAGACACCAGTTAGTGCAGAGAAAGCGTAGCCCATGGTGGGTGAACTGGGGACATTACTGACTGACATGCTGCCCATCAAGGCTGTGTCTGTTACAGGGAGGTAAGACTTTACTGTGGTTGATGTTTTCAGGACTGCAGGCTGCTTTCACTTGCAACATCCTTCTCGTTGGGTTGTGCAGATGAGTGGTGAGTGACAAGTGCAGGTAGAGCAGTGTTCATAGCAGTAACGTTTCTCCAAATGTTTTCTTCTCACTTGTTTAAAACACAACCCCTGAGGCTACATCTGTATTTGATGTGCTTATGATTAATTTAGTTTAATACCTGTCCTTGCCTCTGTAAGTTCAGTGTTCTGCAAACCCAGCTGACCAAAGAGAAGGGAACTGTTTTCAGACTTGAGCCTTCTCTTGTCAGAGACGTGATCCTTGTTTTGCAGTTCAGTCTGACCTAAACCATGTGGGTTGCATGGCACAGACCCTTGGAAATACCCATGGTCCACCCTGAGCTGCTCCTCTGGGCTGGGTCCTCGACAGGCGTGAGCTGGCACAGCTTCACCTCATCTGCAGCACCAGGGTACTCGAGGTGGCCTAAAACAAGGGCAGAACTCCTGCTGAACTCAATGGTTATGAGTATTTGTATGTGTGGTCCCCAACCACAGCTTGCAGTCCCTGATGGATCTGGTCTGTGTATAACTGGATCAAGTTTTCAACCCTTGTGGGAATCTGATTCTGTATATTCCTTGTCTTCCCCAATGTCATTGGGGTAAGGAAAAATGTTTTACTGACTTGTGGAAGCCAGGGCTGGAGGTGGTGAAGGGAAGCAGTGTTTGAGAGCAGGGTGGTAGAAACTATCCTTGCAGAAGACCAAATACTATTGGTTTCCTTATAATGAATTTACTGTAACACTTCTAAACTCAGAACAATGTAGCATCTTCTCACAGTTAATTTGGTGGAGCCCTGTGGGGTCACTCTGCATTTCGCCTTGCCTTTCCTACATCAGCTTTTGATGCTTTGCAGTGAGCTTTGTAGCCAGCTGTCCTGAACACCTCGGGGCTTGCTTCTGGATGTGGCTGTTTTGTCTGCAGGACAAGGTAAATGTTGAATGCTGTGGAAATAGATCTCTGCAGATTTCCTGGAAAATACTGGCTGAAACATTTCCTTTGTTTTCCATAACCACCTTTGTTTTCCATAGCCAACTGTGAGGAAGAGTTGTCCAAGGACAGGGAAAGCTGCTTTTCCTCAGTTCTCCTAGACAGGGACCATGTGTCTTTCCAGCCTGAAGATTTGGGGTCTGGATAGTTGCTGTCTTTCCCTGTGGGACTGGGGATGTGCCAGCAGAGCTGGCTCTGGACAGACACCTTGGCTGGGCCCACTGGCACAGCAAGGTTCTGTCCTGGAGTTGGTGGGACGGGGATATGGCTCGTGCTGGGTCAAATCCAACCCACCAGCCTAGCAGCTGCTCTCTGCCTGTGGTGCTGGTGGTTGACTCCATTTGGGGCAGAAACCCTCTTTTTGGTGTGGCTGGTGTTTCTGACTATCAAGCTGTGAAAAAAAGAAAGAGCGTGTGGGTAAGCAGGTACAGTTCTGGTGGGGCTGCTGACAGATGTGCTCCAAGACATACCTAGACCACCAAAACATACCTAGACTTCCGAGATGTACCTCCAAATCACCTCTCTTTGAGAAGACCAGATGCTCTTCCAGTTACTGTTCTGGGAAGCTCCCATCACTGGGTGTGTAGTTAATGTAATTTGGAATTTCAGAGTGAGATGTGTGTCATTATCCACTACAGAAGAAAAGCTTTAGAGAAAGTGGGGATGCTGAATTGATACTTGGAAAAATGAGAAATATTTAAAATATTTTTTCAAAAGTAAAAAACCCCTCAGCAAGTAGTCATTCCACTTGGCTTCTGGCCAGTCTGGGATGCTTCTCTTCCACAGCATCTGAGTACGAGTGAATCATGGCAGGATCCTGGGAACTCAGCAGCCCTGCTCATTATTCTGTGTGTGGCATCAGGCACCACATTCAGTTTCTAAAGCTCACCTTGTTTCACCACAGTGCACAAGTAGACCTGTGTAGGCAGGTCGTAGCTCCCGGGAGAGGGAATAAGCCAGCACTGGTTGTAGAATTGACAATGTGACTTGATGTTGGTACTGAAGCTGTCTTGGAAAACTCATACTGACTAGGTTTTGTAAGAGGTCATGGACAGAAAAATAAGGCTTGGAAAAGAGAAGGAAGGAGAAGAAAAATGAAGATTAGTAGTGCATCTCTCAGAGGAAAATCAGAGCAAAAGAGCATTAATACGAAATTTGAGTCAGTTTTGCCACGTCCAGCATCTGTTTGTCTTCCTGGGGACAGTACATCTGAACCTGCCTGAGGTTCTCCTTTTTAAGCATTGAACATAAAATTCTTAGGGCAGAGCTCCCTAATTACAGCCACACACCTTTGAGAGGTTGAGTTCTTTTCCCAGGAAAACTTGAGTAAATCTCTTTGGTAAAGAGAATTTGGCCATGAGCAAGGAGGAAACATGCTTTCTGGGTGATGGCATGAGCATGATGGTTGGGATCCCCCTTCATTTTAAAAGATCATCAGCTCTTGACCTCACTGAGGTGTATAGATATATCTCAGAGGTTTTGGAAGTATATTTACAGTATATTTAAGTAAAACCTTGTAATCATTCTGGAATCTGAGCTATGAGCTGTGTTACCTGGTGAGTATGTACCTGTTGCAGGTGATGTCCCTTCCTTATCCTTGTCCGTCCTTGTCCCCCTGGCTGGCCTCCTCACCAGGTGAAGGTCTCACTGTAAAATTCCTACTATGAGCAACAGTTTTGACCTGAGCACAGACTCTTGTTACCTCTCAGTTTCTCTGTGGTACCACCCTACTGTAACGAGAAACAGCCTCAAGTTGTCCTGGGGAATTTTAGATGGGATATTAGGAAAAACTGCTTCACCAAAAAGGTTGTCAGTTGTTGGAACAGGCTGCCAGGAGTCATCATCCCTGGAGGTATTGAAAACACCCATAGATTTGCTGCTTAGGGACCAGGTTCAGTGACGGCCTTGGCCGTGCCAGGGTAATGCTTGGACTTGATGATACTAAAGGTCTTTTCCATCCAAAATGATTATCTGATTCTACTGTGTCACTCATCCATTACTGGCACGGTGTCCCCTCCAGTCCTCAGTTTGCCACATCATCCCAGAGCCTTTGAAAATATTCTCAAGTTGGTGCCTTCCTTCATATTGTCCCTTTTATTGGCCAGGAATGTTGTAGTTACCTACAGAAATGTTCTTCTTAGGCCTCTCCTTGCAGTTGCCTTTCACTTCTGTTTTTGTTGTTCTGCATAAGAATTTCTCCTTTACAGAGTATTGTTCTGCAGTCTCAGTCCGTGTCCGTCATCCCATCTGCTCTGCTGTCACTTACCAATCTAATTGAGTTTTCCTTCAGTCTGCTTTCCTGTCTGTACGCTGCGAATCACAAGGAGCTTGAATCAACTTCAATTTCATCTTGATCCGCTGATACAAAATTGTCATTTGCACTGCCCTGGATTTAGTCTGCTGGGCAAAGATGGACAAGCAGAGCTGTCATGGAGAAAAGCGTTGGTCTTTGCTGCTTTGTGTGTCCTTAGAAAACCTCAGGAACCACCCAAACTTTGCCAGTGTGTTGGGTAGATCAGACCTCAGGATGGGATGTGGTGTCTTCTGTAGAATCAAGGGTCGTGGTTCCCCCAAAGCACCAGATGGTGTCAGTGCTAGGTGACAGTGTGGTTTATAGGCTGAGGTTTTTATGAAGCTGTCGTGGAAGTTACCCATCAGTATCTGCCCAGCTGATGTGTGTGGCACATTCTGCTAGGAAGCTCTTTCTTCTGTGTTTGATGAAATAGGGCTGCCTGTGTAAATGTGTGGGAAGGCATCACATGAGCATAGTGAAGGCAGATGAGGGGATTTTATTTACACTGCAGAGCTAAAATTTGGCAAAGCATTTCTGTCAAGCAAAGCCTTTGGGGTATGTTTTGGGTCTTGATGTTTCCAGTGGGACTCCAACATCTGTTGTTGTGCAGAACAGTGTCCGCTGCTTTTTTGCCCAGAGAGATGGGCATAGTCCTGTATCCTGTGTGCTCTTCCACAGGGAATCATTGAAAATCCATCCTGGCTGCTCAGGGAGGGAGCAGCCTGCGAGAGGCAAGCCCAGTCAGTGGTGGGAGGGAGTCCTGAGCCAGTGAGTTCCTATGCCTCTGTCTAGACTGACGAGGTTTGGAAATTTTCAGATTAGCTTTGGATAAGCCTCTGAACTTTGTGGATGCTTCTCCTAGCCAGATCAGACCTCTAAAAGGCTTGAGGTTTGTCCATTGCTAATTTTCATATGCATTACATTAAACACTCTTAAGTTGAAATATTTCTTATTTTAAAAATAGAATAATAAAACAATAAATCAGGAGGAAAAGCATGTTGGAAAAAAAAAATGTAGAAAACAGATGAAAAGCAAAAAGGAAAAGTGAACTCTGTAAAAATACCATGCATGCCAGCCCCTTCAAACACCATTTCCTGCATAGTGCACTGTACAGAGCACGATACTACAACACGCTCTGGCACAGGGGCCAGAAACACGAGAGAAGACAGCCTCCTTTGATCTGGAGAGTTGAATGGCTGTTGTTTGACCCATCCGTGATCTGATCCTAGACCTAGGACATGTCAGATGATTTTCCACTCACTGAGTGTCTGCACCACTCCCTTGTCTCTTCTCCACCCTCTCCCTGAGCAGATAGTGCTGACATGCTTCCTGTTATGGGCTGCTGGGTACCGCTCTGGAGCATCCTGGCATCCCAGTGCCTGTGGCTTGGGCACAGCACTTCAAAAGCAATTTCTTGGCACGGAGAAGAAATATTTTTTGAAGTGAGTTTGGGTGCTTCCCAAAACGACCTGTTCCAAGCAAGTAGAAAGAAAGCTTACATTATCTCATGTAAAAGACCCAGATCCTTCAAGGAGCAGGCCAGAGGTTTCTGAAATACGCTGTTGCTGCTGAGAAACCTTGACAAATGCGGTGACTGCTGACAAGAATAAAAAGCATAGACATGATGCCGAGGTAATAGCTCAGAATCATGTGTCTGCTCTTCGTTGCTCAGCCTGGAGAAAGTACTTGATATATGTTCTGCAAACACTGGGGTGTTCTTGGTTTGTTATGAGTCAAAGGCAGTTGAGTGTGTGGTGGAAGCTACGGAAGACAAAAGGGAGGGAAACGTTAATATCACCGGATTATTATGAAGAAGCTGTAGCCGTTGCTAGCATGTCTTCTGGAATGAATGCTACAGATAATTTCTCTCTGCTTAGTGAAAGTTTGTGTACTTGGCAGGACATGGGGAGCTTGAAAAAAAAGATAGAGGGGGAAAAGCAGATACACATCGTATTTTGGTACTTGCCAGAGGCCTTGAACAGACCATCTTGACATGAAGGGGACTAATAACGTTATTTTCTTACCTGTGACTATCCAGATACATAAAGAAGCTGATGAGTTTTTTGGAGGTTTCCACTTGATGATTCTTTTCCCACAGTAAATGAACTGTGAGGTGGCTGCTTGTGGCTCTGTGGTTCAGTAGCATCACTGGAAATGGTTAACGCAACAGCGCAGAAAAAAGCTGAGCTGTTTTTCTCCTCTTTGGGAGCCTGTTTGGTGGTCCTGCTGAAACATGCTTGTGTCATGAGACCTGGAGTGGTTTCTGCTTGTGCGAACAGAGATGGGCACAGGCCACCTTGCATCTCACCTCTGCTTACAAGCAGGTAGCAGAGAGTTTGAGCTCTTTGCTTATACATGAGGCTCTTGAGGGCTCTTGGCTCAAGAGGTTGGCTGTTTGGGGGTTTTTGGTTTGGTTTTGTTTTTAACAGGTACATTTAGAAATTATCTGCTTTAAATTAGGCTGGAAAAACCATTTTGGGGAAAAAATGTGGGTAAGTAAAACTCTGAGCAGCAGTGTACTTCCTTCGGTGTCCCTATTCAGAGTACAAGATTGGGAGAGCAGAGGGCTGAGCAGGGCATGTGTGAGCCTGAGCCATAAATTAATGTGGATCTCTTACGAAGGGCCATGAGCAGAAGGCCAGCAGCAGCTGTAGTGCTTTGGGGAAGCAAGGAGCATTACAAAGGTCAGAGACCCTGTGCCATGCCATTACATGGGTGTGTCTGCTGTTGTCTTGCCTTTACTCTGTAGCACTTGTAAATATGGGGTGTCTGGTGGGACAATGGCTTGTGATTCCCAATGTGCCAAGGAAGAGGATAAAAGGTGAAGTGCAGAGTGGGCATTTGTCATCTCTTGGTTGTGGGTCCCCATTTCAGCAGGAGAGGTGATGGTAGAAAGGACAGTTTTAAATATCTAATTGGTAATCGGAGATGAGCGCTGGGGAGGTTCTGCCTTCTCTAATCATGGTCCCAAAGCTCAATGCCAGAGCTTTAGTGCTGCATAGCCAGGGCCGTGCTCTGGCCCCAGGTGCTGCCTCAGCTGAGTTGATTTCTCCCTTGGGCGTTGAATGCCGGCTTTGTCTGGGTCCTGCAGTGGGCTGCCCTGGGGGATGCAGAGTCTTCCTCAACCCTGCGGGCATCTCCATCTCGTCCTTGTCTATATAAGAACTAACGAAAGACCCGCTACCTGATGCGTTTGGCTTTAGCAGGCATCAGGATTTGAAACCCCTTTGTGCCTCCTTTCCACTGGCCAATACCTGTTTTTTCCCTCTGAGAAGCATCCAGGCATATTGTTAGATGGGGTCTTTGCCATGTGTCGAGGTACACAGACACGCAATGCACGTACATCATTGTCTTGCTAGTTTGTTCCTGGTAATTGGCAGAAGCGTTCAGAGCAAGAAGGTACTGCTGACAGGTGGGAGGATGCTCAGTGTGTGCCCAGGCCTGTGCTTTATCCCGTTTTGGGTACTCATGCCCTGCTCCCGACTTTCCTATTGCTCTGGTGAAATGAATAGGTAACCGTGCTTCTCTCTTCTGCTTCTAAACGTGCCCACCCCATGCTTCTTAGGTGTTTGTGTCCAATTTAGCGGTCACTAGTGTTGTGTAGTGGGGTCTCAACTGGAGATTTTAGGTTTGCCACAGCTTAAATAATAGCTGCTGGATTGCAGCGCAGGTCACCTGGCTGCTCTCTGAAAAACAGTCTTCCCCTTGTAACCAGTTCCCAAAATGATCTAAACACCACTGGTACTTGGAGAAGCTGAATTATTTTCCCAGTGAACCTTGCCATACCAAATACACACTCATATCCCCTGTTCACGTCCATTGAGTGAGAGCTCCCGTGCCGTTCTGTCCCTCACAAACCTGACCAAAACCTCCTGGAGCACAGCATCAATGAAAAAACATCTTCCCAAGTACCTCTCAATTCAGGACTGGGTTTGTCAGCTAAGCTGTCTCAATATTCATGAAAAATCGTTGATCTTGCTGTACTAATAAGAGCAAACCACAGTGGGTGGTTTGTTTTTGCAGCCTTGGTAATCTCTTGTGCAACACATACCCTTCACTGACCTTGCTTGTCAACACCCGTAATTTGTGTCTCTGCTAGGAATCCTCTCCCAATATCTGCTGTATTAAGTCCACCTTCCAAGGCTTATGGTGCTTCCAAATAGCCCGGCTTTGGCTCCTCTCCCTTAAATTACATTTTCCCTTTGTTACCTAAGCATATCTGTCTTAGTCTACTGTTTGGTTTGTTGACTGAAGGATCTTTGATACAGGTCAGGCCCTCCAATGCTTTCTGGTTTTCTTTCTAGTCTCTGTTGTAACACAGGGTGACCAAAACTGGGACAAACAGGCAGAAATCTGAGTGGAGATGTGTCCAGAGGAAGTGTGTATTTTAAATCTTTATATATAGTTGATAAAAAAATAACAGCTTTTTTTTTTGAGGATAACTGAGTATTTTTCAAGTTGCATTAAAACCATGGGCAGCCACTTAATCTTGGACTGTGGACTCAAAGGTTGGTTGATTGTGACTTTTTAACAAGGCTTAAGGGCATATTTGATAATAACTTGGAAATGACTTAGATAACTGTCAGTGTAGATGGGGACAGTATAACTCTACTGGAAAAATCAGAGCATTGACTCCCAGGTCACAAATGTGCCTTTGAAAATGTTGCTGTTAGGTTTTTTGGTGCAAGATTTGTTGTTCTTGCAGTGAAACTCGCCTGTTTTCCCTGCTGTATCCATCAGGAAAGTGTAATTGTTTCAGATACGTGTAACTTTAAATTCTCTCTCTCACTGGTGTAGTAATTCTTAGTCTGTCACTTCTAGAGTTGCTTTCTGTTGGTTATTCAGAAATGCGTAACTGATTGAACATGCTGGTTTTGTTTAATGAGAACTTAATTCTCAATTGAATTTGTGATACAAACACTGTTGCAAATGCAAAATTCCCTTTCTCTGCAGTGTTCCTGTTTTCTTCTAATCCCCTGAAGTATCCCTGCCAGTAAAATACTGAGAGGCAGATTTGTTCCCGGTTGTTTGTAAGTCAGCTCTGTGGAAGTGGAGTTTTTTCCTAACCCTTGCCTGTGACTGCTGGCTGGAAGCAGGAGGCTTTGTTCTGTGTGCCCAGGCTCTGCATCGGGGGATATTATTTCCTGATGAAAAGGGGGATGCAGGGTGGCACTGCGTAGGTAACAAGTGTTGAAAGAGAAGTTGTGTCGCTCATCTTAATAGCGTGGTCTGTGTATCTCGGCTGGGCAGAAAATACTCTTCTTTTCCCATTTTTATTATCATTTGGAGTAAACCAGGCGTTTTCAGAACGGGCTTTTCAAGTCAAGGGGAGATGTGATTGTACCCCGTCCCAGTGCTGGCTTTTCTGTAGCAGAAAAATGCATGTCAATGTGTGTGAGAGGTTGGGCTGTTATGGAGTGATGGGGAAATGACAAGCTGTGCCAGCTGTCTTCCTGTCCACCTCACGTAGGACTGCTGGATTTGGGGCACCTTATCAAGGACAGTAACTTGTGCTGGATGTGCAGCAGTCACTTAGGCTGTGACTACAATTCTGTGATTCTGTGACTTTATACAGTTACCATGTAGCATTGACCTCTCAGCACTGCTTGCCACTGCCCAGACTGAAGTCCATGCTTTCTCTTTGAAACCTGTGTCCTCCTTACCATGCTGATTAGTTTTATTCTCATTTGTCAGAACTTCAGGATTTCTTAGAAATTGAAAGACCCAAATTGCATCCCCTCCCCTGGATCACAGAATCACAGAATCAGAATCACAGAATTGTAGGGGTTGGAAGGGACCTCGAGAGATCATCGGGTCCAACCCCCCTGCCAAAGCAGCTCCCCAGCTCATATTGCACAGATAGGCGTCCAGATGAGTCTTGAATATCTCCAGAGAAGGAGACTCCACCACCTCCCTGGGCAGCCTGTCCCAGGGCTCTGTCACCCTCACTGGGTAAAAGTTCCTCCGCATGTTGGTGCGGAACTTCCTGTGCTCCAGTTTACAGCCATTGCCCCTTGTCCTGTCTCCACAGACCACTGAAAAGGGGCTGGCCAATTCCCCCTGCATCCCATACTTAAGATATTTATAAACATTAATTAGGTCCCCCCTCAGTCTTCTTTTCTCCAGGCTGAACAGCCCCAGCTCACTCAGCCTTTCCTCATAGGGGAGATGTTCCAGGCCCTTCATCATCTTTGTAGCCCTTCTCTGGACTCTCTCAAGGAGATCCCTGTCTTTTTTATACCAGGGAGCCCAGAACTGGACACAATACTCCAGGTGGGGCCTGAGCAGAGTATATCCTGGGCAGAGTATATACTCTGTAGAAGGAAGGCCATAGCCCAGGGTTTCCGCTCTGGCTGAGCTGTGTTTGAGCCAAGACCAGGTTGGTGAAACATGTTACATAGGGCTGCTGTTTTTTACTGCTTGATCATGGGACTAGTCCAGCTCCAGAAGCAAGTTCAAACTGCTCTAGATCTGCCCTAGCCAGGCTTCAATTGGTTCTTGGTACACAAATACATGTGCCTCTTAATTAGAGACTGTCTGCCCATGCTGTGGACAATGAGAGCTGACTTAATCCCAGTGTGCCTGAGGATGTGTAGGTAGCACAGCCTTCACACTGGTGTGTTTGTAACCCCTTGGTATCAGCAAAACACAAGTTCATGGCCAGCACCATTTGATCCTGGGGTTCCTCACTGAGTGTCTGCCTCAGCTTGGTGCCTTCACATGATTTGGCTCCTTTTGCAGCAGAGGTGGGTGAGGGAGACTTACCCCACTGTAAAGTCAAATAATGTGTGCAAGACACCTCAGTGATGACTTTCCGTAAAGGAGCGAGGTTTTCTCCTTTTTTCCTGTGCTGTTTGGTTCATGCAGTGGCTTCATGCAGGGAGGTAATTGGGACAGTAAATTCTCTGAAGTGTTCCTACAGAGATGGCTGTTCCCCAGGACGACCCCAGCAGGTAACAGAGATCTATTCTTCTGCCCTCTGCACTTGGCCTTGGGCACAGATCATCTTTTACTCACTGAACATCTGAGAAAAACAGTCTACTCCTGCTTTTAGAGCCCACTGAGTGTCCGCCTACATCTCTTATGTTACCCTGCATCTCTCTTTGCTAAAACCCCCCCAACCAACCAACCTGGACCCACCCTGCCGTGACCTGACCAGTGTTCTCAGCCTGACTTTTAAAGTGTCTTTATGCATTTATTTTCCCCTGCTCTTAGAGGTCTGAAATGGGTGGTCAGAGGCTGCAGCAACGGATGGGAAAGCTGAGTTTGTTTAGATAGTGGGAATGCCTCTCCTGTGCTAATAGCAGTGAAAAGCCTCTGATAAGGCTGAAAGCCTTAATGTTAATTAGAGAGGAATTCCCTTAATTTTTCAGTCTGTCTTAGAAGTTGAAAGTCTAAGAGGCAACAGATGGCTGAGGAAAAAATGGGAACAGATTAAGCCCTACATCCTCTCTGTAATGCCCAGTACTATGGAAAATATTTCTGAGCATGGAACTGAAGCACTCTGAGCTATCTGACTTTTATCTGCTTTGTGCTGTAAAGCAGCAGAGCACATCTGTCAGCTCCACATGGACGTGTAATCCTGTAACTGTTCTCTGCTCGGCAGAGCCCCTGCGCATGTACTTCAGTCCCAAAGGAACTGGTGGGTTGGACACACGTGTTCAAAGTTAAAGGCATGTGTTGAAGTGCTTGTTAAATTGCTGTTCTGTGCATCCATAACTGTGTGTTTTATTCCTGCTCACCCTTTTCACTTTAGATTCAAAGCTAGGCAGTCAGAAGAAATAGAACATTTGTGAATGCAATGCCAAATGTTCAGTCTTTGGCCACCCCAAGATCAGTGGGACCACCCCTAAAATAAGTACTGCTCTTTCGCTCGTGCTTCTTCAGTAATTCATCAGCTTGTATCGCTTCAGGAATTATGCCTTGGCAGAAACTGAAGGACCGATTCAAAAAGATAAAAGACAACTGTTAGGGTCAGTCAGGAAACCTGTGAAGTGTTGAGAACTGTTTCTGGGACTCGCCAGATTTCCCAGATTTGAAAAATATGGAGAAGGAATCTGAAGAACTTCTTATCACTTCTGTTATAGCGGCCTTTAACGATGGCACTTAACTTTGTGAACAGGCTCTTGTACGCTACTGAAGGCAGTAAGGAGGCAACACATGGTCTGGTTTAGTTTTTTTTGTTGGTAGGGGTAAGTGCTTGAGCACTCAGAAGGGTAAGTGTAAATGTATGTTACAGGTTTCCAGCATTGCTGAGTGACAGATGATGATCTCCACCGCCTGAACAAATAAAAACACTCCAGAAATGGATGAATGCAGTATTTCAGTCTGCACAGAACAGGGTCCTCTGACATGTTTGTGTTCTGTAGTGAGAAGCTTTCGAATCAAAACTTTGAGACGGCAAAAAACCCCCACCCAGTTCTATGGGGACCGCAGGCAGATTGGGGTGGAGAAATTGGGGGTGTCTGTTCACCCTGCTCGGCCCAGCGTGGTGCAGCACCGGTAGGTTGGCGCTGCCTTGTGCTGCAGCCCTGGGGTTGGCTGTGTCCCTTCCTTACATGCTTTCCTGGAAATGTAACATGGAACACTCAGGCTCTTAGTTACTGTTAGTAAGTATTCAAAGTAGTTGAGCTTTAGATGTGCTCCTGTAGCGGAGCCGTTGTGGGGAGGCTACATATTGCAGTAACTTAGGGTGTAATTACTCTGATGTAAATAAAGCAACGGAAAAGTACAGAATATACTTTCTTCAGATAAATAACGACACATCTGTTAGCTGGAGAGCAATTCTTGCTGTTTGTATGACAGCTGGAGTACACAGGACCCTTACTAAGACTGTAGCTACTCGTACTGTCCTGCCACCTGTCAGAGGCTGAGCTGCGATGTCCCAGCTCCTTGCCGTGGCCTGGGGAAGAGCAGGATGGGCTGGGAGCTGCCGTGGATCGCAGCTCTCTGCTCTGCTCTGTTTTTAAATGGGCTTCTTCGGTGCAAGACTTGAAACTCAGGTGGCTAGAGTTGGTCCCTAAGTCAAGCAGTTTGTGCTCATTGCACTGAGCTCAGTACTGCTACAGGTCTGTTAACTGTTAAATTCTGGGTGGAAATACTGCTAAACTCAGGCAGAACATGTCTGTATCCCCGGTGTTGTAGTGGGACCCTTCCTGAAGGGAAGAAAAGGGAGAAAATAATGGACCTTTAGGGATAAACCCCTTAAATAGACGTAGGGATAAACTCCCAAATACATAAGCATAGGGATAAAACCAAATAAATAGACCACCTAGTTCTGCTGGTTGCAATGGGTCTCAGAAACCTTAATAATGAGAAGGCAAAACCCACGTAGCTGTATAAAGTAGCTGTTTGAGTCAATGGTTACAGTGTGGTTTGCTGTGCAAGGCAGGGTAGCTGCTCCCTGTAGTGACCAAGCCCTCTAGTACAGGGAGAAGGTCCAGACCGCTCTGCGATCGAGCGGTTTCATGCTTTGTCTTCTCCATGTCTTTCGGCACACCCCAGCTTGAGGTGGGACTGGAAGCAAAACCTCTGGAACACGCGAGGAAAACCATTCTTGTGGTATTGCCATCCTGGCCAAAAACAGGAAGCCTTGGAAAATTTGCCAAAGGAAAAAAAAAAACCCCAAATCAGACTGCTAGGGAGAGTTTGCCAGCCTGGTTTGTGAGCCAAGGGGATTTGGAAGAGCGTCTGAATGCTTCAGAGGTTATCCAAACCAGACCAGTAGACTTGACTCACTGCTCAGGGTGAGTACAGCCTTCCGAGCTGCGCTGTCCTCTGGGAGATTCCTGTAGTTGGTTGCTTATTAGCAGCCCTGACCTATGAACTGTAGTAACTTCTCCATAAGCCAAAGAGCCTGCTGTCCAGCCAGCCCCAGACTACAGGTTAGAAAGGTCTTATTCTTGAAGAGCTCATAGTGGGGAAAACCCTCTAAAAGCCAAGCCTGAGGTTGCTCCAGAAGTGTCCCTACCTGTCACCCTCTCCAAATGTCATTTAAAGGCAAGCAGCTCCTGTCCTTTATTCTCCACGCACCACCAGCTGCTGGAAGAATAACTTGGTCCTGCTTCTCCCATGGCCATCCTGCTGCCTCTCAGCTTGTTGTGGCTTTTCAGGACATGGATCTCTCCCTGATTTGCCCCTGCTGTGCAGGGAGCTGAGATGCCTTTCTGGTTTGCACAGCTCAGCAGTGAGACTTGGTGCTCTGGTTGACAGCAGGTCCAGACCTATGTTCTTGCTGCCTCTCCTCACCTGGGATGCTGCCCTCTGAAGGTCATTTGCCAGGACTGGTTGTTCTGATGTCCTTGGATCTGAAGAGGATCAGTATTTCTGATTGGTCTTGAGAAGAAAGGCAGGGAAAGCTGTGCCAAAGTGTGCACTTACACCGCAGTTTGAGTTCTGACTTGAATGTTCCTTTGAGCCTGGCTTGCATGTGTCAGTTTTACAGACCCGGGGTGGTCATAAAGACAAGAGTGGTAACGGTGGCTTCCTGTCAAATTAGTTTACGAGCAAAGGTTTGCTTAACAACCAGCAACGATAGCATTCATCTAAAAAACCCCACCCCTCTGCTCCTGACAGAGTGAGTCATGGCTGCATGCTGGCAGAGGATCTGTGTGTTATCTCCAGGACACATCCCATGTCCCCAGGATGAAGAGCTGTGCTTATAAATTACCAAACTGTGGCATTTCTGTATCATCTCACACCTTGCAGGAACATAAGCTACATAAATCACAACCTGCAGTATAGCTGGGAGGAGGAGTGGGAAGGGCTGTACAACCAAAGCAGCAAATAATGACTCTGAGCCCACTGTTCCTGATGAGTCTGGAGTGTGAAGACAACCAACCTGATCCAGGAACTCCTGATAGATGCAGGTTTTTTGCTTGTACTTGAAGTGCCTGATAGCACCTGACCTATTGTATCTAAAGAGTTTCAATGCTTGAGATAGATTGTAAGACAAAAAAAATGGTTAAAAAAAATGAATGCTATTTTCTTTCTAGGGAGTTTCAGTTAGAATGTATTTTGTAAGATGAAAAAGTAATGTTCAGCACATTCTGATTGCTTAGCAGAAGGTATAGTTCAATGGCAACACTGCCCAGTAGAATTTTGCATTAAGAAGTGTGACAAGGAAACATCCATTGGGACAGGCTGTCACCCAGGGTTTTTAAGGCACATCTTCTGTAGAGGGAACTACTTTCAAGATAAAATTAACTTGGCAAGTCAAACCAGCAAACCTGATTATGTATCAGCTATTTATCAGGACCAAATCAAAGGCTAATTTCTAGTTATTTGTTTAATCTTAGAGTCTGGTGTTGTAAGATCTGTGGAGCTTTGAACAGAGACCTGAAGCTGTTCCACACCACAGACTGTGCCTGCCTGCGGCCCTGTCACTGCGGAGTCCTGTACCAGCACATGGCCAGCAGGCACGGAGGTGTGCTGGGGGCTGGAGAGGGGAGCACACCTGTAGTACAGCTGCAGTCCCCAAGGAGGTACTTGAGGAGTTAAGGTTTGCCTTTTGCTTTTCAGTTGCTGCTTTGCCCAGCAGTTCGGTGCTTCTGCCTGGCTTGTCCCTTCTACTTGTAGGAAGAAAAAAACAGTCCTGAAAGCTTGAAGAAGTGAAATACTCAGTTTTGATAAGAATAAAATATTGACTATATTAGGTAAATACTTTTTCCAAAAGATTTTGCTAGGAAGTGCAAGGGAAATGAATATTTTTATACATCTCTGCCTTCCTTAGCTTGACTCCAAGAGGTTATCTTCAGTGCATGTCAAAACCGAGGCAGTTCTGTCAGCAGTAGACGTACATTTGGAAGACATGAGGCTCAGTGATTTCACAGCCAAGTGATGCTGATGGGGAAGGAATTATCCCTGTTTTCTCCTCTCCAGGCAGCTGTGGCCTCTGCAAAGAGCTTTGAGTTCTCTCACTACAAGGGGTTTCCTAGCAAGGGTCTTTCTCATCTCTTTTTTTCCCCCATTTCTTTATTAGACTCTACCAGGAATAATAAAACCATTCAGCTCTTATGCCGAAAGACTTTTGACTTCACTCTAGAAACGATCTATTGGGGAGCATTTTACAGCTTTTGCTGGACCCACCAAGGGATTAAAAAACCCTTTCTGAAAGAAGTCTCCCTACAAAAGGACCATTCAGGCTGGTTTGGTTGTATTTCTCTTTTCAGCTTGAACCTGAGAAGAAAAAGAACATTTGTTTGCAGCAGCTTTTTAGGAGAATGAGCTGCACATGTGGAACTACTTCTCCAAAGGAAGCAATAGTGTAGGAATAGTGGTATGGCTTGTTTACCTTTTGTTGTGATTTTTTTTAGGGAAAGGAAAATGTACCTGCATTTCTGAATGAATCTAGTGGGAGGTAGACATAAAAGCCCCGGGGAAGGGGAAATGGGGAAGGTAATTATGAGAACCTGCTGTAATTTCTGACTCTGTTATGTCAAAAACCAGCAGGCATTTACAGTAGTTAATACGTGATCGGATCATGATGCTTGGTGTCAGTTCTGTTGGTGTAAGTGCAGAGTAACGTTTCTGTAAGTCCAAAGATTCCCAGCAAGCAGAAAACTGGACTGAGGGCAAACATGGGCTGGTTGAGTGGTTGCCGTGGATGCCTCTGTGATGTCAGACTGCTCCTGCTGCAGGGTGCAGGGAAGGACATCTGGTTCAGGTCTTAGTGGGAGCTGAATGATCTTGTGGCTTACAGGGAGGAATGACAGCAGCAGTGACCCTGTGTTCTTACAAGGTGTTGGAAGAACCCCTGAGCTCTTGAATCTGGTAGGAATTTCTTAAAATCTCGCTGTAGTTTTAAACCAGAGGGAATATACCTATTCACTCCTCCTACAGTCTGTGCTGGGTTACTCTTTGGTATTCCCAACCTGGGCTAAGAAGATGGCTATCTTTTTGTTAAGAGTGTGTGTTTTGGGGCTGCCAGTCACTCTAGAGAGACACTGAGGGGTTGGTTGGCTTGATGTATCCTGCTGCACAGTTGAGTAAAAAGCTGGAGTTACTTAAAACTGAATGGAACTTGATAGGATTATCAAATAGCCTGCTTTTATCCACAGTTACTAACTTTTAGTCAACTTTCTTTTCCCCGCTTGAACAACAGTCCAGGAGACACTGTTGTTTTGGGAAAGAAAACACTCGGTGTGTGGATGAACCCATCAGCTGTTGGCGAGGGCATGTTGGTACCTGAAGCAAAGATTAGAAGCGGTACTTTGGCTATATTGGGCCACTGTTGTAGCAAAAAGGCAACAAGTTAAACATGTGCCTGTGGGCTGGGACTCCGTTCTCACCTCAGCCCTGGCTTTGCTCTTGGGAAAGTCAGTGGGTTTATTCCTGGGGCTGAACCGCGCCAAGTACATCTGAAAAACCTGCTTGTGATAAGTAGGGTAGGTGAGAAGGCTCAGCTGGGTGGGGTTGGGGGAGCATTTAGATCAGAAAGGTGAGACTGTCAGGATGTAGAGCAGTACTAATATTAGGTAGGTATTAATACCAGGGCCCCTATTTTCTAGAGTGTGTACTCTGTTTCTTCTTTACTAATAGGAGCTATATTTCAGCACTGTTGACAGCTGCTGAGATATTCTTGTTTTCAGAGGAATTTGGAGCCACCTTTTGTGTTTCAAGAAGCTGAGTAGGGGTTTGGTTGACTTCAAGTCTGCAGACAAGTTCCACTTCTCGCATTGAAGTTCTGTGTGGGTTTGTGGTGGAAAGATGGAGAAAAATGATTATGGCTTGGAGTCCATTTCATTTCTGTTGTGGTCTGTGCCTGCTCCATGGCCCAGGTTTGGAACAGAGCACATACGGATTCCTCAGAAGAAGACTTTGTCATCCAGATAAAAATGTGCCTTTCAGAAGGCAAACTCATCTGCGCTGCAGCACGGCGAGTTCAGACCAGCCGGAGAGGTTTATGGGAAGCAGCCCTGGGTTGTCTTTGCTAATTAGGAACAGATCATACTCGAGGGTCTGACACAACAGGTTTACACAGCACGATTAGGTAAAGGAAGTTAATGTCTGCTTTTAATAACAAGAGCTAGTAGCAGAGGTGGCAAAGTGTTTTTAATGACATCATTTGCCCAGCTGTTTTACACATCTGTATCGTGGAACGTCAGTCCAAGTCTGTAACACTTCATCCTTGCTCTTCCACACCTGTGGGATAAGGGGTAAAGTTACCTGTTGGGAGGGGAGCAGCCTGGGAAACGTTTGTATTTGCTGTTAGTTATCAGCATTGGGCAGGTTAAAACATTGGCTAAGGCTGACTGCATTAGGTGTGTATATATATTTTTAACATGCTAATTACTTCACTGAGAGTTTGGCGCTTGTGTGGAGATCCCTGTGCTCTCAGCTGAGCTTACATCTAGGAATCAAACATTAGCAGCAGCTGTGAAAATGTTTTTACTTAGAGCATTATAATATTTTACGACCATGAATAACAACAAGTATGTAAATCACTCATTAATTTGTAATATTAGATGCTTCCCCTTACAGCATCTGACATGATGATGGCCCAGGAAGGATACGCCGAGTGGCTGTTCTGCATTTGTTGACTACATATGTGGGGTCTGTATCAGCTCCTGCGGAATTCCATGGGATTTGCATGTGAATGGGCTGTGATTCGGGCTCCTTGTCTCTCTCATGGACGGATGGTGGAGCTCTAGGGAATTACAATTAAGGTGGTGCTGGGCTTTCTCTTCCCAAAAGGACGCCTTGTTTCGTGAAGATGCCATGGCTGAGTAGAGGTGGGTTTGTAACTGTGTCCAAAGCATTGCTGGAACAAATGTAACTGATTTGCATGCTAGAAAAGAAGAATATAATAATTAGTCTCTTAGGTCGCATACTTCTTTTACATAAGCCTGAGCAGATGGCTCTCTTGGTGGGAAACAAGGGGGGATCTTTTGGAGTTCTGTTTGGGTTTGCCATGTCCTTGGACCAATGTCTCTGTGCTCCTCAGCCCAGCAAGCGGTCCAGAAAGGCTCCATCCAGCCAATTTGCTCTGTTTATTGTTCGGGTCTGCTCTCAAATACCTATAAAAGTTTAGATTTCATATCTAGTGTCTCTTAGGACATCCTGACTTTCTCAGGGATCGGTACCTCGGCAGGTTTTGCATGGCGTGCTTTGTGAGCTGTGCAGTCTCATTACAGTGTGAATTAGCCCTCAGATTGCAAGAAAAAAATGAAACTCCAAACTATGATACAAAATTGTAGTGTGCCTGGAGAGAAGTGAGATACTGTCCAATATTTAAATGCCAGATGAAACAGGTTCACGAGAGATGATCCTGTGGGTTGGAGAAAAAGGCACTATCTATTGTAATGTAGTAGTAAGAATCTTCTTGGGTTTATTAATTAGCAGTGCAGCGTTAACGTAGATGATCTGAGACTCAGGGGGCCAGAAAGATATCTTTTGGGGAACAACGTTCTTTAGGAAAGATGTTGTCTTTCTTTGAAGATGATAACTTGATAGACAATTTGCTGAAAGCTTAGGGGATCAGTGAGCACACAGACAGGTCTAACGGGGCTCCTTTCAACCGATGGCTCCGTCTTACCACATCTTCCCGTGTTCCATTGCGTTACTGGGTTTGTACGTACCCTCTTACTGATGTCTATTTTTCAAAATTGAGGGTTTTCAGAACTGTTGAAACGAGCTATAAAATTCCTGCAGGGTTGGAAAGTCTGAAAATTGAATTTGCTTCTGCAAAATTAAATTTTACTTTATGCTGTGGTAAAAAAAGGAGGTTCAGGTGGATAGTGCAAGTCTTAAGTAAGCAAAGAGAAACCACAACTTGAGAGCAGGCGTGTGGGCTCAAAGGGAATGGGAGAATGTGGGACTTTGTAGTGAAAAATGAACTTTGTACAGCTTGAGTTCTGTGTTAACTTTTTCTTTCAGGTTTCTTTAGGAGATAGAGAAGTGGTACAATTTAAAACAAAAGGAAAGAAAGTGATGACAACTGGCACATGGGGGGAGCTACCATGCCAAGCTGCAGGAGGCTGCAGGGTGCGTTTTAGGAGTGGGGGAGTCTAGCCAGAGCACAACAACTGAGTCAGGGCTGCACAGTTTGATTCCCAAGTGCTCTTCAATTGTAAGGTGACCTTCAGATGAAGATGTCTGGCCAGAAGCCAGGTATTTGGTAATAGCATTTCAAACGGGTTGAAGTTGTTTGGTCTTAACGCCTCTGTGGCACAGGTATGATGGGAGATTGCAGGAATCTGTCTTGCCTACGTCACCACCTACGAGCACAACTGTAAATTGAAGGCTCTTTGCAAAATCTGTCTTCTCTTCTAAACAATCTTAATCCTAAAGTAAGTGCTGTCCTGGATTATTGGAAGAGGCAGGGACTTGGAAGAGACTTTGCTTATTGGTGTTTGATGAGAACTGCCGATAACTTGCTGAAAAGGGGTTAAGCCATTTCTCAATAATTTGGATGATCCAAGCCAAGACCAAAACTTTTCCTGAAAACATCTTACCTGAACCAAAAGGATTTGGCCTGATGTGGGAAATTCCGTACGCTGTGTTGTATGGGCGGTTCATTAGGTGATTGTAAGTTTTCCTTTTTGGCTTTAAAATCTACAAATGCTTCCTAGAGCTTGAAAATACACAAAGCTTAGTGAGTCCAAGTAAGAAAAAGCAGGTGAAGAGTTCAATGTCATAAAGCTAAGGTGTTTTTGTGTTGACGTAGCCTGGCAGGGGAGGGGTGAACATGGGCAAAAGGGCTTTCTGCAGCAGGTTCATGGGTGGTGGGTCTGTCCTGGGGTGCAGTGGGATCAGGCCTGCCGGGAATGCAGCACCGTGCCATTTGCAGCACGCGGCTGGCTGCCAAGCTGTTCAACAGTTCTGGTTAAAGGCAGCTTGAAAAGTTAAAACCTTCTGGTTTGTTGGGTTTCTTTTTTAAAATCAGCTGGAGAACATTATAGTCACGCAGGACTGAAGGCAGACAACTCGTTAAAATTAGCATTGCTCATAATTAAAAACATGCTGGGGGGAAAAAAAGACCATGAGAAGAAACAGGCTCTTGGAAAGCTCCTGCCGTTGCTAGATGTCTGAATGGGAATGTCACTTGCTAACTGATTTCAGTAATGCTGAAGTCACTGCATGCTTCACCCACTGCAGCAGATGCCAGTGCCGTGTCCTGCGTGCTGTGGAGCCCTGTCAGTGGGGTCTCGTGAGCCTGGGAGCAGCTGCAGGACCTTGGCAGAGGTGTGCAGAGAGAGGGGCTGCCGCGCTGCTTGGCTCCCCGCACTGTGCTGGGGAGAGACCAGTTCTCAAATCTGTTACTCGTCCCCTTTCTTTGCGTGACAGCTTTACCTCTAGTGCCAGGCAGGATGGACATCTCTTGGGAATCAGGATGGCAGTTTGCATCCTCCTCCAGGCCTCTGCGGGAGGTTGTGTTACCTCCGAGTGCAGGCCTGGGCCCTGCTGGTCTGTGGGTCCGTACCTGGCCACGTTTAAGGCTACAGCCACCTGCACGGGAAAGATTTATTTCTTACTGTGAGGGGGAACTTAGAATTGAGCTCAGGCTTTGCTGTGAGCATAGGTGATGACCACTGGTGATGCTGACAGGCTTGAGGCCAACTTTGGGGAGGGTGAAAGGGAAACCTAGATGTTCTAGGTCTGTACCAGCTTAGTTGTGATGGGATGGGTGCAGCATCACCATCCCAGTCTGCTCCCTGTTGTGCTGTTGGCCTTTCTGCAATGCTACAGTTACTTGTCAAGGTAGTTTCGTGAGTTCCCACTCAACCTGCTGCTCTTACCCCTTACTGCAAGGGTCGGTAAAACTGGGTGTAAAGGTGAGGTGTAGTCTGTGAGTCCGCAGCAATGCACGTGCTTGCAAGGGCTGTGGGATCTGAAGATGGCAAAGTTGGGGAATACAAGTTGTCTAGTACAGATGGCAGCAGAGATGTGGCAAGTCAAGGAGCACATCTGGCATCTGTCTGCACCCAACTCCAGGTTCCCCAGGGTGGTGTAGCTGTAAGTGCCAGGAAGTATGGTCAAACCAGCATTATCATCACACCCATTCCGAGTGTCATTGCTAAAACAATGCAGCTACCAACACTTACACCTGCCCAAGCAATTTCTGTATTGGGTAACATAGTGTCTCTTCTCCGTTGGTTCTGGAAAATACGCTTAGGCTTTATGACAGTTATCTTCAGAAATGCCTCTAGGACTTTTCCTCAAAACAAACCTCCCTGTGGCTTGGAGACTCCCTCACCCTGCCTTGTGTGCTGCCCTTGGATGGACGCCCAGCCCGAGTGGATCTTCCACCTTGTACCGTTAGGCCCAATTTTGTAGCGCTGCCAATTTTACATCCCTCCTGTCCCACTGAAGAGGAATTTTTATGTCGTAGCTGTTGCATATGGTTAGGAAGCATTGTCCCTTTCCACACATGATAATTCAGTTTTCTGTTGGCTTCCATTGTGTAACACGTTGTAAGTGTGAAAAATCCTCTTTGCATTCAGTCTCGAGAAGCCCCGTTTTGTGTCATCATGGTATGAGCTGTGGGGTCTCGTGGCTTGTACATGGTGTTGGGAAGATAAATCCCACTTTGGGGCCTTGTGTAAAACCCACTGGCTTTGATTCTGCATTGTAACTCGCTGACTACCCCATTAAAATCATAACAGAATTTATGCTGCCTTTTACTGCACATGGTAGCACAGTGATGGGTACTTTTCATGTGAAGCCCTTTTCATGTGAGGCCTTTTTGGCTTTTTTACCAAATCAAAATGTCAAAGCCTACCTTTTTTATCCTAATGGAATGAACTCTTCCCACAGCGCTGTCTGATGCTTTTTGGTTTCTACAAGAGATCCTATTCCTAAATTAATGAGTCCCTCTTTGCATTGTAATGTAATTCATGCCAGCTCTTACAGCATATCCTCACAGACTGGTACAAAATCTTACTGTGTCATAAAGCTGAGTGGCTTCTAATGTAGCCCTGTTGCACGCTGCTGCTTCTCTGAGGCATTGCAGAAGCCCTGCCAGGGTTCACAGGCAGGGTGTGCAAAGTGCATGCTGTGGCCAGGTTTTGAAGGCTGACGTAAAGAAGTGTTACCCACCAAGCTTGTGTGTCCCTCTTGGTTGTGGCACAAATAGGGGGACGAGGTCCTTTTCTTTCTGTGTGTGTTTTAAGCATGTGTAGAGTTTGTTTTGCATAAACTGATAGGACAAGGGGAGACAGCCTCAAGTTGTGCCAGGGGAGGTTTAGATGGGGTATCAGGAAAAATTGATCCACTGAGGGGGTGGTCAAGCACTGGAAGAGGCCACACATTGGAGCGGTGGAGTCACTGCCCCAGGAGGTGTTCAGAAACACGTAGATGGGGCACTCTGGGATGTGATTCAGCGGGCATGGTGGTGTTGGGTTGGCAGTCAGACTCGATGTTAGACATCTTTTCCAACCTCAATAATTATGTGATTCTGTGAACTTTCAGTGAGGCGTTTGCTTCCTTAACAGACTGTAACTGCAGAGCTAAGCTTCTTGCCTGTTTCCGTGTCCATGCTGGGCATTTATATTGTCTAGAGGAAGGATTTCCATTGTGGAAAATCAGGCAATTCCTTTTCCAGTTTGTATTGCTGGCAACTAGCGTGCTCTTGTCTGAAGGCAAAAGAGATGGTGATGCGGTGGTGCTCAGAGCTGCTGATACAAATGTCTGCTGTCCCAGAGGTCGCTAGGAACTGAATATAGTATTTCACTGACTTCTCTTGAAGCTGGAGCATGAAATAGTGTTGGTTTCAAGGTAAGCCTAATGGTTTAGGGTCTAACACTGGTTCCCTTAATGTGTCTTCACATATCTTAAATAGAATGTTATTGGTATTGTTAAGCAATCACTACAAATGGGATTTATTTTCCTAAACTTCAATTGTCTACATCCTGTCTTGTCCCCTTAGCCTGCATTTGTAGTCATGTCAGTATGTCATTGTTGGATGTAGTATAGAAAAGTTCTCCTAGTGCAGGCGAGCTGCTTCCTGCAGAGTGTTCTTCCCACTGATGGAAAATGGGATCTGATGACTGGTCAGATGGTGAATCCAGCCTTGATAAGGTGACTGGTTGTGAAAACACCATACCAGGTACTGTAAATGGCACATTTGGGGTTTTTGTTTCATTAGAATCTCCATCATATCTTCTGTTCTAAAGTTTCGATTGTGCAATAACTCAGCTCTTCTCCTCATCTGTTTGCTTGTAGCCTGTTCTCCCCCCGCCTCGGCATCCTTTTTCCTCCACCTGACATGGTATCCAAGGTGGTGCTGGTTGTTACAGAATGCTCTTTGTCAGTGTTCAGTAGGATCTTCCTTCTCCAGGTCCCTGAGAAGACCTGGTGAAGCTCAGTTCAGCAGCTGACCCTGGGAACTTGTGCTGTGCTTGGAAAGTAGGTGCACCAGGACACTGCTGAAGCATTTCTGATTTTGACACATGACTGATCTTTTCTATAAAAGAGTAATCCTTGGTCAAGGTTTCAGGCTGACATGGAATGTGGTCCTTCAAAGTGAGCTATTGTTGTAACTTGTTACATCCGTTTTGTTTATTGTGTTACAGGTTAGATCTGACAGCAGTAATTTTATAACTGAGCTCCTTTAATGCCTTCATGGGATGGAATTCCCTGTAAAAAAGGAAGTGATGGACTTTCCTTCGTACAGGAAAATCTGTTCTATTTGTACCTCAAACTTTGGTAATGATACATCAAAACTTTTAAATGGAATATGAGCTCCCAATAGCTCGTGGTGTTGTTTGCTGGGTTTGGAGCTGGGATCGCTTGAGACCCTGTTTGCTTCTGTGGGCTGGGTTCATCAGTCAGTGATGTTGACTCATGATGGCCTGGTCTTCCCATGAGATGCTCTTTGTTTAAGAGGGAGGGAAGATGGTGGTGCATCATAAAGTATGAATTGAGATCTATGGGACATGGTGGGGCCAGAAGACCCAAGCTGTGTGAGTTCATCAATGCCAGAGGCTTGGTGTAGCTGAGGTTGGCAGGTGAGCTGGACTCGGGTTCTCCCATAGGTCCACCATCCCAGCCCCCCTGTCCAGGCTGGGTCATCTAGAGCCAGTGGCTCTCAGGTGTGTCAAGTCAGATCTTGAAATATCACTGAGGATGGAGACTCCACAGCTGCTGCAGGCAGGCTTGACTGTCTTGGGACAAAAGCACGGTCTTTCTGGTCTTCCCAGTGGATTTCCTGGGCTTTAACTTGGGTCCTTTGCCTCTCACCCTGTACGTGAGCACCACTGCAGACAACCCAACTCCCTCTTCACTCCCCACCAGGTATTGATAGACACTGAGAGGACCTCCTGAGCTGCCTCTGCTCCACCCCGGACAGTCCCAGCTCACTCAGGCTCCCCATGTGACACATGTCCCAGTCCCTTTGTCATCTTCGTGGTCCTTCAAGCTCAAGGTTTACCCAGAGCTCTTCTGTGCCACACGTTAGAAGTTGGAAAGAGCATTGTGTTGACCTTAGCTTATACATTCGGTGATCACAGCAGCTTTCAGTCGAGTGTTAGCAGTATTTGTTCATTTTTTGGTGGAAAAAGAAATAAAACCCATATTCTGTGTGATAACTTGTGTGCCTGAGTGGGTGCAGTAGTGTTGTGTGATTGTGGCTAAGTGCTGAGGTGTTGGGCAGACTGAGCTGTAATATGGCAAAGGACGTTACTGCTAAGTACGCTGCTGTCAAATATGCTGATAACGTAATAAACTGGAAAGCATCATCCTTTTAACAGTTAGGGTGTGAGAGGGGTAGAGCTTGGCGCTCGGGGTCATTTTATCTGTTGTCTGTGTCTGACAAGTTCCCTCCCTGGTCGTACCATCCCCTTACCCCTGTGAGTTACCTGTTAGAGTCACTGGGCACAGGCTGACTCACTAGTTCTGTAAAAATCTGTGTGGTGTGAAAACAGGCACAGATAATGTGAATAAAGAGATGTGGAATCAGAAACCATAATTATATTAATTATTTTATAGACCCGGGTATTGAAGCTAACATGGTGAAAACAAAATGGAAGAGCTTTTGTAGTGAAATCTCTCTCTGGGAAGTGGATTTTGCCTCCTTGTGAGTCCTGGGGAGTGGTCCCGCTGTAACAATTCTGCAGGGCGTGCCCTTGCCCCCAGTGAAAGAGGCCGGGATGCAGCCGCTTCATTGCCTGTCCTTCAAGCACATGGGTAGGTGCTGCTGGGAAATGCAAGATACTCTTTCCAGCTCTTCTGTTTCTATAGACCATCAATATTTTGGCTCTGTCTGGGCTCCCTTGCCTGAAACAATTAAAAATAACACTCACTTGGAGTGAGTGAAATGATTATTTAATATTTTCAAACTGGTTTTGAGTCACCTGTTAGATGTGTCTCAAGTTCTTTGGGCAAGCATGCAAAAATGATGATGCAGCTCTTCCCTGGGCTAAACAGCTTGGCCAGTCAGTGTGCGAGGCTGTGGCATTCCTGAAGCGCAGGCGCCAGGTTACAGCATGTGCTCAGCCCCCCTGTCGAGTCCTGTATTGCAGGTTTCAGGCACGGGGAGGGCCTGAGCCTGTGCTAGTGCCACTGTGGGCAAGATAGCTGGATCCCACGTCCTTGTACCAGAGTGGAAGCAGGTCCGAAATCTTTCCCCCTTATTACAGACAAATCTGGAACATGCAGGTCTTAACAGCAGGCGCTGTAGGATGGGGTGTTACTTTATTCCTAAACCTAAGTCTTACTGGTTGCTTCTTTTTACAAGTTGGAGAACTCTGCAGTTAGTAAATCTGGGGAATTTATTTACTGAACTCTTCTGGGTGCCTAGATACTGAGCTGGTCTCTGTATTCAGCCCCGTTATGGAACTGTTTGGATGGGGAGTGATCCCTTAGGTACAGCAAGCAGGATGGGTGAGTAGCAGCATGGACACTGCATCAAGAGCCATCTGCCTGTCTCCTTCAGAGCAGACAGAGTCAGCTTGCAGCCACCCTGTTAGTGGAGAATGAAGAGCTCGACTCACTGGAGCAGCCATGTGTGAGTGATAGAGAATGGTTTGGTGAAACACGCACATGATGTGTTGCCTGCCCAGGAGGACCTGGCTTGATGGGTGTTTACACACGCTGACCAAGGCAAGGCTAGTACAGAGCCTCCTGTAAGGCTCATACCCCTCCTCTCTGCTCTCTCTGCCCCGCCAGCCTGTCTGCCCTGAGGATTGTTATGCCAGTAGAAAACCAGTGTTCTGCAGAGGCAGAACGATTTCTGCTGCTGACAGGAGCTACGTGAGCTCATGCACACACGGAGGTGAAGCACAACTGAAGCGAGAGCACGGTAACTCCCGCTGTGGTTTGTTTCATCTGTAGGACACTGTGCAGAGTGTGTCCCATTCCTGCTGCTCCGCAAAGTGGGCTTTATCTCCCACTCCTGCCCAGAGGAAGGAAAGAGAAAGGCATCTTTGAAATTCCCTTTGCGTTCTTTCCTGAGACAAGCTCTTTTCCTGCTCAAGGATTCAGACCCCAGTGCTACTCACTGGGTATGCCAGAAAAGCTGTCTGCTTGTGTGCAGCCAGCAACTCCCTCACATAAATATTTGACATCCTTCACTGAGCTGTGCTGCGCTCAAGGGGCCGTGGTCCTCTTGCTTTCTGCTGCTCTGGCCCTGGGGGATGTTCTGCTTTCCCGTCCCCCGCTGACGACATCTTGCAGCATGGGCCAAGGGAGGGCAGGGTGCTCTGGGGGCTCAGCAAGTTCTGCCTAAACTGTGTAGAAAAGATATTGGTGGAAATGAAACAAGTTAGAATTAACTGTTGCTGTCTGGGCACTTCCTTGTTAAAATGGAGATTCCTGGGACATTTAGAGATGAGGCTGCAGTGATTTATACTTTTGAATGGGATGTGATTTGTCTATAGCTGGTGAGCCTGTGAGCACAGCATGGTGGCTTGACGAGGTTGTCATCACCATTTGTGTTGCATTTACATCATTTACATATAACTCCATCGAATCTTAAGCTTACCACCTTGATTTAGTAGGTGAGGATTTGCTAAGGCAACAGGTGAAGGTACAGAGGACAGTTGGGATTTTCTGCATTGGAAGGACGTTGTGTAACCTATTCAAGGTAGAGAAAGATCTCTCTTTCGTGTTTCAGCTCTGGTAGGAGGTTTGATGTAAAAACAGGTGAATTAAACTTCAAAAGCTTCCAATCAGATAAAATGAGGAACGCATTAAGTGCAGTTGACTGGCACTGTTTATTAGAAAATGCCCTGTGAAGGAAAATTGGCTAAACTTTAAAGAGGTGCTGGAGCTGGCTCGGGGAGCAAATATATCTGTACATAAAACTAAACATAAAACTTTAAAGCCAGTGTGGATGAGTGATAAGTTGTTAAAGTTAATTGTGGGTGAAAATGGAGCTCTGCAGCGTACGGGGAGCAGTTGAGTGTGGGTTTGTCAGCGGGCTTGGTGGGGACCAAGCTGCTGTACAGATGGAGGGTTTGAAGGTCTGAACAGTGAGGAGGTGGTTAAGGCCGGTCAGCTGAGGAGCCCTGTGGTGCATAGAGACGTGTGGTGAGACGGGGGGCTGCTCGTGGGGTGCCAACATTTGGCTCAAACACACAAACCCAAACGCCCCCTGAGGATTTAGTTCCATTTGGTGCTGTACCATTAACCAGTGCAACTCTTGTAAGGACTTGTAAAGCACCCGCAACCAATTACCCATGATGCCTATTGTTACTACAAGCAATTAACATCAGCTATTATATCACAATATTTATGTAACTCCTACAGGGAAATGCTGATATGACAGATGCAGCCTATGGGATGCCCCTGTCTTTACCGTACCCCTGAAGGAGAAGGGGAATGGCAGATCTTGGGCTGTAAGTACAGCCCTGATGGCCCAACGCCCTCATTTCATCCCCAGACATCTCCTTCACGTGGAGGCAGCTGTGGATGTGGGCAGGAGGAAGGCTTCCTGGGTTCCCTAGGGTTCCATCTTAGGCCCACTTGTTTTTAATATCCTCATCAGTGTCCTGGGCATAGGACTAGAGGGTGTCTTAGGTAAATTTGCAGATGACACCAAATTGGGAGGAGCTGTTGACTCCATTGAGGTTGGAGAAGCCTTACAGAAATGCCTGGACAGATTGGAGAGCTGGGCAGTCACCAACAGTGTGAAGTTTAACAAAGACAAGTGCCGGATTCTGCCCCTGGGAAGGGCAACCCTGGCTGTACATCCAGCCTGGGGGATGAGAGGCTGGAGGCCAGCCGTGCTGAGGGGGATTTGGGGGACTAGTCAACAGTGTGCCCAGGCAGTCAGCAGGGCCAACTGCATCCTGGGGGGCATCCAGCATGTCATGGCCAGCTGGTCCAGGGAGGGGATTGTCCCGCTCTGCGCTGCACTGGAGCAGTCTCCCCTCGAGTTCTGGGTGTGGTTTTGGGTGCCACAGGACAAGAGCGACAGGAAACTCTTGGAGAGTGTCCAGAGGAAGGCATCAAGGATGGGGAAGGGTCTGGAAGGGAAGTCTTATGAGGAGAGGCTGAAGTCCCTGGGTTTGTTCAGCCTGGGGAAGAGGTGGCTGAGGGGAGACCTCATGGGGGTCTGTGGCTTCCTGATGAGGGGGAGTGAAGGGGCAGGTGCCGATCTTCTCTCTTTGGGGACCAGCAATAGAACCCAAGGGAACAGTGTGAAGCTGCACCGGGGAGGTTTAGGTTGGGTGTCAGGAAGAGGTTCTGTACAGAGAGGGGGAGGGTCAGGCACTGGCACAGGCTCCCCAGGGAAGGGGTCACAGCTGGACTGAGGGCAAAGAGTGTCTTGATGATGCCCTCAGTGCTGTGCTCTGACTGGGCTGGCCCTGCGTGGAGCCAGGAGTTGGACTTGATGGTCCTTATGGGTTCCTTCCAATCAGGAAGCTCTGGGATTCTGTGTATGATTCCCCTAGACCTGTGTGAGGCTGGGCAGCTCTGTGTGCCTCAGCGATGCCAACCACAGCCAGGCTCTACGGCTTCTGGCGGTAGAGGACGAGCTGCTGCAGCGCTCTGCTGTGTAATCCTGCCTGTGTAAGTGGTGATGGGTTTTTCTCTCTGTGGCAGAGGCATCTTCAGTACCTCTCTGCTGCCTGGGGTTTTGGTGGGGGGATTTTTAAGGAGCACATAGCTCCTCCATGGGTAGGAAGGAACACATAGCATTTTAAAGCAAGGTGTAAGAGTTGAGTTAGGGTGGTTGGTTATTTTTAGGATAAGTGCAGGGTCAGTAATTGATTCAGTCATAGTTCTTTGATTTACAAAATGTCTCTTCCATGAAAAAATCCAGCAAAACACCGGTGCCAATAATCTGAGAAAGGATGGCAATTTACTTCTATTTCAACATGAAAACAATAATTTTCTCCTGATTTTCATCATGAAATGTTGAAGTCGGTTGCCAGGTTCTGACCTTGGAACTATGTGTGTTTGGTTTGGATTGGCTACAAGGGTCTTGTGGTCACGCTGGCACGTGGGGTGTGAGGTTGTTACGAGGTTGTTCTGAGGTGTCGTCATGGAGCCTTCCTTGGAGGGTGCTGCTGTAGGTCACGTTAAAGAGAAGCAGGTTGATGAGATCCAGAAACAGTTGGATAATTTTACGTAACAATGAGAGGATGGGGGGCATGAAATAGACCATCTTCATATCTCTAATTGTGGCTTCTTTCTTTTTGGAGGAAGAACAATGTGGCATCACTAACTTTGCTATAGGAGCTTATAACTTTTAAGCCGTTGCCATGGGTACCATGCTTCATCTGCACATTGCAGATACAGATCTGCAGAACATAGAGCTGGCTGAGGTTAAAAGGTGCTTTGGCTAAGTTTCTGCAGCATTGCGACGATGAAGAAAATTAAACAGACATCTTGAGTGGGGTTCAGGAAGAGGAGAAGACACTAAATCAACAGGGAGGGGAAAGAAGGTATTTTTTTTCAATTAGTGGGGATAGAAATGAACTAGACTGGCATTATATTATTTCACTGAATTTTTTCCTATGATTAAATGATACTTTGTTAGCTTCTGTATATCTTCTAATTATTCAGAAATCCTTTCTGATGTGACTCCACAGCAGTTAAGCATTGCTCAAACAGTGAGAGATGCGCAGCAGTGCAGAGTTTTACAGTGACAGAGGCTTTGTGCTCTACATAAAGCGTAGTTCTTCTAAAAGTCCCATCCTTTTACAAGGAAGAGTGGAACAGAAGTGCTCATATTGATCTTTCTCCCCCACCTTTCTTGGTCAGCTGGAGCTTTGGCCAAGCTCATTGCTTGGCTCTGCAGAAACTTTGCTGTAAAGGGCCTGCCTTGGTATCCTCAGATGTAAAAGGAGTTGGCAAGCGACAAATCAAATACGCTTTAAAAAGAGTTTAAAATAAGCAACAGCGATGAGGACTCGTCCTGATGGATGCTGAAAGCTGTCAGGGTTTATGGTCTGTGTGCTGGTATTGGCACTTTGTCCTGTTCCTTCCAGTTATGACAGCAGCGAGATCTGACATTCTTCATTTTGCTCAGAAAGGTGTTTTGGGCTTTACCAGCATCCTTTAAATCCTGGGGTCTTGGCTGTGAGGCTCGGAGGGAGCTGAAGGATCCTTCAGACTGGTTTAATTCCCAGGTGTGCTAATGCCCGAGCAGGTACCAGCACAGCGGAATGGGGATGGGAACCGAGCCTGGGTTTTTTCCTGTTCTTGTGCACCTTTTGGCACACGGTGGTTGATATGGAGTAAGTTCACCCTCAGTTCCCTTCAGTTACACCAGATTAGCAGAGCAGGATCTGACACATTTAAGAGCAGGAGTGCCGTCAGGCACTAATCCTGTTTTCTGTAGAGATGAAGCCCCAGTCTCTTAGATGTCAATGCCCCCGTCCCACCCAGGCACTGTGCAGTACTCTGCAGTCTGGCTTTGCCTTTTACTGTGTGGTAACTGTATTGTGGGTTCTTACAATTGGGTGTAAAGAACTCCAAGGTGGGTGGCGATTGCAGGCAGCCTCTGGTGTAGCAGATACCTGCTCCGTCCATGGAACCTGGTGAAGATGTCTGGGCAGGAGGCATGTGGCTCAGGCCGGCGCTGGTGGGAGGTATTACTCAAATCCATGTGAACCCTCAATAAAGTTCAGTACAGTTTTTGAGCTGTGGTTTTGGCCAGGTCTGTCTTTTTCTGTGTCAGTCGGTTCCTTTGTTTGGACCACGGTTGATTTAAACATTATTTTTGTGTGTGGATCCGTTGATTCTTTTTTCAATCCTTTGGTTAGAAATAATTTTGAGGGAGATGATTTAAATAAGGACTGATGTGTCCTGGCCGGGCTTCCTGTGGCTGAGAAACACATTCTCCGCCACTGAACTACAGGCTTTCTGTCTGCTCGCTCTCTGCGGCCGACTGGGGTACTGAACATCTTGGAACACGTGAAGCCTTGTGTTTCCTGCCCTCCTTGGGGACACCCAGTGTGTTTTATGACAAAGGCTTTATACCAGCTCTAGCTGCCTGAGTTCACAGACCCCGTTTCTTCAGAGTATTTCAGGAATTTGGTTGGGATAAGAAAGAGAAATCCAGCCTCTCCTTAAGTCTGAGCAAATGAATGAATTTAATCGTGAGAGCACATGGGCTTCTTCACTGCAAGTCCCACGTGCTTTTGTTAGTGCAGATTCTCTGGCCTTTTTATAAAAGGGGGAGAAACCCTGTGACTAGAGGAGGGGGGAAAGGAAGAGTTTTGGAAAAATGCTACATGGAGAGAAAAAGTACATCCTCCAGCACAGAGGGTGCTCCTGTTGTTGGAGATGTGACCTTAGAAGGGGGATCCCAGATTTGCATTCTTCTTCCCATTGCTGCTTGCACATGGTGCTTTGGGACCACTTGTGAACCTCTCAGAATTTGGTGCTCTTATCCACGATTGCCTGACTCTCTAATCAACTTGTGTTGTAGTTACTCATTGAGGATACAACTATAGCAAAGCCTTGGTGATGTTCCAGGAGTTTGACTGTGTTTCAGGTGCTGGGGCTTTGTAAGTGTCGGAGATGTGTTTGAAATCTTCAGGGCTTATATTCTAAGTCTTTCCATGTCGGAAACTGCTGGATCAGTTTTTTTGGGATCTTGGCATTGAGAGCCGAGGGGTGACTCCATAACCCAGACAAAGCCAAAAAAACAGGATGCATGCATCATGTCTGTAGGAGCCTGTCCAGGGTATTTGCTGTGAAAAGCTTGTAGTACGGAGCAGCTCAGGTTTAATCCTATGCAAGGCAGAGGAGCTTGAAGCAAGCAGCAGGTACTGTGGGTCTGTGGGGAGACCGCCCTGACCCAAACACAAGGAGCCAACCACTGATGTCCAGGAGACAAAGGGAATTGGTGATCATGGGATGGAAATGAAAAATGAGCCAAGAACTCCCCCTCTGTTTAAATAACGATTTTAATCCTTAACAAAATGACTGTAATGAAAAGGCAGTTAGCTTTCTCCCTCCAAAGCATGCGTTGCTCCTTTTTCCAAACCTTTTATCAGCCTGAAATGGGAGCAAACTGGTCTCTCAACAGATGGGAGTTGGTGTGAGGACCGCTGCTGGTTCTGCCAACTGGTTCGATACAGATGTTTGAGGGAGCAGGGTGCCGGGGAGGCGGGGAGCGAGCTGCTCAGTAACTACTGAACGACTGCGATAGCTCTCTTCAGGGTGATTAGGGACCTGTTTAGCACTGTGAGGGAATTGAAGTGATACTGTGTTCTTGGCTTGCAGCAAACAAGAAATGGCTTGAGAAAGCTGGGTGCGTGGCAAGCAGATAGCTCCCATGGCCTGGGTTCCTCTTGGCCGACAGGCAGGGAAGAGAGGAGCTGCTGGTGCAGAGATTCCAAGTGTGAGATCCCATAAAGTGCTTTGCTGCAGGTGTTAGCACTGGGTGCCATGCGTTGTGTCTTCTGTGTGTGAATGGCTTCCCAGTTCACCTTTCAACACTGCACTTAGCTTTGCCACCTCAGCCTGGCAGAGGGGAAGCCCCAGTCAGAGGTGCTGCACAGCCATGCCATTGCTGTCTCCTCCGGTATGTGCAAACCAGGCCAGTTAGCATAACATGTGTATTTGAGAGGTGTTTGCCTTCTAGTTTTCGGCTCCAGTGTTTGCTGAGACACCTGTGCCCAACGGTGGGACGCTGTTCTGAAAGGTGCTGGTGCCCAGCTTCGAGAAGGGAATGTTTCCTGCCCCCCGACACTTATTTTCTCACCCCCAAGAGTCTCTGGCTTTGGTTTTCACAAAAACCACCCAAAGCAGCGTTGTGTAAGCTGTGGCTGTGGCTGTCTTCCTCCTCTTCCTTCAGCACCTGGTCGCCCAGCTGGGAGCCTGCGCACCCGGAAAGCAAGCACACACAGTGACGTTAGCTGTGCTGGCGATGCAGCATCACCCTGGGACCTGCTCCCATCTTGGTACAGTGCAGGAATCTTGGAAAATAGAAAAAATGGAATAATTCAGCTGATATATATATATTTTTTATTGTGTTTTTACCTCTCTTTTTCTGTGGCTTGGGTGACGAGATGAACTGCTGTCGGGTGGTTTCAGTGAGCAGTGCTTGAGAGCAGTTAGCATTTAGCCCTTCTGTTTGGGAGCCGTGGGAATGCAGAGCAGCATTTTGCTGTAAGCAAAGGGATTTAGAAGCGTTGAACATGATTTATTCCCGAGTGATTTCTCCTGTGTTGTTTGGGTTTTTTTTTACTTTGAGAGCACATGGTCGTTTTTATTTTTTAAAATCTTTTTCTTATTGCCAGACATCCGGTTTAACTAAAAAAATTAACACATTAACTGTAGGTTTGATTGCGTTCTGATGATGGATGAGACTTTGACAAGGGCTTTGAGTGGTGCCTGGACTGGACTGGACCTAGGCTGGATTTGTCTTGGTGCTCTTAAAACATCGATATTACTTTTCTGATCTTCAGATTAAATGCTCCCCTGCCATTCCTTCTTGCTGGCTGCTGGAGAGGAGGGGCACTACGTCAGACCCCAGTTTTTAAGATCATGCTCGATGGTGTTCGGTAATTCAGCATCCTCTTGCTTTCGAGTGAAAGCAGAAAGGGGTAAGCGGTCCTGCTGTGGTACTTTGCTTCCTTTTCCCCTGTGGAAAGCTGAGGGATGGGTTGGGATGGGAGGTGTCTGACTGGGGAGGGGGGGATGTCCCGGAGCTTCCCACACAGCTCGAATTTCTTGTTATGTAACAGGAAATTCTAAACTATGGTAAAAATCCACTTTCTGGTGCTTTGGCATATAGAGGAAAGATTGGTGCTTCCAGCCCGGGCAGTGTGGTCCCACATATGGTTTGTGTCTCCTGTTGGAAGAATTCACACTAATTTGGCTGCACAGGGACTCCGCCCGCGGTGTGCGTATTGTCTTCGCCGTTACAGTAGGGTTCTCCTGTGAAGTAGAAAGAAATTGAAGTTCCAGATTCAGGGGCAGCTTATAGGCTCCATATGGCGTGGGTCAGCTGGGATTTAACTTCAGGGTACCTGCATTCTGGGTCTGCTGTGGGGTGAAGGATGGGGGGCATGGTACAGGCAGAGCTTTCCTCCTGTTCCCCTGCTGCTGGACAGGTCACTGTGATGTCTCTCTGCCTGTTTGCTGTTCATACAGACCTGCATCGCACCATTTCTGGGAATATTTTTTTATTGGGCAGCTAGACCAGGGTGGTGTGTCTTTGGGCTGGGCACAGAAGTGCCAGACAAGGGTGGGTGTGAGGGTGTGGGTCAGGTGTTTTGATCTGTGGGATTTATATGTGGGATTTTTGGGGTGCGTTTGGTTTTGGTGTGGTTGGGGTTTTACTGTTGTTAACTGGAGTACCTCTTTTTTTCTTTAATCTATCCCTGCCATGTTTCAGCTGATGTGTAGCGCAGCTGAATGACCTCCCCACAGTCCCTTGCTGTGGGGGGCAAGCCCACAACAACAGTCTCTGCTTAAATTCACCTGCCTCCCCCTTAAAAATCACAGAATCATTAAATTTGGAAAAACCCTCCAAGATCATCCAGCCCAACCATCCCCCTACCACCTGTATTACTCACTAAGCCTTGTCCCCAAGTACCTCATCCAACCTCTCCTTGAACACCTGATAGATAAATAAATCAGTTCTTTTATACCTGCTGTTTCTACTATACCTTGAGCATAGCAGCTTTGTAAGGACAGAGCAAAGGGTAGTAAAGAAGCTTGATTTTTACCTAGCTTGTGTTTGTTGTAGCCAGTTATCTGTAATTCAGGTCACACAGATGATGTACAGTGGGACACCGATGACAGTGTTGTGATGGTTGGTGTGAGTTTTAGCATCCACGATGTGACTGCTGTGGAGGGTAGTGAACTTCAGTTGGCTTTTACTGTTAAATGCTAAGTTGTCTCTGGGTTTTCTCCCCCATCTTACTGAGCTCTGATTGTCCCTGATGAAGCTCTGGCTATCATCACAGGAACGTTTGAGTTGTTGCTGGTTCCTGGAACCCACAGGAGGGTTTGATCCTTTCTGAAGGATGAATAAGTCTGCCTGTGGAAAGCGTAGGGGTGTGGCCTCCAAACCCTGTCTGAAAGTCCCACCCACAGCAGGAGAAGGTCCCAGGATCTGTAATCGTGCCATGGGAACAATGATGTTCCCCAGCCTCTTGCCAGGGCCATGCAGAGACTGACTGCTGTATCTCTCTGCCATTTCCCAACCCCCTTCCATCCTTTCCGAATCCTGCCCCTTTGCCAGCTTGGCTATCCCAGGTCCCCCCCAACTTTGGGAGGACGCCCTGCCCCGTGAGGTCCCCAGGTCCTTTTCCCTGCCCACCCTGGGTTGCCACCTTGCTCTGTAACCTCATCCTGTGCAATGCCATCCCGGCAGCCACCTTGACGCTTCCCCCATGTGGTATTCCTCCTGCTGGTAGTTTTCAGCTGACTCATTTCACCTTCTTTACTCCCAGTTTGGCCTCAATTCCCCCTGGTTGATAGGTAGTGGATGAGGAACGAGCACATCTGGAAGGGGCCGGCACATGCGCCGTGTCTCCTGCAGCACTGGCACTGCTGCAGTGGGGTCAGGATTTGTGACGTGTTACAGGGGGTCTGTGTGTGGGGTGTGTTGGTGCCCAGCTGCACGGAGTGAGCTCAGGCATGGAGGGCAGCCAGGGCACAGACCTCCAGCAATCGTAGGTCAGGGAAAGGTTTGCAGTGCTGTGGGCTCGGTGCGTGTTGTGCTTCTGCATGGGGCCGTGTGTGGTTACATCAGTTTGGGTTCAGAGTGGTGTGGGCACTCAGCAGTGGCATAGAGCATCCCGTGCTACATCTGTAAGGGGGAGAAGAGAAGTCTTTGGCCAGCAAACCAGGCGTTGCTTCTGCGCTGTGCTTTGTCACCGTGGAAGAAGGGCTTATCTCAGCCTGCGTTGGTGAAATCTTTTATCATCTGATAAAGTTTGTTTATTCTGTAGTTAAATAAATTGTTGCCACCTCACCAAAAAGGAGATGACATTTCAGCAAGAGCAACAGAAAATACTGGCATTTGTCCATGGAAACTTCCCCTCATCCTGCTGCATTTGAGGTTTGATTTGATGGGATTGATGTTCTTGGTGCTGATGGAAACACTCTCCTAACTACCTCTCTAGATAGTGTCAGGGTCTTTGTTACCATGGTGTGAATGTCCTGCTCTTCTGAGATACCTGAGAAGTGTGAGCCTTTACAAGCTGTAGTAAGCTTCTAAGTAGGCTTACTCCACTGAGGATGTTATTTCAAAGAAGCTCTTGTTGTGGCTAACTGGAAAGAAACATTTTTTTCTTCTTAAGATCCTCCCAACGTGGTCAAGGTTTGAAAAAGCTTGTGCTTCTTTTGAGAGTATCTTTTGCAGTAGGTGCCATGAAGTTCTCTCAGAAGCATAAGATCATCTGCTGACATTTTTTCCTCCCCTGACATCGATTTACCACGTTTCCTGTGTCAAACCATGGGTTTAGCTTGCAAATGAAATTCTGACCTTGTGATTGGTGTGTTCAACCTGTATATATATATAGGGCTTGTTTTTGTAAATGCAGGTGAGACAGTTTATCTGCAGAGCTCCTCTTGAGAAGTGTGTTTTGGTGTACGGTGCAAGAGCCTGGGCCATCAGGTTGGTACAGTATTGCTCTGAGCAGCTAGCTGCTTAATCTTACAAATAGCAAAGGATGTTGTATCTTCTGCTGGGAGAAAGTGGCTCCTCGTTGTGTTGTGGACTGTGGTGTCCAGCTCAGCATCTCACAGGGTGATGTATTGAATAATACTCGCCGCAGCTGGCACAATATACTGTGTTTAAGGAAAGGCTTTCTGCCCTCCTATGAAATGCAGCTCAGTTCTGCAAAAGATTGTGATTATCTTCCACAGGTGATGATGATTTCTTACTTCCCTGTATTTGTCTGCAGTCATGTTGGACTGTCTCTGTCTGTACCTACCTGGTTCTCAGAGATGCTTATCTTGTCCGTGGGTTGGTGCAGATAACCTGAGGCTTGGTACCTCCTTCAGCTGATGGGCACTGCTCCCTGTAAGGAGGCTGTATTTCGGCCCTAGTTAGGTGAAGATGCCTGATCTCCGAAATACACTTCTTTCCCAGTTCAAGAGTTAGGAAGCTGCCTGCTCTGACCTCAGCCCGTGTGTATGTGTAAGCCTTGGTAAGTAACTGAAGCTGTTCATAGTGATTGTACAACTAATTGAGGCTCCCTCTTCCCTGGCACAAACCCTTACCTTGGCTGAGGTCCACCGACATCCTTTATATGCGGAAAGAGTCCATGCTGTTGGCACAGGCCGTGTTCTCTGGTGTGTGGGAGGGATGCTGGCCTCGTGGCATGAGGGTAGCTTCTTCATTTGTCAAAAGAGATCCCCCTTTCTCTGGTCTGCTTGTCCTGACATGGAAAGAGCCTGCAGCCATCTGGTGAGGATGAGACTGCCCGTTTCTTCAGCCAGCCTGGTTTGAATTGGTGGGTGGCAAATTACATGGGGACTAGCAGCCAGGGTGGATTTCAGGAAATAACCTTGGAGTCTGCAGTGATGAGCGTGGTTGCAGAGGAATAGTCTCTGTTGGAGCAGTGGGGAGGGGTCTTGCCATCCTCTCTGGTGCATGGACAAAAGAGCTCTCTTGGAAAAAAAAACCCAACAGACCAAAATGCAGAAATTACTTTAGCGTTTTTCCTGACTCGGGTGTATTTGCCTGTTGCTCAGTGTGTGCCAATGTTTGCTTGCTTGGGTAAGAAGGTGCTTTCTCATGGGAAGGTGCTCTCTTCCCAGTCTCCCCCAGCAGAAGTGGGAGCCTGTGAGGAGAGCTGTGGGCAGTACTGCTGCAGCTCTGAGGTGTTCCTGCACCAAGTTTTATCTGTCTGATTGTATTGCCTTGCTGTGAGTCGTGCTGGTTGACATACAGCTCTCAGCTCTGCTTTGTACAATGGTGTTTGTAGATCTCCCCAAGCTCACCCTGGCAAGGCAGTGGTCCTCACCTCAGGGATGCACCTCGGGGACCCCAGGGGACCAGGCTCTATTTCATCTTCAGCACAGGGGCCTTGGTGCTGCTCAGTCCTTGCAGCTCTGGAAGCTGAAGAAGAGCCTAGCAGCAATGAATTTATCTTTGACATATCTGGATCCAACCCAGGCCCAGTTGGCTGAGTGGTTTTCTGGCACGGTCTCCTTTCCCATCCGTATCCCTTCGTACAAAGAGAGCTTTCCCCATTCAAATGTTTTGATCTTGCTGAAATGTTGCAGTTCAATATTTCTTTCACAATGCTATTTTCTGAAAGTCATTATGTTCCCCTGGAAAATTTGGATCCTGTCTGATAGACATTCTCAACTGGAAAACACCGTTAGTAAATTGTCAGCCAGCTCCTCTTTAGAGTGGGTCTGTTCATCAACCAAGATCTCCAAAGTCGCGTCATCCCTCTGATAAATTTACTCCTTGTTCTGTGTCTTGACACTTGCTTCGTGGGAGCTCCTGGAAAGGAGGATGGGGATGCTGCTCTGTTGTGCGACTGGTTCAACCCCTGTCCAGGCAGCGACATGGATGTGGAAGGGGAGCGCGGTGGACCCAGGGCTCCATCTCGATTGCTGTCGGAGCATCCCCAAAGGTTTGGAGGTTCCTGTCTCCTGACTATGCATGAGTGAAAGCTAAGCAGTGTGTGCATATAAATGCTTTACAATGTATGTGTGCAGAGCAGCTGCGAGGTATTTGCAGTTCGAAAGCTGAACCTCTGTGCCATCAGGAGGTTACTGTACGAACTGGCAACACTCGGATACTGCTGGAAGGCTTTTCATGGGGAAAGATGTCTCTTCCTCCTGGAGAGATGTGTGGCAAGAACAAAGCTGCATGGGGGAAAGAAGGAGAAAAGATATTTGCAACTGGCATTACAGGAACGGGTATAAAGCAGAGAGGAGAAGGACCAAATGGGTCCAGCACTGAAAGCTGGGGAGGAGAGAGGGGGAGTAGGAGGATCGCCATAGATTTGTTGCACTTAGCATTAGGAATCACTACAGAGCAGGCAGGTTGTAGTGATTTTCTAATACTGAGTAATATGTCAGAAAGGCTATTCTGGATTTAGACCAATACATACAGTTTCTTGTCTAAGCAGAACCATATGCTCAAATGAGAGATCATTTTATTTTACTAGGATGGACAGTAAGTAGAAACACATTCCAGGTTTCATGAGGTTTCTTCCCCACTTGGCAGCCGCTGTGCCGCTTGTGCTTAGTCTATGGTTTCTCAAGTGTTTGATAACTGTCCGTTACTTTACCAGAGCCTGAATCCTCCTGTATCAGGATGTTTGTTGAACTGTGACTAATGACCACGTCACAAAGCTGGTTCACCGGGTCACCCGGCTGAGGCTGGTGCTTGTTAGTAATGAAACAAATGGGAGCGATACGCGTGGTATGGCAACGTGCTGAACAGTAGAAGACATAGTTTTTCTGTCCTTTCTCACATTAGGAGTCAGTGTTTTGTGTTCAGAGGCTGACCTCATCCAAATCCTTTTTGACAGCCTGGAAAGAAGGAAAAAAACCCCAAACCCGCTGTGGAATGTGTGAGCTGGTGTTGAATACACCAGCTCTAAGCACAGCAGGTTGAGCCAGCAAGTGTCCATTGATAGTTGCATGGTTTGATGTGATAAATAGTCCGACCCCTGCTTCTGCAGCTGCTGAGTGTTCTCATTCCAGTTCCTGTGTATCCCTCTGTCTCTGTGCTTCCATGCTGTGGTGCTGAACCATCCCTAGCCATAACAGGGCAGTTTTGGCCTGATCCTGCCATGTATGGACGCTCTGGTCCTTCCCCTGGGGTCTCCCCACCAGAGTGAGGATTTGGTGCTTGCGGAGCTTGCTCGGCGTCTGTGTGGAGGAAGCCCCGTGCTGTAGGTCTGCCTGTGGTACGTCCTGCGTGCCAGCGGTGCAGCCTCTCGCAGTGGCTGCTGGCTGTTGAGCTGGGATACCCCAGTGCTCCATTTAGCCTCTCTGGGCAATCTGTGGACCTTGCTTAATGGCGAGATGGTCTGCTGGGTTTGAGCGGCAGCAAAGCAGCTCTGGCACAGCTGAAAAACTGTGCGGGGTCTTGAAAGCAAAGGCCTCACCTATCGTGTGCATTGTAAGCCCTGAATTACCCATGCGAGCAAGAATGACTTTAAAATGGCTTTAAAAGGGATTTTTTTAATTACAAAAAGAAAAGCAAGCTAAATCATGGGCATGTTCACCTCAGGAGGACAAGGAGAATAACCAATGAGAGTACTCAGTGTAACATTGTGCTGAGCAGAGCCCAGAGGTTGGCAGCTGGGTACCAATCGCTGTAGCGGTCCCTGGAGCAGCCACAGCTCTGAATTTACTGGGGTTTTACTCTGGGTGGATGTCACCCAATGTGGACTGAGGATGTTCCCCTCTCAGCTGGGCGGTGGTGCAGGTGGAAGAGAGAAGCTTGGTGCTCGCTGACATCTGAATCACAGAATCGTAGGGGTTGGAAGGGACCTGGAGAGATCATCGGGTCCAACCCCCAAGGTTGAAGGGTCCCTGTGCACAGGAGCAGCGAGAGCCTCTGGTGGTGTGTCTTGGTGGTGGCTGACTGCTATCGTACAAGCAGGCTAGATACTCCAGAGGCAACTCCAGCCTGTCTTGGAGTTTGCTAGGTCAAAAAGAGATTGCATAGTAAATCAAACTGACCAAGCAACCCCCCCGAAACCGAAGAGAAAAGCAAACAAAAAAGCCCTGCTAAAAATAAGGAGAGAGATAAAGACCAGACAGAGAGAGAAACCCAATCTCTTATAACTTGTGGCACATGAAACATCTATCCTGGGAATCCCCACCTGTCAGGTGTATCTGGGATTACAGAGACAGCTTTATCTGCGTCAGCTTTTTTCCTGCTTTTGCTGTGCAAATGCCAGGTCTCCTCTTGGGGAGAGGATGGGCTGTCCTGCAGGGATGTCTAACCCCTTCCTGACCACTGATTCCATCCTGGAAGGTTGTTTGTTGCTGTCCAGTAGGATGCTTCTCGATTTGCTCAAAGGGAGCTCAGCAGTATCTGGTTTTATCTGCTCTGTTTGCGCTGGCCAAGCCATGAGACATGTTTGATCTCAGATGTACGACACAACTGTAGTTGGTTGGAGGTTTTTCCTAAGCAAAGTGTGCCTTCCTGCTGGGGATGTAGTGGAGTTAGAGTACAGTGAATAGGGCTTTGCAGCTTGCAGTTGGTGGCTGCAGCGCAGGGCAAGGGCAGTTTCTCCTCTGGGTAGTGGCCCTGGGTGCAAAGCCCTGGAGCAGCCTCAGTGGAAGGAGCAGGTGCCCATCCCTCACTCCCAAATGGTTGCAGTACTCAAGCATTGGTTCTTCCATGCCATGCTTTGCACCCCAGCTTCTTGTTGGGTCCGTAGCTATGCTCCCCTACTCCCTAAAACAAGTGCAAACCCAGGAGGTGTCAATGTTGTTCTGTACACCTTGTTTGCACTCTTCAGCAAGATCTCTTCTAGCCTTGAGAAGTCTCTTGGGCTGGTGAGTGTTCCCAAAGTAGAATGATGGTCTCAGAAGGGTTGATGGAAATCCTGGGACAACATCCTGGCCATGCAAAGGGCTTTGCCAACCCTGGCTGAACGCGGGTTCCTGGAGTGGTGGGACTCCCTGCTTGCCTGGTTTGAAACAAGACCTGTTAAAGCACGTCTGTGTGTTTCCTATGTGTGTCTTCGAAATGGTAATCTCGTGGAGGGGTGATCGTAGGAGCTCCGTTACAAATGCCTGACACCCACTTGAAGAAAGTTAAATGCTTTTGGGAAATGCGATGTGTGTTCTGTGGTGGGGATGAATAATTGTGGCAGACAGTCATTGTAGCTACTTGTGAGTTTACTGCTTCTCATTTACTACGTTTATACCTCAATTGTGTAACCGCATCTGCAATTTTTAGCTCACTTTGTGCAGTGATCCTGTGTGTGAGAGCAAATGCTGTCACTGATCCGCGACAGCGACCGCTCCAAGAATGATGGGAATCTGTGGAAAAGCCACTCCCGGATGACGTGTTCCTTGGGGCCAAAATTCCATGTGCTCAACCAAGGCATTTCAGCTTTTGTTGTGGTGAGGACCTGCCTTTCACTCTGCTCTTGAAACATCATCAAAGCCTGGGAATCTGAGGGACATTCCAGTGGAAACCTTTAACGCTGCAGTGGAGAAACTGGAATCCAGAGTGGGGCTGTGGACTTGGCGTCCTTGGTAATAACAATCCAAGATGTGCTGAAAGCCCGTCTTGAAGCAGACAGGAAGCAGGATTGTGCTGCTGTGGGGAGGGATAGCGCTGGCTCTCATGATTTATTCACCTCGGACCAGAAGCAAGCTGTGCTGAAACTGGTAGGATGCTCCAGGAAGGAGCTCTGTAATATTTTGGCAGAACTCTCCAATTGGTAGGAATATTCTGTTTAAAGTGGTTTTGGGGAGATAAATACTTGCGTGTGTTATCTCTGTGCATGGAGATAAACACAGTTGTTCTATACAAATACTGGTTTGACCTCAGAGGATTTCATTAGAGGCAGCACGTCAGGCTGGTTGCACGGCTTGGAAAGCAGCTGCCAACTCTTGTGAGCATGTGAAGTTTGTCACAGGGCTGCTGTCGGTGGGGGAGATCTTCCCTTTCAGTTTGGGAGCAGCGGGATCATCTCTTGCTCTCGCTTCTCCGTGGCAGGGAATAAGTATTCAGTCTGCTCGGAAGGACATCTCACTGAGATTCAGTGCAGCCCAGGAGATAACAGCCTTGCGCAGATGTCAGCAGTAGGAGTTTATGCACCTGTCCCTGTGGGTCTCAGGCAAATCTGGTGCTCTGTCACACTGAGTGTGTGCCAGTAGTAACAAGGGCTATAACCTGCCTGCGGTGGGTAATCGCTGTAGGGGGGAGAGGTGGGGAATGGGGTCAGGAAGGCTTATCTGCAGTCTTGCTGCACAGTAGCACCCAAATCCATAGCTTTTGCACTATCCTGATGGTAATTGGGTAATTAAATACGACCTGATAGATCATCCTGGCAGCACAGGACCCTTTTATAGAGTGCATCTTACTGTCCTTTTGCACAGAGAATAACCGGGCTGTTACTCTGTAGCACAGCTGCCTGTTGGGACCCGTTACTTCAATAAAATCGGGAGCAGCAAGATCTCCCCATGATGGTCTCACTGGACAGGATGTGTGGGTCATGTTTCTGCCTTCCAATTCATGGCTCAGCCATCGGCTCTGTGTGAGAAGTGCTTGTACAGAGGGTGGGAAGAAGCTAGCTGCTCTCTCCAGTATTTACCAATCACAAGCTTTTTGTCCGTATCTCCGTGTCCTGTAATCTTATTTTTTGTGGCAAAAGGGGCAGGGAAAACAGATGATGCTTCAGTTTGTTTCAAAGGAGGGATTAGCTGTTAGCTCAGGAAGGGCAGATTCCATACTTCGGGGAGTAAGCCACGCCTTACCTATGCATAGACCTGCTCCTGCCTTGGGGCTGGAGAGAGCAGCCGAAGCGGCTCTGGCAGCTGTGTCCTGCCTGCCTGCCCAGATGTACTGAGTGCTGTTGGCAACGGGTCTGTAGGCCAGGGCTGATGTATCACTGGTATGGGAAGGTGCCATGGCTTTTACATCAGTTCCAGCAGCTCGTGCTCCCATGAGAGCTGGTGAAAATGCTGTTGGCAAAGCCAGAGGGAAGAAGGGTATTGATCTTCCTCCCATCTTTGGTTTCCCAGTGGGGAAGTACTTTTAACAGGTGGTATTCCTGACCGATGGCAGCCGTGTAAGCTGGAGGAGAGCAGTGCCTGGAGCAGTTGCCCCGTCTGTCCTCTGCAGCGTTTCCTTCCTTTCCCGCACACCCTAATTTTGTTAAACGTAGAAAACCTATTCACAGATGCACCTACGTGGAGAGTAAACTTAGACCGTGTGTATCAACATATGCCTCCTGCATGGAGGGGCAGGGTGAAGAGTGGTGAGAAGGCAGGGATGGGGACAGCAGTGACCTCACAGAGGGCACGTCTCTGCAGTGGGAAAAGTGGGCGACGAGGACAAGGGTTTAACTGACTGGCTGCATCTTCAGAGATCCATTGGTAGTGTAGAGTTCCACAGATTGTGTTTGTGTTTGATAAGCAGGCTGCTCTCTGTTTTGACTGCTGTCCTATGTGAACCCTGACCAAGCAGAGTAATAATTCCATATACTGTCCTTAAAGGAAGGCATGGCCATGCCTGGTGGTGAATCACAGAATATTAGGAGTTGGAAGAGACCTCAAAAGATCATCTAGTCCAACCTCCCTGCCAGAGCAGGATCACCCAGACTAAATCACACAGGAACACATCCAGACAGGTTTGAATGTCTCCAGAGAAGGAGACTCCCCAGTCTCTCTGGACAGCCTGTCCCAGTGCTCCTCCACCCTCACAGTGAAAAAGTTGATTCACATGGAACTTCCTCTGCTCCAGCTGCACCCGTTGCCCCTTGTCCTATCGCTGTCATCAGTGAGAAGAGCCTAGCTCCATCCTCCTGACGTTCACCCTTTACATATTTATAATCATTAATAAGGTCACCCCTCAGTCCTCTTCTCCAAGCTAAAGAGGCCCAGCTCTCTCAGGCTCTCCTCATAAGGAAGGTGTTCCATTCCCTTAACCATCTTGGTGGCCCTGCACTGGACTCTTTCAAGGAGTTCTGTCCTCCTTGAACTGAGGGGCCCAGAACTGAACACAATATTCCAGGTGTGGTCTCACCAGGACAGAGTAGAGAGGGGAGAAGAACCTCTCTTGACCTACTAAGCACAGCCCTTCTGATACACCAGATGCCATCAGCCTTCTTGGCCATGAGGGCACATTGCTGGCTCATGCTCATCCTGCTGTCCCCCAGGACCCCCAGGTCCCTCTCACCTATGCTGTTCTCCAAGCAGCAAGTGAAAGGGTTGGTCTGGAAAATTAATTGCCCACTTTTTTTTTTTTTAATAAGCTTTTAGACACTGGAGAAGAAGAAAGTTCCCTAAAACATGTGGAATTATCCTGTGTCCAGGAGGTGTGGGTTTGCAGTATGGTCACCTAACCTCAGAGCATGTATTTTTCAACTGGGCAGTTGTGATCAATGAAAAAATTACTAATGATGTGATGCAGGTATTAAAGGGGCTTTTTTTGAAGCACTTCATGTTGTCACTCTGTGCTTTTATGGTTTGGTTTGCCTTCGTTTCTGGGGTTTTTTAAGACTTTCCTGCCATTCTTGGCTGGGAAGGAGAAAATATGAAGTAGGTAGAAACTGGCAGCAGCTGCTGATGCTGAAATGTACAAGAACGTGTCTCATATCACTGCTGTTGGTGTCCCAGGGCATTACATGTGTTGGTGTTGGGCCATGTGGCAAAACCAAGGGAAAAGTTGCAGCATTGTTTGAACCAGTCAGTTGGTTTTGGAGGCAGAGTTGCTCTTGCTGTGTGGCATTGTTTGTGGGACAGGCATTTGGAGCAGAACAGGACAGCTAAAATCCCAAGCTCTGCAGTTTCTGATCCAGACTTTCTGCTAGGGCTCATCTTCTGAGATCTGATCTTGGGGTGTCTCTCACCCACCAGCGTGGCACAGACCCACTGCCCCCAAATCCTTCACGGCCCCTCGTCCTCATGCACGTGACCATCTTCATCTGGTCAGTATGGAGCAGAAACCAAGAACAGGCTCTTGCTTATGTGCGTGGCCATTTCCTTTGCTCACATTCTGCCCGGCTGTGAGATCTGTAACTGGGTTTCAAAGCAAACAAAAGATAATCCAGCTGGGCACAGAAGGTGACAGGGAGGGGTAGTGCTTGATGCCGAATGAAGGGCGCTGCTACTAAGAGGTCACGGCTTGTAGTCTTTACCCTTCAAACATTCATCCACCCTGCCGAAGCCATCGCATCTCGTTAGCTCTTGGTGTAGCTGATGTACCCCAGTGTTAAGGTTGCTTAAAAAAATCCTAAACCAGTAACTTGAATGAGAAAGGTGAAGGAGAACAATCCCAGCACCCCTCTGTGAGTATGAAATTGCTCCAACAAACGTTGAGCAGATGCGAAGAAGCTGTCTGGTTCGCTTTGTGTGCTGTGTTGCCCGATCTGGGGGAGTTCTCTACATCAAGACTTCTGTTCCTGTTTTTGGATACAGTTTCATACACAGGACAGGCACCTGGTAAGAAACGAAAGTAGCAGCTGATTTTTGAGCGTTGCCAATGTGTTCATGGGGACCCGGATTTGGGGGACTCTCCAGCACGTGGTGGAAAGGCCCTTCCCTCATGTTTTGAACAGCTTGTGGTTTTCTTCTCTCAGAACACAACCCACAACTCTTGGTCTGAGCTTTTCACAGCCAGCAGTGCTTTGGCCGTGCACTGAAGAGCAGATGGGTCTAAACTTGCTGGGTGGACATCTCCAGCCTTTTTCCCAGCTGCAGGATATTTTAGGTCCTGGTGTCACCACAAACACCTTTTGGTCCTGTCTGAATGTTCTGCTCTGTCTTCAGATCCTACGTGTCGATCACCTCAGCTTTTGGAGAGAAAGATTGTGAGACCTGTGGAGTTAGCTTGGCTGTCATGATGCTGTCTGTCCAGCTTCAGAAGCAGCTCTGGGAGTGCCTAAAAAGGACCATGTCTTACTCCATGGAGTTTTTACCAGTTGTAGCTTGGTTTCCTTTAGAGTATCTGCTGGGATGGGATGTGCTGACTGGTACCAGTCATGGTCCACGTGATTTTATTCTGGTTTCTGGGGCAAACAAAGAGAAATGGGCTGCCCAGAGAGTCACCATCCCTGGAAGCATTTAAAAGGCATGTAGATGTTGTGCTTGAGGACATGGTCTAGCTCAAGGCAGGGTTAGGGTGTGGCTGGACTCAGTGATCTTGAAGGTCTCTTCCAACCCAAGTGATTCTATGGAGTGGTACGCATGGAGGGTACAGGGATTGAAATTACAGACTGCCCTGTGGACTTCCTGCCATCACCAGTTGCAGGGTCACAGTTGATGGTGTATTGCAGAGTTGGTTCAACTGGTCTCCATCATGAGCACAACGGAGAGCCAGTAAGATTTACAACCAGCAGATTTTGAAAGTGTGGTGAGAGGTGTCATCCCTGAGGCGAAATATCTGCTGGTGTAATGCCCAGGGGGAGATCACCCCCAGTACTTGAAAGTGGGGCTGTAACCCCGTGTCTGCAAGCAGAAGGTGCCAAACTTGCTCAAGCCAGCACTGGGAGTGGAGTCAGCCCGTGGAGAATCACAATCTGCCCAGAATTAATTCAGCTTAAGTTTTTTCGCCTGGAATTTTGTAGCGATACCAGCAGAACATTGCAGCACTTGGCCAGTCATAAAACAGAAACGCTACAGCTTGAAAAATACTTTAGCCTGCTACTGAGATTAAAGCAAGCCCTCGATAGCTATATAACTGTCAGGAGAATCAAAGCGTGCCACGGTGTGCTGCGAGGGAAGATGTACTGCGGCCGCCTAACAAACTCCAAGCACTGCCTCACACTTTCCAGCCTGGTTGCACAGGACCCTTCAGGAGGGAAGACGGATAACGACCAGATGGCCGAGAGCGATGAAGATGTATTGTCCGGTGAGCTCCTTGCCGACACGGATTATGACTCTTCGCAGGGTTTCCGCGGGCTCGTCTCTTCGCTTCAGGAATAGAGACAGGAAAAGCACTGAGGTGCAAATGAGAAATATAAACTGAGAGCGTTATCAATGGGGAAAACGCGGTCCCTGGGCTGCATGAGTCATGTAATCCACAACGCTTTTCAAGCTTAATTTGAGAGAAGCAGAGGTGCATGGAGGATGGTTTCAATTTCCAAGCAGTGCTTTTTGACCACTCATGCTTTTGAAAAGCAAAAAGAATATCTTGGCTCGGAAAGGATGGCGAAGCAGAGGTATTCTGCTCCTGGCCCCCTGCCTGCTCGCCCTCTTGAAGTGGAGCTTATGCATTGTGATGGAAACGTAATGGCATACCCTGCCAAGGAACAGGTCATTCCTGCTGGAGCCTGTGAGGGAGGAATTACTGCTGCAAGTAGAAAAGTTGAAGCAAATGGGATCAAGGAGGTTGAATTCTGCAGTTTGGGCTTACACCTGATTTTATTATTAGTTTTAAACAGGAAGACGCTTTTGACTCACTTTGGAGTTCTTGTCCTGTTGAAAGCAGCCAGAAATTGCTAGTTGTGAAAGAGATTAAGCCTGATTTTGAGACCAAATGCACGTCTTCAAAAGGTTCATTGCTAGTGTTCTAACTGTGAACCTTTATACTCTGCTCATGTCCTCCTGCAAGCCTTCCTTTCCACTCATGTAAAGCTTCTGAGTGTAGGAAACACATTCCCAGTTTATTCTCAGAGAAATAAAGGTGCACTGAGGCTCATGCACCAGATGAAATCTTGGGTATGGCCCCAGAAAGCTGTAGCTGTAGTTTAGAGAAATTGCCACTTCTACTGTCGTTCATTCGGGATCTTGGTCAAATTCCATGTTGGGCATTTTCTATCCTTAGTTTTCCTACAAATATTTGTATCTTCATTTCCAGTTTTGTAGAGGGGAGCCACAAGATGCATACTGTCTTAGGGACATATGGGCTGGTTGCATATCCCATACTTAATGTGTCAGAAGAGAGCTGGAGGATCTGGGTGACTAAATTTTCCTCTGAAAGCTTGTGAGCCTCCCTTTTGGAAAGATGGACAAGCCTCCTGGACATCATCAAGTGCTGGAGCATCTCCTGTCCTGGGGTGGAAGTGACTTCGACAGTTTGTGAAGCAGTGATTACAACCACCATTGTTCTCTGCCTGTACAGATTTATTTGCAAAGTATGGATTGAGTTGGCTGCTGATGGAAGTCACTTGCCTTTGTTATCATCTGACTTTGTGTACTGGGATTCACAGGGCCAAGGGGGTACATTGCCTTTCTGGACCTGTGAATGCTTTACATTTTTAGCACCAGTGGATGAGCAATACTGGAAATCAGGACTGTAGGTTTGCCTAAATAGCAGAATTCTGCTACACATTATAGAGGAGGAAACAAAGCAGCTGATACTGAATTAAGTTTTCCACCTTATAAATGACTTTTTAATCAGAATTACAATTTTACTGACTTTATATATTTTGCTGTCGAGAGGAAAAGAAGTTTTATTTTGAAGTTGTAACAATTAGTTCTGATTGTAGTGTGTTTGTGCCAGGGAAAAGGAGCTGCAGTCGCTGGTTTTAGCCCAAATATATATATATATACATATATATATGTAAAAAAGCATATATATATATATATATATTTCCTCTCAGCCTAAATATGTACAGGGCAAGTCCTGCCTCTGTGTCCTTGAGAAATGAGAAACCATGAGGACGTATCCTTTAGCAAGGACTGTGGATTTCAGTCCTGTCTAGGTAGAAAACACCTTCAGGAATTGAAAGGCAATGATTTGGGGAATCTACTTAAAAAAAAAAAGTCTGAAGTACTATAGAACTTGCTTTGTTTCATGAGAGCACTGTGGAAATAGAACAAGATTCACAAGTAATTCATCTCGAGCTGCAGACTGGTGTGTCAGTCTCTGCAGCGAGAACATTAATATCTGTTAAATTCTCCAAATTAGCTTGAGCATTCCAGAGACAGGATGTAATACTCTGTTGTATAGGGAAGGAATTCACCCTTCCCCCCTCAGTCTTTCAGCTTCCTGAGGACTCAAGAGAAACACTGAAGTCAAGTCAAGCCCCCCGCATACCCCCCCGTAGTAATGGGGTCCAGATTGGCAGGGACTGAAGCACAGTCCCATCAGAGGAGGGGATGCTGTTGGGTCGGCAGGCGTTGAGTGTCCAACCTGAGCTTGGCAGCAAGAGAGGTTTGAAGTTAAGTTCACGTGGTGGTTCTCAGGTTCGTGGGGTATTACTTGCCTCTTGCAGAGGTGAACCTTGTCACCTGCTTGTGCTTAGAAGTAGAGGCGCATTACTATGCAGAGTAGTATTTACTGATCTGTCATGACGCCCTTCTTTCCCTTGTATTAGCCAGGGTACTGCCAGGCTTTACTAGGTTTGGGGAAGGGTTTTTGCTTGTTTTGACCAAGTGTCTGTTGGAAGATGAAGCAATAAAACACGCTGTTGCCCATGGCAGAGTGGAGCGAGGAATGGGGAGGAGAAGCACCAGAACATTGTTCAGGAGTCACGAAATGGGTGGAATAATCAGATTTCAAACCTGTCCAGTGTACATGGCCTCGTGTGCAGCCCCCTTGGGAGGTCAGCAGTGCCATCTCATGTTACATGGGTATTTTGGGGAAAAAAAATCAACACCAATGCTTAAAATGTCCGGGGAAAGGGTGTTGGAGGAGCCCTTGAGAACTCCTTGTGTGAAGGGAGAAGAGTGGTGAAGCCCATGGGTGTCTGAGACAGGCAGAGGAGGACCAGTTGTTGCCACAGAAACCAACCAAAAAAAAAGCTTTGCAGGACAGCAGCTACTTGTGCCCAAGGAAGTTTAGTGAGGGGGGTGTGTGTGTGTATGGGGGTGTGTCCATTTTAACAGTGATTTCTTTCCATCCTGTTACAAATAGCAACTGTGCCTGCACAGGGGCTTATCTGAAAATAATCCCTAGTGATGATTGATGGATCTTCTTCCAGTGCTTGACAGAGAAGCAGGGAAAAGCCTGATGAGAGCAGACGTAGTCTTTGCCCTTTCCCACCATCTCCCAGCAAGGAAGTTTCTGCAGGGTGTGCAATGCTGCTGCGAGCGCTGAAGTCAGCTGGGAGGTTATGGCTGCTCGGCCCATGGCACGAGGACTGCTGTGGTTGCTTGTTTGCTTTACCCATCACCATGTCGGAGTCTTGCCAGAACAGCCTGGGTAGTGGGGAGGGTCCTAATCCTCCTGTGTCCTTTATTTCAGATTCCCAAGACCAAGGTGCTGGTACAGCTGCCGCTCACAGATGTAATTTGTGATGGATTTCTGTGTCCTCAGCAGTGGGATTTTGTACACCTTCTAGAGGTCAGACTGCCAGTTTGTGTCTGTGCAGTACTCAGACTCATGGCAAGGGCAATCCTGTATTTTCTTGGAGAGTGATAAATTCTCCATGCCAGTGTGACATCATCCTGCTTTGCACCCATAGCGTAATGCTCCTTTAAAAGTCTTTGTTCATGTGCACTCTTCATTGAACTACTTGGACATGAGTGCCTCTCCTCTGTGTGAGCTTGCACAGTGGTTTTGTGCTCAGGAGCTGCTGAAGGGCGCTGTCTGGCTCTCTGAGCTCACCCATGCCTGGTTGTCCTGTGTGTATTGTCTCAGTATGGGTCAGTTATGATCTGACCTGTTGAGGAACCTGTGATGACCTCATATGGCATCTGGGAAGGTGGGAAGGGGCCACTAAGAGGTGGTGCAACGCAGCCACATGCTTGATGCGCATGCCACCCTGCAGACGGATGGAGAACAGAAGTTAAGTCATCCAATCTATGCTCTTTTCCCTTCTCTTCCATGGAAATCTGCCAGAATGTCTCTGTGTCCTCTAAAGCATCGTGTCCTGTGACTCGTGGGGTAGGTTATTGCTAGGTCCGTAGCTGGGGTACTCAGAGAAGCATGACATCATAGACAATAAATGAAGAGCTCTGGTGATAAAGACGTTCTTAGTCGCTCTTTCAGCACAGTGTTCTTCACGCTGCACTTCTAATGACCCTTTTTTTTTTGTGAGAAAAATAGTAGGTATGGTGATTCAGCGGTGTGTTTATTATCACAGATGGTCCTTTACTAACTTTCTGCTTGGTGCAGTAGGACCTGGGTCCCAGCTTGGTTCAAAGTTCTGTCACGGGAAGAGACTGGAAACCAGTGCCCGCTCCAAGTGTTGAACTGGACAACTAGTGAGAAGGTGTTTTAGAGCTGTATGAAGATGGGGCTGAGGGACGTCTTTGCAACCAGTGGGCACCTGCTCACACAGCTCTCCCAATTTCTAAATAATTTTAAATGAGTCAGCTGAAACTTTCCAGATTTTCGGCTTCCTAGCATGAAGGTGCATTCGGAAGGAAAGCCAACACACCAGGAGTACAGCTGAAAAGAAAATGGGATTTGCTGTTATGGGAAAAACTTCAGTAGAAGGGCTTTGAGGATCGAAGGCTGTTTTGAGGCGTTGTTGGTTTTTAATAGTAACCAAGAGAGTTTTCAGCAGAACCAGAGCATTTCTGTTGTAGCTGTTGACCAAGGTAGAAATACTTAGCTGGGTAATTTTTAACCAGATCGACCTGCAATTAGCATTAGGGGGTCTTTTGACCTCAAGTGGAGGCTTCAAAGCTGCCAGCCAGATCCCGTAACAACGTTCAGTATCCCTGAGGCAAACCAGCTCAGCCAGGCTTCAGCGCGGGAGGTTTCTGCACCGAGGTATGACGGGGGCGGATCAGCTCATGTGGAGATGTCTGTGCAGCGAAGCCTGACTTGAGCACATGAAGAGCTTTGTGGACTAAAACCTTGGGGAACCCATCTGACCTTCACATAGTTGAGTCAGTCCCTGGGAAATCTGGAAAGCACGGGGCCCTGCAGATGACGAGGGGGTTTTGGTTAAGTGGTGTTCTGGCAAAGAAAGTTTATAACTGTACAGGGAAGGCAGCTTAGGCCATGGAAGAAGTGGGAAAAAATCCCTAAAAGATGCTAGAGGACCTGTGGGATTAACGTTTTGGAGTGGGGAGGGTTATGCCCTGTGCAGGAGTTTCTCTAGATACAGATGGCAAGCTGGCAAACGGATAGATTGTAGGACCAGCCTCTCGGAAGCTGAGCAGAGTGGGATGTGGACCAACTGAAAGAGAGTGAACAGGTAATTAAACATAATTAAATGTTGTAACAGCAGCGGAGCTCTGCTGCTACCATGGAAATGGCTTTGGAGGAGAGATGGGGGTTTTACGGTGAGCAGAGCAACTCTATCTGCTTGTTCTCCCCAGGTCAGAGACACACAGACTGTGATTTGCTGTGGCACATTCCATGTAACTCCAACCAGAATGTTACTCACGGGCTGTGTGAAAGTAAATCCAGGTGGTGTAAGGGGGCTGATGCCAAGTGGCACCGGCGTATTGCACGTGCAGAGATCTTTCCTTTGCACCAAATTGCAGAGCATCTTCCTGCAGCCTCCTTGGCAGAAGATTCTGGAGGCATACCACTTGGCATGGTGGCCTTCAGTTCGCTTCTCCCACATACCTGGAGGGACTAACCTGAGGGATCAGTGGAACTGAACCGCTCGATTTCCAGTTTACGCATAGCTCAGTTCCTACCTCACGCCCCCGATGAGCTCTTCAAGAAAGTAATTCCAGTTCAGTGCTATTTATCCCTCCCGTGTGGAGCAGCGTGGCAAACCTCCAGCTTCTCTCTGCTGTCCCTGGAGGGATCCGCTCTCCCTGGGCCGGGTGCCAGGCGCTGGCCGGGGGCCCAACCGTGATTAGGGTATCGCTGCAGCAGCATCTCTTCCCAAACACAAACACACCTCTGGGGAATGCCCAATTCAGCTGCAATAGCCACAGCGGAGATGGTATTTGAGTAACGTCACGTTGGCTGCTGGCCATTTCAGCAGATGATTTATTATTTTCTATACGAATCTGCCTTTCAAGCCGCTCGTATAGCGTTACGGGTGATATCATTCCGTGCTAAGTACTTACAAGATCTGTTTCAACCTTTGAATGTACGCAGAGGTACGGTCTGAGCGAAAATAATGCCCGGGTCCTCTCCGTTCATTGGTACGGATGGGTGGCTTATACCTCTCCCTTGCTGGGTTGCGGAAGGGGCATTTGAAATTATTATTGTATGCTCTCCTTCCCTTTGTGTGTCAAGGAGCAGCAAGCCAGCCCTTCTTATGTTTTATCATCCGCTGTGGGTGACTGCAGGTACGGCCCATGTGTAACTGGTGAGTATTGGCTTTTGTCTCACATGAATTCAGGTCTCGTGGCAGTTGGAGGTCTCAGAGCTGAAGAGGTTTGTGGCTGTGTACACCTCTGCCATCCCTGCCTGGCCCACGTGGATGGCTGGTTGCAGAGGACCTCACCATGTTCCTCTGGATGCTGTGCTGGTGAGGTCCGGGGAACGGGGAGTGCGGTACCGCCTGAGCACATGGGCTTTGCTCTGCAGTGGCTCTGGTGTCTCCTCGTGTCAGTGTGATTCTTCTGATTACACTTGAGGGATGAAAAAAATGATTCCTCAGCCTGGTGCAGCGTTTAGATGCTGCAGAATCTCATCTTGCACCTTGCTGTGTGACCTGTCTATCCCTTTATCTCTGTATAAGTGTTACCTGGTCACAGTCCTTCAGTGACCTGCTCTTGTGGGTTGAGCTGGCAGCCCTTGTGATGGGAACGACGGGCTAGGTCTGCAGGGACTGAAAAACTAGAAGGCAAAGGTTTTCATGGAATTCCTGGGTTTGCTGTGAGCATATACAAAGACACGGTGGTCAGTGCAGTAACAAAACCAGATGTGCGGTCTGGGCTGTGTGGAGCAGAGTTAACTTGTTTTTTGACGAGGGAACAAGGAGTTAAGGAGTACGTGGTTTGCAGAGATGTGTCTGGAGAAAATCTGGAGCGCCCCTGGTCTCATGGATGCTCCAGCTTTGCATTCCTGCTGCAGCAAATAATAGCTAAGTGTGAAATTCAGCTGAGCCTGCCCGTGGAGCTTGCCTTAGTCTGCACGGGCCGGGTTTGCTAATGAAGGGAAGTTACAATGTTTGTTAATTATGCAAGGTCACAGGAAAGATTAATGGGTGCTTATCCAGCTCTTCTCATCACCCATTAATCTTCGGTGCAGTTCATCAGTCTGTATTGATTCTGCCAGATCAGGCAATTTGGATTTCTGTTGTTGAGCTGTTGCAAGCACATGCTTATCTACGTTGTTCCAGTTATCTTTTCCCACCTCTGGCCAGCTCTGGAAGAAGAGAGATGGGCCAGAGCTGTCATTGATGGATGCACGGGTCAGAACCTGGGCGGAGTGGTTTTCTCACCTTTAGCTGGTGCAAAACTGGTCTGACAGAAACAGGCGTTTGGTTTTGTTTTGGGTTTTTTTTTCAGGGGGGAGGATAGGGGTTTTTTTTGGTGGTTTTCCTTTCCCTGCGTTGCCGCCTCAAAGTGATGCATCAGGGGTTCCCGTCAGTATGACTGCTGGCATGAGGACAGGGGCATGAGCAGAAATATCTGGGGATCTCTCTATGGAGCAGAGGCAGATTTGTGACTTTGTTACAAATGGTGGGCTGGCAGATGGGTTAAGCTATCACTTTTGGATTAAACTGGTAAAAGGAATTAAAATACAAGTTCACAGATCCACAGAATTGTAGGGGTTGGAAGGGATCTCCAGAGATCATTGAGTCCAACCCTCACCATGAAAAAGTGCTTTCACATATTGGTGTAGAACTTCCTGTGCTCCAACTTGAAGCTATCGCCCCTTGTCCCCACAGACCACTGAGAAGAGGCTGGCCATTTCCCCCTGTGTCACTCACTTCAGATATTGATAACCATTGATCAGATCCCCTCTCAGTCATCTTTTCTCCAGGCTGAACAGCCCCAGCTCACTCAGCCTTTTCTCACAGGCGAGATGCTCCAGGCCCTTCATCATCTTTGTGTCCCTCTGCTGGGCTCTCTCCAGTAGATCCCTGTTATTTTTTTATATCAGGGAGCCCAGAACTGGACACAACACTCCAGGTGGAGCCTGACCAGGGCACAGCAGAGGGGGAGGATCGCCTCCTTTGACCTGCTGGCCACGCTCCTTTTAATGCCACCCAGGATCCCATTGGCCGCCTTGGCCCCTGGGGCACGCTGCTGGCTCATGGCCACCCTGTCACCCACCAGGACCCCCAGGTCCTTCTCTGTCATTCATCAGACTTGTGTTCCAGCCCCTTCCCTAGTCTGGTTGCCCTTCTCTGGACATGCTCCAGGGCCTCAATGTCTTTCTTGGAGTGGATGGCCCAGTTTTATTAGCACTGGGATTTATCAGCACCCACAAATGTCCTGGTGGATGGCAGCGGGCTGTATCCGAGTAATGCAGGTAAAGGTAATGGTAGATCTCAACAGCACTCACAGTAATTGTCTGTTACAATACAGCCATCAAAATACTGTGCTCTTGTGTGCAAATCTCAGGCTGGACTATTTAATCTCGTGCACTAGATGGTCCCACAGCAAGTATTTTTGAAAACAAATGACCACTGTGCACCAGGAATATGAAATAAAGCATCAGCTCAAAAACATACCAAGAATTTCTGAGAATCTTGTAATTAGAATCTGTAACTAGCATGTCTCTCAGCTAGTGTGGGGAAGCATGCTGTGTTTCAGAGTGTTGTCTTCTCCATCTATCAGCATAGTATCTAGAAGCTCTTTTTCTTCCCAGTTCCTTCTGTGTTGCATCTCTCAAGAGGAGGCTCTACTCCATCTCTTTGTGGACCTGAGGGCCAATAGGGGAGGAGCATCTCCTCCAAAGGCTGCTGTCTTAAGGACAGCAATGTTCAAAAAAGCTGTAAAACTTCTGCCTAGAAACCACTAGTTATTCTCATCTTCTGCAGGAGATGAGGAAGAGCGTTGGTAAGCTGAAGAGCGTGCTAATGACAATTAGTGTCTCTGGAACAGCGAACGTGTCCCTTCAAGGGACATGTGCTGAAAGGCAAGGCGATTAGTTCCAGATAATCCAGCACATGGGTTGGTGTCAGCACCTCCAGTTTGCTGTAGGAACGTGCTGGTAGGGAGACTTTGACCTTTAAAGAAAAAAAATGTTAAAAAAAAGGAAGCAAGGTGGCTCATCGTATTGTTCTGATGAAATTCCAGCTGCACCCAAGGGCTGTGCACGGTGCTTGTTGACGATGGGAGGTGTGGAATACCCCAGTGCCTGCAGGTCAGCTCATTGCAGAGCGATGCTGGGCTGTGGCAGGGTGACGCAGATCCACACAGCACTTGGTTTTGAGAAGCGACTGTTCACAGCAAAGCGCAAACACTCCTGACTGTTCCATATCGCCTCTAAACTCTGTGCAGACCGAAACATCTGTCATTCAGCCATACAGAGGTGTGTGGTGTGCAGCAGGAGTGGAGGGGGGTGTTCTTTGTAGAGGTCCAGGGGATGTGGAGACTTGTGGCAGTGATGGTGTGGTAGCACTGGGCTTCTACATGTGTTAGCAGGAGCCTTGGGAGGCTGGTTTGCTTGTGATGTTCCTCAGACTCCTCTGTGCTGGTATGTAATGTCATATCTCTATTGCTGCGTAGACTTGGCCATTGCTGTATCTATGGCTTTATATCTGCTAGGAATACTGGATCGTATGGTGAGTGTATCCTGTCCCTGGACTGATGAGAGCTTCCCTAGCAGCCCCTTCCCTGCATCCCTCTGTGTGCTGTGAGGGGGAGGCTCTGGCAGTTTTGTTACTAATCCCTAGCTGCTGCAGCAGGGAAGCTTTACCTGACTTCACAGGGTGGGAAGGTATTCTTCCTTCCTCCATCCCTCTGTCCTTCTCATGCCTGGATATTCTCAGGGCTGGGGTACCCTCCTCATCCTCCTTGGACGTGACAGGGAGTGTTAGGCTCGTGAGCCCTCTGTCCTTAACCGAGCCAAGGAGCTGAAGTGGCTGTGGACGCTAGTAACCCCTGTTTCTCCTTCCAAATAGCAAAAGTTAACTGGAAAAACCCCCATAGAAGCACGTACGCATCTGGATGAGCGGTTACAAAGATTAATGTAACACACAGGGTCAGAATTCCCACTGACATTGACTCAGTTTGTCCAAACAAGTTAGTGGAAACCTCCTGTGAGTATGAACTGTGCTCTAAGGTGCTGCGCAGGCGTTGGACAACTTGGGCGCCAGTTCCCTCACAGGCATGACTGCAGGAGTCTGTCAGTGCTGTAAAATACAATACTGGGAGAAAAAAACCCCATAAATCAGAGACAAACATGCAAGTGTTTTAAGACTTAATTTTTGCCTGTTTTTCTGTACTTATCCCTGTCTTGTGACCGTACTCGGACCTAAAATCAGCCCTGCTGTGGCCTGGTGTTGAAGGAAGATGGGCACTGTGTGTCAGCTGGATGTGGGCAAAATGTTTTGCTGCTGTAATGACAGATGCCTAGAATAATGCTGAGAGGAAATGGTAGCTGTGCAGAAGGAATATAGCTTCTTAAAGCTTGGGTGCTGACTGCATTACCCTGGCGAAAAGGGCCGGTGTCTGGGGCTGAGCAGTAAGCGCTCTGTCCGAAAGCTGCCCGTGCTTCGGCTCAGGCACTCAGGAAGGTGCTCTGGGATCCTTTGGGGTGATGCATGTTACAGAAAAACAAGCCTATTTTGGGTCCTGTGAGCAAGTAACGTGCGCACTGATCTCGGCAAGTTTGGGCTCAGCTGCTGTAAGCATGTTACTTGAATTTGGAAGCGTCGTGTTTGTTATGCTATAAAATAAATTGCTCTATTGAGTGTCTACCTCCCAGTCCTTCCCAGCTTTGAGAATAGTATTTTTATTATTGTTGCTATTCACAGAATTTCACAGAATTGCAGGGGCTGGAAGGGACCTCCAGAGATCCTCAAGTCCAACCCCCTGCCAAAGCAGGGTCCCTAGGACAGGTCGCACAGGTTGGTGTCCAGAGGGGTCTGGAATATCTCCAGAGAAGGAGACTCCACACCCCCTGGGCAGCCTGTCCTGGTGCTCTGTCACCCATGAAGAAGTCCTTGTTGTGGTTGTTATTAGTACTATTATTATGATGATGAGCTGCCTAATGCAGACTTTAATTCAGTGTGGAGGTGCTACAGAGTTAACGTGATGCTTATTCCCATGTGGAAGGAAGTTGTGAGGAGCATTCCCCCCAGGTGCCACTCCAGGTACGTTGATGTTTTCAGTAATACTGTGATGATAAGTGATGGGTTAAAATCGACAGGGTCACTATGAATGATGGCTGTGTTTGCTCGGTGGCCAGCTCAGCAATACAAAGGATTGACACAAAATGGGGCAAAAATACGCATCCTTCTCCTGCGTCTGTGAGCAGTGGGGGTACATCATGGAAATACAGGGCTGCTGGGTGGCCGCCCTGTCACAGCATCTTCCTGGGATGTTCTCCAGCCAGGTATGTCTGTAGCATGCTGTGTTAAGATGGGGAGAGAACGTGAATTGCATCACCACGTTCTCAAATGGCAGGTTTTGCCGTGCTGTGTGAATTGTGCAGCGTGCTGCCATCACTATTCCAAGCTGGTTTTAATGGGGCGTGCATGGGCTCGCAGCTGAAGGCAGGTTGGTTGGTTAGTGTGTATGAACAACTGTGAGAAATACATATCCCAGCATACCAGTTGTTGGGCTGGTGTTGAATGTGGGACCTGGGACAGGAATGTTTAGGAAGGTTTTTCCCAGTGTGGCACAGAGCCAGGGGGAGATAACCTGCCTTTTTCCATGGTCAGCATTTCTCAGCCTCTGCGGACCTGAACATGCCAATGTAACCACCAGCTCTGCACTGTTAACAGGAAGATAAGATGGCAACAACACCCTTGTATCCCAAAGCAATGTAAACCAGGAGCAGATCTCACCATTCACGGGTGGCCCCTGATCGGAGGGGGACTGGAGGTGAGGATATCAGTGCAGCTCTGACCTGGCAGTCAGCAGCGATTAATAATAGCAAGTCCTGCGAGCCATACCAAGATGGCAAGGTTCATGGTATGAACATTATGTGTTTAATTGACGGTGTTTCTAACACATCTCTGAAATGAAATGACTTCCCCTTTCCATCCAAGGCAACAGCGTGCATTTCTGTGGGGTTTTTCACATGTACGTTGGGGAGAGGAAGCAAGTACCCCCCTCTTCTGAGGGGAGATTACTTCATCCACTGCATTTTGGCTAGTGAAAATAGATTGATTCTATTTCTGTGTGCTAATTTGATTCGGTGCTGAAATCACTGACGTGAAGGCAGCAGCCCCAGTTTAGGATCATGTTCTGAATGACGATGAAAGAAATGTGTTACGCTGCACTAAGGAGAGGGAGGGATGGGGTAAGTGTATCAAATGCTGAGCTTGCTCCTTTGATTTGTAAGCATGGAAATAGCCTGCCAGTTTTCTCCAGCTAAATCCATAAATTGCGTGAATATTGATGGTGTGTTCCCTGTGTTGGCTGTTACCATTGGAAGCTGTTCCCTCAGGAATCAGTCCCTGTGGTCCTTCAGAAACCTGTAGGAATGCAGAGCTCTCTGAAGGTCACTTGCCATCAGAGCTCTGTAAATCACTAGCAGCTATTGGCTGTTACAGTCATGTTGATAGGTATTGATTGTGATGGTCCTGCAGTGACATGGGAGGTGTGTTGGAGGTCTTCTGCAACAGCAGCGAGAAGTGTGGTTTTCCTGCGTCAGCAGGAGGCGGTTTCAGTGTTGGCTCTGAACACAATCCCTCTGTTGAGATGAGATGTAGGGACTCCTTAGTGATGGAGGCTGCTGACAGTAACTTGCCCTCACTGAGGGTTTCACAGGCCACGGGCAGATGTCTAGAGGTGTTTTCTAGGGCCTCAAGTAGGCATCCTGAAATAGCTCTGAGTCGATGGCCGTTCTCTACCTGGCAGCAGAACAAGATTCCCCAGAGAGGCCCAGCAGCCTCCACCCTTGGGTGATTTTCAGGACTAACCTAGGTTAAAGCCCTGAGTGAGTTGGTCGGATCTCACAGCTGACTTGCTTTGGGCAGGAGGCTGGGCTGGAGGACCTCCTGAGGTCCCTTCCAGCCTGAATTGTCCCGTGATGACGATCTGAGCAGGCTCTGCTTTAGAATGGACCTTTTGGTTGGAAGAGTGGTTGGAAGAGTGGGAAACCCCTTCTGACCTTTGAGTCAACACAATTACTTGCACTGACATCAGAAGAGTTCATCCTGGGAACACATCCCTGTAATGCATGTTTTAGAGTTACACCCCAGTGACCCCTAACCTACCTCCCAGGTCAACCGCTGAAGTCCCAGCTCTGGGCTCTCAGCCCTTGTAGGGACAGCATGTTACTGTGTCATTGGAGTGATGGTATCCCAGTAGCAGAGGGGATGGCTTGGGTTGACTTGCCTCCAGCCACTCTGCTTCACAAGCTGTGCTCACCAGTGCACCTGCAGCTCAGCTCATTAGGTCACCAGTGAGAGGCAAAAATGTTTGTCCTTTTCCATCACAAACCCTTCAAGCTTGGTGGGGATGGACAGTGAGTGGTCGTAAGAGCAGAGTGCAGGTACCCATCAGTGTGTACCTGTAGGGCACGTTTCAGTAATCGTTACTGCCTGCAGTGATGTTTTTGTCCCACAGTTGGGTCTGGTTATCATGGGAGGTGGATGATCAGCAACAGACGCAACCTGGGGCAGTTTCTGCATGGGTGGATGCACTCAGCTTGCTCCAGAATGGGTCGTGGGGCTTTTTTTGGAAGCAGCTTACTAGGGAGCCATACTTCTTCATTCCTATTGTATCCAGGACAGTAATTGGAGGATTTCAGGTCAGTTCCTAATTACTTAAGGAATAGTGACATTCCTGAGTATGGTAATTAAAAGCACAGTCCTGTGCTGCTTGCTCGGTGGAGTTGAGAGTATTGTGTAATGTCCAGGGCTTCTCCTTGTGGAATTCTGAATTGAATTTCAGATGGGTCAGGCTGTCACGAAAACTGGTGACACCCCTTTCCATCCAGTCTGGATTGCTTTGATGGAGAGGTTTTGGTAGGCTCGGAATCAGCTTGTTCTCCTAAAAATCTGTATTTTTTTCTTCTGTAAGACCTTAAACGATGTCTGAGCAATATCTTACTGCAAGAAACCAAAAGGAAGGTTGGTGCTTGGCTTTGTTACGGATGTCTCATGTTTGGAGACACTGAATCATACGCCTCGGTGCGTGTGAGCGCCTCACGTTGTCAGCGGGTGGTGGTGAAGGGGGAATCAAAGCTACAGTTAGTGCTGTGGGAACAGCTGAACCTCCCAAGACCTGCACAAGAAGATTCCTCCGAACTCAAATTCATCCTCAGAGAGCCATATGTGCATAGCTGCGAGGACTTTGGAAACGATGCGGTGCAGTGACAGGGAGATGACTGGCAAATATTAATTGGGAGAGTGGCCCATGCCAAGAAATTCCTTGTGATCATGTTACCTTCTCTTCATGCAAAATATTTACTGAGTTAGAGCAAAATACCGCAGCTTAATTTACCGTAACTATGTGGTCATTATACAATGACTTCAAGAGAAGACACAGCCGCCTGGCAGCCCTCTGGCACGCTGTTGTGTTGCCGCAGTGACGGTGAGGTGGTCAACACATATCACCTCCGGCTGAGGAACTGCTTTTGTTCAGATGTCTACCTTCTGTTCCCCAACGTGCTTTGGTTTTGAAATGTAAAACCCTCCCTGGTGGAAAATGTCCTTAGTTTTAGGTTTTTGATGTCAAAATTCTGAATTTCAGTTGAAAATCCTGAAATGTGAAGGGGTTGCATAGTGGTTGTCCTTGGAGTGTGGTGGTGGAGAGCCAGTGGGGAGGAATGGTCTAGGGACAGTTCAAGTTCTCTGTGATAACAACCTTCACTAAGGATGGTATCTGGACCTTTAGGTTGTGGTTCATCTACTGGTCCCTGATGGAGTAAGAATACTTTTGTTTTGAGTTGATTGGAACAAATTACTTTAAAGTTGAAGATGTAATCTAGGATTAGAAGAAATACTGGGAAAAGGAAGACCGTGGAAGAACACCACTCATCTCCTCTTTTGTTAATGCTTCGTGTCCATAGATTTATGGGGAATCCCTGCTCCCTGCTGAAAACACGGGCGATGTGTCTATTGAGTAATCGCAAGCTCACCCATCAGCGTTACTTAACCTCTGGGACACGGGCGGGCGGTTTTCATTTTCACTCTTCAAATTGTTTCCATGTAATGCCCTTAAGCACCTCTGTGAATTACAGTGTGATAGAAAATGACCCTCAAATTGGCCTGCCCGATCATTCCCTCCCAGCTCGGCGTGGCAACACACTTTTCATGTGGCTGCCCATATGCCCCACACATGCCTTCGCTCTGGCTCCCGGCAGGGTATGTTGTGATCCGCTGGCCCGTGCCAACTCACATATCTAAACGTTTTCATAAGGGGAACCCCTTTGTGTTAGTCATCTGGTTGTCAAACAAGACCTGGCTGCGATCCTGGACCTGGCACTAGATGAAATATGTGCGCTTTAAATATTTCATACTTCAACTGATGGGAATGGGCAATTCCTCAGTACGTTTTCTCAAGGTTTTTAAACAATAAATGTCACCCTGAGGGCAAAGCAAGACGGAATCCGGATTAAAGGGACGGGCTTCGCTTAACGCTTTGAAATCCCGTAGCCCCCGACCTCCGGTGGGTTCCTTAAGGACCAAGGAAAGGCTGTGTCGGACACAACGGACGCTTGTGTCAACGGGACTTTTCCTTTCGTGGTGTGAGAGAAAGATTTCAAAAATACATTTTTCTGATGGATTCATGACTTGGCATCCCATAGGGAATCCAGTCGTCTTCCTAACAAAGCTAAAAATTTGTGTTAGGAGACTAATCATGCCAGTCAAAAGAGCCTTTCATCCCCAAGATAATGAAAATATTCCTTTGTTTATTTTTTGCCCTTAATTACTTTTCCTGTCTTGGTTTCATCTGTAGTGCTGGAACTTGTCAGGGCCTGTGGCCTTTAGTTTAGGATGGATATCCTTGAGCATGAATTAAAGCAGTTTTCGTGTAGCGTCTCCATCTCGTGACTGCGGCCTGAAGCCTGTTGACTTTCCTTTCAGAAAGCCCAATCCTGTGTCCATCTAAATGGAACAAAACTTAATTTGGGCCAGTGGTTTGATATTTTTTATATATACATATTTATATAGTCTTCATATATATAATTATTCCAGGGATGAGGAATTAATCCTCTGGGCCTGATGTTCTGTCACTTTCGATAAAAGCTTCTCATGTCTGTTACGTCTCCCTCTTTGCAAACAGAAAAGCTCTCAAAGAAGGATTGTCTCAGAATGCTTGTCTTGCTTTTGACTTATTAAAACTTTAAACCTACTTAAAATGTAAATTTTAGAGTTCCCCAATGAAGTGAGGAGTTGTTCCAAGTTAAGAAGACAAACATTCTGGTTGGAAAACTAGTTCTCAGAAACTAAAATTGCCTGTACTTTTTCTTTTTTCTAAGTGACTTTGTGAAACATCCCTTGCATACTTTCCCTTGGGGTGAGACGATGCTTCTGCGCGGCAGAGACATTTCTCAGGTGGCTTCCAAGAAGTAAGAAGCTGCTGAGCCTTGCTGCACCGTCCCTTGGGCAGGGCTGTAGAGCTAGGTTTGCTCAGCCAGAGGGGCACTTCTAGACTTCTGTTTTTTCATGCTTTGTGTTATTCTCTTGTCCTGTTCTGGCCTGCAGACTCTTATGTGTGGCTGTGCCTCCATGACACAGACATGTTATGAGTAAGGAGCCCTGATGTTGCCTTCATGCCGCCCTAGGTAACACCTTCACTCGAATAACGTTCTGGGTTTGTTCCAGTGGTTATGCTGTTATGTTGTCCAGGTGAAGGTGGAGGGGATGATGCTCTTGGGCAATTTGGGAATCTTTTGGCCCATTTCAGCTGGTTGTAACAGAGAAGGACAGTGACCGCTTTCTCCTGAGACCAGTTAGGACAGGACCTGGACGGTGCTGCAGCTGTAGGAGCATTGCCAGTAATACTCCAGTCAGTCACTGGACTTTTCAAGATTTATGTTGATGTATTTTCCTTGCATTTTTTGTCTTTTCACTGGCAGCGAATCACTCTGGTTTATTGATGTTGATGACAACCCCAAGAAGGATTTTGTCTGTCTGTAGGCAGTTGCAGACATGGAGTCAGCACCAGCAGCCAAACGGAACAGCAGCAGCTTGCAGGAGCTGCAGCATCGCTTATCTCTGTGGGCTGTAAAAGTAAAGGAATCTTTCAGAAACCCAAGTGATACAGAAGTTGTATTCATCAGCATTAACATAAGCCTGTCCTGACTTAGAGGGTGCAACGGTAGCTCAGCGATGGCCATCCATGTTCTCCAGTCCCTCCAGTTAACAGTGTCTGTAGGTGTAACTGGACTTGCATTATCAGCATCCAACCCCGAGCAGGTCCAAGCCTGGTCCCTAACTCACACATGCGGCAGAGCAGCCTACCAGAGTAAGCCCTCTGAGCAGCTGCTGTCCGCTCCTTGCAGATACAGAAACTGGAGGAGCGATCCTTCAAGTAATTAGATGAACCTGTTCATTCAGTTGGAGCTGTTCTTGGAGAGCTCTCATTTAAAAATGATGGTTTATGCCCTCCTAGCTGGACCAGACTTGCTTACCTTCTGGTGGAACATCTGTCTACCTGGCTCAAAGGGAGCAAAGGGGAATAGATCATGTTTTATCGAATGCAAGAAGAGTTGAAGATAATCCCTTTTATCAAGAGAGGGTATCTTCTTCCCACACCACAATCTTTTTTTCCTTTTTTTGCCTCATGTGGTGTAGGAACACATCTGGAACAATGTCTCTCAGTAACAAAACTCTTCCTGTATTTGCCCATTCTCATTATTTTTCCCTGGCATCTGTTAAAGGCCACAATGGTGTTTTGTGCAGGTAACAAAGTACTCCGTGTGTGGCAATTTCACTTACTAGAGAGATATCCTGTTTTCCAACACGTTGAAGAAGATTTGCCTACTGACATCTGTTCTGGAGAAGAAGGGTCGGTTTGTGAGCACAGCAAACAGGACTCTGGGCCAGGAAGCTGAAGGATCTGCGTTCGGGAGGTCTGTGCAAGCACAGTGTGCTCAGGTGGTGGACTGTCAGGTTAGAAATACATACAGATACCTCTAATTCTGGTCACAGAGAGCGAGCTGAAGAATATATTCCCAGGATCATTGCTGCTGCGTGCCTTGCAGTTCTTCACATCAACAGGGTGAGAGGAAGATTTGGTATATGTGTATTTAAACCCCTAAGACTTGAAAAACTGGTGCTATAAAGCTAACTTGTAACTTCTTTGGGCTGGAGGATCAGGAGAAGGTATCAGTGTGCAACAGTTCAGAAGTGGCCGTGTAGTTGCCTGTCTGTTCAGGCCAGGGGGTTGGACTCGATGATCTCTTGAGGTCCCTTCCAACCCCTACAATTCTGTGGTTCTGGGATTCAGCAGTTTCTCTGGAATATTTTTGTTTGCAAGTCTGAGGACACTGCTTTGTCCTCTGACTTCCGTGCACATCTGTGGAGTGCAGTTGTCTGTGTTGCCGTGACCTACCTGCCTCTTCGCTCTGGGGCACAACCGTGCGTGTATCTACCAAGTGCAGGCAGATGCAGCCGCTGTCGTGCTTCTGTGGCACTTCATTTGCATGCCGTACCTTCTGCTGGCAGTCCTGGTGGTCTTGAGTGGGAGAAGGGACCTGTCAGGGAAAGGTAAAGCTGGTCCATGTGTCTGTGTTCTGGTAGCTTTTTGTAATTCCCTCTCCTCCCCACCTTAATACTGCTTTATTTCCCACTGACATCAGTCAATGCCAACAGAGCGAGCAGATGACTCCTGGAAACCTGGAAGATGCTTGTGCCAGGCGATGTGTTTTCTTCATGCACGTGCAATCTCCTTCTGGATATTTTTAAAAATATTATTTTTAAAGCCAGCTTGAGCATAGCTCAGTGATTCACTCTCTTTGGCATGTGGCTATGCCTCCGTGACACACATGTTACATGCAAGGAGCCCTAGTGTTGTGGTCATGCTGCCGTAGGTAATATCTTCACACAAGTAACGTTCTGCATTGGTTCCAGTGGTTGTGCCGTTGTGTGAACACTCAGTAAATCCTGGTTTGCGTTTGGGCAGTCAGGGGTTGCTGTTCAGGAAGCCTGCTGCAAGGGGAGATATCCAGTGCTTCCACTTTGTAGGGCTGTAGGGGGGTCCTGAGTCCTGAGTCCGGCTCCTGTGGGCTCCTTTCTCTGACTTTCACTTGGAATTTGGGAATCGAAGCCATTTTAAAATTCAAGCTCAAACTCATTAAAAAACACGGAATCTCACCTGGTTTCAGTGCTCTAAATCATGCAGAACAGTAAATCTGCTCTGGCTTTGATATAAAGCTATAAATCACGGGGTGTGTGTTTGAAGCTCGGCCCAGCCCCTCTCTGTCCCGAGTCAGCATTGCTCCAAAAGTTCATGACTTTTTTCCTAAACAAGCTCACCCATGTGTGAGGTGTCAGGGACACATGAAACACATCAGATTTCTGGGGAGATTGTGGAGATAGCACCCAGATTTTCCTAGGATAAAGCTACATCTCTGAGCCCAGCTCCACCTGCCTGACCAAAGACAGGCATATCATTTTAGGGAAATAACCCCAAACATCCTTGTTGTATTTCTCAGGTGAAGCAGGGCAGCACAGGGAGCCTCTCCCCGCTCCCCTCTGGTTCCTCCCCGGAGGAACGTGGCTGCCCCTGGGCTTTCCCGGAATTCCCGCCTGCCTGCGGTTTCTTAAACAGTCCTGCAAAAACCTGGGGTTTTATTGAATGTTATTCTAACTGTAAAACTTTTAAGCTGTTCAAATACTTTCCTTTGTACCATAGACATCTGAGACTATTAGACATTAACAAGTGAATGTACTTTTTTTACCCCGCCTCCCTCAATCTGCTAAGTAGTTTTCTTTGGACGGGTCTCCCCTTGTCTTGTACTAGAGGAAACATGACAGTGATCTGGTGTCGTATCTCCTCAGAATCAATCTCCTCAGACTGGAGATGGAGGTGTGTTTTACTTTGAATTGAAAAAAGGGGCTTTATTGCATGGCGACCCATTTACTCACCCAAGATCCAGGGATGTGCAGAGCCAGGAGGTGCCGTACCGATTCTCTTTGATTCCTGTATTCAGCCCATAAATCTTTGTTGGAATAGAAAGTATACTTTAGAAAGATTTCAGGAGATGAGAGTCACCATTTTTCCATAGTTCATAATGAATATAACGTGTTCTTTGACTCCTGCTACTGAAGCATCGTGTCACTAGAGTCGGCTTTGTGTGCACTTTGACCTTATAATTTGCGTAACAGCCTCATCTGAAATGGGCTCCCTGTTGAGCTGCAAATAGCAAGAGAGGTTTCCTGCCCCAGGTTGGTTGTATGAGACAGAAAAAAGCATCTGAAGAAGCAAAGTGCATCCTTGCTGTTTGGCATGTGAGGAGGTGAGACCCAAACTTTGCTGGTTGTGGGTCCCATGGAAAGCCTTTGGCCAACCTTGTGTATTAGACACCTGAACTGGTTTGGAGGCATCTTAAGGGAGTGACCTGGTTGTCTGATGCTTTGAGCTTCTCTAAACTTGGCTCTTTGCCTGGAATTTCTGGAAAGCCATCCTTCCACGGGACTGCAGTGGGGTTGGTTTTCCCTGACCGCTCACAGCCCAGGCAGCCACATGTTTCTCTGGAATTTCTTCCCTTGTGTGACACTGCATGTTTTCAGGTTAGTGCCTCTTGATCTGTGCTGAGTAACTTCCAGAATGGAACAAGACAGTGGGAAATCTCAGATTGTTTCTCTGATGAGCGTGGGTGAGCTGTTATGGACCATTCCCTGTCCTGGAAGAAATGAGATAAGGCTTTGCAGTATTAGCTTGCTGTTCCTAACGTACCATTCGACCAAAGCTCTTATATGTTGTAGAGGAAATTCAGTATCCTTGTAGCTTATTACCTCGTTTGCATACACAGACTCACCAGTAACCCCTGATATGACATCTTTGACACCTCTTGTACCAACCGTTTGAATTTTAACCAGTCATTTACATACTCAACTGCTACTATACAAAGTAGAAATGGTTGTGTCCCCTTCAAACATGGGTGGTGTTTCCTAAAGACCGACTACAACGAGAACTTTAATTCCAAGCCCAACTATTAGCAGGCGATACCCTGCTACCGCCTCACCCTGACGCAAACCTTGATGCGTGACCCTTGCGATTGGCTTTCATCCTGCAGGTGTTAATGTTCACTAGGCAGAGCCAACCTCCGAACCGCAGAGGGTGACTGGCATTGGTGGTGGTATGAATTTTGCATTAGCTAAATCAAATCGTTAACTTCCCACTAATGGGATTCTATGAACAGAACTCAGCTTGAGCGCGGGTCACACGCCTCTGACTCATGCTGAAACGCTTCCTGTCCTCGCTCGTACAAGACCGCAGCTCCTGAGCTCGGGTGAGCGTGCAGATGGTGGGACCTCGTCTCTCGCCGCCTCTCTGAGCAGGGTAATTAATGCAGCAGTAGGTCTCAATGAGCTGTAATTGTGCGGAGTTGCCAGCGGTAATCCTCTGTGCACAAGCTCCCCCTTATGGAAATGAAAAATACTAAACAATGCTGCTTTTTTTTTTTTGTCCTCCCGAGTCAGACAGGAGTCAGAGCTGATGAGTATGAAGCAGCTTCTCAAGCCTACAGTAGTGTTTTGGGACTTGGCATTGGAAACATGGATGTTTTAAGGAGCTGGCTTATGTTCCCCATGACACCCTTGAGTGACGATGGTGTGTGTATGTGTTCATATCTGAAATTGTTTTAGCTGCTTTTGGAGCTGGAATTTCTTGGGGCATCCTGGCAAGGAGGGAGGGGAGGGAAGGCTCTTTGGATGTTGTGGTGGGAGTTGTAGCTCTAGCCTCCTCTGCCTTATGAGGAGCGGGAGCAAGTTATTTACTTTTGTGATAGTTTGACACCTATTTCTGAGGATACCCGATAGATTTTGAGTTGGATCCTGGTGGTGGAATTTCACCCTCAGAACAGTGTGAAGCTAGAGGTTGTTTGGATGAGAAGCTGCCTGTAGGCTCAGATGTTACCCAGACATGGTCAGCAATCCTGTGTTCTCGTGTGGTGCCTTTACAGGTCCTGACAAAACCCATGTGAGAGCGATCACAGCTCTGTGCTCCCCATATCCTCGCACCTTCCATTAGTACACCTGACAGCCCTTGCGGCCCTTTGCACTGCCTAGTGGGACTGTTGGTGTGCTTTGTAGGCCTTTCCTGGTGTTGAAGAGCCACGGTTTGAGCTAATGTCAGTTGATATCACCCAGCCGATGCTGGGTGCTGCGTCAAGATTCTCGTGGGAGTTGTTCTGCTGCAAGAACCTGAATGTTAACGTTCTTGCTCTTACAAAGCCAATTTTCAGTTGGTTGTAGCTATTTAAATGGGGGTTGTTTAACCAGTGCCTGAATGTCCCATGGCCCGCTAACGTCAGCAAATGTCCCTGCACTCAGGATTTGCCACTGGACCTAAGCATCTGGCTTCAGTCCATCATCTTGTAAGAGTGAGGAGACTGCTGAGATGAATTCTTAACTGTATTAGAGATACATTATTAATGATCTGAAGTGGTGTTGATAGTATTAACGATAATGAGGCGGGGAACTGTACTGGAGGAGTGAACAGGAAAGGTTATCTGGGGCAGCTGAAGGATGCTTGTTGCGTTCCTCATGACCCATTTCCTGGCCTTTCTGGACAGGTGGAATGTTACGGAGAAGGAGGGGGCAGAAATACCAGGGGATGTGTGTGACTAGGACAGGAGCTGTTTGGCTTTTTCTGCTGTTGACCGCTCTGGCCCATCTCTTTGTGCTCTCTCTGAGCAGCATTTCTGCAGTGGCATGGACGATGCTCAGCAATTTGGATTGAGTGGGTGAGGCACTGTCTGTTTTTAAGGGAATACGTGACAGGTATCAGCACAATGTGAAAACAAAGAACATCACAGTAAGTACGGCTGGCATAGGGGGGACGGTGCTGCCAACACAGTGTTCCAGAGCAGCGGTTACATCGGAACTTCTCGCCAGGGTGACCCAGATATATTCTGCATAGTGTGGCTATTTAGTGTAGTTCAATGTGAAAATTAGGTTAAAAGTTGTTTTTGCACCTTTCCTGTGGCTCCAGCCAGAGTATTCCCAGTGTACTGGGAATCCCCAGTATTTCCATCTTCACTTGGGTAAGGAATTGACCCACACACAGGAAATGCCATGGGCGAGGGAGTGAAGGTTGTTGGAGCTCAGCCTGATGAGAGGCCACAGAAACACAAAGTGCCATGGTCTGTGGTGCCCACCTGGGCCCGGTTGAGGCTGTTTCAGTCTTTTGGGCTTGCAAATAACCATTAGAATTAGGCAAATGCATGTCAGATGGCTTGGGAACAGTCAAGGAGCAGGGTTTGGTTTAATACCCAGTCATTCTGAGGGCCAGCTAAGGTATTGCACCGCCCTGCCTGTGGTCCGAGGTGGGAAGAGAGCTGGAGGAGGACACAGCATCTGTACAAGGCTTCTGAACTATCAGTGTCTGACACTTCCTTGATTTAAATGGCTGTAGACACTAAAACGTTTCTGACCTTGCTTAGGGTGTGCCATCTGGTTTCTGCGCTGTGGAGACAGGAGTATCTCTGACCCGCAGAGCACTTTCCCAGCATGGCTTCCCCATTTTCAGTAACTTAGTTGCATATAAAACTTATTCCAGTTCTCAGAAATCTTTTTTTGCTGTCAGTGTAATGGGCTTTTTACACTTTATTTGCTGATACAGTTCTAAAATGCTGAGTTTGGGTCACTTGGAGTAAAACTTGCTTTCTAGACCTTGTCCTCACCAGCACACACAAAAACCCTGAGACCTGTACCTCTGCTCCAGGTAACACGCTGAAGTGGGGGTTCGCTGGAGAAGGGGAAGACAGCATAACACAGCTTCAGCCAAAATAGGGCTAATACATGTCTGGGATCCAGTTCAAGTTTTGGTGGATAATTACACTGCTGTAATTCTGCAGCAGTTTAAATGGTTTTCCGTGTCACAGGCCGGTGTGTGATGGAAGGAGCGGGGCTCCTGCACCGGCGGGATTGTTCGCCCCTCTGAGCAGGGCAGAAAAGCCCCTGGAAGCAGTAACTGTGGCCAAGGGACGGTTGTCACGGTAGGCAGGGGGTGGTAGATCTCAGGACCTGGGCACCCGGGAGGGGTCTGCAGGGCAGGGCAGGCGATGCCGGGGTGCCTGGCCATGCCCGGTGCTGAGCTCCAGCAGCATTCAAGTCAGGCTCGTTACGCCTGACATCCTTCCCTCGGCGCTAATCATTTTTCCATTTCAACAACGGCTGTTTACAGCAGCTGCTGCCTTATGTTTGGTTTGATCCCCATCCAGATTTTGCAAGTGATTAAAATGCTGCTAATAAAGATATTTTAACTAGGATTTACATGTTGACTTGCCTTTTCCAGCTACAAAAGATTTTCCCACCGCTGCTTTTCCTCATCTGCCCCCACTTGCCATTTTGGGGGCAACCTGATAGACCTCCAGCCCCAGCAGTGGAGCTTCAGCCGGCCTTGGCTGTCCTCCCCTGGGAGCACCGGGGAGGTGTGGGGAACGGCTGGATGCTGGAAGAAGTCCCGGTGCCCTTGTCTGCGCGCGATGGGGGGATTATCTTACACGAATTCCCTTGTATGTTCCCTTGGTTTACCACATACTCGACTGATTTCTGTTGGAGTATTATAATTGCATTCATATGCTCTAATAGCAGTGGCAGTTGCAAGCATTTCCAGATAAAGCCCGTGCCGATGCTGCATTGATGCAGCCTGTATTCCCAGTTACACCCGGACACTGGAGTTAGGAGAGATTCCAGGTTTACAGAATTACCAGTGGAGGTGTGCATGATGTCCATCCTGCGTTCCTGAGCTGGACTGCGCCTGCTGTGCACAGTGGAAGTGACCAGGTGCCTGGGTACTGGGAGCATCCCATCATGTCTGGTCGGGTTTGAGGATGCCAGGGGCTTGTTGGCAGGAGGAAGAGAGCAGCAGAGGGGGCTCACACTGCACCAGCCACAGCTGCCGGGAGCTCTGGGGAGAGGGTGTTGTGCAAAGTGGGAGCTCCTTCCCATCGCCCTGGGCTGGTGCCAGGGCACAGGGATGGGATCATGGATTGGCATCTGACTGTGAGACTCGAGCAAACCAGTTACCTTGGAGGAGGCTGTGTAGGAGTGCGGGAAGAGCATGGTGTGACTCAGGCATTTTTAATGATGGCTACAGGATAAAGCAAAGCTCGTGGTGGGTTTTGTTCAGCTCCAGGTTCACACTCGTAGCTGCAGGGTCATTCCATGGACTCAGCGGAGCAACCCTGCGTGTGCAGCCACTGCTATGGAAATCAGAAGCGTGCTTATCTCTGCTAAGGGCAAGGTAAAATTAATGACAGTACAAGGAGAGAATAAAAACCCCTGTACAAAAGAAAGCTTCCGAATCCCATTGAACAAACATGTTGTTGATTCAGCATTGTTGATTTAGGCTGTGTGGTTCAACAGACAAAGCACAGGATTAAGGTTGGGTTTTGGTGGGAGATTATCTGCTCCTTTGCTCTCACCTCCCATCTCCAGCCTCTCTTTCCTCGGGTCTGTCACACCCGTTCAGATTGCAGACCTGCAGCCTGGCGTGATGGAGACCTGACTTGAATTATGTCTTGAACTGCTTATACGGTACTAATTACATTAATAATAATTGACTTCACTGGGCTTTGGATCAACCTCTGAAAGAATACATTTGCATCTCATTACTTACCCTGATGGAGCTCTCCATGTGTTCTTTCTGTGAATGATAGGGAGCCTGGACAGGGACTCATCAGGGGGCTGGTGCAGGACCCCCTTCAGCAGCAGTGGCAGTGGTGAGTGATGCAGTTCCTGTGGCAGAGTTGGAACGATGAAATCCTGGCTCCCAGCAGGTTTGTGCTGTGGTGCTGAGGGACCTTGCTGTTTGCTGAAGCTTTTGTGGCCACTGTGAAAGTCATGAGGGATCTGTCTGCCCAGGGACCTTGGCAGGTTAACTGGGTTATTTCCCCTTTCTTGCAGCAGAGGCTCCATCCCTTCAGTTTCTTGGTTCACAGCTGCAGACACAGACCAGCTCCAACAGATGTTTTAAGTTTGCTGCAGCAGGAGTTGGTAGGCGGCTGCTGGCCTGCACTGTTGAAGAGCTCAGTCAATCCAAATATTTCCTCTTCTTTAAAAAAGCACTGACTCTATCAACCCAGGTGAGGGATTAGTTCCCTCAGGGAGGGTTTTGTGGATGTGGAATTGTTGGGTCGGGTACTTAGACCTGCGTTCTTTCTCCCACTGAAATACCTCAGCAGAGGAAAAAGTACCTGTTTCAGGAGAGACTTTGAATCTCAGGGGTCACCGACCCTTTGGGAATGAAGGTACTGCTGTAGCGTAGGTTCCCACAGAGAACCTTGCAGGCAGTACTATCTTCTGGTGGTGGCACAACAAGGCTGGAGGTCTGTGGTGTTTGCTTTGTTTCGTGCTTGCAGGCACTGCGCTTTAATATCCATGCTGGAAAAGAACCTTTGATTTCAGCATTAGGAAGGAAAATATGTCTGTCTGTAGTTCCCAGAGCAGAGCCCCAGCGCACAGACATCGGGGGTATCAGAAACGAGAGAGAAGCAGAAATGAGGAAGAAGGACGTGCCAAGGCAGAAACACTCAGCTATTTGCAATTTTCCTTCCCTCAGTTACACCAAGGAACTGCCTCGGAGTCGAGAGATGGTCTGAGCATGCACAGGGATGTGTAACCTGTAGCGGAAGGGAACAACGAGCTGCAGTGGCCATGGGAGATCCCTGGGCAGCGCTGGGCTGCCTGGGTACAAGTGAAGAGCAGATACACAGGTGGGAGGCAACGGCAGTGAGGAACAGTTCCCTCTTGGCAAGAGGGGGAGAGTAAATGGGAGCATCAGTGCATCAAATGAGATTTTAAATCTTTTTTCTCTCTGAGTCCTGACTAAGTGAGTGTTATTTCCTTTTAGCTTTAAAAATCTGCATTTTTACATAGCTCCCCTTTTGGACACAGCTTCAGTTAGGCTCTGTCCTGGGGAACAAGGATCAAAACACCTATTGAAGGCCTTCTCCTGGCCCTCCTGGGTGCTTTTGGACAGAATGGTTTGGTCAGTGCTTTGTGGACCCAAGGGTGTGGAGAATTGGTGTGCTGGGATGTTTAATTAATCATTTAATGCTTAGTGCTATTGAACCTTTGAACACACTGATGGCTATTGCTAATTAAAGGGTAACTGGGCCTGTGAAAGGTGTCCCAGCACTGGGTGTGCTGATGTCTGGAGCTGAGATGGCAAACGCACATGTTAATCCCTCTCAGGTTAGATAAAACATCGCTCAGTCTGGCATTGGCTCTTCCATCTCGATTTTCAAATCTGGGTTATTCTGATAAAAGCCACTAACATCCTGCCCCTTCCATACCCAACAGGAGATACAGTAAGTCAGTACTTCATTAGCTAACGATATACTGACCTTATCGTATGACGGTTGCTGGGTTATGCCCCTCTTATCTCTCATATTTCCCAGTGCTCACTGTGTACTTCCATGCACGGTCAATTTCATCTCGCTGCCCTTTTGTGTGCTGACAGCATATGAACATCCGTGTTACACAACAAAGGATGCCCACGTTGGGCACCGTCCCCGTTACCCACAAAAGCACATCACAAAACACAGATTTTACTGGCCCTGTGGCAGACTTTTCTGGCGTGGTGCAAGGTTCCTGCTGGGGGATGATGTGGATTAACAGCTCTAAAGGTGGACGAGATGGCAGCAGTGATGACTAGAGCCAGGACAAATAACCTGCCACATGGGAAAAACTCTAATGCACAGAAATTCTGTAGGTAGAGTGTGCCAAGCTTGATGCATTTCTATGCAGGGAATGAAGTCAGTTGTATTTCTTGGTTATTTCTGTCCTCCAGTTTTGGCAGCTTTTTCCTCTGCCCTCTTTTGTGTCAATCATTGAAAGCAGAAATTGTCTTGCAGTTCCTTGAGACTCCTATGTGGAAACTTCTCATGTTGGTGATAGGTAAGGAATTTGTTTCCCCTTAAAATTTCCCATTGTTGCAGTGAGGACACTCATGGAAATCTAAACCCACTGCTTCATAGCCATCAGAGTTGTGTCAGGAGGATGAAGCCAGGCTCTTCTCAGGGATATCCAATGGTAGGACAAGGGGCAGTGGGTACAAGCTGGAGCACAGGAGGTTCCATGTGAGTAGATGGAGGAACTGTTTCACTGTGAGGGTGACAGAGCTCTGGGACAGGCTGCCTGGAGAGGTTGGGGAGTCATCTTCTCTGGAGACATTCAAACCCACCTGGATGCGTTCCTGTGTGACCTAATCAAGGTGATCCTGCTCTGGCAGGGGGCTTGGACTGGATGATCTCCAGAGGTCCCTTCCAACCCTTGGCACTCTGTGATTAAGCAAATGCTATTCAGAGGAGTTAAACTGCTTCATTGTCAATTCTATATTTGGACAGTGTATATACTGATTATATTAAACAAAAATAACAGGGTTTTATGCTTGACATGGTTGGAAGAGGACACAGTGATTTAACTGTATAAAGGTTTTTAAAGGTAAAAGATTTTGGTTTCACTATTTTACTATTTCCTGGTTGTTTTTTAAATAAATCCTAGCCAGATGTAATTAATGTACCAGCTACTACCTTGGGTTCCTCAGGGGTTGTACTGCTACGTCCTGCATGGAAGAGCCCAAACTCTCAAGTGGGCATCATTACAGACCAGACCTTTGGCAGACTGTTCCCAGACGGGTAACTCTGCTCCCTGCTTGGGGCTGAACAATCATTTCTCCACACTGACTGAGTTTCAGCTTCCAGGCTGGGATCCTGGCACAAACATGCCAAGGCGTGGGAGCTGCTGATGTTGCCGCATTACCTACCCTCCATCGTCCAACACGCGCAGTCCTCCCCCTCTTGTGGGATATACTTGCAGTTTGCTCCTTACCCCAGCCCACTGTGGGCAGGGAGATGGGGATTGTGCTCCGATTCCCCCTCTGGCTGTAGTTCTGAGCTCTCCTTCTCAGGTTTCGGACAGTTCAGCAAAGTGACAGTGACACGCAGGCTGTGTGCTGCAAGGCGATGTCCTGAACTCGCAATGTCCCTGTCACAGGATCACAGAATCGTAGGGGTTGGAAGGGACCTCAAGAGGTCATCAGGTCCAACCCCCCAACGTGTTGCAAGCGAAGTGCCTGTAACCCACAGCGCACGTCTGGGCTTTGATGGGAAAATGTAATCCTATAGCCTCCTACAGCACGCTGATAGGAGCTCTCCTCCTGTGTGGCGCGATGCGAGCACGCAGCCCATATTTCATGGTGTAGTCCTCCCACTGCAAGTGAGTGAGTCATTTCCTACCGTCCTTTGGAATTAGACTTGGGGCGTTATGGGCAGCTCCTTAGGTCTGGTCACTGCAGTACCAGGACATGGTTCAGCATAAGCATGCATAAACTTTAATCTCCTCTCTGAGTGGCTCTGGAAGGTGATGTGTCTGACAGTGTATTTTATCTCGCTTTATGAACCAGGCTGTATGGCTGCCTGCACCTCATCCGCGGGCATGCCTTTGGGGCCAAATTTGTCAATTGTTTGTGCTGTCTTGCTGCTGGAGAGCCCCGGAGAGCATCTCTATAACGTTCCATCTGTTACCTCCTGAGGGGAAATCTGAGAGCATCCTGCCCTGGCAGTGACCTCCAGACACCCCGGCATGTGATGTGCTGGACCCGCTCTTGGGGGCACTCCAGGCAAGGAGATGGGTGTCTAGCCCCAGAGGGCGGCTTTTCAAAATGCTCCATGGGGACTTAGTAGCTGCTGCAATATCTTCTGCAGGCTTTTGAGAGCTGCCACTAGAGCTGTGTGGAAACTTTACCTGTCTTCGTCTGGGGCAGGTGTGGGTAGTCATGATGCAATCATCATGAGAAGGCAGCTGCAGAGTCAGCCACCAGACGTATGTATGAGAAGGGGAAGAGGGCGCTCTGAGAGGGAGGGAGGCTGAGGATGTCATGTCTTATTTTAGGATTCAGACACACAGGAGCTACTCCCAGCCAGCCTGTTGTGATGCAGAAACATGTCCTTTCTGCAGAGCACGGTTGTGCATCTCGTCATCTGTTTGATGGAAAACACAGAGGTCTTCAGCCCCAAGAGCACCCTTCGTGAGCACTTGCTAGGTAGAGCCTCAGGCTGCCTAGCTGGGACCACTGCCTAGTGGGACATGTCCTTGGAGGATGCAACACCAAGATTGTTCTGGCTCCAGGTCACCAGCTGTCTTTCAGACAGCAAAGATGAAATGTGAACCTCTTCCAGGCTAGCAGATACCTTCCACCTGGCAGCAAGCCCCTAATCACCTGCCTGTGCCTACTGCTCAGCCTGGCACGGGACCAGAAGTTGTACTTGAACCCAGCTCCTCCCAGGGAGTGTCCCTCTATCATAGAGTTGAGAGGGAGCACCAGCAGCACCTTTTGGCGTTGATGAGCTTCAGGCTCTGTGGGGCAGGCAAGGCTCTTGTGTCCCACGGAGCTGTGTGGAGAGGCAGGTGGGTAGGAGCATCCCCAAGAGTACAGAGTCTCGTGGAGTTGGATGGTGCTGGTGTGCTGCTGTGGTTGGGTCGTGGGGACAGGGCTGCTTTGTTGCTGTGATATCTCTGACCCCCTAGGTAAAACATGTATGATTATTGGGCATGATTTACCCTGGCCAGCAATCTGTGTAATAGTTCATTGGTCATCATGGGAACGTGTGAGTTTAAGGGACAGAACAATGCAAAATGTGTTCCTGCAGCGTAAATCGATTTCCATGTACAAGCCTGTTGCTGCTTGTGCAAGGATATATAAGCCTGGAGCTAGTGGAAATCAGATGCTGTTACGAGACCATGATAGATTTATGCCACTGGAACAATGGAAGCCTGTTGTTCCGATGATATGATATATGCTGAAAGTTTTCAGACTATATATTTAAATAGAAAACGTTTCAAAGCTCTGATATATGCAATAGAAGACTCATTATACTGTACAGATTTGTATTTGCAATAGTCTGATATGATTGCACCTCTACATCATGTACTGCCGTCTGTCAGTGCCTGTGAGAGCGCACAGAGCTTGTAACTAATACGGCACGTGAAGGATAACATCTCGGAGGGGAGCGTGGGGCTTTACACTGATTGACTGGAATGTAGCGTGGGGCTGTGAGTGCTGCAGCCAGGGACAAGTTTGGAAAAGGCCAACCCCCCCCGCCAGTCCTCTGAGTCGGGACAGATTTTTGCACCCAGGTTTTGTAGATGCAGACTGCCCTTCCTCACTGGGCATGCCACGCTTCAGAGTTCATTTTTTATAATATTCTTGCTACAGCCAACCTTTTCTTTGTGTCCTGCACACTGCTGTGATGCTTTCAGCTGAATGAGAAGCCTGCTAATAAGGATTCACAGAATCCCAGAATTGTAGGGGTTGGAAGGGACCTCCAGAGCTCATCAGATCCAACCCCCACCAAAGCAGGGTCCCTAGGACAGGTCGCACAGGTTGGCGTCCAGATGGGGCTGGAATATCTCCAGAGAAGGAGACTCCACACCCCCTGGGCAGCCTGTCTCAGGGCTCTGTCACCCTCACTGGGAAGAAGTTCTTCCACATATTGGTGCATAACATCCCATGCTCCAACTTGAGGCCATCACCCTTTGTCCTGTCCCCACAGACACTGAGAAGAGGCTGGCCATTTCCCCCTGTGTCCCACCCTTCAGATACTGATCCCCATTGATCAGATCCCCTCTCAGTCTTCTGTTCTCCAGGCTGAGCAGCCCCAGGTCACTCAGCCTTTCCTCAGAGGGGGATGCTCCAGGCCCTACATCATCTTTGTAGCCCTCAGCTGGACTCTCTCCAGGAGATCCCAAGAGCATAGATTCTTGCTCCCCGATCTCACTCAGACTGCCACCCCGCTAAGTTAGATAGGGAGGTGAGTGAGGACCTTGCCCAAAAGCTGGATCTCACATTGATGCTATTACTGTGAGGTCCAGAAGTTCCATCCCCACACATGACTGGGAAGCACACACCCCAGGGCTGACAGCGGGAGGGTGAGTATCTAGGGTCTGGGATCTCATCCCCGACCATCGCAACCCTTAGGTAAAATTGGGGGAGTGAGGTTGTGAGTGACCAGGGGAGCATATGGAGGGTATAGGGCGAGGGCTCTTCTCTCCCACATCCAAGGGAACTGTATTGGAGTACCTCATGCTGTGGGTTAGGCATCCCAGAGCAGACACAGGGACACCACTGCCCTTCCACATGCCTGACCCAGCTCCTGCCTGTGGCTAGCTGGGAAATGCCCCATGAAAAAGAGCAAAAAAAGCAAAAGAGAGGAGAAACTGTAGAAGTTGGGGGTCATCTTTGTGAGGGTGGAAATGTTGATGTGGGCAAAATGTTCTGCAGTTCTTGATCCCCCCTCTTGATATTTTTACATACCAGAAGTGGGTTTCAAAATGATGACCAAGTACTGTAGTTTTTTTAATTTTTTCCCAATGCATTATGGTATTTTTGAACACTGCTTTAGCTCAGGAAATCTCCATGGTCTAAAATTGGGCTTTTTAAATGCTACAGGTTTTTTGTGTGTCCCATTTTGTTTGTGGCTTGCTATCTGGATTTGAAAACTTCCAAACTATGTAGCTCCGCTGCAGTAAGTCAAGTGGCATTTTTCCTGTTATTAATTTCCTTTAATAATTTACTTTCCACTATGTCTTTACCCTCCTCAGTACTTGAGCTGTGCTTGGTGTGTCTGGTGGCACAGGGGCAATGTCTTGTCCCTCTCCATTTCTTGGCAGGCGGTGCTGGCTGAAAAGCTGGCCCGTTGGCCTTCCTTTCAGTGATACAAACAGTTTTCTTGGTCTCGGGTAGCGGGACGGGGTCTGCCACCGTGACTACGTGTATGGGGACTGTGGGGATTAATATGTGGTCGAGAGATCACTGAGCAGCACTCGGGTACTCTGAAGGTAAGTGGTATGAGTGGATGATGCATATTGTGGCTTTTCAACAAGGTGTTTTCCATCATTGGTGGAATGTTCAGCTGTAAGTTTGATGGGGAAAAAAAGCTTCGAAGTCTAGAAGTGACATATTTCACTGTGAGCAGAGCTCGAATACTTAGAGTGACCAAAATTACTGACCTGAAAGTTCCTGAACTCCAAATGGTAAGCAAACCTCCCCAAAAATCCAGAAGATGAGCTGGCTGGTATGCGGGAGGGTGTTTTGGTAGAGTAATGGCAGGGACTTAGTGGAGCTGAGGGCCGTAAGCAGCCCGATTTGTTTCCTCTCTGTACTGGGGTAGTGTCTGGGTGTGCAGGTAGGGTGGCTTGCAGACCTCTCTGCGAATTGTCGGAGATCAGGCCCTTTGCCCAACAAGAATCGACTGGCAGCATCACACGAACTGTGGCTCTTGTAGTGTCCCTGCTTCCAGAAGTGTCTCAAGCTGCCAGTTGTGTGTTGTGGCTGAGCAGCCTTTCAGTGTCCCGCGGGGCAGGGCTGGCTGGCTCCCAGAGCTCCTGGGGAGGGAAGGTCCTGACGATGCTCCAGTGTAGGTCAGCAGTCTGAAGCTGACAGTTTCTGCATGGAAGGGGAACTTGTGCCTCATCAGGTGGGATGGGACTGAATGGATTTGTGCTGTTGCTGGATTCAGGAAACATCTTGGACTGGGCAGAAGGCTGGAGTTTGGTCATTGACCAGTGGAAGGCTGTTAAATGATTGAACAAAGGAGCATCCTAAAGCCATGCTGGCATTTTGCAGGCTCCACGATTTGCTTTTCAATGCCCATTAAAATGCGGTGTTTGTACCTGGCACTTGAATTTCTGTTTCCCTGTGACACTCTGTTTCAAGGACTGATGCTCCTCATAGTAAAATAGGAGCTGTGAATGAGCCTGAGGCTGTTCGCACCGTCCCTGCCTGCTGTAATGAGAGATGGGAATCCAGCATGACATGAACGTTTGGATCGGGATGGGAAGCGTGGAGCTCGGGTGGTGGCTCAGTCCCTGTCCCAGACTCACCGAGTGAGAACAACACAGGCACAACTCTGTATTTCCATCAGTGAAACAACATGTGCTGTATGGAGGGAGCCTGGGCACGGGGTGACCAGGATTGCTGCCAGCACAGATTGCCCCTCTCACTGTGTGACGCTGTCTGATTTAATTTCATTTATTACCCCATGTGGCACCTACAACAACAGTGGCTGGGTGATGACAGAACAATCGTTCTACCAAAGTGCCCTGTATAGTTTTTACAGCCTTTGACACTTCTACTGGCAGCGTCACACGACGCAACGTGAACAAAGTAGCTGGTGACTCTGCCCCAGCCTGGCTGTCTCCATGACAGACGGGCTGTATGGCCAGGACAGCAGCTCGGCCCTTCCCACCTTCATCCCAGCTGCTGAGCATCACTCGGGGGCTGCTTGGGCACTAGGTGATGCCTCTGAAGCAGAGGACCAGCAGCTCAGAGCTTGACCCATCATCCCTCCTTTATCTTTTGCTATAGCAAAGTTTTCCCAGGGGACACACTCAAGCTGTCTGGAGCGATTTCCCTGTGGTCACCTGCAGCAGAAGAATCCCACCCTAAATAAAGTTCAGACTTTATTGCAGTGCTGGAGCAACCCTTACTTTTGGATGCTACAGCCATGGTGGTACTTCTCTCACTGCCCCTAGGTTTTTCTCTTCAGACCATCCATTTTTGTCAAAATCCACCTCTGCTTTGTTCTTTAGGTTTGGGTTTGGTCCATCAAGCATCAGGAGCAAGTGCCATACATGTTTTTGGAACATAATTCTTAGTTAATACCCATTTTTGGTCCTTCTCCTTCGCTCCGTTCCCTCTCTCTCCCTTCCTTCCCTTCCTTCCTTTCCCAAATGTTTGCAGGGGACTAACAGTATCACGGTCACCCAGAGAAATTTAGGCAAGAAAAATTCAGTCTGAATACATCTAATTCATTCCCCTCGCTGTTCAGAACTGGAAGCAGAGCTGAGGACCTTTAGATCCCACTACTGATTGTCACAATAATCTGACATACTTTGCCATAGAGTTGCTAAAAATGCCCTCCCAGATTGCAGCCAGGCTGTCGCTTGAGGATCTGTAGCAGCTCTTCTCCCTCAGTAGACTGAAATATTTTGAATTCAGTTCCCTGCTCTTGGAAGCCGTTGTGTAAAAAGGGGAGCGAGGACTCCCCAGGGCTCGGTGTTGGGTCCAGTCCTGTTTAATATCTTCATCGACGACCTTGATGAGGGAATAGCATCCACCCTCAGTAAGTACCCGATGATCCAAAGCTGGGAGGGGTGGCTGACACGCAGGAACACTGCGCTGCCATCCAGCGAGACCTGGACAGGCTGGAGAGCTGGGCAGGGAGAAACCAGATGAGGTTTAATAAAAGCAAGTGGAGAGTCTTGCACCTGGGGAGGAATAACCGTCAGTATCAGTACAGGCTGGGGGATGACCTGCTGGAGAGGAGCTCTGTGGAGAAGGACCTGGGGGTCCTGGTTGATGACAGGTTGTCTATGAGCCAGCAGTGTGCCCTGGTGGCTAAGAGGGCCAATGGAATCCTGGGGTGCGTCAGGAAGAGTGTGGCCAGCAGGTCGAAGGAGGTGATCCTCCCCCTCTACTCTGCCCTGGTCAGGCCCCACCTGGAGTATTGTGTCCAGTTCTGGGCTCCCTGGTATAAAAAAGCCAGGGATCTCCTGGAGAGAGTCCAGAGGAGGCTACGAAGATGATGAAGGGCCTGGAACAGCTCCCGTATGAGGAAAGGCTGAGTGAGCTGGGGCTGTTCAGCCTGGAGAAAAGAAGACTGAGGGGGGACCTAATTAATGTTTATAAATATCTTAAGTATGGAATGCAGGGGGAATTGGCCAACCCCTTTTCAGTCATCTGTGGAGACAGGACAAGGGGCAATGGCTGTAAACTGGAGCACAGGGAGTTCCACACCAACATGTGGAAGAACTTTTACCCAGTGAGGGTGAGGGAGCCCTGGGACAGGCTGCCCAGGGAGGTGGTGGAGTCTCCTTCTCTGGAGAGATTCAAGACTCATCTGGACGCCTATCTGTGCAATATGAGCTGGGGAGCTGCTTTGGCAGGGGGGTTGGACCCGATGATCTCTTGAGGTCCCTTCCAACCCCTACAATTCTGTGATTCTGTGACTGTGCTGTAGTGAAACAAGAAGAGAAGGTGACTTGGTAGACCAGGACGTGGAGCGAGATGGGCTGAGCTTGCTTCATCTTTCAAAGTGCCACTTCAGCGCGTGAGCACTTTTCGATCATGGCTTTCCCATTGCTGTGGGAATGAGCACTGCCTTACAACCCTCATTTTACAGAACCCAAAGCTAGACTTTCTTCATTTTTATTTATATTTTTCCTTCAAGCAGCTTGTCTTTCACTCAGGAACATGAGAAAGGGGCAAGATTCCCAAAAAACACTCGTCAGCCTTCTGAGCCACGCATGATGGTGAGCCCCCAGACCTGTTGTTGTGACTTCATATGCGCGGATCCTGCTGAAACAGGGGAAATTTAAGCTGAGCTGTGTTGAAAATCTGCCCAACTCAAAGTGTTTCTAAAGATATTCAGGCCTTGTCCCACCCGCTACTGCAAGACCTGAGTGGGACAGGTCGTGTGGTTTCAGTTCCCTTGCAGCTGGTGGCAGGGAGACCTGGAGGCACGTTCTAAAATGTCTTGCACCTTCATGAAGCAGCTTTAAACATCAGACTGGAGACTCTCTGCGTGGAACAGTGCAGACCCAGATCTCTTCCCTTTCCTTGTAGGCAGCCACCAAACCAAATAACAAGATAAGAGGAGACACAAAATGATGAGATGATTCTTTTTAAAAATTCCTTAAAGCCGTTAATAAAATAGGGATATGGGCATGCTTTTTGGTAGGGCTGGGATGTGACCCATCCTCCTGCACTCCTGTGAGATAAGCTGTTTAAGAAGCTTGCACTGGATTTGGATTTCTCCCTGAAAGCCTCACTTTTTTGGTTGGAAAAGATAATGTCCTGACCATATGTCTCATGATTGATTCCTCCGTACACTCGGTGCGTGTGGTGCTCTCTTAAGGGAGCCAGTGCTGCCGCGGGTGAGTCAGCAGGATGGGAACACTCGGGTAATCAGTGGGCCTTAGTCAATATTTACTGGTAAGACAAAACAACTTCTTGCTCTGGGGAGAATACAACATCGTATTGCCTAATTCTGAATAGAATAGCTGATGGGTAAAGTGTTTAGTTAACCCGTTAGAGGTTCTCCTAGCACATCGCTAAGACAAACAGCAGTTTCTTTAAAGTACTGTGTGAATTTCATCTACTGTTAATAAGTTTATCTCTAGAGGCTTGCCAGTGGACATGAGCCAGCACTGTGCCCAGGTGGCCAATGGCTAGCAGGACCAGGGAGGTGATTGTGTCCCTGTGCTCAGCTATGGTGAGGCAGCACCTCGAATACTGGGTTCACATTTGGGCCACTCACTGCAAGAAAGACACTGAGGCCCTGGAGCATGTCCAGAGAAGGGTAACCAGGCTGGTGAAGGGTCTGCTGCACAGGTCTTACAAGGAGTGGCTGAGGGAGTTGGGACTGTTTATCCTGGAGAAGAGGAGGCTGAGGGGAGACCTTCCTGCTCTCTCCAACTCCCTGAAAAGAGCTTGTGGTGAGCTGGGGGTCAGCCTCTTCTCGCAGATAACTAGCAACAGGACAAGAGGGAATGGCTGCAAGTTGTGCCAGGGGAGGTTCAGGTTAGAAATGAGGAGAGATTTCTTCTCCAAAAGTGCAGTTGGGCATTGGAAGGGGAGGTGGTGGAGTCACTGTCCCTCGGGATGTTCAAGGAGAGGATGGATGAAGTACTTAGGGACATGGGTTAGTGAGTAACAGAGGTGGTATGGGGACAGTTGGGTAGATGATCTTAGAGGACTTTTTCAACCTTTATGATTCTATGATTTTTAATCACTAGCAATGATCTTTACATGATCTTAACGATTTGACCACTTTGTTAGCATGTGAGAGAGCATCGTTCTTGTGGCCAGACAAACTCCAGTTAAAGTGTGGGCTGCCTGTAGAGCTGCAGTAGGTGCTTTTCATGTTTAGTCTTGCGGAGACCATATGAACACCCACCCTCTGTGGCTTTGCAGTTGGGTTGGTAATTCCAGCTACCACTCTTACAAAGAAAAGCAGCAGTAGGAAAACATTCAAAGTACGGTTGTCAAGTCCAACCACGTGCCATGTTGGTAGCTAATGGATGTGTGTTGCCTGTGGCTGAGGATATCAGAGCTGTTGGTTATCCACAGGTCCCTTTCATTCTCACAAGGCTTAGCAAGTTTTAGGGATCTCAGTAGGTATTGGTTTGCTCCGTGGTTCATCCATAATGTGTCAGGTGGAGGAAAAATGCATTTTATTCAGAGACACCAACTGTTCTCTGGTTGTTTCCATCGCGTCTGTCTCCTCTCGGCGCAGGTACATGTGCCCCATGCATGTTGCATCGATGTGAGATGGACCTTTCCCCTTCCCTTGCCTTCATTCAGATGTGAAAGCCATCCTGGCAGGGCCCTCACACCCTCTCTGTGGGAAAGTGAAGCTGATTATCCCTTCCTCAAACAAATATAAATCTTGATTTCAAGATTATTCCTGGGAATTAATATTAGATGTGAAAACATGCTGGAGTAGCCAACTGTGTTTTGGATCCCTCAGTCTAATCTTGGAATTCTTACAGCCCATTACACTCTCCAAAGCATCTTCACGATGCGTCATGTGTAGTGCAAGGAACGGACACTTTTGGGCTGGTCCTGAGGATGCTGAAATGAATCTCCATGTGAAAACCATGGACAATCCTGTATGCGGTGGGGCTTGTGTATGGGAGCATGTGTGTCACCCGGGTTTTCTGTTGTCTTCTGGATCTGGAGAAACCTCACCGGAGTGCTGCAGAGGAGTAGGTAATTGAGCAAAACAATGGCAGGGCCACAGAAACAAGAAACTCGTGCTCTTGGGGAGCACAAGTCAAGTCATTCTTGTCATCAGACATCCCATTCGCCTGCTGGGATACCTGGGGGAAAAATTAGGGTAGCAAAACACATATTGTTTCTTTTGTTAGAAGTGCCAAGTTCGGTGGAGATGAATTGGCCATCTGTTCCACTCCCAGCAACGTTCTGGCAAGCCGTAAAGCTCGTTTTTATATGTTGCCACTTTCCATCAGCGCTAACAAAAGTCAGAGGGAATTGTTTGGGTTTTTCCCTAGAACATTCTTCCTTTTGACAACATGCAACCAAGAGCCCTTTCCACAAGGATTTGTTCTGCCTCTGGCCTCTCCATGTTTGCACAGGACGTTCAGGTACCTTATCTCCAAGCAAGAGAGTAATCAGATACCTCTTGAAGCTTGAAACTAAAACCCTTCCATGGAACAGCCAACAAAGAGCTCTTGTCTGAGCAAACACTGTCCATCCTGGTGTCAGCCCTTCCGCTGACACAGCCCCTGGCTCCGACTTGTAGGACGGTCAGTGCCTCTGCGTTATGGTTAGGGTCGCGGCCTTTCCCCACCGTTTGTCTTTCACGGCATGGATGACACAATAGGGTCATTAGTTACATCCTGATTGACTGCCGCAGGCTGTGGAGGTATCCTCTGACACTGGGCGAAGCTGCGGAGTCCCCCAGCCTCTGGATGCTTGAGCTCATCCAATGAAGTGTACCCAGTGCCATGCACTCATCAGCATCACCTGGGGTGGTTTTATTAGCGTGGGAGGGTGGAATCCAGCCCCCACGCCGTCTGTCTTCTGTAGCATTGTGTATCAGTGGAGAGACATAGCATGAGTCATTTGACACACATGATCTTAGGGGTCTCACGCCGGTTGGTAGGATGAAGCTCTGGCACATGGACACGTCTCGCTGAGATCCCACCAGCCATTCCCCTGCCCGCTGCTCCAGGGTAGTTCGGGAGGCAGAGGGGAGAGAATTGACTCCAGACTCTGAGATGCTGAAGCTCCTCGATGGAGAAATGGATTTGTATACACTCAGATTTTCCAAATTCCTGTAAATAATGTCAGTAATAATTCTTTGAGAGGACTTTCCCTCCCGACCGGCTGTTTCTGAGTGCGGGCCAGCCAGCTGAGTTCTCCTGGGTCAGGTTTCTGTATGTACATACTTCAAAATTCCCTTTCACTAAACAAAATTACACCTTTAAAAGGCATTTCTGAGCTTTATAAACTCATTACTGGGGTCTCGCTTCTGGGCTTGATGTTCTTTTAATATTGCAGCGAGTGAACAAAATCAAACTCTGCTTGGATTCCAGAAGGATCGCTTCCTCGTATCGCACAGATCCAGTGGCCTGTCAGTTTTCGCTCCAGATACAGGGAAGGGTGCTAGGAATTCCCTGTCTTATAAAAGACCCTCAGCATTGGCAGGTTTGTTTGTGTTTTTGCTGAACTTTTTTTGGAGTTTCTGTTCCAACTCCCTTGGCACAGCAGCCTTGTGTCCCGGCTGCGGTCCTTCAGGGCACCGGCGGCAAGCGATGGGCATGGGCAGGTGAGCTCTTAAGCCCAGGTTCTCAGGGAGAAAGAAGCCCTCTGCCCTGATGGTGCTTTGGAGAGGCTAAAGCCCCTCAGTCTGCCCCCCCCACCCCCATCATGCTAACCGTGATGGTGGTGGCAGAGCACACTTTGCCAGCCAGAGACTGTAAAATGACGTGAACGACATCACACGCACATCCTGTGACTGCTGCCAGGCCACTGAATTATGAAATAAAAAAATCCAGCCTATTTAGATACTTTAATTAGTTCCTGTACAATTACTAGAGTATGAAATAATACTCGGGTGCTGGGAAGGAGCCCGGGAATATTTACTTACCCCTCATGCTGCTGTGCAGATTGTTGCTGGCAGGTAACTAAATCCAAAAATTACTAGTAGGGAAGTGGGGGGGAATAATAATTTAAAAAAGGCACATCTGGTGCCCTCTGTCCAAATTGATGACAGTTCAGCAGAAGGGAGGGGAAACCAAAGGAGTTGGAAACTCTGCATTTGGGGTATGATCCCCTTCTTCCCACAGCACACCTCTCCTGTGCAACCTCCCTGCTGCAGGAAGAAGGGACCGTGCCACTGTTGGCAGAGGATGCAGCGCCTAGGCACTGTGGGGGTGGTTTATCTAAAGACAGCTTATCTGTGCTGGGATGAGTGGTGAGCTCCTGCGGCTCAGCCCATTCCCATGCACACTGGTGGCTTTTGTGTCAGCTTTTGACATTATTGATAGTTTGTACCAGTGAAGGGAAGGTAACCGAGCCCCTTCTGCTTGGTTTTGTGATCTGTGGTGTGTGGGTGTGTAAGAAAGGAGGAGTCAGACTGATTCTCACTTAGCATCTAGCTACTAGAAAAAACCAAGCTGTGGGACACCTGAAACTGGCCTGGTGTTAATGAACAGCAAGAAGTTGTGCTGGAGGATTGCTGTGACACACCAACACTGCCCTGGTTTGTCTCACCCTGAAGGTTTCCTCGGGCTGATCTCAGGGAGCTGAGCCCAGCTGGCAGCTGTGTGTAGGTCTCTCAGCTGACGTCTGACACTGATAACAGTCAGGCCCGATGGGTGCTGGAGAAAATCACCATTGAGAAGGACTCCAGAGTGTGCTGGTGTGTGATCTGGAGCTGTCCTGTTGGACATGGTTATTGGGAGCTGTGGCTGAGGCTCTGTTAAAGGCAGGGCTGGTGGGAGGGGCTTCTCTGTGCTGGGTTCCCCCTCAGCCACTGCAGAAGTTGCGCTTGCCTTTGGTGCTGGTGCACGGTGTGATGCGCCTGCTTCCTGGCCCTGTGCACATGTTGGCATCCTGGGCGGTCTGTTGCCCCGAGTCTGGGGGTCTCTGCATGTGCGTCCTCCCAGTCCAGGGGAGTCCAGTGATGGCACCTGGTGCTGAGTTCTCTAACTGCCTCCCAGTAAGCAGACACAATGCTTACAGTGACAGTATAGAGACAGCTCTTAACTGCGATGGGTGACATGGGGGAGCGCAAACAATTTACTGTCCTGCTCATCACTCTTCTGTGTAGTTACAGACCCGTGTGTGTGTCTGTATGTCCTGAGGAATCCAGCCCTGCACATTAGTTCTCTCTATCAAAGGCAGACCCAACCGCAGCCATAAACCACCCGCAGGCGCAGCACCGATACATTGCTGGGTTGGGATTTTTCCACTCTGCGCATTTCAGTTGCCTCAACAGCATCACCCCAGTTTCTGTAGATTATGGACTCCACGCTCTCAATCATTTCTATTGCTCCCATAAGGAGAGAATTTTGCTTTATTTCTTTCTTGTGTGCTTGCACCTGCTGTGGTTTATCGTCCTCTTTAACCCCTTCATGGTGCGGGTGCTGTCCCCCTTGAGCTGGCACGCAGACGCCATTGCCCTTGCTTGGTGCACAGAAGCCATTGCCCTTGCTGTGCTGCAGCAAGTCAGGACTGGTGTGGGAAGGCGCAGTGGGGAGGGAGGGAGGGAGGAAGAGGAGGGGAGGCAGATCAGGTGCTGTGTGCGCTGGTGCCCTTCTGGTAATCCAACCCTGCGGTCTAGAAATGTGGTTTCAATTTTTCCTTCGAAATGCATTGTGAGAAGCATCACCAGTACGTACTGTGTTCCTCTTCGGTCAGGCACGCGAGTCCTCCCCGTGGCCCGGCAGCTGGAGGAATTACATCTTCTGACAGTGGTATTCGACACTTCTCTTGCAAATTGGATTCGTATTTCAAACCCGAGGAGGAAGCAGGCTGGGGGTTGGGCACCACATCAGCCTTTTTGTATTCTTCTGGTTGTTTTGTCTGCTTTGCCATCCAGTTGGAAAATCGTTTCCGTAGCCCAAGTCTGACGTTGTCCTTTCCAATGAACCTGTAAAGCTGCACAGTGTTCGAAGACTTGTGTTAGGTGCTCGCCTGGTGGCTCCAGCAAGAGGAGACTTGGGGCTTGTGTCTGTGCTGCTTTTTAGTCTTGAGCTGTGTGATGTTGGCTGGGTTTGATGGCCCCTGGAGCTGGGACTGCCTGTTTTCCTGCTGCTCTGCTGAAGGCTTTGAGTCCTTTGTGGATCACAGGCTCCCAAGGTCCTTGTTTGAGACTTAGAATTCTCCTATCTCTTGTGATTCCTCAAAAGACACATTTTGTAAATTTAATTAATGCTCAACCATCTCAACAGGTGACAGTTGAGGCACAGAAAGCTTAGCTTAGCTGGTGGTGTTCAAGGCGGTGAGAGCTGTAACCTAGAATAGAATCCCAAAGTTGGAAAAGACCTTTAAGATTGAGTCCAACCGTACCTGTCCTCTACTAATCCACATCTCTAAGTATCTCATCTACACATAAGAAGTCAGCACGTTGGAGGCTCAGCATTCATATTGCTTCTATTGTCCTAACACACTGCACTCCTTCCCGCTTCTCACGGCCGTGGTTTATATTCATATTGCTTTTCAGTGGAACCGAAGGTTTTCCAGTGTTCTTAAGCTTTTCAACGCAGCGTGAGTGCCTAATGGTTGTGGAAGTGGGAAGAAATTGTAAAACGGAAATGTTTTTAGGAATCCAGCCTCTCTTCCCAACTTCTTGTGGGCTGTGTGTGATCTCAAAGACTTTCTAAAAAAATGGTCCATGCAAGTCCAGATTTCAGAGCGTTATTTTCAGCATCCCATTGCTGCAAACCTCAGCTTAATGTGCTGATGTGTCTGACACACGATTCCGTATGTTTTGATACCTGTTGGATGTGTGTACCACCCTGTTCTGGTTCCTGGCGAGTGACAGATGCGAAGGACCTGGAGCAAGCAGAGCTTTGTAGGTGGAATGCAGACCTCTGAGGCTGTTGTGAGGTGGGATCCACAGCTGTCGTGAAGATGAGTAGGGGCAAAGGGTGAGAAACTGTCTGTATCTGTCACGCAGGGAGGGAAGGAATCAGTGATGAACAGAGGGAATGGGACAGGTCACAGCCCGCATCCAGGATCTGCAGGCAGGACAAACACCACCCACATGAGGTGCTGCTCTGGTGGTGTGGAAATTCAGACAACGGCTGGGAGTGCTCCCTGTGCTTCTAGAGCGTTGCTCAGATCTTCCTAGGATCCAGAACTGAACAGGCTAAGAGTTTCCATGGGCTCAGCTTCCTGTATCCCTGTGCCCCATTAGGATTCACAACCTGTCCCTCCACTTGCCAGCATTTTTTGGTGGCACTACCATGAGTGTCCATCATGTGAATGGTAGGTCTCCAGCCTTGGCTGCTGCAGGCCACACATCAGAGCTTGTGTACTGTGAATCTGCTGGGGCATCAATGAAAGCAGCCTGGGGTTTAAAGCATGCTGAGGCAGAAGGTGAGGTTGTGGAAAGATGGGATGAAAGCAGGACCTGGCTCCTGCATCAGGATGATGAAAGGTGTGTGATGGCGACTGCAGTGCAGTAAACTTGGCTCCTCCTTGCAGGCTCAGCTGCCCCAGAGAGGTTGCAGTGCTGTAGCCAGAAGGAAATGGGGGTTCCCGGGGTGCGTTTATAACCCCTCACCCAATTCCCCCCCTTAACTTAGCAGCATCTTACCTCCAGCTTCTCCCTGGTATGTATTTTGATGAAAATCCCTCAGTCCCAGTTGGATGAACCTTTCCTGCTCCTGCTGACTGCAGTGTTGCTCCTGTAGCTCATCCCAAGCCTAGTCAAATATTTCCAGAGGAGGGTTTAATTATAGAGCATTCTTCCCATGTTCTGTGGCATGAGTTGGGAGCAAGTTCCCATCCAAGAACCGAAGAGCCCGCGTTTGTTTGAGTATCCACTGGGATGTTTGTTTTTCTTCCCATCGGACAACAACGGGCTTGTCGCAGTGCGTGTCACTCTCGGATGAGAGGAGCATGTTAGCACATCTCTCCCTGCATGAGTCGAAGCAGTGTTAATGATCCCATGCACGGTCCTGAAGACCTTTCTGGAACCTCTCTCCAAGGCTCAAGTTTCCTTCTTGGTATCCAGTATTCCATTGATGGGGAAGGAAAGTGATGTCTGCAGAGGTGCTAGTTGCTCATGTTTATCAAACATGCAGAAAGGTGTGTGTGTGGGGGCACTTACAGCTGGGAAACTTCTCTTTGCCCAGCCGCTTCCGAGAAGTCGGCCACGGTGATTTATGGCCCCGCTCACCAGTGAGTTCTTCGCGCCGGGCTGGGCTTTGCTTTTAAGCAGCTGAATGTTTAATATAGAAATTATTGGAAGTGACTAGACTGGGGGATGACTCAGAGGCTGTAATAATGAACAAAACATGCAAATAGCCATCTATGAATGACAAAAGCTGTAACAAATTACTGCTCTGAGCTCGGCTTAGCTCTAGGAAAGCTTGAAAGCAGAGAGCAGACAGACCGCTTGGGTCAAGGAGAGGAGCAAGGAGTGCTGATCTGGCTGGAGCCTGTGGCTTGGGGCATTGCAGGATGTGAGAGCAGGATTATCCATAGTCAGGTTTTACAGAGAGAAGTCAGCAGCAGGGGTCTGATGGCTGTGATGCTTCATCACCCCAAGTCAGTGTGATGCAAGTCCTCTTCCTCCACGCCACTTGTCTGGCCACTGCCATTTCAAGGTAATGGCAACTTTGAATTTAGGTAGAAAAGAATAAGGAATATATACACACAAAAAGAAAAAAATACAAATTTTTAACCTAATTATGCATTAATCTAATTTACTAATCCATACCAAAACAGTCATTACCTAGAGCCTGCCTGAAGCATACCACCACCACCTGGGTTGAGGTTACAGATCCCAAACGCAGCTACCAAACTCTTCTTTGACTGCTGCTGGCTTAAAAGCCTTCCCTGTGCAAATGCACAGCAGTGCTGCAGGACAGGTCAGGAAGGCTTCTTGGTTTGTGTTGAAGAATTTCATTGGACTTTGGGTTACTCTAGGCTTGCTTTTATTAACAGCTCAGAGTTGGGCCATCACCTTGGTGAGTGGCAAACAGAAGTGGTCACAGCCCTGAGCTGGGCTGAGGACAAGAAGCGTCTGGAGGATGCCCTCAGTCCCACGCTCTGACTTGGCTGGGCCTGTGTGGAGCCACAAGTTGGACTCGGTGGACCTTATGGGTCTCTTCCAAACAGGAGACTCTCGGAGTCTATGGTTCTATGATCTTGCATACTCTTTTAACACAGTTACATAATAGATAAAGTCTCTTGTTATGAATAGACAAAGTCCCCTGTTGTGGTTGGCTGAAAGTCCATAATTTGCCTTTGCCATCTTCTCTTGGGGTATCAGTGATTGCTCAAGTCTCCGTTCTGCTTTGGATCTTAGATTCTGATGATCTGTCTTGGAGGTCATGGTCTCCTCTTCTTTCCCAAGGTCTTGATATTCTGTTAAATGTCTAAATTCTTTGAGCTCTACTTAGCCATAAAATCCCTTATTCTTCTCTTAAACTGAAACATTTTACTCAATCATTTCTGTTCTATTTGTACCCCTACCCTAGCCCTTCTTTTCTAACTATCCCCTGATGAACTCGGCCAAGGACTAACTCCTCCATGGAAAGGGCTATACATGGAACACTGAGGCAGCTTAATATGATTAGAACTTACTGTTTAAAACCACCTGTGATTACCTAGCTGTAAATACCATATCATTGATCCTATTCCTTTGTAATAATAATTAACTAACTCAAACATATGTTCTGTACTACATTCTGTTGTACTGGAACAGTTTGGCCATTGAATGTTGCTGCCAACGGCGCAAAGCAGAAATGCATTTGCAAGTCCCCCAGACAAGGAAGGTATTAATAGGTCTTTGTGAATATATGGAAGCCTATTTAAGTCATCTTATTGTCATAAAACTAGCGCTGCAGTGGCTTGTAATCCCGGTGCAATGCTGATGATCCTTTTGTTTGGCTGGTTGATACAAAAGCATATGAGAGGTGTTTGGCTTGAGGGCGGATGCTCTCACTGGGTATTGCTCATCTGCAGGCTAATGGACCTGTGATGGGGTGTCAGGGGTTAGGTAGGGGGTCACCGGTTAGGAGAGGTGGGGGCTGCCCCGTGCCCGGCCTTGCTGCTGCTGGCTCCGTGGGGCACAGCAGAGCCTGGCCGTGACACAGGCAGCACCTCTGGAAAAGCACATTTAAAAAGGGACAAACACTCTTCTGGGGCAGGGCAAGAGGGAGAAGTGAGTGCCTCTTTTAACAGGCAAGAAATGAAATCTTTTATCCCCAAGGTGAGCCCAGTTTGCCCCTGACAGTAACGGGGAAGGGACCTCCCTGTCCTGAGCCCCCAGCTCAGGATCAGCGTGACATGTTGTGAGGTCCCCTGCGTTGTTTTCTGCATGGCCAACACATTGTGAAGAGATCAAGCTCCTAGTGGGTCCTTCCAGAACTTACTCTAAATACAGAAGAAAAAAGATCATCATGCTTGGCAGCGGTGCTGGAGAGTGCAGGCCATTTCAGGGATTTATACCTTTCCTGGGAACCCTGGAAAAACCACTTGTCTTCCTGCACCACTGATTCCTTGTTAGTGCTCTAGAAGGTGACGTTAGTAGAGGAAAGGGCCCCAGGGGAGGAGTTAATCAGAAGTTTCGTAGCCTCCGAGCAGGGACTTGCATTAGTCAGCAAATCAGTACATTAGTGACTTTGAATACCACAGTTGTGCTCTGGCACTGTCACCCTCCTTCCCTCTAGTGACAATAAAATTGTAACTACAACCTCCTTTAATTGCAGAAGCAAATGCAAGGGTTTCCAGATCACTGGGCTGGGAGACACAGCACTTGTTTTTGAAGCAAGATACGGTGCTGGGCCGGCAGTAAACTTAGTTTTTAAGCATAAAATTCACCCTTGGTTCATGTTAATCTGCAAATTGAGGCTCAGAGGATTCATCTCGGACCATAGCAGGGAATGATGTCAGATACGGCCTTGGGAAATGATTTTTAAAGAGATGGCAGAAATGACACCCAGGGAGAAAGGGAGAAATGGGGTTTGGGTTGTTCTTCTCCAGGCATTTCTTTTCCCCATCTCACACCACATGTAGTAGATGGCATGGCAGTGTGTGCAAATAACAGCGCTGCCAGACAAGCCCGCTTAGCTTTTTTGGCATAGTTATACCTGGTGTCACCTTCTTGCAGTCCTGTTGCTCAGGTGAAATGGCAGAGCCTGGGAAGGGAAAACAGTTGAGTTACGTTGTGGCACAGCAGCTGGAGTCCTTACAGGAGCCAAATCGTGTGCATCACTCAGTGCCCTGGCTCCTCTGGGTGCCAACGTGATGCATAACGTCCAGGTCCTCTTTGCTTGTCAAGAGCAGCTGACTCAGCAGAATCATGCAAGAGAGCCACGTCTTCTCCAGCCAATGAGGCTGCATGGTCAAGACTGGAACCTCGAGTCCAAAAGCCCCAGGCCACCAGAGCGCTGTGGGTTGTGCTGGGGCTGGGATGCCCAAGAGTGAGGGACTGAGATGTGGGACTCACCGCTTTACCCCACCTGAAATCCCAGAGCATCCAATGCTGTCTGTGTGGCCGCATCCTGCCACATACAGTATTTTCCCTCGTATTGGGATGGGCCTTGGGCGATGCTGGACACTGATGGCTGATACAGCCAAACGATTGCAGTGCACATTTCCTGTGGTCTGGGGATACTCTGCAGTAATTACAACCCCATATGATCAAGGCTATGATGTAAGTAAGGGACTGCAGTGCAGCACAGTCCTGCCCTGTGGAACATGCTTCTCATGAAAGCTGTGCTACCCGGAGAGGCTGCGTCCTCCTCTGCTCCTCCGGTGCTGGTTCTGTTTAACTGAACGCTGAAAACCCAGTGGTGGGTTTTGTAGCTCCTGTACTTCTCCAAAAGGTAAACAACCCTTTGGTATTTGCGACTTCTAGCACAGCTCCTCTCAGATGCCTGAAGACGGTCCTGCAAAGGGACGTCACATCTGGTTCCTTCAGCCCTGCCGAGAGTTGTGCAGCACCTCTGCCTGTGCTGAGCACACGGGTGTTTGGCCTGGCCTTCATCTCTGCTCTGCATAAAGCTCTAGAGAGCTTTTCCATGGCTTTGCCTGAGTCATTCCTCCATTTAAGCTTGTGCAGCATCCTTCTCGCGCTGGTTTGAGACCAGCTGGGGCCACGTTTGGGTCCCTGCACCCTTGTCCTCTGTGCTTTATTCCTTTTGTGCTCCCTCCAGTTGCTGCTGGGAAGCAGCTGCTCCCCTGAAGGTGGGTCTGTCAGTTTGGGCAGGGAAAGAGGTGACATCTCCAGGGCTGTGCTGCTTTCATTGGGGAGGCTGTTCCCAAGCCTAACCAGTTCTGCTCTTGGGTAACTTCCCTTGTCTCGGAGCTTTTTCTGTCACTTCTTTTAATGAGTTTTTGTTTTAGGGCTATGATACTTGTCTGGTTTTCACCGACTGACACATCTGAGGGCCACGAGGAACCACTGGCCTCACACCTTGGCCCCTTTCTACTGTTGTTGAATCGATTTCTGCATGTTCCTTAGATTTCCTCTGAGAAAAGCCTACTGTGTTTGTAGCTAAGGCAGAACATCTCTTGAGTTCCCTGTGTAACCGTTGGGAACAGCCTTTGGCATGTGACATCGGAGCAGCATCTGAGTCGTTGTGGTGCCCAGCTTTCCTGCCAGGGAGGGCACCCCAGCTCAGGGCAGTCTGCATCATCTCACCTTCACCCAGGCTTGTCTTTTTTTCCCCTCCGGCATACGGATACCCAGTGCCCAGCGGAACGGTCCCTGCCCACAGGTTCCCTTGTGCAGAGGTCTGCAGCGCTTGAGGGACAGCACTTGGAGGGACTCCCACCCTTCCCACTGAGCTGTGGGGAAGCCAGATCAGCATCAGTGTAGGTCCAGACCTATCTGCTCAAGCGTCCGCTTCCCAGCCAGTCATGCATGTCAGCATTAGAGATGACGTGAGGCACAGAGCGCAGCCCAAGTGCAGAAGTAGGGTGAGGTCCAACTCCAAAGTCCAGACTGCCGTGCCAGTGGACCGCAGAGGCTCCGGCCGTAAGTACATATTGCTGGCAGGACAACAGCAGTGAGAAAAACAATCCCTGAGCAGTAAATATGGGCAAAGCTCTTGATATAATGGAAAAATACAGATGCTGCTGTGTTAGAGCCTGAGACCTCTCTACAAGGGCTTTTTCTAACCCCACGTTTCCTGTAAGCGTGGCTTTCCTAGAAGTGGATCCCACATCCTTGTTAAAGGACTTAATTGGGCCTCTGGCTGTTCTGCCTTCCCCTCACCTGCTCGGATGCCTGTTTGCTCCTGGAACTGCAGCACCCGGCAAACAGCACAGTGCCCAGCGCTCACTAAACACTGGGGTTGAGAAGCTGTGTGAAACAAGGTGTAGAAGCGAGGGCACAGAGATGCCCACTGCCTGCAGCTCATGTGTATTAAATGGGGTCATTCAGGTTTAGCTCTGGAGGATGATCTTGTGCGTGTTATTTGCCTGTGGCCTGGCTCTTGATGTGACACAGAGCTAGTGTGTCTAACGGTGCTTTTCTGAAAGATGCTGGTCTTTAAATACTTCTAAAAATCTCCATTTGGCAAATTCTCCTGTTCTAGCAAAACATTTGGGACTTTAAATCAAAAGAAAAAAGTTAACAGGCTTGAAGGACTTCAAATCTCACAGCATTTTTGGGAACATTTTTATTTCTTTCAACTGGGATATTTTTGTGAAAACCACAGATCTGCAGGAGCGCTCTGGGTTTCAAGATCACCAGCCACTTCAGAGTATCTTCAGCCGTTTTGCCTTTTGCACATTGACCTTCAAACCATTTGGTTTGATTCCGGCCGAGCTGGGGAGAAGAGTAGAAGTTATGGAGATGACTTGGGAGTTCATCAGACGAGGTCACTGCTGGAGGTGAGACACCAGGGAGCCTGGAAGGGCAAGAGAGCGAGCATGGGGGTGACCGCTGCTGGTGGCATGGTGGTGGGCTTCAGAGAAATGTCCCTGGGTTGCATCTCTTTATCGTTGTGTTGCCCTTCTCAGTTTCCTTTTCAATGCCTGTTGGAAAAGAGGACAAGTTTTTTCTGGACAGAGACATCTCCAGCCCCCAGTTTCATATGCTTCCTGTTGCAGATGACTGTGACATTAAATAAGAGTCCCGTGAACTTCCATTCTCCTACAGCGGGGATTTTCTTGGTTTGTCTTCTGGTTTTCTTTTTGCTACTGGTAATTCAGCAAGATGCTTCCTCAGAATTCCCCAAAGGACAGATCTGTCCCTGTCAGGATTTCATTCCCAGCTCCATTCTGAACACTTCTCTCTGTTGGGCTGGTAACAACTCTCCTTACATTTTGGCAGAACTGGGAATTTCAGCAGCAATAAATTCCAACAGACAGAGTTAAGAAGGAAGACAGCTTTCTGGAACAGAGAGCAAGGCTTTTTTTGGTGGGTTTTTTGTTTGGGTTTTTTTAGATACATAATTCTGAGCTCTCACCTGGGACTGTTTTTACATGGAAAAAAATACCCTGTGCCTAAAATGCCTGTAGCCTGCCCCTGGAACTGAAAGGAGGTTTCTGCTCTGGTCATATTTCTCAGTTGGCTGTCCCTGGAAGGAGCTCTCAAGATCAACCTTTGACTTGTCATCCCTTTATTTCCCTGGGCTTTTCTTTGCAATTAACACAGCATTTAACATGTCATTTACAGCAAACACTGGGAATAGGCATGAAACAGCCATTCCTCACTTTTACCTTATGACAGAGAGCATCATTGATGGGTACCGTTTGCTGGAGCACGTCGTTGGGGTTACACTGATCTGTGGCAGCAGCAGAGCCATCCTTCCTGTGCCCCAAACCAGGGCAGCCTCGCACCTTTTGCCTCCTGACCTTCCTTCAGATGCTCTTTCTCATGGAACCCTACATATCTCTGTGCACTGGGTAAACAAATAAATGCTGTGGGCAGCTTTTTAATACCCCTGACAAAGCTGGAGACGGCACCTACTATGTCAAATAGCTCCTGCCATGGCTTCCTTCAGGCTCTGCCCTTGTCCAGTTTATAGTGACAACAGCCGTGGGGCACCTCTTGCTCCTCAGGGAGCTGTTTCCCTGCTCCAGCAGATCTGACCAGTAGGAATATTTTCCAGATGTGCAGCCTGAACTTCCCACCATCCTACTTTGCTCCTGGCTGTGCCCAGTTGCTTTGAGTATGGTTTTCATGTAAGATGCATTTAAGCAAAGTGTTGCAGCTTGATAGGGCTGGAGGAAATACTTTCACCAGTTCTGAAATGAATTAATGGCTGTAGGAGATGAAAAAACCACAGCCCTTGAGAGGAATTGCTGTCCGTAAGGAAGGATCCTTCCCAAGGACTGGGAAGCACTTGGAAACTGGCCCTTCTTCCCCTACAGAAACTCCACTTGCCTGGCTCCGAAATCCAGTGAGAAAGCAGAAACCTGAAGCAATTCAGTGCACCTCCTGGGCTTTTCATTCTGTGCACCCCTGGATCTTCACCACAGGAACCAGTACAAATGCTCTGATACCACCAGAGCTGTGCCGACTCACACTGGGGTCCTGCAGCTCTATCAGGAGGCTGTCAGTGGTCCTTACCTGCAGTCTCTTGAGACCAACTGCACTTTTGTGTAGAATTATAGAATCACAGGATACTTTGGGTTGAAAGGGTCCTCAAAGATCATTTAGTTCCACTCCCCTGCCATGGGCAGGGGCACCTCCACTAGGCCAGGTTGCCCAAAGCCCCATCCAACCCGGCCTTGAATACCTCCAGGGATCCAGGGGCTCCCACAGCCTTTCTGGGCACCCTGTGCCAGGGCCTCCCCACTTGAGGAGGGGGAGCCTTCTCTTCTCCAGGCTGAACCAGCCCACTCTCTCAGCCTGTCTTCACAGGAGAGGTGTTCCAGCCCCCCCAATCATCTTCGTGGCCTCCTCTGGACTTGCTCCAACAGCTCCATGTCTTTCCTGTGCTGGGGACCCCAGAGCTGGACACAGGACTCCAGGTGGGGCATCTGATGTAACACATCTGTTTTCATGTCATGGTTGTCACAGTACAACTCTGGTATGGCCCAGAGTTGCAGCACAGTAATTGTTGTCACCTACGTGTGAAGTTTTTCCTGGGCTGTGGCATCTGTCATATGTGCTGTCCCCCGGGGTGGTTTAAGGAGGTGGCCTGGGATGAGATGTAGGTTCCTGCCCCAGGCTCTCTGCTGGTTCCCTTTCTGGTTCCCTTAAAAAGGAACCAAGAGCATCGCCCCCTGCATTACCAGCTGCCATCCAGCCTGTTAAGGGCTGGACGTACCTATTCTGTTGTGTTTAGGGGTCCCGTGCAGACTGCAGCGATGTTCTGCTTTTGGTTGGGAAATAATCCCATCAGTTTGACCCCTCCAGCAGAGGACTGCTGTGTGCCAGTGGTGCCACAGGAGGTTTGTGGGCAGAGGAGCTGGAAGCACAAAGGTGACAACCCTTGTGGGATAGTGAGTGGAGGAGCAGTTTGAGAAGCTTCTCACTGTTGCCCTGAGTGTTGAAGGGTGGGCTGAGGAGAACCGAGCTCCTTGCCTCTCAAGGAAGGGTTTTGCTTTCTCTGAGCTCGTTTTCATCCCTAATCATATTTAATCTCATCAGTGTATTTAATTAAGCATTATCCAAAAAAATTGTATCGATTTCTTCACTGAGGACACTGACTCTGTAGCTTTGTGGGAACAAAACAGTTGTTTAGGTTTTTGGTATTGATCCACCTAAAACTCACCCTGTGAAGAAGAGCAAACTGTGTGCTGGAACGTGAGGACAGGGCAGGCGAGGCTGTGACGCAATACCCAGGAGCTCCCCTTCGGGTCTGCAGGCTGCGTCTGCCAACAGCGGCAGCGCCAGCAGCACGCCAGCTCCTTCTGTGATATGTGAAGTGCAATTATGGGGTGAAACCCGAAGCTGGTATCTTAATATCTTAACGATCCTGAATTTATTTTCAAAGTTAAGCTGTGTGGAATGAACCATTTATCAGTGGGCCATATGGAAAGGCACTTATCTGACCCCCCCCTTGGTCCCAGGTGTGCTTCTCTGGCAAGAACAAATCGCACGCAGCATTTGGAAGAGAACTGCAATTCCAGATGCACAGTTTGAAAAGATGCGTTTGCAACAATAAAATAAGGCCAAATTCTGCAAGATGTTATTTTTCTGCAGCTCTGGTGAAGTTAATGAGGTTCCGTGGGGGTAACTGACACAAAATGCAGCTCAGGGGAACCCCTTTTTTGCTGTGTTACTCTGCTTTCATGTCGGCATTAATTTGTGAGGAGCTAGTCCATCACAGGGAAGAGAACTCAACCCAAAGTGTCTACTGTTTGTTCTGTCCTATTTATTAGCACACAGCAAGGCAGTGGGAAGAAGGAAATGTTTGTGCTGATATCGCTGCCCATTGACACGGGGGTGAAAGCAATATCCACCCCTCAGCCCAGCTTCTGGAGATCCCTGACATGAGGAAGGTGGGGTCAGCTTTACCTGGCTGCAGTGCCCAGTACTTGCAGGAGACCTTCTGGGTAATAAAAGGCAGACCCACCAAGGCAAGAGGCTGAGTCTTGCTTCTTACCCAGGGAATCAGAAATCATAGAGATGAGTTCAGTGAAGTCTGATGAAAACAAAATAATTTTTGGCTATAACTTCTGAAATATGAAGAAATTATTTAGAAATAATTAAGAATTAATTGCTGACTGAACATGAGCCAGCAGTGTGCCCAGGTGGCCAAGAAGGCCCATGGCATCCTGGCTTGTATCAGACACAGCGTGGCCAGCAGGACCAGGGCAGGGTTTGTGCCCCTGTACTGGGCACTGGGGAGGCTGCGCCTCAAGTGCTCTGTCCATTTCTGGCTCTTCACTACAAGAAGGACATCGAGGCCCTGGAACGTGTCCAGAGAAGGGCAACCAGGCTGGGGAAGGGGCTGGAGAGCAGCAAACCTTCCAAGGAGCAGCTGAGGGAGCTGGGGGTGTTCAGCCTGGAGAAGAGAAGGCTGAGGGGAGATCTTATCACTGCCTACACTGACCTGACAGAGAGGTGGAGAGAGGTGCAGAGAGGTGGGCAGTGGTCTCTTCAGCCAGGTAATAGGATGAGGGGAAACGGAACAAAGCTGCACCAGGGCAGGGTCAGATCAGATGGTAGGAAAAAATATTCACTGAAAGAGTGTCAGAGGCTGGAACAGGCTGCCCAGGGAGGGGCTGAGTCACCATCCCTGGATGTGTTTAAAAAAAGGGTAGATGAGGTACTTAAGGATATGGTTTAGCACAGGGCAGGAACGGTTGGACTTGATGATCTTAAAGGTTTTTTCCCACCTGGTGATTCTGTGGTTAGAAATTATTTCTTTCCACTGGGGACTGCAGTTTTGGTGGAGGCTGAAGTTATCCCCTGTGGGTCCCCTGCAGTGCTGTCTGCCCCTGGGTGTGCTGGTTTATAGCAACGGACTGAGGTGGCTTGGTTGGAAAATGTGGGTGAAGCTGCAGTTCCTGGGCAGTGCTCAGAAGGACTGGAGGACAGCCTGGCTGGGTGGTGTGGGTGAGAGCTACGGTGTGCACTCCAGCTGCAGAGGGAATATTTGCTCGTGGATGCTGAGCAGAGCTCCTGGGTGGATGGCAGGCTGTGGGCAGGAATTGAGGCAGTAAGCAGAGAGGAGGCAGTGGCTGTGGGATTCAGTGCAATAGAAGCACATTGCTAGATAAAAACAGTTGATGTTCAGGCCCCTGGACCTCCAGTAAATGTCCTGGTGGTTCGTGTTTGGCTGGGATGGGTCTGGCTTCCTGCAAACCAAGTGTTGCTCAGGTTCTCATGGCTTGCCGCAGGCTGGAGGGCCTTTGGTGTACTTCTGCAGCAGGGCTTCCAGCTTTGTGGCCCGTGGTAGCATCCCACCTGAGCCAGCTCATGGGCAGTAAGCAGGAGCCCTTGCAGATTCCCCTCAGAGCTGTGCTGCTGCTCCCAAACGAGAGGCTGTGGTTGCTGTCGGTGCAGTACGGCCCAGCCGCGTGGTCTCATAAAGGACTTTGTGGAGTGGAAGTGAACAGAGGAAGGATTTCCCTCTCATTTGGATGCTGAATTGCTACATTAGCACAGTTTAACCCAAAGCCTTTTGAACTTCTCTTCTGCACTGCGTTTGCTCTCATCGTTGTGCTCAGAGGGAACGATGGTTCCCCCAGATACAGTGTTGAAACCCTTTGATTTGTTCACTTCTGTTTGTGAGACCAGGTAGATGAACAACTCTTACCTTTGTTGAATGACTTTGAATTCAAAATGCCCATAGCAACACCTAGTAGGGTAAAATAATCTATAATCAAGGCTCGTGACAGTGTTGTAAGTGGCGCTGTGGGGATGTTGTTTTTGTACAGGTGTCTGACTTGTGAGGTTGTTGTTGGCCTTCTTTGGATGCTGGTGACTTGGAGGAGTGGTATAAACCAAAGAGGGAGGACGGCAGAGGAGGAGGATGGTGTCACTAGTTGCTGAAGAGGAGCGGCTAGCTGGTGCCTACAACTGAAATTAGGATTTGCTTCCTCCCCTGGAGACAAACATCCAGGTCACCGTCACAAACTGTACACCCAGCCAGACTGTGCAGTGTGGTTCCCTTCATCCCTGCGCTGGTTTCCGCACTGCTGAACAGTGCAGGCACAGGTCATTCAACAGGCATGAGCAAGTTCCTGCAGAAAGGCCGAGGAGGAACTTGTACGTTGAGATGCCCTGAAACATCTGCCACTTGGGTCAGATGTTTGGGGTGCCCTCCAGGACCCAAACAGTAAGCTAAGGGAGATGCCTGATGGGCTGCGTATCTTCATGCCACCAAAAAATAATGGAAGTTACTGTCGGGCTGCTTTCAAGCCATTCCAAACTCCCAGTGCTGTTGTATTTATGAGCCTGCACCGTGCTTACAGAGGCACCACGCAGACTCTCCACGAGCTCCCTCCCATCCAGGAGCTGTCTAGCAATATTCCAACAGGATTATGTGTGAAAGAACAAGCTTTGCCCTTGGCAGGGCTTATTAGTTTTGGCACCACGCAAAAATGAGTTTTGGTTTCAACTCCAGCTGTTGGGTGTGTGCGGAGATGCGGGGTGATGTGGACTGTCAGGGCGGCGCAGGCTGGCCCAGGGGCTCTGCTGCAGGCCGCAGCCAGTGCCTAGGGGAGGTAATGCTGTCAGGCCTGATGCTCATCTCCTTCACAGCAATGAGGTGACATCAGTAGCGGTAGAAACACGGTTTAAGGAGGAGAGTCGGCTGGGTTCTGGTTCGATCATCTCTACCAAAGTGGTAGAAGTGGAATGGTGTGTGTCCCCTGCCATGTCCTCCACGGTTTGGGGCTCTCGTGGCCATGTCTCAGTACCCAGACAGTCCCAATGGCTGCTGGTCTTTTGCTTGTTTTTTAAGTTTCCTTTCCCTGATTCTGAAGAAAAAAAAAAAAAAAGGCCCTTTCCTGAGCCAGCTTAAAAATCTTCCACTTTTTCTCTTTGTTTGGTTTTTTTGTTTCTTACACATCGTGTAGCCTGGAGACCGCGAGTGACTGATTCCCAAAGAAAAATATCTCCGTTGCCCAGGCCCATAATTTATAGAATGGCTTTTCTGACCAGTTGTGTTTTCCATTTAATATATTTTCTGTTTTTCAAATCTCCCCCTTCAAAGCGGAAATGCAGCGTTCCTCAGAGCTGGGATGGGGGAACGCTGCTGAGAGCTCAATTTAAAGGTCAGGGGCCTGGGGGACGGGGTGTTCCTTTGCTTTCTGCTCTGAAATAGGCTGAAGACGAAGGTGAAGAAAGAAAGGGGAGGTAAACGCCGTGCGGTCGTAAACAGCGCTGCGCGTGCAATGGCGCGCCTGTGCCTCACGCTGTACATCACCGCGGTGGGCTCATTAATGTTCGCTCGAAACGTTTCTGAGCCGCCATTTCCCAAAAATCATCTGTTCTCGTGTACAAAAACAAATGAAGTCAGCTTTGCCGTTTCCCCGCAGTGCTTTCCCCTGGAAGAAGCCAGCCGTGGGGCAGGTGGCCAGCTGACATCCCATGGCAAGGGTTCTTCGGGCACGCTCAGCTATATATTATATGAATCATGCGTGGCTGCGAGTTGGGGGCTGCGCTGTGTCGCGCCGCTCAACGCCAGCGGGGCTGATGTGGAAGGAGCGGTCGTAGGAGGGCTGCGAAGCTGTGTCTGACAGCCTGTAGCCCGTGTTCCTGCTCTCAGCTGTGGCTCTTCCTCTCCATGCCCAAGGTGTGGTGTGTACGGCTGAAAAGCAGCACAAGGCTGTTGCTGCTCTCTAACCTGCCAGCTTGGGGGTCGTTAATGCCCACACCAAGGTGCCGGAGATGTGATTTTCTGATCAGTTGAGACACACAGAACCACAAGGTTGGAAAAGACCTTTAAGATCATCAAGTCCAACCATTCCTGTCCTATGCCAAACCATGCATAGGATGCGTGCTGCTCCCTGGGCAGCCTGTTCCAGGCCCTGAAAAAGGGTGTAAACTTAGGGAATCCTCTTCGTGTTTTTGGGCTGCTTTTATACATATACTGTTTTTACAGGCGTTACTGAAATGGGGAATTGCACAGCTCTAAGCTAATTAAAGCTAAGGCCATCAGACCTTTGTAGAAAGTCTGCACAGGCTTGGATCCACGCTGTGGGAGAGGGCACCTGCCTCGGCTCTACTCTGCAGCAAAACACATTCCTCCTTGGAAAGCTTGACCTTTGTAGAAACGCCAGTCGCTGAGCCTGAAGGATGGCACCTGCTGGAGCCCTGACTGCAGACACATGGTGTGCCTTGAGGTGAGGTTCTACACCTCCTGGCTCTCACTGCTCAGCCTGTTCCTGCATCTTTGTCCAGTGATGGTTTAACATTCAGGCTGGCGTTTTGGTGAGGAGCTGGGGCTCTGCTTCATTTTAGTGTCCTCTAAAAGACCAAGCAAGGCTTAGGCCTGAGAAGGGGACTTACAGGCTGGTTGGGAGGTTGGAAACCATCTGCAGATTCAGGGCAGGAGAGTTTTCCCAAAGCAGCCCACCGTTCTGCCGAAGTTCCCATTAGCGTGGGGCTGTTAGGCCAGTTCCATGCTGGATGCTTACCATTCAAAAGCTTCATCGTAGTTGGGAAATAGAAGTGAGAAGGAAATTACTGGCTTTTTCCCCGTGTGGAAGAAGTAGAAGAAAGCAACGTATTTTGCAGTCATTAAGGTTAATTTTTCTATAAAGGAAAATATTTAGTTGTCATTAACCTTTTCAGTTAAAAAAAAAATACGCTTGACTATTGAAGATACAGCTGTACATGTGCCACCTGGGAGATGCTCTTCAGTAAGATGCTGCTTTCCTTCTAAGAGCATCTGCTGTCTCTAGAATAGTCTGGCTCATGGCACGTTGCACTAGAACACAGCTTTCTGGTCTCTTTACCAGAAGTTTGTGTGTGTGTGTTTGTGTATGTATATATACACATACATATAGATATTCTGCCCTGCTGAATTTCAGCAGCAGCCTGATTCAGTCCCACCACACTCAGTTGCAACTGCAGGTGATCTGTTCATGTTTGTGCCACTGAACAGTACAAACGTGGCATCATGAAGCAATGCAGGGAAGCCTGGGGTGTGAAACCGCCCCAGAAGCTGGGAGATACAAGCTGTATTCATACCGTTTTACCTATCCAAAATAGGCATCCTGCATAGAACAGGATTTGTTTTCCTGTAACAACACATGTATTAATTTCTAGTCTTGCAAAAACCCAAACCCAAGCCAGAAGGAGAAAAACCCCAACCTAGCAAAGGCTGATAGACAAGTCAGCCTATAGACTATGCACGTAGCTGCAAATAGACTAATTCTGCTGCTTTGAATGTTCTTACTGTAATGCTCACAAATTGAAAGTTTTTATTCACATTGCTTAATCTTTTCTCAGTAGAAAATGCTGTAAAGAAGTGGCTGTAGTTAGTCACAGGGGTTTTTCCTGTGTTCAGATGGGTTTAGATTGTGTCTGTAGTGTAGGGACAAATAGAAAGATGAAAAAGTGGGGGGTAAAAAAAAAAGGCTTTTGCAGAGAATATAAACTGGAGGGCTTGAGCTGAGTGTCTGTGGGATGGGGTGTTCAGTTCCACCGACATTTATAGTCATTCCACAGCAACACAGTGTGTTTGAAGAGTCCTCCCAATGAATAGTGGCAATTTGTTCTCATTAAAGCCTTGTGCTGCATGTCTCCCAGTGTGTTGGAAGGAGGGACGAGTCTCCTGGTTAGACTCCAGTGTTCTAATGAGCCTTCAGTCCCACCTCAGCCTTGCTGGTCCCCACCACCAGTCAGGTCACCGTGGCGGTCATCCCACGGCTGGATGGAAAACACAGACCCTGAGCCCTGGAGCTACAGGAACATTGCTGTTCACAACGTCAGCGTCTGTTACAGCGCGTCTCTAGCTCACGGTCGGGGTTGCCTCTCCCTGCCAAAACAGAAACAGGGCTTTGGTGAAGGGCATGGGGATGTTGTCCACCTGTTGCCTTGTGCCGCTTTCCACAGTGTGGGTGGGATAGGGATACCTCTGTCCCTTTGAGCCTTCTGGCTGGTACCTGCGGGCTTTGCAGCGTGCGGGATGTCTGTTGGCCCCTCGAGGAGGGGATCCTTGAGAGTGAGGGGGGTCACAGCTTCTGAATGTAAGGACTTACATTATTTTCTGAGTGTTTAACTATACCGGGGATGGAAGAGGCAGTTGAAGAGTTGTTATAACACAGTAAGAACAGTATAAATTGCTGTGCAGTTACTATCAGTTTCAAATGAACTTTGATAGCGTTAATGGGGAATGGTGGAGGAGAAGCTGCTTGGATCTTCTCTACTGCTTTTGTTTGGGAGGGAATTTTATCTTCACAAATGCAATCTTTTCCTTCTCTGGCTGACTGCAGCTGCCTTCCCCACGTCCTGTACATTACAGGAGCATCACCATGCTGTGGCTTGCCCCCCCCCGCTCTGAAGTTCCTGGAAAGGCACTTAGACCCCGTTAATGTGCTCTCCGTATCCATTTGTTCTTTGCAATACATCACCGGCTGAATGGGATGTATGGTAGGGGTTTGTGGGTTGGTTTTTTCCTATCCCTTTTTTCAGTTTTCTCTGTCTCCTTGGGGTTTTTTTTTTTCTTAAAGAAAGGAAAAATAATTCTGGTATTGACTTAATTGAAAAAGGAAACCAAAGCCTATTGATTTAGTAGGAGTCAGAAGCCCAGATGAAGCTAACTCCCTGCCCCTTCTTTTCTGCTGTGGAGTCATCACTAATACTGTGCTGTATTCTTTTTACATGATTTGGAAGGGCTTGCTGTGACTGGGACTCAGCAAGAAGTAGAACTTTATGGCCCCTAACAAGAACAAACAGGACCAGAAAATCATTCCCGTTCTCCCAGCTACCCATGGAAACAGCCATTTTTTGTCTTTTCAGTAATCTCAAGGAAAAGTTTGGGGAACATAAATTAGAATGGCTGCCACTGATTTATTTTTCTGAATAAAAAGGACATTCAGTAGCAGGTCATTTGTTTTTGTTTGCTTTCAGAGAGTAAATGGAAACAGATTCTTACCTCACTTTTCTCACAAGTACAGTAGATTTCCTAAGCTTGTGTCAAGGTTTTATTGCCAGGAAAAAGTGGTTGAATATTCAGCATTTGTAATGAGGGCATCATCAGACATGGAATACAGCTGTCAGGGCTGGTACGTTTGTTTTCTAGGCGTAGGGCTGATTTGGTTAATGGTCTTTGAGTGTCGCTCTGCCAGGCTGTTGATTCCGAAGCATTTTGCACCCGCAACCTTCCTATGCAGGTGATTCTGGGGGAGGTGTACTCTGAGTAAGGAAGCACCAAGGCTTGATGAACGTGCTAAGAAACCCTGTCAGTTTAGGACAGAATAGGGAGTTTTATTTAAATACAAGCGCTGCGTGAGATCAACTGTCCCAGGTGGGACTGCGGGACTGCTGAGCTTGGTTTCTGGTCTGTGGTGGTATCGGGTCTTTCAAAGGAAATACATGTCAGAGGTTTTTCTGAGTACTAACAGAAGCACCGACCACTCACCCCTCTGACGAATTACAAAGTCAGTATGATCGAGTGGATTACAAATACGACTGGAAACTCCTGGGTTCCCCTTCTGGCTCCGTCCTTGACTTTCTTCTGTGACCTTAAGCAAATCATTTGAACTTCCCTGAGCCAGATTCATTGCTCCTCTAATTCCATTTGATATAGTAAATGAGGAAGTGAATGGCCCTATATATCTTAATTTTCCTATCTGTAAACGTGGGTGAGTGCTTTTGGTATGTAATTATTACCCACGGGTTCTGAGATGTTTCAAATCTGTACAGCCCTTTGATGTCAGCAAGCCTATTTGTTGACACACGGAGTAGCTACGCAGTAAGAAGTTTTATAAAAGTTTTAACCTTTCATCCAAGAGTGGGTGGCAAAACGTTGTATGTATAATATATATGTTTAATCTTGTTTTCTGCTTTTAAGTGTGAGAATTTGCCTATCGGTTTTTGTCCAACAATTACCTGTGTTCTGCTGAAAGACTTGAGAGCTTCTAGAACTTTGTCTTGTTAAAAAAACCCAGAAGGTTGTTCTGAATATTGAAAAACCTTTAAGAAAGTCACCTTGACAGCAGTATGCTGGTTACCGACACAGCTATGATCAACAATTGGTGATGGTGATGAGGGTCATGTCTGTGTTGCGCTCAGAATGCACCAAGCACTTCATGGACTCACTGCATCATTTCTATTCTCAGCTTTCTGTGGGGTGATACTTGGTGTTGATTTGTAGCTAGAAACCTCTTGCTGTCATCTCTGTCCTGTTCTGGATGTGCATATTAGCTGGGTATACCTGTATTGGTAGTTCAGCTCCAGACAGAGTTGGGTGGTGGGTGTTTTTGGGGTGTTTGGGCCCTTTGGGGCTGTTGGTGCTCTTGTGGCGTTGGGAAACTGAAACTAGGGATTGTCAAGAATGTGCTGGTAGTTGTGCTGACATGCAGAACCTCTTGTGCTCAAGAACATGGTCTAGAGGTGGACTAGGCAGGGTTGGGCTGTGGTTGGACTTGGTGATCTTGAAGGTCTCTTCCAACCTAAGTGACTCTGTAATTCTCTCTTGCTGGGACTATGCCTATCCTGTGCTGACAGGTTCCTTACTGGAACATAGAACATGTGTGACCATGGCTCACATTCATGTGTGTGAAGAAAGAGCCATTGGAAAGCTGCTTAGAAATGTCCTGAATCTCATTGTTCAGAAACAGAAACCCTTCTGAAAAGATGTTGTTCCTGAGAAAGGCCAGTACTTACAGTAGATGGACACAGTAGCTCTGTGTAGATGTGGCTGCTTAAGCTTGTGGCGTTCAAGCTCCTTGCTAGGGGCTGGGGAGTGTGGCCCTGGTAGTGGTAATGGCTGGTGGTAGTGTCTGATGCAGAGAGGGGTGCCTTGGTGGGGCAACAGAGGAGCTAGACATGGTCTCAATGAGGCTTTGCTTCTCTCTTGAGCTTCCCAATGAATACATCACCTGAGAAGTCATGTATTCTTCCTTTCATCTCTACCGTTTGCCTGGGGTGGGAAGTATCTCTGTGCAGTTGCATGGTGCTTACTACAATGAGGCTTTGATCTCAATTAAACAGTATAGACAAAGAATTAACAGTACAGTTGACTGTAGTAGTGCTGCCAGGATGGAGACCATACCTAAACAATGCTTGTGTTGTCAGACGGGCTGACGGGGTCTTTTCTCAGTCCTGGAGCACATGGTTGCACTGCTATGAGATGCAAAAGCCACGGTACTGCCTTTCATGCCCTGAAAATCAGAAATGGAAAAGAGACCTATTAGGTCATTCATTTTGTTGGCTTTTGACAGAAATATTCCCGGTGCCGTGCTCTCACCGGAGCCTGATCCTGTCTAGTTTTGCATAATTCAAACCCTGGTGCTTCTGCTACCTCTTACTTGGAAAAACTCTTTCAGCGTCTAACAGACCTCCTGGGTAGGAAAGTCCAGACTCAGCTGAGTCCAGGAACTGCTGCCTGTGATTCCTTGAGCCATCTGAAACAGTTCCACCTCTGTCTTGGGTGGCTGTGCGACTTGTGCTCACTAAACCAAGCACTTTAGTCACCATTTTGACCCAGCTCCTTTGTTGTTTCATCTTTTCTTGTGTCGGCACCCCTGGACCTGGTGATTCCCCCATAGCTGTCAGGAGAGGACGGTGGGGGGGACTGGTCTTCACTGAAATTAAGCTAAATCCCTACTCCCAAAATTCATGTGTTTATCAACAGATCAGTTCTCTCCTTTTCTCTCCCATATTCTCATTCTTCATTGCTGCAAAGGAAAGCTCTAAAGAGGGAAAAATAAATAAATAAGCCAAGCCAAAATAGGTTTTGAAAGCTCAGAGATCATTAGAGCAAATTATAATAAAAACGTTGGGTTTTTCCTCTCCTACATTTCATCAGTCAGAAGATTTTGCTGTGTGGCTTGAGAGCTCTTGAAGCTGGCACAGGTACTGGATCTGCCGTGACACATGGGGTGCCCCAGCTCTGTCCTTGCTGGACAGGGTTTTCCTGCGTGGGGTTTTCCTGCAGTCATTTAGAGATAAGACATCTGTATATGTGTGTGTGATATAAATATAGTGCCCTATATATCACATATGTATAGGAACATATATGTAGGAACCCGAAAATTAATATGTAGCAAGTTCTTGGTAAACACTGGGGCAATAAACAAACAAACAACATGTTTTTGTCTCTGTTTGGTCAAAAACACATCTTCAGCTGTGTGCAGAGCATGAGATCCCCTCCCAGGCACTTCAGTGTAGGGAATTGCTGATCTGATTCTCACTTGACATGCTCCTACGTACTCGCCACTGGAGTTGGCTGATGGAGCCATGGCACAGGAGCCCTGCAGAAGGTCTGCGGCCGAGCTGTGGGCTGGGTGAGTATCCTGGTCTGTGTGTGTGCGCCTGGTTTGTTATACCCAGTAAAGCAGCATATGTGCTGCAAGGGGCCATGAGTATGCAGCAGAGCAGAACCGCAGCAGAACCCTCCCAGCTGCTCGGCCGGGGAGGGACCAAGTGGTTTTTAGTGCTGCATCTCCCTCAGAAGAGAGCGCAGAGTGGCATCTTGTAAGTAATGTGAGAGTTTCTTGATGAGCACAGCTTTTAGAAAGCTTTTACAAGACCCTTCTCTCTGTGATTTTAGGCCTAGGACAGTGAGGTGTGATTAGGCAGAAAGCTGAGCACAATTTTGTAATGCTGCGCTGGACGCAAGGCTGCAGCCCTTCCAAAGTCTGTCTGGGAATACTGGGAAACAGCTGTGGTTCCCAGGAATTAGCTTTACTTCCCAGCCTGGATTCATGCTGGAGTGTTTGACTGATGTTGGAGTGGTGACATCCTTACAGAGCATCGTGTTGGGCTGGCACAGCACATCACATGTTAGGGGCTCGAGGCATCCCCGTGCCATTCAGTTAACGCCGTACCAGAGGTTTCTGGCTACAAAGGTTTGCGAAGATAAATAGTGACTGCACAAACTGTTGACCTCTAGGATGGTCCTTTATGTCTCAATTAGTGTCTCAGCCCACCAGAGCCAAAAGGCGAGGCTGGTGCAGACAGTTACATCCATCGGGGTCATGTCATGACTGCTTAGCATCAACTTCTCATGAATAATATCTGTATGGAGCCTTAAAATTACTCAGTAAGTGCTTCTGTTGCCGGATGAGGTTTTTAAAGTTGCCTAATTGTAGAGCCGGATGAGGTTTTTAAAGTTGCCTAATTGTAGATTGCCCAACAGAACCTGAAGGATCTGCCTCTGCAGAAGGGCGTCTACAGAGACCTCTGCAGCAATTAATCATAGAATCATAGAATCTCCCCAATTAAAGTTTCTAGAGCCGAGTTCAGATTTCCAACAAGGGAAGGAAACCTGTGGCTGTGATTTCAGCATGATGCAGATGCTGCCTGAACCAGCTTTGTCTTCTGATCTTATAAAAAAAGCCACCTGCTAGCCTGTGAGAGCTAAAACCCAGAGATCTGCAGGCTGGGGAGCGCGGTCCGGCCAGTGGAGTTGGGCAGATGGCCCGACCCTGCACCCTCACGAATGTGTGAGCACGTGGGAAATGACGCCTTGGTGATTTTAGTCCCAAACTATGCGGACTTGGAAGCAATGTGATTTTCTTTCATGCATCTTTTATCTGAGAGTTGGCACGTTGTGTTGTGCATAGAAATTAAGAAGATAACTTGGGGCTCTCTTCTGTCGTCACTTGTGTGGTGTGTAACTCAATATTTTGTTTATTTATGGGAAAATTCTTTTCTGCAGCTCCGCAAAGATTGTGGGAGAGCAAAGGAAGCCTGAGGAAGGAGAGGGCCAGCCTTCTCCACCCCAAAGTGAAAGCACTGAAAAAATAAAACCTGGCACCCCAGGCTGTGGCTGAGTGAAAGCATCTTTCACTTGTGCATTAAAGCCGGCGAGTCCCTGGCCTCATCTCTCCCAGCCTACCCACGGCATCGGCCAGCTCGCCAGAAAAGTGCAGGCTGTAGGAAAATAAACTACGTGTGTAGGAATAACTCTGAGCTATCAGAAACCTCTGCAAATTAAAGCATCTCGCTCGGATCTGATGATTGCAGCACGTCTCTCCCTGTTGGCTTCAACTGATCACTTGTAGAATTTAAAACAAAAAGAGTTGTCTGAGCATTGCAGTGGGTACCAGAGATAAACCCCAGCATTTTCCATTCCAGTTGTACCCCTGAAACGCAGCCCGTCAGCAAGCTCCATGACTGTGGTATGTTAGGGATGTTTGGATTTCCTTGCTGTAACATGTCCTTCCCTTTGTGAGGCTGAAAGCATCTCCCCAGCACAGGGACGTTCCTTTGTGGGGGATGAGGTCTGCACCCGATGTTTTAGGGTGGGAGGGTGTAGTTAAGGATGACAGATTACTCCAGGTGGTTAGATTATATTTCTAGGCACAAAGCTGGGCTGGTTAATGGTCTTTGAGTGTCACTTTGGCAGACTAGGAATGACAGAGCACTCGGCAGTTCCTGCCTTCTTTATGTCATTGTGTACAATGTTGTTTGAGGATCCAGATGTAAGCTTGGGGGGATAAAATGTTTTGGCTTGGTAAAAGGGCTGATAAAGACAAGTCACAAAATCTCGAGCTGGGGAGGGAACGTTGGCTCTACAAAGAGAGAAAAATATTTGTTTAAGAAAGACGCTGCCTAGGATTTGCTTGTCTAAGAGAAGCTCAGGGAATTGGACATGACAGGCTCAAAACCATGAAGAAAATGGTGACAAAGGAGTCCCTGATGTTGGTCTCTGTGCCTGCCATGCTGCTGCCTTCACTCGCAGAGGCTGTCAGAGCCACCGGTAGAACATTGTCATACCCATTGCAGTGTCTTACAAGAAGTAAGTTTTCATTTCTCACTAGCCCAATCCTGTAAACCTTGAGGGGTTCTTTTTCTAATGAAATAACTAGATAAACCAGAGGTCAGAAGTCCCCTGACAGCCGGAGCAAGAACATACACTGACACCATTTTCAGGCCAACAGGTCCAGCCAAACAGCCTGCGCATTGCAGGCTTGTCCTGTTGCAGTGACCATCGTGCCCTCAGAATAGCCTCATCTCACGTGTTGAGGTCATGAGGTGTGTTTCTTCCATGCTGGCAGCGTATCTGTTGTGATGGGGTCCTGGATGCCAAAGCATCCAATTCCTTGAAGAAATTTGGCTTTTATTCTGCGCACCACTTACTTTCCCTGAGAGGCCTTAGTATTAGGTAGCTCAAAACCCCCCAAGGGCAAATCCTATGGAATATTTTGGTCCCGACCCCCAATGGTTCAGCCATTGAGTTTTCTTAAGTACAGTCCTATCACCACCTCTAACTGAGGGATCAAGAGGAAAACTCAAATAAGGCTGTTAGCAGGCCTGTGCTGTGGCAGAATAAATGGAGATAAGCACCAGCCTACATGTCCTTGGTTTGTTGCCCTGAAGATTCTCCCACCCTCCTTATTGTTCTCGTTATTCCTCCCCATTATTTGAAAGACATGGCACCAGGATCTTTGAAGAGTCAATAGTGTAGTTGTAAGGACCTTGAGCTCATGTCTACTTATAAATGGCTGAATTTTAGGGTTTTTTTAATTGAAGTAATATTCTGACTGCTGTCTCCAGCAGCAAAGACAGGATGGTACGTCCTGCGTGCTGGTTTTATTCTCATTGAGATGGCAGATCTCAGTGCCCTCCCTCTGGATGGGCAGTGGAAACAAATACTGATACTGGCTGATGTGGACACAATGTGTAATTAAAGACAAAAATTATTACACTGAAGTACTCATGATTTAGGGTTTTCTTACTGAACATCATGTCAGGGACGTATAGTGCTGCTAAGTCTCTTTGCAGCTGAGACACAGAAGTTACTCACCGTGTCTTTGCTTGACTTTTCCCACCTGTGCATCCAGATTCCTGCTGCTTATCAAGCCCTCATAATACAAAAGTGGTCCAAGGGCTGGAGCACCTCTCCTATGAAGCCAGCCTGAGAGAGTTGGACTTGTTCAGTCTGGAGAAGAGAAGGGTCCGGGGGGACCTTATTGTGGCCTTGCAGTCTCTGAAAGGTGCCTATAAGAAAGCTGGGGAAGAACTGTTCCCAAGGGCATGGAGCAATAAGATGAGAGGTGATGGCTTTAAACACGAAAAGGGGAGATTTAGGTTGGGTATTACAAAAAAGTTCTTCACTCTGAGGGTTGTGGATCACTGGAACAGGTTGCCCAGAGAGGTGGTGGAGGCCCCATCTCTGGACACACTGAAGGTCAGGCTTGATGGGGCTCTGAGCAACCTGATCTAGTGAAGATGCCCCTGCTCACTGCAGGGTGGGGTGGACTAGATGGCCTCTAAAGGTCCCTTCAATCTTACAAGTTCTGTGATTCTAATACTGAGCCTGGAATCCACATGTGCTGCTAGAAGTTCTTGTCTCAGAGGTGGCCCTAGGTCTGCCAAGGCTGGGAAAGGTGTCAGAAACTGTTTATCACAAGGGGGTTGAAACAAGACCAAAAAAAAGTAGATGATACTGCAAAAAAGTAAATTACTAAATTACTGTCTCATGGAAGCCGGAGCTATCTGATGTGTGGGAAGATGTGAAGACTGGTAATTTCTGAGGGTGCCAGAAGGAGTAAAGGAGACTTTTTCCAAATTTTGACAGGGATTTCAGTGATTCTGAGTTGGTTATTTGTCCTCCTGCAGATCCCCCATAAGTAGCTGAGTTCCTCAGTGCTGATCTAACTTCTGTGCTCATGGAAGGTGCAGCTTTGCCATGTCACTTTGTTGAAACCAAACCCTTGGGAGAAAAGTATCTTCAAATGCTAACTGAGAGTTTTGACATAACTGGAGCATCCTCCACTAGTGCTATTTAACTCTTCATTTGTTTGAAACCCACCTTTACGTGAGGAGAGGTTTGTAAAGTAGATGGGGACTGGGGTTAAGCTTTTGGGAATTGTCTAACCGAATTGGTGTGACCAACCTCATCTTCCTTTGGGTTACAGTTAGCAGTCTGGGATCCTACACAAGGGTTTGGGTACTCACACTTTGACTTCTTTTAAAAAATGGGTTTGTCTCCACGTTGTGCTCTTCCCAGACTCTTCCCCAGTCTCCACGTTTCTCGCGTGTGCGTAGTAAGTGTTGAGGAGTGGCTGGGCACAACTCTGTGTGTGTTTGGTACCTTCCTCGCCCTGTGACTGTGCTGGGGATTTGACACCCGTGTGACGGCACAGAGGGTCGTGTGCTGTGGCATCCTGACCTGCAGAGTAGCCTTGGATGGGACACAGGATGTGGGAATCCAGGCATCCGTCCTAATGCCCTGAGAGGGATGGCACCTTCTGCAGTTATTTATGAGCTATTGCTGTGCCTTGAAGTATGTAACAGGGACAAAAAACGGTCATTCTTTTTCAGGGCAAATACAGGTCAGTATTTTTAGCTGAGTTCACTGCAGTCCTGCAGCATCAGCAGAGCTGTTTCGTCCTGGCTATCAGCTGCACAGCAGGGAATAAATTTGCAGTTGGGTCTGCTGTCTCCTGGGTGACAGCTGCGACCGCTGAGCATCTGGTTGTTCCAGAAACTGTCTTTATTTTCTCAACAGTGAGAAATCTCACAGTGAATCTTAAAAAAACCCTATGACACATTAGAAGTTATATTAAAACTGGTGATTATCTGATTATGCTTTGATTAATTCATGCCTTCCCGTGAAAATTATTTAATGAAAACTGGGAATGCTGCTTCCTTAAATTACTTTATTCTGTATGAATTCAAACCACAAGCTGGCTGTCGAGGAAATTGTTGGGCTAAACTGAGGATGGAGTAATACCTACCAGACCTGGTATGTGGAGAGGCGAAGTGATGCACAGCACAAGGTGCCACAGTGCTGGGGGGTGTACGGATGAGCAAGTCCCTCGTGCCCCTAGGGAATGCATATTTCCCTCCCTCTAGCTCTGGAGCTTAGACCGTGGGCTTACAGCTCTTGGAAGGGCTTTGAGAGAAGGTGTAGATCTCTATTAGTAAATGGGTTTAGTAATATGGAATGAAAAAGAGAAGGTTGCACTTAGCACACCTGCCTTCTGGAGTTTCTTTTTTCTGTAGGCAAAGCCCTGGAAGGTGAAACTTTCCCTTTTTTCAGCTGCAAACCAGACTTTTGTCAGTGCAACCCCCAAACACTTGATCTGGAAGTGCTGCCAATGCCTTATGTGGGAGCTTTGCTGCATGCTTGCTGTTATTTCTCTATGGGCAGGACTTGTGAGGGCAAGTTCCTTGCCCCGTGAAGCACCTGTAACCAGGACAGAGCAGTGCGGTTGCACCATGGGGGTGGAGGTACCTGGACCCCAAAAGGATGTGGATGCTCAAGGCTTGGAGGAGAGGGGTTGGCACATCCCCAGGTGCCCAGGCTCTCTTTCGTGGCAGCCCTGGGGATAAATGAAAAGCCAGCTGAGATCCCTCCCTCAGTCTGCATTGTTTGTCTCACCCAGTCCTGGCTTGTTCGCGCCACCGAGCCTGCACAGGGCAAGACTGCGCAGGTTAAACGTCCTAATTACAGCAGAGAGTGAAGTTCTTCAAACAAAGTGAGTTATGGTAATGAGCTCGTTTTTCTTTCTGTAAGAACTCCTTCGCAGACAGCCTTGGTGGTATGGACACAGAGGGTCTTATGGAGGGGGGGAAAGGCGGTGGGGAAAGGAACAAGCCCCAAGAGGTCTCACCACCTTTCCCCCAAAAAAAAATTCAGCCAGCTCCTCTGATGCCTCAGCACACTCTCCATCCTCTCCCTGGTTTTTGCAGGGGAAAAAAAAAAAAAAATTAAAAATCCCCTTTCCTGTTGATGTGGGGATTCCTGCAGCTTGGGGCATACCAGGAAGAGTTGCAAAAAGCTTCCTTGGTGGGCTCTTACAAGCATTTGTAAGTCAGGAGGGCACGGGCGCGCTGGCAGGTCGTGGGGGTTGTCTCTTGTCGCTGACAGTACTCATCAGAACTTGGGCAGTTCAGAACACTGCTTGGGTTTTTCAACTCATTTGTCTGCTGTTCGCTGTTTACTCAAGAATCTGCTTTAAACCCCTCTGTGGTAATATAATTGACTGAAGAACCATAATGTAACCAGAAAATGAATCAGAAGGAAGTGTTTTACAAACCCACCGCTCAGCCGCGAGCCAGTGGCAATCCGCAGTGGCCTTTTCATCTGCTTATCTTCATTACGGCATTAGAGATACTGGCTGCTCTGCCAGGCTTTTCCTAACCCTGTGCTCACAAACATACACGCTTTTCTTGGATTTCTTTTTTTCCTTGAGTGCAATGTAGCTTTCTGCTACTGTTAACGAAAGTAAATAATTAATAGATGCTGATGAATTAATACAGGTCCCAGCAATCCTTCCTGTGTCAAAGTGGACCTCCAGAGAGGAAGGGGGAGCAGGTAGAAGAGTGCAATTTTACTTGGTGCTAAGCTCAGCTTAACGCAGTGTGGCCTGTATAGATAAAGTGACGCTGATCTTTCCTATCTGCAGATCTTTCTCCTCAGCTTTGCTGTCCTGTGTCACCGAGCACCTTCTCAGTGGTGGGAAGTGCCAGGACCTGCCCGTGCCAGCCAGCCTCGTAGTTCCCAGGCACTGAGGCATCGCTGGTAGCAGGCCGTGCTCGGGAAATCTGGGCTTTATTGAGAAGGGGCAGAATGTTCATGTTCCAGAAATAGCTTTTCCAGCTCTGGACATTATTAGCCAGAGGAATATGAAAATAAAGGGAAAGGATCTTTAGTATCAGCAAAGGTATTCGGTGGGGATGCTGGGGTTTGTTTTTTCTCTTAAATGGGAAATGCATGGAGAATGTACATTTTAAATCACAGATTATCATGAAAATTGATATGTTGACTTAATTTAATTTAAGGCAGGCAGATTCAGCTTAACTCTGTGTCTAACTTCAGAGAGTTTGTAATTCCCTTCACATGCTACCAGTCACTGATGGTGTCCTGGGTGTATAATTCTGGGTGACTCACCAACACTGTGAGCACAATTAAAGTCAAATATACTTTCTTAAAATATCACAGATCCATTTTCTTTACCCTTAATTGCACCAGTATTTCTATACCCGTTGTTCTTCCAGCCAACCACATGTGTATATGACTGGCTGCCTTCTCTCACACAGCCATCCTTACAATAAACCACATCTGAATCTGTGCCCTGTTCCCACCGTTGCTTGAATTCTGCCATGAGGCCATTCCCAAGCATCCTAGCTAAATCCACGTGAAATTGTGACAAACCTGTGGGTATTTTGGATCCAGAATAAAGGCTGAAGGTCCAGCTGCAGTGTGGAGGTAAGGTTTGGGATAACTAGAAATACACCATGAGCCAGTGAATTGTTTATCGAGGTTACTGAGATTCGTGGGTTTCTGTAAGCTCTGTAAGCTGCGGTGAGGGTTTGACTCTGCATCACACCATGGCTGGATCCCTTCCCCTGTCAGTACAGTGTTTTTGTCAGCAAAGGCAACAAGAGAAGAGAGCAATGTGAAAGGGGAAGAGCGTGGGGTTTTTGTGAGCTGCTCAGAGCACTGCGTACCATTTGCTAAGTAGTAAAAGCCTTTTGCTAATCTCTTGCCATCTGCCTTTATGACTTCAGCCCGCTCAGCTAGACACTGCAACAGCCGCCTTGCTGCGCGCGTTATATCAACTGTAAATCATGCGCCGAACAACCGCGCACTGTACTCGCTCGCTCTCTCTAACAGAGGCTGAGGACATCCAGCTTTGCTGTGCTGGAAGGGCCCTGGCCCCGTGGATTTTTCTGCAGATCTTGCTCTATTTTCCAGATTTTGAACATTGTAAGTTCCAGGGCTCATTTGGTTGCCAGCAATACTGTAGGTTCTTAATGTCAGTCAACCCACTGCTGTCTCCCCGAGTCTGGAGACCAACTGAAATGAGCACCAAGAGGTGTGAATTCCCCCCTTCATTGATTGTTAACTTCAAAGTCTACTTGTGACCACTTAAAAGCTCAGCGTGACCCTCTCCTACAGTATGTCCAACAAACACACTGGTTGTCCATCCCCATATGGACGCACCAGATGTTCTTCCACCAGAGTGGATGTTCCAGAGGAAATTGCTGCTGGGAACGTGGTCTGGCGGCAGGACAGAGGTAAGGGGCTGGGCTGTATTCTTCTTGAACTGCAGGTGCCAACTTTATAAGCTGTCTCCAGCAATTCCTCTGGTGAACTACCACTTCTTACCATTTTTTTCCAGATTCCATAGGGATGTTGCTAAAATTGCTGAGCAATTTTTACTCATCTGCATCCAATATCAAGAACTTTAAGGAGTTGCTGGATATTCCCCCCATCCCCAGGCAGAGAGAGGAGAGGATTTTCTGACACGTTTCCCTCTCTTCTTCTGTACAAATAAGGACAGACATCGACTGTTTAAAGCAGATCCAAAAGGTCTTTGCAAAATACAGGTAAGGATAAACTTCTAAACAACACCAGAAGCACAAATCACATGTTCTTCTTTCATTTACACTCCCATTTGGCCCTTGCTATGGGAAGCACACTTGTTTTGCTTGCTCATCAGGTGCCCAATGCTACCAAGTGACCGTACCACCTCTATGTCACTTAGAACTCATTTATCAAGAAAAATTCTAGTTATCATCTCAAACATCACTGTAGATTTTGGCATGTCTTTCCACATCTTCCATCTTCATCACCCCAGACGCTGTTGAAGTGTTTCTGACCTGCTGCTTTTGCTCTCCCCTCCTTGTCCATCATCTTGCTGATAAATTCAAAGACTGAAAAGTTACAGTTCCTTCCCCACTTTGCATCTCTTCTGCTTCTTTCCTGTCTCAGAAACAGGAGCTCCAGTTTATCACCTTCTTCTAAGCCTCCTCTTTACCCTCATGATGCAATTCTGTTTCTCAGTGTCCTTTGGGCAGAGGGAGAGATCGCCTGTCCCCAGCTTTTCCTCTCAATGTCTCACTTTTCTCTGGCTATTTACATCGAAGACTCCTTATGTATTTTGAGTTCCTTTTCATCCTGGGCATTGCCTAGGCAGTTCCAGCTTCTTGCTGTATATTTCCTATGTTTAGTAGTTGCTTTCTAGCTGAAATTCAGAATCAGAGATCCATCATCACCCTTCCTGATCAGGCCTTGGACTCGGCCCTGGGTATCTCTGTAGGTCTGCGTATGTACCTCTGTCAAAACCAAAGTGGTTTCTCTCTGCAGAACATCATCATGGTAGAGATGCTGCCCCATCATCTGCACAGCTGAACTTTGGTCCATCTTCTCTGCTTGTCTCTAGAGAAGGACGCTACAGCCTCTCCCACCTCTGACTGCAGAAAATCGCTTTCCTTCCGTGTTACAAATGCCCTAAAACTACTTATCAGTGTGGTGTGCGACAGCTTGTAGTGGGGACTAGTGTTATTCCTGTTGTTCCCGTGTCCTTTCTGATCTCTTCTCACTCTTTGTCTTACAAGTCTTCCTAAACCAAGCCAAACCAAGACTTGGAAGCTCTCCTGCCCTGCAGTGCTGGCAGAGCACAGCCTTTGCCTGTGACGACGGTAACCGTGGGGTACAGGGTTACGGTGTGTTGAGTTGTGTGTTGTTCTCTCAGACACATCTGTGCTCGCTGCTTCAAGGAGAGGAAGGAGGTGGTCGTTCAGGAGAGGGATGTGATGGGTATGGCCATGGTGACAGTGCTCCTGCCTCTGGCTGCTTAGAGCCTCCTCTCGTGGCAGTGTGGTTGTAGGGGGTATACCAGCATCGGGAACTTCAGGGAGTTCACTGGAGTCCTGCACAAACCCCATTCTGCAGAGACCCGTGGGTGCTTGGATAGCCAAGAGTGTCTGTTCTCCTGCGTGGGTGATCCTGCAGAAGCAATGACTTGTCTTGATTCCCTTAACACACATCCTCGTTGCTTGTGGTGGGTAAAAGGTAGGAAGGTCGTAGCCCAACTCTCATAAAATTGAGAGCATCAGCCAGTCTGGCAGTTGAGAAATGTCTCTTGATGTGGGGTCCCTTTCCCAGGATACAGCCACCCACTCATCCTTCTCCCGGCTGCTTCTCTGCTTTGCAAACAGGCAGAGTTCAGGGCTGGGGGGAGGTGTCAGGTGTGGGGCACTGTGGGGGGAGGCAGGCATTTCTAGCCAGAGCAGCCTTGTCTTCCTGAAATTGTTTTCTTAGGAGTCAGTTGGTTGTGTAATTTCTCCCTCCTTTTTTCTTGACGGTCATTCTGATCTCTGGTCCGTGTGACAATACCGTGTGTTTACTGATGGTGTGGTGGCACGCTGCTGCCAGGCCTCCTCTGTTAACAGTAAAACAAGGGAAAATAGATATTTATGGAGTCTTGGGGGCCGACTAGGCTGTAGCTCTTGAGTTTTATTGTAGCTGACTACAGACTTCTCAGATGTGAGTCTGTATCTCACTGTGGGGAGCTGGGTTCCATTTCGGCCTGGTCCCGTCGTTGGGGTTGGGTTTACATTCACCAGGGTTAGCTGTGTGCTCACACAACCACCGCACAGTTCCCATCGGAGCTTCTGCTTGTGGTACTCAAACCTCCACCTATTTGAAATGTCTCTGGAAAGGGATAAGAAGGACTACAGTGTTCCTCTTCGTGGTGGGTGGGTATGTTGTATGGCAACACGCAGTTGTAACAAAACTGGTTTGGATTAATTTCCACGCTTGCCCACCAATGCAAGAGGGAGCGGTGTGCGGGAAGAGTATTGCAGAAGATGTGCATTGGCACTGCTTGTGCTACATATCTCTTGTGGCTACACGGAGGACTCGGTCTCCAAGATTGGCATGAGCCCTTCTGTGATTCTGTGATATCTTCCCCAGCTGCAGCTACTGCTTGGAGATACCTTCATGGCATCCAGTGAGGTTTTCAGGTGCATGCTTGGAGAGTGTTTGCAGGGCTTCCCAGTCACTGGAAGAGGAAAGATTAATTCCCAGAAAAGCTCTTGGTCTCTGGAAGCAAGCCAGTTCCATTTCACCCTGGGTGATCAAATCTACGTTGATAGAGGTGGGACATTGGAATCCTAACCATGCATGACAGCAGCGGTTGTTGGGCTGGGAGGTTCATTTAAGAAGTGTTTTTAAGTGCAGCTATGTGTCTGTGGATAGCTGACTGGAGGATTGTGCTCTGCCAAGGAGGTGACCTGATTGAGCATGTCCAGGCAGGACGCCTGGAGAAAGGCAGGTGGCACTGTCTGCCTGAGATGCTGAGTGCCTCTGTGGCTCTTCTTGACACTGCAGTCAAGGACAAGGGGAGTGGTGCTAAAACCAAAGTGCATCCTTCTGCTTTTCCCTTCTACGAGTCGGGTCTGCTTGTCCTCAGGAGACAGTTTTTTCAGCTCCAATGGAGGTTGAATCTATGGCTTCCATTCACCTCTCCGATGTTATTAATGATGGCCCTTTCTTTCTTTTCTTTTCAAATGACACACAAGCAGGAGTTGTGTAACTCCTGTCTTCAGCTTTTGCTTTTCCTCTGTGGCTGCTGACCCAAAGTATTTGTAGAAGAAATGGTGACTCGACCTATTTACTAACCAAACCAGGTTGTGACAGCATTTGAGTAAAGGAGACCACCTAGAAAAGTAATTTTTTGTCTGAAGGAAAAAAGTAATTTCATTAAACTTTGTAATTGTAGGAGGTTGTTCCTCCTCCCGTGAACCCATACCAGTTCTGGCCCAGTATTATGGCCGTTCACACTGTTGACAAAGAAACAGGCTCAGTGAGGACAGATGCTTCTTCCTTGTCCCATGTCCAACAAGAAATACATTTCTATCTTCTCCCAGTCAATCTGTGTAATCCCAGTGATGAAAACAGTATCTTTTTGTGCTCAAAGTTGTGCCAGTTACATGTTATTCAATCTGAGTTTGTTGCTCTGAGGCTCTCATCGTTGCAGGGAAGAGGAGAACACTACTGTAGTAGTGGGCTGCCCTGCAGTACTGCTCTGTGCACACATGGAAGTTTTAAGGAGCCTAAGCAGTCTTCTTGAGAACTTACCTGTGCACCTCTTATCATTTCTAGACAAAGTTACATTACGAGAACACGTAAACATCATGAGTCGGATGTGTTCTTTTCCAGCCCTGCATGTTCTCCCTTCCATGGGTGCAGAGCACGTGCTCCCCTTTCAGTTCCCATACCGTTTCCATGGAATCCTGCTTAGTCACCACATTGAATAAATGAAATACAAAGGATGTCTGTGTTGGGAGAGGTTCCTGGTTTTCTTACCTGGATTCCTAGTGTATATGTACATAGCACACTAATCATGTTAGAACAATTAAAAAAAGACTATAAAACCCATGTCTCTTATCATCTAGCGATCACTTTGTACTTAGGGAAGAAAAGAACAACTCAGTCCCGGTAGAGCTTACAAAAGACAGGGAAATGGGTGTCAAAATGTGTTCAGAGGTGGCAGTAGCCCTTAATTTTGAACATTCACTGTGGTGAATTGTTCTTCCTGTGGCTCTGTTGAACCAAACAACACTGGCTTTGGTTGCCACCTTGTGCTAAGGCTGCACTTAAGAAGTATAGATGCTTTTGTGGGGTTAAACACATTGCTATTTATGGCCCTGAGCTTCATTTTTCTTCTGCAACAGGAGCTTCATGTTTGTGTTGAATGCAGAACATTCTTAATGTGAAGTTGGATTTGAAATGCCATCCATGGGGCAGCAGAGCTTTCATGAAAGGGCAGCTCTCACAGAGAGATCAGGAGCTGTTCAGAGCGTCTGACACTGCAGGGCTGTTTCTTACCTGAGGTTTAATCTGCTGAAGCTGGAAGGGGAATAATCCACTTTTCTAAATATCTTCCTCTTGGAGAAAGTGTGGAGATTTTCACAAGAGCCAGGGGCAATGAGACCCTGTGTTCTCATTAAGCAATCCTGTCAAGCCCAGGCAGAACTCGTCTTGCAGTGGAGAAAGCGTGAGGAGTTCGATAGGGCACAGCTCCATGTCCCAGTGACTGTGAGACTGCTGTGAAGGAAGTCAGGAGTAGCTGGATGGTCCCCGAAGCACTGCAGAGGGGCATGGGGTTAGTGGCAGGTAGAGCCAACAGTGCTCACCAGGCAGCACCCCAAGACACTCCAGGCACTTCTTGCACACTGGTGACAACCAAACTTGAACTACTGTCACACGGAAAAACTTGCCTGGCACAGAGGGACCAGTCTTAGCCATGAGCTGGTTCTCCTGAGGTGGAGTTGGAGATGAGGGAATTGACACTATCCTCCTTTATGTGACTTCTGTCCTCTTTCTAGGGGGAACACCGCCAGGAGCTCAGTCGGTTTACCTCCAAAAGAGAGATTCGGGTCCTACCTAATTTTTTTCTTGAACCATTTACAAGTATCCTCACATCAGCCTGAGTTCTTCAGTGGGTATCTTTACATACTGGTGGACTGCAGTATCGAGCTGCATTATGTTTTTAAACGGTTCCTGCTGTAGCATAGTGTTCTCTGAGTTGAGAAGCAGGAAAGATCATTGCTAAAGTGTTTGGATTTCTAAACGTTTGTTGTGGGTGGACTCACTGAGCACGTGGTGGGATGTGTTGTTGGACCCGAGCTGTCTTGTGTGAAGCATGGGACGCTCCAAGATGCCAAAATCATATGTCCAGTGTCTCCATTTTAACCTCCATGCAGCAACAGTGAAGAAGTCTGGGAAGTTAAAGAAATGAAGGGGGGCCACTTGGAAGGACAAGAGGAGAAGGGAGATTTTCTGTTCCCTTTAATTGTTAAGCATGAGTTAATGGCTCTTATTAATGCAAATCCTCTCAGCCTAAAGGAAATCAAAGCACTTTGCAAACCACAGCCTGTCCCAAATTTATTCTTCTTTATTCTCTCCATGTAGATGTGTAGGTGCAGCGTTAGGAATGCCGTGGAGCTGTCTGTAGAAAAGTTATGTTGTGTTACCCCTGAAGGCACCTACCACGCAGATTGAGCCCCCAGCTCTACCTCATGCTTGTGTATCTCACACTGAGCTGGTGCCGTGTCCGCTGGAGTAGAAGTAGTTGAAATGTGTGTCTGGCTCAGTGTCTGGTCACATCAGGGGGTTAAAATACAAAAGCAGGAGCACCACCCCCTTTTAGCTTGAGACAGATGGGGTTCCAGCAACTTGGGCTGGGAGGATCACACCTGGCAGGGGACCTGCTGTGAGGATCAGCTGAACATCGTGCTGAAGATGAAACTTCAGCCAAGACAGTCAGAAAAACTCTGGAGGCTTTGTTGCCTTCACTACCACAACTGGCCAGGTGCTGGCTGCTTCTTTGCCAAAGCACAGGCTCCCCTTCCCAGACTGGGAACAAGTAGGAGAGGGTCACCTATAGAATCTATAGCAACACCTATGGCCTGTCTGTATACCCTGGTGCGGAGACTGCCCCAAGATTTGGCTGATCCAGATCCCTACCATAACCCAGTTGGGCTGATTCTGCCAATGCCGTACAAGCACGTGGCGAGTGAAAACATGATTTATACATCTCATGGGGAAATATTTTTTCTGAGAGGATAGCTGCTTGGACAAGGGCTGCCTGTGAGACATCAGGCACGTTGGTTGGTTGTGATTGATGCCAGTGATGGGTCATTGCTCTCAGGATGGAGAAGGGCATCTGAACCAGAGAAAGGGCACTGGAGCTAGAGAAATGGCACTGTGAACCCAAGAGCACTGGGAGAAGGTGCTGGGAAAGCAGTAGGCTGTCTTCCCCCGAAGGATCCAGGAGCATCAGGCTAATAACATAAGGTGTGTTGGCTGGAGCAAAGCTTAAGATAAATGGGGGGGTTTCTGCTCTCACACAGTGGAACTGGATGTATGTATGTGGTTCTTGTTGGGAGAGCTCTGGATAAATCCCTGTCTGCATAGTATCCGAGGCTGCGGGAGGTTTCATGACACCTGGTGTTGCATCTCACATTGCATTTTTCACGTGACTATTAGTGCCTGAAACTAAAATACACTTTTAATCAGCACTTGAGTGAATATAAAAGTAAACCAAATGAGAGCATAAGCACAATCAAAGCAAATTTGTAAATTGGGGAGGGGGAGGAGCTGGTATTTGCAGCTCTTGCCGTGATTGTCAGATGTTCATTTGGATGACATATGTGAAGTGTAGCAGCAACCTGCATCTAAAAGCATCACAATCAGTCGGAGAGACGTGGCGAAGTGCCACGCGCTGCTTGGGCACAGAGCCACCGGCTGCACATCTGCGTGGCAGCATGGGGAGCGGGGCTGCCAGCTCTGCGGCCGGGCAGCCACCTGTCCTTGCCCAGGCTCTCAGGGGCCTGGGTCAGCATTGCTGGAGCACTGCATTTGTTTTTCCAGATGTACCTCCCTGTATGGCACTTTGGCCTATGGTGGCACATACAGTGGTTTGCCGGTCTCTGAGCGAGCTGGCGTTTTTAACAGTATCTTCTATTCTCAGCAATTCTTAAAATACCTTTTTCCTCTTTTATGTGCATTTTGTGGCTGTTCTTTGGCTGAGACCTCTGGACAGAACATTCCTGCATTGCTGGGCTTTGATACTACTATATGGTGTAGTTTTCGGTGCTGTAAAAGCATTGCACCACCATCTGTGCCTTTCCGGAGGCAGGCCCTGCTGGCTCTGCAGACAGCTCACATCGCCACAACACAGGGTCTCTTCAGCCAGCCTCCCATATCCCTCCTGCACCATCTCTTCATCACTCTTGTCCTGAAAACTGTTGCTGTTAGGATTTGTGTTCACAGCAGAGCCTGCCACCCAAATCAAAATGAGGATTGCCTTCTGCTGCTCACTGTAAACATCTGGTATGTAGACTAGGGAGGCTTTATGGTGGGCTGCTTTGTGGTGGGACTGCATTCCCACACATACCACTGACCCTTCAGGAAGTTCCAGGGGCAAAGTTTCACCAAGTTACCTCCAAGCCAGATCAAAACTTGTGTAATACTGCCCTGGATACAGTCATTCTTCTTTGTGGATTTCTCTTGAGTTAAATTTCCTCTGTCATCATCACAGGTGGGTGTTCCCATGATAGGCACCAACATGGAAAAAGGTGGGTTCCTTCTTGTCTTGAACAACTCTGACTTGGGTGTTCATGGAAGAACCATCAGCTCAGCCTAGAAGCAGCGTGCTGCCAGTTTGTCTACATCAGAAATACTCTTGAATGAGAGATGGCCATCGCTGCTTCACCGAGACCTCTTGTTGAAAGAGGTGGCATTGCTCTTGGCCATGAAAAGGCTTTTTGTCAGGGTGGATGGATGGCTTCCACAGAAACGTAGCGAGGAAGAGCCCACAGGCAGTGGGCAAAACACTTCTGGGATAACAGAGGAGAGTTCCTGCATCTTGCATACCAACCAGAACTGAAACAGTTGCTCAGGATATCTCATCTTTGAGTGTAGGTGCCTTCCTCTGCCAGCTGGTAATGGAATTGTAGGTGTTGTGTTTTCATGATGTTGTAGATTTGCTAAGTCAGGGGGGAGGGTGGTTTTGAGTTTTTGGTGAATCAGGGAGGAACTGTCAGGAGCAAGGATGAAAGAGATGGGAAAGCATTTCGCCTTTCTCATAGAATTGGCTAGGCAGGGGTGACGTACCTGGGGGGTGGAGAGGTAAATTGTTAGTAATTCCCTGGAAATTCACAACATCCTGCAGCTCTGGTAGATAAATCTCAGCAGCACAAGTTAAAAGGATGAAGAAAAACTTGACTTCACAAGGTCTCTTATTGCCTGTGGCCAAGGGGAAACCTCAGAGCTTTCAACAGCTGTTTCTGTTTGGTGCTTTCTGCCTTCCTCAGTGGGAAGCAAAGCAGAGCCTTCAAGCTGAATCTGTGGTAATTTCAATGAGACCCTCTCCGTGCCTTGTGTTCTGTGACAGGAGCATTGCATCCCTTCCAAGCGATCCGCTGTTGAAGGCAAAGCAAATCTGGAGCCTGTTGCTTTGTACCCAGCCCTTATCTGTCTTTAGTTGCCCATGTCTGCATCAGTGCCAAAAGGTGAATGCCACAGGAACAGAACTTTACTTTTATTAATGCATTAATATGCAATAATATGCAAAAAAAACCCTCATGGAAGAGACATGTTGATTTGTAACAAACTGAAGATCCCAGGAGCCTGAGAGTCCTGCATCCCCATCTCTGACAGAGAGCAAGTCTTCACTGAGGAAGAACGTTTGAAGCTTTTTCTCTTCACAAGTTGGACATACAGACAATTTAAAAAAATAATAATAATAATCTTGAAAGATCCTTCTAAACTGTTGCTCAGTGCTGAGGAAAGCAGAGCGTGTTTTCCATCAATCTGTGAGATGTCTTAATTGAATTCCATAGCACTATCTACCTGCCTGAGTTAATGGGCGTAGCGGTTTCCAGTGTTGGAGCCTCCAGAAAAGTTAATGCCCCACAACTACAGAGATCATATGATGGCTGGAAGGGAAGTTTGCCGTCTTCAGTCTTACTGTTTTAGAAGCACCTGGAGAATAGATTTAATAAATGTGAAATGCCCCAAAACTTGCGTCTCCCCCCAGACAGAGGGAACTTGAATCCCTGAGTCTGAAGCCATCTATAATCTAAAGAACTCTGCAGTGAGATGGAGTTGCTGCTAGCAGGAGTATTTCCTCTTCTAGACACGCAGTCTCAGCAGGGCAGTGATGGGCACATTGCATCATTTGTTTGTAAGAGATTGTCTTCTGCTGCCAGTCTTATGCCTCAGGCATAACAACACACTCAACTCGTCAGCATGGAGGGTGGGAGGTTGAGTTTGCTTGTGCTGGGAGACGTGGGCACCAGGTGATGAAAACCCAGGTAACTCACAGAGGGCTCCCAGTTGGGCCATGAAGGAACCTGGGTCGCTGTAGTGCTTGCTGCTGCTTCTTCATGTTTCTCTGGAGTATGTAGTTAATAACTTCATGGGTTTACTCAAGGATTACACTCCAGAGACCAAGAAGCAGACTACTTTCTAGGTCATCTTCCATCTCCTGCAAGTTGTCTTTAAATCATACAGCTTTGGGCATCCTGAAATACCATTAGAAGTATCCAGGGAGCCTTTTGGCCCTTCAGGCCTCCTAGACATCTCGGTGAGGGACAGCAGAGGTTAGACTTCTTGGAGGCATGACTCATAAGCTTGCCATGGGCAGAGAGTCAACTATTCCATGGACTAAGATCCCTCGCAAGCTGGCCAAGCAGAGAAGTTGGCTGTAACTATAAAGGTAGCTGGTAGCCTGCCCTTCACTTGGAGGTAAGAGGAGTTGGAGAGCTGCCACGGTGGGAGTGTACTTCCAAAATAGGGACAGAAATGAGGAAAATGTTGAAATGGAGAGAAAAATGACAGTTAAAGAGCCTGTTATAAACAGCCCTGAAGGCTCACCAAAGTAAGGGCTAACGCGGAGCAGCAGGTCTCGTGGCTGCCTCACTGAAGGAGGGAGGCTTGGCAGCAAGCTCTGCAGGAAAGTTTATTAAAAACCATACTTCTTAACATTCAATTACATCATATTGTTTCCAAAACAGAGAAATTTATCTCTAGGTTTAGCGAGCGATTTAACAACGTGGACGTATCTGCAGTTCTGCTGCTGAGGAAATTAGGAGTTGCTTCCTCAGCCGACTCTCAGGGTTTGCTCCTTCGCGTAGCTTCCCGAAATGCTGTGAGCCTCCCATCTACTTCCTCGGGAGACCTTCAGGCGGTAGATGCCTTCACATCAGGATTGGCTGTGTCTTCTGCTGAGCTTTATGGGTAGACATGCTGAGGCACAGAGCAGGAGGGAGGAAGAACAACTGAAACGGTCTTCAGTACAGTACTGGCTCCTTAGAACCTGGGGGGTTGGCAGCTCCCTGCCAAAGCTTTGTACTTTTGGTTTCTGAGGCTGCGTCTGTTCTGCCAGCTTACCCTGCATTCATGGAAAGGCAAATGATTTATTTAAAGATCGTGTATGTTGTCTATATGTTGTCTCTCCCATACCTTCCCAGGTCCCAGGTTTGGTGACGGATGCGTGACACGCCATGGCTGGTGCTTAGGGACACAGCAGCATGCCAGAAAGCCCAACCACAGCATGGTTTAGACATTGCTTGCTGCCGTGGTGGCTGGGATTGGCTCGTCAGGCAAGGAGACTCAGATCTGCCAAGGGCCTTGTTCTGACCCTCCAAGCAGTGTGCGCAGATAGCTTGAGCCATCTGCCTCTGGCATCTTCATCTTGGCACTGCTGAGGTCAAGTTTGGTGTAGTGTGAACAGTGAAGGACGTCAGCACAGATCTAATGGAAAACACATTGCCGTTGGGATTCCCCTGAGCTGGGTAGGTGGGATGTGGGGCACCAGAACTGCCGCTGTTTGCTGCGCATGGGGTCCTTGCCTGTGCCTGCCAAGGTCAATATGGTTTGTTCCCTCCAACAAAAACAGATGTGACCTCTCCTTTTGCGGAATAGACACCATTCGGGGGCTGTTTCCATCATACTTTCCTCTATTCTGTCCTTGTCAGGCCCCACCTGGAGTGTTGTGTCCAGTTCTGGGCTCCCTGGTATAAAAAAAGGGATCTCCTTGAGAGAGTCCAGCGGAGGCTACAAAGGGCATTAAGGGCCTGGAGCATCTCCCCTACGAGGAAAGGCTGAGTGAGCTGGGGCTGTTCAGCCTGGAGAACAGAAGACTGAGAGGGGATCTGATCAATGGTTATCAATATCTGAAGAGTGGCACACAGGGGGAAATGGCCAGCCTCTTCTCAGTGTCTGTGGGGACAGCACAAGGGGCAATGGCCTCAAGTTGGAGCACAGGAAGTTCTGCACCAATACGGAGAAGACCTTCTTCCTGGTGACAGAGCCCTGGGACAGGCTGCCCAGGGGGGTGTGGAGTCTCCTTCTCTGGAGATATTCCATACCCCTCTGGATGCCGACCTGTGTGCCCTGTCCTAGGGACCCTGCTTTGGCAGGGGGTTGGATTCAATGATCTCTGGAGGTCTCTTCCAACCCCTATGGTTCTGGGATTCTGTGATAATAGAACCAGTTATCTTACAAATCCTTTGTTAAAGGCCATTGTAACTTGTCTGCCTTTCCTTTACATACAGTTGTGTGTCAGCCTTGGGTTTTTCCCAGCTTTTAGTCTATTTTTTGGTAACTATAACCTTCCACCTGCCTAGTTTACTTCAAGGCATGCTTCAACTGTCCCAGACATAATGACTTTACCAGTATGTCCCTCCTGTAAGTAGCAGTTAGGGGCAGTAAGACACCCAGAGACAAGGTTTTAATCAGCCTTGACTGAAAACTAGAAATGATTCACTCCTGTCAGCGCTGGGCAACACAACAAACAGCTCTCCAGCAAATCACTTAAGCAGAAGTATGTTGGCATGTTTCTATAGCAACTAAGGAAAAATATTTCACACAAAAGTCCATCTGCTGCAACATAGAGGGAGATCTGGCCAAGGATCCCCTTAGAAATTAATCTTTATTTGCAAATTTTATTTTTGCAAACCTCACGCAGCCGCTTGCAGAAAAACGCCAGGATGTAAGGGAGGGGAAAGACAATTGGTTTTCAGATAGGGGCTGCCAATTAATCAACAAAACTAGCCGTTAATTTGGGAAGTGGTGATTGTCTGAGGGTGAAAAATCCCAGTGCTTTTCAGAGGTACTCATCTCCATCGCTGTTTACCGATCAGACTCCATCACACCATCTTGTACGCAGCGTATTTGGAAACACACTTTATTTTTTCAAAGGAGCCTAGGAGCAAGCATCCAATTTTTTTTTTTTCTAAAAAAAACCCCATTTTGGTTTGATTTACTTGTAAGGAGTTACTCAAATTTATTCAACCATATAAAATGCTTTGTAGAAGCCATCAAAGTGAGGAGAGGGGGGAAAAACCAATGCGATAATTTGGACTGTGATGCATTTAATTTCTGTGATGTCAACACTTCAAAGCCGATTGGAGCTGTGCTCAGGAGATCTGAAACTTTTTACGGGGTGCTTGGTGTCTGTGTTACAAACCATCTCCAACTATCGAGCCTCTTGCACAATGTTCACATGCCACTGCCAGTGGTTCTTTCTTCCTTCCTTGCCAGCTGCTTTCTCTGCCTCCTCTGGCAGTTGTACAGAGCCCCCCAGAAACAAACAAACAAACAAAAGTTGAAAAACCCAACAAGAACTTTATTCCAGCTAGTAAGCATGGGGACCAGCATCCCAGAAGATGTGTTGTGTCTCCAGTGGTCATGTCCAGGGGAAGGCAAGTCCAGCCTGGAAAGGAGCTTTTCATGAAAGGCCAGACCTCGAGAGACTTCAGGAAGAGGTGAGATTTCTGTGTCTTAAATCCCATGTTCTCACTTGTGATGAGATTTAAACCCATATGCGTAGAGCTGACAAGCGTTGTGGTGGTAGGAATGTGGTTTCCAGCACAGCAGCCGTATCACTCGCTCCGTATGTATCACTGTTTCCTCTGTTCAGGAGCATCCTTGTCGGGGAGGAATGACACCCTGTTCAATTTTGGGCAAAGAGATGCGGTATCTGAGCAGTGGCGTGTTAAGTGGACATCAGGATAGAGCTGCTTGTGGAGAGGGAATGTGAGAGCGTGAAACGTGAGAAGCAGAGGGCTTGGATGCCTGGGGAAGATTGCTTTGCTGTTTCATTTCTTCTGTGCTGTTGTGCTCCCTCTCCCTCAGCCCAAACTGTTCTTACTAAATGCCGCCTTCTCCACAGAACAGGATTGGAGAGGGCAAACCTTCTCCAGGGAAGGTTAGAATACATTTTGATTTTAAGCAGTAAACAATAGTTTACTTTTAAACAAACAAACCTCAAAAGACAAGGGGTTTTGTTCCTTAATAGACAGAACGTAGGTGTTGCATCCCATCCAGAGTCAGTTTGGAGACACCTCACACTGATCAGTGGGAAAACAAGAAAAGAAAACTTCCTTAGCAGCAAGGGCTGGCCAGCCAAAACCTGGAAAGCAGCTGAATCACTAACAGTTTTCATAATCTATTGAACCAGCTTGTTTTGTCTGAGATCTGTGTGTTGCATAATGGTTGTTATTAATGTTTATTAAGTAGTTGGAGATGAGGAAAACTGGGGCCTTTTGCCATGAAAATAGCACCTCTGTCCCCGGCAGATGCTGTCTCCTCTTCTGCTCTCAGAAGCTGGTAAAATATTGGAGTTCGACACGATTCATGGACTTTATCTGGGATTTTAAGCCACAGATGTTGGGCCTTTGGAGATTTAACTCTGAAGTAAAAAGATGTGCAGCTTCAGAGTAAGTAGTATGAAGGAGTCTGCTGATTATGTGCTGGAGTCTGCTGTGCTGTCGAGCCGGAGTAATTAGGGGTGAGTGGGTCAAGGAATTTGACTCAGCTGGGCCCAGTCTGGCCAGTTATGAGCTCTAGGAGAGGGAAAGTGTCTTTCAATGCAAACAAAATACATACAGCAGATCTGAGGAAAAGGACTTGGGAGGACTCATGGATGAGGAACTGGACATGAGCCACCAGTGTGGTGGTGGGAAGGAACTGAAGGAGCTGGTTTAGGTTTAAAACAGTCTCCCATCCCCAGTAATTCAGTCTAAGCTTGAAAACTCTGGGCTGGCATTAGAGTTAGGTTTGTGAAAGTTTTGCTAAATTCCTTCATCCTAAAATCTGTTTTAGCCAAGGTTCATTCAGTAGTTAGGATGATGCTCTGACTCTAAATACTTTCTACTATTGTTCTACATTATTAGTATTAATAATTAATTAAATATGTTGGGGTTTAGTTTTGCTGGGAATTCCTTGCTGGACACAGTAATCACACTATGAGCCTTAAGTACAGGTTCCCCTTGGCTGTGAAGTATTGAGTCAGGGCTCACAGGGTGAGCACCTCATGGGGTACGTGTGTGTCACTCTGCTCAGACCAGTGTGCTGAAACAAGAACTGGAGCAGTGCTGGTGTGTAGATTCAACTGATTTATTCCTCTGCCTGCTCTGTAGGAAGTCCGTAATGTATCAGTGATGATGGTGGGTTTGCTGTGGAATTATTCAGGATATAAATTCAGTCTTCTCGCAAGTCCCTCCTAGGTCCACCTTCACAAACTGCTGTAACGAGCCTCTCTCCAAGTGATTGTTTATGTAATGATTGGAGTTTGCACTTTCTAAGGCTTGGATCTGGTGATGGAAACACTGAAATCACTTCCTTCTGGCTTCACCTCCTATGTATTTTGTCAGAGCTCTCTGCTATGTTTCAAGTATTGTGTAGGTGATTTTCACTGAGGGCTCCATCAAGTCGTAGGGCTTCTGCCCAAATTTTTGGTGTTGGTTGGTAAGGCCCCACTATATACACACACACTTGAGATTCCTTTTGGGCATCGTTCCTGCACCCAAGACTAGAGATCTGAGGAAGGGCTATTACCCCCTAGAAGTAGGAAGTGCCAGAAATCTCGTTAATCTGCCTCTCCCATGGTTTTAGCCTGATTTTTGGAGTTAAAATATCAGATAAGCTTGAGCCTTAGGCAGTTCACCCATCACTAGCTCGAGTCTCCAGTGTGTGATGTACTGTAATGACACGTGTCAAGTTTTCCAGAAGTTTAAAGTTTAAGCCAGGTTCTCTTCCAGCATAACGTCATATTACACAGCTGGTTTAGGTGAACAGGACATCTTACAGCATGGTGGTATGTGAGCTCCACAAGCTTCTAAAAGCTGTTCTCTGAAAAGCAGCAGTTCTTAAAAAACCCAAGTCCTGGAGCAGAGGCAGTGTCCTCTGACACGCATTACGGCTGCAGCTGCTTGTGTTGTTTATAGCTGTGTTTGACTTTTTTTTCTATTTTGCTCCGCCCTTCCATTTTTCCACCATCAGCACTTGGGTTCAGGAGGGTGGCTCTGTCAGCTAAAGCTCTGCAGACAGTCTGGCCACAGTACAGAGCCCGTCCGTGGGTGAGGTGGGCTCAGGTACTGCTGACTGTTGGCTGGTTGGCACCCAGGGGCTAGTGTAGCTCCATGTTCTTCTGTCCTGCATCTCCCAGTTCTCTCTTCTGAGAAGCCTCTTGGCCACATTTCGTGATGACTTGATGGCTGCTGTACCTCATCCATCAACTAAGATGGTTGGCATGTTAAGGACTACTGCCTGTGCCAAGCCAAGCGACCTTAAGTACTGTAGGAAGAAGGCTGGCTACCTAAAAACATGTTCTGTTGCCCATTGTACATAGATCAAAGGTCCTTCCTCCAACACTGGCTGTTAGAAGGCCTGAAGTGGAGTGTTGTTGAGACAGGGAGACAGCATTCATGCCTTCTTCCTGTGCTCTTCCAACCTCCAGCTGCAGTCTCTTCCTGGACTGCACGTGGTTTCTAGGTATGCGCTAACCCTCCATGGATCTCTCTTCCATAAATATGTCCAGTGTCATCTCGAAATGCACACTTTTAACACCCTTTTCTTCTAAAAGAGCTCCGAGGGAGAGGGGAGACACTCAGCTGTCCACAAATTCCTGTTGTCTCACAGGAGACACGTTCAGATTTGGGAAAGTGAGGACACTGATGATGTAGGACATGCTATATAGAGATCTCAGGACTGATGAATGATTAATGAGCATGAAGCAGATGGCAGGAAAAGAGGCTTAATTAATTTTTCTTTTTTTCAATGGGATCTCTCTAGGAAGCTATAAACTTCCTAGAAAGTTATGTAGCCCAAATAGGGCTTGGTTAGTGTCAGCTACAGGGTCAGGTTCCTAACTCCTGTTGTGAGCCTGGTGCCTACTGAGCAGGAGAGATGGTGGCACTAAGCAGCTGATCCTGAGTTGGCATCATCAGTGTGGCAAAAAAATCTGCATTTTGATGCTTGCCTGCCTCACAGATCTGAGGTACTGACTCTTGAATGCCAAGACGTTGAGTTGGTAGTTTCATGCTCAAGCTCAGGGGCACGCAGTGGTGGCAGGGCACAGAGCTCAGTGTTTCTGACTTCAGCTGTCCTGCTCATCTTCTGAAGACACATCCCTCACTTTGGGGCCAACAATTCAAACACTGCTGTTTGATGACAGCCCCTGAGGGGCTTTGTCAAAGCATATCTTTATTGGGAAGGTGTTATCATGCCATGGGATTAATATTTATATGTGTGCTTGTGAATTCAGCCTCCTCTTAATCATGGTTGTGGCTTGTCTAATGGAATTTTTACTGGGTGGATACCAGAGCTGCTGTTGAAGGGTAGTTCTGGTTCCTTGGTTTACTGTGGAGTAGCCATAGAATTTGACTTCTATAACTTTCCCAAAGTATTTCAGGATTAATATTTTCCATGGTTAGTCTGTGATAAATTCATAGCATCACAGACTGCGTTAGATTGGATGAGGCCTTTAAAGGTCACCTAGTCCAACCCCCTGCAGTAAGCAGGGACAAATTCAACACCAAAACAAGCAAAAACCCAAACGACCTGGCTGTATCTGTCCTTTTGGAGTTGTCTGGGCTAAATCTTCCTGTAGTGAAAATTGACATTGTTCCTTCTGGGGGGAAGACCAGCCAGATTGAGGTACATAAGGAACCGAAAGCTTCGGTAACCTGTTTGTTGGGTTCCCAGTGGAAGGGTGGCAGCTGTCCGGCTCAGGAGTTATACCCCTGTTGGGTGTTGTACCTCTTGGTGGAAACTAGAAAACAGGGATGAAAAAGAAGCTTTTCCTTAGATCTGAATAATGAGCCCTCAAAAATGTTTTCTGGCGTGTTTATCAGGTTTATTTCATTTAGTTTCCCTGCTTCATCAGCGTCTGAGAATGCTGGAGATGGAGAGGCAGAGTGGATTTGGTAGCTGGTTTATCACAGCACTGTAAATTGGCTCTGAGTGCTGTGAGACACTTGCATATAATCCTCACACAGAGGATTGGACTGGAAAGGCTGGAAAAACATCCAAATATTTTTGTACATCTAAGACATCTTTGCCAATCTGTGTGCCCCGGGTGTGTCGTGACACCGAAGCACTCCCGCTATTTCCACCTGCCCTTAATATTTTGTGCTTTGTGAACCTTTATTAATTAGGATATTAATTTCCATATGTAGCTTTGGAACAGTGCCATGCTGTGAAGGAGCTTCTCCTCACATTATTCCAGCTTCATTCACTTAACCCAGACTCCGGTCCTGTGCGTTACAGCACACGGCAGGTGGAGCTTGGGCAATTAAACTTTTGGCAGGGAGAGCAGGGGCTTTGGGAGGTTTTATCCACTGTTGGGTTATTCCTTAAAATGCCATAGATGCAGATTTACCATTTCTGGTTTCTGGGTAGCAGATCATTTGTGAACAGGCTTTGGGTTTTAGTGCTGTCGTGGCGTTTATCGGGAGAGCGTATGCCGACGCCCTTCAGGCTGGCAGTCATTGAGGGTGCACCCCAGCATTTGTTAGGTGCTGTCGCATGCGGCCGATTCCTTAAACAAGGCTGTGTTCGTTCCTTCTGCCCCACTAGAGAAACAAGCTCCTTCAGTAGAGGAATAAGAGAAGGGAATCAAAACATAACCACCCTGGTTGTGCAGGGAAAATAACCAAATTCTCTAGGTGGCTGTGCTCACCAGTACCTGCGACCCTTCTCCAAAATTGGCTGTGAAAAATGCCCCTTTTTTTCTTCAGGACAAAGATTGTGGTGAGGGATCAGTGCTGCTGGCTGCCTGCATGCTGCTGGCTGCTGATTCAAGGCACCAATTAAAATCCAAACTCTTCTATATGTCAGATTTACATTCAGAAGTTAACTGCTGTCCAGAGACCAGGAATGCTGCGTAATTTTGGGGTCTGAAGTTGTCCCATATCTCTTACCGCTGTGATGGCTTGGCTAAACAAGGGGCAGCATCCTTTGTGCTCAGTGGGATCTTGAGGGCTACAAAGGTCATCAGAGGGCTGCAGCACCTCCCCTATGAAGAGAGGCTGAGGGAGCTGGGCTTGTTCAGCCTGGAGAAGAGAAGGCTGCAGGGGGACCTCATTGCAGCCTTCCTGTCCCTGAAGGGAGCAGAGAAACAGGAGGGGAATCGGCTTGTTCAAAGGGCAGAGACTGGCAGGACAAGGAGGATGAAGTGAAGCTGAAGGAGGGAAGGGTTAGATTAGATATTAGGGAGAAGTTCTTTACAGTGAGAGTGGTGAGGGGCTGGAATGGGCTGCCCAGAGAGGGGGGGTGGGTGCCCCATCCCTGGGGGTGTTCTAGGCCAGGTCGGATGTGGCCCTGGGCAACCTTGTGTAGCTCCAGGCCTGAGGTTGGTGGCCCTGCTTGTGGCAGGGGGGTTGGAACTGTATAATCCTTGGGGTCCCTTCCAACCCAGACCAGTCTACGATTCTGTGATCTCAGCCCACATCCGTCATGGTGGAGCATGGCTGTGACTGAGCAGTTACAACCAGCACTCTTGGCCAATATAAGACCTGTTGAATTTTAATCTCGGTTTGGCATGTTGGAAAGGGAATTAGGTGCCTCTTTGACTTCTAGATGATCTGAGGAGGAATGTACTAGATACAGGTGGTAAGAATTATTCTTGGAGTCCTGTGATATTCCAGGCACACATCTATTTTCATTCCTCATAAACATATCCCTAGTGAGAGGGGTGGGGACATCAATTAAAAGGAAAGCCATTTTCCGTAGTAGTGAAGGATCTGAAACAAGAGTTCTGCAGATTAAGCAGAACAATCTCCAGAGGTTTTGCCAAACAAATTTTTCAGATTTCTTCAGGACTCTAGTCATGGCCTGTGATGTGAAACATTTGCCAAGAATTCAGCAGAAAGAGGAAAAATACCCCAACAACTGAAGTTTTGAGCAGGGAGGTGGTTTGTGGGTTTCATGGGATTGCATCAGAAGTCTGATCTTCCCGGCAAAAGATCTTCTCTTTGCAAACAATGAATCCCCTAAAACCACAAGTGCCGTGAAGTCAAGCAGCGTGTGGTTTGGATGTGAGCAGGCCAATTTGTCAACTCTGTTTCATTCAAAGAGGAGGAAATAACGAGTGGAAAAACATTGAGATTAAAACAAAACCACCTCAGGATACTTGCTACAGATGGATCCTCCCGAGGCAGAATGTAACCTTGGATGTTCCTAGAGGAACTCCCCTGTATTTGTGCTGCAAGGTGATCTGCATGATGCGTATGGTTATTTTCTGAGTGACACAGGGAGCGTTATTTGAGGTCATGCAGTGTTTTTGGGGACATTTCGGCTGTGCTTTAGAATGCAGTCCAAACGTTGTGATGACTTTCTGGCAGGTAGTCTCAGTGCACAAACACCAGCCGGGAGGTGGAAGCGCCGTTGTGCGTCTAGGAGTGAGTGCACCTGGATGCTGATGTTTACACCCCACAGGGCTGCAGGTGTTGAGGCATCTGCCCCAATATTGCCATGTCATTCTAATTGGTCACAGCATATAAAATGATTCTCTGAGGCAAAGGTTTGTTTCTTAACTGGTGCTAAACATGCCCAGCACCTTCCCTTGCTCAACAGCAGCATTAAAAGCATTTGGAGAAGTAGTTAACAGTTTTACTTACTTAGTTTTTGGCTTCTTTGTCCTTCAGGAGATAAAAGATGGGAGTTATTAAAATATTCCAACCTACAGAAAAAAGCATCACCCCATCTAGCCGGTGCTTTCTGCAGAGCTGGTGGGTGAAATCTGGGCATTGAGGAGATACCAGGAGTGTCTGGCTGTACCATAAGGGCTTTGTGAAAGGCATGTTCTGCAGGGAAAGCAGAGTTTCTCAGTGACTTTACTAAGACTGAACAAGGGAAATAGCTGCTTTTTTTTTTCTGCCATTCTAAAAATAAACTGATCAATGCAAGTCACGTTATTCTACATGTGCGATGGTGATGATTTCAATCTGGAAGTTCATTTTGCTGTCTGTGAAACTGAAATCTTTGAAACCCTTCTTGCTGAAGAGCCAGACTCTGCATAAGTAAACGAAGCTGCTGCGAAGGTGAGCGTCACGCTGCGCTCTCTGCTCCCAGGTGCTTTAACTCTAGGAATCCCTCTTTCCTGTGTTTCAATCTTTGCTACTGGCTGCCAGTACGGTTTCAAAATGTTCTAGTCTTGGTATAAACAGCAGGCAATCTCCACCCACATCTTCATTATTATCTTTAAGAAATTCCACAGAACTTGCAGCAACAGCTTTCAGAATCTGCAGAGAGCTTAATTAGCATCAGGGGAGAAAACTGAAACAGATTTTAAGTAATTGTCTTTGTCTCAAGGGTTTCCTCATGCTGACTCTCGGTGCACGCTGGCTCCACTTGACCTGTTGTACTGTGTGGTCACAGCTAAACAGCTCAACACGATGGGCTCTGGTCCAGCACGTGCCATAGTGATGTCACCTTTGAGAGACGTAGCCTTTGTTAAAGCCAGTGGGCTCAGGCTCAGGTTTGTTAGAGACAAATTGAAATAGAAACTTCATCTCTAACAAGACAAGACCTCGAAGGTATCAGGGATATGGTCCCTGGATTTAATTTTCCCTGGGAAAAGCCAAAGATGAGTCAGCTTATGAGTGAAGATAAATCTATGAACCGTTCTCTTTCACTGTTTTAAATCAGGGATCAGTGACCAGAGAACAGTATCACTAACACAAAACTGTGCCCCACATCATTGTCCTCCTTAAAACAAATATGTAATCCATTAGGTAACAGGCTAATGGTGGCCTTCACACCAGCATTGGCTTGTTCACTGGGTTACTCCGAACGTTTGGGGCTCCTGCGGTTTGAATTTGGCACAGAGTCCCACGCAGGTTGGCTTTTTGGATGACTTACTGAAGTGCAGACCTGGGAAGTTAAGAGCTGAAAAGTGAGGTTCTTCAGCAATGGGCTTTAATAAACCTTTGTGCTCTACGTATCAGACACGGAGAGAGGACATGACCATCGGTCCGTGGGTCCCAGGGCAGATCTACCCTAGCGATGAAAATCAACTGTTGAGCTCCGGTGAAAATTGGGTAAAGCAGCAGAAATGGATGTAGCCCAATTTCTCTATAGATAATGTTTGTGTTACTTTGTTCCAACTTCAACAATTTCCCACCCAGTTTCTGAGCAGCCTGGAGAACATGGTGATGACTCAGTGGAGGGTAACCAGAGGTCATCAGACATCAGTTCAGTAGCAGTGTGGAGATCAGGACAAGCGCAGTGTGGAAATTTGGCTGCAGACCAAAGGTACAGGAGAAAAGTGGAAGGTTGCATTATCTTTGGATGCCCCACTAAATGTTTGCTTGAAGTGCAGTTGTAGTCAGCAGAAGGACAACAGGAGTTTCCTCAGTGTGTGCTGGGATTCTGTGTAGTGCTTTTCCTATCAGTGAGGCTCTTGACAGAAGTGGGCATTTACTGTTCCTCCATTTATTCCTTCAGATGCCATAAAGCTCCAAAATGAAGATGCTGCTCTCATCTGCAGTGCCAGAGTCTCTAGCTGAGGGTATGGTCAACAACGGGACACGGGCAACCTTGGGTAGGGCTTACATGGGAATGGGGGAGAATAGCAAACAAAGAGCCTGATACTGAGATCCCAGGCTGTGGTGGGAACACAGGCAGTGAGAAAACTGTAGACTTCATTATCAGCTGGACAATTTGGTCCACAGCAGCTGAGACAATAAGAGAAAACCTTTGGCACTGCTGGCCATCCCAGAGAGCAGTCACACAGCAGTTGCCACCACCCGTTTGGCTGGTGGTGTTAAGAGGCATGTGTTTTTCAGATGCGGAGAACTTGTTTGGGAAACACTGGTCCTAATTCAACACCCAAATACAACTGTGTAACTGGAGTCTTAGGTTACCTACTGCATCAGGTTTCTTTTTAGGGAATGCCCATGTCCTCCCTTTCTCCATGATTCATGGGGCTGAACTTCTGCCTCGCATCCTCCTCTCTTTTCATATTTCAATCCCTCTTTTTACTCATACTCCTTTCTTCCCACACCTGCTTCCAGAACCCAGCAGAACCAGAGGCATCCAGTTAACTAAAATTACAGCCATGAGCAAGCTCGAACGGAACAGACAGGATCTGTCCTTTTTTTCCACAGGGTGTAAGTCATGTCTAGTAAGGAATGGAACTCCAAGCTAGAGTTTGTTCAGAAGATAAAAGGGATGGGCCCAGCCCAGTTAAGCTTGAGATGGCTCAAGAAGTGTCTGGGCCACATCCCTGTAATTCATGCGGTATGATAAGTCGGCACAGCGCGTAATATCCTTCTCAGGCACCTGCAAGTGCTTTGTTTTGAGTCCAGCAATCCCAAACGCCGCTCTCAGATCCCTGGGTTTCATCCCTTTTTTCTCAAAGAGAAATTTGGATCGGCTCACTCTTTAATTTAAACCATTTGCCCGTTACAGCTGCTTTTACAGGCTGAAGTCTCTGGTTTCACAAGACTTGGGAAATCACAGTTACCTGGTAGAACTCCATGTGCAGCCGACACGCGGTCTGTTGTTGTTTGTAGCCCATCTATAGGTCAACAGGTTGGCTCAGTTCTTCCAGTGCCCAGTGTCTCATTCGTGCTCTTCTCACACATACTCTTCTGAGTTATTTTGTGCTCATAGTTTCTTTTCAGAAACTGAGTAGAAAAGCCCAAGACAGCAAAGATCTTAAAAAAATGGAAATTATTAGCTGCAAATGAGATTGTGGAGGTGAAAGAACCATGTGAGGGTTACCATACAGCTAGGAAATGTTGGGCTTGGTACAGAGCTTATGGGGGGCGACTGGTGGAGCAGTGATGGGCTTCATTTCTTTTTCTTTTGCCAGTTGGTTGTGAATTAGAGTTAAAGAATGGTGTGATTGAGAGTCAGAGCATCCCAGACTGGTTGGGGTTGGAACGGAACTTTAAAACCCACCTAGTCCAACCCCCTGCCATGGGCAGGAACATCTTCCACTAGACCAGCTGCCCTGACCTTGAATGTTTCCAGGGATGGGGCATCTGCCATCATCCTGGGCACCCTGTGCCAGTGTCTCACCACCCCCAGCATAAAGAATTTCTTCCTTATATGTAATCTGAATATATAGTCACCTTCTTATAGTCTATTACCTCTTCTTCTTTTGCTGTAGGTCCTACTAAAAGTCAGTCCTCATCTTTTGTGTAAGCCCCCTTTAGGCACTGGAAGGCACTCTGAGGTCTCCAGGAGCCTTCTCTGTGCTCTTACTCTTTTCTTTTTTCCCTCCCAGTCTCTTAACTTTCCACAGCAGCTTTCCTATTGCAACCCTTAGCAACCATTCAAGGATCCACTTATTTTAAACTCCAAGCATAATGTTTCTAAGGCAGCTTCACCAGTCCGATGTCATGGTTGAATGACACTATTTACAACTCATTTCCTTTACCAGTACTTGAGTTAGTTACTTAATGATATTACTTTGGAAGAGTGACTCCTTAGAGATGTAACATTTGAGAGCTCATAGGTGTTGGCAAGTGTCTCTCCATTGGCGTTTGGTGAAAGCCTGAGGTTTGAAATGTTGGGTGACAACTCAGGCTGCAAAGACTAAGGCACTGAAAGCTGCAGAAAACCAGATTGGGGTTGGCCTGACCCCATGCTCTGTCTTAGCAGAGTGCTAAATGCACTGGTTGCAAGGTGCGTATCCCAACACAGGAACTCTCTGTAGTTTACCTTGGCCTTTGGGGAGAGGGCAGTACATTTTTTTAGCTTTTTAGTACAGTTAGAATGCAAGTTTTCTGCTTTGTGAACGTTTCTGAATGCGCACTGCTGTTCAGCTGCCACCAAAACCTGGTACTCGAGCAAACCAGACGAATTTAAAAAGTGCTGCTTAGTAATTATCATTCCACAAAACATATTAAAATATCCTTTTATTTTGTCCTGATGAGAGCAGGAATATTGAGATATATCTACTTCACCATGCAAGACCGAGGCGGACATTCCACCTGCAGTGTCAGTTTTGAGAAGCTCGCCCTATCTCGGTTGATGCGTTACCTGGTTAGGAGGCAGGAGAAGATCGGGCACGCCAAAGGGATACCTGAATCCCCAAGATTTATCCATGGAAAGCACCCTGTTTGCAAGTTGCACCCCATTTAGTTGCACATTGTTAACTCCAGCTAAGTGTAAAGTGACGCAGCTCCCCTGTAAGTTGTTTGCTGTTTTGTGGGAGTCGTGTTTGTCTCCTGTCTGTCCCTGCCAGGCACTCTGCACTCTGCATCAGCTGTATAATCCAGAACTGCTGACAGTTTGTGGAAGTTGCAAGAAATGGTTCAAGCATTGCAAATCCTGAGGTTCAAGCCAAGTGCCAGGTCTTGCATTTAGGTCATAACAACCCCAAGCAGTGCTAGAGGATTGAGAGCTGTCAGGCAGAGAGGGACCTGGGGGTGTTGGGTGACTGCCGACTGAATATGAGCCAGCAGTGTGCCCAGGTGGCTAAGGTGGCAAACAGCGTCCTGGCTTGTGTGAAGAACAGTGTGGTGAGTAGGACTAGGGGAGTAATTGTCCCCCAGTACTCAGCACTGGTGAGGCCCCACCTTGAGTCCTGCATTCAGGTTTGGGCCCCTCACTACAGAAAAGACCTTGAGATGCTGGAGTGTGTCCAGAGAAGGGCAACGAGGCTGGTGAGGGGACCTGAGAGTAAATGTTATGAGGAGCTCATTGCTCTCTACAACTGCCTGAAAGGAGGTTGTGGAGAGGTGAGGCTGACCTTCCCTCCCTAGTGACAAGTGATAGGACAAAAGGAAATGGCATCAAGTTGTGCCGGGGGAGATTTAGATTGGGTATTAGGAAAAACTTCTTCCCAGAGGGGGTTGTCAGGCCTTGGAAACGGCTGTCCAGGGAGGTGGTGGAGTCTCCATCCCTGGAGAGATTTAAAATCTGGTTGGATGTGGTGCTGAGGGGCAGGGTTTAGTGGTGGATGGGCAGGTTAGGGTGATGGTTGGACTTGGTGATCTAAAGGGTCCCTTCAAACCAAGACAATTGTGTGATTCTATGGTTGTATGATTCTGGTGTGATTCACCTCTGACTGACATGCACCAAATTACTTGCAATTCTAGAAAGTAAACTTACTTTTAAAGATCAAAAGATCATGCAAGTTATTTATATAGATATATGTACAGGAGACTTCTATCAAGCAGTGATGCATTCTCATGTGGAAAGCTTTCTTCTTTCTTTTGTCTCTCTTCTGTAATCCTTCTTGGGTCTTCACATCTTAGCTGGAAGTAAAGCAACTCAGCAACATTTTTTTTTAACAAAGCTTCCTTGTGAAGTGGTGCACATTTGAACAACTCTTCACAAGCATCCAGCCTGACCTTCCCTGGGAGGGGAGAGTGTGAACACTAAGGGAAAAAAATAACTGATCTCACCACAATCAAGGGCATCGTTCCCCTGAAACCAGGATTTTACCCTTTGTGTATTGAGACTGGAAGATTATTTAATTGCTGCCTTTAATTCTAAGAAGAGACCAAAAAAACCAATCCAGACCTTTTTCTTTTTCCCCACTCTGAAAAAATAAATTAGAGAAGGAGCAGACAAGGAGGACAAAGGAGCAGACAAGGAAGACATATTGACATATTTAGAGAGTTCTGCTAGGTAGCTTTATGGAGGTTGGTTTTAAGCATCAAAACATCAAAAGTCACACAGTCAGATGAAGACTTAGGAGAAAGGACCAAGGATTTTACAATCAATTCACTAGAAATGACATTCATGCTGTCTCTTGGGAAGTTTGTGCCATGAGCACTTTGGAGCTCAGTCTGAAGGTGGATTAATTTTTGGTCACAGGAGGCAAGAAGAACACACCAGCAAAAATGGCATGGTGAGTTTTCATCTGGGTGATTCAATAATGAACAAAGGAAAAGGAGAGTCTAGTGTGGGATAAATGGTCAGGGGCTTGTATGTGATCTGGGTATCTATGGAAGTGTTCTGGGGGTGTTTCTGTTGCCTCTCAAACAGGTTCAGCCCACAGTCAGCAGTAGCGCTCTCATTCCACAGCAACCTCTCTGTGTACCTCCTCTGGGTTAACGATTTCAGTGCATCAGCCAGCAGCTGCAATATGGCCATCAGTTGACAATTGTTAAATCTTTTCTGTCTTCTCTTCCCCCAGAACATCAGCTTTACTTTCATGTCCAAAGCTATGGAGATGCTTTGCCAACTCTGAGCTCAGTAGTAAAATAAAAATAAGGATATTTGATCCACTTGACATTCACCAATAACTTGGGTGCTCTCCATTTGGTATTTTCCTAGTAGAATATGAAGAGGTGATGGCTTTTCACTCAAATGTATGTATTAAAGGATATGGCAGGTGGTGTTTTGTTCTGAATGTTCCTGCTTGGAGCCCAAAAGCCAACACTTGTGTGTGTGAGCTATGGAGAGGGAGTGACGAACAGAAAATGGAGCAAACTCTTTTACCCAGCTCCTGATGCCAGCAGATTTGGATACAGCCAAGACAGAGTAGACCGAGGGGCACCTCGGTCTATCCCATAGAAGCTGTGGGTGCTGCCCATCATTCAGGTTGGTGATTGAAGAAGGGACAAGAGAGATTATTTTATAAATTTTTTTTGCAAGTGGTTAAAATTTTGCATCTGAAGCTGAGCTGATGTCATGTGACATTGGTTCAGTCTCCCCTGCTCATAGCTGTATGGATCATGTATCAGAAGCTGAAATGCTTACTGCTAGATTCCAGCCCAGGAGGGATGTGTGAAAGGTTGAATTGCGGCAACTGACCCTTGCAGAAATGTTTGCTCATCTTTGTAATTTTGTTTCATTGGCTTTTCTGGGGTGTTTGGTGAGAAGGATAATGTCAGGAACATCCAGCTCATGTCAGCGAGAATCCTTAAATACCTCTGAGTGAATGCTGGGAGATGCTTCAAGCCAGCGATGCTGTTAGGCACAGTGATGTGGGATTTTCCCACTCAGTTGAAGTGCTGATTATTTTCTTTTCCCAAGGAAAAGGTCAGTGTAAAGCAGGTAGATATTCATGTTAATACAACTGTAGAACTTCATTGTTAGCTATGGGTTTGTGTGTGCAAAGGCTGATAAAGCAACTACTTACACTGAACAAAAAGCAGTTAATCACTAGCCAGAAGGCAGACACCACTGAAAGTTTCCCTAGTGTAGGTAGTATTTCTTACTTAAAAGCAAGCTTTATTTGGCTCATGTGTGTGCAGAGCTCTGTCTTTATAAAATCGTCATCTTAGAGCTGTCAAACCTTCTTTGACCTGCACTTTTACAGTAAATGGGTAGAAGATAATATGAGAAAGATGCTCCTTTGTAGGAAAACAAGCTTCAGGAACGTAGTTCAAGGTGGAAATCTTGCAGTGTCATTTTAGTAACATTGATAGAGATATGATACTTGTCTGGACATTCCTGTAGCTCCACAGCCAAAGACTTGAGAAGATAATAAAGCATTGCAGATCCAGGATCTTCTAGGAAACCCCTAAGGTGACCTCTGTAGTGTGCTGTGAAAGGACAAGCCAACATGCAGTTGTGCCGGAGACGTGGCAGTGCAAAGCTCATCACACAAGTGAGCAGTTTGTGTCACCCACATAGAGTTGCTCTTTAAGGAAATCAGTTCAGCTTTTCTTTTTCCTTAGCCTCTCCTCGTGCTGTGCACACGAAGGGGGCAGTGAAACAGGTCTGGCTTCATCTTCCAACCTTGTCCTGCAGCCGTGTTCCCTGGCCTGTCCCTTTGCAGGGACTTGCTGCACTGCTCCCAGACTTGCTCCCGAATCTCGAGCAGCTCCAGCTTCCATCCACCGTTGTCACATTCATTAGCGTCCATTAGCATTCATTACAGGCAGTTAGCTCCCAGCTTCTGTGTGAATGCACATCGATGCAGCTGCAGGATGCTGATATTAACCATTTTCTGTATCGCACCTTGGGGTTTGGAGGGTGGTGATGAAGGCATCAGCAGAGTGCTCAGTAAGGGTTTGAGGGTATTTCATGTTCCCTTCTGAGAACCAGCAGCAATGTTCCGGTGGTCCTCTCGGGTCGTTGGGTCTGTCTCTGGTTCAGGCAATGACCAGCCTTTGCATTTTAATGTTTTATTAAAAACAGCCTGGAACAGGCTGCCCAGGGAGGGCATTGAGTCACCATCCCTGGATGTGTTTAACAAACGAGGTGCTCAGGGCTATGGGTTAGCACAGGACAGGAATGGTTGGACTTGGTGATCTTAAAAGTCTTTTCCAACCTGATTCTGTGACTTTGAGCGAGTGGGCGAGGGGAGAATAATGACGAGCGGCCGTTCGGCAGCGATAGGCAGAAATGACCAGCGGTGTGGTATGTATGCAGGACTGCTGGCTTGCCCATTCTCCTGGTATTACAGAGGCAGAGATGCAAGGTTTAAGGGACAGGGAATCCTCTGTGTGACAACACAAGGTGCTGAAGGCACCTCTTTTAATCCTGGAGGTTGGCAGAACTCCCTGCTCCCTGTGACCGGTAGCGGCGGAAGCCGTAATCTTTGGGAACTATGTTACTATGTCCTTTCTAAATCAGTTTATATTTTTTGGCCTCCTTACAGCCCTCTGGAAAGTCTATGGCTTAATTACATTCGCAGGCAAACAAACAAACAGACCTTCCCTTTGTTTCTTTAACACGTGTCAGTTTATGCAGTCTCACCTTACAGGGAAAACAGCCACACGTGGACCCTCACCTCACCCAAGCAGCTCAGATCCCTGGCGATGCCGGGCTTGCGTGCTGCTGGGATCTGTTAGCAGAGGCCACAGGGAAAAAGAAACAACCCCTCTCCTGCTTATTTTATTTTCTTGGGCTGCTTTGAATGGTGATGGGGAACTTCGGGCTGTGCAACGCAGGGAGACACCACCAACTCTCAGAAGAGAGGGCAGGACATACGGGAGTCTCTGTTTGGAGAACGTGGTCGCTCCTTCCTCCTCAGGAAATGTTTGCCAATAGCTTTTGATTCCCACAAACTGTTTGGCAGATACGTTCTCAAATTAATCTAGGTGGAGTGCTGGTGACTTTCTGTGCTGGTTTGTGGTGGTTACCTGAGCAAGGCAGAAGAGAAGGTGTCCTTCCTTGTGAGATGTCCTACTTACAGGATGAATCTGGCATACACAATTCAAAACTCGTTTTCTGTGAATCCGCCTGATGTTGAAATCAGCTCTTTATATGTTTTTTTGCCCGTAAAACTCACTTTAATGTTGACAGAAAACAAATGCAGAAAGGCTTAATTTCATTAGATTTTATTTGTCATGTAAAGTAGCCGTTGGTGGGTGTGTACCTCAGTGTTACTGGCACAGCTTTATGGTCTTGCAAAAAGTGTCAGGTCCTGCACTTGGCCAGAGGAATCCCAGACATAGATACAGACTGGGAGAAGAGCTCCTGGTGAGCAGCCCTGCTGGGAAGGACCTGGAGGTTCTGGTGGATGAGAAACTTCACATGAGCCAGCAGTGTGCTCTTGCAGCTCAGAAGGGTGATGGGATCCTGGGCTCCATCAGAAGAGGGGTGGCAGCAGGGACAGGGAGGGGGTTGTCCCTCTCTGCTCTGCCCTCTTGAGGCCCCAGCTGGAGTCCTGTGTCCAGTGCTGGGACCTCCAATACAAGAAAGATGTGGGACTGTTGGAGAGGGTTCAGAGGAGGCCACAGAGATGATCAAAGAGCTGGAGCACCTGCCCTACGAAGAGAGGCTGAGGGAACTGGGCTTGTTCAGCCTGGAGAAGAGAAGGCTGTGGGGGGACCTCATTGCAGCCTTCCAGTCCCTGAAGGGAGCAGAGAAACAGGAGGTGAATCAGCTTTTTAAAGGGTAGACAATGGCAGGACAAGGGGGATGGAGTGACGCTGGAGGAGGGAAGGTTTAGATTAGATATTAGGGAGAAGTTCTTTACAGTGAGAGTGGTAAGGGGCTGGAACAGGCTGCCCAGAGAGGTGGTGGGTGTTCTAGGCCAGATTGGATGGGGCCCTGGGCAACCTTGTGTAGATCCAGGCCTGAGGTTGGTGGCCTTGCCTGTGGTGTGGGGGTTGGAACTCTGTGATCCTTGGGGTCCCTTCCAACCCCAACCTATCCTATCCTTATCCTATCCTCACACTTTACTTCGTCTGAGCAGTGTCCAGATGTGTAGTTGTAACCAGGTTTTGCAGTAATTCCTTTTCGTTACAGACACAAAAAGGGGAGGATGGAGGTTGTTTGTGAGACGCTGTACTGTCACCGTTCCCCTTGTGCAGAGGGTGCTGTCACAGAGTCAGTTAACAGCACAGACAGACTGATAGACCAAGAGAGGGACAGACTGATAGTGTTTGCCTGGCGAGGAGTTGCTTCTCAGGAGGTCAGGAGGGAAGGGAGGGGTTCATGCCTCTAGTACCACCCAGATGGTATTGGACTGGCACTGTGCTGCTCCGGGAACATCTGATGGGGCAGCTCTGGTGTTTCCTGGGCTAAATCAAGTCATTTTAGGTAACAGATGGAGTTGGGTAAAGTTTATCTGTGAGAAGAAGCAAATTAAGAAAGTGATAAAACTGCAGTTGCTCTCTGTAGGTGGGAATGTACTCATCATCCCTTGCTTTCATGTCACAGCAGCAGGTTCTCCTGTGCCTAATCCACTCCTGGACGTACATTCAACAAGGGAGAGCCAGAATATGTTTTATCTTTTTCTTTTGGGTGCCTGTGAACAATAAGTTCAGTACACCCTGACCAGTTCCACCTGAACATGTGTAGTCCATACCTTCCTAAAGGCTCATCCTCGGTCCAGAGCCCCTAATTTCAGCTTTCATGGTGGGGCGTGGTTGGTGCATACTGCTCCCTGGGGAGCTGCTGGGGAGCAGAGGGAACCTTTGGGAGGGCTGTCTGGGATGCTCACAGGCTCCGTGAGCCAAGTCCTCTGGGTCAGTTCACAGGCACAAGGGATGGGGCGGGTTTGCTTGGAAGTTCAAGCTCAATGAACCAAGACTTTGGAGAACAATTCCGCCGGCTGCTGCCGCTGTCCTGGTGAGCCCTCTGAAGCTGTCCTTCCTAAGAAACCCCCCGCCCTCTCCCCTGACTCCCTCCCTTAATATGCTCACAAGTTTTCCTGACAAAAGAGCAGTTACAACCTGACAGAGAGACCTCCCCCCAGGAGAGGTTTGGACAACTCAACACATGGGCAGTCACGGACAAAGCCAACCCTGCTCACATTTGATCTCAGAAGAGCCTCCTGCACTGGCACGCTTGACCAAGAACTGGCTGGGTGACTCATTCGTCTGGCGGCTCCGTGATTCATGAGCCTCCAGGAGGAAGGGAGGAGGGAGGCGAATGCTTTTCAGATCTGAAACACATTCCCCAAAAAGCAGACACCCGACTGTGTCCAACTGGTGCACGAATACCCACAAAAAGCCAGGGCTGGAGTCCTGGGGTGACGCACGGCGAGGCTCCCGAGGCGAGCCACGCCGCCGGCTGCACCGTTCCCAAGTCCGTGGTTTGGAAGGTGTCAGCACATAAACAGCAGCAGGGCCCTTTTGTTGTACCGCTGCATGCTCCATCTGTCCTGGCCCTGGGATTTCCCAGGAGCATCCCACTCGGGTGTGCTTTGGAGCAGATATCGAGGGCTTTGACCTAATAGTCAGGTCAGAAACCTCAAATGACTTTGACCAGCTAAAATTTAAGCTTCTGATCTGCACTAATAATTTTGGCTCCCTCTCTTACCTCTGAAGCAAGCAGACTGGTGTCCCATCCTCAGTGGTGTTCACAGTGGGGAGGATGGACCCTTCGATGGAGGCACCTCTCTGTCCATGTCCTGAGGAAGAGCCCCACCAGCTGCCTTGGCTGATTGCCCTGCTTTTGGTGACCTGGAGCAGGGGAGGACCGTCCATCCCTGGGGATGTCAATGTGGTCACAGGGAGCTCAGGGCTTGCTGAAGGGCTCACACTTCCCACCACCGTACCTCTCAGTCAGCCATTGCGAGGGATTAAGTTACTTACTGCTTCAGACATGTGGGTCAAAATGCTACATTATTTAGCAGCCATTGCCAGATGGGTTTTAAAACAATTAACAAGTGCTAAAAATAGGCAGCGTGCTCTCCCTTGTGGATTTAGCAAAAAAAAGTCTGTTTGCTGTTCGCTTGCCAGCCGTTCATGCCTCGTGCTCCCTGTGCCATCGGAGCGTGTTCCCCCCTCGGCGAGCATCAGCTGCGTGCGTCAGGGCACAGCTGTCCTGGGCAGAGGGCTGAAACACCCTGTGCTGGGGGGTTTTTTGCCTTACTGGTCATGTTATGGTGATTTTTAGATGTGGTGCTGAGGGGCAGGGTCTAGTAGTGGATGGCAGGTTAGGGTGACTGGGTGATCTGAAGGGTCCCTTTCCACCAGGGCAGTTCTCTGATTTTGTGATTGTTGGTGAAGCCCTTCCCTCTAAGAGATTCGCTGTTCACTTCCACCAGCAACCCAGGCTGTCTGCAGTAAGACATTCTGGGATGTGTGGCTCAGTGCTTCCTGAAGCTTCTTGTTGTTGAGGCAAGAGCATCTTCCCGGGCTCTGCCATCAAAAGAAGAGAGACTTCAGCCACTGAACATCTGTTTATCTCTCTGGCCCAGGACGCGCTTTGCAGTCAAAGGGAGTGTTATTTCTTTCTTTTCCTTTTTTTTTTTCCCTTTTTGCATTTGCAGTCACCCATAAAAACAGGTACTCTGCCTTTAGCTACAGGTTTATGAGGCTCTGCTGCCAGCTGAGCTCTCCTGCTTCCCTCTGTGGGACTCGAAGCCCTCAGCCAGCTCAGGGGAATAGCACAGATGATGGAGCACATTTAACTTGAGTTTCTGTTTCTAAAAAATGTTACACTAGGCAAAGTGTTTGGACCTGAATGAAAGTGGTGAATCTAATTTTAGACAGTACCTATGAATGAAACTTGAAACGAGCTGTTCAGGAAATACCTTCCCCTGCACCAGTGCCAAGGAGAGTATGTGATTTAATGCTAAATTAGCCAGTGCCTATGAACAGGTTACTGCGAGGAGATTTTTTTCCTACTTTCAACTAGTTTATTTAAAAAAAAAGTCTTAATTTCTATATGTATGTCCATGTCCTTACACCAAAGCAGCAGATCTTTCACCCCCAGGGAGCAAGAGTCCCCTCAGCGTCACCGCCAGATGTTACCTTGTGATGCAGGTTTGTCACGTTGCCCCACGCTGCAGAGTCATTTGCATGGATCTCGTGTCTGGTGATGGCCAACAGCAAGTGGGAGAGGATTTGGAGCAGACTGAAAGCCTGGCCCAGGGCTCTTGCCCAGATGAGCAACCACGTTGGCTTTGGAGAGGCCAGATCTCTTTCAGTTATGCTTTGTTAGGTATCATCTGAACAGTCCTCTTTCAGGAGCAAAGTCAGAAGGGAAAATTGCCCCTGCACATAGTATCACAGGATGCTTTGGGTTGGAAGGGACCTCAAAGATCATCTAGTTCCAACTCCGCTAGTCCAGACTGCCCAAAGCCCCATCCAACCCGGCCTTGAACACCTCCAGGGATCCAGGGGCTCCCACAGCCTCTCTGGGCACCCTGTGCCAGGGCCTCCCCACTCTCAGAATAAAGAATTCCTTCCTAATGTCTCACCTAACCCTGCCCTCTGTCAGCTTGAAGCCATCGCCCCTTGTCCAGTCCCTACACTCCCTGGGGAACAGCCCCTCTCCATGTTCCTGTAGGACCCTTTCAGTATTGGTAGGCCGCAATTAGGTCTTTCTGGAGCCTTCTCTTCTCCAGGCTGAACCAGCCCAACTCTCTCAGCCTGTCTTCACAGGAGAGGTGCTCCAGCCCCCTGATCATCTTCCTGGCCTCCTCAGGGTTTGCTCCAACAGCTCCATTTCTCCTGTACCAGGCATCCTGTCCCCATCACTCACACCTTTTATCACACAGCTTTTCAGGTCCCTAATTTGGGACCCTGGACCCTTCAGGGTTTAGCTGAGAGATGAATCAGCTAAATGGCTCTGTACCTTCTGGGCAGCCTTTGCAGAGGAGCACCAAGTTATAGGCATCATTCTGAATAAGAGTAGGCTGGCTAACAATGGGGCATCAGGAGGTGTGAACCACTTCATCAAAGAATAATTTGCACTTATTGTAAGCCAACTGCTCGTTTCTAACCCCTAACAAGCTTCTTGGCCATCAGCAATGGAAGCTGTGGTTAGTAAAATGCAGAAACATTTTGTAATGCTTCTTTTTGTTATTCATTGGGATAATCTGTGTGGTACTGTTCTGGTTCTGGGGCTGTTGATCTCCCTTGGTTTAGTGATATGAACTTGGGTTGGCAGATGGTTCACACCAGATGAACTTTGTTTACAAAAGGTTAGATTCATACTTAAATCCCAGCTAAGATGTTCATAGCTGATAATATAGCAGATAAAATATGCTTCTATTTAATGAAAAGATGACAGGGTGCCTCTGAACTTCTTCATTATCCTCTGTGGAAACTACCCAAGAAATCTATGTGAACTAATCTCTTGATTTCCCAGGGCTCCAGGACAGGAGCCCAGACTGGGGAGGGAAAATAGTGCAAGGTGGGTGGGAATGGAGAGTTTTGGGTTGGCCTTCAAGCTGTGACTTTTGCCTTCTGACAGCATGAAAGTTGCAGGCAGGAGATGTGAAAACTCATGTTAACTGACTGCTGTCCCAATGTGCCTCCCAGTGACTTTAATTTAGGCTCCCTGTTTCCATACTGTGTGGCAGGAGCGGGCCAAGAATGATGTGCAGGGAGCTCACTGTGTTCTGCAAAACGCCTGGGATGATGCTCCCAGCTCACCATGCACAAGATGCCCACCCCAGCCTGTGAGACAGGTACTGCCTGCCTGCTCCTTGCCTTCCCGGGATGCTCTCACCCAGCTGGGCTTTGCTGCCTGAAAGCACTCCTCCTAACCAGGGGTAGCAGGCAACCTTTTGTTGCCCAGCATCCTTTCGGCTTTGTGCTGCATCCCTCAGTCATGGTCTGTTTTGTCTCTCAGTAAATCTTCATCGCAAATCTCTGATACCACCTGATTACAGCACAGGGAGGAGAGAGCTCAGAGGCATTGCTTGTATTCCTAGGGAGTAAATGCCCACCTGTGCTATACTCATGTGTGATTGATTGCTCTGAGCCTTTTCTGAGCTCACACATGGAAAGCTGCATTGCCAGAATGATTCAGGCCCACGTAGAAAGATGGTGAGATTCATATGAGTATCTGGAAAGACTTTTCTCTCCATTTGCAAGGAATAGGTGGTGTCCCAAAGAACTGACTGAGTGGGAAGGGGTAAACCTGCCCAGCTCAGTAAGAAAAATTCAACCTTGAATCTGTGTTAACTGTGTGAAGGGAACTCAGCCACTTTCTGAGGTTACGGAATGCAACTGGCTCAAAGCCTTGGTCCTGTTGGAGGCAGAGGAGGGTATTGATGAATGCCAGTGGAGTGAAGATCTCACCTGGGTTCTTTCCCCTTCTCCTGTCCGGGTCAGACCCATATTGCAAAAGCCGTTTCTTGTCTCAACCTCTAATCCTGCGAGTGGTTTGGCCACTCTTGGGAGGACTTGACCTTGCTTCACTCCCAGATGAAAAAAAAAAGACAGCTGAAAACATTCAGCTCTTTATAGCTCTTAGCAAATTCGTCAGAAGGGACCCACTGCTTCACTGAAGGCATTTCAAATGCTGAAATTTAAACTGGGATTTCCAAAAGACTTTGGGAGAGGTATGTGTTGGTAACGTCTGGACTCGATGGGAATGACGTGCATCCCTTGAGTTCCTTTTAGGAACTTATCTCTGTGCTTTTCTGTTGTTAAGTAAAAACAAACCCCACATCTTGGGATTTCTTCTGACTACTGGCTATCTATAAAATCCATGACAGCCATGAGCTGTTACTTCTCCATCCCTTCCATAATAAAATTCCGGGAAGTAACACCTTTTAACAACAAGCAAACCTGCCTTAATAAGACAAAAGTCTTGTGCTAGAAGTCCAACTTTCCACTGGCAGCACTTCTGGTTAATACTGGAAATTCTAAATATCTGATTAAACATTTCTGGAATTTCTGGGAATACATTGAGATGCCGCATGGGCTAGTTCTTCATAAAGTTTTCAACAAAATAGCTTCTGTTGGGGCTTACAAGGAGCCCCTCCAAACAATCCATCTCCCTAATTTCTTAATGTGGTTCCTTACATTTCCTAAGCTGGCTCCTCGAATGACTTATGTTCTCCTTTGCAGAACACATAGACACAAATTAACCACATATATGAGGAAGGAACGTTCCTCCATCCCACAAAACAAATTAAACACATTGATCCAAAAATCACCCCTGGGGTAACTCCTGTGAGCTCAGCCGAAACGTATGAATTGAGTTTATTAAAGCGGCGTTTCTGATACGGGTTGGGAATAGCAGTCAGATGAGGTTTTGCAAGAGTCAAATGATTGTTTATTAGTGATGAGTGAATCGCAAAACGTCTGGCGTTGTGTGTTGATCTTAGAAAAAGAAGTGAACAAGTTTGAAACCCGATCGGGTCTCTCTGAATCCCCGTGTCAGCAAAAACTGCCTGGAAGTACGTCTGAGTCAGGGTTCTCGTTCAGACGTCCTTTTGAGGCGTCCAGATCTGTGAGGCTGGATACCAGCCATATCTCAGCAAGTGCTAAGAAAGCAGGGGTGGTGAGTTGAACCCGTAAAGAACCAAGAACAAACTTGTTCCTAAATTTTGTATGATTTTCATCTTTTGGAGACAGTCTCCCAAATGCTGCAACCACGCTGGAGCTGCAGAAGGGAATATAAAAGCAGGAGAAACAAAATTAGTTCCTAATGCAGACTTAATAAATAAACAGCGTAAGTAATTTCCAGACTTTAGTTTTGTTTTCCTCTTAACAGCTCTTGTCAGACCACAGGTAGCTTTTCACATGTCTGTCTATAGAAGTCAGCTTTGGGGCTGCTGTAGCATGATTTTAGTTAGATTTTGTAGAAGACCTTTGGCATAGATGCTCTCATGGTGTGCTGGGCCACAGTGTTTCTCCTGAGGAGCATGAAGCCAGAGATCCTCCCTGGTCCGATCCTTGCCCAGTAAGTGCTCTGTCAGCTCTGACCTCTTAATTTCGACTTTTCAGTTGTCCTTACAATCGAAGGACTCTCCGGTCTGGCCCTGGTCTGCTGGCAAAGTGCGGGCAGGAGAGGCAGCCCAGGAGAACACAACTTATTACATAGTTGGATCCTGGTTACTTAGGGGCTCCTGTTAGAACAATGGATCATTGGGATACTCCACAGTGACCCCTAGGGATAGTCCTGCCTACAACTAGGCCTCAGCTTAATTCCTGTAGGATCAGTTTTGTAGCAGGGTAGGAGAGCAGACTTCTTGATTTAGAGCCATTGTGGTTCATCTCTGCTGTCTGTGATTCTGTGGTCTAAGAGCAGCTCTGGCCCCATGTCCCCACGTACAGCAGGACACATCTTTGTGCCACTTCCAGTGAGTTCCTCAAAGGAGCTTTATTTCAGCTTTTTTTAGGTGATGAGGTCTTGAAATGCTCATTTGCCCTCCTTCAGTATCTTCTCCAGCAATGGGGTCACTGTGCAGGAGTGTTTGGTGGGGAAGAAGCTCTCCCAGTCCTCATCCCTCAATAGATGGGTGCTGAGTGAGCTCCTGGATTATGAAAGGGACAGCTCCATGTCAAAGGTCCTCACTCAGGCATCAGGGGACCTGTCATTTGTGGTACCCTGTGAAACCTAAATCGAGCCCGGTGCCAGTTGAGATGTCTCCTGTTTGGACCTGCCAAGGATGCTGTAGCGTTTGGTGATGGTGGCCCTGGCTCCCTGAGAGAATCTGTATGTTAGGTAAGTGTAACTGGCTTCTGCACAGTGGCTGCTCCAACACACTCCTTTAGGGGGAGAATTTCCAGGGCACCCCCAGCTCTCAGCGCGCTGAATTCCACTCGAACCCAGATTTCTCTTAGATGCATTAAGGGGTATTTTCTAAAGATTTCAGGTACTTCACTGAAAATCTTGGACAAATCATAACATTAAGGAAAAACATCTAAATTCCAACTCCCAGTTGCATTTGGACAGCATGCAGCGCTCTGCGTGTCCTGTTGTAACAGCCTGAGTTAGTGTCCGGAGCCTCGTTACTCCTCAGAGCCGAAGTCTTGGTCATCAATCCAGACATGCTCCATCCTTCGAGATCAGGACCTACCAGACCCTTCTGTAGCCTTGGCAAACACCTTCCGTACTGAATGGCATGGATAATTACTGTTTTCTTATGTTTAGGTGAAGCAGATCCCCACTCTTCAAGTTTGGGGTGACTTTCTCCTGGGTGTGCTCCTGCCATGAGAAGCTCTTACCTGGCCATGCAGAGACTCTGGTCCATATTCCTCAGCAAGGACAGCCAGCAGTCTGCAGGAGTAAGTGCACAACAAAATGTTGGTCTTTGAATCAAAGTGATTTTGAGCCTCGGGGAGGAAAGTGTATGTCTAAAGAAATACATCTCCTAAGCCAGGGATTTCCAGCCGTGGGAACGGGAGGGATGTGTCGTGCACTGAATCGCAGCCCGGAGAGCTGTATGAGCACCCCGGTGGGTTTTGGGTGGATGAAACCAAGAGAGAAATTCAAGCTTAGTGGGGGATCTGTAGCTAAGCAGAGATTCCTTTATTCATACGCGCCTTTCTCCAGAGCCGTGGATTAGGTTTAAGTATTTGCTTTGTAGGGAATAAATCCATTCTTCGCTTCTGTCTTCATTTAGCTGGAAAGGAAGGGAAGTTCAGGGTGTTCCAGTGTCTGTAAAGCAGGAGCAGCAGATCCCTCCCCATGTGCCCTCTCCAGAATACACCACGTAAGGGACTCGGGAGGCAAAAAGGGGCTTCTCGACCAGGCTGTGAGTCAGCCTGTGGGCTGGAGCCTTGTTCTTCCCGTGACAAGCATTACTCAGAGTGTTCCTGGCATGTGGCGGGACAGGGGAGCGAGTGCCTGGACCCTGAGGGTCTCCCGCGAGTTTGACAGCTCCTGCGATCCCTTGGAGAGGTTCAGCGGCGTGCAAACCGATCCCGCTGTGGAGGTCACGGGGCAGTTTTCGTCTGCCGAGCAGGAGCCGGGTCTCTGATGGGCTGAAAAGCGCTCCGCAAACATCCGGTATTATTCTTGATTAGAGAATCTATATATAGGATCCCTTTTGGGATCGACGGGGGTTTGGTTACCAGGCGGACAACAGAAAGTACGAATTTATCAAAATGAAATGGAAGTCAGGAGAACATACTGTCTAAGGCAGCGAGGCGGTTCAGACAGCTCCGCAGCAGCCTAAACACATGACAGACTCGAGCAGCTCCCGCCGCTGCCAACACAACTGCTCGCTGGCTCTGCCAAGAAGCCAGATGCTGCTGCTGGAAAAAATATCTTCCAGAGTTTGGCATCGGGATCCTGTGATTACCATCCAAATGGGAGGAGATGGAGTGGTAGAATGTGAGTTTAGTATTTAGCACCCCAGAACTGTGCAGCAGCCTTTGAAGGCAGAGGAAAAAAGTTCAAGCAAAATATTTTTGCTAAAAATATGTTCGGGGAAATGAACTTTTTTTTAAAATAGCAGAAAACCAAACTATTGTTAAAACAACACCAAATATTTTATGTCCGTATCAATTAAATGAGTAAAACCAAAGAGGGCTGCGGATTCCTTACTTGAGTAAATTTTGTTAAGGAATAGTTTTATAAAGGTCAGAGCATGAGCTCTTTGTCTCTCATGTTGTTGCTAATGGAAAGTTCCACTGCAGATAGCATCACAGTGACTCCCCTACCCAAGACAAATAGAGATGGGTCACAGCATTCCCGCGTAACCTCGGGAAGGGTGGATTTAGGTCCAAAGCCTGCAGCTAGCCTTCCTCTCGTTGACAGACAGAGGTCAGAGCCCTAAATCCAAACTGACCCAGGGTTTGGGAGAAGGTTGAGCCCCAAACCACCCTAGCCTGGTTCCTAATCTTCCACCTCAACCCAGTGTTTGAAGGTAAAGCCCTAGAGAGACAGACTGTTCCTTAAAGGTCTTTGAGGCTGCTCCTGAATCTCCTCCTCCTCCTCTTTCCTAACAACTGTGGCTGATGCTGTCATAACCCATGGCCATAAGAGGATTTGGAGTCCCTTCTGTTAGGCAAGGTCTCTGGCCAGTTTGCCCGCTCTGCCATGGCTCTGCAGCGGGCACAGTGCTGCTGAGGGCTTGGCATGTTGAAAAGAGCAGTGAGGCACCAGCTGCTCCCCTGGCCGGCCACGCTCGCCTCTTGTCTCCAGTCTGACATTTCCATACGTGTGCTGGTTCTGCTCCAGGACTGGGGATCCTATTATTACAGTAATAGTAGTAATAATAATAATAACAACCCAAGTGGGAACTCAGAAACCTACATCTGGAAAGTTATGGCCTGAAGACTGTTCTGTTTTACGTGTATTTTTGGTTGCTTATTTTTAGGGCAGATCTGTATTTCAACAAACATTATCTCCTTGCCTGGTATAATGTGTTGGAAAGGAGTAAACAAAGCCATTAATCACCCTCTGCTTTCTTCATTTTGTAGGGAAGGTGGGCAGAGAAGCGGAGACCATCTGTTCCCTGCCTGGGGACCTCCCCCGGTGATGCTGTCCGGAGGTTCCTCTTTCTTCGGGGAGGTTGCAGACTGGACAAGGACCCCGTGGCAAACTGTGTGTGTCCACAAGGGCTCTGGCTGCATCGCTCCTGGCCGGTGCTGTCCCTCTCCTGGGCATGGCCCGAGTCCCAGCTGACCCAGCCAGTGATTGTTGTCTCCTTGAAGGAGACAACCCAGGTAAGATCCCAGGTAACCAGTTACCTAGTGGGATTTTCCTGTAGCTTTTGGCATGGCTGATGACGCAGGTTGTTAAACTCAGCAGTGATTTCCACAGTGCCTGGGTGAGAGAATCCAGAGATACTCCACTTGTCCCAAGGGACATGTGTGGCTGATGTTTTGGTCCTCACTGGGTGCTGCTTGGGCACGGCTCTGACAAAACTGTTGGAATTGGGGGTGGGAGAACACCCCTCCTGCCCCCAGGTTCTCTGGTGATGTGACACACAGCTCTGGGATCCCTGAGTCCATCCTGGAGAGCGGGACAGACAGACCTGCTTCCCCAGCACTTGGCCAGGCTGGGAGTTGCAGTGGGAGTGAGCTCCAGGAGTTTGATCAGTGTGAGATGGTGGAGGAGGTGGGTGACACCTTGTCACAGGGCATCCCCCGCCTCCCTGGCACTGCAGCCTGGGCATGGTGGTGGCCCTGGCAGTGCCCTCAGTCCCAGCCGGATGGGGGACCCAAACCTGCCTCATTACTTCATGTGGGAAAGCAAGCTTACCTGGTCCTATTAATATATAGGATCTATTTTTTTCCCCTGCCACACAGCATTGCAAACTGCAATTCATTATCTGTCTCTGCGTTACTGCTTCTCTGGATTTCCCCTGTCACTGGGCTGCGTGTGTCAGTGGTACGTGTGCCCTCCCAAGCTCAAGCTCAGGTTTCAGGCTTTAACTCCTGCCTCCAGTAACTGTTATTTCAGTATCATCAGTAGTGGCTCTGCTTCTGCTATTTTAGAATCCATAATGAATTAAAATCATTTGTTCTTTGCATCATCTTTTAGCCTGTAACATGGTGATATTACTCTGTTATCAGCTCAACAAAGGCTCCTGGAGCTCCCTATGTTATGGAACATCTCAATCACTAATTTTGATCCATGGTTCAAGCAAAATGCTGCACAATGCTGTTCTGGCATCCAGTTTGCATACCAGCGGCTGGAAATGCCATCTGCTTGTGTTTCACTGGGAAGGCTTGAGCTGTTAAGATACTGTAAAGCAACGGCCAGGTTTTCTAATACCCTGAGTAGTTTTTCAGTTGAACTTTGGGGAGGAAAAGATGGGGGAGCAAGCCTTTGCAACCATTAAGTGGCCACCTGCCTCCCCATGGAGCACCATGCGTGGTGACGTCGGGAGGACGCGGTGCTCTCTATGCCTTTTCCAGCCGTGCAGGACATCTGGACACCGTATGCCAGACTTTCTGTTGGGGCCCGCAGCTGTGGAAGAACCTTAGCTATAAATGTACTTGTCTGCGGCCCTTTGCATTAAGAAGCGAGATGTCTCCTGAAATAACTTCTGAAATTAAGATGCTGTAAGATTTGGGTAGCGTAAGTGTTAGCATGTTCTGGCCACTTTGAAGAGGTGCCATAACCAAACTCTTTCCCGGTCGGTGTTCTAACATCAGCCTGTAGATGCGGAGTGAGACCTGTGGTTTGGGCTGTGTTTGCACACTTGGATCTTCATGAGTTACCTGCCAGCGGAGACTCTGAATCTCTGGACATGGCTGAGTTAGTGTGAGATGGACTTAGGTGTTCACTGTCAGCATCTCAGCTGCTCCTCAGTCTTTTCCCATGCTTGCTTTTCCCCTGGAGTGAGAGTATATGAGTTTTTGTTCTTGGAGTAGCAGACAGCTGTAAGGTGCTGCAAGTGGCATTTACACAGCAGTGTAAATTGTGTTTATCTCACTGTAACTTCTCTGTGTACCCACACCTCTTGCAAGATTTCATATCTGGATGGATCCACCAGTCTACACAGGTTGTGAAGAGAAAAGCTGTGTATGATTCATGGTGCAAGACTTTCATGCTCAAAGTTGGCTGATTTAACCTCTTCCCATCAGTTTACTTGGAGCAAGTAGCATGTTGCACAATAAGCCGTGCCAGCACTGGTTTCAAAACATGTGAGTTGTAGGATATTTTGAATCGAGAGCCATGGGTTTCAATCATGAACCTCAACTTCTGATAGCATGCAGCAAGCCAAAGGTGAGCAGATGAGACAGGCAAGGATTGGACTTCTATTGAGGAGTGGCCAGTCTTTCTGTATGCAGCTTTGTTCTCTGGGGATGACACCCTCCCTAAGTCTGTGCTAGCCTTGGAAACCTCCTGTGCTCTCCTTTCTAGCTCTTGCGTTGGGTTGTTTGATTCACACTGGAATAGCCCATTGCCGCTCATTGCAGCCATGTTTTATTCTGTGGTTTGTTACAGACAAGAACTGATTTTGGGAGCTGTTGGTTACCTCCTGGCATTCGTATGTTGGCGTTTGGCTGCCCGGAGAGATATCTGGAGCTCACCTTTCTGGTGTGATCTATTTCTTATACTGTGCCTGAGGAAAAGGCCTTTTATCTGCGCCTGGAACTGCCTTGGCTTGGTTTCTGGATATCATACAGAGACATAATTTGCTTGGACTGCAAAATATAAGCCTCTAAAGTACACATACCAAGCACTTAAGGCAGTTAAAGTGTCCTCCTTTCCTGGGAAGCTGGACTCCACTCATTAGGTGCCAGTCCCAGGACTGAAAAGCCGCTGGTCATTCCCTCAGGTCATCAGCTCCGCTGGGCAGCTCCAGTTACCTTAGCAGAATAGTATCCCCTCCCCACCCCATAACAACCTAAGTAAATCAGGAAGTCACCGAACAAGGGAAGTAATTACAGCTTCTTTCAGGCCTGAAAAAGCAACCTGTTCTTTTACGACCCATCGAAACCATGTGTTTGCCTTTAGTGGTTAAAATAAAGGGTGTGCAATTTGGGAATAATCCAGCTATGAAGTTTCTTTAGTAATTGGCAAGTCCTGAAAGGTTTTCACTTCTGCAATTTAAAGGTGGTGAGCATGAGATTAATTTAATTTTCTTTTAGATTAGCCTTTAAGGGACACTACAAAACCAAAGAATGACATTTTCACCTGGCGAACACACATTTCACCCATTTGACATAAAGATTATTTTGTTAACTACCTCTAAATTTCCTTTATGATGTGATTTAGTCATGCTGTAAACCAGAATGTCAGTCACCGTGGCTGTATCAAATGCTCAGGCTTCGAAAAACATTCACCCCACGCAGGAAAAGGTCTAGAATGTTACTCAACCCTAATAGTAGCACTATCAGTTTACGCAACTCGCCCTTGTTTTTCAGTCTTCGTTTCAACACACCCATTCCTTTGATTCAGATTCAGCTGATTCGAGGAGCGAAAAAAAGAAGTATTTGCCTGCAGTAAGGCTGATCTGATTTTTATAAAGCCATTCTCAGATGGTCAGGGTACAGGCATGTGTCATTGGGTTAACAGAGGGAGCTTCTGTCTGCCTGAGTCTGAACTGTCTTCTTTTTTGAAGTAAAAAGTCTGATCGCACATGGTCCTGAGCGCTGTGCTCAGTCTGTGTGGATGACTAATCTGGCTGAAATCAGTGGGATGACTCAAAATGCTTCAAATGATGTGCATCCCTGCCCCAGGGCCAAGATACAGGATGCTTAGCGCTGTGGGTTTGGCCTAAATTGCAGTTCATTCACTCTTTTCTCTGGGCAACTCTTGAATAAAAAATACGTTGGAACGTTGCTCCGGACCTTTGGTAGGGAGAGTGTCCACAGCTTACACCTCAGTTGTAATTTAACAATTCAATCATTAGATCATCACATTTCATTGTTCAGCATTTCTCCAATATTTGTGTGTCAGATTTTCATCGTCCTTTATGTCATCTAATTTACTTGACAGATGTGGCCTGTTCTTTCTGTTAACGAGCTGTCTGCAAATCCCTGCCTGTTTCTGTGCGTTTGCTGTGGGTGAAGCAAAGGGCCATACCTCCAGTAGGCTGTGACCGAGCACTGTGCCACGCAGACACCGTCCCGACATGAGGCAGTCGGTGCTTCTGAGAATCAACCAAGACCTAAGTAAGTTCATCAGTGCTTAGCCCTCTGTGAAGGCTAGATCTGTGCCTTCCCAACAAATCTATCTTCGGTTTCCAGTATCCCAAGACCTTCCTAGGAAATGCTGGAAAACTTCCAGTGCGTTGTGCATTTTTCAGTTGCTGCTAAAATGTTTTGAGTTTTGTCCTCTGAAGTGGACACAAAGGTCTCTCTGAACTAAGGGCAGCATCTTCTCAGAGCAGCAACACTGGCTGGTGATGAAAATTTAGAGGGAGAGGAAAATGGCATCACCCATCGCTGCTGAGCCGTGTCTGAAGGCTCTGCCATCCTTTCTGGTCCCCACGTGCTCCTCTCTGCCGGGGTTTTCCCAAACCCGCTGTATGTTCACTGATTCATCCTCTCCATTGCTGAGACACCTAAACATTTCCAAAGGAAGGCAAGAAACCAGGTCAGCAGAGTGGAAGTAACCAAGGGAAAAAAACACATGTCCTTGTCTTGGGAGAAAAGTCAGAAAAAAATGTATATGGTAAAATGGGGTTTTATAAAAAAAAATAAAGAAAACAGCCACAGAGTGGGTTTGAAAGCCGGCGTCTGACAGCTGTAGCATATTTGGTGTCTAACATCCCAACAGCTCAATGAGAAAAGCAAAGCTAATGGTACGAGCTCTGCAAATCCCATGTCCGAGCTATTTTGGGTTTACTCAGCAGCACTACTAAAATACAGCTGTGTTCTGATTACGTTTGTCCCTTGAATTACTGGGGAGCAGTCTAACTTGAGGCACAAGGTGAGGTGCCACGGGAAAGATGTCAGAATAATCCCTAGTAGGAAGCAAGTGGGTGTCCACTCCGCTGTGTCCGTGTCCCTCAGCAGCCTGGACGGAGGCCAGGGAATATCTGCAGCTCTGCATGGACTAGCCTGACCAGCAGAAACCTCCTAAACCCATGAGGGAGAATTTCCTTTGCACTGCCTCCCATTAGCTCATACCTTTGACCCCATTCCCTGTTGCTTTCCCAATTCTGTTTTCCAGAGCAGCTGCCCGCACAGCTAGTGGCATGTGGCTCACAGTGGTGGGTTCCTCATCTCAAAATGGGGACCTTTCAGCCCAAAACCTTCTCAGACCGAACTCCAGATGTGTTTCATTGGCTCCTTCAGGGCTGTGTTACATCCTGCATCATGTACCCACGAACCCAGCTAGCTGATCCTCCCACCAGCATCCCATCTGACTCGGGCGATCGCAGCCACAGCAAACAAACTGCACGCAGATTGATTTCACTCTCATTTTTGCAGCTCGAGCCAACTGAGAATGTAAACCACACTGACCAAGGAAAGTTGGGGAAATTGCCAGCGAATGCAGAAAAAAAGAAGAGGAAGGAAGATGTGGAAAGCAGGAGGTAAGAAAATGAACACTCTTTATTTAATACTCAGCATGTTGACTTGGGTCAGGCCTCACAAATGTCTGTGGAAGCATCTTTCCTTTTCGTAGAGAGTAAGACCCCGGATCGGTCCTTTGGTCTCTGGATGGGGATTAGCTGAATTTATTGTTTGGCAGAGACACCAGTGAGTTGGTGCCATTTTGAGGGATGGTTCAGCCCACTGTTGGGTATGGTGCTGGTGGGGAAATGGCGACTGATGTCTAGATTCAGATGTGGAAGGAAAATGCAAACCTCCAAAGTGCCTTTCCCCCAAATTTTAAGAATGTTTAGACCCAAGGGCTGGTTTTGAGTCTATGAAGGTAAACTTAGTCCTCTAGAGGGCATGGTTACACTGATTATATATTTAATAATTAACTAGTCTTACCTTGCTCACTTTTACTGGTGTAAGGCAGGAGTCAGTGGGCTGACAGGGGAGGAGTTTCATTGTCTTTAAACCCTAAAGGTTTTCCCTATCGTCACTCTTCTTGAGGAGGCTGATGCTGCATGGGCCAGAAGGTTTGGGTTTGATCACTGGGGCAGCTTTCCAAGAGGTAGCTGTAATTCTTTCCTTGTGTGAAGACCAGTGGATCTATTTTTTGCATGTATTTATGCTCCCACTTTGGTTAATCCCAGCACCCCCTTGGTAGCAGCCTGGGCTGGGTCATCTGCATAGCAGCGCAGTATGGGGTTAGCACCCGTCCTTCGCAGAAAGCCTGGCAGCAGCAGACGCTAGATGGGATTACTCGTGTTTGGGCAGTCTGGTGGTTGAACTCATGGAGCCAAATTTCAAAGTTAACAAAGCTGTGCAGATGTAAATATGGCCACCATCTGTCTTACCGCCTGCGTTTCCCTGGTGCCTGAATGGAGCAGAGGTTTGAATCCGGGAACCTCATAATGCGATGGAAGATGCTGATCCAAAAATCCACCTCCTTCACTGAGGCGGCACAAATTGTGCAGAGTTTTAATCTGGAAGTCACGTCTTTTTAGAGCTTACACAAGGTTGGTTCATTTGTCTGTAATGCAAACACCTGTGTTTTATTCAGTTTTACAATATTTAAATCCCCTTATAAAATAAACGGCTACTTGCTGGAACGTTACCCATGCTGGATGTCCAAGATCTGATGAATTTAAAAGCTTTTTTCTAAGATGCACTGGAGAAAGAGGAGGGCTGAAAACAGCCATAAACCAGTGTTACAAACAGAGAAGTATCAGTCTGGGTTTTGTGGCTTCCTTCAGCTCCTGAGTACATTCCACACACATAACACGTTAAGATTTCTTTCTTGGGTCATTCATGGTGCCAAACCAACACCTAGGAACCGAGAAGTGTGTTAATCTGTGCTAATTTCTTACTGTCACAGAGCTGTACCACATAGTATCCCTTTACTTCCTCAGTTACGCTTGGAAGTCATCCTCAGCCATCACATCCTCCTTGTCCTGGGCCATGATGATTATGATCTTAACGTTTTCTCAGTTTGCTCACCAAAAAAATGAAACAATTAAAATCCCCATTGCCTTCTTTTGAGCCCTTTCACGTGGCTGAGGCAGCGGTCTTCCTGACTGGTTGAAAAGGTGTCTACTGGGTGAAGCAGATTCCTTGGGTTGAGTCTGTGCTTCCCATTTCAATATGGAGCTTCCAAGGGCTGGGCTGCCCTTCCCTTTGGCTGACCCTCCTCACCAACATTGACCGAAGCCAGTATGATGTGGTGCCTCACCTAGTTTCATCGTTAGTGGGTTTGCAGGAAGAATGCAGTCTAGAAGAGAGTCTACAGTCCCAGAAATTGGATGCTGATGGTCATCTGACCTTCCTCTGAAAAGGGATGGTGGTGCTCTCAGTGGTATCTCTTCTTCTACTGCCAAGAAGTCATACACTCTAGGCCAGGTTTGGGAAACAGCTAAAATAGCAATTGCTCCTGAAGAATTCAGGCTGGATGTTCATGCATGAGAAAACACCTCTTTGTAGTGTAGTTTCTATTAAAGACTAGAATTTACTGGATGCATCTGGTGAAACTTTCATTCTCCGTTTCAGGACGAGAGCCCAGCAAAACTCTCCATCAAAACAAAGAAAGATGTGATTTTCTGTTCTCCTTTTGTCTTCATCTTTGGCTAATACTTGGATTTAATAACAGCAAGGGCTTCCTGCGAGAGCTAAGCTAGTGCAGACATTCGCAGAATCCCAGAATTGCAGGGCTTTGAAGGGACCTCCAGAGCTTACCAACCCCCTGCCAAAGCAGGGTCCCTAGGACAGGTCGCACAGGTCGGCGTCCAGACAGATCTTGAATATCTCCAGACTGAGTTCTCAGTTCAGCCAAGTTCTTTGTGCTTGGCCTGCTTGTCTCTCCATATCTGCTCACCCTGCCTGATCTTGTTTCAGAGGATTTGGGGGCAAATGTGCTCTGTCTTTAAACCAGCAGGTCCCTGGCCTAAGACTCCTCAACTCTCCCTGTGCTGTTATCAGCATTAAAAATAACACTCACTATTAGTTACTCAAAATGAGTTACGCAAAGAAAATTCTGAAGCCGCGGTTGATACTCGATGAGCTCATGTACAGCCCATCCAGATACCTCAGTAGTATGCTGTAGTCTGCGGTGTAGACATCCCTTGACACCGCTGTGGGCTGGACGTACTTGCATAATTTTTTGCAGCATAGATGAAAATGCAGCATGAAGGCCATTAGAGAGGAAAGAGGGGGTTGGAACAGGGTTGTGTTGGCTTTGACACTGGACATGCCGTCTCAGATCATTGTTACTGCAACCATTTTATTCTAATTCATCCATATCAACCATTTCTGGGTCTTTACAGCATTTCGCTCTAGCCATCATGCAGAAGAAGGCTTTGGCCCTGCTTCATTATCCTTGGCTGGTGTCAGCGAAGGAGTGAGTGACACCGTTATCCAAGTTTATCTCTCCACCACAATGCAGACAGCCAAGCACTGTTGGCCCCAATGGATATTGCTCAGCAGATCTTTGTCAGGCTTGTTCAAACAAGATCTGTTACCGTTGACCTACCAGCTAAAAGTTCATGCCTCTGACTCCGGGATACTTCTTGTCTTGGTGTCATTTGTTCATTGGAATAATTAGTTATTGTAAGATTATCACATTAGGAGGGATTTTTTTGTTTGTTTTAAAAGGAATGGCATTCTTCTTGCTATCAGATGCTGGGTAGGTAGTTTATTCTTTTGCTTTCTATTCCACTGTGGGTTTGGGTTCCTGAAACTCAGAGAATCGAAGCCTTGAACAGAGCCAACTGCTTTACAAACCTCCCCAAGCCTTTCCCAGTGTAGTTCGTTGTGGGCTAACACAGCTCAGGCTTCTTTTAAGAGAAAGGTGCCAATCATGCAGAATTATGCAGTGGTTTTGAACAAAGGCAACTCACCTGTTGGCTGGAGACTTGAATCAGACCACCAAACGCATTTTCACTTACGCCTAGAAACGAGCCAAACCCACAGAGTCCAGATCCAAATCTGGCTTCAGGCTCCCACGGTCTGATTCTGATGGACTCTGGGGCTTCTTTACATAAAACACCATGAGAAGATTTAAGAGTAACTTCAGATTAGACCTCTGAGGGCTGACAGAACGTCCAGTCCTGGGTTAGAGCCACCACAGTGCGACTTAACCAACTTTGCGCTCTCCAGACAAACAAATTTACAGATTTTATTCTCATCTACTTTTCATGTCTTCTGGGCTTTTACTTCTCCTGCTCTCAGTTCCCAGATCCATACAGGATCCCAGTTCAATTCAAGCATTGCACATTAAAACTGATGGTGGTCCGTCTCACTTTTGCAATGGTTTCTTTACGGGTAGAACAGTGTGAATCTTGGATCTGGCATCTGAAATAGCTCGTTTTCTTCATATTTCTTGACTGAATACAGGGGACCTGGTGGTGCAGCAAGGAGGAGGGTTAACAGAATGAAAAAAACTCAATCTTTCCAGGACAGAGGCACTACATGCTGTCCAGTCCACTAAATTAGTGAACATCTAAAGAGTCAAGGTCCCGTCATCTTTGTAGAAATACCCTAAGAGAACGTTGAGTTTTTCACAGAAGGGTTTCCCTTAAAATCTGTGGTCCGTCAGAGAGCACTGGCAGCCAGACACCTTGCATCACGTTGAGGGTGGTACCCATCCTGTGAAGAGCATATTTCCAAAGTGGACTGTGACTTCATCCAGTGGGGAGCCCTACCAAGGGGTGTGCATTGGAGGTTCCCGGGGAGCGGAGGTCAGGCATGTGGCTGTGGGTCTGTGGAACTGTAGCATTTGCACATTGAAACTGTCATTGCCGTGTTTTCAAATTTCCTTTCAAGTTCCTAATTACCAACAGCCAAACCAAACTCACTTGAAGCCCTTACTCTCTGTGTCCACCACAGCCTGACAGCATTGCCTGGTCTCTTACAGTGCTTCATACAAATCATTGTCTATCCCTTCAGTGTATTTCTGGGTTTAAATAGCGCTTTCAAGTCTGGTTTCAGTTCTTCCTCCTTCACTGACTGTACTGTAGTGAGGTCCCTTGCCATTGTGGATCAAGGGCTAGTTTCTTCAGGTCAGTTTGTGGGAATTCAGATAAATAAGTGGGTATTCCCGTAAATCATGGCTTTCCAGAGGTCAGTGAAAGCACATATATTTCCATTGCTACTGGAGAGATTTTTAGCCTTAGTTTCTTGATAAATCAATTACATTTCCTTTTTGTGACAGAAGGGAGAAAAATGCTGTTTCCCGACTCACAACATACACGTTTTCACCGAGTTCCCCTCAGAGTCCACCCTGAATACCCAAGCTGGGCAGGGAAAACAACAGCAAAGACCAGCATGAAGGAAGTTACCAGAGATGGAGCGTGCTCAGCACAGCGGTGGGAGGTCTGCATCCCAGGATGGTGCTTCTCTGCTCCTCCAGCTCCCCAGCAGTTCCGTAGGCAGATGTGTGTCCTGCAGCCCTGACACATGGAGGTGGGCACTGCTCCACACTCAGCTTTGCCCTGCTTAGAAACAAAGCTGAGTTTCACAAGAGGAGAAGCTGGTTTTGCACAACATGGAAAGGACCTGAGTGCAGAATGAGGATGGGGAGCGTGAAGCAAGGCATGCCGTCTCCAAAACGAGTTAAAAAAAAACCCCAAAAAACCAGATGTAGAAACAGGTGTTCAGGATATGTCTTTCCCACCTTACATCCCTGTCCAAGCTAATCCACATTTGAGGACACAAAATACTGTAAGCATTCCTCCTTCTCCCAATACAACTGCGTTCATTCTTCCATCCCACAGCTTTCAGCACCAGGCATATTCCATCCACACAGAGCATAGCTTGCATACCTCCTCAACCACAAACACACATCCTACTCATAGTCTTCCATGCTTGCAAGTGCAGAGCGAGTGGAGAATATTATACTTCACTTAGATATTGGCTGTTGCCCCAAGGTATGTGTGTTAAGCAGGAGATCCTCTTCATCTTTGCATGTTCCTCTCGGTCACAGAAGTCCAGACCGTATTGAATTCCTTCCTCTTCTTTAAAAATCAAGGGAGAAACTATGATTAGACATTTGCTTCAGTGACATAAAAATGGGTTTCACCTTCAGGTATCAAAAGCCAATCTGGTGACATGTAGACCTAGCGCACAAGTGGCTGTACTCCCCAAATTCAGAGTTCTTCTGAGACAAGTCACAGGCAACAGGCAAGTCATACCTGAAATGTTTGGGCTCCTAATCCTGACCAGAGCATTTGCAATGAAAATGTTGAACAAGTCAAACTGAGGCATGCCTATGGTTTGGGTTTTTGCTTGGTTCCTGACAGCTGGGACACTCGGGCGTGCGCTGCAGCATAAATAGGTATTGTTAAAGCTTTGTGCTCTCAAGATAGTGCAGGGTAGCTACCAAAAGGACATGCCAGGTAAGGCATTGTAGCCTTAACAGTGTTGAAAGAGGTCAAAGGCTCGCTAGAGCATTAGGACTGTCCCTTACCACAGTAATGCTCATATCTGTACTGAAGTCTCCAGGAAGAGGCCATGAGATGTCTAATTCCTCTTCTGATACCTCTGCACTGCCATGGCACTACTGCCTCTGCTCTTCAAATGCCCAAGGCTCTTCTTCTTTCCTTGCTACTGGCTGCAGCACAAGTAGGATTTTGCGTCATTTACTGCTGTAGTATATCCCAGAAAAGCCATCCATGAGAACGCTGTCTGTCTGTTGTGCCAGGACTTCTTCCTTGTTTATAGGAGGCAGCATTAGCTGGCAGCCACTTCCAGTTCTCACTAGTCAGATACATAAGGAGGAAGGCCAGCATTTTACCTCGAGCCCTTTTTCACCCCTCTTGGCCAATCCAGGTCGCCGTTCTTCAGCTCACACCTGAGGATCTGCATAGGTGTCCGAATATTTCAAGTAACTCTCACCTGCAGCTCTCAGTTCAGTCTTCACCGGGTCCAAGGGGGTACAAAGAAAAGAGGAGGAAATAGAATTAACTTGGAGCCTGTGGAAATACTACTCTTGAGCTTGCCCCGGCTGCCAGCCGTGGAAGTGGCTGGCAGTGCCAGGAGGGCTGCAAGTTTTGGGCTGCAGCAAGGTTTTAATTCTCATTGGCTAATACTTTGCGGGAAGGTCTGAAGCTGTTTGCACATCATCCAAACCTCCTCACCCATTCCCTTGGCACCCAGGACAGCTGCTGAGGGGTCTAAAGCTGGGCTGGAAATGTGCAGCCAGGGAGTCTCACCATTAATTCTACCATTTCACCCTGCAGATCTGACCTCTTTAAGAGTGATCTGATGTTTCTTTAAGCAACACCCCGTCTCTATGAAGAAATGCCAACAGAAAAGTTTCAAACTTGCTATTTTTATTTAAGCTGTTGGAACAGTATGGACATAATGTAAGTAACTGGACCAGCCAAGGGGGTGTCTGTCAGTCAGTGACTCAGTCTTCAGATCAGACAGATGCAAGCCCATATAAACAGGTTCAGCCCAAAAAGTCATGATAATAAATAATTTATTTTCGTACATTTCAAAACACCAGATACAGTAAAGCGACTGTTTTCTTTGGAAGCAGCATTACTGGTCGGCTGTATTTGCTTCCCACACCAGCAATAACATGTTCTGAATGAGCAGAGGGAGACTCCGACCACCATTCTGCCAGAGCCTACTTGGTTCTTGGTTGAAGGCTGCTGGCTCTTAGGAAATCACTCTGAAATAAATTAGTGCTCTGTTCTGAGGTACGTGGCATCGTCAGGTTTGCACTCCATCACTCGGAGCACTAGAGAGCTCATCGAGTCAGCCAGGTGGGCACCTGGAGAAAGCTGATTTGTAAGGTGTGTTTCTTCCTCATTATGGGGGGATTGCAGAGTCATGCACAGCAGATGGAAAATGTCCCGGGACATTTAAAGATGATTTTAGGTCTTGTGAACTGCCACGTAAAACTGGGAAAAGAAATAGGTGGCAGAAGCATGGAAGCATGTCTCTTACGGACACTGTCCTTCATTGAGTCCTCTGTTGGATCCAGGTGCTGCCCTTCTTGCTATCAGAGGATACTTACAGGTACCTAAATAGATCACATGGTGATATCAAAGAAGGCCTCTTAACCAGGGCTGCTTTGGGCAGATCCATGGTGCAAGCCCTTTCTTCTCTGGGACCCTGCTCACTAAACCAGCATGGAAGGTGCTGGCTGTGGAGTTCAGGGATTGGGACAGCTGTGAGGAATGTGCCAGAAGGAAAGTCCTTGAGCAAAGATGAGACTCTTTTCTCCAGTTGCCTTGTAAAGCAGGGCTGTGTGGAATGGAGACTCTGAAATGCTCAAGATGAGGAGGACAGCAGCTTGCTCCAAGGAACCTGTGGCAGCTCCAGGAGCAGTGAGTTATGCTACTGGGCCAAAGAAGAGCCTGACTGAATATGAGTTTGATGTGAGTGGAGCAAACTGATCTGCGACCTTTTAGGGTTGATACCAGGTGGTCCTGGAGTGTTTGAGAACCCCGGTGGGCTGACCCAGACATTTTAATAATACTTGTTCATGGACTCATGGCCTGCACTGTAAGTCAATCCAATACAGGAGCAAAAATGCATGCACAAAAAAGCAGGTAAGCTTTCCAGATATTTCTCATGCTCTATATGAGTCATATTTAGAACAGGATTGATCAGGAAGCTGGACATGGTCATGCAATGAGAAAGGGAGAGCAACGCATGCAGTATCCTAGGCAGTGTATTCCAAGGTAAGTGGTCTCTCAGTCTTCTCAACTGTGCACCTAACCTCGAGGACAAATAGTGTGAGCTCTCATGCAAACCTTTAGCCAAGATCTCAGTTTAAGGTACTCATTTAGGAAGACTTACAAATGGATACTTCCATTAAATATCCTCCAGCAGTGTGTGTATTGTATTTGCCTGGTCAAGGAGAAAAGACCCAACTGCTTTTCACACTCAACGCCCAGGGTAACCAGGCAGATATCTGCTGCAGTGTCAGGTGTAGGCCTGGGGTCATGCACACCCTTGTTTGCAGCAGCCCTATTTGCCTCTTTGCATCTATAAATCGGGACATTGATCCATCTCCCTGCACAGATCAAGTGTAGTAAGTTTACCAGTCAGAAGCAAAGGGCTTTTTGCAGCTGCTGACCTTGCAGACTCGGAGTGGGCTCTGCACGTCAGAGCTGCTCATGCATTTATGAGCAGTAGCAAGGAAGGTCTGTTGGGTTGATAAGCATAGAGATGACTTGTCTCCCCTGTATAGCCTACAATTATTTGTGAAAGTAACCTTCCAGTGCTGATGGGTAAGAAGGAGCGCTTTTTAATAGTCATCACTCCCTCGGGTACAACTACACTTCCAACACCTGCAATGGCCAAAGCACCTCTGCCAACTAAAACATCTCTCTTCAGAAGAATAACTAATGCTTTAGAATAACTATTAGAATAACTAATGCTTCTTTGAGAAGTGGAGGATTAGGTTCGTATGCCCTGGAATAAAGCACCCAAGATGGTTTCCTTTGAGGCTTTCGGCAAAGGTGGAAGGGAAGAGAGTGTGGGGCAGATGGCTTTCATGTAAGGTCCTTCATCAGTGGGACGAGAGGGCACTTGCAGGTTGAGGCACTGAAAAACAAATAGCAGAGCAGGTACAATCCCTGACAAATCCTCTGCAAGCCAGATGTCGAGGCTGGAAGCTCCAAGCTATCGAATACTTTGTCAGTCTCAGCAAGCTGGTAAATAAAGGAAAGGTTCTTCCACATAAATCTTTGGAGCTGATCCTCACAAAGAGTGCTTTCAGCCCCAGCTCCTGCTTCAATACTCTACGGCTCGGGGAGAGCACACTGAGTCTTATTTACGCATCCAGCAGCAGTTTATGACAGACACCATCTCATCTCAAGGGTCTGACATATACATGCATCGTTGTCCAATTCTCAAATTCTTGCATCTAAAAGTTTAATAAGCTCTTCATTTGATTTCTTAATGTTTTTCACAGAAAGTGAACGTTTTTCCTGGCAGAGCAGGGACTGTGAGCTCTTTTATCTGCGCCCCATAAAGGGCTGGGATGTCTCTTTGAGCTTGGCCAATAATTTGCAAGTAGTCCAGATTTTGTTTTTCCTACAGGTTTAAATAAAAAGTGAATGTTTTAAGTGGAGGAGTAAGAGGGACGTTGAGTTTGGAAATATGACCACAGCAGCAGCAGAGGTGTGGAAAAATTCAAGGAGTTATTAAAAAATCTTTAAAACTCAATTGTTTAGAAATTAAGCCTATAGCTTTAAAACAACGTTTTGGCATCGTGGGGTGAGTTACCCTTCCCATCAGATAGTACATTAAAGCTCTGCCACATGTCCGGTCTGAGTTGTCCCGGAGTGTCTCAGGAGTGTCTCCTGGTTGCCTCAGAACCCACTATGTGACCACAGCTCAGTGTTTCCAGCTGTTGCTCATCAGCACTTGAAGAAGACCTGGTGCTGGACTCTAAATTACTGTAAGCAAGGGTCAACTTCTGCCATGTCTGTCGTTTCAGAGCAGGTCTGAGTCCCTGGGAAGGGAGGCCACTGAAGGAGATGATCTTCCTCTCCCATGGTACTGCAAGTATCCAAAGGTAAGCAGCTTTACATTTCTTAAGGCCAAGCTGCTTCTCTCACGCTGGAGGAACAGCAGAACATCTGGTCTTAGCTACTGTTTTTCAACTGGATCATCTTGTGCCTCACTACGAGGAATGAGAACCATATGCAAGCTATATTTTCAAAAAGTTGTATTTCATTGATGCAACTAAAGTAGTGATTTTCACATGCAATTAGATACACAGATGTAGACAAGCAACAATTTACACACACACTACATTTCCAACGAGGCCCTACGTACATTCCCATATGCTTTACACATGCGAAGGACACACATGGCGAGGAGGCATGGGAAAGTATTCACATGTGCAATTGTATCTTCCCACAGCAATGCCTGGGAATTAGACAGGGCTAACTTAGACAATATTTTGGATGTAAAATCTGATGACACTTTCAATTCTGTTCTGCAGGCCCTGCTATAAATAATCCTAATTATTAATTATGATCTGCCTACAACAGCACTATAGCAGGCATTTTGCAGAGAGGTCAGAGGCTCGGAGCTCAGATCACCCTCCTGTTCTGCTTTCGAGAAATGTTTTGGAACAGGCATCAGTGTCCAAAGCCCTTCAGAAACAGCCTGCACGCAGACGTCCCCGAGACATCGATGAAGAGTCAAAAACTAGAGAGCGACATAGTACAACCAAACCAAAACACTCAAGAGATACAGGTCAAGATCATAAAGAAGTAATGGGTATTTTTTTACCTTCTTTTTTCACGGTATCACATCCTGAGTCCTTTCTGAAAAGCTGTGGGAATGTTTTCTGTACTAAAATGGTGAAAATCTAAGTCCTGTTTTCTCTACTTCCTAGGAAGCAGCCTGAGGCTTTGGGAGGAGGCAAGTGGCTGGGGACCTGGCTTGGCCCTCAGCAGCACATACCCGTCCAGGGCTGCACACAGGCTGCCCAAGTCTTAGTCTGCGGGTGGCAGGGCAGCTTAGCCATATGTTCCTTCAGCATGTGTGCAGGTGAAGGCAGGAGGTGCTGAGGAGAAGGTTGTGCAATGGGTGCTGACATGATGAGAGGAACCACTAATGGGAAAACGCGCTCCCAAGAAAATGCTGTTTCTCTTTTTATTATTCAGTGCAAATAATTTGCTTTTTTTAAACCGAATTAGTCTCTGAGCTGATGTAGGAGAGATCTGTAAGAACCACTGCAAAAACCCAAGCCCGAACAACATGAGAGTTTTTGTCTGTTTGTTTTCTTCCAAAGACTACAGAGTGTGCTGACAGTGAACACCCAGGTGCTGCAGAGCCAGTCCACCAGGTCCTTGGTATTGAATGGCATGGACTATGGACCCATACCAAGCAAGGACCTTGGAGCGTAAGCTTGCAGACAGCAAGAAGAGCTAATGGTCAACTTCTCAAAGCCAGGAGTAGGAAGCCATGTGGGATAGCTTGGAGAGGGCCCTTGGGCAAGAGCTGGCCAGGGATGGATGAGGGCATGCTTCTGTGGAAAGGGGTGGGCAGGCATGGGCTGGGGGATGGATGGAGGGTCCAGAGTCACAGCCATGTGAGCTTCCCACTGCTGAAGATGTAGATGTGCAAGTCCTGACACCCAAAATTACCTGCTCAAGGCCTGGCTGGAAGCTTGCAACGGACCCCTGCTCCTTTCTCAGAGCACATCATTTGTGTGACCCCTTGAGTCCTTGTTTCTATTAACAGACCAAACAAGTTCTAAGTGCCAGCGTACTGAAGAAGTGGAAAAGTTAGTTTATAGAAGGGAAAAAAGGGGAAGGAAAAGAAAAACAAAACCCAAGTTATTTCCACAATGTTTGCATTCCCATGGCTTAACCACAGTATTCCCAGCATGCAGATTTTTATGGTGCATCTGAAAACCAACCACAATGCAAAAGAAGCTTCAAAGTTTTTAAGGAAAGCAAAGCTGAGAGGGAGACACAGGGAGGGAGGTCGGGCAGCGTGGAGCAGAGTATGGGAGCGGTGGTGGGTTTTGCTCCCTGCATCACTCCCCTTACTCCTGTGGACCCAGCCAGGAGCCAGGTAGGCAGCATGCCTTAAGGATGGGGAGATCTGTAGCCCTCAGTTATTTAAGGGGTTTTAGTTCCCTTTTTGCAGGATGAAATAGCAGGGCAGGACCCAAATGTGTGGAAGTGCAGCTCCTTAGTGCCTGTAGGGAGCCCGAAGTGAGTCGTGGTGCTGCAGGTGTTGCACAGGGAGAGGCGGTGGGCAGGGACTGGCAGGTGCCCTGTGCTGTACCTGGTGGGGGGGGTCGCAGTGAGGAGGGGAAGAGGAGGTGATCAGAGGTGACGCTACTGAGGATGTGCAGGTGCTGGACGCTGATGGTGTGTTTTACTGGTCTAATGGAGGAAATAATAGTGCGTTTGGTTGCCATGAACGTGTACAAACAGCAAGGGCTGCATCAGCACCCTCGTACTCGTCGCCCCCACAAAATTCTTCCTGATTAATTAATAGCAGATATCCACTGCACAGCCTGGTTTAGCTGTGATAAATAAATTGCATTATGGCATTATGGTCATAATCCACTGCGTATCCAGTGACTCTAGAGACTGGATTTAAGCATTACCTCAGCGGCTAGATTGTGATCTGACCCATTACTCTGCAAGACCTGAAGTCACGGCGAGAAAATCACTGCTGCCCTTTGCCAGATGAGCTGCCCCGGGCTCGCGGTGTGTAGTGACACATGTAGCAGCGTGCCGGTGTCAGGCTGCTTAGGTGAGTGGCAGCGAGCTGTCTCTGCAGCCATGCCTTGGGTAATGCCAGTGCTGTTTGTAAATACACGATACCCCACATTCATAGAGTCTGGTGCCAAGAAACTAGGTCAGATTCACAAGCGTAATGCTGGTTATCACAGAATTGTAGGTGTTGGAAGGGACGTCCAGAGATCGAGTCCAACCCCCTGCCAAAGCAGGGTCCCTAGGACAGGTTGCACAGGTCGGCATCCAGACGGGGATGGAATCTCTCCAGAGAAGGAGACTCCACACCCCCGGGCAGCCTGTCCCAGGGCTCTGTCACCCTCACTGTGAAGAAGTTCTTTCACGTATTGGTGCAGAACTTCCTGTGCCATCACCCCTTGTCCTGTCCCCACAGACACTGAGAAGAGGTTGGCCATTTTCCCCTGTGTCTCACCCTTCAGATATTGATAAGCATTGATCAGAACCCCTCTCAGTCATCTTTTCTCCAGGCAGAACAGCCCCAGGTCACTCAGCCTTTCCTTGTAGGGGAGATGCTCCAGGCCCTTCATCACCTTTGTAGCCTTCCACCGGACTCTCTCCAGGAGATCGGGGAGCCCAGAACCTGACCAGGGCAGAGCAGAGGATCACCTCCTTTGACCTGCTGGCCACGCTCCTTTTGATGCCCCCCAGGTACCAGTGGGTGCTTGCGAAAGACCTCTGGCCCGTTGGGCTCCTCATGGGCTGAACTCATGGCTGGCTGCAGGGACGTTCAGAAAAGTGACCCAGGCTGGTCTGCCCAGCGGCTGCTTGTTTGGGCTGTGCTGAAAGGTAGTTAAGTGCAGTCAAGTGTTTTCTAAGCAACTTGTAGTCATACGCAGGAGTTGAGATTTTCTGGGAAGATTTCCCAAATTAAATGGAAAACTAATTCCTCAAAGCTACCTAAGCATGACTGACATGACAAATGGTGAGGTGGCAACCCGGAGCCATCGCTGCCTGTCCTCTCTGCTCAGGGCGCTCTGCTCAGCAGCCCTCCTCTCCAAAATGACTGGGGCTATTGTATGCCTGAACCATGGACTGGAGAGAGACTGTCAGCTGGCTGGGAACACTGTGATTTTATCAAAACCAGTCAGGAGGTAGCGGGGTGCATCAGCTGTGAGTCTGGGCCGCTGTGTTCTCTTGGAGTTTTTCTGTGGCTTTCTTTTTTTATTGCATTACACAGGTTTTCACGTCAGGACTCCAGTGCCTCGTGGGTTTGGCTCTGACAGCCTGCCTTGCTGTGGAGAGCAGAGCATCAAGACGAGCGCTCTGCGCTGCAGGCGAGCGCAGAATCAGCATGATTTTTTGTTTGGTTGCTGTCAGCCTGGCTGCTGTAAAGGTTGTAGATGTGCTGGCTGAGATATTCAGTGTCTCCTGTGTAGGAGACAGCCGTTGCCAAAAAGGCAGTCAAAGCTATCATCCCAGGAAGGGAACAGAACCCTAAATATAATGTAGGTTATTACAGGTGTGGCTCTTGCAACTTGGGCTAGCTCAGATTTTCTCCGGGCATTAATGTAACCTGGCTTTTTGAAGAGCATCCTGAATGTCCCTGATGTAACCAGGGGGAATATCACAGGTCCAACCTTTCCAGCAGCATCACTGTATCCCTATTAGCACTGCCACTGCATTGTATCTGTAGGACATCTGGGTGTCAGGTGGTCTACTGAAATCCAGAGCGGGACTTGGAGTGTTATTTTGGGATATGTAGTGTGACCAAGAGCCTGGCTTACACGTTTCCAGGGTAAATACTCACAGCATGTGTGCATTGAGCAGGGCAGTGCACACACCGCAAGGCTGGCGCATCTTGGGTGTTACAGACTCAAAGTCTGTGTGCTAGACAGCACATTTGCAGCTTGTGGTCGTGTTCCCATCCCAGGCACGCATGGCTGACGGCACACATGCTTCGGGAGCGTACATCCCAGTTCCCGCTGGGCTTCCCTGTCAAATGCAGCAGTGCTGAACTCCCATTCCTCATCTCAGGGTGCTGCTCAGCACCACGGCTCTGTGATTCGGGTGAAGGCAGTCCTGCCTCTGCCATTGCTCCTGCCAGGGTGATAGCCAGTACCAGCTGAGGTGTCCGTGGAGCCTGTTTCCCAGCACCGCATTCTCTCCACACAATGAGAGCAGTAGCTGCTGAGCTAACGAAACAGTGGCCCCAAGCTGATGCTGGCAGCCACTTTCCCAGGCAGTGAGTCCATCCAATGTGATGGAGCTCCTTTGCTCTCTGAGGGTTTTGTCAACACCTCAGTATTATTAAAATGTTGGTTTTAAAGTAAATTTCCTTCTCTTTTCTTTGTAGTTTATAGAGTGTCGCTGAAGACCTTCTCCCAGGCTAAAATGACGATCAGTTCCAGGTTTGCAGTCCCATCAACAGTAGGTTCGTGATTTATTCCTGAGGTGCCTGTGTAATTACACGTACCCCACACACACCTCCCCTCCACACTGGGTTTCCCTGGAGCTAATGAGTCTCCCAGAGAGGAGGAGGAGGAGGACTGGTTGGTTCACTAACCCCCCGCAAATGAACGAGCTCCTAAAATGAATCCAGCCTCTGTAAAGACAGAGTGTCCCAGAAGCCATCAGGCCTTCTCATAAATGTAAATGGCTCAACATTCTTAAACTGGACATTTCTGCCAAATTTTGCCAACAGCATCATGTTGATGTTCTTTTTTTCCTCACTATTTATGTTTGGGTCAAAGCGTTGATGGATTTCTTTGGGCGTTACAGCTTCTCCCATCTATACCAGCACACTGTCCTCACAAGGGAGGGTTTGGCTAGTGGTGCAGAGCTGACAGCCCCAAAAGATGCTCTTAAACTTTTGGATATCCGAATCCAGCATGTGCTGCCTCTGGGAAATGTCTGGAGCAGTGGTTACCTTCCAAAGCTGTGAAATGCTGCCTTCAGTACCGAGCTTCAGCATCTTTGCTCCGCAGCGATGGGATGAGCTTTGTGACCCTAAAACCAGGTTTGGCTGTTGGTGTGGGATTACGTTTCTGCACCAGCCACGTGAGTGCAGCTGTACTGTGCGGCACGGGGAAGTGATGCACAGCCGTACTCGCAGGGTGCCTGGGGCTGGGTGTGAGGGATGACTGGGTAGCTCTTCAGAGCAGCTGGCTGCTTGCTGGCCCCATTGGTATGAGGTAGCCGCATGTGGGGCTGGGCTCTGGTGAGGGGATGGTGCCAGCTGCTGACCTGGGTGCAGAGCAGCTTGGGGCAGCCTTTGAACTCTGTCTGGAGCGAGCTGTGTGTTGGCCCCCAACATAAATGAGAGCAGCCTGGAGCCTGTTACAAAATACAAGAGTGCTCTGGCCCCCAAGGCAGGCATACATCTGGCCAGGCTCCCTTCGGGGAGTGGTGCTGGAGGTGTTCCTTCGGCTCTGGCTCACAGTTGGACTTCTCCTCATCTTCCCATAGCTGCTTGGGCTGTCAGAGCTGGGCAGCCATTTCCACTTAGGCTTTTCTGGAAATACTGACCACGATGTGGTGTCAGCCTCCATGCCTGATGTCTTACCCCCCACCCAACCTGCCTGAGGTAGGATCACCCTCACCTCCCCATCACCAGCAGCTATCCTCTGGGTTCCTTGACAAGGACCTGCGCCAACACTGGCTTTCTTTATGCCTGAGGTACAGATCAAAACTGTTCGGCACAGTGTGAGCTTGGACAGTATCTGCTCGTGTCCAGCCTTTGTGCTGGGCTGCTGGACTGACCTTAGCAGAGAGGCTTGTTACCCAGGCTAACATCCCATTGACCCTTGTGCCCTCCCTGCGTGGCTGTGAGGAAGGAGTAGGGCCCTCTCTGTTTAATCTCCACCCAAGATGCTGTTCTACATCTGCTACTGGCTTTTTGGTTTAAAAGACTTAAACCTTTTACACTTTTCTCTAACCACTTGGCAATGAGTTTCTGAGAGGGCAACCAGGAAAAAGAAAACCAACTGGCCACCGGTGCAAACCAGTCAGGAGCCCTGATAACATAGCTTTTTCCTGCAATGGGACATGAGCAAAGCAAACAGCAGCTCTGGAGTGTAATGACTCAATACAAACCCCTTAATTCACTTACCTGCAATAATTTAGCTGCCCCTGAGGATGCAAACCCCTTCACGTATGCATCCCCTTACACAGTTCAGGTGGAGAAGGAGCAGCATGGGCCAGAATGATAGGCAAAGGGCCGTGTCAAGCAGCTGGGGTGCTCCCCATCGGGGGAGTCATGAACCTCATGGGCGGAGCACTGGCCATGCACATGTTTTCCTCTCCAAGTCAAGCAGTAAAGAGTCTTGGCATTGGCTTTCTGCTCAGGAAAAAAGTTGGTCTTCCCATTTCAGTGCCCCCGAGTATCCTGAAATGTTGAAGAATGGCTCCCTCCCCCCCGCACTGAAACTCTTTATCTGGCAGAAAAATGGCATGGGAAAAAAATGGGCAGAATTGGTTTTGGTGCGTATCACAACACATTGGGACACTTTCAGATCCATAAGCTAGCGTGGTTCCCTTTATCAGCATAATTCTTAACATCAGATAGAAGTTTTGGAAGCTTATATGTTGGAGGTATGGAAAAAACCACTCCTCATTGATGATTGATGGGGACCTGTCAGTCTGACAGCCAGGCTCACCTTCCACATCAGTCCCTCATCCCAGGTGCTCTTGAGATGCTTCTCTAAAAGCCTCCTGCGCCCAAAGCCAGAGCCTTCCCAAGAAAAGGAGGAGTGGTCAGGTTTCTACCTTCTCAGTCTCCTCAAGTGGGAGATGTGGTTGTTCACTGAGCCAGTGCCCACTGGGCTCCGCTCTCTGCACTGGGTTCTGCAACACACAAGATGCTAATTCTAACAGTGACATTTTAGACATCCTTAAGGATTTGCAAGATTGCTTTAAAAATACTCTACAAAGGGACCGTTTTCAGAGACACCACATATGGAGTGGACAATAACGCTGAGGAAGGAGTAGCACCAACAGAAGAAAAATTAAGAGTTTTGGGGAGAGTTTCTAAAAAAACAGGTTTTCCAGGTGAAAGCCTGCTTCTCCTCTACCACTCCACTGGGTGCCTGGTGGGAGTTGGAAGCTGGGAACTAGAGGCTCCCATTCCTCTCCAAACCACTACACAGGCTGGACACAAAGCATCCTCTCCCAGTTCTCCTCACCATCTCCCAGTTTGGGGTGTGTGTGGGGGTGTCCCCTAGAATTCAGTCTTTTAGATGAAAAAGGAATGTTTTTAGGAATTCAGACAGTTGTCACAAGACACTGGAAACTCTGTTAGGGGATGTATTTGTCACCCTTAGTGTGGATGTCTGTGTGAGAGAAATGCCAGCTGTACATTGCACCTACATTGCACCTACAAGGGGCCGGGCAGTGAAGTGCGTGGTCCCATCAGATGCCGTTGGTGGTGCCAGACTGTGGTGGGAGTTGCCTGGCCATCCTTGTTTTGTACTGGGCACCTTCCTTGTGCGATCTTAACAATCTCTCATTTATTTGACAGCATGCTTAGGGCTGAACGAAGCTCCTGGGAAATCTTCTACAGTTCAGCTGACCCCAGCAGATCTACCCAAGAGAGCAAAATTCGTCTGGTGGTACCTGCTGTGTGATGCTCTGGAGTCCCCTGAGGGAAAGGGATGTATGGAAGTAGGTGATTTTTTTAAGCACATGGGAGAGGGAGAAGGTCCGTATGTGGGTATGTCAGCCTGGGGAGCATAAAGTGGGTTCCCACATGGTCAGTTTTTAGGATTTCTCCTGTTTCAAATCTGCATAAATGGCCCACTCAAGGAGGCCCAACTATTAAAACCAGCTGACAACAAAAAAGGGGGATGTGAACGCCAAGCAAGCAGCAAGTAAACTATGTAACTGAGCTGACAGATGGCAAATTAATGTTGTCAAATAGAAAGAAGTACATAAAGCTAAGGAGCACTATGACCAGATTGCTTTCTTGCACATGAAGTCTTTAATCATATGGATATCCTTGCTATTTTTACTCTAATGAGATTGGGAAAGAAAAATAAGACCGAGGCATCAAATTAAAGATGAATTTGCTTTGAATCCATGAGAAACTGAAGGCCTTGCAGAAACAAGGAGAATTATTTGCAAAAATTAGTGTCACAGATGAACTTGTTTGTGCCTCTGAATTTTGACATGTTTATTGTATTGGTAATAATTGCTGTAGCCGGAGAGAGTAACAGCCAGAGCAGGTAAGCCCTCAAAGGAAGTTGAGTGAAAACTGATGTTCATGGAGCTTTTCGCCCTTAGGCAAAGGCAAAAAAACCCAACCCACCAAACCCCTCCCATCTACTCATTGGCTAAAGGGGAAAAAGAATAGAGAAAAAAGCATTTCTGTTGTAAGATATGACTTGACAAAATACACGCTGACATAAAACTCTTTGCCCATCATGAGTTTTATACCAGGACTGTGAATTTGCTTTGTTCCATGTATTTCTGTAATGGTAAGTGTGAGGATGTCTTTTAATCAAGAGGTTAATGCGGGCTCTGACAACTGTTAAGGTATTCTCACCTCTGATTAAAGGGAGAATCGGCCTGTATCTGAGCAAGGAGCTTGGTAAACAAATACATCAATCATGGGAAAATATCCCCCGGTATGTGTGTGGTCAGAGAAAGCCAGCCAAGGCAGTTAAAAGGAAGCAATTTTCCACAGTGCTTGGAGGTAGGTAATATAAAATAATCCGTAATTAAGTTTAATCGTGGCTTATCAGACCTTTCTAGGACTGTGAGCATTGTGGTTAATGCTTAACATGCTCTGTTTGGTAAAAGCTTTTTCTGATGGTATTTCATTGATACTAGGAGCCCGGTTTATTTAGAAGTGGCAGATGTGACAGTTGTGTCTGGAGGCCAGATCCATAGCTCTACGATACGGATATTGGGATAGCTGCCGTGAGCTCTGGTGTTGTGCAGGCTAGGCCCTCAGCTAATAAAAAAGCAGAGCTGATGGAGCAATCCAGTTTGCATCCAAGAGCCTGGCCTGGGCTGCTGCTGTGTGGCCAGCTTCAAGTCCCTAAGTCTTTCTGTTGACTTAAGCTAGAGGTTGCTTCAAGCCCCTTGTAAGGTCAGCAGTATTTTTACTAGAAGGGGAAAGCAGTGCCCACTACTAGTAAAGAAGCACAAAGCCTTCTCTTGTCTGTGTCAAGCAAAGAGCATCCTCTGAGGGGTCAGCCCTGGGTGAGACGAGCTTTTCAGCTCAAGAAGGTGAAAGGGTTGGTGGTGGCCAAAGCTGTAACTACAGAAGTCTGCCAGCCCCCAGCCCATGCTGCCCGATTTACGTTAGCAGAGTGTAAAGGCACTCATTGCTGCAAGGGGCCTTCCCATCCTTGTATTTTTTCGAGGCCTTACGGAAAGCAGACAGTCTGTTACTCTAGGCTGTCCTGTAATAGGCAGGTTCTGCTGCCATGAAACCAGTGCTGGGGAGATAGAGAAACATGAGAGGACAATGGTTTCATGCTGACCAACTGTTGGTGGTCACTGGCGAACCTGGGGACAGTTCTCAGAGCCAGCAGGTGACTCCAGGGCAGGGACGCAGCTCACGCACAAGGTGCCGTAAATGGGGATACCCGGCAAGGGTAGAGGCAGCAGTGATGGTGGGAAGAGAAGCTCGTCGCTGAGCACCAGCGCCAGTGTCAGCAGCATCCCACACTTCGTTCAATACAGCGTCAAAGCGTTTTCTTTCTGATGGGAACGTTCTACCCAGCTTTCAAATACTAACATATTTGTGGCAGCACATAGCTAGCAGTAGAAACAAGTCGCAAAGCAACCTGAACCTGTTCGTCCCTTTGAACAGTGTCTTTTAGCAGAAATACTAAAAAATTAAGAGACAGATTTGAGAGAATCACATGTCAGGAGTTGGAAGGGACCTCTGGAGAACTTCTAGTCCAACCCCCTGCCAGAGTAGGATCACCCAGACTAAATCACACAGGAACATATCCAGGCGGGTTTGAATGTCTCCAGAGAAGGAGACTCCACAACCTCTCTGGGCAGCCTGTCCCAGTGCTCCATCACCCTCGCAGTGAAAAAGTTTCTCCTTATATTCACATGGAACTTCCTCTGCTCCAGCTGGCACCCATTGCCCCTTGGCCTGTCACTGGCCATCACTGAGAAAAGCCTGGCTCCATCCTCCTGACTCTTGCCCTTTACATATTTCTAAAAATTAATAAGGTCACCCCTCAGTCTCCTCTTCTCCAAGCTAAAGAGGCCCAGCTCCCTCAGGCTCTCCTCATAAGGAAGGTGTTCCACTCCCTTCATCATCTTGGTGGCCCTGCACTAGACTCTTTCAAGGAGTTTTGTCCTTCTTGAACTGAGGGGCCCAGAACTGGACCCAGTATTCCAGACACGGTCTTACCAGGGCAGAGCAGAGGGGGAGAAGGACCTCTCTCTACCTACTAACCACATCCTTTCTAATACACCCCAGGATGCCATTGGCCTTCTTGGCCAGGAGGGCACATTGCTGGCTCTTGGTTATCCTGCTGTCCCCCAGGTCCCTCTCCCCTGGTAAAGCATCCTAACCAGATCCCTGCAATCATTTCCAGCACAAGGGGAAGGCAGTTTACATCCTTTCTGTACAACATCTCAACCCATAACGTCAGGACCTCAGAGGCTCTTAGTAAATTGGCTCCTTCAGGAATGACGTACTGCGGTGACACCTTTGGGGATTAACGAAGTTTTCAGAACTTGGTGTAATGCTGCAGGTTTCTGTCTTGGTGTCTCGGTATTTAACTAGAGCTGAATAAAGTTTTGCAGGCAGAGATTTTTTCTTTCCCATTGCAGAAAGAAACGCAGTTTGGAGCAAAGTGGGAACTCTTCATTAATCAAAACATGCCATTTTAAGACTGTCAAAATAAATATTCTTATGCATTGAGATGACATTTGCATAATTTAATTTATAATCTTTAAAATCAAAAAGCACCATCCGGGGGGAAAAAAAATAGAAATAAGTGAAGTTGCCTGAAATACAAAATATCTGATCTTAATTTTGATGAGGAAGTTGAAGAAACTATTCTGGGGAAGGGATGCAGTTTGAAACGTCGTTGTCTGCTTTGGCAGTTCTGGGGTTATTCGCTGAGCTCCCCGATGTAACTAGCTGAGAGAGTATCTGTTGACTGTTTTTCGAACCTACCCTTGTGGCTTTATGTTTAAATGCCGTTTCCCAGCTTTTCATCCAGGCCATCATATTTTCCAGGTCCCTTCAAATCCAGACACATCTGGACTTAGGCAAGCCTCCTTCATTTATTTTCGCTCTGGACGTGCGGAGCCATGCCAGGGGCTGGGAGAGCATCTGTGGGATTTGCAGGCTCCGAGGCTGCCAGCGTCCGGAGTCGCCAGTGTCTCCCCCCAAGGTTTGTGACTCCCCGCAGCGCTTGGGGCTTGACTCCTCAGCCTGTAGCACTGGGTTTCCACAAAAACATCCTCCTCTCAGCCTGCGAGCAGAAGTAGGCATGGTGAGAGAGGGGAGGGCAGGACCCAGCACCAGGCCTCTCGTCAGGCGAGCTCTCTCGTTAGGCGTGGGGTAAGGGAGCGCGTTGCTTTGAGCATGTCTCAGCGTGGCAATCTCGTTTTTCATCTCATTTAATTTTTTTCCTGTCGTTTACTGCTTAAGTTGTTTTGTGCATCAAGACTTTAGGCTTCCTGGGACAGGACCTCTCCCCCTGCCACACAGGGGTCTGGCACGGAGGGAAATAGGGCTTTGTTCAGGCTTTGGAGATTCCATCCAAGGAATGCTAATTTGCAAGCAGCAGAAAAGTCCTTGTAGCCCGTCAGCTGTCCCTGGAGTGTGCTGGTGTGTAGGTATGACAGGCTGCAGGTAATCCTGCCTGTCCCAGATAAGGAGCCCTGGATAAGGTCTGAGAGGGGAAAGGGGACAGCTGTCCTTGCCCACACTTGACCTTGGCAGAGGATGGAGCTGTGCCCACCTGCCAGAGTGGCTTGTGCCTTCCTGCTACCCCTTGGCTTCAGGCTCTGCTCTTCCAGGGCTGCATGTGTGGAAACAACAGCTGATAAATAAATTTGCTGTTTCTTTGGCAAAAGGAAGGAAAGCTACAAAGAAAGCACCTACAATAGATTTTTTTTTTTAAATCTGTTTTTACCGTGGGTGGATGGGAGCTGAAGGCCTATCGCTGAGACGCTTCTTTGGCTTTGATTTGACACTAGATTTCACTCGGTCCAATGGAATTTTAATTCTGTGGCCAAATATAACATCAAATAATGAAAAACTTCAATGGTAAACATTAACACAAACAGGCATCGAGTATATTAAACATCTTTTAGAATGCAACAGGCCAAATCTGCAAATTGGGAACAGGTCCCTGAGCTGGCACACTATAAAAGCAGGCTTCAGTTTGCCATCTCCAGGACCTGCCGATGGAATACAGCGTGTATCTGAATTAGGCTCCATGGCCTGTTTAGATTAAACTCTGCTGAGCTCTGATTCGGCTATTTGTTTTGGCTACGAGGAAACGGTGTTCAAACACGGGTGCCTTAACGGGATGTCTGTAGCCCAAAATCTGCGCTAAGGGGACTAAGTGCCTGGTTGGTCTGTCTGGCTACCGAGGCCAGCAGCTCAGCCCAAGCCTTGCAAAGCCCATGTTGGAAATGGGGCTGAGTTTTTCAGACCTTGGGGCCTGCGGTGTGTGGTTGGGGGTTTTCAAGAACACAGAATGCCCTGCAACTCCCATGGGGAGACAGCTGGAGCACGAGCAGCGAGTCCCCTCTGGGCTCACGGCCTGTTTCCTTCCCCAGGACGGGCTCAGCATGTGGCAGCTGTTTCTCTGCACTTACCTGGCCTTGTCACACATTGATGTATAGATGAGAAACCAACCTGTATGAAATCTGCCACACCAGACACCCCAGCTAGCCCATGCTAAGTGCTGCCCCGCTGAAATGGGTTCATCCCTCTCTCTTTGCCCAGGCTTGAAGGGATTGCTGACACACACTGCTGTTCCAGTGCTTGATGGCTAAAAAGCATTGATGGGGGGTCACCTGTCCTGTTTTGGGGACAATGCATGGCTTTTTGGTGACTGGGAGTCCGATGTTGGAGAAGCAGCTGAGTGAGGAGCAATGCTTCTGCTTTTCCCAGTAAGTAAATAAATAATGCAATAAACACAACCTATGAATAGATCCCTGGCATTGAAATTATTCCTATAGAGGCAATTCATGCATGAACACACACCCCCCCCAGCATACAGAGGCACATACGTGTCGCCTGAGCATTGTATCCTGGGCTGTATCCCAAATGCCAGCTTCCAGCGGGGCTGCTTTCCCCGCTTTGATTTATAATTACGGATCACATGGGAGGATGGAGAGGAAAAGCCCAAGTTGTTGGGTTTTTTGGGGTAGGTTTTTTTTTGTTCCTCGTTTAATAATTTAATTTGTATTCTGATCTTCAAATCCCAATAGCACCATGTGAAGTAGAGAAGCTCGGCAGGGGAGGGGGGAGGAGGGATAGAGGAGGGAGCCAGGGCTTTCTATTTCCATATGGTGAGCCTCTCCTCCTCGTGATCACAGCTTGTCATCTGTCTTCTTTTAAACTTCAGATCCCCTGTAAAAATCTTCCCAGCAAAGAGCAGGCCATAAATGTGACACAAAGACAGTCCAAGGGAAGGGATTACCGTGGGGGAATTGCGGAGCATGATTCCCTTAGAATATTTCTTTATGTACAGGCATGGGCACGGGAATAACGCAGGTGATGGGCGCTGTGTGCTCCTGAAGTGGGCACAGTGGCAGGACTGTTAGTAATATTCCTGGGAGATAAGCCCATGATTTCCCCTTCCATTCACTCAGCAGGCAAAATGATGGGTGCCTTTCTGCTCCTCTGAACTGCAGCCAGATTAAATACCCACCCTGATGTACCTGGCTTTAAAAGTGATACTCGATGTGGCACAGTGTTGCCAGCCCCCCCCCATATCATGCTGCCAGGGACCGCTCGGTGTTCGTATCCCAATCTAGGAGGAAATTGTTCTGGTTTAGAGATTTCCTGTAAAGCAACGACACTGTCATCTGCTGACGTCCAGCGGCAGGAGAACAGTCGCAGGTCGCACAACCCAGCGCTTCTGAGCATCTTCTCTGTACCGAGTTTCATTGTGCCAAAGGTGCTGAAACCAGCAAGAGTTTATAATCTCGTTCTGTGTAGCACAGGTGTCTCTGCAGTTTGTTTTCACACATGCTCTGTGCAGTGGGCCGTTTGCTGCAGATGTGTGCTGGGACATGGCTTGTTCATCACGGAAATTCAGGACATCATCAAGGCAGATGATTTCTCCAGAAGGGCCGGCAGAAGGTTCTCCTGTGGCTGAGAGGGCTCTGCCTTTGCAGAAATGGTTTGTGCTGATGGTGCAGCAGGGGTGCCAGTGGGCAGGTCCAGGAGAGGCACTGGGGAGCGGTGTGGGGGTGCGAGGCCAGAGACTCTCCCAGGGGTTGTGTGCAGACTTCAGCAGCTGTGCCACAAACATGGCCTGGGCATCCCGCACGTGGGGAAGTTGCCCGTTTCCATTCCCTAAGCAGTAGGTGGGGTGGTTGATATGCCTTTGAGAATTCCTGCCCTGGGTCAAGGCGCAGTTCTGATATTAGCTATGCAATTGACTGCTGGAGGTCCCTGTGTACCTACACAGCTGAAACATGCCCGTGCGCCCCACCATAACCTCCAGACCGGAGCTATCGCTTCTCTTTCCCCTTGTCCCATAGATGTGCTGCAGAGAAGACCCAGAGGACAGTGCAGCAGAGCATCACTGTGGTGCAGCCACCACACCCGCCTCCAGCTCTGCTGGGGATGTCAGTCCATCCAGGTAAGGTGGTGTGGATGCGGCAGCTCCTGCAGGCAGCAGCCCTGCCCCTACCACTGCTTCCGCCCTTGCAGCCCTCCCCACACTGCACTGCACGTTGTGTCTTAGCAGGTGCCTCTTTCTCCTCCCCTCCCCACCTGTGCGGGCGCAGAGCTGTCAGGTCACCCATCTGCAGTACCTGCTGCAGCAAAGCCACGTCTTCACCCTCCCAGAAACCACACCAGCCCCGCAGGAACCTAAGCGACGGGCTGGACCAGCCCCGAGGGGCCGCAGCAGCTTGGTCTGTGCCAGCGTTTCCCGATGTTACTGCTCTGCTCTGATGGAACATTATACAGAAAGATATAGGCAAAGCATTATGCTCACAGCCTCTGCCAACAAGTTATGTTTTAATGTAATTTAACTGTAATCTCAGAGTGTTTTTGTTAGCTATAATTAGTAAAATATGTCTGTTTTCTGTGTTCCTTGAAGACGTCTGAACTCCTGCCAGTTCCCTATAGTTTTCCTGACATGCAGTGTAACAAGCAGACCACCAAAATGTATTTACCAATAACTGTTTATTTACATTCCATGAAATCTAATAACATTTGCTGCCTTCATTTGGGATAAATGCTGGCCAAAGTGTAAAGCATTAAAAAAAATTTTAAAAAAATAAATAAATAACCACTGCCTCGATTTCTAACCCAGTCCACAGAATATATTTTATTTTTGCTCAATTTGCCCTGCCTGTTAGCATTTTGGCATTCTGCTGCTTGGAAGTTGGGGAAAAAAAATACCCAAAAGTTGAAAAAGTCCTGTAATGTATTTTCCTGTTCGGGCCAAACCCTTGCAGGGATTTCCTGGACATTTTATTTTTCATTTCTGAAGCCTGCACGAGGCTGGTATTTCATTCCTTTGTTTTCAGCTCTCACAAGAGTTCAAAACTGTATTGCAGAGAAAACGTCCAGGACACTCCACGGCAGCAGCGGTGGGTGTTGCACCGGTGCCAGTGCGAAGTGTTTCTCATTCTCCCAGAGCCATTGGCCTCACTGGTGTAAAAATAATCAGAATTAGGTCTGTATCTTGTTACTAACCAAATCTGCTCTCGTTCAAGAAAGTGTAACTGAGGGCAGAGTTGTCATCTCAAATCTTAAGCAGGTTCCTTTCCTCCTGTGTCTGGTTTTGTTTATACAAGTACATGCTTTCCCAAAGCCCAGAAAATTCAGATGGCGCAGGGAGGAGAGGTCACATACAACAGCTGTGGGCGGTATCTGCAGCTGGCAAAAGCTGATGCAACCCTGGTAATGGCAGCGCTGCACGGCCCTAGCCCAGCCGAGGAGGTGGGATGGCGTAACTGCCTGCTTCTCTCATGCCAGTGTGCTCAACCCGGGAGAGTGACAGCAAGCACTCGATGCAGAGAGCATCCCAGGAGCCAAAGGCATGTGGAATGGATGGGTGGATGGCATTGGGCTGCGTACGCATCACGGGTGCCGGAGTTTCATGGTGCCAATGGTACGTTGGGTTAAAATGTGTTGGCTGAATTGAGCGGGGAGATGGGTTTCAGTGGAAACTGGAGCTCAGGAGCGCTGATCTGAGCAATGTGCAGCAAGCGAGGCGGCTGAATGCCACCACGTCCCCTCCCAGAGCCAGGGAAGCCAGCAGAGCCTGGCCAGCTGCAGCTGCAGGGTGCCTGGCGACCTCATACATTTGGCTGCCATCGCTGCTCCTCAGCTGCAGTGCCAGCGCCCCGTGGCTGCTGCTGCTGCCGAGCTTCGAGCTGTGCCTGAAGCATGGAGCATGGCTCACTGCTTTGCCTCAAGGCTCTGCTCCTGCCCGAAAGACCCTCTTCAGGTTCACCCAGCCCAACTGTCCTTCCCTGGTGTGGGATCAGTGGTGCCCATCACACCATCTAAAGAATATCTATTGGCAAGGTCTGAGAAACACTGGTCGTGATTCAGAGGGGCAATGCTGCGCCTTAGGTCTTGATGGGGATAATGTCCCTTTCCCTGGGGTACAGGGTCACTGCTGTGTCTTTGGCGGAACTGGCTCCAAACCAGTAGCAAGACCATGGGGCTGCTACAGCTCTGGAGAGCTCATTTCTAAAGCTGGTCCCTGGGAAGCATCCTCCACCTTCCTGTACTTCGGATGTACCTGGGTTTTTTTAAGGTAGAGGCCACTTTTGTGTTTCTAGCTCCTTTTGGTAAAGGACCTCCAAATGTTAATGAATTAAGCCTCAGGTCAGTGGGGTTGGCTGGGAAGTGCTGAGCAGCCTCATGCTGTGACGGAGATCACAGGAGACCTCAGCTGCATGTTCCCTAATCTAGCGTGGGCTTTCCAGTCTCTGCACCCACTTAAATTGGGGGTGGAACTTTCCCTGCCTTCAAACGATAGCAAAGGTTCAAAGATTTTGAAGGGCCAATTGAAAAATTTCAGGCTCAAAGGTAATAAAAGTAAAATTCAAAATCCAGTCCAAGCGAAACCAGATGCTCGTCCTGGGTGAGGAGCCTTGCCCTGGTGGCATCTCCCTCGAATGTGGCCATGGTGGCATGGTACTTTGTTCCCAACAAGTTGCCCATCTTCCCAGGCTTCTGGCAGAGTTCAATATGGATCCTAGGGATAATTAAGAAGAAAAGAAGGAAAAAGTATAGGTTACTGCTTTTCGGCTTTTCTTTGATTGCGTTTCTAGGTTCCTGTCACGTTCTCCATACAGTTTTCCCAAGAGCAAGGCTCACACCAGAACTGCTCAGCTGGTGGTGGACTGGAGGAAGGAGAGGGCTTCAAAATGCGCTAAAAGCTTCAGAGCAGTCGTCTCTTCTGCTGACCCCGCTCAACAGACAGTGCATGCCGCAGCATTCCTTCGTTGTTCCGATAGGATGCTCAGTCAATTGAGCTGTACATAACTCCATAAACTGTTTACCCCTCAAATCGTGTTTCCGAAAGCCGAGAGCTTCCAGCAGCGAGCATGTGAAGACACAGTGCGATGGGATGGGGATGGAATTCACCAAGTGCACACAGGGCTGGTCCTGCCCCTCATCACCTTACTGCTCAGCCCAGCACCTGCTCCCGGTTAAGATTTAGCATCCCAACGTGTAAGGCTCAGCTGGTCAGTGGACACAGCCACCAGCCAATCAACAAGGCTGGTTTTGAATGTTAAATGCTGCCATAGACCAGCTTGGAGAAGCCAGAAGCCAAGAATGTTTTCCGGAGATAATTGTAAATACTGGGAAGTGAGGAAAAAAAGAGAACGAAACTTGGGATGTGCTGACAGAATGAAAAGCCAGAGCAAAGTGCTTCTCCCCATGTTTACAAACAAGCCATCCTGCAGCAGTTGCTGGGCTTAGTGAAGACACGGCTTTGGAGTGGGAGAGGAGATCACCTCAGGACTTTTGGACCACATTACAATTTTCTGGAGACAAAGGCTGAAAATAACAAACAAACCCAGCAGTAACCCAGTCCCTCAGTAGAAGGGGTATTTCCTTCACCACGGGGGATGGGTTCGCATGGATGTGGCTGAGTGCGATCCCCGAGCAGCTAACCATCAGATGCTTTATTGTAGGTCATGGTTCTTTCTCACTTAGGCTGGGAATTTCCCAATTCCCCATCTGCGAAAGCACCGCCAGAAACCCACCATGACAATCCGGGCCCACTGACAGCGGTGGGAGATGTGCCATGAACTTCAGCAGACTCAACCTTGTGTCTGTGGTACAGCTTTGCAGCACCTTGGGGCCATCCAGCACGGCAGGTTAGTCCTTTAATTTGGGGATTTCATACTAAAGCAGCAGCATATGTGCCCTGTGAGGTACCTGCTGGCTCAGGTCCTTGCCACTTGGCTTTCCACTAGGTGTTTTTATGGAAATACCATCCATATTTTAAGGCATTTCCAGAGTATCTTGGTGCGTGGAAGTGATTTACGCAGACCAGTCTTTACGGTGTTTTGGCTAAACTCAACATGGCAAAAATTCTGAGTAAAGTAGCCCAGGAATAGACGCCAGGAGTTGTTTTAGCTTGGCTCTCCTCAGTGTAGACTGGTTGCCTTTTCTTCCCTTGAAATTAGGAATCTCCATGGAGGTGTATGGAGAGCGCAGGGCCGGACAGGCTTGAAAGGTCACTGGGCTGAGAGTCCTGCTGCCCCCAGCCGAGCGCTGGCTAAATCCCTTCATAAAGCACTCAGCAGAGAAGGTGGAAAAAGTAGGTCAAGCTCTGCACACAAATACACCTCTTACATGTCGCCAATTCTAATGAAATTAGGGAAGGGATCCGCATGAAAACCTGGGCAAAGGAGATCAAAAACCAGGTTGAACTCTCACAGGGAAAGCAGGCCCGGCTGTAACGCCTGGCTGATCCCTCCCTCAGAAGATGTAGAAATGAAATGAAATAGACCTGTGTGTTCTTAGAGGGGGGAAAAACAGCAAAATCAAGAGGAAAAAACCCAACCACCTTCATGCACTGTTTGGTGCAGACCCAGCCCAGGAGCCTCTCTCTGCCTGTATCCCCACCCTGACTCCCTGCTCCCTCCCCACAGCACTCCTGCTGGTTTTTGGTGATGTATTTCACAATCAAAAGCTGCTTTGCAAGGAAAAAAAAAAGACAAATTCCAAAAAGAATGACAACCCAGAAAGCTGCCTGACTCATCCAAGCAGGACCCCAGCTAAGTTTGGATGAGGACGCTGGGAAAACAGCGCAGGGTTAGGGAGCAGCTGCCGGAGGAGCAATTCTGGGATGTCGTTTCAGCCCTGACCAAAGTAACATCTTTTTTTTTTCTTTTTTTTTCTTTTTTTTTTTAAAGTACCCTGACAATTAGTGGTAAAAAGGTCACTAGTAAAAACGAGTTTTGTGGTTTTGCAACTTTGCATTAAAAAAACCACCATGCTTCTGGCACCGCGTCCCCTCGGTTGGCAGCCTTTCCGCAGACCGAATTGAATAAGCATGCAGGCTGAAAAGCCCGTTCAGATCGGTCCCTCTAGGTCAGGCTTTCATTACGTTAGCAGGGTATTTGGGAGTTTGTTTTGCACCTGCTTGCAGTACATCTGGCTGGAGAAAATTTTTTTTATTTAAAAAAAAAACCAAAAACGGGGTTTAATGTTCCCTTAGTCCCAGCTTCTCACCCTCCCTGAGCCCTGGAATATATCATTTACAATTAAAATATAATGAAATCAAATTGTGAGATCATTTCAAAGTTAGTGACCTTAGTGTTTAACAGGTTGTGAATGTTTTCACAAAGGCTGAGGTGGTAGAAGTATTTTATTCCATATTCTTTATCCTTCAGAGACCTCAGAGTAATAAACAATTAAGTTGAATTCAAACTAACTGTGGATAGCACAAATTCTCTTTTATTGGGTGTCCAATACATCACTTTTTTCTTTGGGCTCTTAAAGAACTGGGACCCAGGCTTGAGGTGTTACCAGAGATGATGAAAGCAACTGAAAATCACAGTTCCATTTGAGGTTTTGTGATGAGAAATGACACCAAATACAGCCTGGAAAGGATCTGATGCCATCTAATGAGCCAGTATCTCAAGGACTTCCAAAGGGGCGTTACTTCAGGCAAGTGCATCCGGGGCCAGGTGCCTTGTTAGCGCTTTTAGGACCTGTCTGAAACTTCAGAGAGCTTCACGGAAGAGGCGACTAGTTGCTGTATGAAGTGTTGAACTTCCAAGCCTGGTTTCTCATGTGGTTTGTCTTTTGGTTGCACCACACATTCTTCTCCATTAGGTAAGCTGGTTGTTTCCCTCTCTAGGAGACCCTCAAGTATAGTTCCATCAGTGAGGTTTCTCAGGGGGAATATTTTTATCGAAAAATGTCCAGTGCCAGTGACCAACCTGATCCATGTTTGCACTGGCTCCAGTCTGGCAGTTCATGGGGCTTTTTTTTACATCATGCTTTCTAAAAAGTTGTTACAGGGATGTAATCCATTTTTCTTCCTGATGGGCAGGATGACTTGGGCAACCTTTTGGTGAACTCCAGATGCTTTGGAAAGCAACAGCAGCAGCATTTTTTTCCCCTTTACCTAGAATTAAATTTCTGCTCTTTTAAAGAAGGTCGGGATGGGATTCACAGCACAAGACGCTCCTGTAGCTGCTGGTGAATGGGAAGCACTGGCTGGATCCTGGATGGATGCATCAGCTCCATGGTGCTTTCTGCATCGCTTCACCATGAAACCTTTAATGGCTGTGGCCCTGGCTGATGGGCAGGCGTGTCATTTCATTTCCTGAGCAGCTTTCGTGAAGGACAAAGCTCAGGCAGCAGTCGTCAGGAGAAATCAAAGCTAACCAGAGGGTACGTTACACAAACAGCTCCACTCTTCAGTTACTTTGAATTGCATTTCATTCACTGGTTAGAGAAACAAAACAACACAATTAATCAGCTCTTTAATATCAACAGAGCGTTCGGCAAGAGCTCTCGGTAATGTCCTCTGGCACTGGTCATTGGAGCACACAAAGTGCTGGAAGAAAGGGAGGGTGCGAATGAAAAGCCAACTGCTGGGACCAGCGTCCTCAATGAACCGGGCTTGTTCGCATGAGCTGGGGAGCAGGATTTGGGTGGGGATCTCTCTCAGTACCTAAAGCCCAAATTACCTCCAAGCTCTTGGCTGAAGTGCTTGAGCAAGCCCGAATTTTGTATGTGGTTCTTACCCAACTCAAGTAAAGAGCAACATGTTCCTCTTGTAAGTAAAGCGTAACACAAACAAAACACCCAGGCTGATGTCCTCCTGGTTGCCGCCAGCCTGAGGGACATGGGCACTCCCCAGCAGCCCAGGCCAGGTGGGGCATCTTGGGTTGGGAATAATGTGAAAGGTGTGTTAGTATCCGTCACCTCATCGGGGTCTGAATTCATGCCAACTGCTGAGCTGTCATGCTCCAGCATCCTTCAGGATCACAGCCTGATGCTGAAATCTCAATCCACACTTGGACTGAAGCTTATGAAAGGAAACCTCAGGTGCAACTGCAGCCAGCACCCAAGGGACCCATCTTGGCTTGGCCATTTTCCCCATCGCCTCACGGGGAAGTGCTCACAGTGTAGAGTTTAGGGACCAGCACATGGAAAAGGGAGAAAAAAATGCTCTTTTCTCTCTGGGTGCCTTTCCTTGGGGCTAAGCAGATTCCCGGGGGCAGCTTACCCCCCACCCCAGCTTCACCATCACCCACCAGCTATACCAGCGGCTTAGGAAAATGGGGAATTTGGTTTTACAGTGGTGGTTTGGGGAGAAATCACAGTGCTGTGGTCCATCCTTATGGAAACACATACGGGCTCGTGCCAGGGAGGGAGGGGAGCTCAGGTCGGGCTCTCTCCTCCTGCTTCCAGCCTCCATCGCTTTTGAGATGCACACTGCTCTTCTTTCATCTCTTGGATTCAAATCCACCATAATAAATAAAATTCTTCCTGTCTGAAAGATACATTAATTTTGGTGGTCTCAAAAGTAACGAAAATAAATACTTGACTTGGCATGCAGAGCCCCGACTGGAGCGAGGAGCAGAATGTGTGTACTTGGAGCTGTTTTTACAAGAACATAAGCTGTGGAAAAAGCTTGGCTTTTAGCTCACGGGCTCTGCGCGTCTGAAGAGAAACAGAGAGATTTGAGAAGTTCAATCAAACATACAGAAACATTGTCAAATGCGAGTTTTCTATCTGGGTTCAAACGCTTTGGAAACAGCACGCCAGAGCTTCGCGGGGGAAGCACTGTCTGATCCCAGGCGGGATGCTCGGGCCAGCCCTGGCTCTGCCCATGGAGAGTCAGCAGGGCTGGCCTGTGTTGTTTCATGCAGGGAAATTGCAACAAAACCAAGATTAACTCAAGAAAAGATAACTTCAAACCACCGTTTGTGAGAGCTGCGGTTGTCAGAGCCTGACCCTGCGGCCCTGGGTGCAGGAGCGAGCAGGGAAGCTGCTGTGCTGGGTCAAGCACAGCACCGCTGTGGGATCCAGGCACTGCGGGCTCTTCCTTGCTTTCCTACAAAGGTAATTTTAATTTATACATTTTAGTTAACATTTACAATTTATTTTTAAAATGAACAATTGTAAAACTGTATAAAGTTTATTTAAAAATGTGTAACTTACCTTTTATAAAGGTAATTTGCAGTTTGTGTCTGCTGGCTGACACCTCTGTGCTTAGCGGCACCGGTGCCAGCATCATGTCTTCACGGCAGTAGGATGGGCTGGGGCAATGGTGATGGTGTGCTAACAGTGTGAAACACGCTCCTAGCTCCTTTGAGCTCATCCTTCTCTCCCTGAGCACGAGGTGGTGTGCCTTGCCTGGTACCCAGGCTGGAGAGGCTGCCAGCACGGGGGAAGTCTTGGAGCCATTGGCTCCGTCATCCAAAGGCCGTGGGTGCAATCGCCCCCATCGCTGAAAAGCTGAGCCCGTCACTCAAACGGGCTTCACTGCTGTTGGGTTGTCTTTCTGGAGCGATGCTGATCATTTGTGACTAGATGAGATGCTATTACCAATCATATTTCTGTCATTCTCCATATCAATATTTCTGTCATTCAGAATACGGGAGGGAGCAGCTGATAATTCTGGAGATCCTCTGACCCTCTAACAGTCATCGTTAGCTTCTCCTGTGGAACATGCAAGCAACAGGAATGCACTGATGTGACTCTCTGATAGGTAACATGGTGAGTGATGAAAACTGTGTTTTAAGAAGCTCTATAGAAAATATCTGGCATCTAAATGTAGAATGAGAAAACCATTTCAGTCGTGAATTAACGAGTTGCATCACAAAGCCAGCTCCAAGGCAGGTGCAGACAGGGATGTAAAACAGCATGTGTGTCTCACAAAGAGCCCCGTGTCCTATCAAATGCTATAAAGATGTTAATAAAAAACACAGCTCATTTCAGATTAAATTAATAATGAGTCTCAGGAGCACATCCAGAATTTCTTCTCTCTGTTGATCGTTAAAAGGCATGTTGGGGGCAGGGGGGCAGAAGGGGAATGACACACAGTTGGTGAGTGGCACCTACTGTTACAAACAACGTCTGGAATCGCTGTCAAGTGAAGGACCAGGTCTGTCTCTTGCAGGTAGCTGCAGGCATCTAAGCTCTCCTCAAGGGCTGCTGATGGTGGGGCAGCACTCACTGTAGGCTGATGAGGGACGCAGCTACAATTGGGTGACACCTCCATACAGGGATTGCTTTTGGAGCCTACTGATTCCCCTTCTCTGGAGAAGCCAGTAGAGACCATGGTAGACTGGAAACAACAGTGGTTCATTCAACTTCTCTGGCAATGCTTTGGGCTGTATTTCAGTGAGTTGTTATTTTGATAAACAGCATACATGCCAAGACCTTTCAAGGTGAAGAAGCGCATGCTCAGCATTTCCCAGAAGCTGCAGCATCACATCTGGATGCAGAGTTCATGTGATTTCATCTTCAGAAGCTGCTTGGTTTCATTATAATGTTGCTTTGTGCTGGTTGTGTTTTATGAAAAGTTGGCTACTGTGGTGGACCCAACCCGTGACAGGGGTGAGAAAGGGTCAGTTTAGATGCAAAACATCCAGAAAAGCCAGCTGCAGGGCTCAGAGCTCACTGTGTCAGCTCTTTTTAGCACAGGCAGCACAGCCATGATGACACAGCACACCCTGAGCAGGGGGAAATCATACTTTCACCAGCAGTACAGGGTAAGACAGCTGTGCTACTTGTGAAACCACAACCAACAGGCCTGGCCAGAGGAAGTCACTGGTGGAGACCATCCCTCAATTGGGGCGTTCATCCCTCTATCCAGCACCACCAAGCGGTAGCCAGGCAGCGTGTCCAAGACTGTTGAGCAAGGATGGGATGGTCAGGTTTGGTCATGCTGGGTTGTGTTTCCACCACCTTCTGTCTTCCCATGATTACCTCCAGGTAGTCAAAAATTGTAAGCTACCGCAACAGAACCCAAGCAAAAATGGGAAAAAAATACCACATGGGACTAGAGAGGTGTAGAACTGTTCAACATGCCACAGAGGGAGTCAGTTTAAATGCCTGAGGCACACAAATTGCCTCAAGCCATTGCTCCTTACAGCTGAGATGGTACCTGCTGGGACCTTGGCCAGCACAGCACTGAGATACATACTGAGCACATAAGGAATCGTGCCAACCAAGTGGAGATTCCCAGCTCAGACACAGAAAACCCCAAGGTTGCCTGGTCTGGAGTCAATACAGGTGCTAAGCTGGGAACAACTGCTCCCTGCTGTGGGAGCTGGGATAGTGAGGGTGATGCTCGCCTCCCCGTTTCCCCTGTTCTCACCTTGCCTTCCAGTCTGAATGGGAGAGGAGCTTTGGAAGTATGGTCGCAAGCAAGTTAATTCAGGATTTCAAGAAGGAGTTTAGCCCTGGTGTTCTGGGTCAGATGATCCTCAGTTTTTGTGTTTAGCTTTGGGAAGCAGTAGAATTAATCAGGCTCTAAATACACTGAAGCTGAAAAAAAATTTAATAAAGCTACAGTGTTAACAAATACTGAACTAATGACCTTTGATATATGAAGCAAATGCTTCATCCACTCGCCTATGCAATGTTTCATTACCAGCCATGGGAATTTACAGGTGTTAAATTAGCTGCAGGATAGCTCCCATATTGTCGCCGGACTGTAACAGAACATATTGAAAAAGTTAATAAGGAATTGAGCTTGGGGCTGCTGGGTTCAAACAAAACCCACTTACCAGTTCAGGCTGAGGTCTTCAGCAAGCTAAATTCCAGTACAAGCCACGATGTGGCTCTGGTGCATAATGGGGCAGCTGGTGGCTCAGCTCTGGTGAGGCCACACCTCGAGTGCTGTGTCCAGTTTTGGGCCCCTCACTGCAAGAAGGATGTTGAGATGCTGGAGTGAGTCCAGAGAAGGGCAGTGAAGCTGGTGAATGGTCTGGAGCACAGTTCCTGTGAGGAGTGGCTGAGGGAGCTGAGGCTTTTTAGTCATGAGAAAAGGAGGCTGAGGGGAGACCTTACTGCTCTCTACAACTGCCTGCAAGGAGGGTGTAGAGAGGTGGGGGTCCATCTCTTCTCTTAGGAAGGACAAGAGGAAATGGCTTCAAATTGCACTGGGGAGATCTAGGTCAGAGATCAGGAAGAATTTATTTACTGAAGAGGCTGTCAGGCATTGGCACAGGCTGCCCAGAGAGGTGGTGGAGTCACCATCCCTGGGGGGATTTAAAAGGTGTGTAGAAAGGTGTGTAGATGTTGTTCTTGAGGACATGGTCTAGAGGTGGGCTAGTCAGGGTTAGGCTGTGGTTGGACTTGGTGATCTTAAAGGTGTCTTGCAACCCAAGTGCCTCCATGATTCTACGTTAAGTGTAATTCTCTTTGTTCCCTTCCCGAAGCCTGAAGAACCGCATCCACCAGAGACGTACCCACTGCCAGAGAGTAAAGCCACAAGAGAGGCGGCACCAGGAGGATCCTGCACTGCTGCAGTCAGACCTAAGAGTGAAGTATCTCCTCTGATGGTGTTTTTTAACCTTTTTACTGCAGTGAACATATGTGAAAATTATTTGGAAATGGGAAACCTGGAGTTCCTTTTCCAAAGCCGTTGCCATTAGTTGGGCAACTGTAGAGGTTGAAAATCCACCCAGACTTTCCCGTTAGCTGTAACCCAACACAGCCAGTTGTCCACCTCTGTAAATTTCTCCATTACACATTGAATCTTGCAGTGTTACCTCTAGTATACATCTCCTATACATTAAAACACCTGGACTGCTGGTGCCATCAGTGGCCATACAAATTGCAATAAAAATGGGGGGGGAAAGGCCAAACAGTGCTAGAGGAGGAGTCTCAGAAAACCTTGATAAAGCTCAGAGCATCCCCAGGCCTTTCTGCTACCCAGACCATAGCGTCACAGCCCACTTTTTGTGGTGGGAGCAGATCAGGGGTGGCTCATACTTCTAAATGGTCACTTGGTATGAGAAAGAATAGTCAAATAAAGAGGCTTTGGCTGAATTGAACATGAGCAGCAAAGAAAACAAAAAGAAAGAAAGATGGGGAGAGCAGATCCAGCTGGTTACGCCTCTTTCCAATTGTTTTGTGTGAAATCAGTTCTTCTGTGGCTTAGTTTGCAGCAGAGCTTGAACAGCTCCACCACCAGCGAAAGCGGTGCACCTCTCCAGTGGAGATGGAGGTGGAGATCCCTCCACCAGGCAGTGAGAGTGCAGGGCAGATGAAGAAATTAATGAGCAATTGCAGGTCTACCTCAGGTAGGTGAGACCATAAATCGAAGCAAAGGAGCTGGGGTAGGAGGGGAGGGTCAGCCACGTCCATCTGCTGACATTTGTGTTTGCTGACTTCATAGGTTCTCCTTGGGGCTACAGAGAAGCCACATGTTGTTCCGCAAATACAATGTTCGCTTTCCAGAGCACTGGAATAGGCTGCCCAGGGAGATGGTGGAGTCTCCTTCTCTGGAGATATTCAAGACTCGTCTGGACGCCTATCTGTGCAATATGAGCTGGGGAGCTGCTTTGGCAGGGGGGTTGGACCCGATGATCTCTCGAGGTCCCTTCCAACCCCTACGATTCTGTGATTCTGTGATTCTGTGATTCCATAAACAACAGTCATACAATAATTGTAAAGCTAGGTTAGTCTGTGTGCATCATGCAATGTCCCCTGTAAAGAGGCAAAAACATAACAGATGGGAAAACATCATAAAGTAATTTTATGACAGTTGGAACAAGCCAAGAAACTATAAAATGGCAGCAGATAGAAAATAAAATTATAAAATGTGTGCATTGTTAACTCTTTTCATTGGCACAGAGCTGGTCAGTGAAATGAGACAATCACCAGAAGTCCCAAACCCAGCAGCCTCTGATTCCCCTCCTCTGGACTCTGGCACCCCAGGTGAGGCAGACAGCAGGATGCCCCAGGTTGGCACGGGATGCAGCGAGGGTAGACAACAATGAGCTTCCAAGTGCCGCTTCCCTCCGAGAGCTTCTGAGCGTGGAGGAACTGTTCTGCATTTGCTGTTGCCTGCTGCTCAGGGTTGCCTTGCTGACCCCTCTTCTGGTAAATGAAACACCTCTGGCAGCACAGTGAGTTTGATTAAAAAACAGGAAATACAGGAGGTAAGACCTTTCAATAATGCCTTGAAAACTGCGGCCCGATCCGATGGCCCGTAACTCACCAAAGTCAAAGAAGAGATCACATTAAGTAAGAGATGTGCATCCTTGGTTTGCACTGAAATCAGTTTTGGAATGAATCTCAATCGTTTTTCTTAATCTTGCTCCCTTTTTTTTTAATTTCCCTTTAAACAAAAGCTCTGTATGATCTTTCTCTTACAGCGTCTCCAGGGGGTTTGCATTTTCTCTGCTCTTTAGCACTGAATCACGGTGTCTTACGTTTATATAGTACCCAGAGGATCCCAAAGCATGCAGAAATTATAAGCCAAACTTTGCTTTTGGAAGCATGAGCTCAGCTCATGCGGAAGTTAATGGGAGGTGAGCGCAAACATCTAAAGGGAAGAATCTGCTCTTTCAGACAAAGAGGAATCCTTTCACCCACTGCTGAAGCGCAGCTGCCTGTGAGGCAAAACATGGCACATGGTTAAAGGTTCAGACCTTGGAGGTGCTGATCTCTATCAGCCCTTGAAGACAAAGAGACCTGAGGATAGTCAACACCAGCAGCAGGCTGCAGAGCTGTGTTTCACTTGTCTCGAGGCACCGTCTCATCAATACGCAACTTTCTTGGCTTTTAGAGGCTAAAAATTAACGGCCTCTTAAAATTTACTTGCTTTGTTTCTATTTTGGATCAGCTTGGACTTTTCAACTTGAAGCATTTCATTTCAGGGCTTTTTAAGGCCAAGGTCTTGCAGGCTGGAAAGCCAGAATAAAGCCCTTTGGTGCCAGTGCAGAAACCATCACATCAGGGATCTGTGCCTGTTCCACTTGCACATCTCATGGGAGATTTATTTGCATGTCTAGAAATTGTATTTCAATCTTTGTGGTGGTTTGTGGTGATAAAGACCTTCAGGTGGCACAGGCAGGCAGCTAGAGCTGGAGTTTAAGTTTCCTGCATGGGCACTAAACAGAGTATCAGCTTAGACAAAAATGGTTTTACGGCACTTCGAGCCGACTGAGGCACTCCCTGCCTCTCCTCCTCTACCCAATGGCTCAAACAAGTACAGAGACAGACAGCAGGTTTAAATCCGGAGTCCAGTACACCAAGTAGAAAATCCCTTCCTGCACTCTTGTTTTCCTTTAGTTTTCCTAGCAATGGCTGAATTTCCAACTGTTCTCGGTTCTTTTTTGGAGCACCCACCCCCAAGATGCAATCCAGATGCGAAGCCAAGTGCCTTAAACCTCTGAACTGATGAAACCAAATTATATAAAATCTTCTGAGTTTTCAAAATTGAGTTGGGAATCTCAAGAAAACAGGCGTGCTTAGGGGATTTCCAGCATTTCCTCCTCCTCCTCAGGTTGGCAGTATCACAGAGCAGCCTCTTCCCATGGTGTTCTGGCACTCCCGGGCTCCATCCCAGCCAGCAGAGTCATTTGCAAAGGTGCCCAACGTTAAAAAAATTATGGGGTAAAAGTGTTATTTGAAGCACAGAAAGTTTCTTTTAAGCATGGGACAAAATGGTGGCTTATTATCCAGACAGGTCCTCCTTTCCCTGACTCTGTGATGGGTAAATAAGGAGACTGGTGCTGAAAAGCTAAGCGCTGTGAGGACCAGACCAGAAGGCTTTTTTTCCTTTTGCATTTCACTAGTGGATGGACTTTAACCAAAACTGAAGAGCTGTATTGAAGGAAAATGGGAATAAGGAGCCAGGGCCAACTCTCACAAAAGGTCTCTCACTCTTCATCAGTGTAATTAAAACCCCGAGGTTTAATTAACACCTGAAAGAAGCCCAGAGGTCTCAGTTTGTAGGCTTAGTACCCGGTGGCATTTGCTGGGGCAGTCTGGTACTTTGTTAAATACAGATGCAGCTCCACTCACATTTCCAGAGAAGCTCCACCTCTCTCTGAGCCCATTGCTTTATCCTAAAACTCAGAACAAGCCAGAAGCCAGGTCACCTAACACATCTAGGAGCTGCACCCACTCTCTGACCCCCAACCCAGTTCTGCTCTTGGGAGCACCGAATGCTTGAAGCAAAGCAGGGACGATCAAACTCAAGTGCTCTAAACTCGAGACTTACTGGCAGTGCCTGGTAGCTGGTCCCAGGACTCCTGCCAAACCAGTGCAAATCCACAGGAACTATTTTAGTTCAAATCCTGCGGCTGAGATGAATAGGAGTGTGCGTGCACACACACACACAGAGTTGCTGTGGCTTGGCAGATGAGCAACAACTCATTAAGTTGCAATAACTCAATCACCCGCTATCATCCCAATCTCTATTCTCTAACGAGGTGGTTTGATTTTTTTCAAAGGCTGGGGAGTGCTTGCAGGTCCCACTGGCAGCGGTGGGGCTTGCAGGTGCTCCAGCCTTGTGAAGATCAAGGAGCTTTGCGCAGACGGTTTGATCTAGCCCCGTGCCTGGTTCGGGTACCCAGGTTTCAATGCCCTGGCACTAACCTCCTGCACCAGGAGCAGCCACGATGCCCAACACAATGTGTTAGAAGAGCTAGTGGGATGAGTACTTGTAAAGCACAAAGGAACAGGCTCGGGATTGAGTTAGGAAATGCAATACTGGCCCACATCGTGGGGGATGGGGTGGGAGGGAAGCTAGGGGGTGGGGGGGATGCCTGACCTCAGTGTGACTCCACAAACCCTAATGTCTATTTATCGTTGTCATTCTGAGCTCGCTCTTCAGGCTTACAAATGCAATGAACCAGTTTCTCTGAGATCATGTTTTAAATATACTGCCCTGGGGCTACTCTTTAAAATTCAAAACATTGGAGGACACACAGAGAGGGCATTTGGAATCATTTTTGACAAGCAGAAATTCTCCTTGACAACCTGAAAGGTGAGCACCGGGAAGCCCCGACCCCCCCATGCAGCACCACACAGCATCAGAACAAGACCACAAAAATGCTGTTTTCTCATAAGACACCAACTTCTCATCTACGCAGTTTGCCCACAGATGGGAACCATGCTCCCAAAAGTTTAGATGCTGGATAACCCTCATGAAGGAGTGGAGATGGCAGGGCAGCCTCTTCTTTGCACAAGTTCATGAATAGATGGTGCTGAGGTCCAGAAAGACCCACGGCAAGCAAGGGAAGAGCTCAGCCAACAGACACCTTTCCCGTCTCATGCACTGGCCATTGGGTCTGCTGGGATTCAAAGCATGGGCAGGGGAAACACAGGCAGGTAGTGTCTGTGCCTTCATGTCAGAGCATTGCACCTCCATCCCTCTCCATGCAGGGCTGAGGCAAACTGGCACGGCTGAAGTGATGATTTCAGAGTTCAGTCAAAGCTCTGCGTGTCTGCCAGCAGCCATCCCGGTGGGCAGACTCTGTACCTTTAAGTGCTGTGTGCTTGCCCTCTAAAAGGGAGAAAGTAACTTAAAAAAAACCAAACCCCAAAAAAAGCTGTTAGGAGTTATATTACCTGCAACAGCTGAATTTAATTAGTACTGCCATCACAACAACTATTTAAAAGCTCTGAAAAGCTGTGAAGGGAAATTTGCTTTCCTAGGAGAGAGACCCGTGCCTTGCGCCCTCCGCGCACACCAGAGCGCTGCCACGGATGACTCACGTTGGAGACACTTCACAGGGCTGCAGGGGTTTTGTAATGGTGGCGTGAGCCGGAGCACAGAGGCAGGAGGTGAAGGTTTTGGTACAAAGCAGAACCTTCTCGCCCCGTTGCCGTGCCCTTTCCAAGCGCTGGCGGGTTTCTAGCCGAGCAGGCTGTCGGAGCACTGTGTACTCGGGTCACTGCAGTCTCTCCCTCAGCTCTGCATCCAAATGGGAGGAAAGATTTTTCCCCAATCAAATGAAACCTGAAAAAAACACCAGTAACAAGCAGAGGGTGGAACTTTTCTTGCTCAAGGCCCAAGAACAGCGCAACAGCCCCGGGGAGACACCAGCAGATACCAGGACAGTTGGGCCATTTCTGTTCCAGGGAGATGGAGAGACTCTGCAGCCCTCTGCAGCACCCACATTGAACCAGGTAGAAACCAAAGGTGTTCGGCCAGTCAGGTGACACCACCACCTTTATTCTTCAATGGGTTTCCATTGTGTGTGTTCCTATGTCTATTTTTCCAACCCTAAGGGTAAGGATTTCTCCAGGGGATGGGCACAGCAGACAACAGCCTCAGCATCCCTTAAGAACTTCATGGTAGGAAAGTATTCTTGGTGGGGAAGGGCTCGGCACAGCCTCAGGAACTCGGGTGATGTGGGTTGCCGCACTGTCCCAGAACATGAACTTCGAGAGTCAAAGAGTTACATTACTGATGCCAGAGCAGTTTTGTATCCCTGCCTGCAAACAGCCTGAACCCTTTGCCGTGAGGAGGCTGCACCTCCTCACACTCTCCAAGATTCAGGGCCAATGACCAGCATCATTACTGTACTGTGCTGGGTGTCAAGCCTGGTCCTGGCATGGGTGCTGCGTCCAGGGGTACAGTATCCTGTATCCAAGGGTTCATCCCTCTGTGAAGAGCCATGGGGCATGTTCTGCTAAATCACACCCAGGGTCACAAGTTGCAGGGGGCTGAGGAGAGGTGTCCTTGGATGAAGACCATCAGGCAATGAGCCTGATTCATCACTTAGCCTGTTTCACCTGTCCCACCTCTCTGGAAACCCTTCCAGGACTGCCCATCACAGCAGAGAAGCTACAGTAGGATGAGACATAGATGCAGGCAGCGAGGAGATGGTTCTAGCAACAGCTGCTTGCTGGGCTGTGCCTCTCAGCAGGGAAAGATGAGCTTTCAGTACCCTACCAGAGCAGACATGGAAACTTTAACCAACAGGGTGCACAGGGGCTTAGGTGGACCTTCACCATGCAGCTCTGGGCTCTTACTGAAATGAGAATGACCTCAAGTCCTGTTTACCTTTAAAAAACAGCAAACTAACCCTCAGCTTCTCCAGATCTCAGGTTTGAGAGTCGAAGGTGCAATCCTCTGCTATGACAGGAACAGCAGCAACACAGCATGACACAGTGCAAGGCGTTGAGAAACATGTCAGACCTTCAGGACAAGGTCACATCTTCTTCTCTCTTCCTGAAGGACTGTCACCTAGCTCAGGAGAAGTTTTCTTTGTCTCCTTGGGACTGGAGGAGGCTTCAAGCAACAGAGATCCCCAGGAGTGATGGCAGTTTGGTAAGCTCCATGCCTACCCTCCCCTTCCAGTGAACATCTGGGAAGCCACCCAATTCTGTCACAGCTTACCACAATTTCTCTGCATAACACCAGTTTCTTGATGCCTCCTGTGGAACATCTCTATGCCAGGGAAGGACATGAGAGTCCCAACCTTGGCCACCTCTGCCTAAACCTTCCCCAGACGGCGCCAGCACACAGAGCAGCAGAAAGCTGAACACAGCCCCAGGTTCTGCAGCAGCAACCCTTTGATCATGTCTGTCAGTCCCATCATCTAGCAGCCCATCCAAACTCATTGCCTGCCTTCTGCCAACACGCTTCTGAGGTGGAGCGGGAGAAAAGCCTGGAGCCAAATACAGTGTCTGGCGCACTTGCTCTCTGGTGGGGTTAGGTGCAGGCCCTCTGTCAGGGCCATAGGCTTCTTCAGAAGACCTTGGAGAGGCAGAGAGCCCCTAAAGCTCCCTCCAACTGCAGGCAGGGCTGAGTCCTCTGCCTATGCTGACAAACCCAAAATTGGCCATTGACACATCCCAGGTGCCGTTCCCTTTAGGAATTTGAGAGGTTTTGGGTGCAGAGAACAGACAGCATAGACTTTGAGTTTACCAGCTAGACTCAGTCACTTGAGAGCAAAAGCAAATGCACTTTGAGCCTTGAGACCCCCAAAGTGGCACTATCTGGGCAGGGTGAACATGTGCCAATGGGACCTGCAGGGCTCCGAATGGTACCATGTGGCTGATGAGATGCTGGGAACTGCCCAATGGACAACAGGGTCAAGGATCTGGGTGGTCCAAATGCTTTCCGAGGTGAGAGTTGGGGTCACTTGCAGAAATGGAAGAGAAAGGGGCTTTTTTCCTGCCCTCTTGCTCTATTTTAAGGAAAATATATGACATAGTATGTGATTTAACATGCTTTACATACCAAAAATGAAGTGAGTATAAAAGAATCTTCTGTCTGGGGAGGGACTCTGCCAAAAAAAGGAACCAGCGTGGGGCAAAAGAACCACGTAAATAGTTAACTTAAGCAAGACACAGTTTGGTGCAGCTTGGCTCTGTTCATAACCAACACATGGGAACTCTGGACAAGCCATATTGCACTAGTTATAGACTCATCTCGTAGACTTAGAGATGGAAAAGACTTATTAGGTCATTGAGTCCATCCCACCTGCCAGTGAAGGATTGTTCCCTGCAGAATTTTCTCTATTGCTTTGTACAGTCCAATTTTAAATGATCCAAGAGATGTGGTCTCAGGCGCTTCCTTGGGGAGACTCTTGCGCAGATATATTTTGTTTAACTCAAGCCTTTAAATGGTTAACCCTTTTCTTTCCTAGTTCACCTCTCGTTTTCATTTTTTGTTTCAACTCTCTGAAACACAAAATGTTTCATTTTTAAAAGTTTCATTTTATGTTTCCCATGTACTGCCCATACACAGCTACAGCCACAGGACTGTTACTGCTGCCGGCTCCGAAACAGAACAGCAATCCAAGGGCTAAAGACTTGATTAAAATGTATCACAGAAAACAAAACCATTTTACTTTCACCATTTAAGCACATGAGTTCCTCAAAGCCATAGAACATTCAGGATGTTCCAGTATGACATGGCTGTCAGCATGGCATGGATGCTCTGGCATGTTCCTCTTCGATGGGAAATTAAGGGGGTTCTAGCTCAGTGCATTTCATCCTCATAGGTAGGATTTGAAGCCACTCTAGTTCAGAGCTCCATAAGGTTTTGAACTCTGACAAGCTCATCTGAGACTATTCCTATTACCCAAGTTTCAAGGGGCAAAATTTAACCCAGGGAGAAGCCTGGGATGTATTTTCCCCATCACAGTAAATGGGGTTCTTTAGGAGAGATCAAATTGTAGCTCACAACAGGCTTGTGTTAGGTATTGGGAACAAAAAATCCTGATCTGGCTCTCTAATACCTTTATTTTGGCATTCCTCTGTGAAGTGCACTGCAAAAACTCATCGTTGACTATCAGTGCATGGAGCTCCTTCAGTTGCTGACACAACTCTGCTCCCCTGGAAGTGTGTGAAAACGGAGGCGAAGGTGAAGGAAGGGACCAATGCACGGCTCTTCAGTAGAGGCTTTTGGGGTTTTTTCTTCACCCTGCAAAATGCAAAGAAATCAAAGCCATGCAGCTCTGTGGCTTCAGGAGCTGCAAAGAAAGAATACCTACAAGGGGACGATGTATAGGTTATATAGCAGTGTTCATCCCTGGCACACCAAGAACATAACACGGGATGTTGCAATACCTTGCTGGTTTCCAAATCCTGACCAAAGGTCAGGGATTGCCCCATTAATCTCATAAACCATAGGAATTACAGAAATCGTGCAGTGTACCTTTCTGGAAAGGAAGTTTTGCAGAGATAACAGGAGTCTATTTTATCAGACAAACTGACGGAGCTGAAAACAACCTACCAAGCCTTCAGGCCTGTAGGACAAATACGTAAGATATTACTCCTGTCTGAAGTTTGGGGTTTTAACACCCCAGCCCATTGTGGTGGGAAGACAACTGCCAATGCTTTAAGGCAGAGTTGGGCTTTTTACCCTTTTCCCTTACACAAAAAGCAAGAGGTCCTCCCAGTTCAAATGCTTTTTAAGGGAACATCAGCAGAAGGATAACATGTGGAGCAGGCAGCCTGAAGCACATCTTCCCTCTAAGGATCTGCTGTCTGGTTTATGTTTGAGATCTTTGTAATCCACAGGGAAAAGTCACACCACGAACAAATTTGGGTTTATTGATACAAAGAGGCATGTGGGTTGGGCAAGGGGATCAATCAGCACTGGAAAGGGCACAGGAGCACTAGTCTGACTGTGCAAGCACTGACCGTTGTGCCAGGTCAATTGTTTCTGCATGCAGACATGCCCTTAGCACAACTCTTCACACCGATCAAATATTTCAGGAGGAAAGCATCTGAGTGGGGAGTTGAATGGCTCCCCACTTCAGGCAGCAATGTCTGTAGGGGTTTGATGACCCGACCAAGGCAGCACCACACAGCCGTTACGTAGTTGAATCCATCCCTGCCAGACACTGACCTATAGCAAAGGGCTAAATCACAGAGGAAATTAAAGTGCTGCAGAACTTGTGAAGAAAAGCAAGAGATGGCAGAAGCAGCCTAATAACAGAAGCAGCCAGAGAGTGAATCATGATCAGACAGTAACTTCAAAGCAATATATTTGGCCACTTTTTCCTTCATCCGGGGCTAGTGTGAGTAAGGTGAGCAGGATTCGGTCTGTTCGGTGAGGCTGTCTCTGCTTGCCTCTTGCGTGAAAGCCTCTGGACACCCAACATAGTCACAGTGGACCTTGCCATGCCAGTAGAGTCCTTGAGGTTCCCACATCTGTCACCTCTGGAAGCAGAGAGTTGGGAAGCTGCTGGGAAGGACTCTGCCAGGATCCAGAATATGGGCTTTTAATATCAGACGAGTTATATTCCTGAGATATAATGGGTATGTATTTATATACAGACTAATATGTTTAGATTTTTTCGTTGTTGTTTTGCTTCTGAGACCTTTCCCCCAGCTATCCAGCTGTTGATCACAGCGTGGAGGTAGTGCACCGTAAGACGATCCTAGTTCCTGGGCATTTCAATGAACATTTTATCTGCTTCCCAACAGCAAACGCAACCCGGAGCTTGCGCAACTCATCCCACGTTGCTTCATTTGGTGAAGAATATTCCTCATGTGATGAACAAGCTGCTGTACCGGCCACCTCTGAGGTTTGTTTTCTTTACCAGTAACACAGATCTCGTGATATCGCTGTAGCTCAGAAGGGCGGGGATGGGAGAGGCGTCACAGGGACTGTGCTCCCTCTTCTGCCAGGACCATCTCAGATGACACAAACCCATGGCCGTGCCAAAGTGCCATGCCTGCTGTGCTCTCCACTGGCTTAGCTCGGTGCAATGCATGGCAATGTCTCTGTGTGAAAGGCAGCTTCCCACTCTGCGTAAGTGAAAGGAAAGCAGCAGAAACCACAACCTTCCACTGGTTTTTGTTTGTTTGTTTGGAAACTCCCAAACCACAGAGCCTATTTTTAGAGGGAGGATCAGGAAGCGGCGGAGAAAGCGGGAAGGTAGGCGTGAAGGTGAGAGATGGGGAGGGGACTCCAAGCAGAGGTGAAAAACCACACGGGAGCCAAACTTTGCGAGAGTGAGCTCGGCTGCTGGCGAGCACCCGTCCCCGGCTGTGAGGATGGGGCGAGCAGGCCAGCACTGCAGGAGCGAGTGGCGGGTGGAGAAGGGAGAAGGGCGATGAGGTCAGGGAGGTACTGTTGGGTGGAGTGGGTCCCGGGAGGGACGTCACATCCAAGAGTGCAATTTTATATAAGCCAGAGCGAGCGATGAATTATTGTTTAGTGCAACACAGATAACAGCGAAGGAGGCTGCGGCTGTCTCTGACTCAGGTTTCCTTATTCTGAGCTTTCTAAAAGATCACCTTTTATTGCCTTGTCTGCAGCCAGACAAATAAATAAATAGCCCTATGCCTCTCCCCCAAGGCTTCTTATCATGAGTGCGTGAGTAACTCTTGGTGCCTGGGTCCAAATTTACACTCCCAGCCTCCTAGGACGTCCATCACTCTATCCCATTCAGACTTACATGCCCCCTCAGGACCTGAATGTACCCCCACCTTGGGCTGTTCCATAAACCCCACACTGTATTTGTGGGAGACCTTCTAGGTGTACTTCAGTGAGTCCTCCTCCTACAGTCAGTGGTGACTTGGTGGGATCCCATGAGCTATATAGTCAGAGAAACCATCTACGAGATGAGAGGAGGTTCTCAGGTGTTCCTGGATCCTTCAAAACTTCTGATTCCATCAGTGATAATTACTAATTCCATCACCAAAGGGTGGAGGTGACCCAGCCCTTTACCAGTTTGTTGGGCATTGAGCAGAACAAACCTGCTTCAAAGAACCAAACGCTATTGCATGAACTCACCATTTCATCTGTGAAGACAACAGCTCTCCCCATCCACCCAGACCCTTCTCAGTTTTACTCTAGAGCAGAGCATATGTTAGCGCTTGGTCTCTGTATTCCTGTACGAAGGTGGAGGTGCGTAACAGTTGGCAGCAACACCCCAATCTCAAAGTGCTATACAAAGCATTTTGAGGCTTTTGAAAGACGTGATGTAAATGAATGATAACAGTCAAGATTAGGCAACTGCAACCATGTAAACACACTGTTGCTGCTAGTTTACAGCTCTGCATAGGTGACCCACTGGGCCAACAGGTCTCACTAGTTCCAGGATGTGTAAGCATCACTATCCAGTGCTAAGTCAGTGAATCCAGCCTACATGGCTTCATTACCACCCTCCAATGCACACGTGCCTCCATCCTCTACAATCAAGTGTCAAGCCTTTGAAGGTATTTGGTGCAATCAGTGGGAATCAAGGAGCTTAATATGCTTGAGGGACCTGGCCTAAGGACACTGAGATTAGAGAAACATTTAAACATGTGTTTCACTGTCAACATGTTGATCTGTTTTTACCTGCATGGAGGGATTTACCCAGGCAGTTAAGTGCTCATCTGCACGGCTTCTGGCCACGCTCTTGGACCAAGCCCTTGAAGGCTCAGCCGTGGTCCCATTACCGCAGCTAGCAAGTTCACTGCACAACAGTAACCACCTGTGTTACTCAACCTGGAGGTCAAATCCCAAACTCTTCAGATCTAATCACCTTCCCTGAGGCCTGAGCTGACCTCTCATAACTGGTCAAGCCACAGTAACTCCGTACATCTCTGCCCCCAGAGGTGCTCGTGTACTTGCTACCTGCATGCACACTCCTGGCCAGTGCAAGGCCAAGCAGGAACTCCCTGCAGATCAGCAGTTGGTCTCTGTGGCTTATCTGGGGGACAGTTACAAGGGCTTGTAGGGTATGTGGCCATGAATGAGAAATCATGGAGTTGCAACCATGCTTCCCCTGCTCACCTGGCTGAAGGAAAGCCCTCCCAAAAAACATTGCGGGCTGACAATTTCTGCTTGGCAAAATGAAACCCGCTACTGCCTTCCCTGCAACAGGTGTTGCCCATAGGGATCTCGGCCACCTCAGCAGCCTCTAAGCTGAGGCTGCTCCTCCAGACAAAGCATGACATATTTCTCCTCTTTGTGACAGAAACAGGGCTGCCCATGTGGCACTTTTCCTGGGCATTACAACTCATATTTAAGAGGACAGGAAGGGCTAAGTGTGATGAGCCTTGTTCCACCAAACTCCAGTGACTTTAACACAACTCCCTCAGATTTTAAGTATACGGAAGCCAATCCCTTAATTTGTGTGTGTAACGCAGAACAACAAAGGGTGCTAGCAAATCAGTGGCTGAAAAGCATTTTGCTCCTACATCGCATGTGATGAGGTTAGTAAAGCATGTATAAAACTCACCACCATTCAGCTAGAAGGTGCCAACCTTCAGCTGAGACACCGTAGCAGCAATTTGGCTCCTCCTAGCAGGTACAGACGGGAAGCAAAACGGGATACAGCCGTGGCTGAGGATGCACCTCACCAGTTGCTGTATCTCAGCTGAGACATCAAAAGTCATGAGCTCCTGACCTCAGTGTGAAGAAGTGCCAAATGCTCTTGATCATTTCCAAAGGAAATGGTGGAGTCAGAGTCAGCACAATCCTACCTACACCCAGGCTTCAGCTCCGGATTGGAAAATCCCATTACCACCCATAGAGACACTGTTAAACCATTTCCCAGATCACGTATGGGCTGCACGGGAGCCCAGGCTGAGGAGTGCTTCCACACTTACAGATTGTGCCTGCCTGGGGCACGTGGAGGCTTTCCAAACCTGTTAAATCCACCCGGTTTAGTAATGCACCTTTTTGGCCTAACCAGGCTGGGAAGTGAGAGTGCTCAGCACCACCTACAACCGGCACCATCCCTCCTAACCTGGGAATTTTTTGGCCCACTACAGACTGGGCCATGAAAATACCAAACATACCATGCAAAGTGCTGTACATCTCAGTGCTTGCTTGGCTTGAGGTACAACTCTTCCCAAAGCAAGTATTCCAGGCTTGCATATAAATTAAAGCTCATAAATCAGTGGAGAAAAAATCTCCTCTATGGAAATGGCCAACTTGTTAGAAGGGAGTTAAAGGCTACAGACAGTTTTCAGTGGACCCTCGCTGGCTGTCAAGAATGCGTGAGGCAGCGGAATTGTTTGGGTTGGGAGCACAAGTCGGATTTTTCTCCCCTCTTTTGAGGACAATGAAATGTAACAGCTTTCCTTCCCCTCCGAGCCGCTCCGAGCGAACGGAGCTGGGAGACAACAGCACAGATACAATCTCTGGAAATCATGAAGTGATTGAAGAATGGCTGAGGAGTTCTGAATAACTAAATAAAGTCCTCTGTGTTTTCTTTAGCAAGTAAAGAAAATACTTTTAGCGTTTTAGTGTGACTTTTGGGGTCAAGGGGGAATCTCGAGTCCAAATACAACAAACTGGTGTGGAAATTACTGCCAAGAGTCTGATAGTTAGGCTGGGAGCTTGCCTTGAGGCTCAGATGTGCGAATACGGCTCACGGAAGGCAGGCTGAATCTGAGGTTTCGCTCAGATCATGGGAAGCTAGGACTTGCTGTACATCCCTGCTTTTGATAAGCTGACTGTGCTGAGTACCCCTGGGAACAGCAGGTGCCGACACTCTGTGGCTCTCCAGAGATGGAGGAGGACCCACAAGTGTAGTGTTGGGTCCTCACACCTCACAGCACACGTAGACACATCAAGGACACCCAGCAAGTTGCTATTTTGCAGCCTGCAAATGCTTCCCTGCTGTGAAATGGATCTCCTTTGGGATTCTCAGGTCTGCTTCAGCATGCCTGGAAAGGTAATGCTCCCAGACCGTTAGCCATGGGGCAGCACAGAGCAGCTCAATCCCCTGCCCAGTGCAGATGATTCTATCACTACCCAACTGATTACAACATCATGGGTTTGTTAAAGTTTTTAGAAAATAGGTAATTAGTACGAAGGGATGGGATCAGGGTCACAAAGCACATTGAGGGAAGAGTCGAGACCCAAATTCAGACACAGGAGCTGTGGACATGGAGGTCTGTGGAAGTTGAGAATGAATATTTTTTAACTACAGTTTTTGACTCTCATCTTGTTGCTTCTGAAAACCCAAAGCCCCTTCTGCTTTTACCAGTCTCTTCCCCAAACAGGGTATTTCTGTTTTCCTTCTGCATCTGGCATGGTGAGAGCAGCAACAATGGTGGCACAGAAGTTGCAGCGACTGGAAGAGCACATCAGCACTGGCACAGTATAGAGGTGAGTGGAGAGAAACTAAACAGCTCAGTAAAGAAAAAGGAAAAGAAGAAACCCTCTTTCTCAGCTTCCTGATTTTTGGTTACTATTGGAATTGCCATCTCTACCCATCCCCTTTTGTTCAGCTTGCCATGTTAAAACTCTTCAGACCCTGTTGATGGTAGACTTGGTGATCTGAAAGGTCCCTTCCAACCAAGGCAATTCTATGATTCTATGAAAACAGCTAATCTTTGGTGTCGTATTCTGGATAAAGTAAAAATTAGTAATTCTAGCTTGAAATAGACAAAATAGACACTCAAGACATTTTTCGGGGGACTTGGGGGGTTATTTGTTTGCTTGCTTGTATTAGCACATCAATCTACCAGGCCTGGTTCCAAATTCATCCTGCCCGCCTGTCTTCACCAGGGCAGGTGGAACAACCCTGACACCAAGAGCAGAACTGCACCGTTTTGTTTGTTGTGCTAGCAGTAATATTGCTGTAGCCACAGGGGGCTTTTGTTAGATTGATACAGCTGGAAAAACGAGACAAACTCCCAAGCATACAAGGGCTTCTTCTGCTTTTCTGGTGTCATCCCAGTTAGCCTAATAAAAGATGTTACCTCTCTCTTCAAAATGGCCCAACACATTCCGCATTACAAGAAATAGCATGTCTATTTTGTCTTATTTTCTTCCATTACATGACTCGCAGAGCACGGAGGGTTCCCACAACATTGCCTGTCCCTCTCAGGCAGTTACCCTGTACAGCTTCATCATGAGGCCATCTGGTCTCACACAGAAAGCCAACGTCCAACATACTGCATACCACGTACCATCAAAGAGCCTCCAAAGGATGGTAGTGGGCAAACGATACCCTGCATCTGCTGGGCTCACATTCATTTCTAGCCACCTAAGGTTTGGCTGAAACAGCTCTTCTAAACCCAAATACATATGTTGGCTTAGAGGCACCATAGTAAAGTAGCCTGACAAACCAAACCAATTGGTTTTAATAAGAATCTTGGCTTGTTTTGACAATGCACTGAATCTTCATGTTGGCACCATGAATGTTTTTTTAGGAAAATGTATGCATCTTTGCAGCACTCAGCAACTAAATCCTCTCTTCACTTCATGGAAAGGGTTTCCTGGCTATCCACTTTCTAACGTATTCCAAGTCCCTCGCAGCTGATTGTTGTCTGGGCTGGAAATACTTTTATATTAAGCTCAACAATTTGCCCCCGTTGCATACTGTGTGCGGCCCGTGCGGGTCACCAGCTCTGTCCTCCACGTTTCCAAATGTGCTTGCAAGGCCATGGAGGCATTCAGATGCTTCCTGCACTGCGTTGTGCAGATGTGTTTGTAATAGCTACGGAAGCGGCTGTCTCCTGCTACCCGGCCTTATTACAGGCAGTAGCAATACTCCCCGAGTTCAAAGGCATTTCATGCTCACTGAGTGTTTTTCAGCAAGAAATCTGAGATTAAATAAACTTGAATCCTCTCTGAGGAGAAAGCAGAAGATGGAGGGAGAGGAGCTGACTCTCTGCTGCACAGCATGCATCTCGGTGTACCTTGGAAAATACCCAGGAGAGGTGCACCTCAAACCCACTTCTGGCCATGATGTTTCCCTGACGGGGCCAGATTTATGCCTGCTGCAGCACTCTGGGTTTTAATGGCCTCGTGCCAAGGCTGCCAACCTGCTCAAAATCTGAAAGTCACCTAAGGTGCTTTCTAGCCTTTGTCCTAACATCCCTGGACTGACTCCCAAGAGGCTTGCTGAGGATAGGATTTACATTGGATTTACAGCTTTTCTCCTATTTCATCCATAAAAGGTGATAAATAGTTTGCCACCAACAGAAATATTTAGCTTTTCATGAGTACAGGCACAAGATCCTGTCTCTGCAGAAAGAGTAACTGCTCACCTGCTCATTAGCAGGACCTCATTCTGTCCTCACACTAAAGAACCAGTGCCTGGGTCACATCAGCAGCTGTGGACAAAAAGGTGACTCGGTGTGTTGCACATCCAGAATCCCAAAAGCAGAGGAGTTGAACTGTTTCATGTTTTTCCTCTCCCTAACAGCTCTGCCTCTGTGGGAAGAAGAAAATACTTGAGTCCTACAACTGACCAAAGTGTCATTCCTGCTAACAAGGTACGTTTATGCGGTCCTGGCTGGTAGACCACTGCCCTTAGCAAGAAGGAAATGCCATTCCTGGGCACCCTCTAGCCCTGAGCTGGGGTGGGCATGGAATCCCCAGACAGCAGCTGAACACAAGCGAGCTGAGACATTTCATTTCAATTTGTCTGCAAGATGGAGGTCTAGAGGTGAGACCGTTCCCTGGGAGCTGGGGAAGCCATGGGCTCAGCTGCCTGGTAGGGGCTGGTCATCACCAGGCTTGTAAAGGTGTTTGTGCTCCTGAAGATGCAGGTAGCTGTGTCACTGTGTCCAAGAGAAGGGGGCATGGTTCAGTCTTTAGCTCCTATTGACTTCACTGGGACAAAGACATATAATACCACCAAGGATCTGGTGTGGAAAATCCCACCAGATACCATTCCTCATCTGTATCTAACTAAATACTTCCAAAATCCCATCCTAAGTACCCTCAGAGCCTTTGGACGGTCCTCAGATAAAACTTTCCTGGGCTGCCCAGGTGAAGGTCACTATTACGATGCTGGAAAAACCTCCCAGGTTAGGTCTGACCTTGAGAAAGCCATCAAGCTCATGAGTTGAGAATGATGCAGTGGCAATTAGCACATCTTCTCTGCTGTAGACAATACGCCGCAAGTCCAGGACAGATCCAAAAGCCCGAGAGGCAGACATACAAGAGTGTTATGTCCTCTGTCTGAGAGCAGAATCCCAGGGAGGGTGGAAATAGCAATGTAGGACAGCTGTGAGTATGCTTAGTATTAATATCAAATATAATGGTAATTCAAAACAGAGTCTTTTGGTACAGATCTCAACTGCACAAGCCAAGTTATGAAATGATATTAGCATCTGGATCTGAGAAGCAGCTGAGACTAAGCTGGCCAGCATCTGCCATTTGTCTCATCTGCAGAGAATAGTTAAATAAGTAAACACAATAAGTTAATAAATACATGAAATAACTTTGCAAGATAAGCACCTCTCTGTGCTAGCGACATGGCAGATTGTCAGAATGATCACATCCAGTGGAAAGTCTGAAAGGGGAAAACTTAGATGGCACAGTGCTGGGGGGTTTTCTTTGAGTATTTGATTGACTGAACAGCACAGCCCAGAATGGTGAACATTTATGATGATCCTTATCTGCTGGCAGGTGAGAGAATCCTGTTGCTGTTGCCAAAGCCTTAACTCATCAGAAAATCAGTGGTTCTTCTTGGAAACATAAGCTGCTGAAACCTTCCGAAGACCTTCTATCTCCATCCCCGTGTAGGCAAAAGAGACTATCATTTCAACAGCATCAAAGGTATAGAAAGTCTTGCTGCCTTCCAGTAATTCCCTGGTAACACCTAGAGGGTGAAACAAACCTGCTGGTGGTCTAATCTGAGCAGGAGGGGAAGAAAATGCTTCATGCTGATCCTGAGAAAGAAAATATCCCTCAAAAACAAGCCAGATGGATCCAATGTCCTCATTTCATTTTTATTTGTGCATGTATCTAAGTGTCTCCAGTGAGGACTTAACCTAGAGAGGATTTCAGGATTTGACCCAAGAGAAGCTCTTGAGGGACCACCTGAGTTCAGGCTTTTCATTAAGAAATCTGTTCCCTTTGAACAGCGGGGCGAGGGCTTGATCACAAGGTCAACAGCATCCAGTTGCTTGGCCATATCCACAGGGTTCTAAAGACATCCAACCCCCTAAGCAGTTTGCTCTGACTCTACATCACATTCCTTTATTGATGGAGAAGAGAGAAAACTATTAATTGCATACCAAGGAAGGACATTTTCACCCAGAATTTTTCTGTAAGCTCAGCATCTCTCTAGAAGATGTCAACAACTTGATTCTAACAGGCTCTGACAGTGCCTCGTACCATCAGTTTATCAGCCTCAGCTTTTCTCTTTTTTTGCTTTGGGTGGTACAAAATGTTCCTGAAAATTTGTGCTGCTATTAACAATAGGTGCTCAAAGTGATCACTTGCAGTGAGTCTTAGAACAGTTCAAAGACTGAGTTTATTTTGGCTCTGCAAACTAGAACACATAACATTATTTTAATTTAGAACAGGACCTTGCTGCAGCTCTTGTGTGGATGGATACAAATAGGATGGAACATCTTGAAGATGGACAAGCTGAGTCCTCCTGACCTCATTCCTGTTTTGAAGAGGGTAAGGTAAATTGAGTCATTCAGTAGAATCAAACCAATTCAGGTTTCCTGGGGTTTGTTTCAGACAGGTGTAAAATCCCTGCTTTGCAGTAGTGCCTCTCTCCTTTGTCTCCCACCACTGAGAAACATTTACCCCATGACAAACAAGGCAGGAAGGCAAACAGATGCGTAAAGATCTGATACACTAAAGTAGGTCATATCTGCACAAACTATCGATAGGACTTTTTCCCTGCCTCTTGCATGTCATTTGTGAGCAAAGTTAAATTTTATACAGGCTTGTTGTGATGCTTGATGGATTAAATGGCTATGCTGCCTGGAGGATGAGGGCTTTAGGATTCAGTCTGGGTGGTAGAAGCTGCACAGATAAATTCAGTTGCCGTTCCAGTCTTCCTCCCACAGCTTGCTCCCTCACGGAGAGCATCTCACATCTCCCAGACAGGTATGGCAGAAGAGCTCTGCAGGACGGCATTGTACTTTGGTTCACTCCACTTTCCCACTTCTCTTAGCTCTCACGGAGGCTCCAAACCCACAGTGACTGACCTCAAAGGTAATTCACACTTCCACCCCCTGAGTTGAAGATGCAGAGCACACTGAGTGGGATTTTGTTAGTGATACCAGGAGGTATAAAACATATTCTAGTGCATGGAACAGAAGGGTGAAACGACTTGAACCAACTAGACAGAGCAATCAGCCCAAGAGCACAAACACACAGAAATATGATGGGTATGAAATCATTCAGAGCCAATCAGTAAGCTCCCAACTTCTAAAGCAATTTCATAATTGAGTAATGGGACACAGCAGGGTCTGAACTATTGTGTATTATAATCTGAATGGAATGCTGTGAGAAGGCTGGAGCAATCTGATCGCACCGAGCCCTCGCTCACCAGAAATGCCTTTGACATATTTCCTTAAAGCACAGCAACGAGAGCAGAGTAACTGCTTGTTAATGACACCCTGATGGGTTGTCTGCAGCACTGAAACTGAGATAGGATAGATTGGAAAGCATGTGCCTCTCCTTGGCTGGAGTTAACACACCAGCCCCCACAGACTGCCCACCCACTTCAACCTTAATCGCCGGCGTGCCTGTGCAATCACCAGTTTCACTTCACTACATATTTCCTCCCCCAGAACTTAGCTTATAAAACAAGAGGCACTAATAATCTGAGATGACGCTACGCCAGCCTCCTGTCATGGCTTAGTGCTCTTGCTCCGTGCTGGCTAACCCATGGCTAAGGCACAGCTATGTGGGCTGGGCTCTTTCCCTTTCCGATTCTTCAGTCCCTCCTTGGACATGCATGCACTAACTCCACCAAACAACAATCACCTCTTTCTGTCTTTAAAGACATCACCCGTTCTGCCTCTTCTTCTCCCTCTTTCTTTCCTCTACTTTCAGACAAGCCTGGCAGCAGACAAAAGCTGGACTCTGGACGTGCTTGACAGTGATACGGCACGAATGGTTTTGGGTCAGGACTCCCAAGATGTGCTGGGGGAGTGGGACAAACCCTCAGTCCGCTGTGAGGCAAAGGCTGGAACACATCCTTCATGCTCAGATCCGGTTTATGGATGTGGTCCACTGTGGAAAAGGCTGTGACTGCGTGGCAAACCTTGTCCTGGCTCCTGTGCTCCAGGACAGCTGGAACAGCTCTAGGAGGGGCAGAGAAGGTGCAGCTTGCTGGAGAGCAAGGGGCAGGCTCTGCTGGAGAAGGCTGCAGTGACCAGGGTGGGTGCAGCAGCTATGTCAGAGTTTGCATTATGAGAGTAAACCAGGAGACTCCTGCAAGAAGCAAAAAGCTTGTGGTGGGGACCAGACTCACAACCAAGCCTCAGAGGTGATGGAAAGATGGAGACTTTCTTGGGAAGCAAGGGGAACTGACTGGCGCTCGTGCAAGCCTTGGAACAAGCCTTTGAACCTTCTTGGGTTGCAAGACATCCTCCCCCCTTCCTCCTCAGTTTGGTATTTCAGTGCTTACACTCTTTCAAGAAGCAGCTTTGATCAGTCTTGCTCCTGTTCAGCATTTCCATGATCTCAGAAGACATCAGTTTGGAAACTAGGAATCTCCCAGTGTCCTTGCTGCAACAAGGTCCTGGCCAGCTGGGGCTGGATAACAGCAGTCTCGTGGCTGGCTCAGCACCCCTGTGCTCTCAGAAATCAGTGTTCTTGTTTGTTAGAGTGTAATCAGCTGTCAGAAAGGGAATGATGCTGTGCTGCCCATGAACTCATGGGGACCATCCTGCTCTGTGACACACCACACGTGAGCATACGATGCACTAAGCTCAGAGTAACCTTGGTCAGGCCAGCTGAGGTCAGCTGGAGCCCACGTGTGGCTACAGCTCCTCTCAGGACCTGCTGTGAGATGTTACCACAGTGGTTTTGGGGGATGCATGGAGTCTGACATGCTCTGGCAGCCAAAGCCCCATCAGACAAAACACTAGAAATGTGAATGAGGGAATTTTCAAAAGTACCTGAGTGCTCCTGGTTGAAGGTATTCGTGCTTGCAGAACCAGACTTTCAAAGATCCATAAAGACACAAGAAAGCTCCAACTGGGAGCTCATAAATGGGTTTCTAGCTCTTCAAATTAGTGACCGCACACACTGGACTGGATGTCCCAGGAGCTCCATCCCCAATGAGTCTCAGGACCTCACTATAATGGGTGGGACCTATGGCCTAGATGTATGGATGCCTTCCTTCTGATTGCTCCAAGAGAGAGACAGAGGCAGCAATGGTACTTCCAGGAGTCAAGAACAAAGCCAGTGATAAGAGCTGGAATGGGCAGAACTGATGTTAGAGAATGGAAAGAAAGTGGGAACTGTGCTTCAAAACTGAAAAAGCATTTTCATAAAACATATCCCACATATTTTTAGTCCTCTGAGTACCAGGCTGTCTTTTCTCCTCTACACAAGAAGTTCTTTTGACAAAACCCATTTAAAAATGTCTTGCTAACTTGTTAGTTCACAAGGATGTTGCCCAAAGCTCACTTGTGCTTATTGCCAGAGCAGTTACAGAATAGATTTCTTCCCTGAACTGACACATTTTAAGCCAATATTGAAGAGTCACAGCAAGCACGATGGATAGCTACAGTTGGGTGCAAGCATGGGACCAACCTGTTCCTGAGTACTGAGCCTGCACCTTCCAAATCTGGAGATCCACAGCATGTCCCAGGGCCTGGCAACGCCAGCAGGAAGGCTCCCTCCGGCTTTGAACGGACTTTAATCAGGCCCATGTGAGCTGTGTGCACGCATGCAAGGCAGTCTGGATTTGGACTATCAAACACTCTCAACAAACAACTCACTAATAAGCTGCAGACCAAGATTTTCTTTAATTTTTTTTTCAGAGATTATTAAAAAAATAGGTTTCCAAAAAACAAGTTTCTCTGGGAAAAATCCAGCCTTTTCATACAGACAACTCACATATTGGAAAAAAGGCAGCATTACTCACATAAATTATTCATTACAAATTACTCACCCAGCTCCTGCAGCCAGTGGTGCTTTTCCTGTACCTGGAGCTGCGGCAAAGCCAAGTTCGCGTCACTGCAGGGAGAGGGGAAAGGTCCTTATAACCAGGCATGTGACATCCAGCCAGACCAAATTGGTTGTAGGACCTCCTGACATGGCGTCTGTCACTGGGATGCAAGGTTGCCCCCCTTCTTTTTCCTCCCTTGCCCTCTCCCCTCCCCCCAAGCACACCTAGGCCAGCAGAGCTGACTAAGGTAGCAGCTCCTGAGCTCAGCTAAGCCAGGCTGGATGTCTTGTTGGAGATCACAGGGCAACGTGAGAGCATTGGCAGGAGACGCACTGCTGTGTTGCCAAGTGAGAGAAGGGTTTGACATGAAAGAGAACCTGTGGCTGGGAAAGGGACTAGCTCTGCTCTCGGCTGCTTCTCAAAGCTAGCTGTTTTGCAACATTAATAAAAACAGTAAGTCCATCTTTTGCAATACATGTTGTGTTTTCTCTAGCAAGCCCAGCAGTAGGTGTTCACTCGGCCATCAAGGCATCAGTGAAGCTTCTTCAGAGCTTCTCATCTGCAGAGGGACAAGCAGGTACAACTGAAATGAACAATAAAAGCAAAGCTCACCACGCAGGCTGCAGAGAGGCGTTCGGTGAGCAACTGAAGTGATTGCAGAAGCTCATGGAGAAATGCTTCAATGCTGCACCGCTTCTGTGGGGTGGGATGGCCTCAGAGCAGTGGCAGTCTGAGCAGCTGATCTCAGAGAGGCTTTTGGGGAAGGCACTGAGCACTACTCAAGCCACAGCAGGAACTGGAAGATATCTGGTGTTTGTTTTCTGTGCATATTTGTACATAGACATCTCATTTTGTACATCTACCACTTGTTGTCATGCACCAAATTCTCCTTTTTTACCCAGCAGCGGTTTGCCTGTCCACCTTTAACCTTCCATCCACATCAAGAGGCAATCAGAAGAAGGCATCCAACACAGCCCATCATCATAAAAAGGAACAAAGGAAGGGGAGGCAGTATCAATCAGGTGATAAGATACCTCATTATTGAGAGCTTCCCAAGAGTCAGTGGAAGCAGCAGGACTTCACTGAGGAACAGAGCAAAGCTTTGTAGCTTCTCCCCTTGAAATGTAGGTCATCTGCAAGCAGCATCATCAACTTTTACTAGAACACCACTGCTTGCTGTCAGTGCCAAAGTCATAACAGAAAACAAACAGGCTGTGCACTGATGTGTGACAACTTCCATCTCCCAGCCCTGATTCAACGAGCTTCTGTGTACCATCAAGGAGGTATGCCAGAGCTTCAGTGCAAACACACACCATCCTGGGGGGTAACAGCATTACCATGCATTAGGATTTTACAAAACAACAGGGCTTGGATCATTTCAGGATCGTATTCTTCCTTGTTGGTGCACCAAAACAGGTCTTGTCTACTACCATATCACACACCTCTTCCAAGCGTGAAGTTCCTAGGACAAATCCTCCTGTCACGTCATAGTCTGAATGCACGACAGTTGAGGAAACTATGGAGTCTGGTGTTACTCTGTGTGCATTGTCTCCCTGTGGTTCTCCAGGGCAGCCACAGTCAGATCATACAGTGTAAGTGGTGCACATGGCCATGGCAGCTCCTCAGGTTGAGTTGAGCTTGGGCAGAGTTTTGTCCGTAAGACAAAGCAGCACATCATTACGTACCCAAAATCAGGGCACACATTTTTCTGACAGCTCGTCTTCCATGTTAAGTGGATATTAATTTTTAGCACTTCAAGTGTATACTTTGACCAGTTTAAAAGGAATTACTGGAAGTGAGGCAGTTGTGGACATCGTTGGTTTTGTTTCATCTTACTCTGGAGGTCACAACAGAACAATGTGGACTTTCAGACCTACCAGACAGTTGATATCCGTGTGCCACGGGTGTATGTGAAATCCCCTATCGCCTTTGAGGACATTAAATGTCAGTTTGGACCAGTAGTTCCTCAGAACCGATGTTCTCCTTCGGCAGAGGCCCCTCTAGCACAAGACACGAGTACACATTCCAATACTTCTGTTCCAGCGAGCAGCTCTTCTTGCCATCTTCCTCTTGCTTTTGCATCTCGCATCTGCTTGAAATTTAGAGGCTGATTTAGCAGACCTGACTTTGGCTCCTAACAAAAGCATTCTGACTTGTCAATCTCCTCTATGGCTGCTGCGAGAAGCCTTGATAGCAACTTGGGGCACATCTACTCTTAGAAGCCAGTGCCTAATGCTAGGCCATCTGGACAGGCACAAAGTGCCAAACACTGTTGTTCTTATTTAGTCCCGCTTCCTGCTAAAGTCAAATGGTATTTTGATGACTGACTGCTAAAATGCTGAGGATTTGACCTTCGCATGTTTGCCTTGCTGTCTCCAGGCCCTCTCCAGCAGTGATGATGGTCTGCTCATCAGCTGTTGACTCAGTATGCGATAGAGCCAGCTGAAAATTTTTCAACAGAGCAATTTCTCATCCAGTAAAGTCTATTCAAAAATCAAAATATTTCTCGGCAGTTTGTCAATTTCAATGAAATTTTACAACAGGAGTATGTCAAAACATGGTGTTTCATCACTGCCACGGTGGTTCTTTTCAATGGCATTGACGTGCTTCATTTCATTATGGTCTTTTTCGCTTCCACTGCTGCACATAGTTGAATATTGAGTCAAACCTTATACACAATTTGTGTTTTGCACTGCCTCATGGCTTCGTTTTTCCATTTTTGTATAACAGGAAAGTAGATACAAAACCAACGTCATGTAAAGAAGGTTTTCTTTTCAGACTGCTTTCTAAATTTATGTTTCATGGGAAACTTCCAAATTTTACCTTTTCATCTCCATTCATAACAAAAAGAACAGGGGAGTGTCAGAGCTTCTGCTGGAGGGGAAATTCCACCTTCTGACCAGCTCTCATTACCACTCAGTCCTCACCCAACTGAAACCCTTGGCTCTCTGGGAAGGTCCAAGGTAGATCTGGTTCACAAGCCCAGAAAAAACCGGAGAACACAACTGGCAAAACAGCCCTTTGCGAAACTCAGTGAATCATCATGGCTTTGATACAGCCTGCCCTCCTCACAAGGAAAATGTACCTCAGCAACAGAAATAAGATCTTAAATCAAATCAGATGCAGATTGAAATATTTATCTACTGTTCTTCTGGGAAGAAGAATTATAGTGGAATAAATCCTCTGAGTTATTTTACTCTTAAGATGGGAGAAAAAAAAGAATTCTAAATGTAGTTTGACCAAAACTGAGGGAGACCCAGGAATGTGAAGATATTCAAGCCACCGAAGCAACAATACCATGTGACATTGGACAGGAAGCCTCCCACAGGCTTTGGTTGAAGAGCTGGGTCCCACACTGGGTCCCACCACAAGCAGAGGAACCCCTTCTCAGAGGGTCATGAGAGCTTGTGGAACACAAGAAGCACTAACTGCAGAGGGGCATATCTGGGTGAGGTTCATCCAGTCTCTTCTCTGCCAAAGGAGCGCTCCTTCAGACAGAGATGTTCCTTTCTTTCTGAAGGTACCTTCTTGACTGCTGGAACTCATTTGCCATTTGCTCAGGTTTCCTGCTTTCAGATGATGTAACTCCTTCCTGTGGATTTGGTGATCACCTGACGGTGCAGTGAAGGAGACAGGAGACTGTGGGTGGCCACATGGAGTGAAAGTAATCTGCAGAAAGACAGAGGGAGCATGAGTTGGCAGGATGAAATCTGACTTAAAGCAGTGTTGACAAATCAACTACCATTTCCCCCTTTGCTTTTCCACTGCTGTCCTTGCAGGTTATACACTTCTCTAGAGGATCCATCTCAGAAATCCAGTAGCACCCAGGGGCGTGTTTGCCTTAGAAAAAAAATCTTTGGGCCTGTTAGGGCTGTTTGTAATATCCCCTGTAAAATTACTTCTTCTCTATAAGGCAAACCAAGGCAGGGGTTTCCTGGGAGCTGAAGAACCGTGCTTACCACTGTTGGTAAGAGAATGGAGATCAGGTAATTCAAGGATCATCTTGATCAAATTGCTCCAATTCTGTAAGCCTTTGCTCTTACACCCACCAGTATCCGGTTGTTCCTAAGCTACAGAAGAACGTGTCCAGTCTATGACCTGCTCTTCTGTCCTTTCCCAAGGGCCCTGCAGCCTTTTCCACTTGTCATCCAAATGGAGATGAGTCCAGTTGCAAAATGTCCACACTCCCATCACAAGAACAGGGTCACTGAGTTTTTCAGCCCACAGATGCCCACCCCCAGCCAAAGGGTTACAAACTACAAGGTTAGATCATTAAGTACAACAGGGTGGGAACTTCCTAGAAGAGCAAGGAAGCCTCTTAGAGAAACTTCAGTGCAAATAAGCAAAGAATAATATATTTCAAATGAGACTGATGTGGACCCCCAAATATTTAGGGCTGGCTACCCTCAAGCAGAGCCTCGATGACCAGAGGTGTCCCCCTGTAAAGCGCTGTGATTAGAGTGCACTGACCAGGTATGAGTAGGGAGCAAAGAGACGGAGCCAGGCTGTGGTTTCGCAGCTGCACGGCACTGGCCGGGGGCGATGAAATAAGGCCCAGACAGGAAGCCGTTTTCCTCAACAGTAAGCTGCTATTTTTACCCATCTCGCTTCTCTAACGAAAGAGACGCTTGAGGTCAGTGGGCTCTGCTCTGCGGCAAGTGGTACCAGCACCAAGCTCCGGAGGTGTCCTCTCACCCGATGCAGGGCTGGGCAAAGAGCACTCCTGGCTCCCTGCTCTACCAACACCCCTCTGATCATCATCGTTGTCTCCCCGTGTCAGACCACTCACGCCAAAACTCACAGCGGATGTATCTACCCTGTGAAAGAGGAGCAAGAAGGGTTGTGAATGATCTCCCATGGGTCAAGGAGCTCACGGAGATCACAAGGGCCTGCAACAGGACAGCTGGAGGTGTGATGGAGCCTGCTCCACTGCCTCACCAGCTGCTGACTCTGCTCCCGCACCACCCAACACACAGCATGAGCCTCAAGGAATTACAGAGGAGGAGCCGCAGGGCATGGACATGTCCAGTGCTGTACTATCACAGCTGCTCTGTGAGTGTCTCATGCTTCTATTTATATGCAGAGGCGATGGCTTCCTAGAGCTTCCCACATGCTCCTGCCCCTTGGTCAGAGCTCCTCGGTCTCCACTGTGGGGGCTGCAGCAGGCTTGGGCAGTGGGGGAAGGCTCCATCTCCCACTTCGTGCAAGGTGACAGCCTTGTTCATTCCCCATGTCCCCTTCCCCCCACCCGCCCTGGCGATGCGGGCTGAGGGAGTGGCAGCACTTCCCAAATCCCAGAGCAATAGATCTGGAGTGAAGTCACGAATAACTGCAGCTTCAGGGGAATGAGCTGGAAAAAAGAGCTACAAGCAGGGAACGGGCTGTTTATGCCAGACCCGCTTGAGATCTAGTGACACTGAAAAGCAAGGAGGGAGAACATAATTGTCCCTTCCTAAAATGGCTCATTTTCCTCCTGCTTCAGTGTCTGGGTGTGGGAAATCTGAGCTCAGCCAGAATAAGATGGAGCGGGACAGGCAAGGGTTTGCAGCTTTGGCAGGAGGGAGCCCCTGGCCCAGACTCCTGCAGAGGATGGTCGGTGGAGGCCCCGTGTACAGCTGCGGCAGCTCGCGGAGGACCTGCGCCATCCTCCTCCCCACTACCCAGCGTTGCGGGTGCTATTTCGCCTCCTCGCAGCCTTGCACACGCACCGACCAGGGTGTCTCGTCACATCGCTGTCCCACAGTCACTGTCCTTTCCAAGCAGGAGACGTTTAATACGAGAAAATGCTCTGATCTCAAACACTCTTGCCAATGCTTCAGTCCCGCCCTTGTCTTCCCTGCTCACCGAGGACCCCGCAATGCTGCACGCTGCACAGACAAAGCAAGAGGCTGAAGACTAGACTTAATGAAAACATATAAATTAACATATGCCTCCTAGGGGGGTTGTTGGGCTTAGCTCATTAGTGGTTTAAAGCATATCCAGTGCTCTTAAGTTATTTGTTTGTTTGTATTTTTGCAGCTGTCCTTAGTTCTCTTAGGTCAAGTAGAGGTGTGAGGTCCAAAATAGCATCAGGATAGCTGAGCTTATGTTTCCAGTCCTGAAAAAACAATGAAGTGCTAATAAAAAAATAAAAAAAAAAAAGCCTTGTGAGAAAGATTTCACTCCAAAGCCCTTTGCAAACAACACACACAACAGCGTGGAAATGCAGGAGCCTTTGCTCCCCGGGGAGGGGAGCTGCTGCCAGCTACTTTGGGAGGAGAAGTGGAATCTCAGTGGCCTGGGGAGGAAATTTTGGACATGGATACCAGAGTAAGATAAGTCACTGGATCTTTGCTCCTTATCTGCAGCCTTGCAGCTTGTCTGGGTGGCTGATGTGGGGTCAGAGGAAGCTATCCATCTGATCCGGCTGGTCGTTACCACTAGAACCAGTGCTGCCTGCACTGGTTCCACATGGCTCCATGGGAGTATCACCAGGCCCTGCAGTGTCTGTACCTCTCTCAAGCAGAGGCATTTTAGCCCAGGCTTATTCTCGTCATGAAACCCAGTGAGGGGGTGAATGCTCTCACAATACCGGGATTGCGCTCAGACTATGGGGAGCAGCTATTCCCCAAGAGAGCTGCTTTTCCCCTGTCACTCTGTCCTTAAAAAAAATAAAGTTCTTAAAGCAGAACTCCTTTTTGCAGCTGAGCAGAGCAGTACAGTGAATGTAAGGGCATAAGTAAGGATTAGAAGCCTCAACAAATGATGTAGAAGTGCCGTCGCCCCTCTCTGGAGTGCACAAAGCAATTCCTGTGCATCCCCATGCAGTCTTTGAAAGTGAAAAGCTCTGATTTCTTCTTCAGCTGGCACTGCTGGGGTGGACCTGCATGGCCTGAGATGGACAAACCCTGAAACAGAGAAGTTGCACACTTCTGGAGGGAGCAGGACCAGTTCTCCAAGGGGCTCAGTCTTGTTTGTATGGGTGACTGCACATGGTTTGAGATCTGCTGGATGAAGAGCAGTGCCGTAGGGAAACAGTGACTCAGAGCAGGCCAAGGCAGCACGGAAATGGCATGCTAATTGCAGGGCAGCACATGGCTCCACGTGGCATGTTCACCATTAGATGATATTAAAATCAGGCTCAGTGTTGAGGCAAAGCCTGCAAGCCAACAGAAAGGTTATGTGAGGACCTCTCCACTTGCTTTGGTTAACTCCATCAGGGATGGGCCATCATTTTTCATTTAGCAAAGAAACCCCATGGAAAGTAAATGACCCCTCAGCTCGTGATGGACTCTCAGTTCCTGGGTATAAACATTGCTGGGAGGTGATGGAAGAACAAACCGCTGATGGAAACTTTATCCCTGAAAATTACCCTGGGCACAGCAGGAGTACTGCTCAGTATCCTGCCTTTGAGAAGAGGTCAGGAGGGTCTTCCCACAAGATCCTGCTCTTTCTACAGCAGTCATTAAATGCAACCATCTTTGCTGTACAAAGAAAAAAGCTGCATCTTTAGAAGCTCAGAGGTAAAAGCCAGCCTTTCCAGAGTGGGTTTATGGCTTATCTAGTGATGGGGTGACTTTTTGAGCCGCAGCGAGGCACTTGGACTACCCTTTCAATGTAACGACGTCCCCTTAGCAAGCAATCCCCTTTGCTCACCTGGCATTCCCGTCCCGGATTCCACCTACCTGGTTTCATCCTAAAAGGCACTAAGGGTGGGCTCAGCCTGGGCAAAGCCACCAGGACTTTCCTTTTCTTTGGGGGAGCCAGAACCCCACTGGACAGATTTAGGATGGGGCAAGAAGAGGTTCACTCCCAAGCAGAAGAGATGCCGTGCGGTTGCAGGAGGAGTTAAATGCAACCTCAGCCCAGGCGCGTTTGTAGGCTGCACAGCCAGCAAAGGGGCTCTGCCTCTGCATCTGGCTGCTCAGTCCCATTCCAGCACGCAGGACAGAAGTTGGAGGCAGGATTATCTCACACCAGCCAAACTCGAGCCCATTCCAGGAGAGTTTTGTTGTTTTGCTCCTTCTTCAAGGGAATGAGCTCAGATGAAACTGAAGCAGGTGCTAATTAAAACCAGGACTATTCTTCAAACTGGGCTTTTAATTACTGTAAAAATATGTCAAGGAAAGTTGCAAAGGGGAAGAAAAATAGTAATTTCTTGTGCTACCTGCCATTTTCACTTGATTACCATCACACTTTTCTGTAGAGCAAAAACATCAGTCCTTCATAACAAACTCCTCTCTTGGGGGCTGGTGTGAATTGAGAGCTGTGAGGCCCTGCCATGGGTTCCAAAACTAGCAGCATAATGTCTGTAACAGACATGCTACCTAATTAAATTGTTAGGGAACAGGCTTTTATATCTTTAACACCTAATTTACTATTGTTTCTTTGAAAGTGTTTGGCTTCCCTGTGGTTTTTTGGGCCTCCCTTCTCAGTTTTATGATGGCTTTTAAGTTTTTCGTGTGTGTTTCAACTAAATAACCATTTTGGAGGTTTTGTTAGGGTCCCAGCTCGAGTCGGACCAAGGGAAACGGGGGTTTGTTTTACTGTTGTTCATGCTGCGTGAGTTACCACTACCGTGCTAATTATGTAATTACCCCATTTTAATAGCTATTGTATACTGCTTTATTGCTAACAAATCTTATTTCCTCCTTCTTTGCTCACGGATCGAACAGTACAAGTATAAGGACACACACAAACATTATACTGCACTATAAACCACAGTACAAGCCTTGCAAGAGTTAGCAGGGCTCTCTCCGTGAACAAGCATCTTCAAAGCAGCAGTGGGTTTATCCAAATCTCCACGATGGCAATGATATATAATATAATCTTTGCTTCCTGGGAAGACACAAAATCAGATTCATTTCATAAATACCAAGAGCTACTCTGCAGTGGCTGTTAGTCCCTTACCATGCGTTTACATGGCGCTCGCAGGAAAAGAGGATGGATTAAATGTAGGATGTTTAGACTGTGCTGTACCAGGAATGAGTAATGAACACCTTAATCAATTACTTCCTCCCTGATATTTGAAGCAAAATGAAATATTTGGCCCCAGAGAGGTAGGGGAACATATGTTTCAAAATCTTCCTGAATTCTGCACAGTCATTCAGAGCCCGTGGCTGACAGGATATGGTAGGATACCATCCAACACACTGACAGTATCAAAATTATGTGGGGCAGGATGAAAAGGGGAAACTTTACCAAATTCCTAGGAGGCATCTGAGCACTGCTGAAATCAGAAGATGTGTAGAATTATGCTCACGGTAGAAAAAGATGAAAAGCATGTAGAGAGAGGAGAACAGAGTCAAGCATTTGTTATCTGTAACGACATCTGTGCTTAACAGGTCAAACTAAACATGCTTGCAGACTGGGACAACTAGGACATGAGCTGGAAACAGCTGCTGAAACTGTATCAGAGGCCAGCGCAGCCCTGGGAGGAGTTAAATAGCCTCAAAAAAGTTGCAGGTATTTAAGGGAATAAGCTGTGGGGTGGTGGAAGGGGACATGGAGAGCTCCTGGGGTTTTTCCTCAGGGAGAGGAGGCTTTCCTGGCAGAATCCAGCCCAGGCAGCAATCCCTCATCCTGGGCCCATTTCCTGGAGTCAGAGCAGGTAACACATCTGGGGGGAGCTAAAATCTCAGATAAAGGATGCTGCAGTGTTCCTGAGACAGTACCAAGATGAAGTAAAAAGCATGAGGCATCTGGTACACACAGCAATGAAAGAGCATCTCTCTGGGGTGCAGCACACAGGACTAGAAGAGGGCAAGTGACTGGCAGGGGTGGAGGGGTTTCACTGGCCTTCAGAGACCCTGGCACATGAGGCCAAGGGGTGGAACCAAGAGAAGGACATTGTCGAGGGAGAGAAGGCGTTGTTATCTTGATTTCAGAATGCCAAGCTCTTATGGTATATTCAGCATTTATACATACATAAATGTACTGATGCTATGATTTTTAAGCTTAAAACAAGTCTATCCCATATGAAATTCCATCATTATAGCAAAACCTTGTTATTTCTCTCTCTCTCCTTGTTTTTTCCCACAGACCTCATTCCCCAGTTCATCTGAAGGGGATCCAGTCTCCAGGCAGGTACAACACACACTGAATTCAGCTGGACTTCACCCGCATGATGCTGGTGTCAAGCCCTGTCCCCCATCATGCCTGCTCATTCCTGATGACCCTGATGTACCCTAGGTTCCCCCTTCCAGCCCACCCTCCACACCAGGAGGCTCTCTGCAAACAGCAGGAAGATCTGCTGCTTCACATTCCTCCTTAAATCCACCCTTTGCCAGCATATCTACCGAAAAATTGACAGCAAAAAAAATTGAATTAGGCTGCTGGTGTGCTAAGACCACTGTCTATCATACTGAGCAATATTGGCTCATCGTCTCCCTGTGCTCGCTCTCTGTCTGCACCCATCTGCTGCCTTTCCTCTCCTGCTCGGGTTCAGAGCACTGGGACTGCACGTCGCCTGGGTCAAGCACAAAAGCTTTGGGATGCTGTGGTGGTAGCAATAAAGACAGAGAGACACACGCATGTATTTATGTATGTATGTATGTATGTATACATATGTATGTTGTATACTCCTATTTCTATTTCTATTCCTATTATTTCTATTATTTCTAGTTCATGTAGTCAGTGGGGTCCAGCCATTGGTAGTCAGTGCCTTGTTTCTCCTGGCTAGGCGGGAAAAAATCCCATCAGAAAACAGGACTTCATAGAAATCGGTGTCTGCAGAGCAAGCCCTGTTTGAGCAGCTTCTTCCAGCAAGAAGATTTTAAAATCTTTCTTTTCATGCTGGATCACGAGCCACCTCCAGCCATCATGGTGGCCCTGGAGACACACTGTGTGATGTCAGCGTGCCCTGACATAGCATAAGATGATGATCTTATAAGATAAGCATGAGATAATGGAACTTGTCTCGATGTTTTGTGTGGTCAGAAGTATCAATATCCTGAAGTTTCCCTGTGCATACCTATCAGCATCTCTTTCAGCACAGAGACTAGAGCTCCTGCTCCTCAGGCTATGGACAGGCTGGGCTGGAGCACACGGATGTGAGCTCACTGTCCTACAACTCCTGCCTTATGAGGAGGGGCCTGACTGCACTCCCTACACAGGACCTGTGCTCAGGCATGGAGCCTGACGTGTCATTGAATTATTAAAACACACTAAGGACAAAAAGCTGGGCTTCTGAGAATGTCAGCCTTGGACAGGAAAAACCTTTTTAACATGAGTTTCACCCAAGCAAGGACTGGCAACTGGATCTGTGGTGCCCGAGTGTCCTTTGGCTGAGCCGCCAGTGCGGTGCTGGCTTTTCACATCAGAGTGGCTTTATACTCTCTTGGTATCTGTGTGGGTTAAGGATTATCCTGGTTTCGCACTCTGACCAGCACTGGAGCACATCAGGAACAGTCCACTACTATTTAATGGCTGTATGACCCAAAAGCCACAGTGACAGCCCGTTAACATGTAGTCATTAACAACCAGATCTCATTCATGCTGGTGTAAATTCAGGATTGTGTTGATTTTTAAAAGTGCCGGGCTAGCAGAGCAGGAGGCAAAAGGTGGTCACCTCCATCTCCATTTCTGTTACCCAGCTCATGTCCCAGCCACCCTCACTGCTTCCAGGACACGCTGGTGAGTTTTCAGGAGAAGATGTGGAGCTGTTTACTCACGGACTGCCTCCATCCACCAGCTCAAACAGGTCAGGAGTTACTGGGAGCCGCCTTTGAAAGACCCAAAAGAGTCTTGGGCTGGTGCATAGAGCCCAAGATCACAGTGTTTCAAGCCTCTGGCCAGAAGCAGCACCTCTTGCTGCCCAGGGCGTTTCTCTGCTTAGTGCTCATAACTGCCTCATCACCCCATTCTGGTCTGCAGGGCATCACCATGCTGACAGTCACAATGCGAAGGGGCAAAGCCCCAGCTGACACTGCACAACCCACAGCACAATTATTTCCCTGGAAGCATCTGTTCTGAACTGATGACCCATACCCAGGCGTGACTCTGTGGCCTAGTGCAGAAGACCTGCCTGTGACCGCTGCATTTCAGGCCCCTCTTCCGTTTCCCAGCCAGGCATTTTGGATGCCCCTTAGAAGGGTCAAAGCCCAATCTGTCACAACCTGTACGCCAAAGAGCTGTAGGGATGTCTCTGAGTTGAGCTACCACCCGCAAAGCACTGTTCCCTTTCCCCTGTTCCACAAGCAATTCCCACCAGCTTCTGCCTCCCACCCACACACCCTGAAAGAGTTAAGACAAATTTACAGCATTTTTAACTTCTATTACTCACTTGTATCGAATTATTCTTGGATCAGATATTAAATGGAGATTTTCCATATAATATCTGTCACAGATGGAAAAAAACCCATCATCTATGGATGAGTGTAATCCATTCATTGGTTTACGGATACAGCCCTCTCCAGGGATTGTCAGAAATAAACACGATGTCCCTGTTTGCCGGATTTTTGCATTTGGATTGCTGAGCTAGCTGAAAAATGTGTGAAATCGCATGTAAGCCGACAGCTCCCTATTGACTAGGCACACGAACAAGCTCCCATGTGTTATTTATTCCAGCAAGCCCACGGACCGCGTCGTGCACATGAAATGCTAGCCCGCTCTGAAATTCGAGGGGATAATAATCAATAATGCTTTGTTCGTAACACAGCTTTCATCTGCAAAGCCCAGAGCGGTGTCGGGGGGCGTGGGCACCCGGGGCTTGCAGGGGAGGAAGCTGGTGTGGAAAGGAAGGGGGGGATGTGTGTGAACAGACCCTCCCTCAAAAGGCAGAGCTGGAACCAGTCCCTCCAGCCCTGCAAACACCAGGGACAAGCTGCCTGCTGACAAGGCACCTTCGGCGTCTCTCAGACATGCTAAACACATGGATTTTTGCCTGTTTGCTTGTTTGTTTTATATGGAAATGGTCGCTGCCAGAGTGGCTTTCCAGTTACCTGCTGTACCACACTGTAGCGGTGAAAAGCTACGTGTTCTTTTGGGAATTCCCATGAGGAATTAAGGATAGCCATGTGCCTAAAGCAAGGCTACAGCGACACGGGAAAGCCAAGCCTGTTCCCCCCCCTCCCAGCCCTGCTAGCACCTTGCTTTTACTGATGAAAGCAGGGCTTGCAGCAGCATCCTCTGCCCAGGCTGCTCACACCACATCCCCACAGGTCACCCCAAAACAGCTCACCCCGCTCTCACTGCAGCAATGCCTCCATGCCGCCGCATAGCATGGCATGGCTCCAGGATAGCATCGCCCTCACCGCACAGCTACCGGCTTGGGGGATAATTAGTATCTCCCCCATCTGCTAGATTAGCTTGGGGAGGGGAGGCAGGGGACTGCTGCCAGGGTGTGCTTAACTCTTCAGTCCTCAGGCGCTTCTCTGCTGCTCCCCCCTCACAGGCTCTGCCACAAACCTGGCTGGACCCAGCAAATGCCAGGCTGAGGAGTTCTGGGGAAGGTGTCCAAGTGCTGCCCCAGGATGGGGCTGCTTCCTCCTGGGGCACCGGTGGGGCACGGGAATGGGACAGGTCCATCCTGCTCCCACGGGGACAACCACCAAATTCCTGAGAGAGCCTGTCCATAGTAAAATGCCCAATGCTCTGCCCACCGCCCACAGCAGCCCCTGACCAAGCAGATGTGGGTTCCTTAGCTGGAAGCACCCCCCCAACCAGCCCACTGTCCAGGACAGCATCCTCCAGGCACCGCTTTAACTGGGGCAGCAAGGGAGGATGCTCACCGCTGCAGCCCAAATGCAGACGCAGGATTAATGTCGCTCTCGGCAGCAGACTCCTTTCCTGCATTAAAGTCAACACATCACCCAACACTTACTTCACACCCCTCCTGGGGTGGCCAGAGAGTTCCCTTTATAAGGTTAAACCTTCTCCTCCCCCCAACCCCCCTAAAGAAACAGGATATTTCCTAACTAATTTGTATGTGTCTAATTTTCATATCAACAAAACCAAAGTCATGAGTCGGGGCTTTTTCGGGTTTGCTTTATTTCTCACCGCATTCCTGCTCTCACTGAGCCCGTTTCCATTCCCCTGCTCCTTTCCTGGATTCCAGTATCCACAGGTTTCTGGGTTAACAACCAAGTAACACAGGCTGGAACCTGTTCAGATTTTAATTTTTTTAAAAAATTATTATTATTTTTATTTTTATTTTCTTGCTGGGAAAACCTTTTCCCCTCTCTTTCACCCTCCCCGCCGGGGAGTTCAAAGGGACATGTTCGCAAACAGGGGCAGCGCTCTCCACACCCACACTTGCCACCTTGAGCGAGGAAGCGGTGCAAAAAAACTCACTGGTGAACATTTGTGCAAATACTCATTTGGCATCTGCTAATGTCAAGTCTGGCTGGATTGGGGCTCAGAAAAGCATAAATGAGTCAGGCACGCAGCAAAAGCCGAGCTGCTTCGTTATGCAAACAGGAGCCTCTCGCAGCAGCTCTTGTGCACAGAGAAGGGGCTGGCACTCCGTGGTGTTTCTGTGGTGCTTTGTCCTGCCCTTTAGTTGAGATGACTTTTCTCATGCAAAGCCCCTGGTGCGCTAAATGCTGTGCAAACCTCCAGCCCAGAAAAGCTTCATCTTAATTAACTGCGGCCCAAAGAGGAGAGCTTTGCACCCACACACGGGCAGCGATGGCACCTCAACGGGGCTGCTCTTGCCCCTGCACTCGTGTCCATGTGGTTTATTGCTGTTAGTGCCACACTGCTCTGCAAAGCATTGCAGGACTGAGTTCCTGTGAAACACACTGTGCCACATGGTCCTTCCAGCTCCCCAGCTGCAGCAGAGGATGCCCGCAGCTGCTCCCCGGCAGAGCAGGTAGCTGTGGAGGGCTTGCTGCCAACATAAGCAAACCACTCAAACAATGGCAGATAACCCTGCTGCTATCTCAACCTATGGCATTAATGGGGGAGCCACAGACTGGTTGCATATCTCATTAATAAAATGTCCTCAAATAATAACGGGCCCGGGCCCAGGCCTAGCTACAGAGCATGACTAAAAATGCTGGAGTTAGTTCCCCCATCTATAATTTACCAGTAAATTAAATATGGCCAGCATTTCTTTCTGATAGCAATGCCTGCAGAACCAAGGGCGCGGGTGCAGAGCATCCTGGGACGGGGATCACAGCACACCCTGCTCTGGGGCTTCAGATGGACAGTTCAGAAACAGCCCAATGGAAACCACTGGGTCAGCCCTGTCAGCATAGTCCTGAAGCATTGAGAAGCTGAACTCCTCACTTGTGCCCTGCCCTGCGTGCACGCTGCCCTGCCATGGGTGATGCAGCGCTGGAGGCAGGAGGTAAAGTCCTGGCACTGCACTGCTAGCCATGGGGAAATACAGCATTTCTATTTCAAAGTGTACAAACCGAATAAGCCGTGTTAGAGATGGCTAGAAATTTAGAATGCTTTGGGTTGGAAGGGACCCCAAAGATTATCTAGTCCCATCCCCCCTGCCATGGGCAGGGATGCTTCCATTGGACCAGGCTGCTCAAGGCCCATCCAACCCAGCCTTGAACACTTCCAGGGATCCAGGGGTTCCCACAGCCTCTCTGGGCACCCTGTGCCAGGGCCTCCCCACCCTCAGAATAAAGAATTTCTCCCTAATGTCTCACTTAACCCTGCCCTCTGTCAGCCTGAAGCCATCGCCCCTTGTCCAGTCCCTGCACTCCCTGGGGAACAGCCCCTCTCCATGTTCCTGTAGGACCCTTTAAGTGCTGGTAGGCTGCAATTAGATCTCCCCGGAGCCTTCTCTTCTCCAGGCTGAACCAGCCCAACTCTCTCAGCCCGTCTTCACACACATTTACAGATAAGCAAAAACTTTGCATTAAAGAAAACCTCTATTTTTGTCTCAAGGAGGAAAACCAGGACCTGAAATGCATTCTCTTCACATTTTAGTATTTCTAGGCTTTGCTTCCAGGCTGGAAAAAAGCAAAGAACTTTCCAAGAAAAAAAAAAACAAACCTGATTAAAAAGCACAAAGCTTAATCCTTCAGCTGTACTTTTCAATGCAAAAAGGGAAAAAATCCCCAGTCGCATTTCACCGACCCCCTGGCTCATTCCTGATTTCATCTGTAGCCCTTGTTTATCCACCCCAGTCCAATCCTGGTTTCGACTCTGGCCTCAGTGAAGGCATCTCCCAAGGTGGGTGCCAGCACCATGCGGGCAAGTCCCCAGACACCCTTGGCACCTGCCCCAGAGCAGCAGGACATGGCTGGTGGAGAAGCCCTGGTAGAAACCCCAAGCTGCTCGCGGTGCAGGTGCCAAGCTGAATGCGGAGGCTGGATGCTTAATGATGCAAACAACCAACAAGCCTGTACAGCAGGACAGACAGATGAGCTCCCTCCTGCTTTCGGCCACCAGCGCATCGGTCCCGAGGGCATTCCTCCCCATCCGGAGAACTTCCACCCAAAGCAGTGGGGACTTGGATTCCTGGTTTTGACTGGAAACATCAGCGAGATGAATCTGAATTCCTTCTCGTCAGCCTAAAGACTTCTTTATTATTTATGACTGGGAACGATTCCCACCAGAAACGTGTAGCTGGTTATAATTTAAATGTTTCTTCTAACTCGGGAAATTTCCAGGAAGGTCTAATAGTAAACACAATAACGTGCCCACAAGTTACTAATCAGCGGTCCTGTTTGTTTAATTCATTTGCCCAGAAAACTAATTAATGTAAAACCGATGGTGTTTTTTGTTTGTTCCCTAAAACAATGTTATCAGTACATGCCCTCGCTGCATTTTTTACTGCAATTATAAAGGTTTTTCCAGCTGGAAAGTGAGTCAGCTTAACTTTTTTTCTTTTAAACTAATGACCATTTAATGTCAGATAAAAGGTTTAGAGGAAGGGATTAAGGACCACTTTCAACAGTTCAGGGCACCCGCGCGTGTGTGTTGAAATAGGGCAGAGAGAGGGACCCCACCAGAGACCCAGCGCTCTCCCCACGCAGGTGGGTTCTCATTTCTCTCCCTCCCCAACCATATCATTCTAGCATATCCAACTCAGCATCTCTAGCAGGTGTCTCTGTGCCCTCCAGGAAGATGCAGCTATTCCCAGCAGCACCTTTCCAACAGCAGAGAAGGAGCTGCAGGACAGACATGAAGCTGGCAATGACACCCCAAAAAGCAGAGTTTGGATATTTGCCAGCAGCTGCAGGCACTGCCCTTCCCTGATTCTCCAGCCTCTGGCTGCAGCCACATTTTCTTGCACCCATCCACCATCACTTCTCCGGGCACTGCCAGACCAAACAACTTTAGCTGCTCTTCCATCTCCACATGGTCCTTTGATCCATTTTGCTTTCTCCCTGTCACTGGGGCGATTTCTCCTGGAGTGATGGTTTTTGCCATCTGCCCACACAGGTAACACCTCTGTGCAGGACAGGTTCCTGCAGCCCCGCTGCCCCACGCGCTGCCAAACCTTCCCTGGAGGCTCTTCCCCATGTCCCAGGGGACACTGTGGCCCTTTGCTGTTGGCCATGAGTCTGCCAGGAAAGGCTTTGACTGCTGTTGTGGTGTGCAAACCACTTGGCTTGGGTGGAAAGGTATGTAATGAAGCATGTACTGTGAAGGTATGCACCCCATCACAAAGTCCTGCTCCCTTGCAATGCAGCACTACACAGAACCCACCTACAACTTCAGACGTCACGGATTCCACCTAAGGGCAGGGTTTTAGTGTGCATTTATGAATACTTTATTTATCGGTCAGTCACTTTTTGTGCATCTGGAGAGAGATTGCCCAGGGAGGGAGAAGGGTTTCTCCAGGCCCTGTGTTTGAGCTGGTGGTGGTCAGTCCCACCACCTGAGAGGAGGCACTGTCTGCTTGGAAAAGCCACCCGGGAAGGGTGAGGATCTGTTTTCATTGCCCTCTTTCGAGAGCACGACATGATTTCAGTTCACACCTTGAAGAGGTACAAAGCAAACATCTAGCCCTGAATCATTTGGCTGCTGCAGCAGATCATAGATTAGAGCACCTTGGGCCGGGTTCAGACCACCTACTGCGACGTCTGACAGCAGCACCCTGCAGCTGGGCTGCCCAGGCCGTACCTGCTCCCCATACCCGCGATGGAGAGGACACCGAGTTGCTCTGCAGTGCCCTGGAGCTTTCAGAGACAGACTCACCTCCTACCCAGCAGCTATTTTTGGTGCTTCCCAGAAAATTGTGCCTTGCAGCTGTTTGGGTTCTCATAGCAAAGGGCCCACTGCGTGCATGGATCTCCTCCTGAAATCACAGGAGAAATCTGGCTACGACATGCCAAATGGATGGGACTTGAACACCCAGATCCTCCGGGCAACGAAAGATCTCAGCCTGAATGCATGTGAGGAGCCTGTACAATCAGGCTCTGAAACACTGAACCCAAAACTTCACATGTTCAAGATCAAAGAAGTGATCTCAACTTCTCCACCCCTGGAATGGGACCACTTGCACTTAGTTGCCTGGCACAGCTGGTGTGAGAGGCAGCGAGGGTTGGAGAAGACCTGTGAGACCCTGTGAAGGCAGGGGCTGATAGTTCTCCTCTCCAACTCCAGCCAGCTGGCAAGGGTTGCCATACAAAACTGCCATGTGCAGCGCTGGTGCTGTCTCAATGGTGAGCAAACGGCATCATGCTTGTGCGACATGGAGAGGACTTTGGGATCCAAAAAGCAAGCCAGGGATTGCAAGCAGGGTGACTTAAACCTGGGCAAAGGCCTCCTTGGGGAGAGGTGTCTACAGAGCTTCTTGGGGGAGAAAGGTAACTGGGAGAGGATGGACCCTATGAGGGTCCTATGAGGCCATCATGGGGCATCTCTGCTGCTTCTTCAGCCAGTGTGGGAGTGGGAGAAATGACTGGCATATGTGGTGGGAGCAGGGAAGGATCCCAAGCACACCTGGAGGTATCTTGTTCCTCAGAGCTGTTCCACAAGGATGACCCACCATGGCTTTCATAGGGTGCGATGGGAGAAGCACCAGTACATAAGGGGGTCCACTGCCCAAAGCCCTCTCCTTCCAAGGCCAGTCTCCAGGCTCTTACCGTTTGAACCCAAAGGTTAATCACCATGCCGTATGTTAATTCTCCCAAGTCAAGCACCGCTCTCTTTCAGCAGTTTTGAAGTTTGCTGCCTTTCATTGAATTTCCCTGCCTGTGTTGGGAGAGCAGGTGAGCAGGAGATCCCAATTTACTTTCTCTGCAGTCTAGACTATTCATTACTTTCCTGTCTCTAAATGAAGCAGGCGCAGTCCTTTCAATACCTCCATAAAGCATTCCCTCACCAGGCCTCTAATCATTTTCATTGTCAACCTCTGAACACTTATTATTTCCACTATATCCCCTTTTGAGATCAGATATCCAGAGAGGAGCCTGGCATGTTAGCAAGGTCTCCTCCGGATCTCTCCTGCGAGCAGGCAGGCTTGCAGGAATGTTTCACATCCCTCTCTTTATCCATCCTCACATTTTGCTTTACTTTCCCAACAGCGAAAAGGAAAAAAAGACCCCAGAGTCATTGCAGATAGTTCAATAAAAGCATAAATGGTTATAATTAATTTGGAGCCTGACGACGTGCATGCATAGCTCAAATTATTCCTCACTGTGCCTTGCCTTGCAGTCGTCAAGGGTGAATTTTATCTGCCATTGTGCTGCCCATTCACCTAGCTTTGTGTGGTCTGACAATATCTCAACCCAAGGTGGTATATGGTTGCAGGCACTGCCGCTCTCGTTATTTACAATGGCTAATTAAGATCCTGCTACAACCTTCATCCCACCCTTAATTCTTATGAAGCAGCCAACAAAAGGTTTTGATTTCCTTTTTGGCTGGAAGACCTTTTGGCTTCTGCAAAAAGGGGATTAAGAATGAAAGCACATAAAGGTATGTGCACAATCACAAAGTCATAACAGCTCTCCGAGTGCAGTCTCCCAGGAATGAAACACAGCATTAGCAAGAAGGGCTAATTGGGACCGGTTTAAAGAGCGCACATTGTGTAGCCGAGTCCGGTAACACTTTTGATCAGGCAGACAACACAGCCACAAATTGCTTTCTTCCCCCTCCAAAATATCTTACCCCGCAGGAAACAGTGTTTTACCTTTCCCAAGCCAGCCAGCCAGCCAGACAGGCAGATGGATGGTGCACGCGAGCTGGGCGAGCACCGTGGGTCACACCAGCTGCTCTGCAGGGCACAGCCTGGCCAAGCCCAGCTCTCTGCGGGCAGATGCAGGGTCCCTGTCCCCCCCACACTCAGACATGTCCCCATCACGGTGCCTTTAGGGCCAGGTGGAGCTGAATTACACATGCAACCCGCACAGACCTTCTTGCCTCAGGGTGTTTTGGGCACTGCCAAGGGCTGCGGGTTTCAGAGAGGTTGCTCTCCATCACGTCTTCAAGCAGAGGTGGGTGCAGGTCCCACCACCCAGGCTGCCTCCAAAGAGCCTCCTATTGCAAACCTTGCTCTGGAGGAAGCAACTCTCCCCACTGCCCGGTCCTCCAGTGGGCAGGCACCCCTCAAAAGGCTCTACCCAATCCCTGAAGCCTGTCCCCAGCCCAAAGGCTTCCCCTCTCAGTCCCCGTGTCACTGAGCCAGCTCTGTGAGCCAAGCTTGGGAATCTGGTTCGTTAGCTCTTGGCAATGCCACCCCACAAAATGTCATGGCATGCAGAAATCTATGAAAACCAGAGACCCGAGACATGTGTTTTTGTTTGTTTGCGTGTGCCAACATTTCCAATGGCTCAGAAATGTGTGCCTGTGAAGGCTGCATGTGTGTTATTCATTTAGGATCATTTTCAGCCCTTATAATAGGAGGCTCATTTTATCCTTTTGAAAGCTCTCGAGCAGAGATGATCGCAGCCCTAAAGCCTGCCATGGCTGTAAACAACATTTAAGCTCTACATAGCTGTCTCTCCTTGGAAAATAGTCCCACAAAAGGAGTGGAAGGGTTTGCACTATGTGCTTGTGTCAGATACATAGATAGATAGGCAGCTCATTCCTCTAGGCTCCTTTGTAAACCCCAGCCAAGATTTTTACATTCTGATTCATGCAAATACAATCATATGATCAAAGTAACATGTGCTACCTCCCAGGAACTAATGCACTAATCGTTGGTGTGCCGCGGGCCATGGCCTATCTCACACCATCACTTTCCCTCCTTGTTCCTGACCTGCTTCCTCCTGTCCTTGTACACAACGTCCCTCAAGCAGGCAGCCAGCCCTGAACCAGCCGGGCTGGCGTCTGCTTCAAGATGGCTCTCCACACAGCTTCACAAAAGGCTCAGAGAGACTTCCCTTGTGTCCCTCCTGCTCCACCCACAGCAAGGTTTCTGACAGTGCATCGCTCCTGGCTACTGATGGAGAGACAGTGTACCCCAAAATGGAGGCCTGTCTCTGGATCCCCTAGATGGGAAGTTTGGGGGTGAAATCTCTCAATTACAAATTTATCACATGATTTCTATAGCTCCTTTCATTTATTCAGGGTGGAAGCAGGTTCAGAATCACCTCTTTTGGTGGGGGGTTGGGGGTGTGGTAGGGTGGTGGTGGGAAAAGACCTTCCAAGCCTGGGACCGCACAAGCTGGTGAAAACACAAGCCAGGGAAGGAGCAGGTCCTCAGCACGTGGCTGGGAAGGAGAAGCTGCAGCATCACATGTGGTGCTTCCCCAGCTGGGCCATGTCCTTCACCCAGAACATCCCTCAAAACACATCGGGAACCTCACTGACACTTGCACTGCTTAACCAAGGAAGAAGCTCCCATCATAGGCTTCGATGTGGTTACATCTTCTGTTATTCCTGGCCACCCCAGTTGTTTTTTTCAAAACAAAGACAGTGCTTTCTATCCCCTAGGCCTAAGCAGACCAATTAATTTCTCTTCAGATCAGTTTGTTGTGGCTCAGGAAACTCAGCCCGTCATTTCCCAAGCCCGGCATAACACAGTTATGCTTCCTGTGGCTCAGCCACGGGTCCCCCAGCCAGGCAGACACTGGGGATGTGCAGACAGTTCCCCTTTTGTCTGCTCTGAAACTGGAAATCAGCTCTTGCCCGGAGAGGTGTCAGCCACCTTTGGGCTGCCCTGGTTGGACTACAACTTTCCATAACTTTCTGAGTAGAAACAAGTCTTACCCAAAACAAATAGGGACAGGTACTGCAGTGCTCGACACCAGCCTGGAGCTCGTAGTTTGGCTTATCTCCACCGGTAACCACCAAATCCATGGGTCCTGACTGCTGAGTAGACCCCAGTGTGTGCCAGACCTTGCTGTGGGATGGGAACTCTGCAGGTAATACACTGAAAGGGGTGCTTGTGGTCCATGTCATCTCAAGTCTGCACCTTAATGTGGGCGTTATGAGCTTTCTTTTCCCCATCAGGTACGATTCAGCCACTGGAGAAAAGGAACAGGTAAGACACAGCCAACCTAGAGAAGGTTTGGACTTGGGACCCCTCAGCAGGCTCTGGGGAAAGGTGGTAGGAGTTATCACCCAGGGCCTTGGCCAGCATGGTGAGATGGTGTTTGCTAAAGAAACAGTGAGCTGCCACAGTCGTGGGGTTCTAGAGGGTGCTCAAATATATTCAGACTTTGAAAACTGTCAACTGAGAAATAGGCGAGGTTCTTTTACACATCAGATATCACTTCTTACTTTCAAAGTGAAGGTTCTGGGTGGGGGTTTTTTCCTTTAAAATTATCTATATTTTAAGACATTAACTGTTAAATAGAGTGAATTAAATGTTTTTGGTAAACCCAAATTTCTCCATCCAGTACTTTGTCTCACTTAAAAAAAAAAAAACAGTTTCGGTTTGACCTGATTTTTCCTCCCTAATTTTTCAGCTCACACCGTTGGAAATAACAGAGTACGCAGGTTACATCATTCGTGAGGAATCTCCTCTCATCCGTCTCCAAATGAATAACAACAAACATTCAGAAAATAATTGAAGTTTTATATATATCCCTTGGCCATTCAGGTGGTATGGCTGGCACGAGACATCGGCACTTTAAACAGCTGTTGTGAATCTTAAGTATAAACTTCCACCCCTTGGCACTACCCCAGGAAATTGTGCACAGGAGTATACCTGCTTTCCTTGCAGCAGACAAAAATCATGATGTTTAATACCTTTGAGAGTGGACAGGAGAGAAAAGCTTTATTCTTGGGGGACACCCACGCTTTGCCTGGCCTCTTCCGTGTTGGACAAGAGGGACTGAGGAGGGACTGAGCACTGAGGTGGGGTATTAACAGCTCCACTTACATGTGCCGCCTCCTCTTCCATCAGCAGATACCTGCATTGTAGAGTAATTCAGTGCCCTAAAAGAGAACCACCACCACTCCACACACACACACACTTTACTACAACCTTATCTTTCAAAGGTAGCTATGATAAAATAGCACACTCTTAGAGCCAAATTCACATATGCTTTCTGTTACCCAACCTATCCCACCTAGAGCCAACTCCGTTGGCTCAGTCAGATCCTCCTTGGTGGACAAATTCTCCTAGGCAAGACAAACTGCTAGACCATACTCTCCAGCCGGAGCCTGAGGTCTTGGCTGAAATCTCATTCTCCCAGAGACACCAAAACGCCCAGTGAATTTGGGAAAGCTGGTGGACATCCACGTGGCAAAACACAGCCCATAGCACAATGTATGTGCCTGCCAAGCCTTGCTCCAAGACCTGGTGTAGGCTAGGCATTCACTTAAATCATACCTACCTTCCACCTGGCCGTGCATCCATGAGCCTAAGTAAATAAGCTCTTGCAAAGACCAAGACAATTTGAGGCAATGCACCCCACAGGGATGAGCCAAGTGCAGGCCTCACGGTGCTTTCCAGGATCCTCTCGAGCTCTGCTCCACTTCCATGTGTGGCTCCCTGCAGACACACAGGGTTCACAGGCATCCTGCTCATTTAGGCTATGGCCTTAACAAGTCATGGACATAAGACTCAGTCTTCTCATCACTGAGCCTTTGGGCAGCATCCCTTTCCCAGGCTTTTGTCCTGACTGCTTCTTCCTCACCTTTCCTCACCTTGTGACGTTCATTGGAGGGTGTACCAGTTACACTCCCAAAAACTAATATCAATTGTGTATATATCATGCACACTGGTGTGTAAGAGGTGATGCAGCACAGGTAGAGAAGTGCAATAACGCCCTCCTTGCTGAAGAGCACAACTAAAGCTGCAAGTGTGCTCCTGGAAGAGGCTTTCCCACTGCTTCACAGCTGCAAGAATCTCATCTCTGTGAGCCTAAAACCAGCACTAATCAGTGATCCTGAGCTAAACAAGACTGTAAGGACAGTCCAAGAAAAGGAGCACCCAGTTTCACAGGCTCAGGCTCCCAAAAGCCATGTTTCCAAAAGCTGACTCTTAGCAAGAGATCAGGCTCAGACGAGCTGCAGCAACTGCCTGGCTTCACAGTGCAGAGCCTGCAACAGCACCTGCATCTGCACCAACAAGGCAGAGGCAGAACAAAACTACTGGCTGTCAAGAGGGAAAGACCATGCCAGCTTCAGGGCTCCAAATGCAGGGATGTCAACTTGGTCAACTGCTCCCACTTGCTGACAGCTCCATGGTCCAGGACACGTCCCTGGTGAGCTGGAAGACACCTCGCACAGTGGCCAGGGACCCTGTCTTCTGCAGCAGTGGTGAACTCCACACAGGTCATTACAGTGCCACAGTGAAAGATTTGTACTACCTGGACCAGATGCAGAGCCTGGCTGAGCTTTGACTGCCAACCCTTCACCACCGCAGGAAGACGTGGGAGACCAACCACCTGCAAGGTGTCCGCAAACAGCAGCCCAGCTTGTGCAACACACTCAAAAGTATTGAAAAGGAACTTCCCTGGACCTGCAAAGCTTCCTTCCTGGAAAGGACTAATATCTCGGTGTGCCCAGCAGCACCTTCACCCAGCTTCATGACGAAGCCAACCACAGTATTATGACAGCGTGCTGCCATCTAATCTCAGCTATGAAAAGATTGGTACAAATCTATCAGTATTTCTGAAACAGTAGCTACAATTTGCTTTTATTAAATCAAATAAAGCAGTGTGGGTTTTTTGAGTGTGTCCACACAGAGCTCCACACACATTAAGGCCTTCAGTTGCTTCAAGCATTATACCCCTCACTGTTGAGGTTATTTCCACAACAGTAATTAAATCCCTATTAACAATTCTCAGCTATAAAGTAAATCAAATGTACTAGCCTACATGGGGAATCTCAGCTCATACTCAGGGAGCCTGAAGGCTTTCTGAAAGGAAGAAATGTTAACCACCACTGCCACTTCAGTCTGGAGGTCAGCAGAGAGACTTGTCCAGCTGGGATGTTGACAACCACTTTCAACCTCTGGCCTACTCACCAAGCACCACCCAGGCGCAGAAACACCACATGCCTGCTGGTGTCCATCACTGGCCATGCGATGGATTTCCCCTATTTCTGTTAATTTCTTGCACATCTCCTCCCCAGACCACCCTTTTTCCCAATCCAAAGGCACTCTGAAGGGACCCTAGTGTGAATTCTTCTCGTCTTTGCCTCTGCTTTTGTTGCTAATAAAACCTAACGAGCAGACATCCGAGCATGAATACTCAACATGCACCATTCTCAACCAACCAATCTCTCCGAAGGCACCTAACCCAAGCGAGCACTGTATCTCCTCACCACGCTGACTTTTCACACCCCAATGAACCCGTCTCACTGCTGTTCCAGCAAATATTCCTTTAAACCAACGACACAAGTGCTAGAGGCCCCTCGTTCCCACATGCCAGTCTCTAAACCCAGTGGGCCTTGCAGGACAGGCAGATCTTGCCTGGTTGCTGTCTGCCTCACAGGAGATCCCTTCAGCCCAGCCTCCTCCAGCATCTAGCACCTCCACCCCTTCGAATTTCCCCAATGGCAAAGGAACCCTGTCATTCTGACTGTGAAACCATCAGTGCCACAGTGCATTCAAGGAGAAAAAGGCACCAACAGATCCTTTCTCACTCTGGAAATCAACTGGGTTTCTCCTCTTAGAGGCACTACCACAGCACATCTCCAGCCGCTCCCAATCCCCCACCCCCAGAAAGTTCCTCTGAACTTCCCCCAGATCTGTCCCACATGAATCAATCTGAAGGCAAACCTGGCAAAGCCTTCCAGCTCCCACCAATTCCACCACCACACCATCAGGTCTCGCTTCGTGCTGGTCTCCTGATGTGCCAGGAGAGCAGCTCCAAGTGTATTCACTGGGAGAGGGGCTGCTTGAGTGACCGCCCATGTGTAGCTGGGGTGAAGGCATCACCTGTAACGCTGCCCAGTTTTTTGCAGAGCAACGTGAAGTGACCCTGCTCAGCACTCTTCATTTTTCTCAAGGCTTTCGAGGTTTGGAGATTAGTTCAGATAAGCATCCTCAAGCTTGCATGTTTATCTGCACCATCTCTCAGAGGGCTTTGATCTGCAGGATTTGGCTGCAGCACTCAAAGTTATCTTGAGAAAGCTCGTTCTGGGGAGAGTTGTTCTACTGATTAACAAGAAAAAGCTTTCCTAGTCATTTTGAGCATTTTCAGCTGAGGCTGGAATCAGGAGAGCAGCAATGTCTGCACACAGAGGGAAGGAAAAAGTCAAGGGAGATTCTCTGTAAAGCTTCACCTGGGCTCAGCTGTCATTTCAGTGAAAACTTGAGGTCAGTTGTTTCCTCATCCTTCTTTTCCCCCACACAGCTAACCCTGTCTGACCAGGCCAGCCAGCAGGCCGCTCTGTATGTACAGATTCACACCTTGCGGCCTAGCACCATAGAATCGCCCGGGTTGAAAGAGACCCCTTAGATCGTTGAGTCCAACCACAGCCTAACCCTGCCTAGCCCACCTCTAGATCATGTCCTTAAGCACTTCATCTACACACCTTTTAAATATCTCCAAGGATGGTGACTCCACCACCTCCCTGGGCAGCCTGTTCCAATGCCTGACAGCCCCTTCAGTACAGAAATTCTTCCTGATATCTGACCTAAATCTCCCCCGGTGCAATTTCAAGCCATTTCCTCTCATCCTATCACTTGTCACCCAAGAGAAGAGACCAACCCTGACATCTCTGCAGCCGCCTTGCAGTAGTTGTAGTCTGCATCCCATGCAGGAAAACTGATGGACAGTGAGGAGAGCAAGTCACCGGCAGGCTGGTGAAGCTATGCAGGGTGAGGGATGTGGCCAGTCAAGGACAAGTTTTGAAAGGCAAAATATTGAATAGCTGAAACGAACAGCCCCTCTCAAAACTTCCAGTGAAGGAAACACAAGATGCACACTAATCGAGTCAGATAATTTTCCTGTTTACCTTCTGCACAGCCAAAGCTTTAGGAAACAGCCGCTTCACTGGAAAAAGTATCAAATTTAACTCCTGCTCTTTAAAAAACACTGGTGGGGATACCCCACTCCCAGCCCATCATCACTCCACGCAAGATTTCTTCTTTGTGGGAACAACGAGGGAGGAGGAGGAAGACAGGGAAAGGAGGAGTTACAGAACTAGCCATGTTGTTTATGATGGGGAAACTACCCCGAGCATATCCTCCTGCCCATGAATAAAAGCTGAATATGTGCTGAGAACCCACTACTCTGGGAGGGGAAAGAAGTGCAAACAGCAAAAATATGTACATGTGTTTTAAATAATTTTTTTTAATTGTTGAGGCAGTAATACTTGGTTCATGGAACTGCAATATACAGAGAGGTGAAATAAATAGCTTATATATATATAATATATATAATATAGCTGGTTTTAAAATATTCCCTTATCATTGGTGTACTAGGTCATCTTGTAGTCACTTGAATGTAGTTAGCAGCATTCTCCAGAACTGAGCATAATGCAGGATCACAGAGCCGTGACACCTTATGTCGTCAGAAAGGTTACAGAAAATCGATGCGTCGAGAACTCCACGGAAACTCAATCACTGCGGCACACACCATCTTGTCTCGGGCCAGCGTGCAGCAGACAATAAATAGATTACTGCAAAACCGGCACTTTTCGGGGCAGGGTCTCAGTAACTTTGGGAAAGAACTTTGGTTTTCTTTGGTTTTATTTAGGTTTTTTTTAATAATTACTTTTTTCTTTTTTCTTTTTTTTTTTTTTTGTTTCCTCCTCTGGGGATCTGCTTGAAAAGTTGTCCTTTCCAAAAAAGCGAAATAAGCACCTGTGTGTCATCAACAACAAGAAGTCAATTTAAATAGAGCAGTTCATTTTGTTTTTCAAGTCACAATAAATCCCTAACAGCTTTTCCCCAGCGTTTGCCATCTAGTCTTTTATTAATTTTTTTTATTTTTATTTTTTTTTAAACACAATGTACAAAAATAGAGCTTCTTCCTTATTTTTAATGTAAAAATATTCCTCTGGAGCAGTTTTTTTTTTTGTCTTTTTGTTTTTTTTCTGGTTTATTATCGTGACACTGTTTCTGTCTATTTTTAACTGGGGTTGGTGGGTCGTATTCTCTTAGTCCTCTTGGTGACTGTTGTGTACTTGAAAGGTTTCTGTATCTCCACTTGCCCCTTTGGGTACCTCTTCATGAAATGTACATCCTGCTGGTTTTCCCGGGTCTTGGGCCCTTTCCGTGGCCTCCCTTTTTTGGTGAATCCGACATACCAGCCTGAATATTTTGCTGACATCAGTGCCGTGTAGTTGTTTTCTAGGACTTTTTCAATGAAGACACACTCCTTGCTGGTGCCATCAGGCTGAAGAAGGGGAAAAGAAAGAAAAGAAAAAAAAAAAAGAAAAGAAAAAAATTCATTATCCAAATGCAAGCTCAGTGACCAAAACCCAATTTGGCATCAATAAAATCATCACATCTGGACCTTGTTTCTGGTTCAAACACTGTTAATAGGAGCCGTAACAAACATCAGCTGAAATAGAAACGAATTTTAAAAAGCACGAAAGTATGAGGTCATATTTGTAAATGTATTTTTTTTTTTAACTCTTATCCAAGGAGAGAAAGACTTTTCAAAGAAAAAAGTTAAATATATCCAGTCCAGCTCCTTCAGTCGCAAGCAAAGCAAGACTTTTCCCTTTGCTTTCTCCGTGAGGGAAGGAGGGTGAATTGGACTTGTGCCAGGGAACCATCATGCTTAATCAGAAAAAAATAAAATATCAGAATCTCACATGGGCCAAACATCAGCATTGCCCACTCGTACTGCTCGGTTTTAATACCTTACGGGCTTGCATCCATAACTACCCAAATCCCACTAAAATCATTACAAGCCTTAGTCTAAGCCTTCCCAGTGCTTTGAAATCTCTCCCCCGCAGCATCCCGGGCAAATAAACCACACGTGGGGCTCCAGGGTTGAGCCAGAGAGATGCTGCAGGTGACAAGGTCCCCAACCCCACTCCACCCCTGAATCCAACCGGTTATTTCAGCGTCACATTGCACACCTCAGGCTTGGCTCCCACTCGCATCTTCAAGCAACACCAGCAGTGGAAGGGGCTGTTCTCACACCAGAGCAGCTCCCTGGATGGACTGGCATCCCACCAGCATCCTGATGAGACTGCAGCTGGAGGAATACGAGGCAGCAGTACCCTTAGCCACCAGACCCACCACCACCTTTTACACCTTTCTCCTCTCAGGGGTGGTTTGGATGTTTGAAAGAGGGTTCCATTTCTGGTGGCAGAGGGGACATGGTGGTTCTCCTTTCTCCACCTCTCAATCTCAGCCTAAAAAACAAGCCACACAGAGCTGAAGTACCTGACTTAGGAAACCAAGTCCCTAACCGACACCCCTCCTCACAGAGGGAGCCAGGATTAGATACAGAAATGGAGGTCAGAAGCTCCAGAGCACAAGCACTGCTCCCTAAGCACCCTGCGGCAAAACACCCACCCTCCTCTCAATGCAGCTTCCCTCCCCACCACCGCCCCGGGCTGCTAGTTCCCCAAACCCTTGCTGGTTCTAGACACGATGGTGGTAATGCCTCAGGGGTAACATACATGAGAAGGAGAAAAAATTGCTGTAACAACAGCAACAGTGAGAGAGGAGTGAGATGTGAGAGACTCTGTAGGCACCAAGGGCAGGGAAGGGGGGAGGAGGCACCCCAGGTGCCACAGAGAAAGATGCCCCTGAGCCCCTGGAGAAACCCATGGTGCAGCGGGTGTCCCCCCACAGCCCATGGAAAAGGCCGAGACCCCACCTGCTGCCCATGGAGAGGCCCCACGCTGGAGCAGGGGGAGACATATGGAAGATGCTGTGAGCCGCATTGGAGCAAGCCTCTGATGGGACCTGCAGCCCATGGAGAGAGAGGCCCATGCTGGCTTAGGCTTCCCTATACCTCCAATCCCCAAATAACCACATACAAGTTACAAACAGAGCCATGAGATGGGAACCATCAGGCACCATGATCCAAGCTGGAATCACACAGGCAAGAGGGGGAAAGCTTCATCATCTCCAGCCACCAGGACCAGCCACAACTCCCCAGCTGAACACCTTCAGCAGAGCTTCAATTCAATCCAATCGGTGCAACAACCTGCAATGTTTACCCTGAAAACATGAACGCACCATCCTGCCTAAAGGATTTTGTTACTGTGGGTAGCTCCCATGAAGATGGCCAGGAGATCACAGCAACTTCTGCATCAAATATGCTAATCCAGGGGCCACGTTCCCTATACGTGCCCCCTGTATAAGGGCAAAGCCAGCTCAGCCGTAGGACCGGCGATCTCCACAAAGGTCCTAATTTTATCATCTACAGTTGGAAGCTCACAAATGTTTTAATGAATGGCAGGACTGGGCAAAGCTCAGTGGTTCCAGTTCCTGGGGGGGTTGTTCTCCAAGCCCGAGGCTTGATCAAAGCCACATGAGTGAGGAAGGGGAAAATCAGTTGACACCACGGGGTTCCACCAGGTTTCAATGGGAAGCCATAAAAACCAGCCCCAGGTTTCTCAGGGCTCAGCCCACTACAAACCCTTCCCCAATGAATGGAGAAATTTTAAACAATACCATGGCTGAGTTTCAAATCCACCCAAACCCAGGTGCTGATGAACCGACCGGATCCGTACCGCAGGGGGAGCAGGTAATTGGAAGGGCTGTTTCCCCCACACTCATGGAAAGGTCCTGGATTTGAGCCCTGACCTTGCTGCTAGAATTAAGGCGTTTTCGTGCAATTTGGGAGGTTTCCGCTTGTACTGCAATGCCAGTTTCTCATGGAAAACGAAGACTGGAATGAAAAGAAAATGTGTGTGTAGGAGGGAGAAGTTATTCTATTAATAACAAAAAAGTATTTACTTATACCTTCCAATTTGCCAACAGAGCCTAAAGACGGAGACGGGAGGTGGAGGAGGTGCAACTTCAGGCCAACCTCAGGGCTAATTTGAAGTAAACAAGGTGTGTGAGATAAAATAACTTTGTGCTGGAAGAGGAAGAGCTAAATGATTTGATAACGTGAAATTACAGCAACATTTACAAGTACCTTGAGATAAATCAGGATAAGGACCTCACTTCCCCAAGCAGAGCATTCCTGTATGCGCTGAGACACGTCAGAGACAGACAAATGATTTTCAAATGCTTACAAGATGATTTTACAGCATCTGTTATAATCCCCAATAGAATAAATCGCTCCAACACATTACCCTACACCATGGAGAGCTGGGCCCATGGCAATCTATTAGGGGAAAAAGCAATTTATGAGGGTTTTTCAATAATTCTGAAGAGTCACCCTGTTTTCACCAGGTGCCCGTCATGTAAGGTCTAGTCATGTTTCCTATTTAAATGACAGCAAAACACTCTTTGGGTCTGCTACCCGTGCCCTCATTCCTCTGAAGAGTGGAAGATGGAGAGAAAAGGGAGATGGCTCGGGCTGAGGAGCATTGCTCCCCACTCCATCTGCCTGTTCGACCGTCCCCAGGAGATCCTGGTGCAAATGCTTGCTGCTGATACAGGCTGCACCCTCTGCCGCCGCTGTCAGCCAGGAGATGCTGCCAAGGCCGCATTTCATGCATACTCAGCTGTCAGGATGCACCTTGCAGAGCACTCGCCCTTCAAGACGTGAAGGTTCATGATTTCAAGTCATCCTTTAAAATAAAGGAGTCTTGCAAGCCCCAGAGCTGTGCAGGAACCGCCTGGCCGCTGCAATGGCACTGCCACTTGATGGGGGAGGACCTGCACCCAGCCCCGCATCCCTGTCAGCCCCTCAGAGCAGGGAAGGGCGCAAGTGCTCTGTGGCCCTGGGGTGTCCCACAACTGCTCAGGGAATGAGCTGATCCCACATTTTGCCCAGCACTGTCCCACAGGCAACAAGCCCAGCCAAGCCCTTTCTCAGAGCAGGGTGCGAGGTGCTGTAGTGGCACAGCTCCACTCCTGTGAAAGGCACAGGCTGTCTTCAATTTGGCACCTCCTTGTACCAGCTAGCAGCCACCCCCAAACCACTGATTTTGCTTGGTGGGTGCTGCTGGCGCCTGGCCGTGCGATGAGGCCATGCCACCGCAGAGGTGACGGCTTGCAGCTCATTTCCTTGCATAAAACAACTCAGAGCATTTTTTATTGTTTCAACACACCGTTCAACAGCCACAGGAAGATGCAGTAGCTGTTAGCCAGACTTCTGATAAGCATCTTATAACACACCTGATCTAAACACCACCTTCCACAGAGACCCCGCGGGCATCACCCTGGTGCGCGCAGGGGCAAGGGGAAGCACAGCTGTGCTGGAGCAGCCCAGGGAGCATGAAGCACTGGCTCTGGCAGGGAACCCCTGGTAGCTAACAGCTAGGGACCAGCCCCGGAGGCAGCGATCCACTCCCAGTGACAAGGCAGCAGACCCCAGCAGTCCCAGTGCCTTTGCCAGGCAGGGTTAGGGCAGCAGCCACTATGGAAAGGGCCGTCTCAAGCATGGGACTGCCCATACACTGCGGGCCAAGCGGGAGGCAGCAGAGCTGGAGGAGCTGCACCAGAGCCAGGGCCTCTCCGAGCGTACCAAGGAGCAGTGCCGGATTGTTTGTGCAGAGCATTTGGCGACAGGCTCTCCAGTATTAAACATGAAACATGTTGAACTGACACTAAAGCAGAATTAAGTGCCAAAGCATTTGCTGCTTCTACAATTACACTCTGGAGCGCTTTGGTGCTCCTGCTTTCCTTTTTATGACCCAACTTGGTCTTATTGTAGTTTGGCTTTCCCGTTTTAAGTTCTCCAAATGGAAAGGATCAAAGGGCTCTTTGTTGTCGTAGGGGGAGCGCTCCTCGGAGCGAGGCATTGCTGCCACGAACAGCTTGCTGCTCAGGGGGAATTCACGGCAGCCTCTGCGCCACCAGCCCGAGCCAAGGCCTGAGCAGGTGCAGCCGCCTCCGCCTTCTCCCTGCTGCCCGCCACGCTAAGCCACCTGAGCAGCTTTTTATGGGGAAGGGAGGCCAGGGCCGGTTTTTTCATCCACGTGTCACAAATCCGGCTCGGCGGGCACTGGCAAATCCAAACTTCACTTGGCTTTTATGGCAACAATAAGCTGGCGCAAGCGGCTCGATTAACGCCACGGCGTGGGGAGAGCTGCCTCCAAGACCACATGGTTTCTCTGTTTGCAAAGATGGGGGCACAAATGAAGCCCGCTGCTGGTAGCTAAGCTTATGGTAAAACACTTCCCCCCCAGCCCCCTCCCACCTGCGTGACGATGCTGCAATTAGGATCTCCAGGTAAGGCAACCGAACTGATGGAGATGTGCTGCAAATAATAACAAACACCAACCCAGAGGACACACTTCTGTGAGGACCCAGGAATGCCTCAGCCTTTCAAGTAGGATGGGGATGACTCTCCTGTCTAATTATCACCTCTCTGCAAGTCCAGCCCCCCGGGCTCAAAGTCAATATGTGGAGATACAAGCTTTCCATGCAGGCAGGATGGCTTCCCTCTGCCAGGAAAAGCAAGCCCTCTCTTCCTAAAAATCCCAGCACTGGGAATGCAACCACTCTAAACCAGAGGCTTCCAAGAGGTGTACACACCTAGGCTTTTTGCAAGGAAAACCCCTGAAAATGGACCCTTTCTGCATCTCCCTCCCCCTCCACAGAGCGGGTGCCTGAGCAGCAGGACCCCACCATGCTGGATCTCACACCACCCCCAGGCATGAGGTAGTACACCCACAAAGCTCATCCATTATTTCAATTATTTCCACCATCTCCCTCAAACACTGACACTGATTCACCCACTGCATTGCACAGAAGAAATCCTGCCCTGTACTTCCTGAGTTTCAGAGCAGGGACAGCACCAAAGGCTTGGGTTTTCAGGAGCTGTGTGGCTCAGCAGTCCCAGGAAGCCACTCCTGAAGCATCCCCAGCTGAGAACCAAGGGCTGGTGCAGCCAGCACCACTGATACCCCCTATAAAGCCCCAGAGCTTGTACACAGCACACACCTAAAGACACAATTTTCAGGAAGCGTATTACTTCTCTGCAGATTTGCACCAGCTCAGCTCAGAGTCAGAGCTCAGGTGGCTTGGAAAAATCCTGAATGGAGGCGGGGCAAGGCAAGAGCTGTGTTAGGGACAGCTTTCAGCACTGCCACCTCTCCCTCTTCACACACATGCCTTTTAAAGGTAGGCCAGAAAGGGTGCTGACGAGGCGAGTAGGGCAGCGGCCAGATCCAGCAGCGCTGGGGAAATGCCAACCCCTTGCAGTGTGGCAGATCCCAGTGCTCCGGCTGCTGGTCCACGGGCCCGAGCCATCCTCATCCACTTTATAGGCATCATCAGAACACATCTGCCTTAAGCATCCTGATGTTCAGCATCCTAGATTGATGGCACAGCACCCGCACCACAGAGACACCTCTTGACTCAAATGCACATTCTTGCTCCCAGAAAACCAGGGAAGCTGCATCCGTAACCACCATGAGTTACTCAGCATCAGGCGCATTTCCTCCAGCTCTCTAGCCTCTGAACCTGCACAATCCTCCGAGGAAAATACTTAGGAGTCATGATGGGCAGTTCAATAAAAGTGTCTGCCAGTGCAGCGGAGAGGTTAATTATGTATACAGGACATCTAAGTGCATTCATGAGGCAGGGGAAGTAATACAAAACCCACACGGAGGAGATTCTCTGAAGAGAGGGGACATCTCCAGGGGCCCGGGTTCAAAGAGGCGTTGCCCATTTTTGCACCCACATGCCCTGAGGATACACTCCATCTCCCCCAAGCGCATGCAGAACCGGACACAGTCTTCCAAGCATGGGATGGGACTTGGCAGCTTGGCAGAGCCCTGTCCATGCCAGACACAGCACAAGCTACAAGAACCACAGAAAGGAGAGAAGGGATTACAGTTTTTTTCTTTCCTTCTTTCCACCTTTCATTCAAAAATTTCATTTTTCTAACTAATATCTGTCCAGTAAACCTCACACTGCCCTGGAAGGAAGAGCAGTTTGTCACAAGATGCATGGCAGGACAGAGAGATGGAAGGATAAGCCAAGCAAGGCTGAGGACATGCCCCTAAACCTGCTCCTGCTGCCATGGGCACGTTTATCGCCAGCTGTAAAGCAGGGTGGCACACAGCAGTAATCGGAGGAAACTAGGCTGGCTTCACCCAGGAAGATGCACATTTGGCTAATAGAAATTCCTGACTGCATCTCAGAGAACTATCTGTGCTCACTCTTCATGATAAGAAATGTCAATCACTTTTTTAAACTGAATTTACAAAACCAGTAGAAAATTTAGGAAAATTTAAGTCAAAACTGCAGGTTCCTGCGGTAGGAAAGTACAGCTGTGGGAGACCTGAAACCAAAGGCAGGATCCATACGCGATATCTGAACAGCTCTAACACATCTACCATTGCCTGCACCCACCCAATCCAGCTGTATGGACACTTCTGAGTGCTAGCAACGAGCTGGGAAGGCACTTCTGCCCCTCCATACGAGCACAGCCGGTGGGTTAAGTGCACTGCCTGGGCTTGCTGCATTTCCTTCCAGAGCAGTCATCTTCAGCCTCCACCGAGACTCATGGGCTAGACCCGAACTTTCCATAAAAGCCAGCTAAGAGCAGCAGTGTTATTTCATGAAGGCTTGATATCATTGTATAGGGACCTGTGCCACTACAGGAATATTAAAAAGATAATAATAATTGTTTAAAGTGTCAGGTCTAGACATTGAGTGGAGCAAGAACACGGGGCCGTAACGGTTGCTGATGGCACAGGAGGTCTGGTTAACCCTGGGTTTATGCACACTAACAAACACACACGCTGAGGTTTTAAATTATCATCTCAAACAAGTGCAGTCACATTCAGCTGGGATTCCGGTAGCAACACCAGTTTCCCTGGGGCAAATTTTAACCAGTGGAATTTAGGACCAAGAAAGGCCATTGATTGTCTGCAGGATAGCATGAATTGTCTCCATGTCAAATTATATTACTAAGAAGAAGGACAAACCCATGATCAAATCAAGTGCCATCCATAAAAAATGATCATGAAGAACTGCTGCAGCCTGTGAACGACAAATTTATTTGTGTATACAGCAAGTGCAACGCTTTTGAGACTTGTCCTTTAGGAAAACCTGGACCCAAAAGACAAAGTCAAGAAATATCAAGAGCAAAAATATATTCAAGCAAGATCTACTTTTCTTTGACCTTAAATGTACTGTAATGGCCATACTGAATGGGCTATTTTTTGCTGCTGTTGGAGCGTAGGTTTTATCTTCTGCTTTAAAATGAGTCTCCATTCTTACTCCATCTCCAAAACCAAATCAAGAGTCAAGTAGAAACAGCCTGTGAAGAGCAGGGTCCACCTGAAAACGCAGCCCAACTGCATCCAGTTGAGGAGGACAAGGCTGCGTGGCTTTGCTGCTTGCTGCTGGGGGGATGGGATGTTAGCAGCCTCATAGTCACATTTGCTCCTTGAATACTGAAAGGATTAGATTAAATTGTCACATAGTTTTCAATAAAGTGGCAATTTTTAGCCTGGAAAGGGATATACAGCTTCCAGCCACAGCATAAGGAAAAAGCCTCAGAGGTCAAGCTTGGTCTGCAATGTGAACCTTGACTTTGCAAAACTCCAGTTTGGGAGACAGAATTGGTGCTTTTTAAGAATTTCCAATTGAAGAATCACAGGAAATCCATTAAACTGTTACATGGTTCTCTGGTGAGCAGACACAGCTTGGGGTGAAGTCCAACGCTCACACCCTCAGTGGAGCAACTGCAGCTCCCTCACATAACAACAGCATCATGAAGAAAGTTATTTTTAAAAACAAAATGACCTTTTGCTTTATTTTAGAGCAAAGACTTGAAGCGTTGTGGCTGTGCTGAGAAGCTTAACTTAAATGGAAATGTTCATACATGGCTAAAATGTGGTTACGAGGACCTCCTGACCACCCAGGCTGGCCTGTGAAATGATGGATAAAGCATCAGCCCCACCTCAGATGTTTCCCCTGCCATCCATGGAAGCTCACAGGATCCTCAACTCACATCATGCACAGCTCCAACACTGCACTTTGGTTAAATCAAAGCTTCCCGAGGCTTAGAGGACTGTAAGAAGTGGTGGTAGCACGGGAGGACTTAGTACAGACCTCAAACATGCACATTATTCTTACAACTCGTGTGATGTCCAATGAACACCATGAATGGTCTGCCTGGCAAAGCAGCTAAATGCGAATGCAACCTCAGCAGCACAGTGTGGGTTTAACTGTGCTTCACAAGGTGCCAAATGCAACCCGCCTCCCAAATCCATCAGGCAGGTGAAGTGCACACACAGCACCAACACCCAACGAGCAAAGAGAAGACGCTGGTAAATTGGTGGCATAAGCCCCTCTCCCCACCCAGTGCCATGAATTTCTAACACTTTGTGAAATAAAGGGGTGTTCTCCATGTAGCACCCATCTTCCATTCTCCTCAGCCGCTCGCACAACGCATGAGCTCAATCCCCACCATGTTCCCAGCGATGCCTGTCCCCCCCCATCAACTCTCCCCACTCTCCTTCCCAAGTCTTGAGGCCACTTGGTGCTTATCCGTGGCCACCAAACTGCTGAGTCCAAAGACCTCTGCTCTCCCAGCCACACTGAGATCAGCCACCTGCTATCCCACACCACCACAAAGCATCTAAACTTCTTCCACAAAATCCATTACCTGTATCCATGTCACTTTTTCCCTCCTCACCCCACCTCCAGAGAAACTTCTGGCAAAACACTGCTGTAAGCAAATCATTGCACAGACAGAACCAGGACAAGGCCCACTGCCCCAAGCAAATATTAACGGTGCAAAGGTCCAGCGAGCTCATGTCAACTCCTACCACCTTGAAGGAGCCACCGCAGCATCGGAGCCTGTCCACGTCTGTGCCAAGGCAGCCTCAGTGCAATCAACACTGGAAAGTAGTGTCATGGGCTCAACCATCGACAGCTTCTGGGGGTTGAAGACATTTGCACCACGCTGAGCGAGGGCTCGTGGAAAAGCTGGGTAACACACAGCATCCGATGGCTGCCTCTGCTCAAGGACAGGAGCTATTCAGCCAGGTGTGCAAACCCAACCCAGCCATACCGACCTTGGGCTGTGACATCCCGTCCCTGAGCTGCCTATAGCCTCTCACCAGAGGGCAAAGCCACCGCAGCCCCATGGCAAAGGTGCGGGACAGGGTCTGGCCAGCTCTCAGCATGTTACACCTACTGAGAAGTAATGTGACAAATTACTGTGTCCACGAGCCCTGAGACCACATGATAACAACATCCCTACCACAACATGTAGCAACCCCTCCCTGGGGAATCCTCCTGACATTTCCAGCACTGTAAAGTTTTGAAACTGCAAAAAATGAACCAAATTATATAAATTCTACCAAAGTTTGAATGCGATGTGTCAGGTAGCCCAGCAACAGGGAAAGGAGCAGATGCAGAAGGCTGCAGTGCTACCAAAAGCCTTGTGATTTTGAAGGTAGGCACTGAGAACAGAGGAGGGCAATCGCTGATTTTACCTTCAGCTTTTAGTTTCTTGAGAACCTCAGCTCCTAAGTTTTCAGAGCAATAGCTCAAACTTCTTTACCCTGGTTGCAGGGCAAAGCCAGGCTAGGTGAACGCAGATGATTCTAATGGCACAACTGAAAGAAAACCCTTTTTGTCACCTCCTCACTTTTAAGCCCTTTGCAGTCCCGCAGGCCCTGATTTGAGGCTTTCAAGACACTCAAGGCTGGTTTTGCATCAGGTCACCGTTCAAAGCATGACAGGGTCCAAGGTCGCTTGGCTCCAGGTCCCACTGAAGGCATTTGTTTAGATGGCTTAAACCCAAACTCACAGGGGAGCGAAAGACTGGGAATAGTTCACTTAAAAAATAAAAAAAAGGACCAGTCTCACCCTACGTGAAGAACCCATCTGCATCCAAACTGTGATCTGAGCGAAATCCACCAAAAGCCAAGTCAAGTTCTGCCTTCACGTGAGATGCCAAGTCAGAACAGTTTACGGCTGAACATGTCAGAGAGAGATCCACAAAACGCACGCTATTAAACCCAACACCCCACTAATTCTGGTCGTGTTTTTGTTGCAAATTCAGCATTCAGCCCCAGAAATTGTTACATTTTACAAGCCCCTTTCAAGCAACCCAAATACTGTGCAACTCCGGGAAAAATTCTGGATAAACATCAAACCCCTGTGAAACTCAGAGTTCTGCCTCAAATCCAAGATGCAGTTAGGCGTGGTTTTAAATATACAAGCTGAGGAGTGCAAACACCTCATCTACCGCACGGAAGTTTCAAACTGCAAACCTCTGAGCGCCCCTCTGCTCTTGCCGCCTCCCAACATCTTTGCAGCACATTTGGCTGTTGGGACAGACCCTGGCGCAGGCAGGCCCTGGGGAATGCTCATGGCCAAACGCCAGCAGGACTTGGGCATCAGGCTTGGAGCTCATTCCTGAGTCTCCTTGTCTCAGGCTGGCACAGACCCCGGGCTTGATGGCAAGACCCTGTTTTCCCATCATGGGTGTTTCAAAGGTGGCTTTGCAAGAAAGCTCAACCTCAGCCTTGACCAAAGTCAAGTGATGACAAAGCCAGTCCGGATACACCAGTAAGACTTTGGAGAACCCACCCGGTGTCCCCTACCCAGGAAAGTCCCCTTGTCCTGCAAAGGGTCGCTCCCACTTTAACCACCCGGAGCTCCTGTAACACAACACGCTCCTTTCTCCTGCACGGCCTGAGGTATTATAAAGGCCAAGACCGCATGCATGGGCCGTAGCGAGCGCCTTCACTCTTTGATGCCGTCAGAGATTTTTTAGCCAACTTTCCTGACTAAACACACACATGCTTCAAGAAAACCCCTATTTTAAAGCTGTAATGTAAACAACCCCAAATTATTACTATCCCCTAAAGGCTACTGCTGGCAGGCATCAGTGATAAAGCTCTGCCAGAGCAGTCTGGCATCTAGCAACAATTTGTTTGTTGTCCTGCAAAAATACAGAGAGCCTTGCCATATGGTATTAGCAACTTTCTGGTAACATTAAGAAATATATTGGCTTGGAAAGCAGTTATCACACCAGAAAAAACCTTACGTCGCAGAGGCAGGTCTATGCTGTAAGGGGTACCAGCACAGCGGTACTGGTCAGGGGTGGGGGAGAGGTGATGGTGGACAGTAAAGCCATGCCACCCCCAGCCCCTGGCACAGAGGACATGCCCCTGGCACGGCCACGCTCCAGCTGGCAGAGCTTTTCTTCAAGAGCCGGACTGTGCTTGAGAGCACAAGCCCAGCACTGCTTGTCCACGCTCTGTGAACACCGGGAGGGCTTCAGGGCTACGGACATGGCATCAGCAAAGCCATCCCCAGAAGGCACCCGAGTTACCCATCATCGAGCTGAAGCAATGCCTCAGCCACCCCAAACAGCCAAGGGGTTCCTACCGTTCAACCAACAGCTCTTCCCCCCACAGCGAGCACAAAGAAAGGAGAAACAGAACCAAATTCATTAAAATGCTTTTTAAAAAAACAATGCATATATACTGTAATCATTTTCCGAGAGTGTGTCTATACCAGCTCACTGAGGACTTCTGAAAGAAAACTCAAGGAGAGATGGTGCAAATCAGCATGTGGATTTGGTGGGAAATCACCTAAGTTACGGTATTGACAGCTCTCCAGCTTGAATTCCTGGAAGCAGCTGAACTAGTGCAATGAGCAGGGACTTCTCAGGACACAACTTTACTGCTCTCACTTTCTGCAGAGGGACGATACCTGTGATGAACCCCATTCAATATCACTTTTCCAACTCTGCTGCCATTCCTGGAGTTTCCTCCATAGCTGCATCCTACCTCAGAAGCACTCGCCCCCATTCACAGCATTGTGGGGGTTCCCTGCAGACTCACAGAGTCAATAGTACAGCCACACCATGCGGAGCAGTACCACATGGGAGCCCAGCACACAACTGTCCCACTTCCACCTGTACTCTGAGACCCATCCCACCCTGAGGTGATGGCTTCAGCACCCACCACCTGCTTCTCCTTCCCGGAAGAGTTCAAGGAGTGACTTAATGCACTGAGAGACGGAGATGTTCTCAAAAAACAACAGGGAACAGTATTGCTATTGAATCTAGAGAAGATGCAATCCACCCAATGCAATGAAAGAACATCAGCGGGATTGCTCAGAGCATCTTCTGAAGGAGTTCTTTCCCCATTCTTCTCAATTCTTCTGGATTCCTTCCAGTCATTACTTCCCATTACTTATCTTGCTCTGAAGACCGGTGTCTCCCTTGCTCCAGTCTGCAGGAAACAGCCTCTCCTCCCATTTGACAGCTTTGCAGGAAGCCAAGGTCCATTCTCCTCTGCCCTTGGACAGTCCATAAAAACAAGCTTATTGTCTCTTGCCCCTTACAGCTCTGAGTGCAAAGCATGGATACCTGATTCAGCCCAGGCACCAGTGCCAACCTGACCCATGTGATCCCATGAGAGGCTGGGAAAGATGCACAGGGAATCCCCCAGGAACAGGATTAGGGGATGCTCCCATCCCTACATAGCAGCCACCAGCCCTAAAGGTTAGGGGCAGGGCTTTGTTCATCTTGTAATGGTGTTGGCACATCCAGTTTCAGCTTCAGAGAGATCGCTGACCTCTGGCAAATGCTCTCCTGATTGGGGAAGGGGAGGACAGGGCAGGGAAAGGAAATCTCCTGCAATTCTAGATAAGATGAAATTGCTGTAAGGACAGGCCAGCAAAAGCAGTTAGCGGTGGCCAACCTAATTAACAGCCACCAGCTCCCATCCCTGGCTGCTATTCCTTGCTCTGGAGACTTAAAAGACTTATCTTTGACAGCCTTTTACAAACACGAAGCCCCTACTATACTGACACCCTTATCTCAAAGCACAAGATAAGAAAAGCTGAGGCAGGGAAAAAAAACCCAAACCAAAACACTGGAGGACTCACCAGGAGACCCACAAAGAAACTCAGAGCTCCTCTAAAGATACTATTAGCTGCTCTTCCCCCTGACACTGAATTATTGCAAATATTCAGTTCTTGCCACCTTTGAGGTGACCAGTCACACTGTGCCTTGTCACAAGCGGGCGAGTCACATCCCACTTCTCCTTGGGAGGCGAGCTGAACCCTTCAGAGTCCCCTTCTTCCCCGTGTTTGTAAAAAGTGCAAGATAAGTAAGTAATAACAATAATTTAAAAATAAATAAATAACACAAGCACCAAGTATTCCTGCTCTGAGTTTTCCTATTTGAAACCCTCTCCTGGTAATATAACCCTGCCATAAAGTTCAGTAGTCCACAGAAAACCAGCCAAATCACAAAACTCAGGTCCTACCATTTCCATTTGTGTATACACAGAGGCACCAAAACCCCACAGGCAAAAAAGATATGGTTAGAGGGACAAAAATTAAACTGCAATCTATTCCTGGGCCTTCTTCAACATAACACCAAGAATCAAAGAATAAACATGGTCCAATTTGTTTTCGCCTGGTTCCTGTCACCTTTAACAGAAAAGTCGCTCCCTGTACACCACCTGCCCTGTCTCCAGTTTTCATAAGCAGCACATAGAGCCTTGGTGACCTCTGCAGCTGCATGCTGTGACAGCAAATAAAGTTAGAAGCCTGCCCAAAACACCTCTGAGCCCTTTGGCCAACGTTGGCCACACGGTAACAACCGAGCAAGGAGGAAAGCTCAAGTTTTGGTGGTCCTGAGAAAGCTCCATCAGATGGCCTTCGCTCAGAAATGCAGGTGGAGGTGCAACTTCTGATAAATAAAAAACAAGGCGCAAAAAGCTGCTCTTCTCACTCCAGTGGGTTAGTTTCTTGGCCTGCAACGCAGCCGTCTCCAATGTGGGGAGCAAGCCCAGGCTCTGGAGCTCCTGCATGCACCGCCAGTTCCAGCTGAGAACAACAACCTGCTCCAGTCTGTAATACCCTGTGTAGGTGATTATGGGAAACAAAAAGGACTAAATTCAAAGCAGGTTTTCAACTGGGGGGGTGGGAGGGATCCAAAACTGCTGACTGAGGAGGAGAACAAAGCCAGATGGCATATGCTGGTATTGTTAGGGATTATGCAGTGTAAGGCAATAGGAAATGAGCAGAGAAAAAGACCCGGTTTGGTCCCATGGCTCCTCTCTTGCCAAATGAACATACCGGGGCGACCGTGAAACAATCAGTTTATGGGTTTCATTCCCCTCCACCCCCAGACTGAACTTAAATATTTGTATAAGCCCAGGCGTAACTTTTATCTAATGTTTTCCTTGGGGTTTACTAGCTGTTTAGAGCATTCAGGCTAAAAAGCATTCCCTCAAACTCCTGCCACAAAAAGAGCTGAAACTATGATACTAATTAAAACCACACTCTTTGGTATCAAGAAGACATGCTATTATTTTCTTTCTTTGCTCATGAGAAGCTGTTAATATGGGCAACGCGTCTGGAACATTTTCCTTCCAAACGCCATGCTCTGTACCCCCTCCTGCTCAGGTCGGCTGGTTTATGAACTTGTCAGCAGTCTGGGGTGGGAAAGCTCATATTTACAAGAATAGATTTATTTTCTTTTCTATTTTTTTTTTTATAACAAGCTATTTGCCAGCTGAACATTGTGAAAAGCACATCAAGAAATAAAAACCAAAAAAGCTTTACACCGTGTGAAAGGTAACAAGCAAAAGAACTGTCCTGCCTTGGTGCCCAACGGGCCAAATCAAGGGATGAATCTTGCCAAAATATACTATATGTTTTGAAGAACAGGCTCTGATTTTGCTAGGATGCTCCTGGACACAGCGCAGACCAGGAATAGATGCAGGTTGCACAGTGTAGCATCTCTGACCCACCCCAGGTAAGGTCTATTAAAGAAAAAGGTACGGTTTCACAGTCATTTTACCCCATCTAATTGGGATGCCTCTAAGGTCGCCATTACTGTGATATCAGCACCTCATAAACATTAACAAAATTATCCTTATAGCATTTTGGGGAAAAAAATGCTATTATCCCATTTTTAGAGGACGGGAAGTCAAGGGGAGGGAGCAATAAAAATAAAAAAGTCAAGGACTGGGTTTGGGTTCAGAGAAATGTCCAAAAGCATCCATATGTACGTGCCCTGAGAGGCCTAAGCCAGTAAAAAACCTGATTTCCCTATCCAAGACCAAGCAAGGGTGTCTCATTCAAAGCAGTAACTGCACCGCAGAAGTGCAAGAAGCAGGGAGAACTGGCTACCTTGGTCCAACCCTCCCGGAGCACCAATCTTCAAGCCCCCCCCGATGTCGAGCAGCATCCCAGATGCTGCCCGCTTGGCCGGCGCTGCTCAGCAGTGGGTCAGGCAGGCTGCCACGGCCAGTGGCTGCCGGCAGCAGATCCGGGGCTTCAGTCTCGACAGAAGCATCTGCGCCGCTCATGAGGAAAACAAAAGTGGCAGGAGGGATCCTCCTGGGAAGGCACTTGTCCCACAAGTGTCACTCTTGGGACCACAAAAGTAAATAATGTTTCATCAGAGCAATTTGGTTTCTGGTTTCTGTTTGGGAGCGTGGCTTTCGCTCTGTTGACTCAAAACAAAACTCAGCTTCCCTTTTTCACGGCCACAAAGATGCCAGGATTTAATTCCTGGTGGTGCAAAGTGCAGGGGGCGGAGGAGGGGCCTTTGTGGGCTGGGATCATTTATTTCATATTTATTTTTTTGGGTGATATTTTAGCTTTGAGCAAGCTCCTGCCTGGTTAGTGAGCCTCTAGGTTCGCCAACAATACAGAAGAGCTGCCTAAGTTACAAAAACAAGTTAATACATAAAAAAATATGACTTCAGCAAAGAAGTTAAGCTAGACGGGTGAACACGCTGTAATTTGTTACATGCTTCCATTGTGCAGGGATCCAAAGTAATAAAATATTCCTGTAATGCTAGAACTGTGAGCCCGGCCCCAGCATGACATTGGGATTCCAGCTCTGGCTCTGCCACACCATCCAGCCCCTGGCTCTGTCACAGCTCACCACACCATCCATTCCCTGGCTCTACCATACTGTCCATCCCCTGGCTCACCACACCATCCATGCTCTGGCTCTGCCATGCCATCCATCCACCCTGGCTCACCACACCGTCCATCCCCTGGCTCACCACCAAAGGGAGCTTCACAGTGCCCACCTCCCCAGCACCAGTCTCCCCAGCACAGCACTCCACTTGCCCCTTTTATTTTAAATTTCACGCCAAAGAAGAATCAACTAACAAAGTTATTGTGGAGGCAGCCACGACACCAGGATGCCGAGATGCCACCTCATGGCAATTTAACACAACTGTAAAGCACAAACCCATCCACACCCAGAGCGTCATCAGAGAATCCCAGGGTGGGTGTGGAGCTGGATTTTATGGACACGAGGGAGGGATCAGGAGGACATGGGCTGCCTTGCAAACCCCACATCCCCTCCATCATCCTGCTTTTCACCGGAGGCTGACAGGTGAAGCTCGAACACATCACTACAGCATTGAGGAGGCTGCTGAAGGTAATGCTCGTGTCACAAATTAATTAAGAGGAAACACTTACCTTCCCCACGAGCTTGCCTTTCCTGTTCATGCAAAGGTAGAAGTCTGTCTCCTTCCCTTTGATCCGGACTTGACTGCCAAAAGTGTCTGTTTCCACTAGAAGCTGGGCTTGTAAAGGAAGAAGAGAAAAAGTCATTTACCAATATGGTCCATTAAGTTAGAGCATGCACAGCTCATCAGTGTGCTGTCTCGTTGCACCTCTCCCCAAATCACCCCACACCAGGACACTCTACAAGGGACCCACCACTCAGGGCCTGAGCTACAGGCTTGCTTACAGGTGCAGATCTGACATGTCTCCACCAGCTCCTATCCAGACACTCTGGATTTAATGCAGGGTTAGCACAAGATACACATATATACATGTGTTCCATCAGTCCACCCCAACCCCATCACCCTGTCAGCAATATAAAGCCAGATGCTCTCCTTCAGGCTGCCAGAGGGCTCTCAGTGGGTAAGAACATGGATTTTGTTCTCATGCAAACAAATGATCATAGAATGCATTAAGTTGGAATGGACCTTTAGAGGCCATCTAGTCCAACCCTCCTGCAGTGAGCAGGGCCATCTTCACTAGATCAGGCTGCTCAGAGCCCCATCAAGCCTGACCTTGAAGATCTCCAGGGAGGGGGTTTCCACCACCTCTCTGGGCAACCAGTGCCAGGGATCCACCACCCTCATAGCAAAGAACTTTTTCCTGATATCCAACCTAAATCTCCCCTTTTCGAGTTTAAAACCATCACCCCTTGTCCTATCGCTCCATGCCCTCGGAAACAGTTCTTCCCCAGGTTTCTTATAGGCACCTTTCAGGTACCAGAAGGCCACTATAAGGTTCCCCCGGAGCCTTCTCTTCTCCAGACTGAACAAACCCAACTCTCTCAGCCTGTCTTCACAGGAGAGGTGCTCCAGACCTCTGATCATTTTTGTGGCCCTCCCCTGAGCATGCTCCAACAGGTCTGAGATCAGCCCAAGAGGAATGAAAATCTTTTCCCAACAGCCAGCAGCCAACAGACACTTCACAGAAGCAGTCCAGCCACACAGTTGTGATGCAAAGCCTTGCAGTGATCTCCTGAAGATCACCCCAACAGCTAGCAGGGGAGACATCCAGCACTGCTCATCCTCTCTGACGAACACATGCCCCACAGACATCCTCTGTGCCTCTAGCTGTGTTCCCAGGTGGTCACTAATTGCTTTCTGGTAGTCCCGGTCCGTGACTCCTGCTCTAACTGGAAGAATATGGCCAATCTCAGAGTGCCTCACATGTTTACTGAGGGCAGGGCTGGCTTGCAGCCCTGCCAGGAGCCATGGTATAGAGGGCAGATTTCTGCTGCATCTTCATAAACCACCAGCCCCAACTCAACTGTATTTGCAGAAGTGGATGAGATGCCACCCAGATGTGTAGCGTGCCATCATCACCTCGAAAACCCAGACCCGTCCAAATTCAGCATTTTATTCCATCCCTGATCTGAACACAAATTCCAGTCATGCTCGAGGTTCGGATTCCAGGAATTTCCCTGGAGAGGCAGGAACAGGCAAGGCTGGACATTTTGGTTCAGATCCATCTCTGATACGGAGGGGGAGAAAGGAGACATGGTCGAAACACAACGCAAGAATGTGTAAGTGTCAGCAAGTGCAAATCCACGGTCCTGCTCTGGAAATACTCACGCTTGTACGACCCGTGCCTTACCGTAGAAACACAGCTTATGCCAAACTCTGGAGAATGTTTGATCTGTGCTGCAGAAAGTCACATTCTTTTTGGCATTCATATTTCAGTCTTTAAAACCCTCTAAGAGCAAATATGCTCGCTGTAAGGATTTACCATGGGGATAGAAATAGGAGTTTGTTTCATTTAAACACATTAATATTTTTCCCACTTGTAAAGTCAGCTTTTGGCTTCTGCAGCGGTGCAAATATCACAAACATTTAACTCATAAGGGCCCTAAACAGAGTTTTCCCTTTGCAGCTCAGCCACACGTGCAAGTTCAGGGTTTTCCAGTTACTAGCAGTTTACATTTATTTAGATATATTTGTTAAACCTGTTATCACAGGGGATATTTAAATAACAACCTCTTTCTGACAGCAAGCGGGATAATGCCTGTATTACAGCAGAATATTACTTGCAGCCATGCATCAATACAGATATTATCTAAGCCTTTCAGAAACGCACCATGTTGTTGGGTATCTGCGATGGGGAGCAGCTTGCCAGCAACAGCCGGGTGCTGCAGGCTTTCCCTCCACACCTGCCAAGGTAGTACTGAAGCAGCGACTACCCCCAGACATCTGTGAGGAAGGGCCAGGTGAACCAGAAATAGCCCCTCGCAGTAAAGGATACATAGATGGGCAGAGCCAGGATGGGGGAGGATGGCACAGGGTCAACAATGGGTCTTCAAGGGGAAGATGAGCAAGATGGTATGTAACTTGGTGAATGCACACTGCTTTGAGAAGTTCAGGGAGGCTTCTGAGATGCAACGCAGCACTAACAAACCAGGGAATAGCCAGAGGTAGGACCATCTTTAAAGAGGTGGCTGTGGAAAGTCTTCCTCTCAAATGAGCAAGGGCACCAGAGAGGACTAATGATCGACCTCAGATAGGGAGAGCAGCAGCAAGGGAAGGTTATGGAGCCAGCATGAGAGGTCCCAAAGACGGGCCCAAGAACCACAGCCAATACTCAGAGTGCCAAGGTGTTGCCCACAGATCTACAGTGTCAAACCCACCCATGCAAATGGCCACGCACCGAAGGGGTCAAGCGAGGTGCTCCACAGCTTGCACACAGGACACAGCAAATCCCCGTCTAAGCTGCAAAGCATTCCCCACCCATCCCAGCCTCAGCACAGCGACTAAAGCTGCTCAGCACAACACTGAATATCAGCTACAGCTTTGGGCCAGCCCAAGTAGGAGCTAACACTGACAAAGCACTCCAACCCGACAGCCTTGACCCCTGGTCCGACGGGACAGTCGGCAACCCACACTGTTTCGATGCAGGGACCCCCCCCAGCAGCCCACACTCAGATGGACGAACACGGGGCACGCCCGCTCACGTTCCCCACCCCCTCACTCTGCAGCCAGTATGAGTAATATCCAAGCTGATTTTAATTTGAAAAATATCACCTTAAAAAGATGCCGGTTCCCTGCTGTGAAAATTAAAACCATCTGGATGGAGTGATTTCAAATAATTAATCTAGGTCTCCTTTGACACCGCTACTAATTAAAATATGATACCTTCCTCCCCCTTTTTTAAATAAAGAATTTAAATAAAGTTTAAAGATCTAATAAAATAATGTCATAATTTAGAACTAAATGGAAGTCACCTTTCCTGTGGGCTGCAAAGGTTATGCTGGCACTGGGATCCCTCCTGGGCTAACACTGCAGCACAGACCAAGCAGGAGCAGATGGGCAAGCACCCAGCACGACGCTCACGCCAGTAAATATACCAGCATGCATACCCTGGTGTCCCAAGGAGGCTGGCGAGCCCCAGAGATCATCCTGTGCCCCATGCGTAGGATCAGGGAGCAAAGAGAAGGAGGTTCAGCAGATGCTGTCTGCTCCCTGCTGTGATCCTAGCCACCAAGTACAGCCTAGGGATGCCCAGAGGTACCCGCTTCTGAAAAAGCTGGGGCTTAAGATGCTGGAAACATGTTCTTATCTCTAGGGATTCTTGACCTCTTCTCCAACAATGGAGATGGCTTTCGGGTTGGGTTCACAACCCAGCTGGCTTCCAGCCTATGGGACCCTTAATAATCCTTTTTACGACAGGCATCTCCCTAAGTTCTCTCAGGAGCCAGGACTTTGGACAACACCTCTAGTCAGCAGAAGTCAGATGGGATAAATCCTAGTCCTGAGTGCTGGAACCATAGTTTCGGGGGGGGGGGGGTGGAGGCCATCCCAGCAGAAGGACCTGCTGAGGTCTCCCACCCCACTCGCTTGCCATAAGAGCAGCTCAAGTCATCACACGCAAGATTTAAATACACACATGCTGAGCTTGCTGCCTGCTTTGTCTCTGTGATAAAGATGCTGCATGCCATAGCAGGGAAAAGCCACGGGTAAACTAAGTCCCACAGAGCTGGAGTGGTGTCCCCATGGCAGTGGGCTGCTCAGGACACCTGACTTCCAACTCCTTCAGTCCCTGGATACACCGTAGAGAGATTGCCATCTTTATTTTCAAAAGCTCTGCACTCTAGCCTTCAGATCAGGTATTATTGTTTAAATTCTTTGACAGCTAGATATTCTGATATATTTTCTGGGGAGGGGGGGAACCTTAAGAGAAAAGATGTCTTTAGAGGGTGAGATCTTCTGCTACATGCTTTTGCCTTATTGGCCATTTAACCTAAACCTTCCTGAAAACTCCCACTGGAAGAGATTGGAATTCCTCACATGTCTAGGTGAAAGGGATTACATATATATGTTGAAAAGCTATCTTCCAGCTAAGAAAACATGAAGTCAGGGAGATTATGTGAAGGTGGCAGAAAATATGCCAAATTATCTTGCAAATATTTCCTGGGAGTGGGAGGACGGGAGCCAGAAAAGCAGAGGGGAAGAAAGGAGAAAGAGGGCACCTGTGAAGCGTGAGGTTTACATGTACCCATCACAAATGCCTAAGCACCAGCTGGGTTCAGATAAACAGAGAGATAAATGGGAAAACACAACCAAGGTGCAGGAGGACTGGATTCTTTGGGTCTATCCACCATTGCTATTGTTTTTTTCCCAAGTATAAATCCCACAAAAATGAACCACAGAGGAAAAGGAACTCTAGCCACTTATGCTGCCCACGGGCATCCTGAAGCTTGCCAACTACAGCACCTTTCCTGGGACAAGGCTCTCAAGGTTTTGTTACTTTCATTGCACTGGGGTTTTATTTTTTGGATGCAATGACAAAGTTGGGGAAAGCAACCTCAGCACTGGAAACCACTTCCAGTGAATGAAGAGGAAGGATGTACAGGTATGCCCAGGCTGGGACCACAGTATTTGGGATGGAGAGCAGCTTTCCAGTTTATTAATTCTGATGCTGTGAAGCAAGACTAAACGCATTTCCAAAGTTCACAGTACATACTGAACCTGACCAGAGAGTAGAATTTACTCTCCAGTAAGACTGAATCTTCCTGTGTGTACCCCAGTGTGGCCAAAGGTGCTTAAAATAGTTGCAACCTGTTCAAATACAGCCTGAGCCCAGCCGACACCGCGTGAATCCTTTACATGACCTCAACGTAGGAAAGAACTACCCTGTCTCCACATCTGGGACATAACGACAAGGGAATAACACCAAAATTACACACAGCCTGGAGGGTCCGATAAAGCCACAGGCTATGAACAAGAGAGGGAAGAAGCTAAGCTGCACCCTCGAGTTTTGTTTGGGTGCTTCTATATTCTGCATCATTTTAAATAGTTAGAACCCATAGGATCCAGCTCCCTCCCCAGTTAAGCAGCTGCAAATCAGGAGTAACTGCCCAAATCTGTAAGGCTGGGGCTCGGGAGGGCAGAGCTCTGGCCCACATACCACCACAATTAGGTCATCAAGGAGGATACACCCACCAAGTTATTAAGAGGGATGGTCATGGGGAGGTGGAGTAAGAGCAACTCCAAGATCCTGGCTCCAGGTATTTCCTTCGCTAAGGCATCACTTTGCACACACCAGGGAGCTGCCCTGTGTTAGAGCAGGGGCTGCACAGGGAGCAGCGCAGCCTCAGCCCAAGCTTTTAAAAACACCATCTCTCCAAATGAGGTTTTCTCCTAAACCCCATTTAAGCATCCTATCTTTTACTCAGTCAGCAGGCACTGTTAGGGAAAAAAGGCGTGATTTGGAGCATGTAAGCCCTTCAGAGCAACACCACACAAGTCTCTCGCAGTGCTTCTCCATGCCTGATTTTGGGGTCTGAGGGGGAGCAGGACTGAACAAAGGAAAGACTGTGGAGACAACCTGCCACCTGCATAACAGCCTCGGTAGCTCTCAGGAACCAGACAGGTTAAATATTTGCATGGGAGACATCAGAAGAAAATCTGTAATTCAGCAAAGACCTCAAAGGCACTGACAGAGCAGCAACCTGATCCCGCAAATACTCACACACAAAGGACTTCACACGCATCGGAAGTCCCCCGAGTGCTGATAAAGACCCCTGTGTGGCTTCAGGGTCCTGCCCCTGCCACTGGCTGCATGGTCAGACGTGCCAGAAGCATGGCTTTGGACACAGAGGTGTGAGTTCCCCCCAGCCCCACCACCCCAGCCAGCCCTCCACAGGACTTTCTGCTCATGCTGCCTACCTGCAACCACACCAAGGGCTCGATGGGATAGAGCAAAGTGCAGCATCACTGCGCTTTTAAGGAGGAAAAAGGGCTGAAGTTCCCCTTCTGTCTCAGTTCAGGGGTGAGAGAGCTCCAGCCTCCGGGTGATGCCTTCAGGCACCCATGTTTGCCACCAGCCACTCAACACCTAGCAGACATCCTGTCCCCTTTCCAGGATGTTGAGCTATCCGAGCTCACTGGGCACGTCTTACATGACAGGAGGCCAAAACATGTGGAAATATCCCACACTGGTGCCAACCATGCCAGCCCGAGGACCCAGCCCAGGACAGATGTGCAAGCATGACACGCTGCTGCAGCAGTTAACCCCACACAGCGTGCAGACAGACATATTCGGATAATTAAATATCTGATACACCCACCCAAAATATTCCACAAAGCATGCACAGGGAACGATGCTGAGCCACTTGGTGTTCCCCCAGCATCTCAGGGACCATCTCGGCAAGCGCCTGCATCCCCATCCCGTAGGAGATGTGCTGCCTACACCAGCATAGCAATACCAAGGGAAAAAGAGAATCCTGAAACAAAGTAGTACTCTTGTCTGGACTGCCCAGGCTCCTGAGGGATGCCAATGCTTCCAGGCACAGTCCCTATAAATTAACTCTATTCACCTCATCTTGGGAGAAGCTTTAATGAAAATTCACTAATTTGAGGTCTTTTATCAGTCTGTGCCTATGAAAATCGTTTGATAGTTTAGCCGACATAAGACCAGAATAAATACCATGGTAGGTCTTAGAGATTTTGCCCAACCTAAATAAAAATTTAATACATCCCTGAATCTGTGTTTCTGTGAAAAACAGATTTTTTTTTTTTTTAAAAAAAAGCATCTGAGGACAACGTGAAATTTTCAAGTCCCATATTACTGGCCCAAGCCTGCGCTACCCAGAGCCTGGCCATCACTTACCCACATGAAAAATGAATATAAAATACTGTCATTTTGACACGGAGCCATTCGCCCCCACTTGCAGATCTAAGAAAACAGGATTAAGCGGCGGGGAATCGGACTTGGCCTCTTGCAGATGTTTTATACATAATTCGCCATAAGAGATGCTAAAAATATTTTGGCAGTTGCTTCAATGGTGAATAAGCTTATTTAGACAAGATCCAGTAAAACTGGAGGCGATAGGCCGTGTGCGTTAAAAACGCCTGGGCGGGGAGCGGCAGCGAACAAATTCTTCGCTGAACTTTGCCACCTGCACGCTCGCGATGACTAAGAAGTAGGGCTGGAAAGAGAAACGTTAAAAATGTTAGCACAGAAATTCCTCTATCTCACCAGGGTGTCTTGCTGCCTCCAAACACAGCTCAAGTGGACAGTATTTCTTACAGAGGCAGGAAAACTGCTTGACAAGCTGCCAGGCTCCAGAGTCTGGAATTAGTGAAGGATGAGCCTCAAAAAAAAAAGAGTTCAGAAGCTCTGTTATGCTTGAAAAAGCACCTAAAATGAAAAATAAAGGGCCAAACCCCAATGCTTTTGATCATTCTCATTTGAATAAATTCCTACTGACATAGTCGAGCCCAACAGACAAGGACCTCAGGTCCTGGCCCTGAGCACCTAGCTGAAATGCATCCAAAGGACCGGAATCTCTTGGGTCTGGAAATAGCGTGAACCTTTCCCATCCCACAGAGGGTTAGGATTACTGCAAGAACAAAACCTGCTGAAGTTATTTTGACTCTCTTGTTCCCCGCTCTCAGCTGAACCCAAAAAAAACAGTGATGTACACAAAAATAACAATAACCAGAGAATGACAACTATGGGAACCCCGTGTACTCTCACTCTTCCAAAGCTGCTTTATCTGGGGCCAGAAGCATAAGACAGACCACATTTACTCTGAAGCACTTGCCCACCTCTCCTGGGCAACCTGGCTGCTCATCCCCCACAATGAAGTAGGTGTGATGTTAGCACCACCATATCCTCTTACCAAGGAGCCCCACACGCATAAATCTCTCCCATGCACCAACCCCACAATGGCTGCACGTACTCCAGAAGTTAGTCCATCCAGGTTCCACTGTTGTATTTGTGAGTCCTCCAAATCAGGAGAAATCCATAAAGCATTTGCAGTGTTAGTTGAATTAAGATCAGCCAGGCTTGATACACAAAGATGCGATGCCCTGCTGAGCAGGTTGTATCCTTTTGTGCCCTCCAGTCAAAGTTGAAGTTAGAGCAGTTCGTTTTAGGGATAGGGATATAAGCACACAGGAGCATTTTCTCCAACCTTCCCTTCTTCCAGGGAGTAAAAAAAAAAAATATATTCTGAAGACAAAGTTGCATGATGCTCTGGTATTTTCCATGGGATTCTTGTGGCTCTGGAAGCTGGAGGAGCATCAGGAGCGGTGCAACCTACCAGGAGAATGTCCCGGCACGAGGGAAATTCCTCTGTGCTTTAAGATTTTGAGACAGGGAAAAAATTATCCCTGTTCTTTGTCCTCTTGCAAGTGGATGCAAACACAATTTCAGAGATACCTGACTTTTTAATGCTTGTGCTGTTGAAGCTCAATTTTGCCAAGTAAAAGATAACATATTATTAAATGAAGCATAGAAAACTGTCACTCTCAGTAAGAACATTTTTGGGTAAGGGTTGAAAGAGGTGGACAAAAACCAACCACCCCCCAAAGCGAGTCCCCAGGGGGAAGCACCTCAGAGGAGAGCGCTCTGCATCAGTCCCTTTGAAAGGTCTCTCGCTACAGACACAGCACCACCCCTTCAACTGTTCTCAGAGCAGCAGCTACAGAAACGATGATGATAACAACAACAACAAAAAAATCATATATCACATTAACTCTGCCTTTAGCACCTTTGGTTTATTTCTTTTTTGTTTTAAACACGTTCACCATGGGGCTTTTCTTAAACTATTACCCCCAGTCCACAGCATAGGTATGACTATTTGCTTGCCTTTTACTGCATTTTAATTGCATGAGAAGTTTTAAAAGTTGTGGGTGAGGTTGTGGGGTTGGTTTTTTTCTTAGAGTCATTTGGGACAAAAGGCACCTGGCACTGGGTATTTAAATAAGACCTGGCAGAACTGTAAAATTAGTTTTATGTTTTAATAAAAGTACTTTAAAAATCTCAAATACGATTCTGCATTGAAATCAGAAGTGTTTGGACGAAGGGGGATCCCATGATAAAACTTAATATACAAACTAAATCAAGTACACAACTAAGCCAGTCCTCATATGCGGCATTATAAACAAGAGCAAAGGCAATATCTATAATTGCTTATTTTGGGGTGTTCTGGGTTTAGACAAGAAACACTGGCCATGTAAAGCCTGTATCATGTTACTTGTTATTTAGCTCAGTTTCAGTTTATCCAGGTCACCTACAAAGCTCAGACTCAGGCCCATGCTTACAGCCCAAATTTTCCCCCCTGTCCTCAGCAGAGCATCCTTTCCTCCTTCTCCACACGCCGGGGACAGTCCCTTGAGGGGACCCTGCTGGCAAGTGACACGGCTGCTGCGGGGGTCCAGCCTGCACCCATCCTAGCACTTACAGACAGACCGTGCTCAGCTCGGGGCGGCTCTTTGGCCAGCTCTTCAATCAGAACATAAGTCACGTTACAGATTTCCAGGCATACAAGCAAAGGACAAAACCCAAAGTACAAGCCCTCCTCCTGCACAGCACATCCCTCCTCCCCACCATTGCTCCCCCCATCCACAATCTCTGGAGCAGACAGGAGAAGGAAACCCCCCACTGCAGCAGCCTTTAAGTATTTACAGGCAGAGCTGATGGCCACATCTCTCTGCCAAGCCCCAAGGCTGCCCTGACCTCTGCCACGGGAGGAGGAAGCCACCTTAGAAGCCCGCCAAGGTGGCCAGGTCACCCCAGGCTTGCTGCCACCGCCCCAGCCTGGGCCAGCCTCCCCCCGCAGCTGCCCCGACCTGGCGTCTCACTGCAGGTCCACCTCCGGTGTGAAGAGTTAAAGCTCATCCCCCAACAGGCACGGATGAAAAGGAGACAAAAAAGCAGGATGCTGGTGAATGACAGCGGTGGGTGGCCGGCGGCCCCTGGCTGGCCGCTCTGCATACAACAGGCACAGCCAAGTGTGTCTGGCACCAGACAATTATTGCGCTGGAGGTGGGTGAGGCGGGAGCGCCGAGAGCCGTTCTCATGGCGAAGCACCCAGCCATGTCGGCTAACAAAACCTCTCGCCGGGAAGTGTCCCTCTCCCTGCTCCCATCCCCTCACCCGGGGTTGGGTTTGTTTTTTGGGTTTGGTTTTTTTTTTTTTCCTGTGTTGTCCTTCCTGCTGGGACATTTGCAGCTCTGGAAACAAAAAAAACCCAGGTCAAACATCCTCCAATAGTGCATTTAGCGCTTCCCCTCGGGTTTCCGTGGCGTCCCTGCCATTTTCCTACCGGGCCGGGCGCGCAGCAGTATTTATGGGGTAGCGAGCTGACCCCTCGGCTGCGGTGGCCGAGAGCGCCTGACGTTAAGTGCTGCTAATGCGTTCTGCATTTGTGCTCGGGGGCAGGAAATCTCAACTTCCAGTGCCAAGGGGTTAATTATAATTTATATAGCAAGATCTCAGGCTGCGCTGGTGGGTTGTGGGGTGGGTTGTTTTTTTTTTCTCTCCAGCTAATTAAGAGGTACAATTACCTTTGAGAATCGAGGGGATATTTTGGTACCCAGCTCTCAGAAACAGATTACAGGCACTTAAAACACAAGGACGTCTTTGCTTTTCTATGCGTGCTTACTTTTTAATTTAGATCATTAACGAGGAACCATCACATCCTCAATCCACCATCACAACAAACCAGAGACCACCAGAACCCATTGCAATAGGGTGACACACAGCACCACTGCTTTCCTGGTGGTTGTCTGTGTTTCCAATGACATGTTTTACTGTTCCATCGCCTGTGCTCAGGGTGCTGGCAAAACTCTCTCCTTACTAACAAAGCTTCGTGAGCACCTTAAGGTGCATAATACCTGAACAGAGCAGTCTGCACTCAGATGGCAAGCCTGGCACTCACGCCCAAGACAAGTAGTGGGTTGATGGAGATTATTGATGCATCAGTAATAATTATGACTGAGTCACCCCAGACAGCATGGCAGCCCCACTGCATTGCCCTCTTCTGCCCAGCAGCCCCGTGCAATCAAGAGGGACCACTCACCACACAGCCTTGGGACCCAGAGCCAGGGGCTAACTAGCAGCACCCAGGGTAGACATGAGCACCCAGCAAGACCCATGGGGACAGCAGTGGGAAAGAGCAGGGCCAACAGTGCTGTGTGGGGCTCTGAGGCGACACTGGGCTAACTCAAGCCCTGCCTGGGGCATCTCTGGGCGCGACTCCATCACCACCAGCAATGTCCCTCCGTCAGCTCCTTGCTATCTCCTGGAAAGAGTCCAGCCAAGGGCCACAAAGATGATTAAGGGCCTGGAGCATCTCCCCTGTGAGGAAAGGCTGAGTGACCTGGGGCTGTTCAGCCTTGAGAAAAGAAGACTGGGAGGGGATCTGTCCCCACAGACCACTGAGAACTCAGTCTGGATGCCTATCTATGTGATCTGTCCTAGGGAACCTGCTTTGGCAGGGGGGGTCGACTCAGTCTGGAGCTCCCTTCCAACCCCTAAAATTCTGGGATTGTGATGGATGTTTGTGCAGAGGTTTAACGTCACAGGTCTCTCTGAGGTGTTTGCCGAGCCATTTGCAAAGTGTTGATGTAATTGGAATATTGAGATGCAGGGAGAGGGGGGCTGGGCTACACAGCACAAAAAGGTTTCAGGGAACCCTGAAAGTCCTGCACGGGGAAGTCACTGGTGACATGCACAGTTCAGGCTGCAGCCACAGCTCTGCTTGGCACAGCCTGACCAATACATCTTCCATCACTCGTCATTTTTCAGGGATGCAGCAGGCTAGCAAGCACTTCAGTTAGAAACCGATGCAGTGTAATTGGCAGCAGATCTCATGTGTCACAGGCTCTCACCCATCCTCATCAGCAGCCTCCCCCTGACCCCAAACAGCTCAAAGCAGATGCAAGGGTGGCAGTGGCAACAAAGACCAACCCTTTCTCCAAGAGGGGGTCCATATTAGGACCAACAAGAACATCTGTCCATGTGGGTCAGAAACGCAGCTCCTCCTGCCAAAGCCAAGAAGGGAGCTCAGCAACTGGCATCCCACAGCCACGTCCCTCTGCCTACAGCCCAATCATGTCTCCGTGGGTTTATCAGGCCGCCCTTTGATGTGCTGACAGCAGCAAACCTGCTGTGTTGAATCTGTGTTGAATCTGCTGCAAAGCAGGCGGAAGCACACAAACCAAAAACACACCCCATGAAGGGTTATTGTGAAATTAGGAGATAATGCAGCCAGACACCTCGGCACAGAGAGATGCCAAGTGGTACGACTCATCTCAAAGGAGCTGAGAAGTTCATTTAGAAACCTGACAATCAATACATCCTACAGGTATTTCCATCCCTGGAAGCCGTTCTCTGACAGCCGACTGCCAGAGGAAAGGGCATATTGGTTGTCATAAGCCGTCTGACAAACTTGCACACACAAAACCTTGCAAACCTGTACCCAGCAGAGCACTTCCAGCACTATGGGAATCACCAGAGCATTCCATTCCACCACAGGAGACTAGAGCAAATCCTTTCCTAAGGAGGAAAGGAAGAGGTTTTCCTATGTAAAGGTTGAGAATAAACATGGTAGAAGAGAGGGGATGGTATTTTTTTGGAGGGCTTTATCACTGCATACAGGAAGGCATCTCTCTCCTAGCACCGGGTATAGCAATGGTGGTGCAGGCGAGAGGCTGAGAAAGGACCTGGCTCAGCACTGGGAAAATCAAGACAGGGATTACAAATCTGTTGCTTGTAGTTCTGGTTTAAGGCACTATCCTGCATGACGTTCAGTAAAGGGGACTCGTAAACGCTTAATCAGCAGCTCGACCAAGTTGTATAGGAAAGAAAGGGAAAGGAAGGGCAGATCTGGAGGGAAATACATACATACCAGCATTACCTTTCCCTACAGCCGGCTGTTTATTGAAGAAGCAGCAACAGCTCCAGCGCACTCCAGAAGACAAACACTGACATGGAAATTCAGAGCCCTGAACCACTTCCAACAGGGAAAATATACTGACCGCAGTCTGTTTGGAGGTCAAACAAAATCAATAGCCTTTCTCTCCAGTCTGTCTCTAAACTACGCTTCTTTCAAAGACATCCAGAGAAAATGGATCATCTTTTGTTGTTGTGTGTGGTTTTGGGTTGGGCTTTTTTTTTATGGGGCTTTTTTTTTGTTGTTTAGCTTTTTTTTAAGTGGTCAAACATTCATATGAGTAGAGGAAACTCCTTCCTCCCTCTGCATACTGAAAGGATTGTAGAGAGGTCAAAACTGCCCATCAGTTTTACTACACAATAGATGAGTTATCCAGTTCTTGGGGAGGAAACCAAGTTGGAAGCCGCTTAACACTCAGTAAGAGAGGAAAAAATAAATCAACGTATTTGCTCGATCGGGGTACATTTAAAGCTGGTTGTCAATTAGTTCAACACAGTTTGCTGTTACAGAGCACAACAATTTAGCCCCAGGAGCTGAACTTTGCTGTTTTCCTCCGATTCCTCCTGCTGAGAGACAGAGATTGGCTGCAGCCGGGTCAGGCACTGAAGAGGAGGAGGGAGGCTGGAGGGCCCAGCGGCAGAACGGGAGCCTGGCATCGGATACAGCAGGGCTGGGGACTCCTTCCTTCCATTCAAAGCACACACCGCACCAGATTTGTGTCCAGAGTACAGATAACTGGTCATTGTGCTGGTACAGAGCACACCACTCCTTTCAGAGTAACCTATGGTGTGTATACCCCTGTGCAGGTGGCATCACCTCAACAGATAAAAGCGGGTCACCCCAAGCCGGGGGAAAGGCAGGAGGACTAAAGCAGCAGAATGGAAAACTTTGCCTACATCCAACCTTTTTAAATAATATAAATTCCTAGAAATCTCAATACAAAAATCACAAGGAGAAAAGGGAGGGACAGACCATGCGAACACACTTCCTAAGGGTCCCACTGAAAGCATCCAAAGGAGAACCACTGCCATCGAAGCAACAGACCGCTGGTGGTTTCATCTGCCAGTTCTGTTCTGACAGTCAGTGTTGGAAGACACTCACCAGATCACAAAGTAATTTAGGCTGGGGAGGCTCTCCAGAGGTCATCCAGCTCAAGGGCAGGCCCATCAGGGCTAGAGAAACCACAGAATCTCAAAGCAGACCTCAGCGGGTGTGAGCTACCCACGGCCATGGGCCGCTGCTGCTCCTGCAGCCGGTTCACAGAGCCATGCTGATTCACCCCTGCCTGATGGGCATCCCTCACCACTGACGTCTGCTGGTGCCAGTACCTATGCTAGCTGTATTAAAGCTACTACGCATCTCTTAAGTCTCCTTTGAGCGCAGTGCACACGCAGCACGCCAGCGATGTGCATCCTGACTCATCCTGTGAGCCCTGCGCTCACATATGCTGCAGGAAGAAGGGTTTGTTCCACCAGCCGCCGCAAAGGGCACCTCACTTCTGAAGAGCAAACATATTTAGCATCTCCTAATTAGGATCTTGGCTTCTTCTCATGCCCACACAGGTCGAACGGTTCCAGCGCTAGGAAATCCTGGCACAGCCCAGAACAGGTTACAGCAATGGTGACCATCAGACGTTCACCCAAACTCGTTACTGCTGCAAGAACAGCCAAGGCTAGCAGCTAGGAACAAAAAGGGCGGCTTCTTTGCAGTGCTTTTTATCTCCCCTCCTCCAGTCCTCCCAGGTGGACCAATTTCCCGGTGACTACACAGCTCTTACATGTGCTTGTTAGCACCCCCAAATTAGTAGGTGTAAAGTCAATATCCTTTCGCCTATTTACTCCTAATGAGCCACCGCTCAGAAACTTAACTTGGGGGGGTTGAAAAAAAAATCAGTTGCAAATGCAGATGCAGAAGCAAATGAAATAAAGGCAGGAATCACCGCTGAGCAAACCATGTCGCACAAAGGCGAGGGGCTGGGCACACCACGCAGCATCCTACCATTGTCACCGGCTAAAACCTAACAGCTTTGATTTGCCTCCCACCGGCTAAAATGGTTTGAAATGCAAGGTCTTAACAAAGGTGCAAGACACAGGGGGAATGGGAGGCACTGCTGGGCACTTAATCTCCTTTCAGGCTCACACAGGAGCTCCAGGAACGGCTCTGCTGAAGCCGGTGGAGTTTCATGAGCGTAGGAAAGAGGATAATCGGGCCCCTGTTTTAACAGCGGTCCAGCCCTGTGATCCCTCTGTGCAACCAGCAGAAATGTTATTGGGGATTTGTACTGGAGTTACCTTCAGGCGAGCTCCTTTGCTGCTGGGACCTGCAACAACATCAGCTATCCCAACAGGACAAGACCAGCTTTCTGCAGCTGTGGAGTTCCTTCTATGCCTGCGGTTTGAAACTAGGAGCCCAAAGCACCCTGGGTTTGCTTCAGCACTCACCCCTGCCAGAATCCGCCAGAGCAGCAACAGGGTTGGGGTAGTGGGGCTGCTTCTTACACCCATGCCACTGTGAGCCTCGCAGATGTCCCCGGCCAAGCACCGAGGCCATTTTAGACATTGTATTTTTGGATTTATCTGGTGTTTACATGACACCCTGTGCTTAACCTTTCCCTGCAGCCTCTCCACACTGAGGTCACCACCTCTAGCAGCTGTGGGTGATGTCCTGGGCTGCCAGAGCTCCCCTCTCACACCTGACCACTCATTTCCTCTCCTGCTTGTCCTTCCTTGAGAACATCAGGTATAAACCAAACCATACCAGATGCACCAATTTGAAGCCCAGATCCCAAGCACATGTTGCCTACCATATGCTCAAACACCAATGGTTTGCGTCACCATCATGCCACTTAGCATCCGCTCCTCCTCCATCCCACCAGACGAGCCCTTGGATGAGGAACAGAAGCAGCTGAACAGTGACAGAGAACAAGGAGTCCTCTCCATGGCACTACCTGGAGCTGGACGCTTCCAACCAGCACAGCTACCATCCAGTTGAGGTGGTTGGAAAACGGCTTGTTGGAGAAGATCCAAAACTCATTACAGCTAGAAGGTGGCAGGGTCATGGCCAATGGTAGGATTTTCTTCTTGCTACTTTGGGAAGAAAGGCACCCCTTTTTGGCAGCTGCAAATGCAGGCAAGGAGAAGGCCTTTCAGGCACTCGTTTCAGCTCTCAGAGACAAGGGCAAAATAAATATGAGCACAACCCAGTGATTCCTCAAGCTCAACCACTCACCAGCAAAGGGCAGGCACATCCCCGAAGTGACTACAGGAGAAGCCAGGGACACAAAGCTCAGGAGACCTTTAGAAGGTCTTGGCAACTACGTCACCATAAAAGCACGAATTGTCTGTTCTGGGCATTCAGAAAATACTTAAAATTCATCAGGGACCAAGGCATGTGCTACTCCCTTCTGGCACAGCTCACTAAAAGGGATGCTCACAGAGCATGGCCACGCGATCATCTCCCTCTGACCCCGAAGCCCCCTTCTCATCCTCACCGTAAGGAAAAATAGGGGGGTTTTACCAGGCCTTCTCACTCCCTTCACTTCCAGCTCGCCTTCCTGCAAGCGCTGAGACCGCAGACGCTCTACACGTGTTCTCCTCTGCATCCGACTGGCAGGCAGTCTGGAAAATGCCAGTATTGGAACGGCCTGAATTCAGCGGTTTCTGAATGCTGATCGGACACTATTTTGTTCAAGCCACAGATAGTCATTTTTGGGGGGTATTTTCAGCTCCCTTTTTGGACCCTTCCAGATTTCCAAGTGTCATGCATCAGCAGTTTCTCCTCTTCGGAGCTTCATTGATTTTCACCTTTCTGCCGAGCCTGAGGCTCGGTGCAGTTTTGTAGGGGACTGGGCTCTTCCCTCCTCTTCCAGATGGCCAGGCAATGCTACTGGCCTTGTTAATGTTTGCTGTGCTCCACCTCACAGCTGTGGAAATTCCTGACTATCTGGTTTTCAAAACAGCCAAGGTGAAATCCAAGTGATTAAAGTGCCTTGGGTTTTTTTTATGAAGTCTACCACCTTTCTTGATGAAACCCCAACCTGAAAACAGGAATGCTCTCACAGCACCTAAAACCACGGAGGAATTCCTTCTAACCAGGCTACCTATGTGGTATCCGTTACCACCACCTCTTTAGCATCTCACCATGCTTTTATCCTGACGGCATGCGTACAAGGTGAGGAAATGGTGCAACCCTTGTTGCAAAGGTCCTTCTCTTCTCCGCTGTCTAGAGGGTCCAGCCTCAGTGTCCCACCACCCAGCCTGTGCAGGGTGACTGCAGGAGATGCTCCAGCTGAGTGACTTGGCTACCACCGCCAACATCAAGTCTCCAGCAAAGTGAGCCATTGACACTAGGGCTCTCAAACATCAACCTGGCGAGATCCCTCGCTATCTACAAGCTGAAGTGTGTTCTTTACACACCAAGTTTTCAATTTCACATCCTGCCTTTAATTAGGCATATTCTTAATAAGGTGATCAATGTTTTTCATTTCCTCCACACATTTCATATGAAGGACAAATCTTGGTGGCCACTGGAGAACATGTACAGCAGCATACACCAAACCCCAAATATACAAGACAATTTGTTGATGATGTTCCCCTTCCCATCCTGTCTAACATAAAAGCAATTGAAAAACCCTTTCAGGAACATAAGCTAGCATGTTCACATGTTTGCAGGGTACTTGTATCCGCATCCCAAGAACAGACTTGGATTCATGACTGGCCAAATACTTAGATACAGGAAAACCTCAATACAAGGTTTGATAACAGACACTAATGTAAAGCTGCAATAAACTCAAAGGAGCTCTCTCAGCATTTGTGCCTAGAGATATATTTAAAATCATGCAAACGGCTCCCAGAACTTCATCATAGATTCATAGATGGGTCTAGGTTGGAAGGGACCTTAAAGACCACCTCCCAGCGTTCCATCCAGCAGTCCCCCAAGTACAAGTATCAAAGAAAAGTAATCTTTGTGCTAATTCACAGAGGAGAAAGGGAAGCCCTAACTTTGTTCCTGTGTTATTCCATCACAGCCAGGGAAGAAGATTTAGCAAAGCAGCTGCTTGAGCTTCATGGGAAAAAGCTGTAACCACAGCAAGGCAGGAACCGATAACATCGCATTGACCTGTCTTCAGGGTCTGGCATTCACATTTTCATAAAGTGTCTCCGAAGATAAATCACTATACTAATAATATTTGTATTGATTATCTAAACTGAAGCGGCAATCGACTCCATTGTCTCACTTCCTCTTAAATTGCTCACAGATGGGATCCTATTTCCTATTCTGCATTTCTAATGGGAACACTTAAATCACAGCACAGAATTACATACGCACACAAACTGTTAACAAAAACCCTTTTATGACTTGCATGAAAATAAAGATTTTTCGCTTTGCGCTCCTTGAAGAAATTAAAAAGGGAAAATTATCAGTGGACCTAAAAAATTACTCCTCCTCACTCTTTCTAGGTCCCTGATATTTACCGACAGGCAGGCCTGCGCTTTCTGAATGCTGACCAGCAATGATGGAGAAGTTTGGAGGGAGAGCTAAAAGGTGATTAATTTAATCCCCTCCTCCCATGAAAGTCAAGGCTCTTTAAGATATTTCAAGGTCCAGAAGTAGGGAAATCAAAAATCACTGTAGTATCAGAGGGAAAATAAAGAGCTTCTGCTGTTACTGCAGGCACAAACCAGGGAGCGCTGCAGAAGGAGGTGGGAGCTTCAGGTGGGAAGCTGCCCATGGTGACAGTTGGCATAGCAGCTATCAAAAACCAAAAGTAAAGGAAATCAGCAACAAATACATCATTTGAAATTGGTTTGTCACAAATCAAAAAGGAAAATGCTTGGGTTTTTCTTCCCAAACTTCTCATCCCACCTAAGCAGAGCTTCTCCCTGCCCTGGCACAGAACACAGCAGGATTAAAAAAAAAAAAAGAAAAATGAAAATGTCTTAAATGTACAGATGGTCGGTGCAAGATGCTTACAGTGCATTTCCATCAGCCACTGAAGCTTTTGGGGTGTTTCCTGGAAGGCGAGGGCAGCCCAGGCTCCTCACTGGGAGCTCCAGCTCCAGATTCATCCCCACACTTGCTTTCACAGGAAAGCTTCACCTCCATCCCGCTGCAGACAAGAAGGGGAGATGTTTGAAGGACAAACAAAAAAAAAAAAAAATAAAAAAAAGCAATCAGGGGATGTTGGGCAAGACAGAGAAAAAAAAACCCAAAGCCACAACAGAGCAGCTGGACGGCAAAGGCGTCTCGGGCTCGGGCCAGTCCCCAGGACCCATATGACTGTACAGCTGCCATAGTGAATGATCATCCCTTAGCTGAGGTCAGCTCTGCCCCCGGGCTAAGTAAGTGAAAATAAATGGTTTAGAAGATAAAAGGTCTTTTAAAAAAATTATTTGTCTTGTTGTCGTGTCAAAACTGTAATGGGAAGAGACTGGAGGCAGCAATAGGTCGTTTAAGTAGGAAACAGCCATCCGGATGGTTTGGGGGAATAAATTACAAAGCACAGTTGGCACGGGGCTGAGCTGCACCGGGACGGACGGATGGACAGACAGTCCCTCCGGTACCCAGCTCCTGGAGGACAACCAGGACTGCACAAGGCCCGCTGTGTTCCCCTAACCCAGATCAATGCTCAGGCTATGTCCACCGTTGTCCTTGCAGGTTAATTCTGCTTCTTTCAGCCACCATGGGTTTGGGTTTTTCCTTTCTGGTCTTCCCAGGAGGGGGATGAGAATTGATTTCAAGTGTTCTAGGGAGGGAAAGGGTTAAAATCAGGTTTCCCAAGGCAGCTTGTTGTTAAGGTGCCAGAAATACTGAGGGGGAAGAATGACTTGCTAAAGATGGGACAATGGCACTGGTATTTTGCATTTGTTTCCAGGCTTTGAGATAGAACAAATGGGAGTCATTAGTGAAATGAGTTTAGGGAGTTCTAAATTAGCTGTCAGGCTGCCAAACCCGAAGAAGTGCTATGTCAGCTCATTAATTCTGGAGAGCACAGGATTACCCAAACCTAGGAAGGAATCCTGCAAAATTGAGAGTCAATTAAAGGAGGCTATTTTGCTGTAATAATATTTTCCACACATGTTACACCTCCTCATGGAACAGAGCCCACTTCTACCACAAACGAAATCTCTGGCGGGATGGAGTGTGGCTGATGTCTAGACAGCTGTAATGTGCTCTCCGTGGGCTTGTCCACCGGCATCTCTGGGAAGCTCCAGCTAGAGCAGCAGGCAGGGACAGCAATCTGCGAGCACATCTCCCAGGCTGGGGTGGCCCTGGGAAGGAGGCACCCATCTCCCCAAGCTCCTTGCTTGAGCACACAGCCCAAAAAAGCAGGTTTCTTGGGTACCACGATACTGGCATCACGCACACACACCACCTCTCAAATTTGCATTTGCCTGACCCCAGATTTGCTGACCCCGTGCCAGCAGCCCCAGGTGTTGTTACCCTCCCCTAAGCTCTCGTCTCAGGAGCATCACTTGAGCCCCACTGAGATCCTGGGGGGTGGGAGGGTGTCAGTCATGGGGAAGATTTCCCTGGCTTAAGGTTCATCCCCTGGGTGGCTGGAAACCCTGATGCTGAGGGGATGATGGGATGTTGAGGAGAGATGTCATACCTGTGCGCTGCCCCTTGTGAGAAGCATCCTCAAACAAACCCCCCCATGCTGCAGACATGCTGCAGCAAGTTTACACAATAGATGGTTTGTAACTTTAGGGGACCCAAAGGAGAAAATACCACCAGATAGCAACCTGGCACACACCGACTTAGAATCCACCTACATACCCCACATCCCAACCAACCTTCGGGACACGCAGGCAAATAAAAGTCACCTCTGCAGAGAGGGCAAGCCCAAGGACCTCCCACACCACCCTCACCTCTCTGCTGATGGCTATCACTTCTCACCCACCCGCAGGACAGCAGTAGCTGGGGACAAATTAAAACAAAAATCGCATGGCTGTGAAATACAAATGAGGCCAAAAAATGCCTTCACCCAACCAAGAGAGCTCTGTCTCCCTGACCGCGCCGGATACAAAGATCGTGAACAAACAGGATAGAATGTCTTCTGCCTTTTGTGAAATGAAAATAAATGAAAGGATCTAAGGTTTCAGGTCACTGATCCCTCTCTTCCCTATCTGTACCATTTATCGGAGAGAGAATATAAAGGTTCCAGGTCCTTTTCTTTCTCTTTTTTTTTCTCTTGTCAGCACTTTAATGGTTGTTTTTTCTCCTTCCCCCTTTCATTTTCTGAATGAAAGGGCCACTTAGGAACCTGTAAAGTAATAATAAGCTTATAACAGGAATATTGTTTTTCTGGGCCAGTGCAAACTCCTTCTGAATAGGCTGAAAAGATTAAAGTAAAAATGCAATCTGTAAATAGATCACCCTTTTAATTAGTTTATAGTCTGTTAAGAGATAATATTTTGCTCGCATAGATCGACTGTTATCTAAAGATCTCAGAGCACTTTAGGAACATCAATTAAGCCTTCAAAAAAAAAAGCCCAACCTTGGGAGATAGGTAAGTGTATTTAGATTAATTAGCGTTGCTGTGAGCAGCAGACATTATTATTAGATTTAATTTAGTCCAATAATTGACTTATCTGTTAATGGATTCTAATTCATCTGAGAAGGGATCAAATCCATCTGATTAAAAGGATTACATCGACTCAATTAATTCTATTAATTGATTTAATTTGCCATTTACGTGGGGCCAGATCTTGGCCCCAAAGAACGCACAAACCTGAAATTACATACTGGAATTACTATGCCAGCAAACCCACACCTTGCAGAGCACACATCTTTCCTCGGACATGGCATTTGCAGACCCAGATGAAACATTCAAGGGGGCTTCCTCTGGCTGGATTCCCCCAGCCCTGCCATGTCTTCTCCCCCCACCCCCCAAAACCAGGGCTGGCCAGTCGTTTTGTCATACCCATGGAAGCAAGCAATTCACTGCCTGAGATCTGCCACCTTCCCTCTTTTCTGGGCATTCTCATCAACCAAGAGGTGAGAAGTTTTACAGAAGTCAATAAAACCTTGCAATAAAACTAACCTCCCTTCAAAGGCAGGACAACCCTCTCACGCCAACCATTTGGAACCCGTGTCTGTGGAAGGGAAAAAAAAAAAAGAAAGAAAAAAGAAAGGAAAAAAAAGCATCTCTTCACTTGGACACTGGGCTTTAACCAGCTGTGAACACACGGGAGGAGAAGGCAAAGAGGTGTTAGTAGTTCTTCCATCCTTAAAACAGACTAAGTGCTCATTGCTGGTGAGGAGTGCCACAGACCGTTGCCCTTGTTGGGAGAATTCAGGGCTGGAGCCAGCCCACAGGCACCTTCCTCCCCATCATCCTTCCCTTCTCTCTGACACTGTCTCCCAAAGCCTTCCCTGGGCTGTAACCCTTAGGACACGAACCCACTTCAGGTGCACCATCGCCCCTCCTGTCCGTGGGGACAGGGTTAAGACAGTGGGAGACTGTGCCATCTGCAAGGGCAACGTAGCCAAGCAGTGCGCTGGGCACTCCCCAGTGCTAGGCCTGGCTCTGACGGACTCCTCAATGCTAAGCCTGGTTCTGATTGACTCCCTAGTACATCACAGAGTCTCAAAATTGTAGGGGTTGGAAGGGACCTCAAGAGATCATTGGGTCCAACACCCTAAATGGGAGTGGGAGACTGCGCCGCCTGCAAAGGCAACGCAGCCAAGCAGCGCACTGGGCACTCCCCGATGTTAAGCCTGGCTCCGACAGGCTCCCCGATGCTAGGCCTGGCTCGGACTCACAGTGCCAGCCTCGAGGCAATAAAAGAGGAAGGAAGAGAGAAAGGGCAGGAGGAAAACCAGCCATCTGCTGCACCAGAGGAAAGGTGTTCCTCCCTTCAGAGGCAGATCTGACCAGTGAGACGGAGATGTGGATCAAAAGTTTGCAACCGTTGAGATCCCCAGACCTGGTTTAAGCCTCTCTCTGGTCTTGATCAAAGGTTACTCTGTAATAATGCCTTGGGGGGAGGGGTTCCCAGCACATAATGAATCCTGTGTCATTGCCTTTGTATCCAGTTTTGGCTGGAACACAGATGGTTCTCACTTCAGTAACTCTGACATCTCTCCCCCCTTCATTATCACAGCTAGGAGCTCTGCGTGGTCACATCCCGGACCTCCACGTCCCACCTCACTGTCTCCCCGATTATCATGCTCCAAGCGTTCCCGTGCCAAGCAAGATGACGAACAGATTTCCATAACCTTTCAGCAGGGCTAGGGATGGGAAGGCTTTGCAGCTTGATGCATCAAGGAGTTTTATTAGGAGGCGTGGGGGAGGGAGCAGGCGGGGGGTGTCAGCAAACAGCCCCCTGCCGCCGGAGCACTCTGGATTGTTGGGATGCCAGTGGCAGAGAGGATTTGGTGGCAAGCAGCGATGTGGGCACCCGGAAATCTCAGGCTCTGCAACTGTACAGCATCGCCACCGGTCACGAGCACACTCCCGCGCGAGGATTTGTTGTTCAGACACGATTGCATATGTATGAAGGGGACAAGATGGGCTTTGACACATAAATTAGCACTTGTCAGCTGCTCACGGGCACACTTCCCTGCTGCACCCCACCGTAAGTGCTGCCTTCTTTTATGGAAAGGAAAACTCCATCACGTTACCTGACAGGCACCATGGGCAAGAGCCTTCCCCAGGAAGCCAGCAGCCAGCACGCAGTGACTAGTTTACATTTCAAACCTTAAGAGGATTAATGCAATAAAATGACACAATAATTAGCAGCCGCGCGACACTTCCCACTCCTGTTTTATCTGGAAATTTGGGAATGACAAAGGACAAGGTTGATGAGACCTCGGGGTAGGCCTTTCTCCGAGAGAGCAGGTGACTTCACACAGCAGCAGTGGGGGTTCATTTCCCACCAGCCAGGTGCTCTGCAGCCATCACCTCCTGGGCCACAGCTCACCCTGCTCACCCACCCACACCGGCAGCAGCAGTAGCTGTCCTCAGTGCCAGGCACAGCGTGTACCTCGTCCTGCCCGAAGCTCCCTGAGGATAGAGCCCTTCCTGGGGTTTGACCTGCCTTCACCGCAGTCCCCTGCCATCACCGCAGTCCCCTGCCATCACCGCAGCCAACACTGCAAGTGAAGTCAGCCCCACGTGAATGCACAATGCAGCCAATGCCCACACACTGCTGCAGCAATGCATGAGCCCACAGGGCTGTACGTCCATAAGAGGAAAAGGACCGGTTCTCCAAACAGCCCTTAAGTCCTTCCAGAAATCAACCTGAGCAAAAGCATCCCTGCTGAACCACCTCCAAATGCGCCAGGATTAGAGTTTTTCCAGAAGTCAGCCAGCCAGCAGCGTTTCTAGCACGTTGCTTGTACACAGACCACGACAAGAACTGTCCAACACGCTGCTCCTTCAATTATTTGCATTCCCGAGGTTCAAGTTCAGCTTCGGGGTACTCCCAAAGCTCCAAAGTCTACTTAATTTCAGCTCAAACCAAATATGCCTCCCACCTAAAAAGATGAGAGTTGTCCATCCATGAGATGGATTCACCCAAACTCAAGCCCAGAGTTCACAGGGAAGAACATCCCCAGACACCAGGCTGGGTATCTATCGCCTGTGCATCACGACAGACACGCTGAGCTCGCCTAACAGGCAGAAAAAGATTTTTCTCTACAAGCACCATCCAACATTAATAAATTGGGATGTGACACTACTGTGGGAACTGCCTGCAGCTGGAAGCAGGGCTGGCAGCCTGCTCCAACACATCCCAAGTTTTTAACCTGGAAAAGTTGGGGTTTTTTTCCCTTTTGTCCTGCTTTTTACTGCCGCTCTTATTTTTCTTCACGAGCTTTTTCAGCCCAAAGTACAGAATCGAAGCCTTTGACCCGGAGTCTGGAGGATCCCAGTAAATATTCTTACCATATTTATCTCCGTCTTCTCCTTTGGCACTGATCCTCCTGCCGAGCACTTGGATGTGTTTCCCACTCGTCCTGCTGTAGAGCTGATAGAGCCGAAGCTGCTTCCTGCTCACGTCGTCCCTTGCTCGCGTCTGGTTCTCCACGTGTATCCGAAAATCTACATTCTCCTCGGCGGCGAACATCTGAGTGTGGATGGGGAAGGGGGGGGAAGAGAGAACAGAACAGACCATGAAACAAAACAAGCATCTCGGATAGCGCAGCTGCACAGCAACCTGCCAAGGGCACATGGAGTGAGGGGATTCGGATTTGGCTGCCCTTGGCACAACAGCAGGGGGGAAGTCCCAGGAAAATGCTGCTGATGCTGGCAGACCAGACTCTGGCTTCACACAGGCATAAAATCTGCTACGATCAGAGTGGCAGTTGTACACGAGCACTCTTTGGCCCAACTTGTTTTGCCAGTACTGCTTTTCAGTGAAGTCAGGCCCTGGGTGAGCATCTATGGATGCATCGCCGCCTGCCTCGACGGGGCCACAGCTTGGGGAGAAATCACAAGGACCAGGGAGAGCCAAACCAGCACATCCAGGCTGTTGTCAGCAGGGGATGATGGCTGGAGCCACTTCATCGGATTTTTTCTGGCCAACGGATTAAATTGAATTCACTACAGCCTGAAAATATTCCCAGAAACTTTCCCTGATACATTTTCCCTCCTCTGGAGGTTCCTGCTCCTTATCTTAACTATTCCCAAGAAACACTGAAACAGGATTCACCTGGCTGCCTTGCCCAAGGTCAGAGGACCAGACAAGCCAGACGTTCTCAGGAAGTCTTCCAGTCCAGGAGGCTGAGCAGCACGCACCCAAAAGCACTTCACACCCTAACACCACCCAAGCCCAGAAATCACTCCACAGTCTGTACCCAAGAGCACAACACCCATGCTGCCCACGCCAAACATGCAGAGGGACAGTATTTTGGTGGCAGACTCCCTTCCCAGGGCAATAAATCATTTGGAAACCAAAAGCAAAAGATGACTGACTGGCAGCACACGGAGCCATCACACAATAGGCAATTTTTAATTTGACCAAGACAAAGACCATTCCAAGTTGACTCACTGGTGAGCTCGAATGCTGTCTGTGCTTGCATCTAAGAGACAAAATCCACCATGAAATAAGAATCACGTGGGAATTTAATGATGCTTAGAGGTCTGGGACCAGCAGAGGGACAACATTAGCAGGGTTACCACTTCTCTTCCTAATCCACTCCCACGATGGCACGTTCATCCTCCCAGCCTGCAAGCAACACTCTGAAGTGCTGGTGTGGGGATGGAGCTGGGACTACACACGAAAAAGGGTCAGTAAATCCTTGCTCGGGTCCATTCCAGGCTAAAGCATGTAAGGTCAAGGGGCCACAGCAATGCAGCCCCACATCAGCCTCCCGCATACACGTGGCACCTTACACCAGCGAGCATTTCAAAGCCACACTCCCTGAAAGTCAAAAGCACCAAAGAACTTTTTAGCATTCCCAATTATCAAGCAGATGCACAGATTGGTGGCAGGAGGAAACTTCCAGGCCAGCAGCACTGCTGAGCACCAGACCTTCACTAAGCAACCCAAACAAAAACATTATATTCAACACAGTGGCAACAGCCACGAGGTTCACAGTGATGTTGTGGGATTGCCTTTGCTGCCCTTATTAAATGCTGGGATTATGCTATTTGAATCCCAAGTCCCAGGAGAGAAAGGGATTCAGCTCTCTTATTTCACTGTAGAAGTCAGGAGAGCACAGGACCCAAGTGCACGGGTTGTGCAAAAGGAGATTCAGGGTGACAGCAGGTCGAAATGGATATTCGGGGTGACAGCAGAGGTGACAGATAAGACCAATGCAACTCATCATGGTGGCATTTCCCACTCTTGGAAAACAGCGTAGCAAGAAGCTGGGGACCCCTGCCAGGAGGTAGCGGGATGCTGACAGAGAGTATGTCCTTTGCCAGAGCCAGGCTCTGCTCGTCCTCTCCCCTCCCGAGGCACCACAGCTACACCCGAGCACAGCAAGCAAGACGTGAATATTCTCTTCATCTGGTTTTGTCCTTCCTACATCTCCTCTCACTTTCTTTTCTAACAGTGCTGTTCCAAAGGATGCTATAAACTACCAAAGCCAGAGATGTTTGAGCAATGTCAACAGCCCGTCTTGTGCCCACAAAGGCTATCTGCAGTTCAGATTCTGGCTCCATCATCTTCATATTTAGAATAGATTTTAAATCAAGATGACATCGCTACATTGCTTTCACCACATGTTAATGAATTTCACATTTTTCTAGGGGAAAAAAAAAAAAACAACCAAAACAGGTGGGATCTGAAGCGGGGGGAGGGCAGGTTGCTTTGCTTTCTTGGAATCTTCAAACAGAAAAGGCAATCTGTTTTCCAAACCATGTTTTAATTCTCTCTTTTAATGGGCTCTCAAGCACTCGCATGGCAGAAGCCCCTGCCCACAGCCGCAATGCCTGGGTGGACTCTGGAGTGCCCACGGAGCCATCCAGCGCCGTGGTCAGCTCCAGTACCCCATGACCCTCCTGCGCATGTTTGGCACAGCTCTCCTTCCTGAGATCAGCTAATTTGGTGTCTCCTCCTTTGGCAAGGAGGGCGCGCCGCAGCCCAGAGCGGTGATGTCTCCTCCTCCCCCAGCCCGGCTGGCATCTCCCTCAAGCCCAACACCTCGCCCAAACCCAGCGGCAGCCTGACACAGGGATCAGTGGGGGAACACCGACCCCTGAAACAAAGTCCGCTCAAGCACGCATCATTCCATCGCTTGCCCAGTAATGGGCCCAGCTCTACCCCAGGGGAAGAAATCCTGGAGGAGGACCGTGCCGCAGGTTCTCCTCACAGCTGACCTGCCCCTTGGGGTCAGGAAGCCATGATCCCGAGCAGCCGTGAAACAAACCACCAGGACTTAGCTGCCTGCTTAAAGATAAGCATGCGCTTAAGCACTAGGTTGAAACAGGATGCTCTCCTGGAGCACAGCCAAGGCGAATTAGCCGTGCCAGCCTGGGCTGCATCTGGCCTGCAGCAGAGAGTATTGATACTCTAAAATAAAATTTCATGCAGTGTCGATTTCAGGAGATAAAACCCATTTGATCAGTGCTGAAATCCGTTCTCACAGTATCCCTGCCCTAAAGAGCATACTCCCTCAAGCAGCTAACTTTACTGAGATAAGAAAGTCCATTTATATGTACCATGAGAGTGACTCTCTTTCATAAATTTCAAAAAAATTAGTAACATATGCCTCCTTCAGTAACTGATCGCCAAGAAGGTCACCTAAAACCAAGTCCATCCACCCTCAAATACGCTTCCATAACAATCACAACCACGCAAAAACCAATGCAGAAATGTTCCAGACCCACTTGAAAACTTACGGGTCGTCCCTTGCCTTCACAAAAGTCAAAGGCAATCTCAGAAAACCTTTCTTCTCTCTTTTTTCCCCTATTAATATGTTATTCCTGTACGTAAAAACATCATATGCAAAATTATCACCTTTTTTTTCCCTCCCTTTCAATCTGATCATCCGCACATCCTCGCTGGAGGTAGCAAAACGCACAGACTCTGGATCCGGAGAGATCAGTGCAACAGGTCCCTGAAAGGAACGGCTGCTGCTTGCACCTCCAAGCTCCCGCCCAGCAACATGCCCTGCGGGACACGCTTGCTAGGGCCAGGAGAAGGAGTTCCTGCATTACTTTATCTCCTCCAGCGTTTTGGTGGGACTTGAGGTTTTGCAAATCTATCCAAGTGGGATGGGCCACTGGACAACTTCAGCATCCCAGGACAGTGGGTTTCATAACTCCATCCCATTCTTGGCCAACAGTTTATGGTCTGCAAAATCGGTCCTTAAAACAGAGCATCAAATTTGGTCGCCTTTTTATTCTTCCTCTCTTTTTCTTTCCAATCAGTTCCTCATCCATTTATTATCCTGACATCTTTCAGTAATAACATACAGCCAACAAAGGCATCCGAAAAATACAGAATTTTAAAATGCTTTTTTAACCCTTCACCTTAAAGAGTGACTCTCTTAGTTGTTAAATCCCTGGCAGAGAGCGAGGTAAAGACCGTTTGGCTGGCACGGCCTAAGGTTTCACCATTAAGTAATCCAAGAAGCACCCAATGATGGCAAAACCCTCCGACAGCAGCACGGCAATGTTAGCCCTACACAAGCGTGTGCCTCATCTCTGTGCACACTGGTGCCTTGTCATGAGCAGCCGCAGCCCCGCCAAGGTCCACGAAATCTTCACGGCACCAAGCCATGTGTACGGGATTTGGCTTTCCGGCCGACCAACCTCTCTGCGCTTCAAACCTCCTATTTTGAGCTTCTCAGGGAGAGGGGATGTTAATCTGTCACTGCTCACGTCATAAAGCGTTGCAGCAGGAGATGTCCGAGGCCCGCAGCATGGCCAAGGTAGCTGGGAGCTGGACTTCAGCATTTCCTGATTTTTTGCTTGTTATCCTACGGAGCCTCCGAGCCTCACCGGGGAGCAAACCATATGTCATTCCCAACCCGAACCAGGAATACAAAACCCCTCTTGCTAAGGGCCGTGCCGATTGCAAAAGATAAACAAATCCAGCTATTCAAAGTCCTTTCAGACCCCATCTGATAAGCAGAAAATACTTATTACCTTCCAGCCATCAAATCAGCCCAGTATTAATGATTTTCTCCGTGACCTTCTAAGCACATGAAAGCTAACTCAATAAGGTCAACAAGAGGATATCCAAGACAGATCTCTCTCAAGCCCACAAAGGCGAGTAACAAACCACTTTGCTTCCATGACTTTGGCAACATTCCTCTATGCCAATTACAGCAGGATTTGCTAGCTTGCCATGACAGCCATCCTTGACATACAGTGAAACACGATGCACTCCTCATTTCCTGCTCTCTCCTCTTCTGGGCTGCAAAGTCAACCCATTGCCGGGATATTTATACCTCCAGGTTAGAGCCGAGCTTGAAGCCAGGCAGAACTGGATGTATTCACGTCTCTGGGCTTAGAAGCACATTTGGAAATTCATTTAACACAAAGCAGCTTCATATTCAGAGGCTCAGCAGGAACCCAGAGAGAAGCGCGAGGGCCCTTTGGAGTGAATCTTGTGCATCCAAGAGGAGAGACACTGTGGGACAAATGTAACTAAGCCTTTCAAAATAACAGAACTCAGACCTTCGTTTAGCTTTTGTTTCTTCCTGATATCCACAGAAAAATACTCTTTCCCCCCCTGCCTTGAAAAACAAGCATCCAAAAAGCTATGTTTCAATCTTGGGAGATGTCACCTCAGATGACAACTGCGTGCCCTCAAGGATGCACTGAGAGATGCAACACCGGACACCACAGCAACAGTTGTTGAAAGTGATGCAGACTTGAGACTCCCAAATGCCATATGAGAGTCCCCCAACGGTATTTATGCCATGTTTCACTTGAAATGCTCCCTGGGAATTTTTTGTAGGTGGGGGAAAAGAAAAAAAAAAAAAATGTCATCAGACGAGCATGAAGGTCCTGTTTAAAACCCAGAAGACACCAAGAGATCTCCCTCCACCAGAGCCATACTGCTCTACAGCCCGTTCATACACTGACCCGTTCAAGCTGCTGTGGTATGTGAAGTTCAGTGATGAGTGCGTTAAGAGCACAACCAAAGTGAAGTGCATGTATGGGATGGAGCTGGGAAGGAGAAGGAAACGGGGTGATGAGCGGTCAAGCCTGCCATCCCTGAGGAAATGTTAAACAAGACCCAAAGAGAAGACAATTCCAAGGTTTGGAAGAGGGAACGTGCAGCTCAGGAAGGCGACACATACTTGGATCCCAAAGCTGCTCTGCAAGCAGAGCCACCTTTTCTCTAGAGACCTGCTGCTGCACTCAGAGAGGCCAAACATTAAATCTCCCCAGGCAGCATCGGACCTTCGTTCTCTCCAAAACACTCAGTCCCTGGAGAATACAGCCATCACTCAGCCAGATGCCTCCAGCATTTCCCTGAGATGCCACCAGCTTTCCACATCCGAACCATTGCTGCCCAGCTTGGAGCCTGCCAACCCCCGGATGACAGACAGCGGCGTTACTGGAACTGCGAGGGAGGCGGGATGCAGTGCCAAAACATGGGGACCTGAGAGAGTTTGAGGAATCACAGATTGTAGAACCACAGAATCACAGGGGTTGGAAGGGACCTCAAGAGATCATCGAGTCCAACCCCCAAGGCAAATGGCTTGTGGCCCATCAGTCAGTATTTGGCCATTTTCTAGAGAAAGAGGATGCCGCCTTCAAGAAAACCGAATCTCTCTGTTTGATGACAGAGTGAGGCTTCACCAGGAGTGCAAAAACGCCCCATTTGTGAGATGATGACATTTTAAACTTGCTCCACACTAGGAAATGTTTGGGCCTGGGGAAGAGCAGGGTTTTAGCCTCAATTAATGGCCTTTAAAGCCCCAGGGAGGCGGCTGCACACCACTGCAAAGCCCAGCACGAGAGCAGTGCTGGAGCACAGCTCCAACACCCCCACCCTCCTCATCCCCACCTGCATCTGCCCATTCTCACCAGTTTGGGGCCAGGTCACTGTCTGTGTCCCCCAACATCACGTTATTAATATAATCACCATGAGCAGCAGCAGCTCAGCAGCCTGCGAGAGGGAGCTCACCTGTCCCACGTCCACCTCGCCCCCCACACAGCAGCCTGTGGCGTGATGTGACACAACAGCAATGAAGGGGACAAGACTGAAGCACCCCCCAGCACCCAAAGGCACCTTGTTCCCCAGGGGCACTAGTTCTGCTACCTGTGCTAACCAAAGCAACCCAGCACCAGGCATCCCAGCCGCAGGGCTATCTGGAGGACGATGATGATTGCCACAAGCTCTAGACAGCTTTGACTCCCCAGAAATACATTTTTTTTCCCTATTTCTTATTTTTCTCCAGTTGTGACATCTTTTTTCAATTTTTTTTAATTTTTAATTTTTTTTTTAATTCAGGGTCAGCATTATTTTTCCACAGCCATCAATCAAGCAGGGCTTTCTCTTTCTTCCTTTCTTTCTTTGTCTGTCTTTCTTTTTAACACTTGTTATATCTCTGCTATATACTTCCTCTCCACACAGAAATATCCCTTCAAAGCTTGATATTATTGAGCAGCTTTCAACCATGCCCAGCAGAGCCATGTATTCTCTGCGCTCGTCCGTCCTTTGTTTCTAGGAATGAAATACCAATGGCTGAACAGTGTGACTTCATTTCACTCCTTCATTCCAAGACTTGTTCTATTTCTATCCCACTGGGTCAAACTCACCTATTGTGAGACCTCACCGATTTCAATTACATCAGGGATTAATTTGTTCCATTGCGTTGAAGCTGTTAATACAATCCTGGCTGGCTCTAGATTAGAAAAGGCACGGTGGAGACCTCCCTCGCAGGCACTGTGTTTAACAGCGGTCTTGATCTTCATTTTTGTTCAGCCATGGGGTGGGTTTTTTCTTTTTCTCCCCTTCCCTTTGTGCCCCTTTGCCCCCTTTTCACAATCTTCCTCTTCCTTTCTAAATTGCCCTTATCAGAACTGGGTGGTCCTTCTGACTTCCACCGCAACTGGCAAAATGTTGCCGTCCAAAGCTGCTGCCCGGGACTGGAGGGAAGGTCTGACCTGAAGCCACGCAGACACAGTGAGGGTGGTGGAGCCCTGGGACAGGCTGCCCAGGGGGGTGTGGAGTCTTCTTCTCTGGAAATATTCCAGACCTGTCTGGACGTCGACCTGTCCTAAGGAACCTGCTTTAGCAGGGGGTTGGACTTGATGAGCTCTGGAGGTCCCTTCCAACCCCTATGATTCTGGAATTCTGTGACTGCTCCAGCTCAAGTGCCTCATCTCCCCCAGGATGACTCTGAAGGCTTGCTCCAGGTCCCCATGTACCCAGGGGGATCTGCAGGTGCTCAGTTCTGCAGCTCCAACCATTGGCCAATTGAAGTCTCAAGGGGAAAACTGAGATCCTCCACATAGCTGTACCACATTTCAAGTACTGGGACACAAGACCACCTCAGAGCTTTGAAACACCCAGCCCTGTGGTCTCGTAGGACATCTCTGACACTAGTTTAAGGCAGCCTCAGCAATCCTGACTCAAAGCTTCCATTGATTTTTGTCTCAGGAGGAGTTTCTGATGCAGGGAGGCTCAGGGCCCTCATGCTGCAAAGCAGTTTAGCGTTGCTTGAGTGCCACAGCTCCATCCCACAAGATCCACTGCTTTTTCACTTCAAAAAAATCCAAGCACATTGTAGTGAAAACACATTTTTAGGAAACAGTGTGATGATTCCAGAATAACAACAACAGGAGTTTCAAAAAGGGGTCAGGGTGGGGGGAAGAGGCTATTAATATTAAACCAAACTGTTTCCTCCCTCCCTCACTAGAAGCCATTATGTTTCCACAGTGGATTTGCTAAATATTGCCCAAACAGCAGACCTGGGCAGCGTATGCTCACAGCAACCCACAGCTCGAGGCCAGCAGAAACCCTCACACCTCCCCAGGAACAAGACCTCACAGCACCTACGTTGCTCTGGGCAACGTCCTACCACATGATCAAACCCACCCCGAGACACACAACCCACGGAGAGAAGGCAGGATGGGCTCTGGAGGATGTGTTATACTACAACAGCCTTTGCCACAGCCCTGATCTGCCAAAATCACAACTGCCACATGCCTGAGCTTTCCAAAGCATTCCCCTTCACGGCTGAAGTCCCTACCACGGCTTCTCCCCAGACAGTTTTGCTGGGGAAGAGCTAAGCTCCCACTGTTGCCACTTCCCCGCAGTTATTTCCAACACCCTCAAGTTCAGCGAGGGCAAAACAAAACCCAGAACAATCCCCCGCTTCCACCATGCCTCCCAGGGGATGCACTCTCTGCTCAGGGGGACGTTTCCATACTTTGTTGTGTCCCTACATGCTTTCCTGACCAGTAGCAACGTCCTTCAGGCTTTGTAGGGACAACGCATGACCCAGGATCCCTGCAAGGCTCTGTGCTGCTGCCACCGCTCCTCACCGCTTGCACCAGTGTGTAAATATTTTTTGGAAGTAGTTCCAGGCCTGTGTCCATCGTCATGGGTGTTGCTGCAGTGAGAACCACAGCAAGGCTTTGCAGAACAGCCCCCACCAACTTCTGCAAGGCTGTGGATCCATGAAGCCAGAGGCTGGATTCAGGGATGCTACAGCTTGGCCATTCAGAACTTCAAACTGTGGCGAGTAGCTGTCTGTCAGTGTTTTCGAGCAGCTGAAACAGGCATTCAAGAAAGAAAACCCTGAGAAGAAGCCAGGAAGTCTCTCCAGCCCAAAACACACCAGGAACAAACCTGTTTCCTGACAAGGCAGCAGTGCAGGAGCCCATCCGTGTCTGAGCATGTCCCGCCCCACACACTGAGCTTCGAAGGAGCTCCCTCCCACACCAGCCCCGGCAGTGGGCACCTTGCTCCCCAACAACTGAGAAGGCCTTGCACAAAGCTTGGGGAGCTCTGCAAAAGCAGGACACAAGGGTGAGGGGCCTGACCCTCCCCTACCCCTGCTCATCCCGGGGATGCTGCCAGGAAAGCACATGGTGGGTCCCCCACTGCCCTCTGTTCCTCCCACGGTGGTGGCGGAGCCCAGCGTGGCCAGGCTGGTGGGGCTGCAGCAGAGACCAGGGCAGTCCTCCCAGCTCCTAGGACCAACGCTGCAAGCACCCCACTACAAATACTCACTGGCAGTCTGTTCGTCCCTTCAGACAAGACCTGAGCCCAACTGCTGAAAAGCCTGCCCCATTCAGAGCACCGCTGAGCTCTTCCCTCCATCGGCAGCAGCTTCCTCCCAGGGCAGATGTTCCAGCTACAAATCCGTTTGGCCACGGCAGCAGGGCAGAGCAGAAACCTCAAGCCCACTCCCCTGAGACTGGCCTGGGGTTTTCCAAACCCTGGGAAAAGGCAGATTCCTTCACCCTTGGAACCAGTCTACAGCCCATCAGGTCCAAGGTGATGTCTCCGGCTCTCCTGCTCAATGCCAGCCCAGCTGGGACCTCCACGAAAACAGAAGCAAAAGCCCAAGACATGGGAAACCCAAGAGATACTTGGGAAAACACAACCATCAGGAGACAGGAGATCACCGCAGACCCATCTGCCCAAAAAAGAAAGAAACATCTGCAGCAGCAGCACGGCAGCAGCGCTCTGATGTTTACTCGGGTAGCTCCTTTCCTCCCAGTCCCCTGATACGTCCAAGGAACACGCAGATCCCAGCTCCCACTGCAGAAAAGCAACTCCCTCTAGGGTAAAACATGGCAACTGCCGAGCCGCGCACACGAGTGCAGGCAGGATTTCCAAAACACCTTTTTTCCATTGCATTTGCAATGAAAAGAGAGATGTGGCTAACAACTGCCTCCCCAGACAGCAGCCCCCAAGCACTGAGCTCACATGGAAGGTGGCTTCTCCAGAAGCATGCAGCTGATGCAGATGCCTGGAGACCTTATCGAATTATCCCACGCCACTTCTCCTCTATCGAGTTTCCTCTCTGGAAACCTGTTACTAAGCTCCAACCAGTCCCACTCCTGCATATTCTGGCATGATAACACCTGGTGACACCACACGGGAGGGTACCCAGGGGAAGGGACCTCCTCGGGTGTCCCTGCTCACTCAGCCCAGCATCCAGCAGCCTCTCCACTGTGCTGGGTTACAAGAAAGTGGTTGTGACCACGAACAGGGAGGTTAATCCAGCTAACAATAACTGGAGGCCAGGCAGGGGATTTACTGACATTGCAGGAGTCGTTCCGCCGGGACCATCTGTGCTGCCGATACCTCGCTTCTGCCTTGTGTCCATCCTGCCTCACGTTTTTTCATGCCTGCTTTCAGGACTGGCTGACATCAGCTTGCGCCCACCCCTCCCCTACACGTAAAAGTTGTCTTCTCCATCATTCATCTGAGCATCCTCTTTACTGCCTCTCCAACACCACTGCTCTGAAGGGAGACTTTTGTGGCTTCGGGGCAAGTATCCAATCCATGCTATGGAAACTACCAAAGCATCCCTGGAAACTGGGAAATACACAGCAGCCTCAGTGGTTACATGTCTCCTGAACAACAGCCTGCTAGTATGACTTACCGGGGGGGACAGTTCTGTCTGATCCACAAGCAAGGCTGAGGTTTGGAAATGACTTTGGAGGCTCCTGAACAGGTGAGAGCAGGGAACTGGGACATGGCACCACCCAGCAGAAGACTGTCTCCCTGGAATAAGCCAATGGAGCTCTCTGAACCCACTGGGACTTGTGAAAGGCAAGGTCCTGACTTAACAGGGTGGAGGAGGAGCAGTCAGGGTGAAAAGTGGAGTAGGCCAGCAAGCCACCTAAAAATAAACAGCAGTTTGTAAAATCACAGCCATGGGGATGAGCAGCCCCTTGTCCTTCAGACAGCTTTTCATTTGGACACTTTACCAACACGCTGCTGATGGCTTTTCCTCTCGTGAAGTTCCCATGACCAAGCCCCTGTAATACGAGTTGTTCCTGCCCAGCTCTCTCCCCATGTATGTGACAAACACCTTTATTTGCAAAAGTCTTGCAAGCCAGATCCAGAGCAGGGTTCTCCGGAGGTAATTTTGATCGGTCATTCACTTATTTGAAACAGAAGATGCAAAATCACCTTCATCTCTGCAAGGGAGGTATTTTCTTCAGACCTCACTTGAGGCTCAGCTCCATTTCACGAAGTGTAGGGTAGGATGGACCATTCTGGGTGTCCTCTGAGCCCCAAATACTTCACCACAGAAACCCTGCTGATGTAGGAGGCGAACAGAACCAATTTCCATTTGAAGATGTGCTACTTACTTTAAATAAACCTCTTCAAATCAGCTTACCCAGGAAGACCCACTTTTAATTAGCAAAACTCAATTAAAGTCATCACTAACAGCATTTTTCCACTTCCTATTGGTTCTCTGGGGTGGCCCTGACCTGAAGCTGTAGTCTGAGATGCTGCATGGTAACGTGCTGCAGAGCTTCCAGGACCGACCAGCAAAGCACCATTTCCCCTGAAAACACACCCAATGTTAGACCAGGATGCTCCAAAGTGGCTCCAAAGTTCACAGTCAGCAAAAGAAGCATGCAGCCAGCTCCAAGAGCTTCAAGGGAAAACAGGAGAGACGGAAACCACCTCCGTGTCAGTGCTGGCACCCAAGATGCTCCTCATCAAACCCAGTGCTCTTGCAAGCCCGCAGAGCAACTTCCCCTGATGCCCTGCCAAAGGCAGTCAGCAAACCAAGGGCTGGGAGGGAGATAAGCGCCAAAGCTGAGCACCCCTGGACCTGGCACAGAGGTGCATTTGAGGGGAGGTGTTTCTGCACCTCCCAATTCACTAATAACGCCCCCCATCTCTGCTGCTTTCAGCCTGCTGCACGCTCCTGCGGGCTACACACGGTGACATGCTGGCACCATCCCGGAGATGAGAAAAAGGGCTCTGGAGCAGCAGCCAGTCACACCAGCTCAGTACCTGCTAACAAAAGGGCTGAGCATCTCTCTGGCTCTCCCTGTGCCTCCTCACAAACACCTCACCGCCACAGTGTCCCCTCTGCGGAAGCTGGGGTACTTCAGCACTGCCCTCCCCGGCTTGTGGACAAGAGCAGCTTACCTGTTACACGTTACCCTGTGCACACCCTGTTCCTGGCCGAACTGAGGGGCTCCACAAGCACTTTCACTCTGACTGAGGCTGCTCCATGGAGCGCCCGCAAACCCATGGGCCATTAAGAGGGAGCACTAAGACCCATCCCGGCTGGGCTGTGAGGGTTCTTCCTCCACCCTGCCAACAGCCACGAAACTTTTCCATCCCCACAAGTCCTCTGAAACACATTCTCGAGCCCTATCATCTCTCCTGTTTATACCATGCTCCCTCTATTATCAAGAAATCTCCAAGTAATTTATAAGCCCACAAGCTGCTGCGCTAACAGGGCAATAAATCACATTTACACAGCCCCGTCGCCTACTGTTCAGAAGGCTGCGGTGCCGAGCCCGTCAGCCACAGGACCAGGCAAAGCAAGGCAACAGTGAGCAGCTCTGCTCTCCCCAAACCCTCCGCGCCACCCGATTTCTCCAGAGGAGAAAGCAGTTTTGTCCCGCATCCGACGGATGTTTATTTTTCAAGTATCCGGGGAGGATTCCAGCCTGTGTCCCACCTCACTGTGTTTTCCCCATCCGACACCAACACAAGCACACCGAAGAGGGATTTCTTTCAACAAAATCAAACCAAAAAGGAGGAGGGTGTTTTTGGCTATTTTCCTTGGGAAAAGAGGTTGCCCATCCAATAATCCCTAAATGGGCAGTGGGTTGCTGGGCTTTCCTGCATGCCTCCGAGTCTCCCCTTGCCGTGCCAGGTCGCTGGTTTTCTTTTCCACAGAGTTGCAAAACCCCTGAATAACAAGGTTTGTGCATGGAAGTGCTGACACAAACCTTAACTACAGCATCCTGAACATGATACCAGAATAAGGACGCTCCCTGTGTGGCCTAGTGCATGGATAAATAAAGCATTTCAGCAGCCAGTGCCGACAGATCATAAACCTCCACAAGCATAAATACCAACAACAACCCAAAAAGATTAGAGAGCTTATGGGCGAGGCAGGCTGGGATGATTTAGAGTTGGGGTGGAAGGGTCATTATTGCTGAATAGGTGGGGGCGAGCGGGCCAAAGAAATCAATAAACCATTCTGCTCCCAGGGAAGGAAGGGGCCACGCTAATTGTGCGAACACACATTTTCCGTTCGCGGCTGGAGAGCTCCAGCTCACCCAACACAGACGGATGCAGGGAACTCACGCCGCCCTGCTGAGAAGCGAGGGCTTCCCCCTGAGACACGTGCCCCGGCAGCTCTGTCGCACATTGCTCCCGTAAACCCTTCGTTGGGTGCAACCTGCTGCCGGAGGCAACTTCAAGCAAGCACAGACCCAGGCAACGTTCACACGTAGCTGGGTTACAGGTCTCAGATGCTTTCAGAATCACCATCAAGTCACAGATTTTCTAGCACCGTGCAACCAACTGGCAGGTCCTGCCAGCACCGATTGCCCCCAGGCACCAAAGATAAGCTTTGTGACCAAATTCACCCCTGATCAAACAGCCATGCCTGCAAGCTGCCACGCTCCCATTGGAGGCGGCCCAAAGATCAGCCACCACAGATACCTGCATTCAACAATGAGGATGGGCGCAAAACTTTGCAGCGGGGCTTCCAGGCACAAAGCTGCTGAGCTGCCGAGTTTAGAGGTGACAAGGTAGTCCTCCTTTGCCTCCTCTCCTTTGGTCATCCCCATTCCCAATTCTTCTGTCTTTCCCCACCCCTTTCTACCCAGGGAGCAGAACAACGACAAAAGACACCAGCTTTGGTGAGTGAAGCCCATGTGAGCAGAACAACTACAAACCATGCAAGTAACTTACTTGTACCTAAAAGCCCATCTTTGGGAGGTACGGCGGGTCATTCGAGGACCCGGCAGACAGCGGCAATGCCCCCCACTATTCCTACGAAGAAACCTGAGCTCACCAGCACGAATGGTGACAACCTTCATTCACAGGCAGCCAGAGTTGTGCACCGATGCTGGTGGTGGGAGCAGCGGAACCTGTGCTGGTCCCTCTGCTCGAGCCAGCCTGCCTGCTCCTTTGCTGCCTTTCCAAAGGTGGTTAAAGAAAACGCTCTTTATACCAGTTAATAAAACAGCTCACAGCCTGCCCAGGTCACACCAAGCTTACTGCCTGCAGTTAATGAATTTCAACCTTATTTGGGATCTCGAGAGCTTTTAAAATCTGTAATTTCATCTTCCCTCCAGAAATAAATTCCTTAATGGTTTCGCCATGAAAATATTCCCAGGAACGGACAATTCTGCTGTACTAAAGTTCTCATGAAGAAGAAGAAAAATAAAATCAGATTAATAATGAGCCTTATCAAAAGTATGGCAGAAACCATGTGTTGAATTTGATCCAAACCAAACTGTCAATCTGCCTTCAGGATCAGAGATAACAAACACGCAAGCCCAGGGCCAGAAACTGAAAGCATGGTTTGTTTTCTAATAGCAGATTTGCACTGATGGCTATTAGCTGCACTGCTGTGTGGAAATCTCTACACTGCAAGCGCCGGACAAACAGGATTCCTTATCTTTCTACTGCATTGAGCTAATGAAAAGTTTAATTTGGTTTTAATTAATTTAGCTTGCAGGTCTCCCATTTTCAGAGAACAATTCAGAACAGTTTGGGAAAAGGAATCCTTTTTGAAACAATTTAAATAGGGGAAAAAAGGAAAAGAGGCGTCACGATCACTAAGGCACCTTCCGAGATTTGGGCTGCTGCGTTCCTGCACAGCCTGCAGGTACTTGGGATAGCCCAACACGCGGTGCTGCTTCCATCACCAGCCACCAGCAGTGGGAAACGATGCTGCTGGCAGGAAATTCAGGTCAACCGCAGGCAAACACAGTGAGAAGAGCCAACAGCATGAAGCTGGGGGTTGCTCAGCACTCCCTTCTCTGAACCACCAGCATTCACACCTACAGGACCAGTCCTAGCATCCCCTTCCCCCTGCTCTGCGAGCATCCTTCTGCGAGGGGACCTGCAGGAACGGGCCAGTGCCCCGCGGGCACCTGGCGCACAATGAGTGCCAATGGCACAGTACGAAGGGCTCCTGCTTGGTCTGGGAATGCAAATAGCCCCATTTGGTCTGGGAATGCCAATTGGTCCCCAGCTCCTCAGGCCTGCTGCCTGGCTACCGGCGCAGCTTTGTGAGCTCAGCCTTGCCGGCCCTGCCTCAGAGCTAGCAGAGGTTTCCTGTAGAAGTGAGGCCCCGCAACGTAACCTGGTGCTGTCCAGCTTCCTGGCACGCACATCGATGGTGCACGCTGGGGAAATCACGCTCCCAGAAAGAAACGAAAACAGCCCAAAGAGATTCCATTTCCTTGTTTGCTAAATTCAAACCCCAATTAAATTCATATTACTGACTCTTGCAATACACACAGCAGAAAAGCCAGCCCTCTGCCTCCCTGGCAGACTTTTCCCCTTAATTTGCTCCCTCTCTGAATCAGCAAACGCAGCCTGGCCGACCAAGAAGCTGGAGGCACCATTGTGATGCTCATGCTAGCAGGGTCAGGAGTGAGGATGATGCTCTTGGGGACAACCCAGTGCCATTCCCCACCTCACCAGTGCCTTAGTGGATCAGCTGCGCCTAGGCAGGTTAGGGGAGCAACCTCAGCAAAGCACCAGAGTTGGGACATCGTTCACCGCACCTACATCCACGGGCAGCTCGCATGCACGTCACTCAGAATTCAGCCCTAGCTATCCATTCTGACACACATCGGTCCATTTGGTTCGTAGGTCAGAATAGATCTCTCACAGGGTCTGAGACAATGCTGTTTCAGACTCACAAAATAAATATGCAATATAAGCAGGACAGAACCCTCCATGCCTGCCCCAGCGCCACCAGGTAGAGCTGCCCTCACTCCTCCCTTCCAGCTTGAGATGCAGCAGCTTGGCCAAAAGCCCCAATACAGAAACACACACGCTCCCTTCTGCATGGCCAAGTTCTCCATCCCCGCTCACACTGTGGTTAGCCCGTCTCGTCACACAGCACAGCACCCAACATGGAGCTTCATGGCCACTTTTAGGCAAAGTTCAGGAAGAACTGCCTGCTCCCTGGGATAAAAGCGCCAGGCGCAAGCAGGCAGGAAGCGTTATTCCTGCGAACGGCCCCAACGCCCAGAGCTGCTGGTTCCTCTATCGATTGCTGGGGGGCTGTTTGCTATTCTGATCTCAGCTGGTCGGAAGTCTCCCCAATCACCGCAAGGTCGCGACCACAGGGTCAGAAACCTGCACTACATACATCATAATTTACCTTACAGATAATCAATACCCGCTGCACCATCCAATCTTACAGTAGGGCCTCACACCGAGGGACTGATGCTGCTCACACAGGATTGTAACCTTAAGGCCTGGCAGCTTAAAGAGGTCAAAACCGGCTTTTATTTCATCGTCGAGTCATGGCTGGAAGTAGAGTACGCACCCCACACACTGAGAGTCAAATTCTGCCTACAGCTTGAATCCGACTCAGGAAAATACATACCAGTATCCATTCAGGTTCATACTGGATGATTGGGCAGGAGAACCCTGAGGAGCAGCAGGGTCAGTAGGCTGCCCAGGGTTTGGGGTGAGCCCAGAGCCCCTGTGGGCAAGGGGACCCCCATAATGGCAGCACCAGATCTCTAGAGCACCCCACTCTCCATGGGGATGGCCAGCCTGGAAGCAGCCCCACGCCCTTCTAGTAGCGCTGTCCTTCATCCCATTTTCTAGCCTATATTCCCAGGGCTTCATATCTCACCAACGATGCCCACGGTTGCCCAGCACGCACACTACAAGCCCAGTCACTTGCCGCTGCTCCCTGCGCTGCGCTGCTAATTCCGGCTTTCTGCAGAAGAGCAGCTCGGGGTGTTCCAAAAGATTCAACAGCTTTGTAACAAGCTGTTCTTAAATACGATGCCAAAGATAGTATTTTAGTAGGGAAGAAAGGGATTTGATATATGCAGCAGGAGAAAAGGGAACTGTGATGAATAAGGAGCACTGGAAATACCTTGTAGGAAGGTTATTAATTAATTGCTGCATCCTTGCATCCGCGCAAGATGCAGCTTCCTGGGACCTTCACCAAGGTTTAGTGTTCATCAACCTCAGCCCGATTTGGGTTCTAAAGCACAGACAGAGGTGGAATCACAGGGCATGCTCGGCCCCTCACCTCCGCACCATCCCCTTGTTGCTTGCAGGATTCAGCCCCTGGGCCCGGCCATCACATGGGGCTCTCCATCCCCACAGGGCAGCCCCAGTACCTCTAGTCTGAACCTCAAAAAGCACTGCCTCACCTCCACTGATCCCTCGTCAATAGGGACCATATGGCGAGGAGCAGGACCAGCCACACTCCTCCCCGCTGTCTGCTTTTTATCCCAAGGCAGGGGCTGTGCTGGTCCAGCACTGGAGCCTCAGGTCTTCCCCCTTCCCTTCCAGCTTGACTCCAAGGTAAAGCTCACCACAGTTGGCATCACCAGTGGGCCCAACAGGCACCCACATGTGAAATGGGAGCAGCACAGCACTGAGACAGGAGCCACACGCAGGAGGATGCGGGCAGATGCCGTTATGGCACCTGTGGTCAGTACACCAAAAGCATTTTGGATTTCCCAGCAGCACGACCCCTTTTCTGCCGCCTGCAGCAGAATAAAGCCAATAACCTCGGGGAAAAGCCAACGCACGCAGCGAGTGGGGAGTAAGTGAAGTTCGGCACACGGGGAGGTGTCACTGCTGGCAGAGAGCTGGCGAGCCCAGCGCTGGGGGCACAAGCCCTGCAGCCCACCCTGGCCGAGCAGGGAAGATTGGCACGTCGGCTCCCACCCACTGCAGCCCCCAGCACGGCAAGGAGCTCACACAAAGGGAAACACGCAGACCATGACAGGCTAAGCCTCCTCCTTCCTCTCTCTGCTCCCTTTTCTTTCTCTTCATGCTATGGCGGGGCTGCTGAATGCCGACAGGAAAATACTTTGGCTGAGCCAGACAGTCTGTTTTGTTGGGGTGGGAGGGGGGTGGGGTTTCTTACTTTCCCTCCAGCTGCTTCGCTGGATGCTTAATCCTCCGTGGACATCTTGAGAGGCACTGGGACACAGAGGCGACATACCAGGTTGGCAACGTAATGCCCGGCTCTGCATAATTTCTGGCCGTACCCGCTGTTACGGCACAGTGGGTGAGCCAAGCACGAAAGCACAGGGAGGGAAAGAAAAAAATAAATAAGGTTCGGACCTGTCTGGGCCACAGATTCCCACTGGACACCCTGACCCCCGCCCTGCCAAGGTCACGGCAGCAGAGGATGGGAAGGTCACACTGGGCAGCAGAGCATCTCTCTCCAGAGCATCCTGGGGGCTCCTGCCTGCAGCCCCATGCTGGGCCCAAGGCAGGAGGGTCTCTGGGTGCCTCCCTCTGCCCAAGGGACCCTCCGGCCCAAGCACGTGTGGTGTGAGCCACCCCAGTTGGCAGAGACCGTGGGCACAGGCCCTGGCAGCAGCTATCTGCCCTCACACACTCCTGCCCAGCACCAACAGCAGCCACTACTATTTTTTTTCCTTTCTTTTTCCCTGTTTTAAATCACACTGGTCCCTGAACACACTTTCACCTGCTTTTATCACTCCTGGTACCTACAGTGTCTGTACCTGGGAAAACCAAAGCGAAAGCAGCTCCTGCTCAGGGTGGGAGGGGAGGAGAGCATGACATGGGTTTGCCCAGCTCCTGTAAAACACTCCCATAAAAATAATCCCAGGAATCCAGGAAGGAGCTTTATAGACCCCAAAAAAATATTTTCCACCAGCTTGGTGCCATCAGCCCACAGCAAAATAAGAAATATCCCGAGTTGCCTGGTGCTGCTCATCCTACCTGATCCCCCCAGGAGGCTCTGGCAGTCACCCGCTCCACAGAGGTCCCACCATCACATCCAGAAGCATCACGCTTCGCCTGCTCCACACCTGTCTTCACTGCCTCGGAACGAGCTGCAGACACACAGGTCTGAGCAGACATTCCTCCCATGCCAGCCAGCACCACCCCAAACCCCCCTTCACTCGCCTCCAGCCTGTCCCAAACATGCCAGGCACCCCAAGGAACACCAAACGGAAATTAAACACAATAGCCCCAATGCAGCCAGCTATCTCAAACAGGGGAAATCCGAGCCCTGCGCCTACTACACCTTTCTAGGCACTCCTCAATAGCAGCCAAGCCCTTCCCTGTCTTCCTGGAGCATCTCACGCGTCTCTCAAACCCGAAAACACAAGTAGGTGCCCGGACCAAAGCCTCCAAGCAGCAGCTCTGCTCTGGTGCCCACAGCCATGGCACACCCAGAAAACGCCACAGGAGCTTTCGCCTGTTTCTGCCTCGCTGGGACAGGAATCCAGACATCAGCTCGGTCCTTGCAAGCCTTCCTGCTCAAGGGGGCTTCTGGCAGAGGAGCTGCCCCAGCACGCTGAAGGGCTGGGCACCGCAGAGGCAGCACATTCCCCAGGGCAGGCAGCTGACAGCTGCTGTGGGGGGCACAGGCTGTGTACCCCCACTCAGCGTAGAGGCACAACCCACACCAGCACTCACCCCATGCTACTCTCAACCTCGCTTCTCCCACAGGAGAAACCAGAGCGCACATCAGCACGAGCACCAGGCTGCTGCCACCAAGCACAGCCAGGCTTCCCCACATCTCCAAGGCGTCTCCTCTTCCTCCACCAGCCTCAACTCTCTGAGGGCCAAGCTGCAGAAGCATCAGGGTGCGGGGGGCAGAAGCAGGGCACAGCACTTCTGGCCAGAGCAATGAGTCAGCAGGGAGGAACAAGAAACACCGTGGCAGGCAGCACAGCCGTTCCCTGGAGAGCAAGGGGGTTTAAATGGGAAAACAACAATTTGATACACAACCAAACCCTTCTCCACGGGCTGCAGATGTGTGGGGCCACATGAGCCAGCATGGCATCTGCTGCTGTGATGCGAACGACAGCACCAACTCAGAGCTGTGGTCATCTCATCAACTCCGGCCCATGGTGGGGTCATGCACTTCATTGACATCACTGAGCTCCACCTCCTCCAGTTAAGTCACACTTTTTGCTTATGCAGTTTCTCGTCTTCCCATCACCTAATAATTGTCAGCTGCAATCAGAAAAATCACCAGAAAACTTCCCAGCCTTTCCCAGCCACCTTTGCCACATTTGTCCTTCACAGCATCGCTCCTACAACCCGCGTGCTAGCAGCCTTGCACAGGCACAGGGTGGGCACGCTCAGGCAGGCATTGCAGCATGGCAGGAACCACGGTGAGATGAGGTTGGAAAGCAGAACTCATTGCAGACGTTTTCCTGGAGCAGCACTGCCTTCTTCTGAGGGGCTTAGACCGCATCGCAGAGCAGGAGGCAGGTGCCAGCATGGGGATGCTGTGCTGAGGACTCAGCAGTCCCGGTGAAGGCTGAGCAGAGACAGCAAGCACATGGATGTCCCAGCCTGGGAGCCTGCCGAGTTTTGGCACACAGGGCTTTGCTGCAGGGAGCAGAGCAGTGCTCTGCATCAAAGTAGCACTTGCTCTGTATCCCACAGCATGGGCTTCAAGAGCAACGGACACAGTGATGCCCAAGTCCCAGGCCAGCACACCGGCTGCTGTCTCACGATGATGCTTGCGCTACCCAAGGACAGCGAGGGCAGCACGACAGTAACCCCACAGGGGACATGCCATCCAGCACCCCACCTTCGTGCGAGCCACCCAGGGCCCCAGCACCACTCACGGCCACAGGAGGGTTGGCCAGGAGCCCCATGGCAAGGGCCACGCTCTGGGTTGCCTTTTGGTGTCCCCAGTGCCCTTGGGTGTCACTGGCGTCCAACTGCCCTGGTAGGACTGCTGTGGAGGAGCAGACAGGGAGAGGGAGGGAGCCGCGCAGCAGGCTCACGCCGCCATGTGCTGTGCACAGCCTCGCCAGACCGCAGGATCTGGCTCACTGAACGTGTGGAAGCAACGCTCCTCTGTGTCTCACTTTACAAAGCCCCAAACAATAACTGTCTGTCGCTGCACAGGAGCTTAAGAGAAACATCAGTTGCTATTGGCATGGCGCACAGCAGCCTTCCTCTTACACAACACCAGCAGATGTTAAAATAGCCTGGTGCTGCCTGGTGTGCTCCTCTGACCTGTTTGCTTCTGGATCAGATTCCAAAGCTAGATCCTTACCTGCAAGAGCCATAAAAGCAAAGGATTCGGCCCTATCAGGGACCTCACCATAATCTAAGACAGATGCACCCCATGAGAAGACCACGCCAGGGTTTGTCAGGGCAGGGGAGAGGCTAAGGCAGCACCAGCCTCCACTCTACAGTATGGCCTGGGCAGCCCACACAGGCATCACCCCATACTCCAGCTGATGATGCACTAGAGGTGGCCCAGGGACAGAACCGCTGGAAGCTCTGTCAAACCAGGGCAACACCCAAAACCTTGCATCCTACACCAAAGCTGCCCCCAGCCCCCACCTGCCCGCCCCAGCAAAGGGGGACCTCTGAGCTTGTCAGGATCTGTGTCCCACATCCCCATGTCCTAAGGGCCATCGGGGCTGCCAGGGCCAGCACAGCGCAGCACAGGAGATCCCCTCCAAGGTGGGAGGCCTCTTGCCCACATGAAGAGGAGGGACTGACTCCAAAGCCAAACCTGAAACTGCTTCGGGACACTCAGCCTGCTCCTGAAGTGGGAAAAGGCAGCAGAAGAATGAAACTGAAGGACGCTGAAGAAAAGAGGTGGAGCTTAGTAACCAGTGGTGAAAGGACATCCCCAGGAACAACCTGTGTAAGTAAATTAGTCTCTGGTATCCCTGAGGATTCCCAGTATCCCTGCTGCCATCGGAACTGCACCAACCCCAAGCAGCAGAGGAACTTCCCAAGATGCAAGAAAAGACAACAAGGCAGGACCAATGCTGCCCCAGGGAAGGGACCAGAGAACAAGCTGTTCTCCTTGCAGTCCTGTACGCTACAGGGCTGCTTCTCATGGCCGTGCCACCACCAGCACCCACCACCTGCGCTTCAGCAGCGCTCCCCTCTGACCCCCTGCACTCCCACATCCCTCAGTGGGAATGTCACCCAACAAACGGCAAAGCCCTGGAGGAGTCCGACTCATCCAGAGATTTAAATCTTGCCCCTGCAAACTCCCGTCCCTCCAAAATCCCCAGGGTTTGGGTGGGGGGAAGCGCATCTCCAGCACTTCCCCACCCCACCCACGGGCGATGCTGCACCCCACAGGGTCACCCACGGGCAGTCGCAGAGGAGCCTCAGGGTCTATGGGAAAGCTTTTCACCAGCAGCTGAGCTTCCGTACCCCAAACCGCGGGCAGCTCACACATAACACGCCACAGCGGGGCACCCAGGCCCCGGTACTTTCCCCCAGCATCCCTCCAGCCCCAACGCGTGCTGTGCTGGAGGCGTTTCCACCTTGGCACGCAGAGCCACAGGGTAACGGTCAGCAGCAGAGGAGCACAACTCTGAGGCGAACACTCGGGACGGCCCGCTGCTCGTGGCTTGCTCGGGAGGGCAAGAGGCGGCCTTAGAACATAATCCATTTCAGGCGCTCTTAAACCTCCCCAATACAAGGCAGAGCCCTTTAAGCAAAACCAAACAACTTCCTTTAGCCTAAATAAATATTAAACCTAAGCGACGCATTAATTTACTCCAGTTCACCAAAGGCTAACTCCTACCCAAACTGATCATTATAAAAGAAATCCTATAATCCCTCGCTCCCATTCAGGCTCAAAACATGTAATCCCATGAATAAATCCAGAAAGAAAGTGTAACAAAACAGGCAATAAAAACTTACAGCGTTCACATCTTTTCATCTACCATTAATACTGTAAACACTCACTCGAAGGCCCTTGAGTATGACTAATCTAATGTTTTGGCTCCCAACGCTAATCACCGAAAGAGCTCGCCTCTCGGCGTAACACCCAGCAAGACCCGCTGCCCCTCCAGCCGCAGCCCAGGACACCTCCACAGCACCCATCCACAGCCAATCCTGGCATCCCATCCCTCAAAATGCTGCAAAATCAACCCGAAACGGAGCGAGTATGGTTCTAATAGCACCAGAGCACAGAGATTTTCTCTTTTTTTGGCTTTTTTTTTTTATTATTTTATTGCTTTGGAAGCCTGCAAGCTCCAACTGTATAAATGCCAATAACTTCCCAAGTTTTAAGGCTGCTGAAGTAAGAGATCAGATTTTAGCAAGTGCTTTCCAGGCAGCCAGCCAAACTTTTTCTGATTCACTAAAAGCACCAAAGGGAGGGGGGGAAGAGAGGGAGGGAGGGGGCTGGAGGGGCTGATTAACTTCAGTTACCGCACAAGCGCAAAAAAATGTCTCCCCGCTGCAGAGGGTGCCGGCGCTGCGAGCCCTGCGCAGCCTGTTATTCCTCAGGCTCGGGGGGGGAAAAAACCCAAACCCAAAAAACACCCACCCAAAAAAGCACCGGAGAAATACAGCAAACGCCTTCCAACCGCAGGGTAATTTACAGCTGTGGATGCTCTCCTGAGCAGGCTGCTCCGCCGAGGGGAGGCTCTGCTGGTGTTAGGTTCGAGCTGCAGTTTTCAAAGGGGGTGAGGAACAAAAACGTGACCGGAGATTGATTTTTTTGGGGGGTTTTTTTGCGGGTGGGGAGCAAAGAGGATGGGGCTGGTTGGGTTTTGAGCTTGGCCAGAGGGATGGAGCTTCCTCCAAGGGTGCGGCTGTGCTCACCCAGGACCATCTCTCGCTGCTGCCGGGGTACCTGCAAGAGGACAAGCAGGTGCAACTCCGGCCAACACACAACACAGGACTGAGGGGGTGGCACGAGCAGCCCCCCACCCCAGCAGGTTGGGATGGAGGGCTGCTGGAGCCACCGGGGCTGTGGCACCTGCTCTACCCAGCCCCGCAGGTGGGTCAGCTCCAGGATGCCCAGCTAAATAAAATCCCCATCCACAGAGGCACATGGTCCTGGGGGGCGGCAGCAGCCACCCCAATACCCCCCCAGCCGCCGTCCCCGTCCCGCAGGCGCCTTGGCTGCAGAGCCTTGCCGCTCGGGGTGTTCCTCCAACGGCTTCATTCCTGCCGAGGCAGGATCAAAGGCAGGATCTGACTTGGATGGTTTTCTACTGAATAATGGGGAGGGAGCACACAGCCTCCTTCTCCTGGCTATGGAAACTCGTGTTTTTCAAAGTATCAGTTTTTAGGAGTAAGTTCCCTAGGAGAAGAAGGGAAAATAAAAAATAGGAGGGGGGAAAAACCCCCAACCCCAAGGAGGGCGAACGGGAGAGCGCCTGCTCTTCCAAGGCAAGTGCATCAATCAACATCGCGCAAGGAAGAGAGTCCAGCACTCCCTCTCACATCATTAGCCAGGCTAATGCACTCCAGAGGATCCCGCTATGGCAGGCTACCGGCACACCCGCTGCGCCCCAACCCGCACCGGGCGGCTGAGCGCCCGCAGCGCGGTGCCTCAGCGCAAGCGGTCATCGCGACGGAGCTGAGCGAGACGGGCAGCCCATTTCCAGGGCCAGTGACACTCCAGCATCTGGCACGGGGATCGGTTTAATATGGCTATAAAAACTAGAAGGGGAGGGGGGGGGGAGGTTGGGGGGGGAAAAGTGAAAGCCCTAGCCAAAACTGCCTGGCACTCCGAGGTCAGCACGCCGCCTTTGTTTCTATTTTACAACCAAAAGCGAAAGAGGACAGAAAGGACACGTACCTGTACCTGAAAGCACAGCAGCAGGAAATGTAAACATCTGGAGAGGAGAAAAAAAAAAAGCAACAAAAGATCAAATGATGCAGGAAAACGGGTAAAGTTGATTTTTTTTTTTTGCTTTGTTTTTGCTTGCGATTTTTTTTAAGGGCACAGAGCGATGCTCGGCGTAGCAAAAGGCTCAGGTCCCTGTTACCACCTGATTGCAGGGAAAAGGCAACTGGAGCCTCCAAAATGAAAGTTGTTGGGTTTTTAAAAAAAAAATAAAATAATAAAAGCAATTTAAAAAAATATTTAAAATCATTACAAAAAAACATGTAGAAATATGCCATAATCCTTACAGGCAAGTGCAGGCTGAGAGCAGTGAATACATCGCTGGGCGAGGAGAGGGGGGAGGTCAGTGGCTTCACGCTAGCGGAGTGCAGTCCCCCACCGCCGCCCTGACATGGGAGCGATCCGGCCGGCGAGCTCCGCTCCGCTCCGCGCTGCTCCGCGCCGCTCCGCGCCGCCGAGAAGTTGTGGTACCGCCCGCTTTGCCTCCTCCGAGTGACTCGCTTAGGCATCAGCTCTCCTCTCCCCCTGTCTCTCCTCCTCCTCCTCCTCTCCCTCTCTCTCTCTCCGCCTTTGGGGGGGATGAAGGTGCTTATTGTCAGTAACTTCCGATCATCAGCAAGTGCCCCCCCGCCGCCCCCCCGGGCCAGCCCTGCGAGGCGGATAAAGCCTCCCGGCGGCCCCGCACAGCCCCGCCGCTCCGCGCGGGCGGCATGGCGATGCGCGGGGCGCGGAGCGGGAGGCGGGACCCGCCCGGGGCTGGCACCGCCTGCGCGGATGGAGCACCGCCCGTGCGGCCGAGAGGGCAGGGGCGGTGAGCGAAGTGGTTTTTAAATAAGAAAAATAAGAAAAGGGAGGGGGGGGAAGAAGGGGCGGAGGGGGTTGGGAGGTGAGAGAGGCTGCGGCTCCGGCCGCCTCCGCGCCCTCCCCGGCCCGACGGAGCGGGCAGCGCGGCTGCTCGTCCAAAACGAGAAGGGAACCACACACCCCCTCCAACCCCCCCCCAGCCCCCCCGTTCCGCGCCGCCGACACGTGTCAACCGCGGCCGCCTCGCACTCGGCCGAGGCGGGGGGGGCGGCGGGGGCCCGGCCGTCTCTTACCTCCGAGCGGGTCCCGTCCCCGGCGAGCCCCGGGCGGGCGGCAGCGGTGCCCCGCTAAGCCCCGGCGCGGTGTCCCCCTCCCTCGGCCCTACCCCCCCTCCGCTGACAGGGGCACCCGCCCCCCGGCCCCGCCGCCGCTCGGGCAGGGCAACGCCGCGCCCGCTCGGGTCCATGAGCTCGGCACCGCTCCCACGGCGGGATATTTACACCGGGGTCAGGTTGTCGGGGCTCGCCCGGCGCTTCCCCGGCCGGCGGCTGCCGCTGCCCGCCCGCTTCGGCACGGCTCGCCTGCCCTCCAGCGGCCGCACCGCCGGCCCGCACCCCGGCGCGGCCCCGGGTCAGCACCGAGCCGGCCGCCCCCTCCCCGCTTTGGGGGTTCGGGGTGGGTTATTTTGGGGTAAAGAAGAAAAAGCTCCAAAGCCCACAGGCTGAGAACGTGCGGTAACTCCTTCCCCGTCCCTGAGAGGCAGCAAACACGCCAGGAACCGTCAGCCTCCACGGGCAACCCAGAGCTCCGAAGAGAGCCTGGCGTCAGTTCACACCTTATTAAGTGAGAACATAACCACAGCTCACAACTCCGAGCTTTCCAAATCCCCCACTCCAATAACAGCGCACATCAGCACGGCACGTCAGGCCCTGCTGTTCCCACATCCGTGGGGACTGAGGTGCCCGCGGTCCCCCATGTTATCAAACCAAACAGCACCACTGTCCCTGGACGATGTCACCAGAGACTATTCAGACAGCCTGTCACAGTGTTTTGCAGCCCACAGAGTCAGCTCTGAGCATCACAGAAAACATCAAGACGTTTGAAAACAGTGACCAAAGCAAGTTCATAGGAACTCTCCAGCAACAATACACACAGAGAGATTTCTGATGGACTTTATGATTCTGGTCTTATTGATCCACAAGTAAAAAAACCCCAAAAAAACAACAATCCAAAATTCTGTCAATCCCTGATGCCATCAACACCAGTGACACCACACATCCCCATCACAGCAGTTCCACAGCACCTTGCCACAGTTGAAGGCTGTTTCCAAGAATGGCCAAGACCATCAGAGCCACTTTCCAAGCCCAGCAAACTGAGCTCACTGAGAAACCTGCACAGAAATGCTGTGAGCAGAATCCAGAGGCTCACAGAATGAGAGCGAGATGTGAGAACATTCAATATATTTCTAACTACTGCCGGTGTCTCTTTTCCTCAGAGCAGTTTGGGTGGAGAGGATCCCAGCCCATGCCTCCTCGCACCATTGGGTGCTGCTCAGTCACCCCTGGAAAGGCCCCTGTGGCACAGGGTAAAGCCCACAGCAGACCATACCCAGACAGGGTTGCCATCCTCAGCCAAAACCAGATTTCTCCTGCTCTCACAACAGCCCATGTCACCCCTCCCTCTTCCCAACCGCAGACTTACCCTCGAGGAGGGAAGAACCATACAGAAAATGAAACTTGCTTCCCATCCTTGCTCCATGGTGCCCAAGCTGCTGCCATTAGGTCCTTCCCCCCAAGTCTTACAGCAGCTCCACCTTTACTGCTGGTGACGCTTTGTGCCAGTTGGAAGCAGCACATTTTCCTCCTTCCACAGGGACAGAAAACACTGTGGATTTGTTGGTGAAGGCTTTCAAGCCCAAAGCATCCCACATACAGTGTGCCCCTCTCTCCCGTACAGCCACAGCCTTCAACACACCGAGCACAGCACCAGCTTTGCATTGCCACACGCAGGATGGCCTCGAGCACCTCAGGGACACTTTAAACCTAGTATTTTAAGTGAAGTCTGTGCTTTCCTACTTTGCGCTTTCCTAGGGCCAGCCTGATGTAGAAACACCATTGGCAATGTACCAGGGGAGGGACAGAAGCCCCCACAGCGGCTGTGAGCACCTGCCCCACCACTGTGGGACTTGGCATTGCTGCAGCCCAATCACCCACCTCCAAGAAAAGGTTCCTTCAACAGCGACCTGTGGCATTGCCCAGCACCTGAGTCACCCTGTGCTGCTGCACCTGGATGGAAACAGCACAGTTAGACAAGGAATTCGTGAAGATGCCGCTAACACATCTAGCCTTGATTCCCCCCGGCAGCAGGGAAAACTGCAGCAGCCTCATACTGCAGAGCTACACGTGGGAAAAGTCACCACAGGTGATGCCATGCCAGCTCCCACTGCCGCATCCCAGCTGGGATGCCGAATGGACTAGGTGCACACAGAGCCAAAGGCACCCAGAGCCCTTGATCAGTGAGAGCAGCCAGGGCAATGCCCAGGCAGCTGCCTTAAAGAGGGCACAGCGGCATCTTTTTTCAACTATGAAAGCGTCGCAAGTCAGGATCGCACAAGAGTTCTTTATTTAAACTAGACCCACATTTTGTGCCTCGGTAGTCTGACAAAGCCCTTTGATCTTTAAAACCCCCACAGTTACCTGGAGAATAACACCAATTTAAGGTGAATGTCCATCTACCTGCCTCGAAGGACACAGCTGAGCACAGAACATGGGTGAGCAGCTCTCACATCAGCAGAAAACCAGGAATACCTTGTAGCTGCACGTTGCTGGGAATAAGCATGCGTGGATGGATGTGCTATAGCGTGGGGTGCCCGTGCCTATTGCTTCGCCGCTCCTTGATCCAATTCCCAGCACAGTCAGTGCCCACTGGGAAATTAACACCTTTAAGCTGTTTATTTCCCATACAGCACACTCAAGCTGTGAAGGCTGGTGCAGCATGTTCCCAAGAGTTCCCCAACTCCCATAAAGCAAGGCACGGGCTAGGTAGGGTACCTGCACTGCAGGCGCTGCCTGGGATCTCTCGGGGATACTGCCCATGCCTCACAGATGCAAATCCCTGAGTGAAGACTGCGTCCTATGGGGCCTGGGTGGCTCACAGGATTAGTGGCTGCTCTTCGACAGCTCAAATCAAAGTCTGAACAGCATGACCTTTTGCTTGTAGGGCTGCAAAAGTGCCCCCCATGCAATGAGCTATCCTCGCCCTGCTCCAGTGGCCCATATCACCCAATGAGCGGACGTTCCACAGAGCATGAAGCCCATTCAATGGGGCTGAGGACTTAGCAGCACGCTTGAGCAGGAAGCCTTCCCACCCACTGGACGCCCCTTTGGAGTGTGAATGAGAAGCCGGCAACACCAGCCGGCGCAGGATCCAGCCCCGTTGCACCTGCCACACCAGGGCCCTTCTCCTTTACATCTGAGATTTAAAGGGAAAATAACCCCAACCCCCTAACCTGCCGCTGGCGAGCGAACCCACACACCGGTTGCTCCCATCACCTTCTGCATCTCTGACCTCGCGTCATGTCAATAAGCAGTTCTAACTGAGAAACAAATTAAGGAGGACCTTGGTGTTTTGAACTTTCAGCAAAAGGAAAGACACCTTTCAGAAGGGCTGTCACACCTATTCTGTCATTATCCAGTTTCCACACTAAAAGGCAAATTCATCTAAGAAAGGATTACAGAAGCACTTCTGCTGCATATCCTGGACAGGCCAGGAGGGATGCAGGTACCACCATTTGACAGAAGACCCATCTCAAAGCAACTCTGAAGCGATACCCAGGAGGACAGGGCTTAAGGCTTGGCACCCCAACCTTCAGCCACGACCTCACAGGAGGAACATGAAGAGAAAACAGCCAGATTTGATTCAACCAGCCACAAAGCACCAGGCTAAAGCCTTCACTTGAAGCACAAAGCCATAAATATATATAAATATCTATATACACACACAACTTGCATGAAAATTCTGCAAGCAGCTTGCAAGTCCTCAGTGTGGCAGCACAGCCAACAGCCCTGCTGATGCTCACATGTGGGAGAAGAGAACAAAAGGCCACAGAAAGGGTTCACAGGAGCCCCCAACCTTCCCAAGACACAGAACCCTGCAAGCAACTGCACAAGGAGGGCATAGCCAGGAGCAGAGGTGCACAACCTTGTTTCCTGCAGCCCGCTCCATACTGTAGCACCACAGGTAAGTGGCAGAAGGCTCCAGACTCCTGCGCCAGCACGGATTGAACCCAAGAAGAGCACACAATGATTTGGTGTGGAGCAATTCTGGTGCTTTGATGACATGGTCAGCACCTTGCTTTAGCACGCGGTGTCAGACTGCGAGGCCAGGAAGGTGCTGGGTGCACACACTCAGCCCCTCAAGCCCCCAGACCTCACTGCATCCCAAAAGGCGTGGGGAAGGCTCTTACCAGCTCGTTCCAGGTGGAAGTCAGGATTTAGCACACTGAAGCACACTGGACGTAAGCAAAGCACGTGTGGAAGAACAAAACCCACCAAAGCCATAGGTCAGCAGCTCTTAGAGATGAAGAGCCAGGGAGATCACCACAGACCCAGCACGTATCTGCAGCTGCTCTGCTGGTTACCCAGACACATGGACGTATAGAACAGATCTGAAACGCTGGATAAAGGTGTAACTACAGCAAACACAGAGGAGCTGAATTGCCACACTGAGCATTTGAAACACTAAGCCCAGGCACACGTAACAGCTTTCCTTCACCACCCTAAAAAACCCAAAGATGGTGCCAGTGATGCTGGGCACCTTGCACCCACCGAGGGGTTTTTGCACATGCTTTCAAAGCCCCACTGCGACCTGGAATGCATGAGCCATGCCAGCCAGCGGGCACAGCACCAGGAACTGGGAGCATTAATCCTGCAAAGACAGAAGCATCGATCCCTTGCAGTGACCCAGGACCTGGGTGGGTTATGGTCTTCATCAAAGAGACCTGAAGACTGGCACCACCGAGACTCAGGTCTGGCCTGACTGCATCTTCTCAGCAAGAAGCATTTGGTATCTAGTAGCTGCTGGGAAGCCCCATCTGGAAAGAGATGAAGGTCTCTCGAGCCTGGATAAAGACAGTGAACCCATCATTCAGCATGAAGGAGAGATTGGCTGTGAGGAGTACCTCAGCAAGCAAGAGCTCAGGCCAATCAGCCCAGGTCCCCTGACATTCGCGCCGCCATGGCCAAGGACACCTCTCTTGGCCACCAGAACTCCTGTCTTGGAGAACAGAGATCAAAAAAGCACATCCTGCATGCTCAATATAAACACAGAATAATGGAATAACATAGGGAACACCAACAATGGGCTGTCAAGCATGGCAGCTCTCAGCCCATAGCATTAGAGGGACAAGTGTGATGTCCTGTGGGTTGGGAGTGAGCCAGAGCTGGGCAGCCCACCTCCAGTACTCACGGCCCCTCAGCCAGTGCGTGCCTCTACCCCATGTCCCCCAGTCTGGCCACCCCACCTCATGTCCTGCCCATCCGGCACAGGGAGGATGTCCACGGGCTTCCCTTGGTCCCACCACCCAGGAGCATTGCAGTTCCCCTTCACAAGCACGTGGCAGCTGCTTGAGCACTTCTGAAAGGAGGCAAGAAGCAGCAAACCTCTGCCAACAACCCAACACCAACCAGTGGGAAATTCCACTTCCCAGCCTTTGCATGCATTAAATCCGAGGGCTTGGCTTCGTGGATTTATATTCCTCCATGGTTTCATTTTTCCCTTAAAAAAAAAATCACAAGCTGTTAAGCTTCAAAACTTAGTATTTCCTTAACTTGGAGCTTTTCAGCTCGACAGCTCTTAAACGTAAAGCTTTTTGACTGAAGTCTCTTGAATTAAGCTGTCTCCAGCAAGTCATCATCTCAAGTCCCGTCTGAGGAGCCACCTCCTCTCTGGAAGGACCAATCCCTTCCCACACCACCAATGTGGGCTCCTGTCCACTGCTCCCCCGCTGCAGGACCTCCCATGGAGGCTGCACGATCACATGTGTCCCACAGCTGGTACATGCCACCCTAAGGCAGGACAGAGTTGATGGACACAGCTGCAGGCACCAAACAACTGGGGACATCCTGGCTCTCTCAATGCCTCACATCACTGCTCAGCAATAGCACAACTGAGCAGGTGACCTGGAGCAACCCTGGAACAACCCAAAGGCCTTGAGACAGACACAGGACAGCTCTGTCTGAAAACAACGCTGAAAAAACTATGTTTCTACTAATCCTTCTGAAGAGGAGCTGTAGGCCACAGCTCGCTTCAGAGGAGGAACTCAAATGGATGGGTGGGTCACCATCTCTGCTGTTTGCACAAAAAAACCTCCCCGATGTCACAGGTCAGAGACATCTCCGTAAGTCCTGCTGTCCTGAGGCATGACAAGGGTCTCACAGCCCAACAAGGAGGTAAGGCTGGAAGCTCCATCCCCTTGGAAGTACAGCAACAGGGCTGGGCTCTTACCAGCATTCTTCACCGTGACTGCAACAAGGACACCCGCCTCTGCTTGTTTCCTCAGGGAGACTTTGCCAAGCAACACAGAAGGGGGAATGGATTCACACAGGACCATCACTCTTGCAATGGCATTTGAGCTTTTTTGAGAGCCAGGCTGGCCAGGGAAAGACAGCGCTGCTCAGGTAGAAAAGACCAGAGAAACTTTAAAGTATCAGAAGGCACACAGAGGAGAAGCCTGAGGAGCAGTAGCAGACCAAGTTGGCAAGGAGAAGACTGCAGCAAGATGTAGAATTGCAAATGAATTGAAAGGGACTATCCAGAACCATGAAGCTAGAGTGAACAGGCAGAAGCATCTCTCCTAGCTTGAGACCATAAAAAAGGACCCAAGTTCCCCAATTCTCCCTGTCCTCCTCTACTTTCTAGAGATCACAAGAGTCCCCTTTGGTCTGGTGATCCCATGACACATTATTGCCCTGAGCTATGAGAGGGTCATTCAGTTAAAACCGATTTCTACATGGAAAACTTCTACATGGAATGCTTAAAGGTATGGGAAAAGGAGATAAGGGGCAGGGAAGAATCTCCTGAGGGCCAGCTGTGGCCTGGAAGCTTTACCTGCTCACCGTAGCTGTTCAGTGTCCTCACACAGGCAGCTACATACCTGGAGCAGAACCTCAAGCAGCAGGTACTTTGGGAGGCAGCGTGGGGTAGCACACGCTGCTGCAGTACAGCGCAGGCCGTGCCACAAGAAGCCTCTTGCCAAGGCTGCTCCTAGGAAAAACATCACAGGTACAAGCTTTGGGAGAAAGGGACACAAACGAAGCACGGGTGAAGGGGGCTACAGCACTGAAACAGCAAGTACCTCATCAGGCTGCAGCACAGCACGCCTCCAACTCTCCTGGCAGTTATTTCTCAATAAACAATACATTTAAAAATCTTGGTTTGATAATAGCTTTGAAAATGTACATCCTCCTGCAAGAGGAACTTATTTGCTCTTAAATACCAGGGAAATCAACAGAAGTGGAAGGGGCTCGGCAAGCTTAGGGCTCCAGCAATTAGTTGAAGGGATCTTCATTAAGGCTGCAGGACGCTTCTAACAAAATTGCCTTCAGTTTAAAATAAGAGAGTTTCTAGCATCAGCATAAACACCAAATCTAAGATGAAACCAGGCGCATCAGTTCTGGTTTGAGTGACCTAATTATCTTTCTTCCTTCTGCTGTTCAAGTACTTTGACTTCCATGCCCTTAGCTGGGCAAGTCTCCAGGCAGCAGCACATCCCATGGCCACCTCTGGAAGCAGCAGGCAACTTGAGACGTCCCCCGAGTACTCCATTGAGGGTGGTCTCCATATCTCCCATTCCCTTTTGACCCTTAACCACATTTTTTTTTTCTTTATTCATTGCCCTTCCTTGTTTTCTCACAGGATCCTTTTCCTGTGGAAGCTCTTCTGGCTTAGTTGGGGAGAGTCGATGAAAGTGGTGGAAGGGCGAAGAGATTTCCTGAAGGAAGTAAAGAGCACAGCACAAGTTATCCCACTGAGGGTCAATGGGATCCTGGGGTGCATCAAAAGGAGAGTGGCCAGCAGATCAAAGGAGGTGATCCTCTCCCTCTACTCTGCCCTGGTCAGGCCCCACCTAGAGTGTTGTGTGCAGTTCTAGGCTCCCTGGTATAAAAAAATACAGGGATCTCCTGGAGAGAGTCCAGTGGAAGGACACAGAGATGATTAAAGGACTGAAGCATCTCCCCTACAAGGAGGGGAGCCTTGAGAAAAGAAGCCTGAGAGGGGATCTTATTAATGTTTATACGGATCTCAAGTGTGGGACACAGGGGGAAATGGCCAGCCTCTTTTCAATGGTCTGTGGAGACAGGACAAGGGGCAATGGCCTCAAGCTGGAGCACAGGAAGTTCCACACTAATACGGGGAAGAACTTTTACACACTGAGGGTAACAGAGCCCTGGGACAGGCTGCCCAGGGGAGTGTGGAGTCTCCTTCTCTGGAGATGTTCAAGACTCATCTGGACACCGACCTGTGCGACCTGTCCTAGGGACCCTGCTTTGGCAGGGGGTTGGACCTGATGATCTCTGGAGGTCTCTTCCAACCCCTATGATTCTGTGATCCCATACATATGTACAGTTAGAGGAGCCCAGTGGTCTCCACAGCATGCTTAAATATATTGAATGTTAATTAAGATATGACTTATTTATTTGGTCCAAATTATGCCTGGCTTAAAATCCATCCGCATAACAGCCAGACAGCCACTGAAGAGCTGATCCAACACAGAATTGCTTCTAGAAGTGTAAATGTAGATAAAAACAACCAGCAAGTAGAGAGCAGGGGATTCCCTCTGCTGTCTGCAGGAGGAAGGACAAGCAAAGCCCTTCCAGACACACCTCAAAGTCCCATAGCACTTTTCTGGTGCCCCATCACGCAAACCCAGCTCTCTTCCTTCAGACTACAAGCAGTGGGACTGAAAGCAGCCCCTTAACTGCCAGATCACTAAACTCCCAAACCTCACTCCACACAACCAGCAAGGGCTGCTGCCTGCCACAACCTACTGCCTGCTCACCGAGGTCAGGGAGGCACAGGCCCTCCATCTCACGCTTGGCTTCAGACCACCCTGTTCCTTTGCAGCTTCTTCTGGGACCCAGTCTTCAAATGCCTTTTGGGAAAGCAGCAAGAGGATTAAGGGCCTATGTGCTCATTCCACAGGGAAAGAGGGAAGGAAAAACTTGGGAGAGTTTGGCTGACTGTCAGTAATGGCATGTTAGAAGCAGACAGGACATGGCTTGGGGTATCTGGGTAAGGTTTCTAGGAGGAGAGGACAGAGTATGTTCCAGCATGAACCGAGACCCTGCGGGACTGTCTGGGTGGCAAGAAGCCCAGAACCGCCACCCATCCTGGCCCTGTTTTCCATTACCTCAGCCCACACACACTCCCACCCACCCTCCTGCCAGCCATGCTCAAGCTCCTCTCCAAAGGTTGCAGCAAGCTGAGCACAGGCAAAACAGGGTCCTGTCCTCACCATTTTTGCCAGCTAGCATGAGTCACAGGAGCAAACAACCCTGAGACAGACCTAAGGTGGCCACAAGCACTTTTCTTAAACACCTCAAGGAGTAAGAAACAGATCAAGACCTCCTGAGGCTGGAAAAAGGGGGTTTTATTGCAGGACATTATATTTTTGTTGTCACCTCCACCAAATCCAGATACCCAGAAACACCAAAGACTTGGAGACAAACTAGATCCGTGTGGAGCAGCTGCAGCAACCACCACAGTGCTGCAGCACACCCCACAGACCCACTCAGGCTGCACAGCCTTCCCGTTGTGTTTGGGGGGGAACACCACTAGCTACTTGTTCACTGGAAGAAACAAAACACAGGAGGAAACTGAGAAAGGAACAGCAAGATCCTGCAACAGGGAGAGAAGTTTGAGGAGATAGATCAAGGGACAGCCACCTGGATAGGTGTTCCACCATCATATAAATGGAAGGTGAGTTGTTTAGCCACCATAGAGTGAGATATCCCGCATTTGCCTCAGTGCATTGACTACACACCTCCATGCTCTCAAATATCCCATCCTCAAGGACCAGGATCACACAACCTTCAAGTTGGCTATCAAAGCCTTGCAGCTTTGTTGCAACCATACAACACTGCTCCAGTCAGGGGCAGTACTCCAATAACCCATACCTGGTGCTTGGGATCTTCTTTCCAACAGGCACTTCCACACCTGAGCTTGAACTAAGATTTGTCTTTGATTCAACCTTTGAGGTTGTTCCAGTGGAAGAGACAGCAGCTATACACAAGTATCCTAGAGTATATGGCGGCCCAGCCCAATACTCATGGGATGGCCAGTCCCAACAGGAGCAAAGCTTTTGGAGCCATGATCCAGGAGCAAGGTCTCCCCTGGGAGTGATGGGGAGACAGCCATGCAGGCAGGAGCAGGGCAGCAACAGCCACACCGACCACTTCTCACACCAAGAGCTGCCAGAAGATCAGTTGGCAGCAAGCAGCGAGCTGGGGCCGAGGGAAGTTATCATTTCTATGCCATGATGCTCAATGGCAGCCAGACAGACACAGTGTCCTATACACTGGCTTGGACTAGCACATGTTCCCTTCAAACCAGCCCTACAGGCCACATCCTCATGCCACATGCAGCTGCGCCCCAGAGAGCCGCTCTGGTTGGCGACCTGAAGGCAGGCAGCGCCCCGACTGTTCTCAAGTTCAGTACTTGCCATAGTGTAACTGGCTGGACAGCTTTACTGAAATTACTGTACAATTTTCACTTGTTGCAGCCAAAATTGAGGGCAATTTTGCTTAAATAAGCCAGCCTGTGCCATTAGCTCTATTTCACCAGGGAAATTTGCTTTTACTTGTGCATATGCCATCATCTATTGACATAACCCCACCAGAACAGGCATTTCAAACCCTTACACACTGCCATTTCACATACTGCAATTATACTCAAGCTTAAACGAATTTTTGACACTAGACTTGCACTGTGTCTTGCTTTTCTACCACGCACTTTGCTTGGCTTTGTTTTTCAAAGAAGTATTTGCTTCTGGAGACTCACATTTGTTTCTAACATGCCCAGAACCTCAACTATAGAAATAAAACAGGGTTATAATACTAAACCTTAAAAAATTTCCAGTGACAATTTTACAAACCAAATTATTCATCCCGTCTCTAAATAACTTGGAAGAACAAACATCCAGTAAAGAAATAGACCCCACGCCCAGTTAGCACAGCCCAAAGGTTTTTACCACATCTTGCAAAGGTTAACTGCTAAAGGACATCAACTGTCTGAGCCCTTCAAGGGTAAAACACTTATCAGCCTGCTGATGTCTGCTTTAACACCCTTGTGTTCTCAAGTAACATTTTTTGGCTGTGAAAAACAGAAGCCAGTTGCATTAAGCCTCACACACAGAAGGGACCGAATCAGTTTAAGCTACAACTGCTTAAACGTGAGTAGTGTGTCTTCATACCTTTACTGCAGTTGCTACACATCAGAGCAGTCAAGCCTGAGGTGAGGCATTTAGACAGGAATCCGGAGTTCAGTGCCAGGCCCACCACCTGGTCTTCCCCTTCCCCTCATCTGGAAGAGCCCTTACAGCTTGGCATTGCTAGCTGTCTGACAACCAAGAACAGCACAGAAGTTCACTTTACCTCAGCACCCTTGGTAGGCAGCAATTGGAAAAGGGCTGAGGACCTGACAGAACTACCTGCCGGATGTGAGCTTTTAGGAGTTGCTGGATTAGCTCCTCACCATTCCTAGGAATCTATCCACTGGCACTGGTCTCCTCAGGCACACCCTACTGCCATCAAGCTAATCTTTTCTCCACAATGCCCTCAGTTGTGAGAGCCTGGGAGCCTGCAGCCCCTTGGAGGAACCACACAGCCGGCAATTCCCAAATATTACATTTTACCAGTGGAGTCACAAGCCCCACAAACTCAGTTAAGAGAAGCCACAAACCAAAACCCAATGAAGCAGGTCAGAAGCAGAGATGCAGGAAAGGCTGTTTTAGGCAATTACCTAATTAGTGGTCACTTCCAGAAAAGAATCAAGTCCCACTTACTTACCCTTTACACCTTCTGCTGCTCCGCAGCTGACATGCCCATGGAATTGGAGTAAGGTTGGTTTTGAAGTTAACGTGAACACCACTATCTGATGTGTAGTCAGTAAAGGGAAGTAGACTAAAATACTCAGCAGGAACTCCTAGGAGAGGTTAACTTCAAAGCCCTGTTTGCTTCCAGGTTCAGTATGCAGACTACCCCCCACCCCATAAAAAAGAAACGATAGTACTTTATTAAAATACTAAATTTTATTTGTTTTCCACGTACATTTAGTCTCCCCACCATTTCCATTTGTCTAACCACCACCACCACCATGTCTTATCAAAACATTCCATACATACTTAAAATGAAGCTGAGGGTGGAGTCCAGTCTTTAAAAACTAAACAGGCATTTTGGACAACACATTCTTGGCAAGGTAATCTGGATGACATTTATCAGACACGGTAGGGAAAGCTCTCTCAGCGTTTGTAAAAAGGACAGCCAAATAATGGTTACAGAAGTAAGAGTGCAGATTTTAATGAACTGTTTAAACTGTTTTCTTTTCTTACAGAGTCTGTCTCCACTGCCAGAGAGCTTGAATGACCTGGAAGTGTACACAAAGAGTTAGAAACTGAAATCCATTTTCCCAATTATTTTCAGTTTACTATCTCCACATACTCCACAAAATACTGACATTGAATTGCGACAAAGCTCACATTCCTTTCAGAGAAAAATCAAGTCAGAAGCAAGATGCTGGGTCCTTCTGCTATAATATTTATCCATTTAAATTCACAGCACTATGAATTCAGTGGAGGTGGAAGTGAGAGGATGGGTGTGGACCAGCTAGGCAAACATTGGCTGAACTCTGCCTACCCTGGCTCATGTCAGACCAACTCCAGTAGCTGAGGCTAACTGCTTTTAAACATTCCTTCAAGAACCTATCAATTTGTCTATCAGACAAGTTTACTCTGAACCACCAAGGGAAGGAGGAAAGCGTAAGGAATTCTGTCACTGGAAGAAAGCTTTGACTTGCAGGAATTTTGATAGGGAAATCCAAGACACATTTTAGCCCAGTGTATGTTAAGTAATAACTAATTCAGAAACTTGCTTCCTGATACCACCTATTGGCTTGCCCTCTTACAAGAGTTCAGTTGACTTTGGGAGAAAATATAGCAAGAAAGCCATAATCTCCATCACAAAACAGTTCCCCCTCCCAGACACCCTCCCCAACAAAAGGCTGAGCAGCAGACTGGCCTAGGTGGCCAAATGCAGCAGCAAGGAAAACCACAGCTCATTTCCTTAGCCAATATGGTGCCAAAAGGAAAATTCTGTGGGTTTAGTAAGCAAGAGATAATTTACCAACCATATAAAAGCTGGAAAAATGTAATAAAATATTAGCTTTCCCATCTTAGCCAACTAAACCCTTAAAACCATTCCCATTTATTTAATTTGAAGTATTGTTTGTGGTTTGTAACCCTTTGAAGCAGTCCAAAGCTTGTAAAGATTAAGAAGTGGAAAAGAAACCCTAAGTCAGGTTATAAAAGTTTTTGGACTTTATCAAGTTCCAATAAATTCAGTTACCTTCTGGTCCTCCGTCCTGAAGCAATTCTTAACATAGTTGGCAAATTTGGGCTCCAGTTTCGGAAGGGTAGAACCCTATGTTGAAAAAAGCAAGCTTTAGCATACACAGGTCATGCAATGATTCCAGTAACTTACAAAACTTCAGCCCTTCCAATACACATGAACTTTACTGAACTCACCTTATAACATCCCAAACCAACCTGCATTTAAACTTTTTACTAGTTTGATTCTCTACTGAATCCCTGATATTTCTCACTAGATTGAGTGCCTACATATCAAAATGGCCATACAAACATCCCTGCTCACACTCAAAAACATCCAGCACTCGCCACCAAGATACCCATGTTCAGTCAACATTCATATTCTGTTCAGATAAACTAGAACTAATTCCATGTTTAGGAGTTCTTACTACAGAATACAACTTGAGACACTGCTATTCCTCACAGGTTGGTTTTCAACTTCAGCTCTCTGAAGCAAGAAACAACTCGTCTCCCACCCATCCTTCAAGCCTCATCCTAACACATCAGTTCTGTGAATTTAAAGAACTTGTTTAGGGATATTTGCTTCTATGTCTGAAATTGTACATACAAAGCAGGTTCAAGAATTCATGGACCTAGGTTTATCTTGTCCTCTAGCTCCAGTCAAAATACAGTATGTTATTTTATAAGACACTGTCAAGTCTGATGCTCTTCTATTAACTTGTTCACATTTTTACGTAATACAGCAGTTCCATGCTAGCAATTTAATAAAATAAATTTGGAATTTTTTAAAGCTGCTAACTTGCTGACCGTCTGCTAAAGCACTACTGTATCCAACAATGCACAAACCTTTTCCCTTACTAAGGTGCCTGCTATTGCTTCTACACATTTGTGCCTGGCACAGCACTTCCCAGCAGACATGTTCTTCAGCAACAGACAGTGACTGCTGAAGCTACTTGCCGGTTATCTGGCCCACGTGCTTCCCTCCACAGGGATGTCTGCCTGCTGTGAGCAGCACTGCCGCTTCTGCTTACACTGCAGAAGTGACACTGATCCTGGCTCCTCTCAGCCATGGCAAAAGCCCACGCTGGCATCCACCAGATTCCCCACCCTAGCATCCACCAGATCCAAGAGGTTAGTCTGACCTAGTGAACAACACCATCCATCACTGTCAGGGATACACATTTCGATCCTGATCACAATCTGCCATTGCTCACTCTGCACCCACTATACTGAAACACTTTTTGCCTTCTCTTACATTCTGGGACAAAACCACCTCAAAACGTGAGGAATCTAAGCATAAAATTAAAATTTTTAAATGACCTTAGATTTTTGATTGCCACTGTAAGGAGGGGAAGCTTCTCTCAGACCAAATTAAAAAAACACCACACAACTAAAATTATTCTAACACTGAGATCAGCCAAAAGAGTCTCTGTTTCAGTCCCAGGTGAGTATGCTAATTAAGCACAATTGAGAAGTAAACCAGAACTTGTACATCTTGCAGGTCAGGTCCTTGCTACTGCCTACTCCGCAGTAGAGGCATGCACTCAGCTGCACCCCTACCTAGCACACACGTTTCCAAACCTGGCTAAGGGGGAAAAAATTCCTACTACCTGGATACACTTTTTACCAACCAGAGTAGAACTAAAATGCAATTTTCTTTTTTACATTTAACTATTGGGTAAGAGGAATACTCATACATGTAACTAAGTGCTAGTGAAAGCTGGTAACAACCAGAAGCCGAGTGACTGCCCTGTGACCTTCAAAAGACAAAACATCCACCGAGGGGAGACTCAATCAACCCTCGATCCCCAGTTCGGAAAGCAAATGCTTTCAGGTCTTCATCGATTCACTGCTCCACATCACAGGCTCCTATCTCCCCCTTCTGGAAGCGATAAAGCCACACAAGCATCTGGGCAGCTAAGCTGGATACTAATTTAAGCCCCAGCTACTCCAAGCCTGACAAGAACTCTGCTTTACTCATTATCAAAATAAAATGTGTACACACTGATTAGAGACACCTTTAGAGTATTATCACCCAAGGTTTGTTGCTCTCGTTTTTGTTGTGTGTTTTTCAGATTTTAGCTGAGACAAAGACAGTGAATTACTAATCACCACTGCTGGTAGAGTACAAAAGCCAAATGCTCTCATTTCCCTTGAGTACACGGGCATCTGTTTAACCCAAGTCAAATTTTCACTGCTCTGAGCTTCAGCATCAGCATTACTGAAGTAACAGCACAGCAATCCAGACAGATAACCATTTCTAAAAAACACCTGATGCTTCTCACATGTGAAGCACAAATATAATGCCAGGAAACATTTCCAAAACTCACCTTATCTACAGATGCTTGCATTTTTGCCTTTATCTCCTCTAGCGACAGAGGGACTTTGGGTGTTTTTGGAGTTAGAGATTTATCCTTCTTGGAATCTGGAGTCTGAAAATTATTAACTTCATTAGGAACTTGCACACACATAAAGCTATTTAATATACAAGTTTTTAAAAAAAAACATCAAAACCTACCGCAGAAGTCCTACAGAATAAAAAACGTATCACATAAATGCTTCAGATCATTTTCAAAGTCACAGAAGTTAAATTTGTGCTTGCATCACATTCCTCAAAAACAAGAAGGACACTGAAGTTTGTAGTTACTGCAGTCAGCACAGCTAGCACTCATGCTCCCCTACAGGTGCCTACACAGCTCTTTCTCACAGAGATGAAACTGCAAGTAGTCAAAACACTGAGTTTACTCAACTGCTGCCAGATTAAGTCAGGCTTTACAGAGGCACACATCTGCACTGCTTTTCAGACACTGTCTTGCCATCCTTCCCACACTGATTTCTCTTATCAGCCTTCCTTGCATGCCTCTTTGGGTACAGGCAGCAAGGGAAAGCTGCCCAAAGGAAGCCTGACAACTACAAAGCAACTCAAGAAGAAAACATTTAGTTCTCAAATGCATCAGTCCAGCTCAGCTTCCCTATTAGCAGCAGCCTCCTGTTGCGCTGCAGTGGCAACACAGCACCCATCCTCTGGCACAAGCAGTTCCACAGAAAATACCGGTATTTTAAACCATGGGTCACCAACACTCACAGGGAACAAAACACTTGATTTTGAATCTTGGCTGTGGTAGTCCTCTAATGATCACCAAGGAGTTTCAGAGGAGAACACTAAGCAATTAACAGCATCTCCAGCATGTTTCAAATTAAAACTAAAAAAAAAAAATCTATCTGTATGGCTGGCACATTATTTGAAGCTGCTGTTCGGCACGAAAACCAAATTCCAGAGATTTGTGTTTACTCACTTTTGATTTAGATGCTGGTGTGGACGGCTTAGAGTCTTTTCCATTTTGCTTTGCTTTCTGCATATTTTTTCCTGCAGCCTCGCGGACAGGCTGAAAAGCAAACACGAAAGACCATTTGCCATGAAGAACTATTAGTAAACGTTAAGCTCATCAAGACAATACTCAAGATTTAGTGACACATACTATTAAACCCCCCACAAAAAAAGCCTTATCTCTCATGCAACACGATCAGCATCCTGGAAGCAAAAAGCACATATGCTACATGAGCGCAAAAATATATATTGTTGGTGCAGCACACAACATAACCAAGACCAAGGTTTGTTAGGATGCCATACAACTATGCAGGACCTCCACTACATTTTCCCTATATTACCATGCAGATTTTCAGGAGCACAGTGCCATCTAGACTAATTCCAGATGCAATTCCAAAATCTGACTCAGTGGTACTTAGTTGCTTTGTTGTGGTTTTTTTTTTAATCAAAAACATTACTTCTTGTTTGGCATTTCATAAACATCTGGGATGTACACGGCCAAGGTCACATCTTTTAAAACCTGGATTTTTATATTCCTGTATAAATCAAGGGAAATATTTGGTCACACTATATTTCATTAGACAGCTGAGAATCTGTAATTCAGATTGGCTTTACCAGGCCTTGAACTACTGTGCTCTATCACCCACAGAAATTTATTGTATACTGCTCTGTCCTAATGAAGAAAAACATTAAACAATTGTTTCTCAACAGCAGATACACATCTAAAGTCAAGCCAAGTAATCAAGTTCAAAAAAACCTGTCACCTTCTAGCGCAGTGGTTACCAAGATATCATTTAGTTTGCCACCAGATGGCACTCAAGGGCTGATGCAATTTCACACCGAGCAGCCGGCTGCCTGAAGTGAACCTTTTCCAGTGGGCTCACTCGTCTAGATGATTTTTTTTGCAGAAGTTAAGCTGCTAGAGACCTTTTTCACAGGATACAGGCCTAACTGAAATAGCCAAGCACAAACCACGAATGTGAGCAGCCTGCCCAGTAGCCATAAAATCAGTGACAACTGCACGTGTGCGCAAAGCCAGCATGCCTCTGTGGCACAGTAAGGCACAGATTGGATGTGCACGCTGAAGTGTTCTAACATCCCACTGAAATCCCTTTATGCAGACTAAGCCAAATAAAAAACATCCACTCACACACTGCAAGCTGCTGTGCCTCAACTCATCCCTGTGAGGGACTAACTACCTGCCCGTTACTGCTATCCAGTTTATTATAATACTGGTATCTCATCTATAAAAAAACAGAACACTGCACAAAGGCAGCACCTTCTGCATTACAACAAATGCAGAGTTCAGTCCCCAACAGCTATCTCACTTAGAGCTCTCTCCACCCTGCGGTGCATTAGGGGTCTTCACATGATTCCTCAAAATCAGGAGTTACACCTATTAGTAAATTAACAGTTTAATCCTTCATGGGTGAAGAGGGTCGCAATGTTGTGCATATATATATATACACACACATCACTTACCTTCTTCATAGGTGTTTTAATTTCTTCCTCATCATCCTCTAAGTCATCCTCATCACTACAATTAGAAAGGCAGTCACCATAATTCAGGATTCATACTCTCAACTTCAACCACACTAAGAAATGTCTCCTCCTCCCCACCCCAAATAAAATGTTTTATTAATGGAGGCAAATACAGTTTTCCAAATCTACTTTATACCTTGCTTTAACACATGAGCAAATACTCCACTGTTGTTAAAGCAGCTCAGTGTCTTTATTTGTTCTAATACTGAAGGCATGTATCTTTGGACTTCTAAGAAAAAAAAAATCCACATTTATTAAAAGTTAATGAATTACATGAAACTGTATTTTGAAACCAGGTATGGTATGACATTTTAGTAACACTAACTTAGATTGCACTGCAGAGGTAAATGAGGCAATTCTACTTTTCTGTAGCCAAGATAAAGTAACATCACTTAACATTCAGTTATGTAATGTAATTCATATTCTGAAACCATTAACTCCATCTTTTGATAATGGATTTTGAAAAAATACATACTCATCATCCTCATCATCATCTTCGTCATCATCCTCATCATCTTCTGACAATTTTGCCTTTTTCTTAAAAAAATATCAGGCACAGTAAGTGTCAATACCATTTTGTCTTAACTAACTGATCCAAAACCATTTGTGACAATTACAAGGCTATCTCCCATCCATTTAGCTGAAAACCAACAAAGTACAGCTGCCAAGTCAAAAGCTATTGACAATTTTACAGCACTCCCAAGCATAGGAACCTTTCCTTCTAGACTACAGAGCTTCCTGCAGCATTTAAACTTGGAGTGTGCCCATGTTTATCCCTAGAATCTGCACATGCTCAAGTTACTGCAGTGGACAAAGCTTCTACATAAAGCAGCCTTCGTATTAGTCCCTTCAGCAAAGCTTTGGAAACTGTATGTACTACACCAAGACCAGAGTACAAAATAATCCTTCCCCACTGCTATCAATACACCAAACTAAGTAAATCATAGCAAGCCATCTAATTGCTTACTTCTACAGGCAGGTTAAGGCCAACGCAGAAGAAAATTCTGCAGCTGATTCACAGTGCATACCTGTGGTGTTTTAGCTCCTCCTCCACTTGCTGGTCTCTTTGCTGAAGTGTTCACAATTTTCGTATCCTCTTCCTCATCATCTGATTCTGGTTCTTCCTCTAACGCTGATAAAATGAAGGCAGTGTGTAAAAAATCCACCTCAATTAAGAGTAGTTAAGACAAGATTACTAGAAAGTGTTACCACTGATAACTAAACAGGCAAGGTCTTATCAAGGTGCTATATTGATAGGAGGAATCTTGTACCTAGGGATCTAACCACTGAGATTAGAAACTCTTCCTTCCAGTTTATTGCATACATAGTACTACACTGAAATCCAAAACAGGTGAGTAACTATGCCTACACTGCCTGTAGCATTCCTTCCAGAGAAGCAGCACAGAAAAGCAATAGCATCTCCATCTCTGAGAAACCACGCTTAGGAGATAATCTGGAAAAATACATTTCAAAGACAATTCTGCAAAGAAGGCAGCTAGTGCTGGGTTAGGTCTTTCAAATTCACAACTACTTCATGGGTCAGCTTCTCACACCCTCAACTGCAAAGCAGACAAACACCAGGAACCCAACATCTATTTTTAAGCAGAGAAACTAGCACTTGAACCGCCAAGGCTGACACACAAAACAAGAGGCAAGAAAAGGTATGCAAGCAATTTCTTGAACTCCTCTGCCCTGCAGTTACCTCTTGCCTGAGGACAGTGAATTAAAGATTCAGAGGGCCAATACTAGATAAAGTACTGCCTGAGATACCAGATACATCACCCAGTTCTGTTGGTGCTGACAGGTAGTCAGATCACAGTCAGTAACCTCAGTAACACCACATACCTACGAGATGTTGACCGCTGACATAAACAGGCCCCGAACCACATTTCAACCTCAAGACCACCGGAGGTGTGATCTCAAAGCCGCCTAATGAAACCTAAGGGAAAAAGCATTGCTGGTTATTCAAATATTAAAGGCAAGGTGTATCTAACAGGCCATCCATTCAAATGAAACCAACGCCCGTAGGCTCCAAAGCTAATAGTTACTCCAAGTTTCCCTCTGACAGAATATTTCTGGAGTGTTCAGAGAGACAGTAAGCCACAACTGTTTACTACGTTCTCCTTGCTTATCATAATCACTTTTCAAAGCCAGACCAATCCACACTTACTTCTCCTGGTCTTGGCAGCAACACCAATCTGAATGTTATCACCTGTCCCAGCACTGCACAGTCGCACTTCACATATCCTGCAACGCTGATTCAAATCACATTCCAGATGACAGGAGTGACAAGTAGGGTGTCCTTGCACCAGGAAAGGGGAGCAAGCAGTCACCTTTAGAACCTCTCAAGAGCTGTCTCACCCCAGGCTCAAGGATGCAATGCAGGCAGGCTATAGATGCATCTGCTTGCAAATGCATGGAGACAACATGCATAATTACTCTCATATTTCTTGAAAACATCAATTTTAACAAGCCAATGACTAGAAGTCTACTAGGCACAAACAATATATTCATACTTTGCTTGTATTTACTACATATGCCAAAATTTGAAACTTGTCTGAGCCCACTGACTACCACAGTTTCACTATAGCTCAACCCAAACCTTTTGTAAGGTTTTCTAACCTCTCCCAGCTCAGCCCCAATTTACAGCAGCTTCCCAAGCTCCTGTACTTACTGTAGGCTGCACGGACATTTTCAGAGACGCCAGTACTACTTTGACTGGGTTGCCTTCGTAGTCCAATGCTTCTGCTTCTACAACGTGTAATTCATCTTTAGCTCCAGCCCCTAAAGTAACCTGTGAAGTAAAAGGCAGTGTACATTGTCAGAATCTTCCCAGTTATTCTGAAGGTTTTTCTTTAAATTCCATTCACTATTTCACAGCTCTTACGAATGAGGTTGGTACTTCCTAAACACTTATGACTTGGTCACACTCCTCTCCAAGCCAGTATCCTCTCCCTTTCCCTGTAACACTGGCACTTGCGTGAAACTTAAGGCATGTGTTTTGATGAGTGAAGCAACCTTCTGTCCAGTCAGCACTGAAGCTGGCTCAAGGGAAGTACAATCACATGCCTAGAGGATGGGAAACAAAACTGCACTTTGGAACTGCAGCCTTCATCCTGCCCCTTCCTGCTGTTTCATCTGCAGTTTATTTATTGCACTACACCCTTTCTGCTTACTTGACATTCAAGGAGTTAAGTCTGCTCAGCCCAACGCTATCCCTTATGCCTGTCTTCTGCATTTTTCAAAACTCAAGTGCCTGGACTCCTTACACAGGGCACAAGTCTGGTGCCTTCTCAAGATTCAAAACTCATAGCTGCAGGAGTCAAAGTAAGAGACAGACAGGGGACAGGCCTGAAATTCCAGTTCTCTGAGCCTCTGGCATCAGTCAGGGTTACATGCAAGAGCTTTGAAAGCTGAAAAGCCCTTAAGTACAACTATTCCCAAGACAAGTGCACAAGGCTCTCTTGTTTCTTTCCCAGTGCCCACAAAAAAGATTGCTGCTCTCCACAGAAGATCCAGACAAGACATGAAGACTGGCAGCTGAGAAACAGGATATAGGATTCACCACTCCTACCCAGTTTTGTTACCAGTAATTTAAAGAGGTGAAATTGCTGCTCTCATCTCACCTCTCAAATGGGTTCTCAACACTGAGGCATTCAGCTGGTGAGACTACCCACCAGGACACGAATTTGAGAGCAAGCCCTCCACCCCCAGTTACTCCTGTCACCTGCACCAGTTCAAAATACTATAGCCCTTAATGTTGGTGTATTTGCTATCTTCACATTTTACCTTTCATCAACTCCTTTCTCTGCTTGCCAAGGCTGTAGCTGTTTGCAGTCAAGTCCAAGATCCTCCAAGCCTCTTACAACACTTTCAGTTTGCTATTACAGCCCCATTTCTCCTGGGTATTTTTCTCTTTTTTAACACAGGTTATTTCATTAGACTTTTCCCCCACAAGCCTAAAAACTAAGTACCAGTGTGAGTCCAGACTGCTTCAACCCCCATGAAAGGTGCACAGCATCAGAGGAGATGCTGTAGCTGTTTCAAACATCAGAACCTTTGGATAAAACCATTTACCTCAATTATCACTCAGTGACTAATTTCGTATCTGTGACAAACGTTCAAATATAACAACTGCCTGTATGAACTTGTCCTATACATACTTTGCTGTTACATTCTTCCCTCAAAAGCCATTCTCATTAAGAACAAATTAGTCATTGCCAAGTCCAGGCTGCAATTTTCATAGAAGGCAAGAACTGGAGGCACCTGATTCACAGAACTGCAATGCCTGCCTACTGAAGTGCTCAAAGTTTCACCCATGACTAAGTTTGGAGAGCATTATTATGAGTCTCCTGCAGGGTGCAGTTCTGCTGCAGGAAGTAATCCACAATCGTAACGTTTATTTCCAGGTGTCATTAAGGTGTCTCTCTGTATTTAAATAATCACAGGAATAAACCGTTAAGTAGAGATGCTGCAGCTCTGATTTCTTTCCTGTGAAGTTGTGGCCTTTTATTTTTCTGTTAATCAGAAGGAACATGCTCAGACCAAAACAAAAACCTTGAAATACAATGTCTTGCTTGCTGTGACACCAGAAAGATCTAAGAATGCACACCTAGGGACAGTCAGTGTACAGACCCCAATTTCCAGGAGTATCCAGCTCAGCAAAGAGCATGCAAGATCAGTGATGGACAGCACTTGCCACTTACATCCTTTGGGGGAGTGGGGGGTGTGACAGATGCTAAAAATAACAAACCTAAACATAACCCACTTGTTTATATTTTGTTATCTTCCTCCTCCTGTAGCATCAGAACTATTGCACCAGATTTCAGTGCGTATGTTCTGGCCTTTAATGCCTTTCTGCGTACGTTTATTAATCTACTGTGAATTCCATATTTACACTTCCTAGACTTGTACTGCTTGCTGTAAAAAAAACTTAAGTGGGTATTTCAAACTACTTTTTTTTTTATTTCCAATACAGCAAATACTTGGAAGGCTCCACTCCCAGTAAGAGTCGATTGTTTAACAAGATGCGCGTAGAATCACTCCTTTAAATAATAACTCAGCCACTACAAAATACTTGCCGTTCTCAAAGACAACTGATGCTCGTTTTCCTCATCATCTACTTTGAACTGATACTCCTTGTCTGCTTTAAGCTCACAGCCTGTAAAAACACAATTGAATTATAAACACACCGTTTTGCTAGCAGTGGCTAGCCAACACAGTATTTTAAAGCCTGCTGCTCTGAGGCCCCGCGCTTAAAACCAACTTCAGGCGCCCCTGAGAAACACGTGGGGCGGGGAAAATCCCAGGCGAGTCCGCGGCCTAGTGCCGAGCACGGAGCACGCAGCCCGCAGCGCGGTTCTTCCGAGCCTGCCCGATAGACCACCACCGGCCTCCAGCCGCCCCCACGCTGCCCGGGGCTATGCCATCTCCCTGGGCGCCCAGCGTCGGCGGCCGGGCCTCCCCCCGCCCCCAGAGCCGGCGGCAGAGGAGCGCGCGGCGGCCCGCCGCCCTCCACGTGCTCCGCCTGCTGCCGCATGCTCCGCGGCCGGCGGCTGGCCGGGCGGGCCCGCGTCCTTAGGAACGGGCGGGGAAACGGGCGGGCGGTGCCGGGAACAAAAGCACCGGGCCGGGCCGCGCCGCCGCCACGTGCGAGCAGCGCGCCACGTGGGGCGCGCGCCGCGACGGAGGGAGGGAGCGCGCGCGCGGCGGTGAGGGCGATGAGGATGTCAAGGGCGGCGGGCGCTGCGCGCCCCTTCCCCCTCCCGCCCCCCACAGAGGCCCTGCCCGCGCGCTCGCCCCGCTGAGGCGCCAGGCCGGCACCAGGCCGCGGCCGCCGCCGCCCGCCCCGGCCTCAAGGCCTGAGGGCGCGCAGCGGCCGGCGAAGCGCAGGGCTGGGGGCGAGGCGGGCCGTTACCGAAGAGGAAGGTCTGTGGGCGCAGAGGGCCCATGCTCTCCATGTCCATGGCGCTGTCCTCCATCTTCTCGGCCTGTTCGCGCGGGAGCAGCGATCGAGATACTGTGCTGCGGGCGGACGCGCTCTAAAGGAAGCCGCGTCCCCGCCCACTCCCAGATATAGCCCGAGCGCTCTCGCGAGACCCGCGCGCCGGCTACGCCTCCTCAGCCCGCCCCGCCTCCCCTGCGCATGCGCCCGCTCTGCCCCCCTCCGCCGCGCGCTCGCGCGGAGCGGTGGTCGCGAGCGCGGCCCTGGGCGCCCTGTCGCGCGCAGGGGGCCGCGGCCGTCACAAAATGGAGGCGGCGGGGGCGGGGGAGCGGCGGCGGGGCCGGGCCGGGCCGGGGCGCTGCGGGCGGCCGTTTGTTCGTTCGCTCAGGCGTGGGGGTGGCCCGGCATCGCCAGCTGCGCCTGGCGGGGAAAGCGCGGCGAGCGCCGCCCCAGCAGGTGACCGCTCGCCGCTGTAACCTGAAGGCACCGGCCGGGCGGCAGCGTGAAATGGCTGTCCGCGGGCGCGTACGGCTGCCGGGCGGGAAGGGCCCGGCGGCGGGCGCTCGGTAGCCGCTGCCCTCAGGTGTCGGCGGCCGGCTGGCCGGAGAGCGCCGGGAAGGGCGAGCCGTCCAGTTCGCCCGTGAGCTGGGCTGCCTCCCTCCTCGGGGGCTCAGCGCCCAGCACCGCTCGCTGTCCCCGCAGCGCAGCAAAAAGCTTAGTGCCCCAGCCGATGAAACGAGCCCTCCTCGGAGATGGGGTGCTGCGCGGGCCTGCATCTGCCAGCGCTCTTCCACGCAGGAGGCGGCACTGTTGCCTTGAAACGCTAAAATAAACGACGTTCATTGCTCCGCCTCGGCGCCGGCTCGGCTCTGGGGCCGCTCTGAGTTACTGCCTCACTTGCCACAGTGCTCGGGACCGGGGAGCAATGCTTTTGGAACCCCACCCCCTGCTTTCAGCTAGTGTGTGATGGGAGGGAACTGCTCTCTGTGACTTGCCATGTGAGGACATCTCTGTGTCACAACAGGAATAAAAATCGGGTTTTTCTTTCGTGCTGAGGGCCGCAAGCCCCGAAGCGGCATGTCTGTGTGTTAGTGCAGCTAGTCTCTCACTGGCATGGCACAGCATCGAGTCACTGTTGGGGCTGCCCTGTCCTGGTGCCCTCAGTAAGCGCCCGGTGCCTGGTGCTGTAGATCACCTAATCCCAAAGTTACTTTTCCCTGAACACCTACTCACCAAAAATAAAAGTATATAGCCTCTCAGGGCTCATGTCCTTCCATTACTTTAAGACATGTAACATGTATTCATAATACCGGCATTCATAGTTGTAAAAATGTTAAATTCTGTTCCGGAAAATGAGGCAAACAAAAAACTGGCATGGAGGTAAAACTAATCTTACCTGTCAGAACACAGCATTCACCTTCTTCCCCGCCATCCCACGAGGCTCGCCCCTTCAAAACAGTAACTCCAGTTCTACAGTACATTATATATACTTCTCTTTGAATGAAGGGTCTCCCAGTTGCAAGATACAATTAGCTTTCCAACTACAAGGTTGCTTGAGCTGTAGGTTCACCGGGTTACGTTCCCCTGTGTGTCAAGTGCATTGCCACAAGCCCACTAAAATATGACAATAAGAAAATGGACTTTGTGAGAACAGAGTACACGAAAAAATGATGGTTATTTCAGTTTCTATCCTTTGTTTTTTTATTTTTCGCAATCCTTAGGAAGCAGTTACTTCTAAGGGTGGCCTTTAATGAAGGAAGAGTGGTGGGGCAGCACTGTGCTGCACAGGAGATAGGCACAGGGATCTGTCAAGTGGCAGAGGCAGGAAAACCCAACCAGTGTGGTGGCTACGGGGCAGTGGTGGAAGAAAGGCATCATCCGTTGACCAGCCATCTCAGCCAAGAACAAAATCAGACATTTCTTTGTTTTGGCTTGGAATTGGAAACTAATATACAAATTTAAAGTGAAGTTTTGGCATGACCCGAAGGACAAACTGGAGTGGGAAGGAGAATATACCCTGCACTGTGGTGGTTTGACACTGGTTTGAGGCCAGACACCCACCAAAGCCGCTCTATCACTGCCTTTTTCAGCTGGAAGAGGTGGCAGCTCTTTGCATGTATGCTTACCTGCTGTCACACCAACAGGAATGCATGGCTGCTGGTCAAAACCGCCCCACAACCTGCTCCATGAGTGCCGAGCAGCTCACGAAGCAGACAGAAGTCCACCCAGTGCTGTTGAAGGGGAGCAGTGCAGCCATAGCATGTTCTTGTGCATACAGAGTCACTTGTTAATTTGATTATAGCCTTCCATTACTGAGGAAATAATGTGGGAGGAAAGAAAGGACAGACACAGAGAGCAGAATGGGGGTAGGAAGCAGGAGATGGATGTCTGCTGCATCTTGTTTGGTTCCATGGGGCTTTAGAAGGGCTGTCATACATCATGACATTTGTTATTTCTGTCATGTACTAGGATGAGAAGTCCATTACGATATCGATCATTTCACTCTGCTCAATGGTACTGTACATAATATTCAGTATAGCTGAAAAAGCCTACATGTGATTTAGAACAGCATACAGGGAGAATTGGGGAAGAAACTGGAGTCAATCCGGTTTCACTTAATGGCATTCTCTTTTCAGTAAGCTTTTATGAAACTTAGGACATTGAGCTTTAAACACAGTTAAAGCCACAGCACAGTTGCAGTCAAGCAATCAGAAACTAGAGACACAACGAAGATTTTCTATGCAATCTTAATTTACACAGGTACACAATGACATGGTCTTCAGTAATTTCTGCCCTGCTGAACTCAGGGCCAAAATCTTAAAAGGCATCAGGACATTTACTCTTCCTTGGTAGCGAAGTCCCTCGCAAACCTGAGAATCCAAGTATTTCCATTTAACCAGAAACAAGGGTGTAACACAACCAATCATCAGAGGGGGCAGCAGAAGAGAGGTGCCAGCTATTATCTGTCATACACCATTGGCAGGACTGGGCAGCAGGAGCAGGACGCTGTTCCAGCACTGCAGGGATGGTGAGGACAGAGCTGTGCCCTAACCACAGAGGTGCAGCAGAAGTGAGAGCTGCCCTGCCCAGCTTTGAGAAGATTTGTCCTTGGAGTTACAATTTCCCGCCACTTCCAGGTAGGCTTGCAGCCAGCTCAGGACAGGGAGATGTGATGGAAGACCATCCTTACCTGGTTGTCTTCTCTCTTACTGCAGTCTCCTTCTTACCACTGGTCAGTCACCAGAAGTTTTCTTCATCATCCTCCTGTAATTCATCGCCTGTTCCCTCCCCAGCTTTGCCTGTAACACAGTATTTATGCAGAGGAGTATGAAGGTTTGCATCAGAAGATCCTTCAGTGCTGGAGAAAGCTGTATTCTGGAAGGGGAGCCAAGGAAGGCTGACCACCTGGTCTGTATAGGTATGACAGCACATGCTGGTGCTGCTCCATCTCTTCTATATTCTTATGTACTGTTTTCAAGGGATCTTCCTTATGTTAGGGCCTGATGTCAGGCATTTGTCTCTAAAAAGGAGGAATGATGGATAAATCAGGATGTCCACAAGGAAGGATGCTAAGAAACAAAGTGTGGTGGTTTCACCCTGGCTGGAGGCCAGGTGCCCACCAAAGCCACTCCGTCACTCCCATTTTCAGCTGGACAGGGGAGAAGATACCTTTTGAGAGGCTCAGGAGTGGAGATAAGGACAGGGAGAGATCATTCTGCTATCAGCGCCACAGGCAGAACAGACTCAACATGGTCTAAAAAAATCCCCATCTAATTTATTACACTACACTGCACAGACACTCGGCGAAACCAGAGTCAGATGATGAGAATTACAGAATCGTAGGGGCTGGAGGGGACCTCGAGAGATCATCGGGTCCAACCCCCCTGCCAAAGCAGCTCCCTAGCACATATTGCACAGGTAGGCGTCCAGATGAGTCTTGAATCTCTCCAGAGAAGGAGACTCCACCACCTCCCTGGGCAGCCTGTCCCAGGGCTCTGTCACCCTCACTGGGTAAAAGTTCTTCCCCATGTTGGTGCGGAACTCCCTGTGCTCCAATTTACAGCCATTGCCCCTTGTCCTGTCTCCACAGACACTGAAAAGGGGTTGGCCAATTCCCCCTGCATCCCATACTTAAGATATTTATAAACATTAATTAGGTCCCCCCTCAGTCTTCTTTTCTCCAGGCTGAACAGCCCCAGCTCATTCAGCCTTTCCTCACAGGGGAGATGTTCCAGGCCCTTAATCATCTTCGTAGCCCTTCTCTGGACTCTCTCCAGGAGATCCCTGGCTTTTTTATACCAGGGAGCCCAGAACTGGACACAATACTCCAGGTGGGGCCTGACCAGGGCAGAGTAGAGGGGGAGGATCACCTCCTTCGACCTGCTGGCCACACTCTTCCTGATGCATCCCAGGATCCCATTGGCCCTCTTAGCCACCAGGGCACACTGCTGGCTCATAGCCAACCTGTCATCAACCAGGACCCCCAGGTCCTTCTCCACAGAGCTCTTCTCCAGCAGGTCATCCCCCAGCCTGTACTGATACTGATGGTTATTCCTCCCCAGGTGCAAGACTCTCCACTTGCTTTTATTAAACCTCATCTGGTTTCTCCCTGCCCAGCTTTCCAGCCTGTCCAGGTCTCGCTGGATGGCAGCGCAGTGTCCTGCGTGTCAGCCACCCCTCCCAGCTTTGTATCATCAGGTACTTGCTGAGGGTGGATGCTATTCCCTCATCAAGATCGTCAATGAAGATATTAAACAGGACTGGACCCAACACCGAGCCCTGGGGAACACTGCTATTCACAGAAGTGCGACAAGAGCTTAAAGCACCTCCCTGCACCCTTCCCTTCTTCACAGATTCAACTTTATGCATGATTTCTCTTCCTTCTTACCCCCCAGGTGTCACAGGGGGACAGGGATGGGGGTTTCCGTCAGTTCCTCACAAGTTGTTTTCCTTCTTGGGTGGGGGAGGCATTCCTCACACCCTTCCCCTGCTGCACTGTGGGGACCCACCCACGGCAGACAGGCCTCCATGAACTTCTCCCACATGAGTCCTTTCCCACAGGGCTTCAACTCTTCCCCAGCTGCCCCAGCGTGGGTCACTGCCATGGGTGCAGTCATAAATCACAGAATGTCTCTCAGTCTCTCAGGCGCAGACTGCTCCAGCCTGATCTCCCACAGGGTCACAAGCCCCCCCTCCCAGCAAATCTGCTCCAGCATGGGTCTCTCTCCCTTGCCCATCTCCATGTCTCTGTCTTTCTCCATGGGCTGCAGGTGCTGGCAGGGGGTTCTTCCAACGTGGGTCACAGCATCTCCTGTCTGTCTCCCCCTGCTCCAGCGTGGGGCCTCTCCACAGGCTGCAGGTGGGGTCTGGGCCTTTTCCATGGGCTGTGGGGGGACACCCGCTTCACCATGGGCTTCTCCATGGGCTGCAGTGGCATCTTTCTCTCAGGCACCTGGGGTGCCTCCTCCCCCCTTTCTGGGCCCTTGGTGCCTGCACAGCTCCTCACATCTCACTCCCTTCTTTGGGGGCACAAAGCAGCTGCTGGTGGGTTTTTCTCCTCACTGTGACTCCCAGAGGCGCTGTGACCATCACTGATGGGCTCGGCCTTGGTCAGCAGCGACTCTGGCCTGGAGCCGGCTGGTGTTTGCTCTGTGGGGCTGCAGAGAGCTTCTGGCTGCTCCTTGCAGAAGCCACCCCTGCAGCCCCCCTTCTCCACCAGAACCCAGCCATGCAAAACTATATGGTTGAGCATGGCTGCACTCCATAGAGGGAGGAACTTCTATGGCCTGATGCGGGGAGGAGCTGGCTCTCCTTGCCTGCCTTCATGCTGGTCATGTTAGAGTCATACCTTTAAAGAAACTGTACCAGGTACAGTTCAGGGAGAAGCAGCATGCTGAGCATGTTCACCAGCCCTTGCCAATATTTAGGACAGGACTTACCAGAGGAGGGTAATCGGCAGATAGGCTGAATTCAACCCACCTCTGTACATTGTGCACATGCACTGCTTTGCCACAACAGTTTAGATCAGGGATCCTCTCAGCACTCCCAGCTGCTGTTTCCTCCCCAGGCACCGTGACCCAGGACATGCCTTGCACACACATTCCTTTTCCACGTGCATTGTTTTCTGGATTTTTTTTTCCCCTGGAAAAAACAAAATTGTCAAAAAAGTTGACATACTTTAAAACTTTCTGTGCCTGGCTGGTCCCAAAGGTGAGACCACCTCCCAAAAGGGGTAGCAGAAGTTTGGAGTTGGTGGGGCTGAGATATCTCAGGAAGGAATGTATCTGTGAAGAGCTCCATTAGCGATGGGCATGTAAAGCTGGTGAGGAAGATGACACATAACCTTTTCAGCTGCTCTGCACCAGCGATCCCAGTTGCCCTTTCCCCATGAGCTTGTCTGCAATGCCTCCCTCTGGAATATCACTTGCTGCTGTGCACTTGCTATGCCTGCTGCCAGCCCATGGCACTTCTCTGCTTGTTAAACTTTGCAAACCTGATTCCAAAACAATGCTGTACAGCACAGCAGGTGTGCATGAGCTCTGCTGACCACCTACAAGCAGCTAAGGCCATGGATGTAGGAGAGAATACATGGTACTCCACAGAAAAGTAGCCTGTTCTGGTGGTCACTTTTCACATCTGCTTCTTCTGGAGGCTTTCAAATGTTCTCCAGGCTCAGGGAAGGGCAGAGCTGAGGCCACGGGGTGAGGCACAGGCTTGTCCAGTTCCTGATTTTCCTATGTTTGTTGTATGCCTTCATCTCTACAGCTTCAGTGTCGAAGCCTGAAGTGCAGGTCCGTTGGATGTTTGGGAAGCACGTAGGACGCTGTCAGTCAACCGTCATTTTGGGCAGATGCTCTGGATACAAGTTCAGGGGAGAGATTCCCCCTCCTGAGCAGTCTGTTCTCATTGCAAGATCAACAGCACCATCTAGTGACCTCACATCAGCTTCCTACGTAGCTAGTGGCGTAGTCTCCCAACTTCACGGGTTCCTCCGGGTCTCCCAGATTTGTCTGTCTGTTCCTCTCTACACTATCCTGCTAGAGGATCGCTTACTAGAAGGTCTGCATGGAGGGGGCTGAGGGCACTCAGACACAGCCACAGCCCTCAGACCGGGGTTGTCACCATCCAGTTTAACTTGCAGGCCAAGAAGTATCACTGAGCCGTGTGCCAGACCTCTTTGGATCAGTGAGACTCTTTCCTGCCTTCCTGGGAACCTCTCAGCTTCCACATTCAAAAGAAACCTGCTCAGAGACAGCAAATACTCCTCCCTTATCCTCCCCTTGGTTCTCTGCTATTTTGCTCCTTGCTCACAGGTTAAGGACCACAAGCGCGTCAGTTGGATTGTTTTGTCCCCAAGATCCCCCTGGCATAGGAGGGTAATACAGATTCCCAGAGAGTCAAAAGCATGCCAACATGATTTCTGGTCTCTCAGTCTCAAGCAACAGGCACCTCCACATCTCTGGTGCACAACAGGCCCTTCTGCTCCTCTCCCCATCCCCCCTCCCAGTGCAAACCTACATAAAAGAAAATAATCCACAGAATCCATGCACAAACCTAGCGAGGCCAATGTTTCCTTATCATCCCAGCTCCTGGACTGCTGCATTTCACCCTCTCCACAGCGTGTCCAGGACCCCCCTGCTAGGTATAAAGACAGAAGGATGTCACATTGACAGCAGCATCAAGTTTGTGCTTCTTCTTCCCCCAGCCAGGACAGTGAGTAATTTCAACCCTCTCTACTCCACTACTTCATCCTTGCAGTGCCTTGGCACTTCAATATGCCACCTTGCAGGCCAAGGATGCTGCAGGGAAGGAGATGAAAGGATCCCAAGTTTTTGATGGCTCGTGGTAAGGAATTTTGATGCATCGAGCACCTACTCCACCGTCAAGACCAGAGCCAGGAAAATGGTGCTGTATGATATACATGTGGTGAGCTCTTAGATTTCTGCTTGCTAGTTAGACTAAAACAGGACCATGACCCCAGCTTTTGGCTAGAGGGACTCCTGTGCCTATACAGACTGTCCTGGGGTGCAGTGCTCAACTTGCCTCAGACAAGCCTGGGAAAGATCTTTAAAAGAAACCACAATAATAGAAAAAAATAAGAATGTATGTATAAGGCCACCCCCATAAATTAATTTCTTTCCTGGGCTTTACCGAGCTGATCTACCATAAGCAATGGTATCAAACCACTCTGCCTTCGGGGTTATACTTGACCAGCTGAGGCAGCAGGATGTGGTTTTTAGCATTGCAACAGCATTCCAGAGCTGTTTGATAGCTCCTGCACACAAAGCATCCTCAGTTCACCTTGTATGCCTACATAAATACATGTGCTTGTAGGCTTCTGGAGGCTTTTGGACAGATATTTACTGAGCAAATGAATGTTTATCATATTTTCAAACTACAGCTGTGAAAATTTTACAGATGAAACAATGGGTTCTGGCCTGATCTCTGATCACAAATGTGACTTCAGAGATGTAATACACAGCTCTGTGATCTGTCTGAAGCTCTGCAAAGGTCAAAAAATCAAATTGAATGTTAGGAATCACTGGGAGAGAAACAAAAAATAGCATTAGGTCAGTGTCTGAGTTCAGGGTACAACCACAGCTCCACTACTACAGTTAGCAATAGTCCTGTTGTGAAATAAAACCCCAAACAAAACACACCACAAAATAAAGGGCTGTTCAATAACAAGAAGCATGGAGAATGGGAAACAACTGTCTGCTGTTTCTCCTACTACAAGAAATAGAGGGCATAAAATGAAACTTGTAGGTGGCAGATTAAATAAAGAAAAAGGAGGCAGCATATCCTCACCCAGCATGTATCAGAACTGCAGGAGTCACTGCCACGGGATGCTGGCAGCACCAGAACTTGATGTGCACTGGACACACACATGAAAGAGAGATCAGCCAAGGGAAAGCAGACAGAAGACAACGTTCTCTGGCTCTGGAAACCCTTGAATGGCCTGGGAAGGTATTCTGGGGAAAGTTTCACTGTAACCTTAACCTACTCTCATGTGTTCCTTCTGGTCACAGTTGGCAGCTGGCTGCTGGGCTGGCCAAGCATTTCCCCTGATGCAAACAGGAGGAGGTAAGTGGCTCCTCAGCCCAGCTCAGTGCCTGGCCTGCCAAGCAGACCTGCAGCTCAGGAGCCCTTCAACACTGGCTTGACTTCTGCCCAACACGCTGCAGTGATGGCTACAAGACCCAGATCCAGAACCGAGTTTGGCTTCAAGACAGATCACACACTGCAGCGGGGTTTCAGGTCTAGCAGCAGAGGTTTAGGATATTTCAGCTAGCCATCTCCATCCAGGCGTAGCCATCTCTGACAGCCCCACAGTGGGAGACTGCTCAGCTACGGACAGGGCTCCGGCATGCTGGTACTGACACCTCCATGGGAAACCCACTGTAGAGGAGGTCTCCGTGCTTTACTGCGGGTGGTAATTTGCAGCAGGTCAAGACGGAAAGCTGACAGAATATTCACACAATCATCTTGATGCTCATCTCACAGCTTCATCCTGTAGTGGGGAGAACTAATCCCAGAGCAGGTACCAATACACACAATGGCAGTTACCCGACTCCCTTGACTCCTGGGTGACACAAAGGAAAACCACGTGGGCCTTCTGTTCAGTTCTTTGCATTTCCCAGCCCAGTCTGGAACTCTAGTCACAAACAGTGCATGGCTGTGTGATTTGGGCTTTTAAAGAGCAGCTGATGGGTTTACCAGAGGTTGGGGTCCTATGGGATTTAGTTCTCAACATAGAGCTTCCTTCACAAGAAAGAAGATTTCCAGCTTCCTCAGGAAGATTGAGATTATGTTGTGTGCTTCTTTCATTTCATCTAAAATTTGGAAGTCTGAGTGCTGACAGTACCCTCTGTCCTGTACTGCACTTCTCAGGCATTACTCTCTCTGCAGATCTCTAACAAGCTTCTGTGGAGCTCTTCGCCAAGATTTTCACTTTGTTTAGCTAAGCAAAATCGTTCACTGTCCTGACACCACCAGACATACTGCACACACCTCAGCAGCTTCCTGCTGCTGCCAGCTTGGGCCCATCAATTAAATTCACCGTGGTTGCGGTGCCTTTTAGCATTTAATTGCAAAGCAGCACTCGTCAGTCACTTCTCTTATCACCTGCCATTTCTGTCACCTCAGCAAGAGCCCAGAAACCCTCCAGCTGCTTTGCCAGCAGAGTTTTGAGGTGGGAAGGTCTGTCCCAGGAACACTTTTAATAGCTAGCTGTTGACAGATCAATTAGCACTCAGCACTCCTAAAGTTAGTGTCACCCACGTGCTGTCACTGTGTTGTGCTCACATGCAGGATGGCTTGTTGCTCTTGTACATTCCTGTCTAGCAAACACACCTGGTAGGGACACGTCCCATGTGCCTGGGCATCCCTCAGAGCAAGCAGCATGCAGTGCTACAGGAGCTGAGCAGGAGATCAGGTGGATGAGCTCCACAAGGTCCATGAGCTCCACAAGGTCCGTGAGCTCCACACTGGTGTCACTCAGCATCACAGTCATCATGGCATCAACCAGCGGGTTCCACCAGACCCAATCTAAACGGAATCAGTCACAGTCAGCTGCAAACCCTCAATCTGTACATTGGCCATAGGGGAGCAAAGGTCAACTGAGGGGTTAGACCTGGCATGCCTTGTTGTCACCAGCATCCAAGGTCCCTGCAGAGCCATTGTAGCTCCGCTGCTCCTCCCTGTGGTGCGGAAGGGTGGTGAGTCTGGTTCACAGAGGTTCCGCTGTGTTTTAGCAGCGTTGTAGACTTACAATAGATCTTAAAAACAAAAAGGGAAGATATCACTCTGTGTAATGACAAAATGGATTGGACAGAAACATCAAGAATCTGTGTAAGAACCTCATCTTCCAGGTATGTTAAATCCACGGCAGGTAGAGCAAGGATTATTTCATTTCACTTATTTCTTGTTAATACATTGGAAAACACGGATCAGTCCCACAGCTGCGTTGGTACAGCGAGGCTCACCACCTTCTGCGGTTCCACACCACTTACATGAGCTACTTCTCAAACTCAGTACTCACACCCCAGGGCGCTTTGTCTCCTTCAGTGGCAACAGGAGACCATTTTCACCACGGTTTTGGGTCCTGATTTTGCCATCAGATAGGCAGAACCCTCCGTCAAGTGATGGAAAGTCTGGGTGCTCCCAGGGTACCTACGTGAAGTGGATGTCAGTGTGTTTCCAGGATGGGGACTCACCTTTAGGTACGATGCCCCCTTGTAGGAGACGTGAAGCAACAGGGATGAATAAAAGCAAAGAGTTGGAAGGAAGTTGGGTTTGATGGAGGGAAGAGGCACGAGCAAGGCCGATGCATTGGAGGTGTGTGTACACCAGAGGGCACTCTGAAATTACATATGTCGAAGGGAAAATTTATCAAATTACTGGGGCTGGAAGATCTTGGACAGCAGGAGGAGTGGGGATTTCACCTGAAAACAAAGCATTTTTAACCTTTATGCCACTACGTGATGGGGAGCTTCAAGAAACAAAAACATGCATTAGAGAAACGGAGTATTTTCCTAACGAGCCATTTTTGAGGTCTTGAAATGGGCACCAGACCTTGCAGTGTTTGAGCTTTGGCTTGATTTACCTTTCCGTTACAAAGGTGTAACTCAGCAGCAACTTTGCTGGAGCCAGACCCCTTTAATCAGCATTACATCTGGCCTTTTAGGTACCTTGAGCTGTTATGGATGACTTTTCCATATTAAAACCCACCCAAACCTCACAGTGCTGTCACCTTTCCTGAAAAGCTGTGGAAATACAGCACCCCAATCAGGCAGGGAGCACTCGGAAGTTCCTTTGGGTAAAGTCCCTGCACTCTCCAAGCAGCCCTGAACAAATAAATGCCCATGACAGCAGGGACTGCAGCAGTTGGACCATCGCTGTCAATCTCACTGCTACAAGGCAAAAGCAAACCCACAGAGGACCAGATCAGCTCGCCAAAGTCCCTGTTTTCAGCCCTGGAAACACTCTCCTGGGACACACAGCATTGCCACCCTTGGCTCCAGGGTAGATTTCTCCTCTCATGATGAGCGCACCCCACCCTGCAGCAGCGTTGGTGTCTGAGATGATTTCCCGCTTGAGCTCTGACAACATAACCATGTAAGAGCAGCACCAAGGAGGATGGGGTTTGGCTGGCAAACCCCAAAACGATGCTATTGGCAGGGAAGTGCAGAACTGCCTGGAGCAGGGCGAATCCCGCAGGTTTCCCAGGGAAGGGAATCCTGCAAGTGTAGGGATCTCTGTAAGTCAGTCCGAGGATCCCAGCTCAATAACAGAGAGACAGATAATAGCATTTGAACACTATCTTCTCCAATTCAATTGTATTGATTTATTGCCTGTCCAATGAAGCCATCAAGTGTACAAAATGGTTAATCATATATTCTTTTTCCGTTGCCTTCTCAGAGGAGCGAAGTTGTAAACACAGCCCTGCGCATGGGTGGAGGGGAACGTTTGGCTTTTTTCAAGGACGATGCTGCAGCATGTCTATGCAAAGTGACTCCCATTTCAGCACAGGGCAAAGGAAGGAGACCAGCCCTTCCCACTTTGGGCTCCCACTACAAAGCTGCTTCACCTGAAGGATTTGGACTTGCTGCCAAACCTCACCAGCATCACTGCTGTCCTTAGGGAACTGGCAGGAGCATCAGCGTCTCCAGCCTGGGCAGAACCAGACCCCAAACCCAGCTTGGGAGGATTCTGGGCTTCCTCCCTCCTGTTGATACATGGGTCTTAGCAAGGCCAGCCTGACCAATGTAACTTACCTAACGCAAAGCCTTACCTGTCTAAGTGAGGGAAACAATATTCCAGCCCATAGGCACGACCTAAACCATGCAGGAGATCGCTGCCGTTTGAAACACACCAGTTCAAGATGGAGGGAGGCACGTCCAGCTGGGGCGACGGGTCCCCGGCTCCGGCGCTGGATGGCTGCAACAGGAGGAAAAGGATTTATTTTTTAAAACAAGTATTTTCTTTCAAAATGTACACTTGCAATTAAAGGCTAAGTACGCTGTATATTTTATTAATGATGTGGGATAGCGAGCCATTTTAAAGCTCTCTTTTGTTTTGATGGGGTTTTTTTGGAGGAGGAGGAGGCGGGGGGGGAAGGAATTGAAATGGAAAGCTTAACACTTATAATTTCAAAAATTTGGCTTATATTTTAGGTTCTGGTAACATGCAATTACAGGCACTTAGAAAGAATTCCCTTTTTTATACTATGCCCTAGAGCATAAAATTAAGAGGCCAATTCAGGCTTTGTACTGCTTTCAGAGGCAGTTTGCTCCAGCATAGATCAACATGGAGACTGACTGTCGCCTTTCTATTGAATTAGGTCTATATTTTTGACAAGTATGGCAGCAGTATCATCACTTTAATCACCAACAATCCATTGTGTCTCTTTATGCTAATAAATAAAACATTCTGCATTAAATATTTCCCAGTAAGCACTTGAAGACCTGCAATCACCACTCCTTCTATATGTTCCCAAGTAAAATAATACCGTGGTAATAAAATCAAACGACATCTAGGAGGTTTATAGACAACTAATAGCAGTTATTGCAAAGTGAGCATCAGATACCGATTGAAGGTTACATTTCTCTTTAATATAATGTAGCGTGCATATTTCACTAGCTGTCTCAGTGTATCAAATGAATTAAACAATATGATGGTATCAGTCAAAACCAGAGTTCTGTAGGAGAGGCCTTTTAGGCAGAAGAGTTTTTACTGGAGCTGTGTGTTAAGAGTGGGAGCCTCCAGAGTGCTGGATGCAGAGCATGGAAAAAAAGCTTCCCAAGTTACAGAGAAATTGCCAGAGCAACCTCCTGCTTCCTGGCCAGCCTGTGCCCTCCTGAGGGCTTTGCTTGAGGGGTTGATGGTGGCAAGGGTCTTGCAGAAACAGCCAGGAGGGCCCCCCCTGCCAGCCCATCACCCTGTCCTCTGTTCTGGAGGAACACACCAGTCTAAGACTGACTCCCATGCACACAATCGCAAAGCAGAGATGTGGGTCTTAGAAGAAATACAACCAGGTAACAGCGAGCAAATGAAGGTCCCCAAGCATCCTGGCACACGTCATCCTGGAGCACCCTGCCGGCAGCTCTCCCAGGGCTCAGGGACAGGCTCCCACAGCTGCCAGGGGCACAGGGTATACCCTGTGGGATCCTCTGGCTGCCCTACCCCACCGATTTCCCCTGCTCCCACCATCTGTGTGCCCCTGGCCTTCCCTGATCGCCTTCCCCTTTCTGTGTGAGCCCTGCAGCTCCCTTTGCTGCCAGAGCGGCTCCCGCACCAGCGCCAGGCCTGTGCCGCAGCGTGGGATGCCTTGTTCTCCATCTCCCTGATTTCCCTGGCTTCATTTCCACACTTCACTCTGGAGTCTGGGAGCCTTGGAGTCACCCTGAAGAAACCCTACCCAAACTTCAGATCAGCTTGTCAAGAGATTTTTCCCATCCCCGTTACTAATATACCTAATATATTCCAGGGGCCCTGCCTTAGTCAACGTGAATTGTAAACCATTTCTCTAATCCCCTCAACAATACCCTTCCCCAAACCTTTTTTCTATCTTAATTAGATATTCTATCCCTTTGGTTTAAAATAGTATTTAATTTCACTTAATGATTTCAACAAAAAATATTAGGATTCCCCAAACAGACATGTTCCCTCTGAATTCTCTCATTCTTTTTTCAAGGGCTTCAGTTTCATCTTTTTGTTGCTTTGTCAAAACACAGCTAATTGACTGTCCTAAAAGTACAATTTTAGTAATTTCTCTCAATGAAGCATCGCCGCCTCCTCTATTAACACTGCCTAATTGGACTTTGAATCCCCAGCCGGTGACTTCACCCATGCTGCAGGCCCAGATCACTGCAACAGTAAATATCAGCATCCCAGTTAAATGTAGGTTGGCTTGCATTCCCCCAAAATTGGCTTTCTGCTCCTCAGAGTCCAATCTGATGTAATATTGCATTAACCATTTTTTTTTTCAAGGGGAATTGGAGGAAGGGAGGAGGATTGAAGCGCAGATCTGCACTTCAACTCCTTCGTAAAAGCGCGTTCGCTCCCCGGCACTGGCGAGGAGGGAGCGCTGCAGGTCCATGGAGCCTGGTGGGACGCTTTACTGCCTCCCAGCCGTCATTTCCAACTTTGTTTCTAGCAGCTCCAACTCCAGAGAGCACGCGAGGTAAGGAGACGGTAGCACCGATCCCTATGGGCCTCACAGCTCCAGAGGGGTACTTGCTACCTCATCCCCATCCCATCACCAGCATGGATCCCAGGACAACTCTACTGTGGGCGGTGGAAACCCTTTCCCATCCTCTCCCACAATACATGCACGTGGTTCACAACCATCAAAGACCTTGGCACGTACTGGAGGCAGGGAAGGTTGACAGTCCACGCCACACTGCATGCGGCAGCAAATCACCCCCGGTATTATCTGCAGCGGCTCTAATTATCTTAGAGCATCTGCTATTAAAATGCAAGCATCAGGCCAAGCTACAAGTAGAAAACAGAAACAGAACTCCTCGTTGGTGCCTGTAATAGGCACCAAAGGCATATAACTCTGTATAATTGCTAATTGTTATTACTATTGCAGTTGATGCCAGAATTGCCCAGAGATGCCTCTTGCTGCTCGCTTCCCTGCGGGATTTGGGAAGGTGCTGAATCCCACCGTGACCGGTGCTGAATCCCACCACGACTGGCGCCGTTTCCCTCTGCAGTGACCCCCATGGGGAGGGAGGTTGAAGCCCCCCCCTTCCTGAGCCTGCTGACCCCTTTCAGGACACATCAGCGCCTGCCGCACCAGCAGGGAAAATTGTGAGGGGCGAAGTTAACTACAAGTTTAAGTGCTGGATCAAAGCGTGTGAGGATTTACAAGGCACAGACCTTTGAAGCTCCGAGCGTGGGACAAAGCGCTCCCCGCTTACGCCACGCTCCGGCTTTCAGCTCCGGCAGTGAAATCCTCTGGGGCCTAATGAAGCCACTTGACCTCTTGCTACCCCCATTCTCCAATCTGCAAAAGAGGGTATTAACGCGTCTGACATCCAGGCAGTCACGGGGATGCGGATGGGTTTGACAAGGGCTGGCAAGGCTGCCCTAGCCCTGCTCACAGTTTTGCTGGGGGAGCCATAACGGCGCAGCATAAAACCACCATAAGACACCCCGTTATGTAGGATTTGGGGAGCTCTTTAAGATACAAACCACCATCAACAGTGTTTTTTCACTTTTGCTGCTGTACACCTTTGCCCCCAGTAGGTATCAGCACACCCAACATCTGTATTTCTGAAACATACTGGATTTTGTCACTCAGACTCCTCCACCACCCACCCTGTTCTAGGTGTGAAGTCTTTACAAACCCAACCAAGAAAACCCATTTCTACCCCATACTTACACAAACCCTTTTGCAAATTTACAACCAGCTGAGCCCTCGCTCCTCCAAAGTGGTTCATCAGCCTGCTCCTCCTTGCCTGGCGTGGTGGCGGGCAGCTCGGAGAGGGTGAGTTTTCATACTGGTCTGGATTTGGTCCCGAGGAGACAGGGCTGTGCAGCACAGGGAGGACCCCACTTAAAAGATGTTGCTATCAGCTCCTTCCTTATTGCAGGCAAGTGCTCCAGCGATAAATGTTTTCTTGTAAACATGCCGTAGATGGAGGTAGGAGCCAAGAAAATGGAGATGCCAGAAGCTTTTTGTCTTCGTGATTTAGTTTCTTATTAGAACATGCTACTGGGAAAGAAAAGATATCATTGATAAGACTGACATTAAAGTCAGCCAGTAAAATTAAAACCCCAAGGACTGTCCTGGCCCTTCTCTTGTCAGGCAGGAATACGGATTCTCTGCCAAACTAACACTGTAAAATACTCATAGATGTTAGGGACAAAACTTTCAAAAGAAATGGAAGGTGTTTGGCTGCTTTCAGGTTTGGCAGAGCAGCTTCAGGTGGATTGAAGGCCCTGGCTCTCCATCGGAGTGCTCCCAGCCCCGGGAAGGGACCTGAAGCCGTGGGCTCGGGGCTGGAGGCACCTTGTCTTTCTGCATCTTTCTGAAGTCTTTGGCTTAAATGAAGCTAGAGAAGGCAAGCCTCGATGCACCCCTGTGATCTCATGGCTGCATGCAGAACTCGAAAGCACACATGCACAGGGTGTCGACAGATAAAACCAGTTCAGATGCTGGTTCCTTTTGATGTCTGCAGGCTCATGGAGTGAGAGCAGGAGGTACCACCAGCTCTGAGCTCAGAGGTGCTGGGAGTTTTTTTCCTGGCCAAATCTCCTCCGGTAACTTCTCAGAGCTCAGATAACAGCTCCAGTTTAGTCTCACTGGCTTCGTTCTCTGCTTTTGCTTTTACCCAGAGAAAAACCTTGTCCAGAAAGCAACTTTTTGCACGACAGCATGAGCAGTCTGTTCAGTGTCTGGGTCCTTTATCCCAGGGCACAGAGGGTTGAGCCCTTAACCTCATCTGCCTTGCACCCGACCCAGCTACCAGCAGCACACACCCAGGCTCCACCTTACCCTGGCCTGGCATGGACAGACCCACTCCCTGCAAGCACCATGCCAGCCTGGACAGCGGTCCCTCCCCCTGCACGATGCAGCTTGGACAGAGCTCTGCACATCTCACCCAGCCTTCTAAGAATAGAGGGGGAAGCAGCAGGTTGACAAGGAAATACGGACCTCTGCTTGCTTGTCTCACATAGGGGTCTAGCTGAGCACTGCTCCTCATGCTCGCACACTGTAGGGATGGGTTTACCTTATAAATAAGCCTTTGTGATAATCATAATGCAAGAATTTAAGGTAATCTTAAAAATAAGCACTTTATGTGCCCAGCCCTAAGGATGAGGGGGGTGATGGTGGGCCTTACACCCACCCCTGGTTTGCCAGCCCCAGCCCCGTGGCCACACACACCAGGCCGTGAAGCAGCGGCAGGTAGCCAGGCTCGCAAGCGGGCTCTCGTAATAAATCCTGATTAATAGAGAGCAAGTTCCTCCTCTCCCTGCCCTTTTCGCAGCCTCTCTAAAACCAGCCGCCCAAGCCTGGTTCCACACGTGTGTACCACCTGAGCCTTGCACCAGTGTTACATGTCATTAACGAAACATAAACCAGCGGTCATATCTTAACGGGAAAAGTTAAATCTCTTTATGCAGTTAAATAAAGATACCTTGTCCAGTCATTAAGAAGTGATTAGCTTATCTAAGAAATAACAGCGCTAGCGCTGTCAGGCTGGCACACAAACACTAAAAAGAGCAGGGATCAGATATCACATTAGGTTAATTATAAAGAGAAGAAAAGACAAGCAGAAGCATAAAATAGCCATGTGGACAGTATTTTGTTGGAGTTTTTTTTCCTTTGCACGGAAAAGGCTGAACACATTCTGCAAAAGGCAAATTTGAATACTAAAATAAATTCCTCCCCTGGTTTTCTTCACTTGGTATTGTAAGCAGAAAGGCAGCATGTGCCCATGCCATCGCCCAGGTTGTGTGAAGCAGTGGCCAAAGCCTGGTAAGCACCAAGTTTCTTAAACCTGGAAGAAAGCCTTAAGCCTCTGCACAACCAACCTGCAGCACCATCCCAGGCCTTTGCACCGCAGGAAGAGCAGGGCAGCACATCCCATCCTGCCCACATCCCGCTCACCCCCTCACCTTGGTCACATTCCTCCTCCTGAGCAGCCACAGAAGCCCCTGAGCATTTTTGGGGTACACTCAAGTTTTTTTGGAGCATTTTGAGTACACTCAGTTTCTCACTGATTCTGATTTGTTCAGCAGGGTCACCTTGCCCAGCCCCAAGTCACAGAATCACAGAACATCAGGAGTTGGAAGGGACCTCGAAAGATCATCTAGTCCAACCTCCCTGCCAGAACAGGATCACCCAGACTAAATCAAACAGGAACAGACAACCTCTCTGGGCAGCCTGTCCCAGTGCTCCGTCACCCTCTCAGTGAAAAAGTTCCTCCTTCTATTCACATGGAACTTCCTCTGCTCCATCTGGCACCCATTGCCCCTTGTCCTATCACTGCCATCATTGAGAAGAGCCTGGCTCCATCCTCCTGACTCTTTCCATTTACATATTTATAATCATTAATAAGGTCACCCCTCAGTCTCCTCCAAGCTAAAGAGGCCCAGCTCCCTCAGGTTCTCCTCAGAAGGAAGGAGTTCCACTCCATCATCTCGATGGCCCTGCGCTGGGGTCTTTCAAGTAGCTGCCTGTCCTTCTTGAGCTGAAGGGCCCAGAACTGGACACAATATTCCAGACACGGTCTCACCAGGGCAGAGTAGAGGGGGAGAAGGACCTCTCTCGACCTACTAACCACATCCTTTCTAATACACCCCAGGATGCCATTGGCCCTCTTACCCACAAGGGCACATTGCTGGACATAGTCATCCTTCTGACCCCCAGGTCCCTCTCACCTACACTGCTCTCCAACAGGCCAGTCCCCAGCCTATACTGGTACCCGAGGTTGTTCTTCCCTAGATGAAGGGCCCTACGCTTGCCCTTGTTAAATCTCATTAAACTTTTCCCTGCCCAGCTCTCCAGTCTGTCCAAGTCTTGCTGGATGGCAGCACGGCCTTCTGGTGTGTCAGCCACCCTTCCCAGTTCTGTGTCATCAGCAAATGATCTGACTTCACATTCTATTCCCTCAAAGTCCAACAGTGATTGTCATCGGCAGGAAGCTAAGCACCCTTTCTGAAACGTCCCCCCTGTTTACACTCCTGGAAATAAGGTTTCCCCTCCTGCCGCCACCCACCAGCTGGATGGTTTCTACCTGCGTGTCCTGACACCTTACGTGTTTCACTCCCAGGTTATCTTTGGGGATAACACTCAACTTAATCCAATACACCAGGCCAGAAGCTGCCCAAGAAGAAAAACCTGCAGCAGCAGGAGGTCCCAGAGCTCTTGGGCCCTCTCTGGAGAGAGGACTCTGCTCCTACCGGGGGGGACAGCTGGAGCTGCTCGCCCTCCTCCTGGGTGGGTAAACCACTCGAGTCTGTTCTCACTGAAGACACAGAGATGCTGTCCTTAGGATTCTCAGACTAAAGTCCTCCTTCTGCTCAGATTACAACAGAGATTTGATCCTGTTCTTTAAAGGACACCCCAAACATTCCTTGGCTCCTAAACCCAGGACCTCTATCAGGTGACCACCAGACGTCCTTGCTCAGTGTCCAGCTGACCTGCAGACCTGCCAGATCCAGTCAGTTTTTTCAGGACAGGGGCACTGAGCACCCAGCAGGTCCCAAAACAGCGGTCACACTGCCAGCATGCATCCTATCGGGACCATGGTGAATGCCTGCTTCTGGGGCAGGGCACAACTGGGAGCCACTATCTCCAACAGCCTCTCAAACCTGCAAAAATCTTGGCATTGAGAGGCTTTGGAGGCAGAAAGCTGGGTGCCTGCAGTGTGAGAAACCCCCAGAACTCACCAGGGGTTGTGAGCATCTCAGTTTTGGATTTAGGCACAAAACATTGCTTTGGCAGGAGTAGCCGAGATGTTGACTCTGCTGTGGGCAGACAGCTGTCCATCTTGCTCCGACACCCAGCCAAGCACAGAGCTGTGCTCCCCCTCCAACCCCAAACTCTTCAGGGGACGTGCTGATGCTGAAGAGACCCATCATCTCGTGCCAGGGCTCAGGACATCACCCATGGTAAAGCTTTCCAATAACACTAAGCACTGGCCAAAGCAGCAGAGGTCAGGACCTGCATCTCAACGACCGGGACAGCCAGAAATAGCTGGTTGCTGCTGGGGGAGAAGGGAGGTGGATTGCCAATTTTAACACCTGCACCCTTTTTAAAGCTTTTCTTTTCCAAAACCCAATATTAATAACGGTGGCAGCTCCTACTTTCCTTGAGGTAATGCCGATTTTAGTGCTTTTTTTTTCCCCCATAACTATAGTATTATTGAGGAACAAGTAGTAAGTGATAGATACTTTAATGTAATATGAGTCAATATGTATTTATATGTGTTTTATGACTTAATCGATATTGCTACATTAGCAAGAATAAATACGGTGTTTCCTTTTCTGGACTTAGAAAGAGCAAATAAGGAAAGTCACATTATCAAGTTTTAGGAATGAATAAAATCTCTGCATTTCCCAGACAATTCAGTAAATCTTTGACATTCATTTGTTCTCCTGAGCAGAGCAAGTACCTCCTGGGGCAGGGCGCTGGTCAAGTGGCACCCGGAAACTCAGCCTGGGGCTCTGGTTCAAGCGTTTCATGGGTGGGTCCCTGGGAGGAACTCATAAGGAAACAGGCCCAGCTGGGAGCGTGCTCCAACTTCATCACCCCCGATCTCAAGGAGAAGGGCTCTGCACTGTGGCAATGGGCGGAGCGGTGAGGGGCTCTAAACATCCATGTTTATTGTGGACAGAGCCTTTCCCACCCATTATCTGTTCCAGGGCACTGGCCTCACCCTGTTCAGCAGCATTGTTTGTTCCAGTCCCACCAGCAAGATATTCATCCTACACATCCTATGCATCCATCCTACAGTAGCAGGCCTTTGGCCAGAGCGAACGTACTGGGAAAGCTGGTCCCCAGCTCCTCTCTGCCCTTGCTGTCCCCAAATCAGAGCCATACTTCTGACTTCTCCTTGTTTCCATACATGGGATAACACAGCTCATACCCCAGGTCAGGAGTTACCTGTGCATGGTGCGATGCGATCCTCGATGGGATGAGGGACAAGGCTGGCTTCTGATATTAGCTTTGAGTACTGCTGAGAGCTGAGTCCAGGCAGCACCTGAGAAGAAAAGAAAAAATTGCAGCAGTTGTTCCTGCCCCCAAATCCCCCAAAGCCAAGCAAGCAAATGCATTTCTTCTAGGGCTTCTAAGAATGAGGTGGCACTTCTGGGTGGAGGGGAGTATTTAGTGCTTTTTCTCACTCATAATCTACCCTGTGGGAGCTAATGAGACAGACACAGAGCAGGACTGGTCTAAAGAAACAGCCTGGAAGTGCCTTCATGAATGGCACTGAAAATGGCTCGAGCTCCAACTCAAAAATCATGTTCCCGACACCACTTATGGGCTTTGTCTTGAAGGCCCCAGCGAGGCTCCTAGCCAGGTACAGTCCAGGGAGTTTAAGCAGGATCTTAATTCATCCCATCTAACTAAAGGCACTCAAAATGGGTTTTGGCGGTGACTGGTGTCCCTTCTGTCACGCAGCACACCTCCTACCCATACAGCTACAGAGGATTGCACGTTAAAAGCCTCCTTCCAACATTAGAAGGCCTCTCTCTGAGCTGGATGATGATTCCCACACCCACACTCACCTGACCAGCAGCAACCAGCCCAACTCCACAAGGACCCCATGTCCATTGCTACCAGGTTGCCCACCCATCGTCAACTTTGGCAGGGACCATCCCTGTGCTGCACGAGGCCAAGCTGCAAGGTGAGCCTGAGATACCTGGGACTTGAGATGCCATTTGAGGTACTGCACTAGAGGAATGCATTTAGCTGCTTGCTCGCTGCTTCTACCTTTGCCTGAATCTGAGCTGATTCTGTCTCCATCCTCCACCGTTGACCTTCTGAGCTACTCAAAACATGGACTTTCATCCAAGAGCTGGGATAAATGGTTGTGCCCCACAGCACTGAAGCTCCTGCTAGATCTGCCTGGGTCCAGTTTGTGTTGTGTCTCCCAGGCAGGAGCCACCTGCTCGCATCCCAACGGCACCAACTGAATTAAATGCAATGGGCTTCTCCATCCCCAGGATAACCCCCCACAGCTATCCTCTTGCCACTCTGGATTTACTCCAGTGCCCGTGGGGTCAGAGCCAGACCTGGCAGATCACAGAGCCGGTGCTTACATAAGGACAAAAGCAGGAAAATAACAAGAAAATGAATATAATCTCCTCTCTCCTCGATTCAGAGTTTGGCAGTGTTTGTTTATTTTTAACAGATCACCACCGCCACATTTCAGATCTTTTCCTGTTGTGATCATTAGAACTTTTAACTGGATCATAAATCTTTTATTAACATTTGGTATTATACTAATTAAAACTGTTCCATATATGTATTATTAATTTCTCCAGCACTTCTTGCAAGGGTGATGTTTTTAGCTGGCTTAGCAGAATGCGCCATAGTAAATAAGGAGAAACTCATTTCCAGGCAATTAGGCTTGCAGAAAAATAAGTTTCTTAATGGAGGGCACGATCATTACAAATTTTACCTAAATAAACAGGGTTTCTTAATGGTAACTCTTCAAGCTAAGTAAACAGATTGGTGTGGTAATGTCCTAAGCAATACTTAAATGTAACTGTTTAATAAATTGGTAAATTACTCATTTCATCTTAGAACAAAATGGTAATACTGTAGTAATAACCTAGTATATATTCTGTAAATATGAAGCATTATCACTTTAGCTCTGAAGAAATCACCACAGTGATATGTCAGCATTGATCTAAAACTGCAGCATTTTATCTCAAGTTTATTACCCATTTTTGAGAATCGCTGAGATTTTCAGAGCATAATGGCAATAAAAGAAGAATTTAAAAAGCGCTTAAATGTGCATAAGTTAATCAGAGGTATCCTCGGGGGGAAAAGGAAATTTGGTAAAACATGAATTATAAGCATCATTTAAACTTACTTTGGACACTAGAGATAATAAATGGCACCATAATTTAGAAATAGCTTTTAACATCAATGACTGTAAGTAGCACTTTACTGTTCATAAGAATTGCAAAGCAACGGTGCTGAGGCCAATTTTATTAGCCATTTTTTTCTTTATAAAAGCAATCCAACCATTTCCAAACTGAGCAGACAGGAACAAGAGTTACGTGTTAATATGCAAAATGCATTTCAGTTTTGTTGGGGTTTGTTTTGGGTTTGGGGGTTTTTTTTTCCCTTTCTTTTTTCTTTTTTAAATAGCCAGCAATAAATTTACCAAAAGATACAGTCTGGAGACAATCGAATGATCGCTGGAGAAAGAATAAAGCTTTCTCAGAGTTTACGTATTTGGGAAGAGCAGATAAGAGGAGGCAGAGGAGGGAGAGAAAATCGTCCATGCATCCCTATTTACTGGGGAATGTCGCGGCACTTCCGCGGCGAAGGGGAGCGGCAGTAAATCAGAGGCAGCAGCGCCGGAGGAACAAGGCTTCTCCTTGCTAACTTTTCGGGACTGACAAAGCGCCCGGGGATCGCAGCGGCCCATACAATGCCCCACTAACCCGCCTCCTCTCCCAGCGACACGACAGCCTACAATGCATCTTTCAGAGCTATCAATTATCAGCCCACACACCAATAAATTTTGGCCGGGCAGGACAAGAGCCCCTTTGACCGAGCGGTGGCACACGCGGTTTTTGGGGCTGGGGGCTGGGGAGAGCTCCCCGGCTGCCATGCTGTGGAGGATGCCGCATCCAAGCCTGCCCCCTTCCCCCTCCCCGGCCCAGGTATCTGTCTGCAATGTCTTATTGTGACCCCCGCTTGTCCCGGTGCCGTGCTGGTGGGCAGCGAGCAGAATAGATGCGAAGGCGGGCTCTGCCCTGGCACTGCTGTGCACGCTCACGGGATCTGCAAACAAGCTCAGCTCAAGAATTAAAATTTATTTTAATTGTTTTCAGACTAATCCTGTGGCTCGAGAGTAAGAGAGATGAATATTCTCCAGCCTTTCCCTGTCGGAAGCACCCGAGATCCTTGACACATGAAGTAGCCCTGCCTGGCAGAATGGGCTGTTAGCTCTGAAGCTCAGGAGGAAACAGATAACTATATTTTAATTATTTCACTCCTGGCCACTTTAGCGTAATCAAGATCTAACTACAGGCGTTATCCCACGTTGCTGAACCAATTCCTCCGTGCTTTCAGAACTGCTGGGAGCCTCAGCTCTCCAGTTTGTCCCCCAGCAGTTTCTGGGATGTGAAGTGGTTGTGCACCTTCCCTGAGATAAAATAAGGTCACCTGTGTTATTTCCTGGGGAAACAAAGTTCCAGCTGTTCTAGTAAGAGACCGCTGCTAATTTTGTGATGATGCTGGGAAGATTAATTCAACCACTAACGGAAGAGGCTTGGCACGGAAACTGAAGCTGCGCAGCAGAATCAGTAAGAGAAGCGTCACACTGACCCACGAGAGCATCCTCTGCTCCAGGACCTTGCCTTGGGCTCCAGCAAAGCACATTTCCAGCTCTGGAAATAGAGGAGAGGAGCACTTCTAAGTTGAGCAAAGGGAAAACCAGGAATTGAAGCAAACCTGACTTCCTGATGTAGGACTCTGAAAATGCAGCATCAAGCGAACAAGTGGGCCACTGGTTCCAGTGGCTGGAAGGTAAAATTATACTAATCCAGGAAAAAAAACAAGTGGGAGCAAGAGATCCCTTCTCACTCCAGTTGTGATTAGGCACTTAAATTTCAAACCGATTCGCCATCGCAAGGGGTGCTTCGTTCAAGACTGGATTACTTTTAAAATGTCATCTCTTAGCTCAAATAAAGCTTTTATTCAGGAGAAACGTAATACCTGTGCTATTAGACACTGAATTAAGGTGAACTTGCCATGGAATGACTGTATTTTAATTTACTCTTCATAATTAAAAGCAAATCTCTGAATACCTTAGGCTGATTTTTTCCCAGCATGCACTTGGAACAACAGGCAGCCTTAGAACACCAGAGGCAGGCACCAAAAAGGTTCTAACGCCAAGACACCTTGAAATCTGGCAGCACATTTTTAATTAGAGAACCCGAGTGCTGTCCTCCTTCGGCTGCGGGGTGAGTCTCGCATCCCTTTCTAAGACCGGTTTAAGACTGAAGGCTGGACAGGAGGACAGACAGACAGGCTTCCCAGAGACATTGTGCCCCCACACCCCCCTCAGAAAGGTGCTGCACCACCTTCAGCTCCCAGCAGCAGTGTCTCCTGCAGAACCACCGAAACAAGCAACATGGAGCTCAGCTTTTCCATGAAGACAGACACATTTCCAGCTACTCTTTTTGTTTTCCCTTCCATGTTAGTAGGTATTTGGGCCTGCTGCATCGAGCCACCTGCTGTTTGAATGCAACTGCAGAAGCAGTATCCCCGCATTCAGATAAGTGCTTATATCCCTGCATCTGTGAGTGGTACAGACCGAAGGGACCAGCTTCAGCACTGCACCGAGTGGCACACAAAGCCCAGGCAGGGGGGGAAGGAGATGTGGGGGGGTAGGTGCAAGCCTAGCCAGCCAAAAACACACTGCTCGGCCCAACCTCTCAGCAATCCCACCGCCTTTCCTGGCTCCCCACATCCAGCCGTCAGTCTAGACAAGTGTTTGCACACACAATCAGGAAAACTAAATGCATGCAGTTAGGAAGATGAAAACTCAAACCAGAAACGTGCGCTGAAGCATTTGGCAACCAACAGGATTGTTAAACGGTGCCCGTGAGCCAGATTTTCAGTAAATCAGAACAGCTCTGTGAACGCTCTGTCCCAGCATAAGGGTAATTATCAAAGAGCTCGGAAAACAGACTCCTACAGCAAACATCAGGACACAGTGAGTTCCCTGTGCTCCCCCAGGTCAGACAGACACTGTTGTTCCTAGCTGGCTCTTACAGAGAGAGGAGGTAATTCCTCATCACCTCTCCCTGAGCTGCGGCCGGGCTGGTCAGATGTGAACACCCCAAGTTTATCAGTGTAATTCTGAGCTGACTTTGGCCTCTCAACCAGAGCTGACTGTTGCATGAGGTACTTACTTAGCACAGGCTGGCTCCTCGGCTGCTTTCCGTCGCTCTCAGTCCATTCCCTCCCCGGCAAGAACGATGCCAATTCAGATCAAGCCCTATTGTACAACGATGACATGCAGTTAGCAGGAGCCAAGCGCTGGGAGCAGCTGAGCTCTCCCACTGCCTGGTGGGTTCAGGAAGAGTTACAGGTGTAGGATTTGGCTTGGCTGCTTTATTATATTTTTTTTCCCCCCTCATCTATTTTCACACATGTTTGAGCCTTCCCAACACATCACTGAATTCCAGGCACAAACCTTACCTTAAAACAGATTTATTTTTTGTGATGGGGGAAAAACAATGAAGAAAAAAAAAAAAAAAGTATTGCTCTCTAACCGAGCCCAATCTATAGAAGGTAAAAGCACAACCCTTCCACAGCTACTTTAAAAGCTCCCTTCCAATATAAACTCCACTGCAGTGGGTGCCAACCCCTCGCCCTACCTGGGGACAGCGCAGCAGCTACCCCTCCCCTGGGGCCAGGACACATCAGAGCATCCTCAGCAGCCCCGGGGGACAGGCGCACAGGCGGCCGAGCAGGTGGCTGCGCACACTGCCTCTCCCACCTGCTGCCCCGTGCCGAGCCACAATGAACTTGTCAGGCCGTGCTATTGTCACCGAACACAGATGTCGGCTGGGCAGCCATCGCCCGCGCCCCGCTTCGCCCGGGAGGGCTCCAGCCACTTGCTGCAAGTTGCTGGTGGAGCTGGTTTTAGGAGCATCCATCCATCCTGTTCAGAGGAGCACTCGCCTGGGTTTCCTCATGCACGATTTCTCTTCTTTCCTCCCACCTTCTTCAGCTGTCTGTGTAACCACCTCCTCCTCCTCTCCGCAGGATTTTGGAGTCATCCTTGCCATGTTTTAGTATGTCTGCTGGCTCCTGGCTTGCTCAGTGTTGCAGTGGTTTCACCGTGGAGCTGACCCTGTGCTTGCCCTCTGACATGACCCCAAAACATCTCACACAGACACCGGTCCCTCCCTGCCCCTCAGTATGGACAGTTAAGTTCCATTAAGTTCACACCAGACCAGTTCCATTTCTAGGGCAGCGCCCGGTTGCTTGCTCTCACAGAGCCCTGCTCTGCCGTGGTTTTAAATACAAGAAGATTTATTTTCCAGCCAAAAGTCCCGCAGAGTCCCAGGACAGAGTTTCCCGCTGCTCCAGGCAGCCCCACATCCCTTCCCCACCCCTGAGGCTCTCACAGCCCTTCCTCTGCTCTCACAGAATTCCAGAATTGTAGGGGTTGGAAGGGGCCTCCAGAGCCCATCGGGTCCAACCCCCCTGCCAAAGCAGGGTCCCTAGGACAGGTCACACAGGTCGGCGTCCAGATGGGTCTGGAATATCTCCAGAGAAGGAGACTCCACACCCCCCTGGGCAGCCTGTCCCAGGGCTCCCTCACCCTCACCGGGAAGAAGTTCTTCCCCAGATTGGTGTGGAACTCCCTGTGCTCCAACTTGAGGCCATCGCCCCTTGTCCTGTCCCCACAGACACTGAGAAGAGGCTGGCCATTTCCCCGTGTCCCACACTTCAGATATTGATAACCATTGATCAGATCCCCTCTCAGTCTTTCTTTCTCCAGGCAGAACAGCCCCAGTTCATTCAGTCTTTATTCAGCCTCTCTCCCAGTTCCCATCATTCCTGTCCCCAGCTTTGCTCCTTGTTTCCATTCCTGGCTCCCTCCCTCTCGGGGTGCATGGACAGAGGTATGGGGTGCCTCCTCTTGCTGATCTTCCCCTGCATTTCTCATGACCCCTGCACTGCCACCACTCACTCCCCTCCAGGCCCCCCAGCTCTTGCTCCATCCACCCTCCATCCATCAGAGCTTTCCCTGTGCCATGTCCAGAGCGCGAATCACACCTCGCATCTGCATTTCTGCCTCTGATGATTTTAAGTAACAAGAAGGAAGAGCCTTGGCCAGAGAGGATGACAAAGGGCAAAACGACAAACACCCTCATGAAGAGGCGCCAACAGTACAGGGTGGTGTTCAATTTGCCTGTGGAAACTGCAGACTAGCATCAAGAAGGCAGAAGTTACCTGCAATGAGGCGAGTTATCTCTTTTCCATCCAAAATAGTGCCTAGTGATTTGCGCTGTGCACTTCGACACAATTTATTTCCCCCGGTTTTGCTCCTGCTCTGCAAGTCCCACCTGAGCTGAAGGACCATGGTGTAGACCTGGACAAAGGACTGAAGGGCTGTAGCGTGCAGAAGAGAAGACGCCTGCCTTCATGGGTCTGTCAGAGTACCTGGCAGAGCAAACAGGGAAAAGCATTTGTCCATGTGAATTCTGAACATCATGGGACAATAAAGCCTGAGCTGGGGCACAGGAGGTTTGCATCAGGCAGGAGCTTCCTCTGCACGGACCAGTCTGAGCATCAGTCCCAGAGAGGAGCCTAGAAGCTCCATCTGAGAAGGTGTTTGGACAACTGTCTGCAGTTTGAAAGAGGGCCCTGATGTGAGGAAGGGACACAGGATCTTCCCCACCCCATTTGGTGTGGCAGTGAGGAGAGCGTGGTGGTTTTGCCCCAGCTCCCATGTCCTTTCCCCTCTGAGCACTTGGCAGAGATGGAAATGGGGAAGGGCAACTTTGTACAGATCAATGTAGGAAAGCCACAAGCATGACAAGGCAGGAAAAAAAACCCTGAACCCTGTGATATCTATCCTTGGTAGGCTTAGAGGAGAAGCACATTTCAGACCTGCAAAAAGGTCCTGGAAGTGTGAGGGTTTTTTTTCTGAACGCTTCATTTATTCTGGGTGCTCCAAAACGTTTCAGCCTGGGAAGGATGGAAAAGGCTTTTTTCCCTGCTTGGGCTTCAAAACAATCTCTTCTTGCCACATGGATGCAGCACATGGTTTGTATGCACTGGGCTGGGTGACTCTACAATGGTGTTTCAGAGGGAAACTAGCCCCAGTGTGCCAAATTGGGCACAGAAAAGCCCCCTCACCCACCAGCCCCATGGTGCCGCTGGCCTCCTGCTGAACAAAGGGGTCAAATTCAAGTTCAAAACATTCCTGACGGAACAGTCTGAGGACACAGGAACCTTCACAGCTCCTGACAAGCTGGAAGTGATGCTGGGTACAACAGCTGCTCCGCTGGAGCACCGACATGGCAAAGCTCCCCAGTGCAACGCAACAGCCTCAGCAAGCAGGTCCCCAACTGTGCAAACTGCTTTCAGAATCAATTACCCATCGCAGCCTCTTCTGGGCAGCATCCCACTTGTTTGGGGGGTTTGGTTTTTCCCCTGCAACTCTACAAAGAAGACACAGCAGTGTTAGGATGCCATTTTAGTGGCAAAATGCTGAGGGGACTCTAGGCAGAGAGCAAACACACTCGCCGACGTGGAGAGGAGAGCAGGGTGCTCAGCAGCTGCAGGAGGGCTGATCAAAAATAAAGGCTGAGGAGCTGCATGGAAAGACACGGGATGGGATCGTGGTGGGGGGCAACACGTGCAGCAGTCGGGAGCAGAGAGGCAACATGGAGACAGGATGCCTACAGAAGACACACAGCCCGTGAGGAGGAGAATGCATATCTTGAGAGGTGTGACCACATGCTGCTCTGAAGCTCTGCTCAGGAACAAGGATTAGAAGTAAGGTGTGGGACTGCAGCTCCCCGATGTATTTTTCGAGGCCAGAACCAGAACTGGGTGAAGGTCTCAGATGTGAGGGAACTGGCTCCTACACATCAGCTGTGCAGGTAGCCACCTTCTGCCAGTGCTCCCACCCATGCACAAACCTCCAGGCTGTGACAAGTGTAAGAAATGAGGGCTAAGAAGAAAGCTTGAAGGAGCGCCGTTACCTTCTCCCAGACCTGCAGCTCTGACAGCTAGAGCATCCCTGTCCTCTCTGCTTCACTTTCACTGGGCATGCTTTGGAGGGGACAGGCAAGGAGCTGGAGTGAAGGAACGGCACAGCCCGGAGCCTCTGCTTGGGAGATGCCGATGGGATGCCTCATCACAGCCTCCTCCTGGGATACCTTCCCTGCACCTAGAAACATTTCCCGCTGTGACAGAATTCCCTAGTTTCCAGATTTCCAGGGAAAACACAGCTCCCACCAATGGATCATGACAGAGCAATGGTGCAGTGGAAAGGCCTCCATCCAGCCCCGCGCCCCCCAGCAGGGTGCTGGCGTGGTGAGGGCTGTGGCACACACCAAGCCCCAGCGCAGGCGCCCTCCAAGCTCTCACTCCTTCCCCTCAGTCCAAGGGAAAGATCTGAAGGCTTCTTTAATTATTAACCGTTTACTTTGTTTTCCCTCTCCACTTGAGAGCACCGTCTCTTTGGAGGCTGGAGAGCAGCTTTACGGAGCGCCAGCCCTGATGGGACCGGCCACGGGACCGGCACCAGCCGTACCCACCCGCGGCTGCATATTCCCTTACAGGCTGCTCCCATTACCATTAATGGGAACGACGTGTGCGGATGAACGAGAGGAGGGAGTCTAATGACTTTATATTATACCACCAATTAAGCACTCGGGGTCATGTCCTCAGCTGATGTAAAGGAGATGAGATCCACTGAACTTAATGGATCTCTGCTGATTTACACCACGCGAAGAGCTGGCCCTCTCTCGCTCGTATTAAAACAGCCAAACCGTTCCAGCAGTTTAACAGCTCCGTACTCTAGCCAGGCTCTGCTATCACTCCAGTCCATAAACCACAAGCTTTATTAACTAATAATTAGTTTTCCAAGGGAAGTTTCAGGGTCACGTTTTAAGAACTGCTGCCCTGGGGGCAGGTGGGGAGCTCTGAAGGGACTGAGAGTGGTGGGAGCAGAGCGGAGGACAGGCACAACCAGGCTGCTGGGGGCTCAGCCCCCAAAAATGCAGACGGTCTTTCCACAAATAAGGTAGCAGCTCCTGCCCTGTGAAAGCACATGGCAGCTACGCCCCAAAATTCAAGGCAAGGCATTTCTCTTGCAAGCATCGAGCTTGGGTTGCAGCCAGGCTCCCCAGCTCCCTCACCTCCAAGGGTAAGCCCAGCTGCAAGTGGCTGCCTGAGAAGGGCACAGAATGAATGCCGAGGGATCACCCGGTTGTAAGGGTACACAGAGCACCTCTGGGTGAGCAGGGTGATTTGGAAGGATGTACTAACGGCTTCGTAATTTATGGTTTGGGGTTTCCCCCTCCCCCACACCCCCTCTGTTGTACTTAACTCTGAGCAGCAAAGCAGCGTGACGCTGGACCGCATCCTTCCCTTGTGCACTGCTGCCTCCGGACACTTGGGTGCCTTAGACACGCCAGCCCAATAAAGGGGTGAAGATGAGAAGAACACTGGATTAAGTTATAAATAAAACGTTATTTTTCCAATCATAGATCATTTACTCTCACATTATAATGCAGCTTCCCAAAGCAGCGTATGTTGGCCTCGGCAGGCACGCGGCGTGCTCCTTCCCCCCCCCAGCAACTGGGTTGAATGAAGCAGAAGGGATAAAAGCAGCACGCCGTGCGGGACCCGGGGAGAATCACGACAGGCTGCTAACTCAATGTTCTCAACAAGGAACGCAATACGGACAGCTCTTTCAGAGACAGTGCTTGTGCAATAACTTAAACAGTACAGATTACTACTTGGGGAAATAAAAGACAACATAACTTTGAAACATGAAAAGCTCTCTCTTCGTTGTAATCAATTGCAATAATCCATGTCAGTGATTTAGATGAAGATCAACTTTACCTTTCTTTGCTGATGACACAAAACTAAGAGCAATAAAAAAAAAAAAAACCAAACCCAAAAGCAAAAAACAACTTAAGTGCTTTTGCGCACAACTAATGGATTGGATGTGGCATGTGCCAGTGGAAGTCAGTATGTATAATGCAGCATGCACTGGATGCCAAATTAATGGGATCGTTTGGGCATTCTGCAACACTTGTGGCATTGAGCTTAAGTCATTTAAGGAGCCTGGCAAGGGTTGATGACCTTCCATTTTCAAGAGGCCGAAGGAGCCCCAGTAATTCAGTAGGCAAAACACTGCAATGAATTTTATCCCCTCCAGCCAGCTGCTCTTTAGTCCCAAGCTGAAAGACAAGAAACCCAAGACAATGAGACCGTGCTCAGCATCCTTAATAAAAAATATATAAACATACAGATTCACCTGGGCAGGGAGCTGGAGGCTCCGGTGCGCAGACGATGGATCCGACGCTCTGGGTGCCCACGTTCAGTCCGACCTTCCTGCTGAGCTTGAGGACCTACACGGGGCTGTGGGGCTCACACCCCGTGGTGTGTGCTTCCACCCAGTGAGCTCCTGAAGGAACCAGAGGGAAACACATCCCACTGCCGGCATATGACACACGGATTTACCTGAAGAGGCGCAGAAACTCATTCAGACAGCACAGAAGGGTGGCAGCTGGGGACACGGGTATTTCCTCCCATGTCCTCATTCCCCGTCTGTGGGAGCACACTGTGTCAATGGGCCCCAACTAGGATGAGGCACCGGTACAAGCACCAGTAGAGCTGGAGGGATGGGACCGGCTAGGTCTAATCCTGGTGGTCCTGCCACAGGGCAGAGCAGCAGCAAAGGACCTGGCAAACACCACACAGGTCCTGCTCCTGCATGTGGAAGCGTGCGATGCTCCACAGTGCAGCAGAAACGCACAGCTGGACTCCTAGGAGGTAAGTACTCCAACCTGAGCCTGCAGAAGGTCACCGAGGAGTGACACTGCACCTGTGATGTCCGTATAGATATTCCAGGTGTTGCTGGGAGATCTGCTGTGGGACCCCACGATCCAGAGCCAGATTTCATTTTTTTTATTTTATAATTTCGACGGTATATTGGAGAATGGCTGGAGGTCTGGATTTGAGAGGACATTTAGAGCCTGCTCAGTTCAGCAGCCTGGCAAGTTCAGGCCACCATTCAGTGGAGCACAGCACCCAGACATCCTTCATCACAGCAGCTGACTGGGCTCAGATTGCCCAGCACAGAGCACAGCAACGTGCCATTCCCTCAGGAGTGCTGAAACATTCCTCTGTGCTCCCCAAAGAGCATGAGACGCCTCCCAAAACATCTCCGCTCCACACTCCCCAGCATATCCAGCTCTGGGCACAGCCTACAAAAGACCCATGGACGTTTCTGAATGTGCAATGCAGAGATGCTATTAGGCAGCTTGCTCCCATTTTCCTCAACAACCTGGAAAGAGTATTTTATCTCTTACACATAACCTAAATTCGTGGGAGTGAATTATCCAAATACCTTTACTGCTCTAACCTGAAGAGCAGATTTTTGAGAGATCTGAAATGCCTAGAAGTGCAGAGATCTCCTCCCCCACCCCCTCAAAAAAGGCAGGGCTGGGGGGGGAGCACATAGGTGACAAAGCGCTGCCAAGAGCCCTGCCCATCAAACCTTACTGGGTGCCTCTGGGAAGCAAACTCAGGTCTTCAAAACTGAGTGGGTACCAAGTAGGAATATTTATCCCACTGCTGGGAGTCAGAAAAAAATTTGGAGCTTAATGGGCTCAGGAGAGCGGGCAAGGGAAAGACACTGGATTGCAGGGAAATGCCCCAAATGGCTCAAAGCAAAGTGATTACCCCAAATCACCCACCCGCACAGAAGGCAAATACTTCTCTCCAGCTTGCTCAGGCAACATGTGAGGAGGGATTCTACCAGCTGAGGGGGAGTAGCTCCATGAGCAAGCACTCACCTGGGTGAGGGACAACCCTCAAAGTGTTCCTCATCAGCAGTGGACACGATTGCGGAGTGGAAATACATGCTTCAAGGAAAAATCTTAGGCATAAGTGAGGTGTAAATCTCAGTATTATTTATGTTGGCAATAAGTGAGCTAAATTATGACCTAGCTGAGCAAAACACTTTTGTAAACCAAGGCTTTGAATATTGTGTAGTTTGCATGTTTAACAGGACCAGGCTTTCATCATGGAGCGGAGGAGAAGAGCTAATAACCCATTGATTTTAAGGCCCATTTAGGAAAAGAATTGCCTATACAGATCTGATCACCGTGCATTACTTCGTAACATCTAATACCCTGGGCACAAAATAATGCTGAGAGATGCAAATTATGGAGCCATTTTTATCCTGAGGGGGGTTGTGCCTGTGCATGCAAGAGTGGTAGGGGGGCTGCTTTGGGTTTGGGCAGGAGGGACTCCAGGGAAACAGTCGATGTTCCTCCACCGAAGCTCTAGTTACCCCAAGCGCTGCCTTGTGCATCTGCCCGCTCAGCTGCCCGGCCCTGTGCGGAATATCCCTCACACATATGATGAAGCCAAGTTCAGAGAGTGATCTGCCCAAAGTTAAGTCCTGCTAGTAATTCAGTAATCCTTAAGTCTCATTGCCTTTTTCTATCCTTATTCAGCAAACCTGAGTTTTCCTGGGCTTAAAACTTCCAGACAGGAGGAAACGTGAGTACACAGCGCTGGCGCTGCAGAGCACGCAGGCATGGAGACGCTTCACTTGTGGATTTAAGACTGCTTCAGAAAGGTGATCCGAATGCTGAGGATTATCAGTTTCCTAGCAGCATCAGTATATTAAAACTCAGCATATTAAAACGCAGCATCCTCATCGCTCTCAAACTGTATCTCTACCACAAGACTTACACTGCCTGTGCTCCGATGACTCCCCCCGAATTAGCTCTGCAGTACAGTTGCAGGAGGTGCCGCTGCCCTTGCGCTGCCAGCACAGCACCGGTCTTTATCCTCTGTGAAGTGAGGTGTTTTCAGGAGTCACCCATGGAGGTAAAGGAGTGCTCGATAACGAGTGTGAGGGTGGGGGATGAACCATGCTCCCCTGCAACTAGCTAGAGCCCAGGCTGCCAGAAGGCTGTTTCAGGAATTGATAAGCCGAACTGCTGCCCATACCCGACAGCCCAAGTCCTGTTGCCCGCCACACAGCCCAAGTGCAGATCATGAGCAGGATGATCAACAGGGTGGGGACAAGAGCCAGCACACCCCCAAAAGGTGCCCTCTCCTCTGCAGGGCACCCACATCCCACAGGATTACATTCCTTGGGATGGAGAGGCTAAATCTGTGCAATCCCTGCAGGTGGCTTTCTCTATTGATGGACCTTCAGAGAGACAGCAGGGACCATCGGACAAGCCTGTCGTGCCTGAATCAGGCTGGCAGGGATCACCGCTCTCGTCCGCAGAGAGGGAAGTATTGTGTGTTTGCTCCCACCGGTGTTTCCCTGCGGCTCCTATAAGCACTGGGTTTACTGGACAGGGTAACTGGAGGAAACCCCCACTCCTGTCCCCTTCAGCATGACCACTCACATCAGTACCCCATACCGCCCCCGCAATCTTGTCTTACATGACGTGGAGGCACGAGGCAGCCTGTCTCCCTCACACTCAGCACGTCTCAAAAGCTCGAGACCAGCTCCTCCGAAACAAAGACACCAGCCATAACTCCGCAGCTCCCAGTACACACACCTCGCTGTTTGGTGGCTGTGCAGGTGCCCCAACTGGAAGCTACTGGTTTCCAAAGCCCTTAGGAAAGCTGGCACTTCCCAAAGCCCCATCCTGCTGGCAGCAGCGGCGAGGAGAGCCCGAGCCCAGCCTGGGCTGTGTCACCGCTGAGTTCGCACCCACTCGTGCTGCTTTGAGTAAGAGGGCTGGGAACACCCGGCGTGGCCCTAGACAGACCCTCGCCCGCCACAAAGCCGCTCTCTGCAGTGCGCAGCGTCATCACGCCCTGCAAACACGCGGCAGCTTGGGAAAAGCTGCAGGGAAAGCAGGGACACAGAAGTTTATGGTCACGGGACGCTCTAACAGTTGAAGAACTGAGAACACAGCAGCTCAGAGATGCGCGGGGGTGCGGATAAAACACGGCATCAGCGCGAACAGGGCCCCCGTTTATGCCAGCCCCCCTCGCGTTGTGCGGGGCTTGGCTCTCCCCCGGCTCGGCGCATCCTCCCGGCTGCCCTGCCGACGGTCCTGCCGCTCCTCCTCCCGGCTCTGCGCACGGTGCCGCGGCGGAAAACGAACGCAACCCCGTCCGCTGCCGCCGTACCCACCGAGCCGCCGCCGGCGGGTGACAAACCCGGCGCAGGCGACCGGGGCAAGGACCCGCCGCCGCGTCCCCGGTCCCCGCGGCGGGGCTGGCACCGCCGGCAAACCGGCGGCGCGTCTCCGCGAACCGAACGCGGCGGGAAAACGAATGAAACGAAGGGGAAAAGGTTCGGGCTGATGCAGAGCGACTGCAGGGCTCGGCGTGGGGATGGGGACAGGGCCGCGCACCGCCGGAGCGCGGCGTTTCCCCACACCCCGCAGCCCCGTTGGGTTAGTTTCGGGTTGGTTTGGGGCTTGGGGTTTTTTCCCCCCTGCCAGACACCTGCCCTCGATCGGTGTTTTCTAGCGCAGACTGCACGTTCCCGGCTGGTGAACGACACCGGTCGAGCAGCCGCACGGTCCCAGCACCATCACTCGCGGTGTGACGGGATTTGGCCCTGCCTTTGGATCTCCACAGCCTTCCCCCGACAAACCAAATCCCGGCTACAGCCTAAGACTGTGTCCCGGTACCGCTGAGAAAAGGACTCGCTAAGGAAATATTTCCTTAATCCCCCCCCTCTGCGTGGCTGCCCCCAAAACGCGCTTGGCCGTAGCCGGGCAGGGGGGTCAGAGATCCCGGGACCGCCCCTAAACCTCTGTAGCCCCGCGGTGCCCGGGGCGGCAGGGCGCTCAGCCGAGCCCCCCTCAGCCCGGGACGCGGCGGTCATGGGGAGCTCCGGGTCCCGTCCGTGCCTGGGGGAAACCCGTCTGGATCGTGGCCGGTTTCTAAAACCTCATTTCTGCAGCTTCCCCCCCTTGCTGGACGGCCGGAGCCGCACGAGTACGGGAGTTCGTTCTTAAAAAAATCCACCCCCGCCCCCGTTAAGCGGGCCCCGCTGCTGGCGAGCACACAGCACCCCGGCCGTCCCGCTGCCAGCGCACCGCGCATCGAAGGCCGGGTAACGAAAACCGTTGTGTGCTGCCGAGAGGCCTCTCGATACCGCGGCTCCGGGGGGGGTGGAAATTCCCGGGGACCGGCGGGGCCCCGTCCCGCCCGGCCTCTCTCTCGCTCCCGACGTTTCCGAGGTTGTCCCAAACCTGGAGCCGCTCCCCTCCCCCGCACCGGCGGAGCAGGGAGCCAAAGGGAGCACCGCGTACAGCTGCCCCGGGGCCCCGATCCGAGCTCGCCCGCTGCCCGCTCGCCCCTTCACCTCGGTCTCCGCCGCAGGAGCGCGGCGGCCTCACGGATGCCTCCCGTCCGCGGGCTCGACTCTTCCCGGCGTGGCGGCAGGCAGGGAGCGGAGAGGCGATTTTAAAGAAAACGTTTATTTACACGTCTCGGCAAGTACAAAGTATTATACATGGTCTGTGTCAACCCCAAATCTTCTTTATTATGAAACATAAGGCGCTTTCTCTAGAGTCGGTGGCGAAAGGAGAGGGTGCGGGTGCTGTTTCTGTGCGCTAAAGCTCATCGGCTGCAAAGGTGAGGCCAAACCCGAGTGTATGTTGCCTGGAAGGAGCCCTTAATTACTACGGTGAATAAATTACAGATGACATTAACTTCACCTGGGACAGATGGAAGCTACCGCTTTTCAGCTTAATAGGGTTTCCTAAGCTAATGAGTCATCACCGGCTCCACTTAGTCCCCTCCGCTAAGTGATAGGTAGGTATTTTTTTTTCTTTAGACTATCCTCAGAACAGGAAAACAAAACAAAACAAAAAAATAGCCTTTTGTTCCAAAGCCAACGCAAAATACCTATGTTCAGATTTCGATATAAATAATCGACGTTTTATATAATTCCATATTAATAGTGCCCAAAATCTCGATGCATAAATAAATTAAATTATTAACACTTCTTACAAAAAGTGACATATTTCCCTTCCTAGTGGAACATCGACACGAATATACAAGCGGAGCGCGGGGCCCCGCGACGGCAGCGCCCGGCGGCTCCGCTCCGCGCCGGCCTCGGGGAAGCGCCGCGGCGGCCCCGGCCCCGGCCCCGGCTTCGGTTCCGGCACCGGCCCTGGCCAGCCCCGGGCACCGGCCCCGCGGGCGCCGCTCGACGCCTCCGCGCCCGCCCCGTCTGCGGCGAGCCGCGGCCCCGGGGGCGGGGGGAGCTGCCGGCCGAGCTCCGCGGGCGAGTCCGCTGCGTGCCCGGGCTACCGGGCTCAGACGAGGGAGGTGACCGGGGGAATCTTGGCGCTCTCCTCCTCCCAGGGCTGCAGGTTCTGCAGCGCGAACAGCGACGAGTTGTGCAGGCACAGCGGGTCGGGCTGGATCGACTCGTTCAGCGACTTCTGGAAGGCGTCGTGCTGCAGCTGCAGCATCAGCCGGCTCGCCTGCTGCCGCTCGGCCTCCCGCTCCTCCGCCGTCTGCCGCCTGCCGGGGGACACGCTCAGCCCGCGCCTCGGGACGCCCCTGGATGCTCCGCCCGGGGCTCCGCGGGAAGCGGCAGCTCGACCGCGGGAATAGGGCCGGCGCGTCCCCGGCGGGGAGCGGGGCAAGCATGCCGCTTCCTACCGGGGCCGGACACCGCCGGGCGGGCGGCAGCATCTCGGCCTTAACGGAGGGATCCCGGGCGGCGGGAATCGGCTGGAGACCGCCAACCCCCCGTTTCCCAATAATTCCCGGTTTCTGAATGTACCCCCGCTTTCCCAACATTCCCCCGTTTTTTTGGGAATAATTCCCCGTTTTCCCAGCGTTCCCCTGTCCTTTGGTGGGGATTTTTTTCCCCCCCGAATAATTCCCCTTTTTCCGAAGAATCCCTCGTTTTTACGATTATTTCCCCGTTTTCAGAATAAGGGACTATTAAATTTTTTTTTAAATAAATAACGATAACGATAATAACGTGATAATAACAAAAAATCGCCCCTCCTCCTCCCCAGTCGTTTCACCGCCGGGAACCGGCGAGGGGTGCACGCCTGGCCGGAGCCGGGGCTTCCCGGGGGGACGGCGGACGGGGAGCTCCGCCGGGACAGGCGGCGGGACGGGGCGGCCCCGGGGGCGCGGGACTCACCGCCACTTGGTGCGCCGGTTCTGGAACCAGGTCTTCACCTGGGCGTCCGTCATCTTGAGGGACTTGGCGAGGGCAGCGCGCTCGGCCGAGGCCAGGTACTTCTGCCGGTGGAAGCGCTTCTCCAGCTCGCAGATCTGCACCCGGGAGAAGGATGTCCGCGGCTTCTTGCGCTTCGGCGGGGTCCGGTTCTGGTAGGGATGCCCGATCCGCCGTGTCACCGTGAAGGGCGTCAGAGCGGCCGCCGCTGCCCGGGTGGGAAGCATAGGGGTCAGCCCCGCGCCCGCACGGTACCGGCCGCCTCCCCCTCCGCCGCCCACCCTATCCCCATCCTCCACTCCCGGGGCCGCGGCTCTGCCCGACGGCCGCCCGCCACCCCCCGAAGAGACCGTGTGTCCCCGAGGTCCCGCTTCTACAGCTGGCCGAAGGGATGCGGAGGCGAGCGGGGCCCGGCCGCCCCCGGGAAGCCAAGGCCTCCAGCCCGGGGCCGGCCGCGCTATCCTCACCGGGAGGAGCGCGATTTTTCGGGTGGTCGCAGCCGCGGGGGAGGGAAACACCCAGTCGGCCGCCTTTGCTTTTGCTCTTATTCTCATCACTGCTGTTATTTCGTTTCCTAGTTTCTATTTGCCCTTCCATTCGTTGCCGGGGTGGAAACGAGGGGCTGGGCGGGAGGTTGTTGGTGGTGGTGGGTAACGGGGGAGCGGTGCGGCTCGCCCGCTCCGCCCCGGCGCCTTACCTGTGAACCTGTCCTTGACGAAGCGCCTGCTGCTCTCCATCCAGGGGAAGTTGAGGCTGCCCAGGCTGGGCACGGCGGGCATGGCCGGGATGGCGCTGGAGATGGGCGGCGGCACGGCCCCGGGGATGGGCCTGTGCGCCGGCACCCGGATCACGCCGGCTGGGGCCAGGCTGAGGTTCACACTGTAAGATCCAGAGTCCTCGAAGGGCGCCGCGATGGCCGGGAAAGGGGCCGGCAGGGCCGGGTAAGGCGCGCCGCCGCGGCCGCCGGGGCCGCCCAGGAAGGTCGCGCCGTCGGGGCCCCGGGGGGGCGGCGGGGGAGCGCTGTCCTGCTCGGGGCTGTTGAGGATCTGGTCGATGCCGAAGCTGATGGGCTCGTGCTGGTGCTGGCCCTGCGCGCCCGCCGGCGGATCCATCCTCCGCCTCCTCCACCGCCGCCGCCGCCGCGCACCCCTCCGCGCCCGCTATAAAGGCGCCGCCGCTCCGCCGAGCTCCGCGGGCCCGGCCGGCCCCGGCGTGCGCCGCGCGGAAACTTTGCCGATCGCGCGCCGCCCCGGCAGCCGCCCCGTCATCTCCTCGGGGCCGCCGCGCGCCCCGCGCCGCGTGCGCCCCCGCCGCCGCCATTGGCCGCCGCCGCCCGGCCTCTGCTCTCCCATTGGCTCCCGCCGCTCGGCACCGGGAGCGGGGGGCCCGCCGCCGCCGCCACCGCCGCTGCCGCCGCCGCGGTGACATCACTGGGGCGCACGAACAATGGGAGGGCGGGGCGGGGGGGGACGCCGTCGGGGCCGGGGTGGCGGGACGGGACGGGACACTGTGGAGGTGGGGGGGGGACACACGACGGACGCCGCGGCCCTCGACAGCGCCGGGAGATTCGGCCACCCCCCATCCCCAGCGGCGCGGCCCGAGACGCCACCCGCATCCCCCGCCTCCCTCTCCCCCGACGGCCGCTCCGCGTTGCCCATCCGCACGGCGGGGCTGCTTGCCTGGCCCCGGGAGGGCGACAGGTCGTTCTGGAACGACGAGCCCGGTGCTCGAACGGGGAGATTGGTGCTCGAACGGCGAGCCCAGGCGCCCGCCCCCGACGGCTGAGCGGGGGGACCCCGCCGCGGCCCGACACTCCGCACCGCCGTCGGGGGCGGGCGCCCGGCGAGCCTCGAAACGCCGGATTCCGTTTGGATTTCGTTCATTCCCAGGCGGCGGGAGCCCGGTGCGGCCGCCGAGCGAGTTTGCAGACGGTCCCTGACGTCCAAATTGGACTAAAGGCGTTAAAAATTAAATAACGTTCAGCCGCATTTACTTAGTTCCCCTCTTATAAAGGGAAATGAAAACAGGGAATAGAATTTCCCTGTTAATAGGATGTAATGGCATTTGATCAGCACCTGGCGGGGCGATCCCGGGATGCCGGAGCGGTGACAAGCAGGGACTTGATTCGTTTTCCAAACCGTACGATTCAATTACCGCTTCGCAGCGGCAGCGATCGCGGAACCGACCCGCCGAGCACCGACCGGTGCTGCCGCACGGAGCTTCCCCCCCCGCCCCGCACACCTGCACTTCCCCCCGGTTCCCCCTCCCGCCGGCTCTTCCCGGCTCCTCGGGGCCGGTTGGTGCCATTCCTGGAACGCCGGGTCCGGCCGAACTCTGGCCCCGACGGCCGCGGCGGAGCTGCCGGTTGAAGTTTCCCGGCCGTACCGGCGGGCCGTCGGGGGTAGGGAGGGGCGGGGGGGGAAGGGCTTCCCCGGCTCACGGGAGGGGACGCCCGCCCCGCCCGGCGGTCATTAACACGGCTATTAAACACCCACCCTCCCCCGGGGGCACGTCCCGGTGCCACCCCCGGGGCAACCTAATCGGATTGTCCCCGCTCGGTGCGGCGGGTGCGAGCGATGCCGCCATCAGCCGCCGCTCCCCCGGAGCGGAGCTAATCGGATTGACGCGATCCCGGCAAGATGGTGCGGGGCCGGGCGGGGCCGCCCCGAGCCACCGGGAACGGCCGCGAGCTCCCAGCCCCTCGGGGTCCCGCTCCGGCCGGCCCGGCGGGGAGGGCGGGGAGGCGGCGGGGCGGGGGGGGGTGGAAGAGAGAAAAGGAGGGAGGGGGGGAAAGGGAAAAGGATAAAAAAAAAAGAGCAACCGGGGGAGGATAAATAAATAAATAAAGTGACACCCAGTCCTGAATCAGGGCAGGCTTTGTTAGAGAAAATTGCGGCTTGATCTGCATAATGGGAACTCGGGCTGCCCAAGGCTATCTTTTTATTGCATGTGTGTCTGCTGTTATCAATTTTGTGAACGATTTCACAGGGAGCCTGGCAGACTTGAGCTGGAATAATATGCAAAGATGAGCTTTGAATAATGAATGATGTGCTTTTAAACCAATTCCAAAGTGTCTGTGATAGTACAATATGAAAAGGGGTGGTAAGTAATAGTATATTTAAAAGGCGCTAGTATGTTTTTATTACTATATTTAAAAAGATATCTATATTATTTTTGTGAAATGGATAATATATCACAGAGTCTTTGATAATCAGCTAAACAATACATTTTTCTTTGGGAAAACTCTCCTGGTTTTACACAGTTAAATATAGAGTATCGGCGTACAGCTTTGTAACGCTCGGCTACCTTATTAAATATTAACTCTATTTTAATATTAGCTTTTAAATTTAATATGTTGACGTTCTGCAGTTTTACTTTAATTACGTTTTATAATTAATAACCCGGGACGTATGGTATCCTTAAATGCAGCTCTCCCGCAGCCGCCTCTTCTCCCTCGCCCCTCCGCGGGCTGGGGGCGCGCAGCCCCGCGCAGCTCCGCGGCAGCGCTCCGGACCCAGAACCCGCCTCCGCTTAGCCAAGCGCCGCGTTTCGTTGTGACCGGGCCGGGCCGCGCTGCCGGGCTCTGCTCCCGTTTGTGTCCCCGTTCCCCCGCACCCCCAACCCCCGTCCTCCCCGGGACCCTCCCTCCGCCCGGCGCGGAGCTGCGGAGCTGCGGCCCCGACGGCGCGGCCCGGCCCGGGCCCCCCGGTACAGTACAGTGCCGCCACCCACCCCGGCGCAGTGACCGTGCTGCGTTCGCCTACCCAAAGCCGGGCTGCTCCGCGCCATCGGGGAGCTAGACCCGGCTCGGGGCTGGCCCCGGCGGGCAGCGGGACCCCCGGGCAGGCACCTGCAGCCTGTCTCCAGCGCCTGGCACCGGTATGGGGCAGAGCTGGGGCACAGCCCGTGGGGCTCTGGCCAGGCCCAGGCGCGGCACGGCCGGGCAGAGGACAGCCCGCAAGCGCCCAGCTGCGGGGTCACCTCTAAGCCGGACGCGGGGAGCGGAGCGGATGCTGTGTCAGCTGGGCAGGGGTGCACAGCCAGCGCCCCCCGGCCAGGCAGTCCCTCCGCACCCGCAGGGCACCCAGGGCAGGAGGATGCCGGTGAGGGAGGGCTCCGGTGGGAGACCTGTGGGGAGCCAGATGTGAAACGCCGTCATTCCCGGTAAAACTCACCCAGCACAACGTGCGAGTATTAACGGGGACGTGGTGCCGAGCACGCAGGGCCGGCAGGAAGCAGAGCGGCACGGCCACGCTGCGGCACGGCTCCTCCGGCTCTGGCGGGCAGCGTGGCCAGGCCAGCTCTGCCTGGCTGCCGGGGCTGGGCTGGCACAGCAGCATGGGTGGGAGAGCAGGGCACCCAGCCCCCTGCAGAGCCAGGGGGCACCTGGTAAGGAAGGGGGAAAAAAGTGGCCACCTCCACCCTCTAGCACCACTGGGACCCCTGCCCAGTTTATTGCTGGGAGTCACTAGGGGCAAGAAGACAGTGCTTGCCTCACAGCCCCACAGCCCTGAGCTGCTCCTGGGCCTTGCTGCCAAGGGGGACACGGAGAGGGATGTGCCATAGCCCATCATGGTCACTGGGTTTGGATACCAGGTGCAGTTGCACTCCTTGGCCCGGAGAATGTCTTTGAGCTCGGGGCCCCAAAGGACCCCCCCATGTGCCCAGCCGCAGCTAATGCCACTGCTCAGCTTTAAAGTGCTTCCTGTGATGAGATAATGAAAACACGTGATGAAATACGCACCAGCCCAACCCCAATCGCTTCTGCCTTACGAGAGCGAGGCAGCTCCAGCATCCCTCTTCCACCGGCACTGGACAGTCCTGTACCCGCATTTGGAGCGGGTTTGCTAGTGGTGCCAACAGCTGTGCCACTGGCACGTGCTCTGGTGCACTGCAGACACCAATGTGTGCCAACGTCCACACGTGGGTCCTCAGGCTGTGCCACCACGGGGAAGGAACAGGGCTGCAGCCCCCGTAGCTGCAGCCGCTCCTGGGGAGTAGAAGACTGATGGGGATGGTCCCTCACACATCCCAGTGCCGTGGAAAATGAATCCAGGTGTGATCAGCAGTGCCAGGATGATGTTTGGTGCCTGGGAGTGGTGAGGATAGGGAGGTGGTATGGGTTGGGGGGTGATGGCAAGCAGAGGGACTTCAGCTCCTTCCCACCAAGGGGCGCTGCCCTGGAGGTTCCCTGAGGAGGAGTATGATGCTAGGGAGCGGGACAAGTGGTCTGTGGGGACCGGACCAGCACCGAGCAGCTGCAGAGTGGACAGAGGACCATTCCCCACAGAGGCCTCAAGCATCCCTCCTGCCCCATCATCCTCCCACCACCTTCGGGACAATGACAGATGGCACACCAGCGACCCAGAGCAGCCCAGACATTTAAATCCAGCTGCACCCCAAGAGGGTCCTGTGACAGCCCCAGCACAGTACAGAGCCCCCTGGGCTGGGCTCAGCCCCAGGGGCAGCCCCAGCCAGCACCCACAGCATCACCAGCTCAGCTGCTCCACTGAAATGTAGACTTGCTTAAATGTTTACTGTCAAAATTCAGCATGGGCCAAACGATCCATTACAACTTGTATTTTTAAAAATTTAATTTTTAAAAAAAAATGTTTACCATTAATTATTTTTAAAATGAGGCATTTTGTTTCTAAGATGAGGGACAGGTCTCTGGGCATGAGACCAAGAGAAACCACTGCGGGGCTCCTCCAGCCTTTTCAAACCAGCGGCAGGGCTGTATAATAATGGGCTGTTAATTGATGGTGCATTACTGCGCAGCTCCGAGCGCAGCCGCCGAGAGCGAGGGGCCGCTGCCTGATTGATGCTCTCGCAGGAAACCCAGGCACAGGGCAGCCCCTTCGGACAAGGGTCAGGCTTGAGCAGCCGCTGTGGGGCTGCGCGGAGGCCCCGAGGCTGCTAATAACGGCCCCGTGCCCCCTGGAGAGGAGAAGCGACCCCAGAGCTGGGGACTCCTGCACCCCATAGTCTGTACACAGTCGTACCGCCTGCACCCACTGTGTCCATGGTGCGTCTGTGGGGTGGATGTGGGCACACCCAACCAGTCATGGCAGTGCTCAGGAAGTCCCTCTGCCGTTCCTGGGATTGGGGTGCCCACAGAGCCCACACCGCTCATCCTGGGAGATGGCACTGACAGCAGCGAATTTGCCTCTGGCAGTGCTGTGAGAATCCAGGCTTGGGGTTCAGCACATCAGGGCTCGGATCACCCCGAGACTGCAGAGCACGTGCTGCAGCTGTGGCTTCACTGCTGCACGGGGCTCCAGTCCAGCTGAGCCGGACCTCGTACATCCTGGAGGAGCTCCACGGAGCATCAGCCAGCCCAGTGCATCCATTCAGCTGTATTTCAGCATTTCCAGCTCCTCTTGCACTGCCCCATCTCCTCTCCTCCGGCTGTGCATGTCCTGGGCTGCTGTCCCACAAGTTGTCCTGCATGTCCAGCTGCCCAGAAGCTCTGATTTCCCCACAGGTGCCTTCTCTTGGGGCCTGGGACTGCTGATCGCCGCAGCCACCCTTGTCTGAAGTCTGGCCTGATGCAGGAAGCCAGGGCTTGGAGGAGTCTGACCTGCAGCTCTTCAGCAGCATCTTCATGCTGCCCCACCAGCTGTCGTGCTGCCACAGATAAACCCTCTTCCTGCAAAGGGCACTAAAGAACGTGTCACCTCTCACAGGTCAAACCCTCTGCTGTCCTCAGACCCTCCTTTGGTGCACAAGGATTCACAGGCTGGGAGATGGGCTCTGTCACGGGCCCCAGAGCGGCTGCTGCTGCCAGAGCCCAGCGCAGGGCTGCGGGAGGCTCCAGTGAATGCAGGTACATGTCATCTCCTAAAAGCAGCGCCCGGCACTTCAGGTTTTGTCTCTTCCCATAGGGTGACAGGGAACAGCGATACCTCATTGCGTGAGAATGTAGCAGCAGATGCTGAGATGTTTTTGCTGTAGCTCCTGTCTTCGGCAGCGAATCTTGGGGTGGGCAGGGACAGCCCTGTGCTCCACAGCCTGTCCAAGATGGATATTGCTGCATATGCCCAACGCGCATTCAGTACCTCACTGCTTACATCCCATTCACACAGACGGCAGCACAGCAGAGGACACAAAGCAGCTGTTCCTCAGCCGTAGCCCTGGAAAGCAGCATCCTTATGGGGGGCTGGCAGGACGATGATGCCAGTGCTCGGGCTGGAAGAGGACATGTGTACCCTGCATCCTGGCATGGCAAGGGGAAGGAGGGGGGCATGGATGAAAGCAGCACATGCGCAGCCAGCTGCTGTCTGAGCTTTCTACTTGTACTCAGCTGCACCCACAGGGCAGGCAGGGGCTGAGGTGTGTGCACAGGGGGGTGATGTGCTCCTGTCCCTGTGACACACCCCGGGTCCTCCTGGGCAGGGCTGAGCCCCCCTGGCCACCATGGCCAGCAGACCCCAGGACGAAGCACTGGCTTTGGTGCCAGTCCCAGGGATGGGAAGGGACCCTGGGGTGCCCTCGTGGGCAGGCAGCTCGCTCCCCAGGGAGGTGCCAGGGTTGGACAGGCAGCACTCGGTGCTCGGTTCTGTGAGCTGGTGTTCTTCTGAGGCAAGGGCCCCGGTGCTGCCAAGGCTGAGGGTCATTCCCCTCTGCCCCTGGCCCTGGCAGGGCTGCACTGCTGGCTCAAGCTAGGGTGGGAGGGGAAGATGGAGGGCAGCTGAGGTCCACCCTCACCAGCCCTCTTCCTATCAGCTCAGGGACATTCCATGCGCCATGGGACAGTCCCTCTACCCTGCCACAAAGGAGCTGGAGGCACCAGCCCCACGCGCAGAAGCTGAATAGAGGCTGATCAGCCTCCTTGGGGGTGGGAACAGTTAAACCCTACTCACAGAGTAAGCAGTTCAGTGCAGCTCACAGCCTCTGAGATCAACGTGCCTTAGTGGTTTCAATTCCCAGTTCAAAGCACATCCTTATGGGGTCAGTAACCTCAACTGTTAGATTAAAAAAGCCCAAACTTTGGTTTAGTTCAGAATCTGTGCATTGGTCTAGAGGTGAGATGTGGAGGGCACGAAGGAGCTGCCGCCGAGAGGGATGAGAGTGCAGAGGATGACAGCAGATGGGGCTCCATTTCTTTCTGCCATTCCTGATAAAATCAGGCTGCAGTGATGCTGCTGGGGAACGTCCCGGAACCGGGGACAAACTCTGTGCATAAACCCGGGAAAGCAGCCGGTGTTCCAGCGTGGCTTCCCTCTCTCTTTTATTCTTATACACTGACGAGCAGCTGCCGCCAGATTTTTCTACTAAATATGACTTTTTGTTGGGCAAATTACATTAGGATGGATGCCGCAGGTATCCATTAAGGTTTATTTATCGTGATAGCATTTGGATCTCACGCTTATAAATAACTTATGTTATGGCTTTTGTTTGTAGAAATGTAACTTACATATTTTATTATGCTTTCTGTAAACCTCAAAAAGAATGTTGTCAAAGAAGCACCTCTTAACAGCAGCCTAAACTATGGTACATAAAATCTACACTAACATTATTTTTTAATACGGCAAGGAAGCGTGTTATCCCTCTACAGTTTGAAAGGTTTGCTGTCATCATAAACTCGTACTACAATAAAACATTAACAAGTCTAAGGAATTATTCTGTTAAGGTGTTGCCTATGCTGGTGGCTGAGTTTCTCCAAAGGTGCCTCGTGCGAGCAGGGCAAGCTCCTAAACCTCCCTGTTTTCCCCAGGAAGCTGCCCGTGCCTGCTCTGGCCTGCAGACAGCTGCCGAGCTGTCCCTTGTGGAGGGGCAGATGCTTACCTGAGGGTCAGCAGTCCACGCTTTTCACTGTGACGATGTAAAACGGTATTTGGGGGAGAATCAGACCTGTTTTACAGTTCCATCAGCAGCCAGGCTCACATTGCTTTCCTGCAGTGGAATCACTCAGGGCTGAGTGGTGACCCCTTCCCGACATCTCCCATTCCTTTCTTCCCGCTTCTTTTTAAAAAAGAATAAAAGCATTCCCAATCCCTTTGAGGCAATTTTGTCCTTTTAAACGCTGTGTAAGGCATCACACCTGCTTTGTAAACAGGCGAGGAAATCCTGGGCTGTACCACGCCAACAGCACCCTTTTAAAAAGCTGACTGTGAAGGCTCTCAACAAGGAATAAATAAAAAAAAAGTCATAAACCGCTCTCTATTTCCTGTGCTCTCCATTTCCTAACCTAAAAGCAAGTGTATTTATATGACCAGCTACTCTAAATAAAGTTCCCGTCATCGGTTGTTAACCAAGGCTGGAGCGTTGTACAGATCCATGCCTGGCGTTTGCCCCTGTTAGAAGATGCTCTCTGGAGCCCGACTTGTGAGCTCAAACGCAGGATGTGCTCTGAGGGAAGTTTCAGATCCACTGGAGCGCTCAGGGTGTCAGTGGCCATGTGAAGGTGAGCCCTAAAGCCAGAGAGCCGAGTTACAGGGCGCTCTCCTTTTCTACAGACCAAACTCCGGCTCCCAGCAGAGCAGCTGGTGTAACTGGCCATCACCGGGCTGGTTTGGGAACATGAGCCCATGGTACACAACTACCACTTCCTTCTGCTGTATGGCAAAGGAAACGGAGCCATAGAACCCATCAGCTTTCACCTGAGCCTTCACCACTGACATGGGGAGCTGCAAGGGGCAGGAGCGTTTATAAAGCCAGGCTGGAGGCAGCAGTGCTGGGCACTGAGCTCTGTGCCCACTGGCAAGGCGACGCGCAGAAACCTTCACCCAAGCCCCAGCGCACACGCAGACCCACACATGTGTCCCAGGTCCCTTCTGCGGCCTTTAAAATCTGACTTGGCAGCGCAGACTCCAGCTCCCTTCAAGGACCAACATTCAGTGTTAAGGACTGCACTAATTCCTGCGTGTTGGACGTGTTAAGAACGATTGGACACTGAGTCTTTTTGAACCTGTAGCCACATGTAGCAACACCCCAAGCGCGCAGCCCTTCAGCGACCCTAACTGATGGCTTCCCCAGAGACTCCAGACACCAGAGCCCAAAACTGCCTCACAGCATCACTTCAAGATTTAGTTCCTGCAGTTTAAGAATGTGAAGGGAAGTAAGAGCTGCAAAGAGAAAACTGGGAGAAAAACTCTAGGAAGTACAGGTTTGAACCTCTCCGTCCTGTTGGCCACAACTAACAGTCCTCACTCCTACCCAAACAGCAGTGAAATATGACTGAAAACACAGGTCTAAGGAAGCATGAAAACACACAAAACCCATTACTTCAGTAAAACCCCAAACCCAACACGATTCCAACCCGATCCCAATAGTCTGTAATTGCACATAGCAGCTTTTCAACATCCTAACCTAACCTGCATACTGCTTCACTTTACTTCTTGCTAGATCTCAATTCATTTGCCATTTCCTCAGCCCACGCGGTGCCTCCTGCCCACTGCAGAACGACACCAACTGTTCCCCACAAAACCACATGTGAGCTTTGGGCCTGAAGGAGGGATTTTGGGTTGGTACACACTGAACTCTACACCAGCTCTGAGAAGTGAGGCCAAATCTGCTAAATTTGCTTTCAGGCACATTCATTGTGCCGCAGTGCTGCTGAACTATGAGCCGTGCGGCCCCGTGACCACCTGCTTTCTTCTTCGTAGTGAAGGGTGGGTTTTGTCCTTTTTAAGCAGCATTTTAACAACATTTTTTTTCTTCTGGGTATTTTTTTTTCCTTTTTCCTAATTTCCAAAGACCTGGAAAACACACAATTGTGAAATTAAAGTGTCATCAGTACTTCATTAAGTCTTGCTCCATCATCTCCTATTTTGTTACATGCAGCCTCCTCAATTTTCTGCTACACTTACAGCCTAAGCTGCTCATTTTCAGTCTTTGCTGGCCACGTTGTCATTAACTGACAGCGCTGAAAAGAAATATGTAACGTTTTGTAGAAAAATAGTAATTTTATTATTTCAAAAAGACGTTGTATAACATTTGTACTGGCTTTCATCTCATTTTCAAACAAACCTGACCTCCGAGCGAGCTCAGCTTTAAACTGAGGAGATATGATTTACCGCTACGTGTAGAACGGAGATTCATTAGCTGATACAAGTTGAGAAGGAATGCATATTTATTTTGTTCTTTGGTTAAGTACTGCTTCTACACTGCTTCTTAAAGAGAAAATAACAGGATAATAAATTCTGGTAAGAAAGGCTGAAAACGTCCTTCAAACTAAGGAGGCTTTTCCATTGCTTTCATGGTTATAAATCCTTCCACCGAGGCCAGAGATATAAAAAGGCAGAAGACATCTTACAAAAATAGTTTTTCACAAGGGTCAAAAATCTATCTAGCAATAAAAGAGAGTCCCAAAACTTTCTGTGTTGGTTTATTAGTCGGTGCTCTGTTTCCAAAGTCATTGTCAACTCATCATATCTAAAGTGCTGGGATCCGAGGCCCCTTCGCTGCGCAGAGCTTCAGCCATGTCTCTTCGGAAGACTGACATATTCTGAGTGAACCTGGGCAGGAGGAAAACCAGATCTTTGGTTAAAGGAGACCCCATTCCCAGTGATATATTTCAAGAATCAGTAAAAGAACAATTATAATGTAAATTTAAAATGGAAAGAAAACCAGAGGACATCTCACAGACTGAGTCCCTAGGAGCCCTCAAAGTCCTACAGCAGCACATTTGGGCAGCATTATAAACCCAGCCCACCAACAGCACGAAACATTTCAAAAGTCAGCTGGGAAACAAATGACACAAGAAAACTTCCTATCTCGTGTGCCTCCAAATGTGTCCTTGCTCCCAAACCCCATCAAAGTGCTCTCTGGGACACATCCCGATGGCCACCAAGGTCCAGCTCTTGCAGACCTACCTTCCTCCCTCAGGAGTGGTGCCAGAGTTCAACCTGTCTCTCAGCGAAGGAGACATACCCATCTGGCACACACCAAATCCACAAAAATATTCCCCAACAGTTCCCTACCGGCAGCTGTGGGACATCAAGTCTATCTGGTGGCATCATGCCTGACACTGAAAACAACTCTAACTTCTGTGGCAGCCCAAACCTGATCTGCTCATCCTGGGCTGCATCACAGAAGCATGGCCAGCAGATTGAGAGGGGATTCTGCCTTTTGGACCACATCCAGAGGAGGCCACAAAAATGAAGCTACATTGAGAGAGTTGGGCTTGTTCAGCCTGGAGAAGAGAAGGCTCTGGGGTGACCTTATAGCAGCCTTCCAGTACCTGGAAGGTACCTATAAGAAAGCTGGGGAAGAACTGTTCCCAAGGGCATGGAGCAATAGGATGAGGGGTGATGGCTTTAAACTCAAAAAGGGCAGATTTAGGTTGGGTATTAGGAAAAAGTTCTTCAATGTGAGGGTGGTGGATCACTAACACAGTTTGCGCAGAGAGGTGGTGGAGGCCCCATCCCTGGAGACATTCAAGGTCAGGCTCGATGGGGCTCTGAGCAACCTGACCTAGTGAAGATGTCTCTGCTCACTGCAGGACGGTTGGACTAGATAACCTTCAAAGGTCCCTTCCAACCCAACACATTCTATGATTTCATTATTCTATACTCCCTTGGTCTCTCCTTGCTCAAACAAAGAATTTAATTGCCGTTTATCACATCTCGTGTATGCATTAAAAAACCCCCAACCAACCCACAAACCCCCCCAAAAATGACCTTCCATGCCAGGAACAGAGATCCCACCCTGTGCTTTCAAATTTCTTTTCTTTGTTGCCTCAACGCTCTTTGCTTTGATTGCGTCAAGACTTCGCAGGCTCGCTATAGCAAAGCTAATAAAAGTTTCCCCAAGAACGGCTCCTTAGGGCTCCTTCCTGCAAAGGACTGTGCGGACAGGTGCTTGCAAAACTGCTGGGAGCTCAGCAAAGGTCTCTCTGCAGGACCAGGGGTAATAATCCTTCCTGCCTGCCTCTGCTGCATGGCACTTTATGGGTATGCCGAGCAGCGGTGCGGCGAGCTGGGGCTTGCCGCGTGGGGAAACGCAGGATGCAGTTATGAGTTTCTTCTTTATTCCAGTCCGACTTTTTTTAATGTTTGTGCTTATTTCCTTACTAATGGAAATTGATTTCTAACAGTGACAGCTGAAGAAGCCTCCTGGTCCATGGAATAAATCTGAGGGGTTACAAACCCAGAAAAGCCATTCGACTAACTCACGCTGCTCGGTGGGAAGCGATGGATTAAAAGTCTTCCCAAGATAGACAGGCGGATGCTACTGAGATGGATGAGCTGCTTGTTGGACCAAATTATCCCTGCTCCCTTACACCTGCACCCACCCAGGTCTGACACCGCCCGTCTGAGAGCACCCCACAGCACTCTGCCGTTAGAATCCCCTTCACATCCCCGGACACCCAAATCGAGCATTTGCCAAACCTGCCATTTCCTGGCAGCCCAAGAGGTGGAAACCTCTGGCCATGCTCTGAACTGGGCCAGTGCCCGCTGGGTTCCTCCTGCTGCCCATCCTCCATCCCTCCTGCCTGGGCTGGACCATCCGTCCATCCATCCATCCATCCATCCATCCATCCATCCCCTCCCACCCTTCAGGTCGCTAGCTCTCAGAGTAAATAAGGCAGCTCAGAGAAATGCACAGCAGGGTACATTCTTCTCAGAAAACTGTTACCTGAAGGATGCCTTGCCTTTAAGAAACACAAATAGATATTAAATGATATAAAAATATAGATATAAGAAGCCATCTAGTTACAAGACCAAGTTTCCCCTAATTTTTTGCATTCTTCTTTTAAATCCTGAAGGACTGTTGAGCCAAATGAATCCCCTTGGCATTTCCAGACTACGTCCTACAGTCCATCAGTGTCAGCTCAGTTTTTCTTTGTTTTAACAGGCATCCCCCTCCTTCCTGGTGCCTCTCAGCCTTTTCCCAAGGTTTTCTGCTGATTCTTAATACAAGTCACACAGAAAGTCTGTCTGATTGACTGGTGCCATGGATGTGACCTCTGCTTTTCCCTGGCTTTGCTTCCAAATTCCCCTCTCTGCCCATCACCCAGAGTCAGGCCATATGGAACTTACACCTTCAGTACCAGAATGTAACAGGAAAAAGAAATTAAATTGTAGAGACCATAATTAAACACAAAACTATTTACGAATTAAACAAGTTCACCCCAGTTCTCACACTAACAAAGAGTGCAGTAGTCTGCGAAATAAAATCACTGAACAGTTTTAGCCATCACTTCTCCCCAAGCCCCCTTCCAGCCTGTTTCAAGCTTTCCAGAGAGTTCTGCAGTCCAGACTTGGATTGCATCTCTGTATTTCCAATGTTTGCTTCAGTTGAGTAATGCACATGGAAGAGAAAACACAGGTAGCCAGGAACAAGACATCAGTGTGAACACTAAACACAGACAAATTCCCCACTTCTGTGAAGGCTTCAGCTCTGAGTTTCAGACGAGGGCAGGGCTGGGGGGATTCCTCATTCATGTTAAAACAAAATCCCTGCCTCGTTTGTCTAGGCTGTGTAGGTGGCCCTGCTGCATCCCTTCTGGTTCTGGCGTTTCACTAACGCTTGATGCCGACACCAGCAAGACCAGGCTCTGCCAGAGTAACGGCATCACTGGAGGCTGAAGCAAGTGTGTTCTCAGAGGGGTTTAAGGTTGGAAAAAGGAAGCTCAGAGATTCACCTGATGAAATGGGGTGTTTTTTTCCCAAATGAAAAAGCAGCATCTGCAGCCTGGCAATCCTTACTTTGGGATTAAATTAGGAAATACTTTTCTGAGCAGGAAAACCCATCATTATCAGATGTTCAGGCTCTAACTGGGCCGAATTCGGTTCCCAAGAACTGCAGTTTAAGGCTACCTGGCATACTTCCTACACTGTATTTTTTTCCCCAGTTCAAGTTTCCATTCATCTTTTATCCAGCTTACGTGCTACGAACTTACCTGTCTCTGTTCTTTATCAAAAGGTTTTGCTCGACTCCTTCCATGAGATTCCTGAAGCACTGGTTGAGGACTTCATGCTTGTTGTCAGGCTGGCTGGCTATCAAGGTTGCCCTCAGTTCACCAAAGTACTACGACAGCAAGGCAGAGAATATTAAAAAAGAGGTTGAAAAATTTAAACCCAGAGTAACTTACTACACCTGGAATACCCAGGAGCAAGTGCTTTGTATGGTGCCCTCTGGGAGAGGAGCCTGGCAAACGGCAGGTAGAAGTCTATCTGAACCAAGTTGTAGCTGCCACCTTTTCCAACTTCACCAGTTGTGTATCATGACAGAGGTTCAGTGACAATGGGTGACCTGCCTCTTCACCGGCAGGTGCTGGCCACCAAACCAGACCCAACACACAGAGTAGTTAAGATAGATTTTTTTCTCACTTTAGGGAAATTTTAGTTTAGTTTAGTCTAGAAATATGGAACAGCTAGTGTTATCCACTGCCCTACTCCTACAGCCAAGTCACATAACCCTGTTTAGTCTTTATTACATTTTCTGTGTCAGTCGAAGTCTCATGGCCTTGGGTGTGGGTTCATCCATGGCCCAGGCACCAATACACATAATTATTAAGAGGAAAACGAACTGTTCTGATGAACCTGTGGCCAAGTCCCTGGCAAAGCTTCTGAGCAGTCTGATATTGCAGTCAAGAGGAATACTGACGGTCCCCTCCCCCACCAAATTTGAGGTGTATAACAAGGTAACTTGTTAAAATTAGGCTGAAAAATCAGTTTTAAAATACAAAATTTAGTAGACTTGTGAAGTTAACATGACTTACAGGTGTCATACAGAGTGTCAGAAAACACAGAAGTCTGGGATTTGGTTGCCAGATTTTTTTTAAAGACTGTAACAGGTCTAAACCTGTTTAAACCTTAAACAAATATCAAATCCAACATGCTTCTTTTCCATCAAAATTACAGCTCTTTTGTATTTCAGATAACAAAAAGAAACCGTGACAGTAAGGCTAAGCCCTGACAACTGAAGAGGATTATAGGAGTGCTTGCTTTAATGTCTGCAGGCAAACAACTTGCCCTCAGTCCAGCTCCTCTCAAACCAGAGACAACCTCACTGACCCATCTTTGCTGACTGCTGCAGCAGGACTGGGCTTGAGGGCAGCAGCTCATCAAACAGCTGGGTCCCCAGCTACTTTGGAACTCAGAACTTGGGAGCTGGTATGAAAGATGAAATCCTGCCTACCCCAAGCCCCTCCCAGAAGCCATCTCAAGGAGACAAACGTAGAGCTCAATGTAGAGAAGGCCACAACCCTGGGATCTTGTCCAACATCTGCAAACTGGTTTTAGGCAAGAGGCATTCCACCAACATTCTCAGCCAACCCACAGCAGGAAGTGCTGACAGCACCCTCAAAAGCAGAAGCGAGGCACAAAGCCTCTGCCCATCTCTAATGAGGACTCTGCCTTTCTCTAACGAGGACAGTGTCCCATGGCATGGCTCTTGCAATCCCATGGAGCTGTTCCATGCCCTGCGGTTTCCAGGCCTTGGCCTGTGCACTCCAATGCCTGGGTTCTCTGTTTGAAGGACGATGGTGAGGAGGAGACACGGATACCACATTATCAGGATACAGAGGGCTTTTTCCACCAACCCCTCGCCCCCGAGACATAAATCAAACTTGCTGCTGCACTTCAGTATGGAAATGATGCCAGGAGCCACATGCACCCATCCCATTTTCAGGCAAAGTCGCTGCTGTCTCAAAAGGTTTAGTGCTGTTTTAGGGAGGACTCTGAGCACGGTTCCCATTTTGGCACAATTACCGCTACCAGTTCTAGTTTTTCTGAGTCCCCTAATGAACCCAAAGTCCTCCCTTTGAGACGAGTTTCAGGCAAAGATCTCATTAAACAAAAGAAAAGGGGAAGCAGCACTAAAACATGGTAAATGTGTGCTTGCTATCTCAGGAACTGTAGAGACAGAGACTCTACCTGAAATAAAGGAGCTCAATTCCAATAAATAAACCAGCGGTGCGCTGAAATGAGCCAAGAAAAGATGATTTTTACAGCCATATGTAAGTACGTGACCCACTTTTTCTGAACACAAAGTAAATAACCTTGATGCAAAAGGGGCAATACAAATATTGTAAATCTTATTTCCTATTCTCCACCCTTCCAAAAGAAATATAAGACTTGTTCCTAAGTAAAGGTGCCGGTACACATCCGTGTCTGCTAAGCAAAACACATAATCATTAGAACTAGTCTAATTTCAGTAAAAAGAATATTCTGCCAGTCACAAATTTATTCCTTATGATTTACAGCTCCATGGTTTTATCTTCAAGTGAAATATTTAATTTCTTCTTATACTGAAGCATCAAAACCACATAATTAATATGTAGTCAGGCTAATACTTACACGCTATAAATCAGGAGCATTATATAAACAAAAGTGTCGTCTTGAACAAGATTGGGAATGCACAAAACTACTTATTTCCCACTTTTATAATGATGCAGTGACTCAGAGCAGATAGAAAATGATTAGTTTTCCTTCCAAAGTAGGAAATATTGCTTCCATCTGTAAAGTATAATATTGTGATGTCATAAAGTTTTCCTAAACACTGAATTTGCCCTTATTCCCTCTCAATCATTTTAAAAGAACTGCTCTCTCTTATAGAGCTTGGATTTAAATCACAATAACACACCAAGAAGATGAATGACAGTGCTATTGGATATGGCTAAAATTGGATCCTTCAGCACAGGTGAATGATGAGACAGCGCTTCTCTCCTTGATATATTTTCTTCTTCTATTAGTTTCCTTCCATAGCTGGGATTTCAGTTTGAATTTTAATGTATGCGGTCGCTGCTAATCTTAGTGTCTTATTTTTTTCCAGCACCCTCTTATTGTATAGACAATTCATTCTCCAAAGCAGTAATACACTGAGGCTTGTGACTGCCCAAGAGATAAAGCAATTCAGAATAAAGTTAGAGCCAGCTCTGAAGTATGGCGAATACAACAGGTCACCATCTCAGGAACAATGCCTCGCCACACAAAAAATGCACACATTTAGATCAACTTGCATTCATTTACTCAGACCGTTTCCATTTCAGACAATATTGTCTCTATTAAGTCACCTGGGAAACATGATGGGTATATCCAAATTCATAGTTTCAGATCTTACTGAAAGGGCAAATTGCAGAGTGTTTCCTGGTTTAGGGAACCTGCCGCAGATGCACACAATCCAAACTGCAATCAATGCCAGTACTTAAGCGTAAGCGCTCAGCTAATACCCCCCAAAGCTAGCTGCTCCTGTGAAACCTTCCGGAAAAAGAAATTGGTTAACTACTTTTCTAGGAAACAATTTTTTTTCTGATGTAATTTCCACAGCGTTCTTGTTTTGTATTTTTATCTAAAAGCCAAGATGAACTTGCTTAACTTCTCCTCCTGCTTAATTCTGGAAAAGCAAAGATCTAAAGTTTATTAAATAAAGCTTAATTCTATCCTTGCATTATCTAAGGTTGGGTATGAAAGCTGGGGTAAAGCTCTGAGAGGATTTTTCATCAAAATGAAGCTGCTCAACCTCTGTGAGGTCATCTGTGAAATATGTTTACAGTACATGAGCTGACCTGTACCCCCAACTCCTAACCTGAATGTGAGACAGGTCCCAAGGAACGAGCCAGGGGTCTGGAAGGGCAACAGGCAGGTTGAAGTAATTATTTCAACTACTTGGGCAGTCCAAGAGCGAATTGGTGGAATTTCTTAAATACTCACTTTCTCATTGAGAAGTATCAGTCCGAGCAGCGGTCTTGACACAGACCATTGGTTTCTGCAGTCTTCAAAAATGATGGTGTTCATTAGGATTGACATCATCTGAAAGAGAAGCCAGACAGTTTACATGAGTACGGATACTGTTGTTGTACTGTGAGATGTGGTGAGAAGGAAAAATCAGTGAAACCTTTACTAACCACGCTGAAATCACTGAGATGTCATATATGAGCGTGGTATTACAGAAGTCATTCTTCCAAACAAGTATTTCCACAACCAAAATGACCCAGTGAAGAAAGTTAAAAGAAAACAAATGTCAAAGCTGGGCTCCAAAGAAAAAGTTGAGGTGAAAACAAGTATGAATTGAGACTGAGAGTTAATTTAAGGTACAGGTTTGGACTTTACTACAGGGATCTGCCCCGCTGTCACACTGCTTCTAGGACAGCAATACCTGTGCGACCAGTGATCCACATTAGTTTCAGATTAATCCCTAGCTGCTCCTCAAGATTCTGGCTTTCTCACAGCCACCTCTCTGCGTGTATTGACACTGCAAGACATTCGGAGGGAGCACGCCCTGTTTTCGATGAAGGCAATCCTGCTTACAGCAAGCAGCCTATAAATCTACACCATTTCCATCACAGTTACAACTCCAGCCTCTGATTTTAGACATTTTATTGTGCTTCTGTGACTGACTTTACGGAGCTCTCCAGCAGGGACGAAGCCACTTCATCAACTTTATAAAGCACTGAGATCTATCAGCTCGTACAATTAAGTTCTAGCAGCACCCAAGCAGAAGCCGCACACTCCACTCTGCTCACTGGCTGCCACGTAGGCGCGGCCTGCAGCTAATGCCGCGGGGAGTGTTGTCCCTCTGAGGCCTCGCCTGGCCTTGCTGTGCTTTTACACCTCTGCTGTCTCTAGTGAGGAAGGGTAGGGCTTGTTTTAGGGATCGGCACAATTTTAGTAAAAAGAAATTAGAAAATAACTATAGAATCCATTTAAAGATGAACCGCTCCGAGATATCCTTGAGATAGGTTAGTCCGAAATGCCAAAGGCCACAACACAGACGAACCTAAAAACATTACTCAGAGATTAAAGAGAGTGAAAATTTGTAAAATGTCACCAGTAAATAGTTTGACTCACATTTATAAAATATCTACACCCTAAAACCAAACGTAGAGGAAGTAGAAAATCATTAAATCCTTTCTTCTAGGCCAATGAGTAGCTGTGAGCAGGGTCTCCAGAGAGCTGCCACACTGCAAACTACCCTGTAATAACTGACCAAGGCGAAGTCAAACAGCATGTTTCGCTAAATGAAAAAGATGAATCCTAGCACTACAAATCACCTGGAACAGAGATATCCACAAATTATTTGAGCTTTCAGGTTAGGAACACGCAGTCTGGCGTGAGAAAGGCCAATTCTTCACCCGATTCGGCAGTTTATGTATCAGGCAAACTACTTTTCGCTACTTGTAGGGCAAAACCAGCTCTATACTGCTCTGGAAACTACTGCAAACTATTGAAAACCTCTGCACCAGGGCTTGCTTTCCAAACATGAACAATAAAGATGACTTCTTATAATTCATTCATCTCCAGATTTTCATCTCCATGGCTCGCAACAAAGCCAAGTGCCAGGACAGTAGCAGTTCTTCAAGGAATTAAAACTAACTCCCTTGAGCAGTGATTTAGTCAGAGCCCCGGGACCAACATACCCCTATTTCCTAGCAAAAGTGCTACTTCCAGTGTGATGCTTCCTCTGAAAAGGGCACACTCAGAGACGACCTCTTCAAACCCCAGAGGATGTGCTGAAGGTCTCCAGCCCAGAATTGCTATGAAATTGCAAATGAACTGAAAAGCCAGTATTTTAAGTCAAGTTTTTGGCCTGAATCTGGTAGATGATGAAAATGTCCAAAATCCCCCAGTGAAAGGCTGATTTGGCTTTGTGCATAAGCAGTACAGAAGTTACTGAACTAAGCAAGGAGCTTGATGAACATTACAGTTCATAACACCAAAGTCAGTATAAAGCAATCCACATCACAATAACCATTATTTGTATGTCCAAGCAGGACACAAACAGCAAAAGCCTCCCTCCTACTTCTGAGCTTTTCTTCTGATGCGATCCTGCTGTCAAACATGTTTAACGCCACTTCTGACCCTAACGATTAGCAAAAGAGACCCCTTTTAGAAATCACTAGCTGCACAGGGAATCACAGAGTCACAAGGTTGGAAAAGACCTCTGAGATTATCAAATCTTCCTGTCCTGTGCTAAACCACATCCCTGAGCATCTCATCTACCTGTCTGTTAAACACACTCAGGGGCAGTGACTCAACCCCCTCCCTGGGCAGCCTGTTCCAGTGCCCGATAACCTTTTCAGGGAAGAACTTTTCCCTAATGTCTGATCTAACCCTGCCCTGGTGCAGCTTGAGCCCATCCCCCTTATCTCACCACCTACCACTTGGGTGGAGAGACCGACCCCCAGCTCTCTGCACCCTCCTGTCAGATCATTGTAGGGGGTGATAAGGTCTTCTCTCAGCCTCCTCCAGGCTGAACACCCCCAGCTCCCTCAGCCGCTCCTTGGAAGGTTTGCTACTCTCCAGCCCCTTCCCCAGCCTTGTTGCCCTTCTCTGAACACGCTCCAGGACCTCGATGTCTTACAGTGAGGGACCCAAAACTGAACTCAGCACTCAAGGTGCGGCCTCACCAATGCCCAGTACAGTGGCACAATCCCTGCCCTGGTCCTGCTGGCCACACTATGTCTGATAAAAGCCAGGATGCCGCTGGCCTTCTTGGCCACCTGGGCAGACTGCTGGCTCCTGTTCCGTCATCAGTCGCCCAACACCCCCAGATCCTTCTCCCCTTTCAGAAATCACTAGCCACACAGGGAACAACACTGTGGTCAGGAGTTAGCTGGGGCTCAGGCCTGGACATGTGTACATCATCCTCTTCATGGGTCAACCCATTCCCTTCCATTGAACTAGATGGTTACAAGACCTCTAGGCACTAATCCTTTCACACAATGCTGTCTGTTGAAAGGAACTGCTGGGGCTCTGGTACCAGGCTGTATCGTCTGCCCGTGAGCTCTCTGGAACGGTGATTAACACCTCTTGTGAAGGTAAGATACTCGCAGAGGTGGACGATCTGGAATCCTACTGTGCTGGCTTGCAGTTGGCTTTGCCATCCCATTTCTTGCAAAGATGATAAAAAAAAAATCAAGGTGTACGGCTTGGCATTAAGAGCTGCATGCATATAATGGGGGCAAACCTACCTATCCCACCAAGACATCTGTCTGAGGATTTCAGAAGTGCATTACTGCACAGGCAGAAGACAATCAGCAACTACTGAGCCTAACGCCGCCAAGATGAAGGGCCCCAAATCCACAGTAACAACCTTAAACTTCCTTTTCCTGCTCCCCATGTTTATCACGATTACAGCTGCTGCTGTGTTTTACTCCACAGCTCTGGCTTCCTGCACTACTTCTGTGTGAGCCTACAGCAAGCTGTGTGTTTTCCAGATCCTTCTTTGTTTCACAGTGCTGCTGACACACAAGAGAGACGGCCAGGAGCCCACCGCTGCCGGAAAGGACTTCTGTCTGAGGAGGCAGCCTGCGCACATCCATCCGCAGGGCACCAGCGCTCGGCTACGCCGGGCTCATGCTACTTTATAATGAAGCTTTGCCTGAGCACACAGCAGGTTTACTGGTGATGAACCAGACTTTAACTCCTTCCTGGGCAGAGGTGTCAGACTCTCAACTGAATCTCACCACATTCTCCCTTCTCCTGCCTCTCTACTTTTCTCACATCATACAGAACAGCTTCTTCCCACGCTGAGAAGCGACATCCTTCCGACCTCATGCCATCAGTGATCTGACTGTTGTAAGCAGGAGAAACGTTCGACCCACACAGGAAAATATTTCTAGATACTTGACATACAGCTTCCTCAGTATTTATGGCCACTTTTGTTGCTCCCCTGAGTTGTTTGGGTCACAAAGGAACTGAAACTCTTTACACTTCTGAAGGAGGCTCTAAAATTATGTGCCGCCGTCTTTGTATTTCATTTGCTGACTGAAATTTACATAAATTTGTATTTGCTGGCAACATGTCCAGAAATGCTAACCACAATTGTGTGAAGATGCTGTCTTGCCCAATAAACTTGACAAAGGAGGGGACAAACACAGCTCCATGGCCAGCACTGCTGCCCCAGCAGCCCTGCTTGCTCCCGGGCTGTCGGCTGGACCCAGGTACGTGAGTGAGCGCCCAGCAGCACCGGCTGCACTCGTCTTACTTCTTTTGACAACAGCAGAACATTTCCCAGATGTCGGTTAAGCTTCGAAGCATGCCACTGAGGTACATCAGCACTGCCATCACATTTTACAGGGGCGCTGACCAAGGAACAAAGCCTGTGACAAAGACACAGTGATGGTGACTGTGCCTAGGCCCCCTCTCAACTTCCTTAGATCCTTTCAGCCATCACCCAACCTTGGACATGCTGTTGCTAGAGACCTACAAGCATTTAGGGTGCAGGTATCGGAGAGAAACCCATGCTATGGCACACCCCCTCCTGTGCTCCACCTTTGCTGAAAGCCTCATCATCTAATTGGAGCTCACAAAACAACTCAATGGCCAAGCAAGCACAAAACAACGTGGACCAAATATATGGATTTTTTGTTTTCTGGGTGGAAGATACCCCGTTGGTAGGAAGAGAAAGGTTTTTCCAGGAAAACGACCCTCCAGAGTTGGGGCAGCTGCCCACAGCATCCGGCAGACTTAAGTCCTCACGCTGAGTCAGGCACAAGACAAGGTCTCAACGTGGGGAAAGAGACATTAAAAAGGAATAATCTATTTTCTACTTCAAAACAGCAACCTTGCCTCTGTTCTCTTGCCTTAAACACAGGCCTCACTTTATCTGGTTCAATAATGTTTCTCCTGACACATTTGTTCTTCACAAAAGGAACTATTGACAGAACAAGCGAGAATAAAGAACCGTTCTTCCAATAAATTAATTCTTCAGAGCCTCTCCTCCTTCAGAGCCTCTTCCTTTCTTGGGTGGAGGAGGAAAATGTTGGTCAAGATAACCATCATTATGAAAACTTTTTCTAAGGGGAGCTGGAGAAGAAGCTGCCCTTCCATTAAAAGGCTTTTCTTTGCTGCTCCATAGAGAGCACTTGTATCATCACAGGTTCTGTAGCTCACTTCTCCCTCCCATACGCTGGGACAGTATTTTATTTTGCTGCAATTTGTCCCCTTTTAACAGAAAGAACGTTACACTGACCCCAGAGGCAGAGGCAGGATGCATTCCTTTAAGGAAGAGTTAGACTTGCCTAAGAACACATGCAGCTTTTAACAGAACACAGGGGCTGGTAAGGTCACTCCTTTTTCCACACGGATCCAAGAAGATTCAGATTCTCCCTGTTTAGCGTATGAAACTCAGTAGGGTTTTACAGCTCTAGCTTCAGACAGTCTGCTCTTAATTTAGGACCTGTGATTACTAATTTAAATGTCCTTCAGAGTTCTCAGTTCTTTCATCATCAATTCTTCCTATATCAATAAATGGATCATCATTTACTAATAATATTAGGAAGATATAAATGCTCCAAGATTATTAAATACCTTAAATTTTAATCTGTTGTTTTAAAATATTTATTTTACTAGAAAGACTAACTTTCAGATTGATATTTCCCAAGTTCAAAGCTAAAATTTCCAGATGAAATAAGAGAACTAAAGGCTTTATTTATTATGATGTAAGAACCAGCCCATCGCTCCTGAACTACAAAACATTTAGCTGCCAGAAACAGTGAATTGGTTGAGGTTTGCAGGATGTGAGTGTTTAAATTCAGGCATCTTGTCCCACTTCAAAGAAGTTTTCCCAGAGCAGAAGCAGCTGATGGGGGTAGCCCCATTTCAATACCTACTTCCAACATGTGTGTATATATATGCAAATATACCTTAACAACTCAAATTTCACGGTTCAACAGCTGAAGCATCAAGAAGCTGCAGGAATGACCAAGACTTAATGAAACCATGAGGGACCCAATCCTTGGGGGTTGGACCCGATGATCTCTCGAGGTCCCTTCCAAACCCTACGATTCTGTGATTCTGTGTCCCCGCTTGCAATAGTTCAATCGGGCCTGGCCTGTTTGTTCCCCTTTTATGGAAATATTAAGGTGTAAATGGCTGAAAATCCCCAAGCCTGATGTCAGGACAAGGCGTCTGGGTGACACACTGCATCCCATGAACTAGCACATACAATTTAAGCATCAGGGTCTTTCCAGGATTTTCTGATGGGTTACAGGTTATGTCCTGCCAGTAGAGCCTTCCTCCCATGCCCAGAGGGATGGAAAAGCTGGCTGTAGATGTGGAAAAGAGTCATTACAGGGACTGCAGAGCTTGGTGTTTCCCTGGACACAACTGGCCAAAGGGCCCACGAGCACGCGAGATTTCACTTCAAGTAGCTCCAATTCACGAGCCAGCAGCAGTAGCAAAGTACAACTGCACTAATTTACATCAAACCTGACTTTGAAAGAGAAATGGGCACAGGCTCCGAAGGATACAGGTAGAATGACAGCTTCATGCTAGTGACAGGCACCCGCAACGTGCTCATCCAATCCATGACACCAGACCCACTGCTGCTCCCATTCTTTCACTGCTAAAATAAACTCGTGCACGCTAACAGCACAGTAACACAGGCCAGCAGCGCAAAGTGGACGTGTCAAAGCCAAGGGTTGCTTTCATCGCCTCCCACCTTCGGCAGGCAACTGCCTTTCAGGCCTTTTGGGCAGTCAAGAGGGTGGCAGAGCAGATGCTGGCACTGGGCTGGGGCGGCATGGCCACACAGCTGGAATGCGGGCAGCAGCTGCATCCTGCACATGAGCTGCTCACAGCGAGACATTCTGCCCTGCGCTGGCATGTTTTCAGACAGTAATTGTAGCATCTTCCCTCTAATTTGAGGACCTATTCTAGGATAACAGAACATGTTCTTTGCAAATTCCCATTGCGTCTGGATTTTCCACGTGAAGGGCTGTACCCCTCGGGTCCTGCAGTGCCTGTCAGAACTGGGGCTATCCTAAGGGAGATGGTGCTCCCGGCATCCGTCAAGGATGGAGCAGAGATGCCAGCTGCCTGCTGCGGACTCACCTATGGCAAAGCAGTAAGTATCACGGGATGGAAGTGTTTTGCCCAGTCTGGGGCTGGCTACACTAAATCCTGGAAGCAGAATAGTTAACTGCTGCAGCACTGAAGGCACCCAATGAATGAAATATCTCCTCTTTCTGTGGGGAGGAGGGGATACATTTCATTAATTATTACCTTCCAGGGTGTGTTGACTCGCTCCTGTCTGTGCTGAATCTCCTGTAAACTCTCTGTTGAGCGTCACAGACTCATAGGCTGCCTCAAGTGCTAAGTTTTGTATTTGGGTATCTGGTGTAGCTGACAGATGTTTACAAACTCTTGTATCTGCACAGCTTCTTTTTGCTTATCCATCTGTGCTCCCTGATAGACAGCAAATTATTCCACCTCAGGCTGGAATAATTTAAGATTGTGACATCAGCCCTTAATCTGCATTCTTTAGCTGGCAGCATTCAGAGTTTTTCAGTTACAGATACTAGAGTGTCATTTTAAATTAACTGAAGCTGTTTGTTTTAGATGCAGCCTCTCCTAAACAAGTGGCCGTAACTACACAGTGTTACGGCTCCTTTTAACAATGAAGGAACTACGACAAACTGGGTTACACAACCTGCCACAATTTGTAACGCAAACTTCAGGCTGGTTTGGTGTGGGAGGAGGCTGAGCTCTTTAAAAACCTTATAAAAAATTAATACCCATTCCCCTCTGCTTTTAGCAGTCCATGATGAAGCAGCTAGGCTCAGGTCTCTGCAAACCCAGTTAGCTTTATCTCAGATGAAGATCTCTAAGAGATTTTTCCAGTCCATATGGTGAGAGCCTCTCCCTTTCTCACACCTCCAGCACTCTTATCTGAGAGGTAGCACAGAATAAAGTTGGTGTCTAGTACCAGCATCTCTGACCAAATGATGAGGCAGAGATTATTGAACCCCCTTGGGAGGAGAGAACGGCAGCTTCTCCTACATCACCGTCTTCCAGCAAGAGTCTGCCTTCAGGAATGTAAATGGTCCCGTGTCCAAATCCTTCAGCTTTCCTGTTGACTGACACCAGGATTTCACAGCATGCATCATCTTTAAATTCCTCAAACGTGAGCTGTCACCCTCCTCTTCTCCAGCTCTGAGAAATTCACCCGTGCCTTCCCTTGCATTGAGTGATGCGAGCTGGTGCACAAAAGCATCTGGGGATTTTCAATGTTGCACCAGGATTTCAGCATAGGAATTGGGATCCTTGCCCACTGGATCATTAGTTTTCTGAAATCTCAATTATAGGAAAGCCTTCCAAACTGCCAGTCAAGTGGGGAGGGAAGACAAGGTCAGAAAACACTATTACTGGAAAAATAAAATCATATAGTCTAAAACCAATTTGTGGCTAATCTCACACTTAATTTACAGAAACCTTCCAGAAGGTGAAAAAGCTGTACGCGGAGGGAAAGGCTGGGCATACGATCAGCTCTAAATCCTTCGGCCAAGGAACTACCCCTGAATCTAACCTAGGCTCACACCGATGCTGAGTGGAAGCATGCTCAGTGCAGCCCTCAGAGAAGCAAACCCCAAGGAGCAGTCCCTTAAACTGGACTTAAACTCACATTCACCTTCAAGTGCAGCCCAGCTTCACATCCTTCACATAACCCCCGGCCTCGCAGCAGCGATAAGGGCTTTGCAGATGTCTTAGGAGAGCCCTGACGTTGCCCCAAGGCAGCTGGGGGCAGCAGACAGGCTGATCCCAAGGCTCAGACCCTGTGGATGTCTGCCAACAGCAGACCCAGAGCCACTCCCCACCCCCAGGAACCAGTAGTACAGAGAAAATTAAAACCAGTGTCAGTATTTTACCCGGATTTACCTTAGTTTAGAACCGATGTGGTCAGCAGGCTCAGGGCGGCAGGCTGGGCTCTCAAACCACACCTTGAAGGAAATCAAGAGGATAAGAAACCCAGAGGCTCGGCTCGAACTGAAGCTAAGTGACCTACTCGGCTCTACGGGAGCACAGCACAGCACGAGGACAGAACTTAAAAAGCCTCATCCAACTATTAATTACCAACTGCCTAACAGATTCCAAGCCTCTTCATTTTCAAACTGTTCATAAATTGTTTCTAATTTATTCTGTGGAACAATTAAAAGTATTTTTGTTATCCTGATGAACTGAGCTGTAACCAAAGCTATTGCAAATAACACACAAGACAGATGATGGAGATGGCAATAAGCATATTGCTACTGTGTCCCGAATAGTCACCGACACTTCTTAGTGAATATCATCTTTCACAACAACAACAAAGGATAAGAGCACAAGGCTCTTTCATGCAGTCATCAAAACAAAATGCACTGAATATTATATTTCATACTAAATACGTTACCCTGGCAGTTTGACACTCAACATTTCAATAGATATTGCGTCTCTCTACCATTCTCCCTGAATTTCTGCAGATGGACTTTTAAGTATCAATGGAAGATTACTTTACTTGTCATGCTAAAAAGATTTTAAAGAATGGTTGCACACACTTCATTTTTAATTTTTTTTATTTCCTTTTTGCCTTTTTTTTTTTTTTTTAAAGGGAAACGAATCATGAATTCAGAAACACAGTTATCCCCAACGGTCAGGCCCCGTGTTGTGTAGCAGTCTTTGTGTGTGGTGCTCTGCCAAGAGCTACACCGTCTCTTCCCAGCAAGGCACTGGGAGGATGTGCTGAAGTTAAACCAAACCAAGCTAAACTACACAAAGCTGACCTAAAACAACCGGTTTGCTGAATTTCATCTATCTGTTGTAATACTGGGAATTTTTTTTTAAAGATGTGGTTTGTTTTTAAACTGCACGGGATCCTGGAGGTACAGAAATACACAAAAATCTCAATTTTTCAGTTAAAAAAACCCCAAACCTCCCAAACAAGTAGACACCAGGGGGAAAAAAGAAACCCAACAAACTTTGTTTGCAGGTCTCATGACTCCAGAGACACCCCGAAGTACCCCTCAGGGCCACAAAGATGACAGCGATCTGTGAGCCTTGGAAAAACATGGATTTTTGAGTCCTGAAAATGGGAAGTCTGCTGAGGTTAAGTGGGACATGTATTCAGTGTGTGACAGTCATCACAAAGTTCTCAGCAATGTAAGAGCCCTTTTTTACCAGACGCATCCCTTCCCATATGTCCAACCGAGCACCGACGGGGCCGAATGCCGCAGCAATTGCCTCATCGAGCACCACAAGCATCATCTCACTGTCCGCTACAAGCTTCAATGTACCGCCGTTATCATATCCATCCACAATTAAGCATCCTCACAAGTCACTGCTATTCTAGAATTTTAAATTTGATTTTTATTTTTCTTTTAAACAGGGGAAAGGGAGGGGGATTGTTCACTGAGAGCGAGTTTCATCACTCACATGGCAAACCTGCCAGTAGCAGATCACGGAATGGATTGTTACCTTTCCCAATCCATTTTGTAAAGATATTGCTTTCTTTCCAGACCGCAAGCAGCACTTCTAACCGGATTTTGAATTATAATGTGAACTTTACAAAATTATTGGTGCTATTCATATCGCTAGTTAGATTCTAAGGAACGGCAATTTTTTTTTTGCCCTTCCCCAAACCAGCACCTCTTGAGTATTTCAGGTAAAATGACCGAGGCCAGAAGAAATCAAACATCTCCAAATAACGTAAAGTATTACACTGCACCGAGTAAACAAGGAATAAAACATTTTTATACTTCCCCTTAAACTTATTTGCTTTTTGAAAATATTTATGCAGCACAGAGGACAGGAGGTTATTGAGAAATACAGCCGGTTCCTCTGCTTTAATTGAAACATTTATGCTTTTTGTTCTGCTAGCAAAAAGCCATGAACAGTAATAATGCAAGATAAATACACAAGAAACTTACAGATACGATTGTAAAACAACATCATCCTAATGTTTTCATTTAATTACCCTGAAATGTATTCTATTTAATATTCATTACTCAAAAGCCAATTTAAAAGAGAAAGAGGTGAAGGGACTTATTCAGAAAGACGGACTGTCATTCAGCGCAATAGTTATCTAATATACAGAAGTTAATAAAGCAGATTAATCTACAAGTCCCTTTAAGCCATCACTGAGTTTACAACAACTGCCTCCTTGACCCCTAACCCTCCCGCTGCGCACCAGTAGCAGGTGCCAGCTGCACCAAAATGACGGCTGCCGCGTTTTAAGGCAAAGTCTTTTCTTACTTTGCTTCTGACCAGCAGCTGACCCTGTAGGAACGATTGTTTCATGTGCTGGCCTAAAGGCTACATAACCCAGTAAGGGATAAACAAAAGCATACACACACCAGCTGCCTCGCCCCAGGGCGCACATCCAACACTGACACCTCCAGCGCTCGGTGCTGCCAGCCCCATCGCCGCGTTTTGTTTCCAGACATGAATTCTGCACAATACTTGTTACTTCGCGGAACTAAACTTCTCTCCAGCCCCAAAAACTCCTTGTGTCAACTACAGCACAGCTTGGATGATGGAGAGGAGCTTCCCAATTTGATTTAGCACTGTTATTAAGAGCGTGAAATCTTCAGATACATCACTAATGATGATGTATTTTAACATTAAAAGTCTTAAAATTAAATTACTCCATTCACATGACAACGAATCACAACAAGGCTTTAAACAAAGCAGAATTAGAAAAGACACTGAGCTCATTCTTTTTTTTTTGACTCCTTAATTGACAGCACTCACGTAGCAAGAGCTATATGTTTAGCAATATGCTGGAGAAGGGAGGCGGCCACTGCTGCCACCGTTCTACATGTGCAGCAAGAGGTATGTATAAAAGAGAAGTCGACGTATTTTTCATTAAGATAAGATGCCTCTGACATGGTTATTTTGCTGATACAAATTACACAACCACAAAAACAATCAGAGTAATGATTAAATGCAGTTATGTACATGGGAGACTCCTAGTGCAAATGTTAACATATTTAAATGGGTTCCCCTCATTAAAAAAATTATATATGATATTAAACCATCAATCAAATTGAAACACTAGAGTCTAAACGTATTGTCACTGGTTAAAATAAATGACTTTGAGACTGGATTTTGGCTCACTCAATATGGTGCCTTTGCTGTTGCTTAGCCACCCAAGTCTCTGCTGGTTTAGGCTACAGCTGGTACATCTCCATCCCTTTCAATTAATAAAGAAAGTTATGATAGTATTGGGTAACATTTTTAAATTGTGCTAAGAGGCTGAAAAGCAGATGTCCCAGTGAAAATCCTTCTCACTGCTGTATCAAACCATATCAAACCATTCAAGGCTCAAGCTGGCAAAAGCCAAGCAAGGTCCTGATCCTTCGCACACGTTCACTTTAGGCGCAGGAGCGCTGGCACTGGCGGGTCAGAACTGCTCTCAAAATTAAGCGTATGCTCGCACGTGCGGCTCAAGCCGCTCGGGTACTCAGTGTCCTGCATGACCCGCCAGCACAACCCAGGCTTCTTTTTGTGATGTGCTTCTGCACGGCCTGTGAAGCACGCATTATAAACACATCTCCTCTTTGGGTTTTTATTTCAATTACTGTGCATAACTCTGCACTAGCTGTATATGGCACTGAGGTTTATCTGAAACAAAACCGTTGCTGATTTTACTACATAAAAGGGAAAAAAGGAAAGTAGTGATTTATACTACCTTCTTATTTTAGCAATGCCACTTGATTTTTCATTTCAACTGGCATCTCTACTTTCTCTTTTACATCGGCTGTGCTGCTTCATTTAGCGCATCTTCGCCACTCGGTGAAGTCCAAAGCCACTGGCACGCGGCTCCAGTGAGCAGCCCGGTGAGGTTTTCCCTACTCTTGTTAGGCCAGACACCTTCCTGCTCCTGCAGTACAGCCCACCCCGTCCTTGCTCTCTTTTTCAGCACCACCACACTCCCCATCACCCACATTCTTTGCTCATTTGAGTACCTTCTACCCACTAGTACTCCTCTCCTTGAAATCCCTCTGCAGCCTGCATGCTCCACACTGCCCTACAGTGCTCAATGCCAGCTCTTCCCACATCCTGCTGCTTCTTCCCACATCCCTGCCGTTTTTTCCCACATCCCTGCCACTTCTTCCCTACTCCAGCACTACCCATCATGTTGCCCCCAGAAACACCAAACCTTCAGAAGGGCTCAGCACAGGCACAGCCCTAAAACAACTGTCCGACAGACCCATCCCACACCATGGGCACACCCAGGCTGAGAAGCAGAGCCGAGCTGCCAGCAGTTGGCCCTGCCAGCCTGATCGCCAGCCCAGAAGCACTTGCCTTCTGGTTCCTGACTGGCCATGCCACAAAGGCAGCTCTAGTCTGGCCAAGCAGCACTCACTGCCGCTCCTGTGCCAGCGAGGAGGAGATGGCTTTGGCTGCACACTGCGCCTCAGCGCAGGCACCTTGCAGATCTAATCCAAACCCAGAGAACCCTCCTTGTCTTCTCCATGCGACCCTCCTAAAAGCGATGCGCAGGACGTAACCCCCATGCGATACCATCCCCTGTTTGTTACCCCTGCATCTAACGCATCTCTCCAACAAATGCCCAAGGAAGGAGGTGAACGCTGAAACATCACCAAAATCCTGTTTCTGTTCAACCAACCAACCGTTAGTCCTCTTCCACATCCAGCACGGAGTTATTTCTACGATGGCTACGCAGACAGAATTCTTTGCCTATCACGCATGGCTCTGTGAACATTTGCCAGGACTGGGGGTGAAGATACTGCAAAATCAATTGATTTTTGGAAAGGGTGAACATGAATAGTACTTTAGCGTCGCAAAATTGAACTGTGTACAATCCAGCAAGATAAGCGTTAAAGGTGGCATCTTAAAACCCAAAATTACACTTTCATTTATCAACCGAAGCTAACACTAGCTTCACCTGACAACCCTGGAATAGCAGCAGAGAGAAGCAGGAGCCTTTTCAAATTATTTATAATGTGGCATAATGTAACAGCAATAGCGGCATGTAATAAACTTAACACCGCTTTCTATCCATGTATCTGGAATTATTTACGCGTTAATTCAGTTTAGTCATAAGACACCGACACGAGGCAGGCTGGAGAAGAAGCTCTCAGACTAAGCAGCTTGCCCAAGGGCCGGTGGCACAGCAAGGAGCAGGGCCGCAGCCACGCTGCTGTGCTGTGAGAGGGTGCTGGCCCTTGCTGCGCAACACCAACACCTTGTTTCACGCCCGTGTTTCCTATCGCACCTGTCCTTGCACGGCGCATCGACCCCCTCAGAAGCCAGGACTGCTGTGGGATATACGTAAGCAAACCAAATAGGAATTAATAGGTTTTAATTACACAACTCCGCCGCTCCCGAGGCCAACGAAGATGCGAGCCCCGGGCACGGATCCTCACCTCTCCACCAAGCCGCGCTCGGGTGGAGGCCCGCAGGCGCAGAACGGCACCGGCACCGGTACCGACCCCCGCAGGGCAGCCCCCGGCCCTCTCGGGCGCTCGGCAGCTCCTCCCGCGGGTGCCCGCCCCCCTCCACTCCCCCGGGCCCGCCCCACCGCCAGCACCTACCGCCCGCCGCTCGCTCCCTCCCGCCTCAGGCCCCGCGGCCGCTCCGAGCCGGGCCGGGCCGGGCCGGGGCCGCTGCGCGGGGGGAGCCGCCTGGCCGCCGGGGAGGGGGCGGCCGTTCTCGCCTCGGGCCCGAGAGGGCGGGCAGTGGAGGGCGCCGGGAACCCGCCGGAGGAGAGCCCTGAGAGGCGTACGGGTCTAGAGAAGGGAGAACGGGGCCCGGGGAGCCAGGGTAGCGCCCGGGGCGCGGCCCGACCTGCGGCGGGCTCACCCTCCCGCGCCGCTGGAAATGAGTCTTAACGATCCGGCCGCTCGCTGAGCCCGACTGGGAAGAAACGTCCTAACTCGTAAGGAAGTGCTGCTACCCGCGCAGCCGTTCAGCCTGAAGAGCTGACAGCCCTCTCCAAACTCAAAGCACAATTAGTCATTAGGGTCTAGTTTTTCAGCACTGTCAAGCAATTTGTAACCCATTCCTTTTAACAGGGTTATGCATTACTTAACCGACACAGATGTCTTGGAAACTGAAACCGCTGGTTATGAAGCAGCAACCTTGTTCATTAGCTTCCATGATAGTCAAATCATCTATAAACCCAGTGTTTAATGGCCAGCCGATGAATAATCAATGTCTCACTTTTCATCTGAGTGTGAAAGTGAGAATAATCTAATACAATGTCCCCCTGGTAAAGCGCGAGGCCTTGGGTTCCGCTTCTATTCAGGGCTGATTTATAACCCAATGGAAACCTGATGTAAACATATGATCAATGAGCCCCATCATTGCTGATAATAACCCCCAACCGGCCCACTCCCTCATCTCAAAAGCCATCCCTTTAGGCTATTAGTTTCGTCCAGCTAATCCTCTCTACTATTTCTGCCTGCTGCTTTTACCTCGGCCATCCGTTCAGTCCAGCAGACTCAGAAGTAATTTTATACGCAGCAGAGAGCGGGTGGAATTGATTTTTCACTCAGTGCTCAGTTCCCATCTGAATAATTATCAATTTTACTGCCTCATAAAGGGAAGAGTCAAAATTTCAAATCAATTCAAAAGAGCTTCTGAGACTAGAGAAACTGTGCATGAGAATAAAGGTCAAAGTTGTCAGTGACCTCGGGAGATGATGTCAGATATTAGTACACTGAGTAGTTGACATCAGAGGCACTCAATATGATATGACTAGTGCTAATGCAAATCATATTTATGCTGACTACTGGAGACTGGCCATTAATATTTAAAAGAGTATGTGAAAGCCTGCATTCAAAATAAATATAACGTATTCCGCAGGATCTGAAGTTAATAAAGACGGATCACTGCATAGTCATATGCTGTGAAGTGAAAGATTACTGCATATTAACAACTAGAGTATTACATCAAGATTGCCACAAGTGACGGAAGTCCCGAGCCCAGGCTGCCGTTCTGTCCTTTACACTGACATCACTGCACACATGGTACAACACCTAGTGTCTGATACCCCCTCATGCCGACTTTGTCACTAACTTCCCCTATTAGGCAAGTAAAACATAAGAACCTGTAACACGACAAGGGACTCATCATATTCTGATATCGATGCCAATAATAAAAATCATTAATATTCTCACAATTTGCCTTCTACTGCCAGGAATGTGTTTAGCTACCATTAGTTACTCTTCACTTTCAATTAGAACAGCAAACAAATGACAACAGCAACTGTGGTGACTGCATGCCAGGCTCTTTCCAAATGACAGCATACCTATCAGGGAAACACAAGGACGACCACACTACTCGTTTGCAGTTTGTTAGTAACTTCCGTTTTCGCTAAAAGCCTCCAGGCCTGGGAAACGCCTCTGCTGAAATGGCATCTTTGCAACCACATTAGGAATCCAGAGATTCTCGTAAGTACGCATTTTCAAACAGTTTAATGAGATTTTAAGGGAATGTGGCACAGAGCAAATGTGGAGAAACGTAGCTATGAACATCCCGATCTCCCTGTAATGTACTTGGGCTTTGAGAGCCTGGCTGGAGCTGGGCAGGGGAAATCTCTCTCTCCTAAGCACTGCAGCGGCCACTTCCTTTTCAGAAGCACGAGATTTAATTTCTATTGTATTTACCTTTAACAGGAAGAAAATCCCACTGAGTCACCTACTGCAAAATAAAATATTCAAGCTCAAGAGCATACAGCCATTCAATTTACACATTTCATTACCAAAATGTGTGGTTCAATGCCAGAATTTGTTGTTCTTCCTCCTAAAGTACTTCAGAGAGCTTTCCTTCCCATTTATCTAGAGATGCATTGACGATCTTACAGACCTCCTTTTAGGAGCAAAAATGAAACACTGACTTTTCAGATTCTGTACAGCCAAATGCAGCATCTACGCCATTCAGTATGACAAAAGATAGCCTCAATCTTTGGTTGTCACAAGAGCACAGCTGAGGCTACTCCAGGCTGCTTACCAGCACAGGGAGGTTTGTCCTGTTCCTAAACAGCCAATGCTCCCTTTGAGTTTGGGACCACAAAAAGTCAGGAAAATATAGAAAAGTAGCAATAAGCCAGAAAAAAGACCGAGAATTCACCTGTTGTAGAACTTCTGGGTTCTGCTGCATGAAGTGAAGCAATCGCTGTCCCTCCGGTGAGATGTCCCTACACCTGAGTGTCTTCTTGCCTTCCTTGGCGAGGTGCCTGAAGAGGTAGGTGACAATGTAGTCTAAACTAGCGCAACAGCTGGAGGAGACAATTGTATCTGTGTAAAAAATGAGAGAGAGTTTTGAAATGGTTTCCATGAAAGAGTAATGAATAATGACATTTTATAGTACTCGGAGAGCTCAACTTTAATAATCTCTTTGACATTAGGCTAATCGATACATCGACAAGTCTATTTTTGATCCATGAGTTGACTAGCTTTGAAGACTGCTTTTATTAACACACAGCGGTATTAAACCTCTGCTTTTTGAGTAACTGGAGAGCTCTGTGCACTAAAAATCATGAGCTCCAGTGAACTTCATTCACTCCTGCATCCTCTGCGTACTGAGAAGTGCAGGATGAGGGTGGAAATCTTACTGGTATTCAGTTTCATTTGCAGAAGGCCCTGGATTTCTGGAAACTGAAATTCTGGTTTGCCCTGCTTAGTGAGAAGGCAAGAGTAAATCATGTTGAACTGTCATGCTGGCTTTGCTCAAGTAGTATTTCACCATGTTTCTCTGCCCCAAATAATTTAACATCCAATGTCAGGTGGCAACAACGAACAAGGGCAATTAAAGGTCTAAGAGGGCCATCACAGTCACATTGCTCAACAAACTAACGACTCAAGGAGGTTAGAGCACATTAAAGGTGGCTGGCAGCACCACAACAGCAGTCACTAACAAATGCTTCATAAATGTCCCCAAAACTGGAAGTCACGACAGCGAAGGACGATACTGTTGAAAAGCAGAGGCAAAAGCTGCTTCATATCTTTACTTACTGTTTCTATAAGCAAGGAAGATTAAAAGCTTAAACCTATTTGCAGAGTAAATATGTCTGTCTGATTTATGTAAGTTATTTTGTTGCTAGGTGTTGCCTGCTGCGCGGCTGCTGTGAAGGAGGATTCTGCTGGCTCGCGTGCATCAGCAGAAGAGACAGCAGCATACCGGCCCTTGGTTCTCACACGTGCTCCTCTCCTCTCCTCTTCCCCCTAAAACAGCGGTGCACCCTTCCCCCTGCCCAGCTGCCATCTCCTTCTGGCCCGACACCCGAGATGCTCCTTGGCCCCCAAACCAGCGGCTCTGTGCAGCCTCCCAGCTCCAGCATTGTGGCCCTGACCTGAGCCACGTGTGCCAGCTCCTCGCTGTATCAACGCCACCTGAAGTGCTGGTGCCCGGGCAGTGCTGTATCCTGCTGGGTGCCAGGCCTGGCCCTAGCTGATACCCTCTGCAGCTTCCCCGTCAGTCACACCATGTAGGACTCCAGCCGGTTGCCACTGACTTCAGTTTTTAGAGTTCACAGCATTTATTTTAGATGGGCCACTGGAGTAAGGGATGTGTGGGGGTTGCAAAAGGAATTAAACTGTTAAAATGCTCATTCTGAGGGAAAAGGGATTAGAAGGATCCAATTAAATGTACCTTGAATTCTTTAAACTATGCTAATTTGGAGGCCTGCCAGCCTTGCAGTGTTCATTTAAACATATCCCTCCAGACACTGAAGTATTTTGATCTGTGTCTGTTTAACTCCTTAAGCTCTGTGCTGATACAATTAACCCTTCACCATCTAAAAACTTACTGTATTTTGCTAAGAGTGTTTAAAAATAAACACAGAAGAAACATTTACAGGCAAAGGAGATCCAAATGGTCTCCTAAGACTTGATCTTCCAAAGCAACCATCTGACGTAGCAGTTGGCATTGAGAGTGATCTAACAGCTCGTGGATACAAGCTGGAGCATCTCTGCTCTGGCTTCCCTGGACCAGGGGGCTTCCGAGGGCTGAATTCAACAGGGCAGGAGGTTAAGACACGTTGCTGGAACAAAGCCAAGCTCACCCTTAAGAGCCTTGCTGAAGTCAAGACCATAGAATCTGGCACTCGCTGCATTCTCTGCTAAAACAGTCCTGCACAGGAACTAGAAATGCAGTTCGTGGTGGAATTGAATCACCATCAATAACAACAAGTGAGACACTTGAAAATACATATTTCATAGGAGGGTTCTGCTGTATTTCTAAACCTGTGCTTAACTCTATTTCTTTTTAAATTGAATAACACAAAGTAAATCACTATCATCAGCTTACAAAACAGCAGCAGTTCCTAAACATGCTGATACGGTACAAGTAGATATTTTACATTCGACAGTAAGTGATTTTAGCAGGACAGCAGACAGGTCTACGCTATCATTTGCTCATGAGAATCTGATATGAGTGTTAAGAGCTACTTAAATTTGCCCATAACTATATATCAAATATGCTTCTCTATGCTCATTTTTTTTTCTTTTGATTGCAAGGATATAACAGACGGGGAGCATCAAGTGAACTCCCTCAAATGACTCTTCTGGGCATGTGGAAGGCTGTGCTGGGGCAGAACAGTGCTCTCACTAAATTGTAGTGAGACAAGCCAGCCAAATAAACAGAACAAACGAGAAGCTACCAATTCCAGGATATGGACAGAAAAAGGGATGGAGAAGACAGAATCATGACAAAATAATAAAAGAAACTGAGATAAAAGCTTGGGATAACCAGGAAGAATGCAGTGAAGCCACATCTCTCATTGCTGGCCAGCTTAGCTCTGTCACCCATGAACTAATGGTTTGGGTGACGAAGCTGGCAGGCCATGGTTACAGAAAACCCCAACACGGGCTCTGTGTGCGTCACCCCAGATCCAGCACAGTTCAGCAGCTTTGTCAGGCCCGGACGATGACTGGCACCAGCCACCATCACATTCCACTGACTCTGTTGGTTTCCTCTCTATTTTTGCCAACACGCATTCGTTTCATGGTCTGGGGGCTAACTTCACTTGCATTTCTTTGTTATTCGTGTGGCCTTGCCTATTGTTGGCAATTCAATTGGCCATTAGAACTTGAGCACGTGTGTTAGAATGGTTATAATATTATTTTAAAAAGCCAACAGAAAACTCAAACAACTCAAGGATGCTTTTTGGTCCAAACAACGTGACAGCAGCACTCTAAGGGGGAATTATTTTTCAACAGTTTAATGACATTGCTGAATCTTTGCAAATTAGAAGATTTCAGTTTGTTTTTCACATAAAGGGAATGAGAGGGAGTTAAGTGGTATTTTCCCTGTCCATCAATTGCTTACACTTCAATACTGGCATTATTTGCCTTTGAGACTAAACCTGGAAAGAAAATGGATTTAGCAATTTAACATCTAAATTAGGCAGCAAGACAGAAAAAATGTTTTACTTTTTCCTCAATGAATAGCATACTATACTATTAATCATAGGAGAATTAGAAAAGCTTTGCAGAGATTAGTGACATGCCAGGCAGACTACATTAAAAGGCTCTGATGCACTGAGTCAGCTGTGAAAAAGCCAGGTAAACACTTTAGAAGAGAACTATTGGAGTGTTTATCCTCGCAATAAAAGCTTCGACGAGGGCTTCCATTAAAGCTGATTTACAGCCAGGCACTTCCGAAGGAATACCTATTCTTTCACCATGTTTATACAGCGTGGAATCAAGTGAGGTATTTACTCAGCAACAGAACGAACGCTCCTCAGAAACAAGGATTTGGGGAATGTTTATCCTACTGCTGGCAACAAGGGGAGTCTCAAAGGTTTCCTGTACGTAAAGGGAACTGAGAAAGAAAAGTCAGGTATGTTTTTTCTGTGAAAGAGAATTCTCCTGGTATTGAATTTTTACAATAAAAAAGTATTTCATTTTTATAACATTTCTGAAAAGGGCTTGTCTGGTCCAGTTGGTTCAAAGCTGAGTTCCCCCTTGGATGGCTAACAGCCCTGAGCTCTCCTGTTCCAAGATATTCTGGGGCACTGCTGTCATTCAGTGAAAAAGGCAACGTATGCGTCTACTTACCCATCTTCCAAGGGCAGAAGGATGTGTGTGACCAAGGAACATGTAAGAAACAAATCGTGTATGTTACAGCCTGACAACTGGTAATGCCCCAAATACCAACATTTTAAAAAGCATAAACCAGTTAGAAGATGACTCCTAAGAAAATGAGGTGATATGCAACTAACGCTTGGGACGATTAACAATAAATCAAGAGCTATAACCTGACCAAGGAGTAGTTACGTCATGGTAAGAGTATGGAAAATTATTCAGTTGGCAGTGTTGGTTCAGTTGGGGTGTTGGGTGACTGCAGGCTGAATATGAGTCAGCAGTGTGCCCAGGCAGCCAAAAAGGCCAATGGTATCTTGGCTTGTATCAAAACCAGTGTAGCCAGTAGGTCTAGGGAAGTGATTGTGCCCCTGTACTGGGCAGTGGTGAGGCCAAACCTCAAGTGCTGGGTCCAGTTCTGGGCTCCTCACCATAAGAAGGACACTGAGGTCCTCGAGCGTGTCCAGAGAAGGGCAACCAGGCTGGTGAAGGGGCTGGAGGGCAAATCCTATGAGGAGCAGCTGAGGGAGCTGGGGCTGTTTAGCTTAGAGAAGAGGAGGCTGAGGGGAGACCTTATCACCACCTACAACTACCTGAAGGGAGGTTGTAGAGAGGTAGGTGATGGTCTCTTCAGCCACATGACAGGTGATAGGACAAGGGGGAATGGCATGAAGCTGTGCCAGGGCAGGTTTAGATTGGACATTAGAAAAAAATTTTTTACTGAAAGAGTTGTCAGGGCCTGGAACAGGCTGCCCAGGGAGGTGGTTGAGACACCTTCCCGGGATGTGTTCAAAAAAAGGGTAGATGAAGTACTTAGGGATATGGTTTAGTTTAGGATGCGAATGGTTGGACTTGATGATCTTCAAAGGTCTTTTCCAACCTGGTGATTCGGTGATTCTGTGACTACAAAGAGTCCCTTTCTCAAATGCAAACAAGGAATTTAAATGCCGACATCAACATCAATTCTTGATACATGTAGTGTTAAGAGACACGATATCAAGGCAAAATAATCACTTTCTCTCTCCAACAGGAAAGGAAAAAAAAAAGATATCTTTCCAGCTGACTAATCAGGGGAAGTAAGTATTACTTTTATATTACTTTTAATGTGCATGAGCGAGTAGAGGCTACATAGGCAGCTAGAGAATGGAAAAATGCAGGAAAAATACCAGTGGGGTCCTAGAGGTGGTGACAGAAACCAAACAGCACCATCCTCCAAGTCCCACCTCCCGCCCGAAACAGGGCCAATGTCAGACAGGTTCCTCAGGACTTGACCAGTATCTGGGAATATCTCCAAGGATGGAGATTCCATATCCTCCCTGGGCAACATGGAAACAGCGAGGTCTTACTGACCGACAGACAAGGCATATCTGGCAATCCTGAAAGACTGAAAAGCTACTTGAGTTTGGAGGAATCAGAGTAAACAAAGAAGAAAATGAACCCAAAAGTGAGTGTAATTGCTTTTGGTGGCCTGCATCAAACCAGTGAAGCCAGATGAAGTCCAGACTTTCTTCACACGTACTTCTAGCCTTGCATATTTCTATTATTTCAGGCACTTTGAGGACCTTAAGCTTTATAGAAGGAGAGCACCGGTGACGTAAATCTATAGTTTATGAAATGTGAAAAACAAGTGAGCTGTTAGAATTTTTGGTGACACTTGTATCAGCAATTCCACCAAATGAAAGCCTTCTAAGAAAACATCTATGTTCCTAAAAAATTAATAATTCTTCAAAATTAAACTGCCAAATGTTTAACTTAGATATGTTTCTTACTCCTCCCCCCCAGTGAAACAGCGATACTCTCTAAGAGGGGAAGATACACCTAAGGCATGCTCTTCTCAGGGATGGTCAGCGATAGGACAAGGGGTGCAAACTGGAGCAGGGGAAGTTCCATGTGAATAGAAGGAGAAACTTTGTCACTGTGAAGGTGACAGAGCATTGGGACAGGCTGCCCAGAGAGGTTGTGGAGTCTCCTTCTCTGGAGACATTCAAACCCCACGTGGATGTGTTCCTGTGTGATTTAGTCTGGGTGATCCTGCTCTGGCAGGGGGTTGGACTGGATGATCTTTCGAGGTCCCTTCCAACTCCTAACGCTCTGTGATTCTGTCAAAGCTGATGCTTACACAGCTTCTGCATTTTCGTCCTTCTCTGGTAAACAAATTCAAATTGGGTAAACTGGGTGTGCTAGTGACTGGTCAGTATGAATGTACCCAGTGCCTCAAGGCTTGCCACACTGGTAGCTCAGTCAAGCTAGCGCTGAGTACGGTACTACTGAGTACTGAGCTTGCAAACAAGCACCAGCCATATTCCCAGCAGGACCAGTCTATACGTGGGAAGCGCTGTAGCATCACTGCAGGTGACAAGAGCACTCCAAATCTGGGAGAAAATGGATTTCAGCATTATATAATAAAATGACCCAAATACTTCTTTACTACTGGTGCTTAGCTATTCACTACCCATTTTCTCTCCAAGAGTAGTTTCCCTCTTGCAACAAAAACTGCTGAATGTGTTTAACATAGCAAACGCTTTGTGAGTCTCGGTGCGTTCATACATTCCTATGGGGCTCGACTGACACTTGGCGGTAATGAGAAACACCAGCTATTAGAGAGTAACATCTATACACACTAATGTTATACCTTTTCTTTTTTTTCCTTAATAACCACCCTGATCAATAAATACTACTGTAAGGTTTGCACAGCCTCTCAGTCAAAACCTATATAAATGCACGGCATTCCTAGGTGGCTGCAATGCAACTGCACCCATTATTTCTTCTTCTCCAAATGCCCAGGTTCTCCTTCTCCATATTCTAAATGACTTCAGGCTGCCAGCCTCCCCACCCAAACCCCAAATGTTTGGACAGTCATTTGGTTAAAAAGCATAAATTAACCTGTGCAAGAGACTGAAATAAACTGTGATCAGACTGCTGTGTTTTTATCATGACTCCAAACAGGCTTCTGTCACACTGATTCCCCTCTAAAGTATATGCAGGAAGTACTGAATAACCAGTTTTGGGGTTTTTTTTCCATGGATAAATATATCTTTACATTTCTCAAATCACATCATGGCTGTGCAGAACAAGCATTGTTTATACAACAGCTACGATGATCAAATAAACACAAAGCCCCACAGATTCCTGTACACATTTTAATACATTATACTGCTGAATAAGAAATGCATGAATCTCCAGTATGATCCTCGTGGAGGCACATTAATAATTGTAACAGTTCTTGCTTGTAAGAAAAGACAATTTAAAAATACTATCTGCAAAAAACTTACAGGTTAGATGTTTAAAAAAGAACTGTTAACTGAAATAGTCGTATTCTTAAGATGTTCACAAGCCAGCATCTTCCACTATCACGTGGAATTAGTTCTTTAAGATACAAATGGATGTGCTGCTTTAAAAACCTGAGATACCCAATATGGATTCTCTCTTTAGCTGAGAGTAAGCAACTCTTACCTACTGCGGTAAGTCCTTCCGATATTGAGGTAAGAATATAAATGAGGACACGAGGTTCTAAACTGGTAATGAAACTCATATGGTCTTGGGTCAGGCACTCCAGAAGTGGGTAGTATGACTGGCTTAGTTTTCGGTATTGCTGAAAAGAGAGTACACATTCATAGTAAATATAGCTATTGCCATCAACTAACATTAACAACATTAACAGATGATAGAAGAACCACCTTATAGTTTCTGCGATGTGACAAATTCTAATTTAGCCACTACATCAAAATATTGATAGGGACAAAATATTTCCTTGTCCTTGATAGATTGCAACTTTTCAAATTTACTGTAGGATATATTTTGGCTCTTAGTTTAAAATAAGCTTAGGATAATACAGGAACGCTATCATGCTTTGATGTTCTGCACAGCTATCAGCGTAGTAAAAGCAGCACAGTGTTCTGTCCAAGCTGCTGGTCTGATAAGATCACGGCCTGTATCTTACCTTCTGCAGGAAATCTTACTAAGATTTACTGTCGATTTCCCCAAATTGTCTCAGAGACAGACTTGTTTTGTGCTTTAGTGAGGTGCTGTAACAGGCTCTGCACAGGCAAAGGCACTTGCTCGAGCCCATCAGCCCTTTGGGACTTGCCTTGGGCATATATCATTGGATGGCTAGGAATGTGCCAAAAGTGTGCTCTTCACCATACAACCAACGCACCAGTTTTAACTGAGAGCAACTTTTCAGTTCCAAGGGCTCTATTTAAAGTGGCAGGCCTAAATCTGGGTATTATCCATCTTTACTTATCCCGAATTTGCTCCTTCCTGCAATAAAATGGCAGTTCTGAACTAGTGTCATGAAAAAAATGTCAGAATTCAAATTTCAGCTGATATTGCACAAGATCTGTTGCCTTCCCACAGAGAAGTGGGAACATGGTGGACTTGGAAATTAAAGTTTTAAATTTTATGGGGAATGCACAGTGACACTTTACAGATTGAAAGCAACCGCAGAATGGCTGGATATGTGTGGTTGTTCTACAGTGCACATGGGCGATGTAAATGGGTTTGTGAGTACAGAGAAGAACATCTTGCATTCACTTCTCCCTTTCACGATGAGCCAAGAGAAAATTCTAGAAAAGCTCCCGTTGCACACGGCAGGTTCATCATACCTGTATTTTAGATGTTGCTATATAAATAAATTCGAGTTAATTGAACTGAAAGCTGCATCTGAGCTGTTGGAGATCTCTCTGTCTCATTATAACAATACAAAGCCTGTGGTGGTGTTATTTCATATTTCACGTAAAGACTCCCAAGATGAGTAATTGCTTACTAGCAAGTCACTGTGGGATACTGAAAGCAGCATTTTGACAAAGGCCTGAAGTACATTGTCAAAGTGGTTGTCCCCGTACAACTTGAAGACGCCAAAGCTGACATAATTTCCACATAAGGCAGATTTGAGTGCAGAGTAACAGATGGAAATGCCCTTGAGTTTCAACGGATAAACCTGATCTTTTGACAAAGTCCCAAGAGAGAGGATCTGATTACCTGTTTTCATAAAAAGAAAGAAAGAAAGAAACTTATATAAGCAGCTGCAAATCTAAAATATTTTGATGGCACTAGCTAAACTTTTTTTTTCTTTATTTTTATTATTATTTGGAAGAAAAACTCCTTCTGCATTTGATCCAAAAGATCTGTTAAGCAAGCGTTACTAGAGCTTAAAAGTCACTGAAGAATTAGTGTGCACAATTTAAAATATAAGCCATGGAATTCCTGTCGTTGACGAACAGCCAGCCCATGACTGGGTCTATCAGCATGAATTCCTTAATCCAAACAGAGCTGCAACACATGGTTTTATAGTCTCTCTTTAGTTTCACAAAGCCTGGTTTTGATCCATTACCGTGACAGTCTCTTGGGATGGTTGCTGATGTATATACACACTAAATATATCCCTCAGAAAACAATATGTCCATTACAAAAGCCTCTATTTCACCAGTCACAGATGGGAATGACTTTTTAATTAAAATCCATGTTTATAATGTAAAAATAACAGCTAAACGTAAATATTTACTATTGCTAGTAGCAGGCAACAGTGGCTTTTGGATCCATGGTGCAGCAGCGCAGTAGATCCTGCCACAATCCTCTATACAAACCTCATTATTCACAAAGCCTCATTACCAAGTTTTCTAAGGATCTTGTAATAATTTAATGCTCACCTTCACAGCACCCCAGAGTTAGTTTGTCTTCACAACAATTTATTTTCTTTTTTAACCTGAAGTAATTAATGGAAGCGAGCTAAACCAGTAGAATAAACATGGCAATGAGTAAGCAGTTCCACCATGAAGGAGCCTTACTGGGTTGATCCCCATCTGATGCTGACCTTGGCAAGCGTGGCCTGCACAATATCTGAGTGTCCGGCCTTCACTCCTTTACTACTCATCATTCTTGTTAATTTTAACTGGAGGCAAATGACACAAACCCGTACATTTAAAAAGCATTCCTACAAATGAAAGGGTGAGAGCCTCAGATGATCGGCTTGTTTGCTTTTGGTGTCTAACCTAGATGTCATGGCTATGATGGCAACTTGGATCAAGGAGCAATGAGTGAACTCTACGTTAACAAATCACAATGCCAAACGCTGCCAGCTGAGAGAAGTAGTTGTGACAACTCAGATTTGCTTTTATAATAGCCAATTAGAAAGGGCCCTTAAAAACTTGCCTCAGATCTCACGAGATTTAACACGCGCTGAGGCTAAATACTAAAGCGTGTCTGTCCCCACGCAGCTCCCCTTTCTGCCCATGCAAACTTCCACCTACAAATCACATACCTGTCTTATTTTAATTCTTTTTCTTAATGTTATTGATTACTGAGGAATTTACATCATATAATCAGAAAAACAAGGGGAAAGCCTTATTTCTAGACACCCAACGCATCAAAGTGTCACCCATTTGGTATTGTTTAATGCAAAGAGGGAAAGGCTTAAGGTACTGCATAAACCAATAATGTTGTTCACTGCTTCTAGCAAGTACAAGGCAATTTATCCATCAGGTTGTAAAGGAAAAGTAGCTTTACAAAAAAAAGACTGTGAGTACACCCAGGGATTGCTCAGAAGTAACTGGGGTCTGTAAGAAGGAGGAATGACATCACTAGAATTACAGAAGGTAGGAGGAGAATCAAATATTTCGCTAGGAACGATGATCACTTACAATCAAAATCAAGCCCTCAATAAAAATAACACAACTATGAATGAAATACAGAATGATTTTGATACTGTAACTGGTTACAGAAGTATCCCTACTACCCCAAAGGCTGTAGTCACAACCCAGCATATCTGGGGAAGAGGGCATGATCCCAGTCACTGCTATGGCAAATGGCGTTAAATCGAAGTTCTACTAAAAATGTCTGGTATCCAAAAGATCCTCTTTGAAAAGTAAAACATAGCAGGGAAAAGTAGAATGTCTTGTAGTGTACCTGGATACACATTTATTGTAATATTTAACATTAATTTTATGTAAATTTAATTTCTCAGTAAAGATAAACTCCATTTAGCTTCCTACAGTGCCTCATTTAAGACATCCCAGACAGGTCATCTCAATTAGCATTTATCTTTTTGACATGAGCTAAGCCTAGTTACCGAGATCGCTGCATTCCAAGTTCTGTTAAAGAAGAAAATGAAGTACACAATTTGGTCTGTGTGATGCAGTAGGCAGGCACATGCTATTTTCAAAAGCCGCTATGTCGACAGCATACAATTCTTGGGGCAAAACCAAGACAGAAAGATAAGAGTGCTGGAAACTAACCATAGTCTTCTCCACTATTAAATTCTCTGCTGGAAATCTCTATGTTAATAAGACAAATATATACTGGCTTTAGAAACGAGCAATGACAAAGTTCTGGATCCAGCTTTGAGTTTCTAGCTGAGCTGTCCAAGCATGACATCGTGCAACCCCAGGTCCTTGACGTACTCAGTGTAACGTGCAACAACAGATGGAAAGAGCTCAGTAGTTGTCAACAAGGCAATTATGTATTTAATATGGAAATTAATTGGAAGCTGCTGGAAAAACGGGAGGATGAGGAAAGAAGTTGAAAAAACCCCAGGAATCCTTTAGCCTGGGAACCCGAGTTCTAGGAAGTATCCACTAGTGTTAATCTATCATTTTTCTTACTTTGCAAAACAAATCACCCTACAATTAGAACTTTAAACCCATTAATCAGCATAAAGCATTCAGTATAGGAAGGCAGAGCCCTGCTCCCTCGCGCTGGGCAGGCACAGCAAATTGGGTGCCTATCCCTTCTAATGAAAAGGCAGAAGAATTTGGATCTAGTGCAAGATTAAAAGCTGCTTGTTGCAAGTGGACAGAGTCCACAGAGAACTGTTCTGTGTTCATGGACTCGTTTTAAAAGGGCCTAAGAGTGGGAACTGTTGATTTCAAATTAGCAGCAGAGGTGAAAGACCACGCGGTTCCTGGTGCCAATGCCCCAAGCCATCCGCCTGTGATTCAAGGGATGCAGTGCTAGAACAAAGACCAGTGTTTTAGCATTAGTTATTGAAAAAAAATATGAAGTACAGTGCTATGCCTGACTAGATAAAAAAAGGAAAGATCTACTTGTAACATTTAGCAGGAGCTTCAGGGGAATATTTTTACACACCATGGATGCTACTGAACATAAACTAATTTACTGAGGTACTTGGAATCAGGTCAAAAACAACTCCTCAGCTACTGAGGATACGCTTACATTTATAATCCCTGTAGCGGAGGACCAAAATACAATTTTATAAACTCCTATTGTTGAAAGAAACAGTTTAAAGAAATTAAATCAACATAAAAGTGACCTTTGACACACTGAATTTAAAAATTGCGTGTGAAATTCATAGCTCCTGTCAAAATGAAAACTATATCGAGACCAATCAGTGAAGTTTCAGCGTTACTACTGAGTTAAAAATCAAATTAAACAACGCGACTTGAATCAGTTTCTTCTTAATGTGGGAAAAATTATATCACACAATCTTAGAACATAGCGACTTTCCAAATTCTCAGTGATTTTTGCCCTGCATTTGACAGCAATGTCACTTAGAAAAATTCTAACCTCTCTGAGCCTCAGCGGTGACCCAAAGTCCCTACAGGACTAAGAAAAGGATTTTTAAAGGTATTGGGCAAAACTGCTAGATAGGAAAGAAGGGCTTGAGTCGGGCTGACAATTTAAGCATTTCATTACCAAAAGACTACTTAGTAACATAAACAAAGGAGCTGGAAGGAGGAAAAAAAAAAAAGCATGTGTGTGCAGAGGGGGAATACAAAGCCGGCAAAAAACCAACCTGGGATGCTCTGACCGAAGATAACATCGCCCGTGCCTCAGAATCCCAGAGGCAATATGCACCAGAGCTCTTCGCACAGCTCATTCCCTCACTCCCTCCTAGATGTGGGAGCATGTCAGGACAGGCAGCTTCCCTTTTGGTTCTCCTCCTTAATTGCTTTTACAGTAGAAGCCATAATACAAAAATGATTTCCTTATGGCTGAGCTTCATTTAAGCAGGGCTCGTTCTAGATTTCAGTCCAATAAGCGCTACGTATAATAATACATCTAAATCGTGCTTTAACATGTGTGAATTAGCTGAAGATGAAAAAAAAAAGACTTTGGTGAGATTAAACCAAAGTTGTGAAAATTTATTGTATTTCTAGAGAAAAAGTGGGGTTTGCCTTTTCCCCTTTCCTGTTTTTATTATTCACCATTGCCCCATAAAGAAGGACACTTTCCAGGCGCTCAGCGTGCTCGGGCAGCACAACCAACTGGCCATGTATAGACAATGAAAGGAAAACGTGAATCATAAAGATGGGAGCAAGCTCCAAAACCTTGTTTTTTAATGCTCTGCAACAACAAAACATACATAAAACCTCTCTAATCAGCACACTGAGCACAAGGAGCACCACGAGAAACTTGCTGAAAGAAACCGATTATGAAATCAGAGTTGGTAATGAAGAGCAATACGTATTCTGGAGCTGGTACTGTAAAGGAGAGCAGCCCGACAGAAACTGAGGCTGGTGAGCGCTCCGCTTCAAAGCTGAGCTGCTGATGAGAAGTACCTGTTCTACAGCAAGAATCGCTTCCACCAAAATTGTGAAGAATTGTTGCCTTCCGAAGCTGCTGGCACTGAATGGATCACCACACTAAGTTTTGAAATACATGTTCTAGAAGCAATTTAAAGCTCATTAGAAATAATTGTGTCTGGCTAGTGGAAAATGTGGTAAAATTTAATCCACATCCAAATGCTACCTGGGCTGTGAGAACAGGAAATTGTTTTGTGCTACTGTGGCTAACCTCGACGCTGACCTTGAGCAGTAACCGCTACAACAGCTGAAAGCTGGAGCAAAATTAAAAACTTACATCAAAGTATATCATGACAGAATGTAGATAAATAAAAACAGCATATTGAAAATATTATTTTTATGTCAGCCGCCTATAATGAAAGGGAAGAGGTTTACTAAAATGTAAAGGAACCACAAAGAGAAATAAATGGTCCCAAGATGCACTGGAACATCATTCTTGCACAACTGGGAGTTCAAAAACACACAGTAAGGAGACTTGTACATACAGAATTAAAAGTGAAATATATTGGGGATGAAGAATGGTGGACTGTGCTATTCCAACTCCTTTCAATTTTCTCCTCTCGGTTGTTTATTTTAAATCACTCTATCACTCAGACTGGCTCTAGCCATAATGGACAAGGCACAACGCCCCTTGCCAAGCAGCTGCAGAGTCCTAACAAGGATAATTGACTATCTAAGTGCTTTTTGCATCCTACGCCAGGCTTTACATCTTTTGAACATATAGCATTTGTAAAGACATCTTCAAATTGTCTTCAGCGCTGTATCGGTGATAAATGAGCAGAAGGACAGGATGCAGCATGCTAGTACTACCCTCATTGGGAAGCTGGGTCTGCTAAGCAGAACTAAATGCTTGCTGAGGTGCTGGCTTTCAAAACTACAAAGAACTCAGATTCATTTTATTCACTGACAACCCAAGAGGCTCAGCTTATCTTAAAATTGGGCACTTTGGATTTTTTTCTGCTTTGCACATAGGAAATCAGTCTAGGGGGGTAAAGAAGCATACCCATCAGTGATATTAGTGTCCATGCTCACAAACGTTAACATACATTCTACACCCCAGAAACACAGCTCTACCCTTTTCTTCCCCCTTTCATTTACAGCCCAAGCACAGAGCTCTCAGTACCGGTAAATGGAGGTATCGGTCAGACACGAACGGACATCAAAACTTTGGCAAAATGGAAGATGGAACAGAAGCGACCTGCTGGGTTTCCAAATGTTTCATTCAAAGTTATTCTCACATAAACACCAGCACGAGGTTTACACAAAGCAAATCCACAGATACATTCCAAGGATTTCTATCACCTGAAGGATGCATTTGCAACGTTATCTGTGCGTTACCCAAACCCCTTCCATCAGTGCAGTCCAGACTTAGGAAACGGCAACATGTCAATGACCAATGCACTGTGAGAACCATCACCTGATGCCACTAATTCCTTGTCAAAGTGTTGATGGGACAGAGACATATTTCAGATCATGTTTTTAGATACCTACAGGTTTATACAACACAAAGACTCCCAGTGTACCTAAGTCATAACTGGGAATTTTCACGTTTGATTTGGTGCAGGTGAAATTTCTGAACAGAATACTTTCCCTGCATTTTCTGTGTACGTGCATGTGAGAGAGAAGGAAAAATCCTGTTCTAACCCAAATTTAAATTTCACTTATGGAAGGATGTATTTTCATTTCATTAAACCTTTTTTTTTTTTTTTAAAAGAATTGTAGGGGCTGGAAGGGACCTCCAGAGATCATCAAGTCCAACCCCCTTGCGAAAGCAGGGTCCCTAGGACAGGTCACACAGGTCGGTGTCCAGACAGGGCTTGAATATCTCCAGAGAAGGAGACTCCACACCCCCCTGGGCAGCCTGTCCCAGGGCTCTGTCACCCTCACTGTGAAGAAGTTCTTCTGCATATTAGTGCAAAAATTCCTGTGCTCCATCCAACTTGAGGCCATCGCCCCTTGTCCTGTCCCCACAGACACTGAGAAGAGGTTGGCCATTTCCCCCTGTGTCCCACACTTCAGATATTGATAACCATTGATCAGATCTCCTCTCAGGCTTCTTTTCTCCAGAACAGCCCCAGGTCATTCAGCCTTTCCTCTAGAGGAGATGCTCCAGTCCTTTAATCATCTCCGTAGCCCTCAGCTGGACTCTCTCCAGGAGATCCCTGGCTTTTTTGTACTGCGGAGCTCAGAACTGGATACAGTTTCATATTCTTCTAGGAAAGAGATGCACCCACACTCTCTGTGGGAGAGGGACCAAGCTTGAGCTTTGGGACAGAAACTCTCACTGCCAATGGCACAGCAAGGAGAGGTGAGAGCTGGAAGCAAAGTTCACACATGGATTTCCAAGAGGAGCAAACACAGCGAGGTCCCAGGTGATGGAAAGAAGGACTTCACAGGGATAAGAGAAGGCTGGGCAGAGTTTATGGAAACCCACTGGGTCAATGGATTATTGGAAACGGAGAGCGAAAGGAAGGATCTTCCTACAAGGACAGCAGGATGAAAGGAAGAGACAGTTACCTCTATTTTCACCCTGTCTGTGTCTCAAGCCATCACTCTGTGTTTCTCTCTAGTTTAAAAAGGCAATTATTATGGTACAGATTTCCATCAAATCTATCCTGACTTTGGAGTGTCTTTTTGATCACTCTGAGGAGCTCACCAGAAGCTGCAGGCACATACAAGAGATCTGCCTGACTCGGTAAGAAAAACGAGCACACACTGTTTGGTGTCATCTCTTGACATTTACTGTGTGCCTTCTGATTTCTTCTCTAATGCTTCAGCCATAAAAATCATGCTGAATCTAAGAATTCAACTGGTTTTGGAATTTTAAGTTGCTTGCAGTAATGGTACAACAGAACACTTGAAAACTGACCCAAGGAATAGCAGGTGTGTACATAATCTTTCTTTTAACTGAACCATGCAGAATGTGGGGCTGGAAACGCTGCCTGAGAACACCAAAGTGCATTTTATCATCATCCCTCACTTCACTTCTTTATTTTTCCCCAGATGTCTGCTGAGATGATATATGTTTAAGAGACAGATGCGCTTGAAAAGAAGTCACAGATTATTACAGATTCGAGTTTTCCTTAAAAGCACAATTATGAAGTATTACAGTTTTCAGGAAGGCATTTGAAATTAATGCTAACCCCTTAATATCAACATTTTTATAGGAATTTGTATGTTCAAAAGATCATACATAACTGAGGTAATGAATCTGGCAACACATTTCCACAAGAGTTGTATCTTCCTGTGCACTGGAATGGAAGTTTCATAAACTAGTAATTGGTGATAAAAGCAAAGAACGTGAACAGCAATTATGCAAAACTGATTAATTGTAGTATCTTGAAATACTTGCAGTGGGCAGTAAAACCTTCCCAGACAGTAAGCCAGTGACCACCTCAGAAAGAGCTGTGCCATTCTGCAGTAGTGCTAATCCAGCTCTGGAGTCCCCAGTACAGGAAAGACTGGGGCTGGACAGCATCCAGAGGAGTACATGAAGATGATCAGGGGGCTTGAGCACCTCTCCTGTGAAGACAGGTTGAGAGAGTTGGGCTGGTTCAGCCTGGAGAAGAGAAGGCTCCGGGGAGACCTAATTGCAGCCTACCAGTACTGAAAGGGTCCTATAGGAAAGTGTTCCCCAGGGAGGGCAGGGACAGGACAAGGGGCGATGGCTTCAAGCTGACAGAGGGCAGGGTTAGGTGAGACGTTGGGAAGGATTCTTTGCTCTGAGGGTGGTGAGGCCCTGGCACAGGGTGTCCAGAGAGGCTGCGGGAGCCCCTGGATACCTGGAGGTGTTCAAGGCTGGGTCGGATGGGGCTTTGGGCACCCTGGGCTAGTGGAGGTGCCCCTGCCCATGGCAGGAGTGGTACTGGATGGGCACTGAAGTCCCTTCCCACCCAAACCAGTCTGGGATTCTATAATTATTAAATTAGGAATTCTCTGGTCCTTATTTGCAAAAGCCACCGATCCTTTAGGGCTGAGGACTTTATGGACTTTACTTACACACCATGGAAGTCATAGAGAAACATTTTGCTTTCAGTTGCAAAGTGTTTTTTTAGCAATCAGAAATGAAGCAAGTTGAAACCAACTAGTGTGATTTACTAGTTGAGAAACTTGATGCCAACAACTGAGATGGATGCCCAACAGTATGGTATGCTTTTTGTGAGTGGATGAATAAAGGCTGATGAAAATAAAAATGAAAAAGATAAATCTGCAATGGGATCAGGCACAATCAGACAAGTAGGGCCAAAGCATCGTCATGACTGTGACTGCACTCTATTTTTTAAATCATCATAAGGAAGCTGACAGTGATTAAGTAAAATGCTAACAGAAACTGAGTAGTAAAATCTAAAAATTTACAGTTTATCTTTTCATACACGGAAAAACTAATTTCAATTTTGTTTAATTGTTCTAACAAATTTACTTATGTGTTCTAACAAATTCATTTATTTAAGCTGGGAAATAAACCAAAACCCCCAGAAGTGCTACCTTGCTACATGGTAAGAAACAGGACAATAATTTTGCAAGGAGTGAGAGCTACTTGGGTGTCATTTTTTTCCTGTCCTAAGTAGATGCTTTACACATTCTGCACATACTGTTCCCACACCCTACATATGGAAAGCCAAACGACACCTCTGAAGTTCCTTATGTGGGCAACCACGTAACACACAGTTTCCAGACCAAAAAAGCAACCTGAATGCAGCAAAAGCAAATCCAATGCACCAGTTTTCTTTCTCTAAGAGAACCAGGAGGCTTACGGCTCTTGCTGTTTACACAAACTGTAAGTGAGGTTGTTCTACAAGAACCTGGTAATGCTCCTTTCAAAATATTTAGAAAGCAAAACTGTAAGCTACAAAGTTAGTTGGAGTGTAATATAAACTGCTGGTGTCAGAGACCTGTTGCAGTTGCATGCATGAGTGGGAGTAGTAAAATGGAGCAACTTATTATAAACACTTTTAACAGCGCTCCAGGGTAAAGCTGTTATGGTCCTATTATGTTTGGGAACTGCTGGAATATAATTTGAATACATAAAATCAACCCACACCTATCAATCAGTAGCCTGGATCCAACACCTCAAGAGTATTTGTAGTTTCGCTGCAACACATTTACAGCTGCCAGAAGACAGGCATTCAAGTTAAAAAAGCGACACAAGCAACCATGCTACATGAATGAACTCTGATGTAGGGAAGTAAACGAGCTCCAAAGGCCTGACATGTCAGCTCGGCGCTTTGCAAAGGGATGGCACTGGCTGTAGCACATTACAGTCCTGCTATGTATTCCACAAATCCATCAGTGCTCAGCAATAGGAACTAGCAGGGGTTTTGTATCACGAGATAGCAAAGAATTACACTGCTGAGGAAACATTAATGAACACCTACCATAAGTACAAATCATTTTACTGGCTTCTCTGAAGAGAAGAATTCCATTTGGAGATGATACATCAAAATTTAAACGTTGTGATCTAAAAAAACAACAGCAAAATATTCAGATGGTCGTCGAAGCAAAAACTGCAATGGTTTCATTCCTGAAACAACACCAAATAGTGCTGATTACAAACTACAATTATTTGATAAACTAATTCTAGCTTTCAGTCCAATGATGTGCACTCTAGTTATCCTCTGTATGTGGCCAAAGAAGCAATCCTACAACAAAGCACAAAACCATTTTTACGCAGGAGACCAGACAATACATCCACAGCTTTCAGTGTCCGAAGAACATCTTGTGCCTGTCTGGATTTGGAAGGATGCTCCATAGGTTCCATAACCCAAGTAGTTAGGCTAACTTTTACCCTGCTTCTGCATCTGCATTGCTTTCAAAAATATAACTAATCCTCCCAGGTTATTCTGCTACATAACATCTGTGGCAATCGCAAGCCAGTTCTCCCAGTGTGAACTGTATCATGTGCTTTTTACGAACACTCAGACCTGAAGATGACCGCACCACGTTGTCCTCCCTGATGCAAAGGTCTTACCAAAGCCAACGGGAACCACTTTGTTCCCAATCTGGAAACACAACGCAGCTCTCGCTGAAGTCCCTGCTGCGTCTCTGCGATAAAGGAGCCCAACTCCTAGTCCAGGACTAAAAGTTAACTTTGAATATCTGTCTTAAGCTTCTAAGGACCTTTAGCAAAACTTACCCTGTGTGTTTATTTGGACTGAAAGGGAAAAGAGTCATCAGTGAGTGACACAAACCAGAGTTTCCCTGGCTGAGCTATTTGGTGGTCGTCTACTTTTGATCAATCGAGCTGTCCTTGTGCCACAGAGCCAGCAGGAGGGAATTTGTTTTCTCCCCCTTTTTTTTTTTTGTTTTCTGAGTCCCTATTTGCAGGGTCCTTTGCTGCAAACTCTGGAGTAAATCTGGGTGTTTATAAATGAATAAAACGTGCCTTGTATAAAACATGTGCGTATTCCATATGCACACAATTATAGTGTCTGGCAGAGGGAAAGAAAACCAAAACCAGCACGTCATCTCAATATCAGAGTGGCATAATGCACAACCTGATACTCTGTAACATATTTTAACCATGTCAAAGTATATTGTATAATGCATTCGAACCTGTAAAAGCTAATGCAGTACACAACTCGTGAAAAAAAACATCCCAAATGATGTTTTCTAAAGGGAGCAAGACAGATTTTCTGAATACCAATAGGTGGAAGAATAACATGAATATGGAAAGTAGCTTGAAGAGCTGTCTTTTGCATAAGATTTATTGTTCCAGTTCCTCTTTGCTTTTGTTTACCGTTATTAGAGTTCTGCGTTTATGCTTTAACAATCTCCTCCTTGAAGTAAGTTGCAGCACTATTAGAGTACACTGCTCGGGCACTGCATCTTCAATAAAAACAGAGTAACCTTTTCCAGCAATTTTTTATACTACTACGAGGATAAAAGACATAACCCCTAGAAACCAAAGAGGGAGTCGTGGGAAGTGGGTCAACACACACACGGAACAGGGACTCTGCCTTAAGGTCAGCGTAGCTGTTCAGGGATGAGATGCAGACCGTTCACACCAGCGTCTGACTGGGGGCCAGGTCTGAACTTCAAGGCATCACTTTCCCAACACTAGATTGAACCAAGTACTTTTTCCAAATTTCAGCTGTCCCAACATTTCTCCTTGTAAATTTAATTTGCAAGGCAAAGTGAGAGACAGTGAGAACACATACTTCTTTGCCAAAGACTCTACTTTAGTCACGAAGATACCCAGCACAGAGACTTTAACTATCAACTTCTCATTTAAACATTTTTTTTTTCCCCTTGGGCAGTACACTAAATATCTCCAATGGTAACTTCTCAAAATAAATTGTTCTATTACTTGTAGCAAACCAGGAAATTCATTCCAACACCTGCAATGTCAAGCACTGAAATAACCACCCAAAATCATTCTGGGGCCTTTTCGCTGGCCCACAGAGAAGATTTTGGATGTGGGAGAACTTACTTACGTGCCTATTATTAATACTGCTGTATTAGATGCCACTCTTTCCTATTCTGGCTGGAAGAGTTGACTTGTAAAAGAAAGTGCAAAGGGAGTTAGGGTTTTCCAGGCACGTACGTACGTACGCTGCTTGGCTTAAGGCAAAAATTCAGCCTGCAGCAAAACTCGACAATTTTCCAATATTTAATTGTAGAGTCAGTACTTAGCCCTGGTTGAAGCACACACTTCCACTAACACTGAATATAAAACCACAGTAGTCTCATATATATATATATATATTTCTGTAATTAATTCTTACCAGCTAATTTTTAACATCTACCCTTTTGGTAAAACCCCACAGCGCTGCAGAATGCTGAGCTCTCCAAACACAAAAGTAACAGTCCAAGTCCAAGTCAGGCATCACGAGGATAAGCAAAACACAGAAAGCGGGAACAGAGAGTGCATCCCATTGCAGTATCCACTACTTACCTAATTTTCATGTGCTTCTTACCTGTTTTGCATGAATTCTGCCATCAGCTTCAAGATCGGGGTTGTACAGGCAGGCTCCTGGTACCACAGTTCAATGGCTCTTTGCAGAACAGCAATGTACGTGGGGTATCTTCACCAAACTGAGTTAAAGAGTACACTGATACAGTAACATCACACAGAACACTTTCCCCTAACCACCTGCGGCAGCCCAGAGGTAGACTTTGGCAAAGGGACTGCCAGAACCTCTACATTTAAGCAAGTCTCCGCTTAGAAGACTAAATCCTTTGGCAACACACATAGTTAATTGGAAAACAGTTAATATACTGGAGCTGTAATGAAGGAAAAGGAAAGCAGTTTGTGTATGCGAAGCTGACCTCTAAGCACATATATAAAATGAGCCTGGATTTGTAATGAATGGCCTAAGTCACATATGGCAATTTAAATTTAAAGGACCACAAACTGACATACTAGCAAATCTGGGCCCCCAGATTTCAGTGCTTACACATATATATTGCATTTTCTATATAAACTGTTTGGAACAATGTGTATGAAGTTGTTTCCAGGGTGTTCAAGAAGGGAATTCAGCCAAACTGCGTGGGGGAGGCCAGCGAACTTAGCTTTCGAAGAACTCCTTCAGGAGAGCTGTTTGCTCATCAGCACCCAAGAGAGATCTCTTCTTTCAGAGCAGGATTTAAAGGAAGGCAATACAGAAAAATACACGTTTAGTAGACTCTGCAATGTAACTTAAAGAAGACTTACTGACTGTATTAAACCATTTCATGCAATGATTTGATATAAAGCTGATCCCTAGTTTTCTCAATGTGCTGAAAAAAGTTTATATGGCTAAGAATGCAGAGTGGGCAATAGCAGTGAGGTCACACTAATTGACCAGCAAAGAAAAAACAAGTTTTTAAAAAATATTGAACTGAAATATTTTAACTATTTCATTTGCTATTAAAGCATAATCCAGCTAATCTAATGGTTTTGTTTAATAATACACTTATTCTTCATTTTTCACCCTGTTTCACGTCATGTAATTGTGCTTTGTTTAACCACACAAGAAACAGTGACTATTCCAAGGAGAACACTACTGCTTATTCGGGCAATACAGGTAACTGTCGGGCATCTCAGGAAGGAGAACACCGGCCAAGTGCTCAGTGTGGGATGGTGGAATCAAAGCCTGAAATACACAAAGGTGTACATACTTCTAGGCTATGCACACACAGTCGTGGCTCTAAAGCTCTTCTGGTGGAGGCTAAAGCCATCAGGAACAGCACTGCTGATGGATGACAGCACTGCAGACAGATGGAAGGCATTCTGGCCACTGCTGGCTGGCTGGGGCACCTGAAGCCTTGGGCGCCTTTGCTGCCAGCTGCCTGAGGCACTGTATGGATTGACTACATACAGCAAAAGAGGCTGATGTGTGAAATACACTTTTAGACCTTGTTTCTCTCTCCTTTATGGGGTTCTTTCCATTTTTAAATGAGACAAACTGCAGTTAAACTATACTGTCGAGAGTTATCCAGTAACAAACTAGGATTTAAATTCAAATCCTACTTGCCTACGGTATCCAGCCAGGGCACAGATGACCCATGCCATCTCATACCTTTAAAAATTCACTAGTGCCTGTTCCATTTTCTCTGAGGTAGACTTCCAATCCAGCTCATTCTCAGCAGAGGATGGTCAGTATACTCAAAACGCTGCAGATGTTGTGTGAGGTATAGAACTGAATTGTGCTTTTAAATCTCCTAAGTCATGCCTCTTCCTTCGCCTGCCTTACAGCCCCAGGTACACAGAGGGGCACAGTGCCATGCCACTGAGGAATTCTGTGGGGTAGAAAGCAATTTCCTTTTCAGATTTCATGGCAAGGAGTTCACTTGACAGCCAAACCCTACAACCACAACGTAAGCCAGCAGTATAGCCAACGTGATTACCTATCTCAATTCAGAAACTTCAGCACCGACTTCAATGACAAGGAAAGACCAGAGACTACAGTCAAGTTTTATAAAGCTAGGTTCAACAGAAAGGCTCCAGGAATTTATTATTTTTTTAGTAAATGCAATAAAATGGAACAAATTGGTCTGAAAGAGAATACTATTTTTAAGTGTTTTTAACCCCAAGCTTTAAGGAACCTGGCTAAGTCATGGACTTCACCTGACCAGTCAGTTCAAGCTCAAAGGAATTCAAACTGCAAAAACCAATACTGAGCTTCGAATCAGTGGAAGTGGCTGTAACAGCTTTTACAAACAGATTACCGATCAGGCAGCCTTGTCTTGTAAGAAAATGTGTTCTCTTCATTTGTGATTAGGAAAAATTCAATCCCTACATGCTGTTTGTCGGGCTCTTTCGGGTTTACACCTAATCTTAAATCCTTAAAACAAACAAAATTTAAAAATTATTATTCAAAACCAGAATAATTTTGAACAGCACAACTTATTGCTGCATGTGGTTTTATTTTGTGAAGAAATATGGTATGAATTTGGATAAGTATGTAACTGCAGTACTTTGGGGACAAGATTGTTTTGTTTGTTCTAGTGATCCACATCTGAAACAACATATGATCAGACATCCGACTAAGTCAACGAGAAGCTTTAAATGACCACCAGATAAAGCACCTCACTGGCAGGTCACTCATCTACAAACAGCATCACCATATCCATACACAGATATTCTGACACAGGCAGCCGATTTCATGTGCTTGCACATACACATCTAGCTGACTGCAACTCTGACTCAACCTAATGATTTAATTCTTGCAACCCATTTTCTTATTGCAACCTTCTTTTACAGGCAACAGAAGTCATTAAATACTGAGAATCAACTGCGAGGAACACAGGAAAAAAAACTGCCTATGGGTTACCATGTAACTGTGAGAAACGCTAAATGAAAGTAACCAAAATGTGAGTGTTACCCTCAACTCACAACTGAACCTCCAAGGACCTATCTGACTGTGAGAGCCAGGACCTGAGATTGCAGTCTGATTTTAGTATGGAAGAGATTAAACATTCAACACCTTATTCAGGCAGTCGTGAAGTAAACCATGGAACAAAACACATAAGGAGCATCCTCCCTGTTCAGAAAACCAGGGTTTGGTTCTACCCAAAGCAGTATACAGGTTCTGTCAGGCCACACCTGCACGTTCAGGACTGACCTACAAATTACAGAGACCACATGTTATGAATACCAAAGGCAAATAAACTTTCCAAAGCTGTGGTACTAGAATCGTCACTGACAGCTTGACATATCAATATTTCAGGAAGAATAAATGACTTTCATATCCAGGGTTTGGGGTTGTTTTGTTTTGTTTGTTTCTGTGATGTTTTTCTTCATCTTTCGTTACTGGATGCTTTGGGAAGATGCTATACTTAACACCTGAAGCTGCTTAAAATATTTAGAAATATTTTTAATGAAGTCTTTTGAGAGATCACCTAATACAACTTTAAAACAAATTTTACTATTATTATAAGTATTTTCTCTTCATCCCTTGCCAGAGGAAAACTATAAATCTTGTCTCACCTGAATGAACATCATTTATCATATTCATTTTCTTGTCAATACAATTATGAAAAGCCTTTGGCCTTTTTCCAAGGAGCCTGATTTGCTAGAGAAACTCAATTAGTATAAGCAAGCCTGCTACAAAACAGCCCTATCTGGCAATCCAGCCCAGCTTCAGCATACCTGACGATTCACCTCCAAACCATGATGCTAAGAACTCCATTGGAATGGTAAAATACAAGATACACCGGTGTCCCCCAAGCCCACCCCTCCCATCCCCTCCCCTCCCAGGACCAAAGGGACTTAAAAAGAAATGATTTCTGCTCGTTTTTGCCATCTACTGGACAAAACTTAAATCCTAAACCCCTGCTATCAGAAAAAAGGAGAAGCATATCTCAGGTGAGAGATTACCCACCCTGATTTGTTTTGTTATGGCCGGGGTTTAGACCTCAGGTATTTCCTCCAGTCACTTGAAAAGTTTATCAACACATTCTTCTACCAATGATTTACAAGCACTAATTCTGACAGCCTTCAGCACAGAATCAACAGCATCTTATGGTGTATTAAAAGCTTAGCCTTTTATCCCCTGCCTCTCTGTATTAGTTCTTCACTGAAAAAAATGCAAGTAAATCAGATTCATTTTGGCTACTGTTTTGTATTTGCCATTTTCAATACTGAACTACTCAGGCTTCAAACATAAAAGAATAAAATCTGTTTGAAAACCAGCTTTTCTGTGCTATTAAAACCATTTTCTGATGATTTCAACCTACAAAAGAAATATGTTAATCAAAGGATATTTAAACTTTGGATGAGAAAATTGGCATCTGTCCCTCCCTTCTCCTCCCATTTACCTTTCTGTCATTAGATACAGTAAATAAGAGTTGGGATAATAGCAGCTTAGTCCACTATAATGCTTTGGATTGACACCTGGGTGAAGCCGGACTCAGCCAAATCGAGGTGAAACCCACTGGACAGAAGCACACACACACAAATATAAACCTATGCCAAAGAAAAGAAACCAAGAAGGCCTGAGCTTTGAATTCCACACAAACCTACATTTCAAGCTATTTTTACTACTAATGCTGAATAACAAAATCTGAAAGTTGGAGGCTGTTTTGAATTATTTGAAATAAACTTAATTCATAAACTGGAAGGAAAAAATTAATTAAAAAAAAATATTCACAAAAGGGTCCTGAGGATTACATATCCTGGATTCATGTATTAAAAAACACCTCCATGGATGAATCCATTTCATTCAACTGGAGAGGAGGTAAGTCTCTGTTATCCCTCCTCCTCCAACTGGAGATGTGCAGTTCTGCACAGGAGAAGAGCACGATACTCATGCAGCACCAGGAAAAACAAAGTCAAACCAATCTGAAATGGAAGTAGCACCACTCTGCTTTTACACATCTTCCTGATTTTATTATTCAGTTTTAGGGTAGCACCAGCACAAGCAGTACTAACGAAGTTAAATGTACCCAATGGTGCCCACTAGAAAATGAGATGCTAATTCACAGTCTGGCTTCAGTAGGGGTTTTGTGTTTTGTTTTTGTGGTTTTTTTTGGACTCCAGTTCTCTAAAACTGAAATTAAGGGATACTTGCCACTGATTTTAAGGGAAGTAAAGATTATGCTGCTTTATGTTTTAGACTTACTTTCTCCACACAGACAGAATCACTGCAGGCTTGTGCGGGTCTTAAATAGAGCTTATGTGACCAGTCATCAGGACCCTGCTACCCACTGCACGGGACATTGATCGCATCGTACCAGGCTCTGCTGTACAGCCTTTCAGTCCTCAAAGGCTAGTTTCCTAGTCGTTGTTCTGTATCACTGCATTCCTCCTTCTTATCCAGGAAGATTCACAGTGAACAGCAGGGGTTCATTATTTACTTAAAATAAAAATAAAAGCTTGATTTCTAGTAAAACATCTAATTGTACCTGAAAGTTATTTTTTTCTGTCCATAAAATAAACAAACACATAATTAACTTCCATTGCTTTGTGAGATCTAGATCATAAACCAAATATTTTCACAGTTATTTCAGCAGTTTGTTACTAATATGACTGTGTGCCTGAAGAGAGAATTACAGCTACTGTATTTATAAAAATACAAAACATTTCTCTGTAGCATTAAGAAAATACCCACGAGTATTATTGCATTTGCTGGCATAGAAATGCATACAATATTTAAAGCAAACAGAGTTCCCTTATCATTATTTACTGGAAAGAGCTACAATCTGAAGATTTTGATTTTGGTTTCAGATGTCCATTTTCTTCTGGATCAAGAAGACTGCAGGTGTTGTGATATTAATAGAGCTGACATAAATAGAAAGTAACTGACTAAATTAAAGACATGATTCATACCAGAGAGAGAAATCTCCCCAGATAGCACTTGTATAGTATTTTTTTAAGCACTTTTGATGTTAAACCAAATGTAGGTACATTGTGTTTGGAGTTAAAGACACGGCTTTTTTTCTGTTTGTTTTTTTTTTTTTTTCTGAAAACACTGCGGATTTATGAAGGAAGAAACCCACTTGGGTATGTTTTCTAGATTACTAGTGTGACACAACAAAAAAGTGACCTCTCTGTGGTCCTTCCCAGTTAACTGCATGGTTGCCATTGTGCTGTAATTTTAGCTGATTACACATTAGTTCATTTAGCTTTGTTTCCTCTTCCCCACTGTGCCATACTATTAAACTAATGCAAGGGGCCTGGTATCCCTCTGTGCACAGAGCTGGTATTGTCATCGTGTAATAAGGATACATCCAGTCAAACAGCATGGTGTAGCTGGTCTTTGTGTTCAGTGCAAAGGCAATCCCTCGAAGATCCCTTGCCAGCCCGATCAACATACGCTGTCAGTGGGAAAGAGACACAGTAATTGATTTTCACGTTAGCACAGAGCAGATGGAGTAATAATCAGCCAATAATGACCACATATCTGATTTTGATTCATTAGTTTAAATGTCTCACACAAATCTTTTTTCTTTTTTTCTTTTTTTTTTTTTTTTTAAACACAAAGATTCTTTTAACAAACAAGATTTCCACAGGTTTTATAGTGATAACACTACCAAAAGGCTTGGGAAATGCTTTTGATTATTCGGTATGCTATCCTAATGAATAATGCAAATTAAAACATAGTATACAAATACTGTGTATTAAAGTTTAAAAGTGCTTCCTGTATTAATATATTTAAAGTAACAATAACAATAAAACGTTAATTTAAGCTTGTAATATTTTGAATGAGGTGTGAGACTAACTGATACTCATAACAAGCTAGAATTAAGGTTGCACTGAGATTCTCATTGTACTGTTATTTTAATGTATCTTTTGTTTGGGTTTGGTTTTTTAAAAGTGATTTTCCAAGTCAGGCTTCTTCTGAAAGCGACTTTTTTGTTTACAGAGGACTATGCCAATCTCTATCTGTGTCAGCATCAGTTCTGAGATGAATTTTTTCTTCCCTTTAATGACCGAAGTGTGGCTCAGAATCCTTCCAGCACAAGCACAGACAACATTTTATGCATAGATAATTAGCCCCTACTAAAGGGATGTTTTCAGGATAATTAATAAACATCAATAAGAATTTTAACAATGTAAACAAACTTTTCAATTTGCCTAAATGTAAACATTCTTTTGTGATAATTAGGGAGTTTTAATAAATTTTATCCCTGTGTTGCAGGTGGGATTTGTAGGGGTTTTTTTCATAATC